>JASERS010000003.1:10000000-12500000 GCA_036711965.1 Onthophagus sagittarius
TTTCCAAAGAAAGGTACATGTCAACCAGCTAGAACGAATAAATAATATATTAAATGTCTAAAGGAAAAGAAAGAAACTTAGTAGCTATAGAAGTTTTACACCATGCAAACGAATTGGACAATTTGTAGAAGAACAAAGGAGGGATTTGAAGAATTTAATTGAAAAATTTCCTGGATTATTTTCAAATCGCCCTAGAAGAACTAATTTGGTTCAATATGATATTGATTTGAAATGTTTCCAGAAGATTTGAACTGCTTCCAGAAGACACTCTACTGCCTCTGAAACACTTGATACTATTTCTAGAAGAGTTGATATTAGAAGCCTTGAAATGTTTCCAAAAGACTTGCAATGTTTCTACAAGAATTGATATTTTGTATAGAAAACTTAAAGAAAGAAAGAAATATTTCCAGACCACTTGAAATGTTTCTAGAAAACTTGAACTACTTTTAGAAGACTCGACTCTGCCCAAGGAAGACTTGACTCTGCTTCTACAAGACTTGATATTGCTTCCAAGATAGTTGAAATGCTTTCAAAAGACTTGCAGTGCCTCCAAAAGATTTGACACTGCTTCTAGAAAACTTAATATCGCCTCTGGAAGACTTGAAACGCTTCCAGAATACTTAATACTGCTTCTAAAATACTTGAAATGCTTCCATAAAACTTGATATTGCCTCTGAAAGACATGAAATGCTGCTAAAGGATTTAATACTGTATCTAAAAAAAATGATATTGTCTTTGAATAAGATATATCAAATCTATCAGAAGACTTGGTACCGTTTCTAGAGACTTGAAATATTTCCAGAAATTTTTTGCCTTTGGAAGGCTTAAAATGCTTAAGAACACTTAACATCTTATTTATCAACATATATTAAATACTAATGATTATTTATGGAAAATTGTCTAAACTTTGTGTACCTCTTGAAGTATACAAAATAACAATATAAAATTACGATTTTCACTTTAGAATCGCATGAGGAATGTGTCACTAAGCATTATCCGCCAATTTATGAACACCCTGTAGTCTGTAGCTAGTTTATTCCAGGTGTCACGTTGGTAAATTTAAAATTATGGGAGAAAAGCGGCTTATATCTTGGTGTTAATCAACAATAATAACAAAATAAAATCTCACTTGTGAAGTTTTATTTCTACCATACTTTTATATTTCCCATAATTTTAAATTTACCAACGTGATATCTGGAATAGACATTCAAGTTTCCTCCACATTATAACTTTATTGACGTTGTGCTAGAAAATGGACATTTGCCCGATACAGCTGTAGCACTTAAATAAATAAAGATATTTCATTCATCGTTTCACTATTGTTATTATTCTAAATTCAATGATGAAATTGGAATCAATTTTGGCCAAAATTCTAGAAGCAATACCAAGTCTTCTGGAATCATTTCAAATCTTACAGAAAGTATATAAAGTTTTCTGGATACATTTCAAGTGTTCTAGATACAATATCAAGTCTTCTGGAAGCATTTCAAGTCTTTTGCAAATCAAATATGCTACTGCAAAGCAATATCAAGTCTATTAAAAGCAGTATCAAGTCTTATGGAAGCATTTCTAGTTTTCCAGGGCCAATATCAAATCTTCTGGAAGCAGTTCTAGTCATCTAGAAGCAATATCAAGCCATCTAGAACCGTTTCAAGTCTTACAAAAACAATGTCAAGTTTTCTGGAAACATTTCAAGTCTTTCAGAGGTAATATTAAGTCTTCCAGAAGCATTTCAAGTCTTTTAGATGCAGTATCAAATCTTCTGGAAGCATATCAAGTCTTCTAGAAGCAATATCAAGTTTTCTGGAAATATTTCAAGTCTTCTAGATGCAGTATCCAGTCTTCTGGAACCATTTCAAGTTTTCTGGAAGCATTTGATGCCTTCTAGAAGCAATATCAAGTCCTCTGGAACCATTTCATGTCTTACAAAAGCAATATCAAATTTTCTGGAACTATTTCAAGTCTTCTAGATGCACTATCCAGTATTCTAGAAGTCTTGCAAGCTTTTTTGACGCATTTCATATCTTCTTTAAGTAATATCAAGTTTTTTATAGTTTAAGCCATCCGGAGGTATTTGAAGTTTTCCAGAGGCAATATCAAGTCTTTTGGAACCATTATAAGTCTTCCAGGGGCAATATTAAGTCTTTTAGAAGCATTTCAAGTCTTCTAGATGCAGTATCAAGTCTTCTGCATTTCAAGGCTTACAGAAGCAATATCATGTTTTCTGGAAACATTTCAAGCCTTCTAGATGTAGTATCTCTGTCTTCTGAAAGTTTTGCAAACCTTCTTGAAGCATTTCATGTCTTCTGTAAACAATATCTAGTATCTATTCAGTATCTATTCTTTCATATTGAATGGTATGAAGTTGAAGTCCAACCCAACCTAACCAAACCCAATCCAACTTAACTAAACCGAAGGCAACCAACCTAACTCAAGCCATAACATTTTTCATATTCAATGATATGAATTTGTATCTATTTATTTATACAAAAGAAAAAAGCTCTACAAGGCAACTTGGCTCCGTGCCAGAATGCGGACTCTCACCCTCTACAAAACTCCTGAACTTCGACAAATATTTCTGTAACTCTGTTTTCTTACCCATGTGTCTTTCTTTACCTTTTCTTTCCCCCATCATCCTTCTCTTCGCCTCAAACGTTCACAACGTCTATTTCATCAGTCCGTCCGACCCCTCTCTTCATCCGTGCGCGACAGGTGGAAATGTAAACCCATTACTTTTTTAAATATTTTACTTATTATAGCTAGCTGGTCAGGGGGTGTAACCCCCTCACTCCTCCTGTTTTCTGATACTTCCAAGATATCGCTTTCCTTTTATGATTTTCTTCTTTCTCTCCTTCTTCCTTTTCTTCTCTGTTTCTCTTCACCCATACTCATACAGGAGGACATGGAAATCTGTTACTTTTTTGAAATTTCCTATACTTTATACATATTCGGTTTGGGGGTACAGATCACACAACCAGGACGATTTTATCAAGAGAAAAAACATTATCTTTTTGATTTTGTTGCTCCCCCTCTTTGCTCCTCTTCCCTCTCGTCCCTGTTTCCATGCTTTGTCTGCTTCTCATATCGTTTCTTCTCCCGTATTACCCCTCAATTCAGTCACAAATTCCTGGACTATTTTCCACTTATCTTGAACACTTATTCAATTATTTTCTTGAACATGGAAATATACATTTATCTTCCTACTTTCTTTTGTGGAGATGCAGATAAGCTTTAAAACACCCAAGCCCAATGAATTGTACCATAGTTTGTCTACCCATTTTCTTCCGAGCCATGACTTAAGGTCTGGTATCAATACTTTAGTCCAGGCTGCCTTTCCAAGTCTATTCTGCATCTTTCCCTCCATTCATCTCCAATCTGCTCATTCACCTCTTCTCTGACTTCTTTGTGGAACTTTCCCTTGACCATGAGGTCCACCGGCGGTGAATCCCCCAGTATTTGTCGATATGTTTCTATATCCACTACTATGCTGATTAACATTTGTCTTTGAACTGTTGTTAGATGTTTCTTTAGCTATTTTTTCCCAGTACCTTAACTCTCGTCTATATAGTCTTCTGCGCTTTCTTGTAGGTGTACAGTATGTGTTGGTCTCACTTTTTGTCTCTGCCGATCATAACTCCCAGGTACTTCACGTAGTTTTAGATTCAATTAGATGACCTTTAACGTTTAGGACAATCTGTCGACCACACCTTCTGTTTCCCAACAACACGTCCTTCGTTTTTTCTTGAGTCAGCTCCAGGCCCATTCTCTCATCAGTTCATTTTGTGACCCTACTCTACAGATCTATCCATTTAATAGTCCTTAATATAATACAGTTTACCAGTTGTTTTGGCATCCCTTCTACTGCATGCATTCGATAATTTGGTCCCATAGTGCTGATTCAAAAGCGTTTTTAACGTCCAACGTTATAAGCAAACATTTTTTCATCTTTCCCCTCGTGTATTTGTCCTATCTGTTAGCTACAGCTATTACCTTCTCTACACCGTCAGTTATGTCTTTCCAATTTCTCTACAACCCTTTCCCTTAGGATTGCTTCGTACACTTCGTGCTCAGCAGACAGTATGATTTTTCTATCAGTACCAATACTCCATGAAGTTGGATCTTAACCCAACTAAACTTCAATTCAATATGAGGAATTGTATGAAGTTGAAGACCCAAGCCAACTTGATACCATGATACCAGACTGATTTCTTTCAATTTTTCCCGAATTGCTCAACTTCATGCACAAGCCAGGGCTTACATGAAATGTAGAAAAACTCATACTGGATGTTCTTGTTCTGAGAGATGTCATAAACCTGGCGAATATATTCGTAATAAAATGGTTTTAAAAGGAACCTTGTCTAAAGCGACCGGATAATTTATTCATGTTCCAGCAACATCAAAATATGACGTTAATGGCAGAGTTAATGGGCTGTGATAATAGGCTGTCAGTTTTCCCAGGCAGCAAACTCGTTAATATCACGTCAGGTTCTGGGAGCATTTCAAGCCTTCAAGATGTAGTATCAAATTTCAATTCAAAATGATGGGACTATATTAAGAATTAATTGAAAATAGCAACTTGAATTGGGTGTTTGTACACCCAAAGAACCTAAGTGTTTGGTGTACAACTTAAGAGTCACAACTTAATCACAACCTTAAAAAATAAAGAAAAAAAGCATTCATCACAAAAAGTACACGAAAATTGATTAAAAGTTGTCTTTTCATAGATACTAATAACCTGAAAAAGAAGAAATGAGGATATTTAGAATATCGATTAGATAAAATAAATATTTGTAAAAATTTGTTATAACGTCCTTAGTTATGATTCAGTTCTGCAACTTTTTAGCTGTTAAAAAAACTTTTTCCCTAAACTAAAAAGTTAACCTAAACCAAACCTTAAAGTTTTTTTTAGTTAACCAAAACCTAAAACATTTTCCTCGTGTAATGCTTCAATGTTCAACAAATCCAAAGATTTCTTCCTTGATGGTTGTAAATTTATCCTTTTAAAAAACATTTTCATCAAATAAACGATAACTAAAAGAAATTAAAAAAAAGGTTAGGTATAGTTTTAAAATGGAACAAAGATTTTATTTCGAAGACAAAAATCATTGAGTAACATTTTTTTATATTTTCAGGTTGGTGTTCCTTTATATGGCCGTACTCATACAGAATCCGAGTACATAGCAAATGGAATGGCTGTTGTGCTTTTATATCATTTAGCAGCTTTTATAGCATCATATGTTTTAATCAATCATCGTGAATCACACACGTTAACTAGAGATTACGTTGCAGGTAAAAAAATCGCATTATTTTCAAAAAAATTATTTTCTTTTGCATTATTTTACTTACAATAGGTGTACGATGGTTAGAAACTGTTTTATCCCAATTAATCATTTATGGTGTTTTATTAATAATTGAAGGTCTTTTGATGTATGGAATTTTAATTTGGATAAATAATGATCGAAATCAAATGTTAGGATCTCATTATGTACTTTATAGCCATGTACTGCTAGTTTTATTATTACAAGTTTGGTGTGGGTTATGTTTAGGTATTTTAATAGCAAATATCGCAAGAGATACCGTTCACGCCGGAATTGCGATTTTTTGTTTCTTATTAATGACTATATTTTTATGTGGTAAGATAATTTTGAATAACTTTATTAAGATAAAATTCGCTTAATAATTTTTTATTATGCAGGTATTATTTGGCCACTTAATGGTTTACCGGATTGGTTGGTAACAATCGTTAAATATTTCCCACAAACTCAAGCAATTTTTTTAATACGTTGTTATATGCAAAGGGGGATAACAAGCGACACAACGGATTTTAATCTGGGTTATATAGCACCATTAATCTGGCTACTTATATTTATATTACTCACAATTTTGATTAATAAAATAAGTTGATGTTTTTTTATAAGAATAAATATACTTTTTATCAAAAAAAAATGTTTAATGATTTTTTTTCTTTGTAACACTCAACTTAATACATAATTATTTTTTAATTTACTTACGTCAAATTACATAAATCAAATCGATCAAACATTTATTATCAATTTGTTTGTAAAAAAAATTATGGAAATTTTTATATTAAAAAAAATTATTAATTACTTAAATTACTATTGAAGACCATAAAGTTTTAATGTTCTGTCCATTGAAGTTGAAGCTATATAATGAGCATGCTTACCAAATCTGACTCCAGTGGCGGCTGCTGTATGATCATTGAACACTTTTAATTCTTGCCATTGCTTGCAAAGATAAATTCTAAAAAAAAGTAAATTGTCATGCAAGTTTTTAGAATACGTGTGGTCTAGATTTTAATTAGGGAACTTAACCAACATGTAGTGCTTACCAAAATAACACAAGTTATTTATACACGATTTCTGTTCAATCATGTTTGATTACTTGTTAATTTGATTATTAATTAATCGTGTGTGACAGAATGGGGAGAATTAACAGAGTGTTTAGTTTTATTTGTTATATTCTGAAATAAATGAGAATGTTATAAAATTAAAATAAACAATAAAAGCTGCCATATTCTTATAGGAAATATTAATATTCTTAATATTTCCTTTAACGTTTTAAATATCTTCCTCCATTCATCATAATTTTAAATTACATTTTGTTCTATTTGATTAGTTCATAGAATATTTTTACAACTAATATTCACATCGCTAACTTAAAAATTGATTAGAATTTTAACCTCAGCATTTAGTTATTGAAATGTAATAATGTAATATCTAGCGTTATTTTCTTAAAATAAACCAGAACAACAAAGAAAATCTGAAAAAATGAGAGACTATTTTTGATTCTAGATAACGAAATGACACTTTTGCTTTCGAGAATGGAAGTTGAAAGAGAACAAAAACTCTATTTTTAGTTATTCTTCAGTCTTAAATTGTTGAGATATGATTTCTTGAAAAATTTGTCTTTGATTTATGAATTTTATAACTCATTTAATAATTTGTTCTTGAGAATTCTATTATTTTATCATATTAGTAGTATATCATATCATTAACTAGAAGCATTAAGCTACAATTTGACATGTACATCATATCGTGATTCCTATGAACATGCAAGATATGACATTTTGAAAATTTCGTCCTTGATTTATAAACTTAATAATATCTTTAATAATTTGTTCTTGAAAATTTTTATTATATCATTATATTAGCTGTATATCATATCATTAACTAGAGGAATTAAGCTACAGTTTGACATACATATAATTTAATAATTTAATCTTGAAAATTTCTATTATCATGTTAGCTGTATGTCATATTATTAATCAGAGCATTAAGCTACAATTTGACATGTATATCATATCATAATTTCTATGAACGTGCAAGATATGATTTTTTGTAAATTTCGTCTTTGATTTATAAACTTAATATCTATAATAATTTGTTCATGAAACTGTATAGTATCATGTTAGCTGTATATTATATTATTAATCAGAGCATTAAGCTACAATTTGACATGTATATCATATCATAATTTCTATGAACGAGCAAGATATGATTTTTTGTAAATTTCGTCTTTGATTTATAAACTTAATATCTATAATAATTTGTTCATGAAAATGTCTAGCATCATGTTAGCTGTATATCATATTATTAATCAGAGCATTAAGCTACAATTTGACATGTATATCATATCATAATTCCTAAGAACATGTAAAATATTTTTTTGTGAAAATTTCGCCTTTGATTTATAGATTGAATTAATTTTTAATAATTTGTTCTTTAAAATTTCTATTATTATCATATTAGCTGTACATAATATATCATGAACTAAAAGCATTCGACTACAATTTGGCATGTATATCATATCATGATTCCTAAGAACATGCAAGACATGATTTTATGAAAATTTCGTCTTTGATTTATTAATTTAACAATATCTTTAATAATTTGCTGTTGAAAATATCTATTATATTATTATATTAGCTATATATTATATGATTAACTAGAGCATTAAACTACAATTTGACATGTATATCATATCATAATTCCTAAGAACATGCAAGATATGATTTTTTGTAAATTTCGTCTTTGATTTATAAACTTAATATCTTTAATAATTTGTTCTTGAAAAATTCTATCATATCATTACATTAGCTGTATATCATATCATTAACTATTATCGGATTCAAAAGATTTTACCCCTCACTTTGAACGCGAATAACAGAAAACCTACTCCATAGAAAAAATCTAGACCGGTTTCGTTGGACGTGAAATTTAATTCTTTATAATATGGAGAAATTTTAAATTCTTCCTCCCACTCGTATACTAATTATCACAGGTGTAATGAAAAAAAGTACCCGATTTAGGCCGATCTACGAAGAAGCTCGTCTTTGCGATTTTTTTACTCGGAAACGGTTCGTCGAAAAAATTCTATATTTCGACCACACATTGCACAAAATGTACTGAACATGACAGTATATTTATTTTTGGATTTTTGTTACCCATTTTCAAATTAAAGTACATTGTGTGAAGTAATGATATCTCAATAATGCGTTACGTATGGGATTGTCGCGAACATCATTCTAACCGTCTAATGAAACTGAATAAAAATCTAATCTGCATTGTACATCAAGTGTTCAATACGATTTTATAATTGGAGTTAAATCAATCCGCGCGAAATTATATCCACGGGTGTGAGGAGTCGAGAGAGGGCTTAGCCGAGCGTCTTCGTTATTATATTGCGGGGAGGAATCATGGTCACGACCAGGCCCGACGGAACCTTCTCTTGACTCCTCACAATCGCGGAAATAATTTCGCGCGGATTGATTTAACTCTGATTATAAAATCGCATTGAACACTTGCTGTATAATGCAGATTAGGTTTTTATTCAGTTTCATCAGGCGGTTAGAATGATGTTTGCGATAATTCCATAAGCTAACGCGTTATCGAGATGTCACTACTTCACATAATGTAATTTTATTTGAAAATGGGTAGCAAAAATCAAAAAATAACTATACTGTCATGTTTAGCACACTTTCGACAATGTGTGGTCGAAATTTAGAATTTTTTCGACGAACCGTTTCCGAGTGAAAAAATCGCAAAGTCGAGGTTCTTTGAAGACCGGCCGAAATCGGGTACATTTTTTCATTACACCTGTGCTAATTATTATACGAGTGGGAGGAAAAATATGAAATTTCTCCACTTTATAAAGAATTAAATTTACTCTCTAACGAAACCAGTTTCGATTTTTTCTATGGGGTAGTTTTTCTATTATTCGCGTTCAAAGTGAGGGGTAAAATCTTTTGAATCCGATAATAGAGGAATTAAGCTACAATTTGACATGTACATCATGTCATAATTCCTAAGAACATGCAAGTTATGATTTTTTGTAAATTTCGTCTTTGATTTATAAACTTAATATCTTTAATAATTTGTTCTTGAAAATTTCTATCAAATCATAATATTAGCTGTATATCATATTATTAACTAGAAGGATTAAGCTACAATTTGACATACAAATCATATCATAATTCCTATGAACATGCAAGATATGATTTTTTAATATATCATCTTCGATTTATAAATTGAATATTTTTAATAATTTGTTCTTGAAAATTTCTATTATCATATTAGCTGTATATAATATCATTAACCAGAAGCATCAGACTACAATTTGACATGTATATCATATCATAATTCCTAAGAACATGCTAGATATGATTTTGTGAAAATTTCGTCTTTGATTTATTAATTTAATAATATCTTCAATAATTTGCTCTTGAAAATATCTATCATATCATTATATGAACTGTATATCATATACTTAGTTAGACGAATAAAGCTACAATTTGACATACAAATCATATCAGAATTCCTATGAACATGCAAGATACGATTTTTTTAGTATATCGTTTTTGATTTATAAATTGAATATGTTTAATAATTAGTTCCTGCAAATTTCTATCATATCATTATATTAGCTGTATATCATATTATTAACTAGAGGGATTAAGCTACAATTTGACATACAAATCATATCATAATTAATAAGAACATGCAAGATATGATTTTTCTAGTATATTGTCTTTGATTTATAAATTTAATATGTTTAATAATTTGTTCTTGAACATTTCTATTATTATCATATTAGCTGTATATGATATTATTAACTAGAAGCATTAGACTACAATTTGACATGTATATCATATCATAATTCCTAAGAACATGCAAGATACGATTTTGTGAAAATTTCGTCTTTAAATTTTTTCGTCTTTTATTTTTGTTCTCAACAAATTCAGTATTATTATTAAAGAAACATTAAAAAATTGTTCCAACCGGGTCACGCCGGGTCCCATCAAAACCAAAGATGCTCACGATCACGCAAGTTCACGTCAGTGCTATAACAATTGATGCTCGTTCACGGTGAGTCACGCTTGACTCATCGTGACCCGGCAAAATTCACGGAATTTACACATCTCTAGTTGCAATATCAGAAAATGCCATCTAGTGTCAACATATCAAATTACATTCACCACAAATAAGGTAGAATTGGTAGTCCAAGAAAAGCTTTTTTAAACTTAGCAAGCTTTTTAATTTCTGGCCACTCATTTTGAAGTTATTGGTATGTATGTATGTAGGAAAGCGGAGGGTACGCAAAAGCATACAGTACCTAGGCCCCAACGGGCCCCTTGTACATCCTCCTACACTTTCTCCGGCTACATCAACCAGCCTAAGGAATTTCCGAAGGCTAGGATACAGCTCAGAGGTGTGTTCCTGATGCCATCTGTGCTCAGCCATTCCTCTCCAAAGTCTCTCATTCTTAGGTCTTGTAGAGTGGGGCATTCACACAAGATGTGTCGAACAGTCTCCTCATTCTCTTGACAAAAGCGACAGAGGGGACTAGTAGCAAGCTTAAGGTTGTAGAGATGCTTGTTTACCTTACAGTGACCCGTGAAATTAGAAATCAAAATCATGACAAAATCGCGACAGCTTTAGCTGGAACAAAATTAAAAATGGCTTCTTAGGTCTGAAGCAGACAATCAGTCGTCACAGAGATTCTGGTTTCTCAGGTTCTCCCAGGACCCTGCACCGGCGTCGCGTAACCTGTCGATTTCACATTTCTTTCAATTACTTTACTCGCGTTAAAAAAATGGAAAAAATTTATTTTGAAAAACTATTATCGAAATTCGACATACAGATTTATTACGCACAGTTCAGTGCAAAATGCATTGTAATCCGTCCAGCCGTTTTCGAAATAACAGCACCGCGACCAAACCGCGAAAATCCACGAAACTATGCAGAATATGAAAAAAATAATATGTGCCCCATATGCAGAACATATTAAGCTATCAACTGTTGAAATATCAAATTTTTTCGTGTTATAGTTTTCGAGAAAAAATTTCATAAAGTGACGGTATGTACGGAAATCTCGAAAAACGGGTGTTTTTTTATGTTTAACTCGCTACAAAAAAATAACTGAGGGGCCAAATTTTTTACAAATTTACAGTAGTATAGCACAAATGTCCAATAATATTTGTAATATTTGTAATTATAACAAAGTTTACTGCAAATTTTTTGTTCATCCGTTCTAAAGATATCGACCTCTAAACATACGGGAAGGAGTTTTAAGCATGTATCTACTGGATACACGCGCGCCTAACGGAGGCTTAAAAACGATTTTTCAAACACCCATCACAACTTTAATTTTAGAGATGGGACAAAATGTCTTAACAAAAAAACTATAATTTATCTAAACTTTAAAAATCACTAATTTTGTATTATGTCAATATAATATAAATTCCGAGAATATTCCCAGGTAAATTCAAGATGGCATTTACACCCTCTAGGAATCCAAAAATTAATAAACTACTCTACAATGAGTAGTTTCCCAGATGTGGTACTTTACACTCTTATTTAACAAGAGAAATTTTAGCAAGTATCATGTGCTAATAAAGCTTCCCATTAAAACCTGAACCACACTGTATATTTTAATTTATAAAACCTTATATCTGTTCCTGCCACAGCTAAATAAGTTCCACTCTGATCGAAACAGAGATCTTTAATCTGATAACCTTCATCTAATTGGATCGTCTTAAAATTTTTCAATTTTCTCAAATCCCATAATTTTATGCAAGCATCATCTGCAGCAGTTGCTAAGTAATAACCATTTTCCGAGAATGAAATTGAAGTTATAGCACCAGTATGGCCTAATTAAACAAAAAAAATAAATAAATCTTCAAACAAAACCAACAAAAAATAAATTACCTGTAAAATTAGCCACATTACTCTGTTCTTTTAAATCCCAAATTTTAATTTGCGAATCTGCAGTGCCAGTTCCAAAAATAAGTCCGTCAGGATGAAATTGCGCGGTGGTTAAAGCAACGTTAGTTTGATCGGCTACTTTGGTAAGTAATCTTCCAGAACGAATATCCGAAAACGCCCAATGTTGGTCATCTGATGTTGATAAGACATAATCTCCGGTGGGATGTAAAGACAATCCGGTGATAGCGCCATCATGACACCTCAACATTAATGTTGTTTGAGATGTAGGTACATTCCAAACTCGAATTGTTGAATCTGGAGATGCGGTAATAACCAAATCTTCATCGGGATGATAAATGACTTTGGTAACTTTTTTGGTGTGACCTTTTAAAATGGCAACAACTTGTTCGGTGTCTTTATTAAAAACTGTCGCGTTTCTGTCATTTCCACCTGTTAGGATTTTACTTGTATCCGAGCTGTGGATGTCTAAGGCTAAGATACCAGGAACTGAAGCTGAATGTAAACTCTAAATAAACCAAAAAAAAAATAGATATTTTTGTTAATATTATAATTATTATAATTACCGGATGTGAAGCTAATGTTTTGAATAATCTTAAATCTTCTTGTGTAGTTAATTCTTCGGGAATTGTTCGCCCCCTTTTCTTTCTTTCCAATGTTAAAACAGTGGCTTTATCTTGTAATTTTTGAATAACTTCAGCACTCATTCCAGCTTGTTCTGTTGGTTGGTTTGCTACACCTGCAGCTTCCGCAGCTACAGCCTTTAAATAAATATATTTATAATCAAAAATAATAAATGTTAATAATTTTCCTTACAGGCTGTGGAACCGTAGTAATTCCTGCTTGTGGTTTTAAAGTAGCCAAAGCTTCCCTGGCAGCCATAACCTCTTTATTTAATCTGGCGATAACTCTACAAGCAGCATCATGTTGGTAAAGTGCATGACTCAATTCTTGTCTAGCCGTTTGTAATTGTTGTCTTTGAGTAAAGCTGTATAACATGACAGCATCCCATTCGTCTTGAAGAAGTTTTAACGTTGCTGGAATACTCGTTGCACTTGGAGGTTTAGGTTTTACAATTGGTGGGGCTAAAATGTTAAATTAAAAAGTGATAATGGTGGATTAAATACATGATAACTTACTTTTAATTTCGATTAAATCTTCAATTGCCAATTGTTTTCCGGTGAGTGGATCTACCCCATTTTCTTGGATATATTTTTCAATGATTCTCTTTTCAAAAATTGCCCCAGAAGATGGTGAGAGAACGGGATGTTCTGGTACTTCATTTGATACTATATTTGGAGTAATTTAAATATAAATTAATAACGAAAGATTGCAATAAAACTAACAGTCGGCTTTATAATTAAATTTGAGGTTAGGAATAAATTTCGTGTTTGCTGACGACAATTTATGAAAAGAAATAATGTTTAATGAAATATAAATTATCTTTATATTATTTATAGGAGAATTAATAAGAAAATATATGAACATTAATTAAATTAAGTTAATTTTAACGAAAAACTTACTTGCACAACAAAGCGCCATTTTTCCACGATAACCAGATTTAACAACATAATCACTAT
Source organism: Onthophagus sagittarius (assembly GCA_036711965.1). NCBI lineage: Eukaryota > Metazoa > Arthropoda > Insecta > Coleoptera > Scarabaeidae > Onthophagus > Onthophagus sagittarius. Next base: position 10,013,823 of record JASERS010000003.1, read on the forward strand.
CAAAATAAAAATCCCTATAATCTTTTTTTGAATTATTTATTAGCAGTAATTAAAATTAATAATAAGAATTATTTTTTTTAAACATACTAAAATACTCGAAATAATAATATACAATAATATTTATTAAAACTAATTAAAAATTAAATTTCATTCTTGCCAACATAATTTTTGTATTGGTATTTAGCGGCAAAACGATTTTGAGGTTATAAAATTATCAATTCAATCGAGACAAGTATTTTTTCAAAATGCCAGGAAATCTAAGAGAAATTGTGAATGGGTCTCAATTACCTCAATTTATAAATCAAAAAGTAAGCTTAACCGGTTTAATTACGAACGTCAACCCAAATGGGCTCTCTTTCGACGTCCGGTCAACCGATGATGTCCCCATTAAAGTTACCCTAAAGAAACCAAATAGAAATATTTTGGAAGGATATGTAGAGGTGGTTTATTCAATAAAGCAAAATAATATAATAATAAATTGATTTTGATTTAGGTGCATGGAACGGCTCAAAATAGATCCATAATTTGCGATGAAATGGTCTTGTTTTCAAAAGATGGATCGCAAGATTTTGATGCTGCTTCGCACAACACCTTGTGTAACTTATTACACTCTGTTCCACAATTATGGGTAACTAGCGATTGAGAGAGGGGATTTAAATAAGTATTTAATAAGTGATATTGTATTTTTTATAAAAATAAAAAAAAAGTAATATTTTGTAGATTATTATTTAATTTACAAAGCTGTTTTAAACTGTTTATAAAGGAAATTAGTGAATGAATCAATAAAGAGTTAAAGGAATGAATATAAATAATCCTTTTATACATGAAATATTTTTTTCATTATTTTTTGCAAAATGCAAAAAATGCTGTGGTAAATCGGCCATAACCAACTCACTTTCTGAATAACTAGTAATATTTGGGTTATAATGTAATCAGGGATGGGCGACAAGTAAATATCTAATGGTTAGGTATTTATAAATTGTAAATAAGTACCCCCACAAGTTTTGGGGGTTCAAACCCCCCCCCAAATAAGCTAAATATACTAAATCGTAGGTATGCCTGTGGTAATACATGGTTACATCTGAATTACCAAATTTTCGATATTTAATCAAGCAAATTAAAATCAGGTTAAGAATATAATTTTGGAGAATCTGGTTCTTCTTCTTTTAATACTATTCGGAGATGGCTAAAGCTTGTAGAGTGGCATCACAGGGTCTTGCTTAGTATATCCTTCATGTATTCTAAAGGGTTTAAAATATAGCTACCTGTATGGTCCATTCTGTCTGGACTTTGTTTTATAAAGGAGGACATTTTACAATTAAACGATTTTTTTATATAATCTACTTTATTTTAATCATGTTTGGCAGAATTGCCAATTTTTGCAAGAAGATCTTGATTTTTTAACAAATTATTATAAAAATTTTCACATGACATGTTTTTAAAGTTGTATTGAACAAGAATCAAAGATTTAACTGACTCAACACTTAGTCTGTTTCTATCCTTCCTCCACTGAATATTAATCAGCGAAAACACTCTTTCCACATTCGCGTTATGTGCGCCGATACAAAAATAAAACTCGCAAATTTTTAGCAGTTTTGAGAAACATTCAATGCTTTTAACATTTTTAAAGTAGATTGTCCACTGTTCGTGTAACTTTAAATCATAGTATTCGTCGTCGGGTGATTTCGATTTAAGAAATGAAATCAGGTTACAAAACTGATCATGTAGTTTAACATCGTCAATCTCTACACCTCTGGCGCTCAAGAACTCAATGATTGGAACCAATTCGTCATATTTTAGGTTTTCGTTCTCTTTCAGCGACGTCATTCACTCAAAGCATTTGAAATCTTCCCAGGGTTTTATCCATTCCATCAAATAATCTTCACAAGCTTTGTAAACACTGAAAAATTCGTTGGAAATGGACTCGGCCTCTTCGTTATTACGAAGCAGCTGTCTTACGCTTAGTGGCAAAAAATTGTTGTTTCTTCTATTTCGAAGCATTTCCAGTACAGATTGAAGTATTTTTAAAATTTCCAAAAGGGAATTGTGTTCTTCTTCAACCTTCGCCAAATTCGCTTGATACGATAAGCGAATGCGTGAACATTAAATAAGCTTCTGAAGTTGTGATTTCGAAAAATGTCTTTATCAGGTATTGTGTTGCGCTTTGGCTCAAGAAATATTCCTTTAATGCTGGATAGAGCTTCAAAATTCTTTCTACGCACGGAAACAGGCTAAGCCACCTTGTCTTGCTGTGCCTTAGCAGTGACTGGTAATTAATTTCGACGTAGTTGCAAAATTCTTTTAATGTTTCTGTTCTCACCGTGTAAATAGAAAAATAATTAAATATTTTCATTATTATTGACTCAATATCGAGTCTCATTAAATCCACGCCATTGCGAAAGCTGTTATGTATAATGTCTAATGGGCAGCCAACTCCTATGAGGTTTGGTTTCTCTAAACTTTCTTTAAGGCGCGTAAAGACATTTCGACCTGGATTTCGGTTCAAACTCCCAAAATTTACATTTGCATTATCACCAATGAATGCCACACATTTTGAGGTCAAATCATGTGTATTAAGCGTTGCGTATATAAGATTTGCAATCAAAGATAAAGAAGTTTCGTTTGGTAAACTTTGCAAATCGATAATTTTTGTTTCGATTCCACTTCCAGTCCAGTTGAAATATTGAATCAAAATAGGAAACAGTTTTTCCGCACCATGATTACTGGCATCCGTGGCAATAGAAATACATGAAATTTTCTTCAAAGTTTCAAGAATACTCATGATGGCATGTGGAGCAACAACTCGATTTATTATAGCTTCCGTCTTAGTTTTTCCGCATTTAAAATTTTTGCTGTTTCAGAATCGGCAAAAATTATTCTTGTTAAGCTAGCCGTACATTCCATGGAATTGTACGACTGATGGTGCTTTATAGTATGGAAAGCTAGTGTTCCCTCAGCAGCATGAGCATTTTTGTGAGTCATTGAAGTAGAAGATTGAAAATAGTTGATTACCTTGGAAGACGACCCGGCTGCTCGTATCATCTTGTTATGCTTTTCCGTAGCTACGTACCTTTCCAAAGCCATGGTACCCTTGTTGCTTACATCCACATGACAGTCGCAAATGGAACATTTGGCATCAAACTCGTCTCGCCCCTGGACAAAACAAGGATATTTGGCTCTTAATACTTCCGTAAACTTACACTTTCGCTTACTCATAATTAGCAAAAGCAAAATACAAGCCCTTTCACTATGTTAAATAATTCACGTAATTCGTCGCGCGCCCAAAGACGAATCAGTTGTTTGCATGACTCATTGAAAAACTGACAAACGCCGCTTCGCATAATCGTGTATTGCTCGCAACTTGTCGAAACACGAGTACGTAGTAGTGGGAGTGCAGCCCCACATGCGTGCCCCCCACTGTGGGGCCCCTGCCGTAAAAAGAAGCAACGTTAGGCGCTAGCACCGTTCGTTGGTTGTTCAACTTAATACGCTACGCAGTTCATCGCCGCCGCGCTGTCACCGTAACGTAAAGGAGGACATACAATAGGGAATGGAGGATGGGAGGACAGAATATGAGAAAGGAGGACATGTCCTCCATTTGGATACCATCTGGCAACCCTACGCGGAACGCGCTGGTCTCTGTGATCTATACTCTACTTCTTCATATATTTTGCATACTGTGAAGAAAGTGAACATTTCATTCATCCGACTTACTTAGATATTCCAGGCGATTCTTTATCTCAAATGTAATGGCATGTATTTTATAACACAATCGTTACAATATATCAATCATCACGGGGATGCATGGTGCGTCCATTTCCCACTGAAACCATTTAAACTTGCAAGAAAAAAGAAAAAGGCATTTTTCTTCTCTAGTAATACTTAACGACGTTAACCATGGCGCTACAGAATAAGCTGTGTTATGTTTGAAACCTTGCAACTTTGGTGTTAATAATAATAGAAATTTGACCATGAAATAGAAGTGTTAAGGACAGACGAGACTACAAGCTCCTTATATTTAAAATTAAATTGTTATGTGGGTGCACCCCTTAGGAAGCTTCAAAGTGTCCCCCTAGACTGACACTTATTCAGTTTTTAATTTGAATCTATCTCTATTTCGGCGGTTTGAGCTGTTTCGTAAAATGTTTGGTAAAATATATGAACATTAACCGAACATTTAAACATTTTCTTAAATATTTTCAATTTAGTTCGTCCCAGAAAGATAAAATTCAGATCCTATCCAAAACTTTATTACATCCGGCATGAATACAAAACGAATTTAAAATGTTGTCGTTAGAATAATTCGCCATGATATTCAAAGGCATTAACAGAAGTAAGTGATGACACAACTAAGTAATGACAACAGTTACATAAATATGGATGAAAAGCTGACAAAACTCCATGGTTTTCTAACATAAAACCAGAAGCTTTCCAGCATTGCATGCGTCCATTAATTTTCAGATATGAGGGCAACTAGAACAAATAGGCACAAGAAAGTTTCTAGATAGTTTGTAGAGAATTAAATTCCTTAATTTATTTTTATAACCTGAAGTTTTTGATTCATTAATGTTATTGATTTTAATTTTTGTCATTAAATTGTTGTTTTCATTGTTTCATTTATTCGGTATTTATGTGGTTATTTTTTGTAAATAACAGCTAGCTATCTAAAGTTTATTCAATCGCAGTTCATTGTGGAAATAATACTAATAATAATTTAAATAAATTAAACAAAAAACTGTCAAAATGTCATGGCTTTCTAAAGGTGCATGTCCACTAGCAACAAAATTGCGACATTTATTGCGAGATCGAACACAGACACTTGTGTATACACATCTGAGAGTGAACTTGCAAGCGAAATTTAGTTGAACAATTTACTCTCGAGAGCGTTTGTGTTTACTAGTGTAGACGACTGTTTCGTTTGTTGCTGACACTTTGTAAGAATTTCCAAACAATCTGGAAAGAAACGAGAGAAAAAAATGGCTGATAAGAAGTCGTGGTCTAAAGAAGAGACATTACCTTTAATTTCTCATTGGGAATTACACCCCGTATTATGGGATGTGAAAAATAAAAATTACAGAAATCGAATAAAAAAACAAAATGCATTGAGAACCATAGGAGCTGCGCTAAATACAAATGAGAATGAAATCGGTCGTAAATTGCATAATTTACGAACTCAATTTCATAGCGAATTAAGAAAAATAAAAGCCAACCATAGTGGAGACGGAACGGAAGATAAATATGAAACCAATTGGGAGTTTTTTGAAGCTATAAAGTTTATTCAAGCTGATCATTCCAATAAACAGACTATTGATAATCTTGTAAGTACTTTTATTAACTATCATTTTAAATAATACATATAATGATTTATGAATTTTTATACTAAATAACCGTTTAAAACACTTAACACAATGAGTAAAATAATATATTTATTAGTTCCTAACATGAACTAAAAGAAGTTAATTTAATTTAGATGTTTTGATACTGCCAATGTATTTCTCCTTGTGGGGAAATAAAATAATCTCTAAATTCGTCACGTATTTCTTTAGCATTTGCTGCACAGTTATGAGCATTTCCATGTTCTAAATCTAAAAGATTAGATTGCGACATCCCTGCGGTTCTTCATTCACCCGGTCTGTTATCTGTATCAAAAATACCTGGTGGTGCATAAAATTTACTACCATGCGACAGCAGAAAATTATGTAGTACACATATTGCTGAGACAATTACTGTGGTTTTCTCAGGGCAAAGTTCAATTGGTTTTCTTAATATACGGAATCTATTAGCAATAAGGCCGAAAGCGTTCTCCACTACTCGTCTTGCCCGGGATAGGCGATAGTTAAATACTCGGTTATGCGCCGGTTGACCTCGAAATGGATATGGTTTTAATAAATAAGGTTTCATCGCAAAGGCATCATCACCCACTATGATGTAAGGTACCGACATTTCCCGTCCAGGTAAACTTTGGACAATTGGAAAATTTAAAGTGTTATTTTTCAAAGCACGTGACAAATTGCAGTTATTAAATACACCTCCACCTGATACCCTTCCGTTACATCCAATATCCACATACAAAAATTTATAAGTTGCGTCAACTAATGCCATTAATACGATGCTGTGAAATCCTTTGTAATTATAGAAATTGCTGCCACTATTTGAAGGAGCTTGCATCATTATGTGCTTCCCGTCTATTGCTCCTACACAATGCGGAAAATTCCATAACTTTTCAAAAAGTTCTGCGTGTTGAAGCCATTCTTGGGGTGTCTTTGGGGTCTGAAATATAGTTAGCAAATCAAAAACATTTTTAAAGTTATACTTATTTATATGTACATATAAAGTATTGGTTTAAAGATAAAACTAAATGCGAACTGGCTGTATATTTCTAGGAAGAAGAGGACAAATCAAAAAATGCTGAGGCGATTGTTAATGTAAACGAGAATCCTGACAACATGAAAAAGAAAAGGGTAAAACGAAAGGATAACAGTCAATTAAAGGAGGATGATCTTTTAAATAAAGCAATGAAAATAATCGATAAACCAGCCGATGAATTTCAAATATTTGGAGATTTTGTGGCTTGTGAATTAAGAAATTTACAGAATCGAGAAAATCAACAAAGGTTAAAACGTATGATTCAACGTGCAATACTAGAAGTAGCTGAACAAGATACTTCTCGCCCTTCCTCGACTGCATCTTATTATTCAAGTTTTGTCTCTAGTCCTACTGATCAAGGTATGAATAATCTAAAAAAATGTCCTATCATGTCATACTATTTACCTTCATATATGTATTTTTTAGACCCTCAACGAGCGCCTCACAACACTCAGGTATTATATGAGCAATCGTACACACTGGTATCCGAAACAGATACATCAACGAATGATATGAATCTCCTACAAATATTATAATGTTATTCTTATTTAAGTAATCTTTAATAAATAATTACGTATAACTGTTGTTTCAATTGAAAACCTACCTGTTGCTAAGAACCTCAGTGTCACACACAGACGCTCTCGCGCAGTGATGGCACAACGCATTTTGGTATCTTGCTTCGTAATGGTGGGTCCTACAATTTCCAAAAGATGCTCAAAATCAGTAGCTGTCATTCGAAAGAAATTATCAAGTTGGCAAGGATCTTCCGACTTTAATTCCGACAACAGCGTTTCATAAATTCCAAGATCGCATCTCCGTAATATCCAGTTCCTCACCCACATTTTTCTTTTTTTCTTCTTTTGTTGTAATAAATGAATTACAATGTATGCAGCACTACATTTAATTTGATTTGCCATTTTAGTATAACTTTAGTATAAATCTAAATAATCAAGAAGTCTACTTTACGTTATTATAGTTCTGATAATTTTTTTATAATGTAAACACATCCTACACTTTACAAGCAATAACTCCCGAGATCAATTTCAGAACTTAATTGCGGAGAATAACTTTCGGAAAAAGTTGCGTCTAGTGGATACATTTTTGAAAGTTATTTCTGAGACCAGTGTCGCAATTTTGTTGCTAGTGGACATGCACCTTAATGGTATGTCCTACAATTTCCAAAAGATGCTCAAAATCAGTAGCTGTCATTTGAAAGAAATTATCAAGTTGGCAAGGATCTTCCGACTTTGATTCCGACAACAGCGTTTCATAAATTCCAAGATTTATTTCGGGCCAAAGTACGTACTTTCTTCTATAAATGAGGAACGTTTCATCAAAATATCCCAAAAATCCGATTTTTGGCGATTTTTTTTAATGAGCGTTATAATTCGTCATTTTGAAAATTCGGGTCGAGATCAAACATTTTTATCTCAAAAACGAATCGAGATTTTCAAGTACGATTTATTTCGGGCCAAAGTACGTACTTTCTTTTATAAATGAAGAACGTTTCATCAAAATATCCCGAAAATCCGATTTTTGGCGATTTTTTTTAATGAGCGTTATAATTCGTCATTTTGAAAATTCGGGTCGAGATCAAACATTTTTATCTCAAAAACGAATCGAGATTTTCAAGTACGATTTATTTCGGGCCAAAGTACGTACTTTCTTTTATAAATGAAGAACGTTTCATCAAAATATCCCGAAAATCCGATTTTTGGCGATTTTTTTTAATGAGCGTTATAATTCGTCATTTTGAAAATTCGGGTCAAGATCAAACATTTTTATCTCAAAAACGAATCGAGATTTTCAAGTATGATTTATTTCGGGCCAAAGTACGTACTTTCTTTTATAAATGAAGAACGTTTCATCAAAATATCCCGAAAATCCGATTTTTGGCGATTTTTTTTAATGAGCGTTATAATTCGTCATTTTGAAAATTCGGGTCAAGATCAAACATTTTTATCTCAAAAACGAATCGAGATTTTCAAGTATGATTTATTTCGGGCCAAAGTACGTACTTTCTTTTATAAATGAAGAACGTTTCATCAAAATATCCCGAAAATCCGATTTTTGGCGATTTTTTTTAATGAGCGTTATAATTCGTCATTTTGAAAATTCGGGTCAAGATCAAACATTTTTATCTCAAAAACGAATCGAGATTTTCAAGTACGATTTATTTCGGGCCAAAGTACGTACTTTCTTTTATAAATGAAGAACGTTTCATCAAAATATCCCGAAAATCCGATTTTTGGCGATTTTTTTTAATGAGCGTTATAATTCGTCATTTTGAAAATTCGGGTCAAGATCAAACATTTTTATCTCAAAAACGAATCGAGATTTTCAAGTACGATTTATTTCGGGACAAAGTACGTACTTTCTTCTATTAATGAGGAACGTTTCATCAAAATATCAAGAAAATCCGATTTTTGGCGATTTTTTTTAATGAGCGTTTTAATTCGTCATTTTGAAAATTCGGGTCGAGATCAAACATTTTTATCTCAAAAACGAATCGAGATTTTCAAGTACGATTTATTTCGGGACAAAGTACGTACTTTCTTCTATAAATGAAGAACGTTTCATCAAGATATCAAGAAAATCCGATTTTTGGCGATTTTTTTTAATGAGCGTTATAATTCTTCATTTTGAAAATTCGGGTCGAGATCAAACATTTTTATCTCAAAAACGAATCGAGATTTTCAAGTACGATTTATTTCGGGCCAAAGTACGTACTTTCTTCTATTAATGAAGAAAGTACTTTTTTTCTTCTTTTGTTGTAATAAATGAATTACAATATATGCCGCACAACATTTAATTTGATATGCCATTTTAGTATAACTTTAGTATAAATCTAAATAATCAAGAAGTCTACTTTACGTTATTATAGTTCTGATAATTTTTTTTATAATGTAAACAAATCCTACACTTTACAAGCAATAACTCCTGAGATCAATTTCAGAACTTAATTGCGGAGAGTAACTTTCGGAAAAAGTTGCGTCTAGTGGATACACTTTTGAAAGTTATTTCTGAGACCAGTGTCGCAATTTTGTTGCTAGTGGACATGCACCTTAACAAAAACACAAACGGTTTTTAGCATTTTACGTATCAATTTGATAAATTCCTCAATAGCAAGAAAACTATAATAAATAGGTATAGGAATGTTTATAGATAATTTGTAGATAATTAAATTCCCTTTCTGATAGGTTATGAAAATATAGGGCGTTCTATTTAAAATTTTCGACTTTCACGCAATTGAATACAGAGAAACGGTAACTCAATTTTTAACCACCCTGTATAAGATATACTGATACAACAAGTGACAATCTGTTTAACAGCATATGAAGAGTTATCGTACCAATACAAACGTTTTTGAATTAACGTTGGCTGAGATATGTGCTTTTAAATAGCATGGTGATATTTGCCAAAAAACACTTAAAATCAAAATAGCTCGAAAACAAAAAACGCTAGGTACCAACAACTGTCATCAAAGTCAACATATTTTCTTACGTATAATTGGATGGTTTAATAAAAACTATAGCATTCCATTTAAAATAACGAAGTTGAGGTCTACTTCCGGTAGACCGGAAGTGGTGGCCATCTTGAAAATATTTTAGATTAATAGATCGGAATGAACAACCCATGTTACCAAAATTTCAAGTCTCTACGAATAGTGGAACCTAAAAAAGTTCTAATGAACCAGTTACGTGAGACACCCTGTATATAGTGAAAAGTATATGAGTTATTAAGAAATAAGGAAAAAATGGAAAGCCAATTTCCAAATAAAAATTCAATGAGGGAAGAATGGGAACTTGTGAAATCGAAAAAAATTAAGAAAAATGAAAAGAAAAAGAAGAAAGAATCACATAACAAGTATTCGTTTATTGGGGAGTCGAATGATAGTACACTAAAGACAGCTCCAAAAAAAGCCTTTATTTACGTTGGCAGGCTTGATCCAATAACAAAAGCGGAAGATGTGATCCATCATTTGAAAGAAGATTTTCCAGAAGTGTTATGTGAAACAATAAATTCTAAATATCCTGAATATTATGCATCATTTAAGCTCACTGTGGATTTGATAAATTATGAAAAAATTATGAATCCAAAATTATGGCCCCATGGTGCCTATGTAACACGGTTTTTTCACCCGCGCAAGGAAACCAGCGTAATGAAATAACCAGTACATACCAATACAGCTCTATTAATAAGACTGAAGCACAATCTTTTAGTATAGTACATCAGAATATTCAGAGTATTAGAAAAAAAATTGATGAATTACTAATCTTTGTTAATCAAGTACATGAACAAATACAAGTAATAGCTCTAACGGAACATTGGCTAAAACCCAATGAACCACTTGTGGTGGAGGGTTATGAAGTGGCTTCTATATTTACAAGAAAGGATAACCAACATGGAGGATCATGTATACTTGTAAAATCAGGAATTGAATATGAGGAATTGGTATCAATAAAGGACAAGAGTACAGAATTGACCTTTGAATGTAGCGTTATAAAACTCAAACCACTAAAAATAATTATCCTCGGTATATATCGCTCTCCATTGTCTGAGGTGGAAGATTTCTTCGTCATATTGGAAGATATACTATATCACTTATCAACATTTTTAACATACACCATTTTCCTAGCTGGTGATTTTAACATCGATATAGGGATACATGACAAGAATTCGTCTAAATTGTTGGATATTCTTTCAATATATAATCTATACCCTTCAATAATGGAACCAACTAGAAAAACCAATCGATCTAGTACTATTATCGACAATATCTTTACCAATTTAGATATGTATGAGAAAAAGATGGTGGTGTCCGCATTGTCAGATCACTTGGCGCTACAGATAATTTTTCCCGTATATGCTGATGAAAAGAAAATCAGTAAAAAAGTAAAAAAACGTATTTTTAACAACACTGCTTTAGCAAATATTCAACTAGACATAAATGCTATGAATTGGTCCTTTATAAAAAATATGCATGACACAGAAGAATGTTATGACATTTTTTTGAGCACTATTCAAAATAGCCTCAACAATCATACCAAATTTAAAAAAATTGACATTTCAAAAGGATCTGAGAAGAAATCGTGGCTAACAAACGAGATAAAAAATAAAACTGCGATCAAGAGGCAACTATATGAAGGACTATTAAATGGAAAAGTTACAGCAGAACTGTATAAACATTATTATCAACATCTTAAGAACAAGATTGCAATATCTAAACGATTATCATATTCGAATTATATTGAACATTCCAATAACAAGATAAAGGCTACATGGAAAACTGTTAATGCACTCCGGGGACAAAAGCAGATGAGTGGTTTCAGTCTAAGTGATTTCAAATCTATACATACTAATGACGTCAATATTCTTAATGCAATTAATAAGCATTTTACTGATATCATAAAAACATCTAATAACACTGTGAATGTAATGAACAAACACATGTCAAAATCATTCGCTTTTTATTTAACCGACAGAGCAGAAGTAGAAAATACAATAAGAAATTTAAATAATACTAAGGCGGTGGGCTTTGATGAAATCCCGGTGACCGTACTAAAAACATGTGCAGATATTCTTGCCGAACCGCTGAGTGATGTCATCAACATGTCATTTACAACGGGTGTGTTTCCACAAGCTCTGAAACAAACAATAATAAAACCATTATATAAGAAAGGTGATCGATCTGACCTAATGAATTACAGACCTATTGCTTTAATTCCAAATATTGCAAAAGTGTTTGAAAAGATTACGCTAAATAGAATGGCTGATTTTATAACTAAAAACAAGATTCTTAATAATACCCAGAATGGCTACATTAAAAGACGTTCAACCACCCGAGCAATATTTCAATTATTGGAAAAAATTACATCTTCTATTAGTAACAATGACATCACTGGCAGTATTTTTATGGATTTGACCAAAGCCTTTGACTGTGTCCATCATGAAACTCTTTTGTGTAAAATGGAATGCATGGGTTTCCGTGGTATAGTCTTAAAATGGTTCAAGTCTTATTTGTCTTGCAGAAGACAACGCGTTGTGTCTTATAACGCTTCCGGTGAAGAAGTGAAATCGGAGTGGAGAGAGGTGGTTCATGGGGTACCCCAGGGATCTATACTTGGACCATTCCTGTTTCTTCTATACATTAATGATCTGCCTGATATATTGGACAGCCTATTGGTGCTATTTGCTGATGATTCCACGTGTGTGGTAACTGGAAGAAACGTAGAAGATGTCTCAAGAAAAGCAGAAGACATCTTAAAAAAATTGAAGCAATGGTTTACAGGGAATAACTTACATCTCAATATTGACAAAACAAGTTTCATGACCTTTGGAAACAATCCACCAGAAATAAAGATTAACTTACAAGAGGAAATACTTAATTTTGACCGAGAAATTAAGTTCCTGGGGCTAATGCTTGATTCCCGTTTGTCATGGAAACAACACATCGAAGGGTTAGCTTTCGGGTTATCAAGATCTTGTTATGCGCTTCGTACTGTGGCAAGAGGTGTAAATATGAGTGCCGCTTTAAGTGTTTATTATGCATGCGTCGAGTCACGTTTACGATATGGGGTCATTTTCTGGGGAAATGTTCCAAGTGCTGAACGCGTTTTCATCCTACAGAAACAATGTATGAGAGCAATATTTCACCTGTGTCCGCGTGAATCATGTAAACCTATTTTTAAACAACAAAATATACTTACGTTTCCGTCGTTGTTTATCTTGGAATGTGCACTTTTTGTTAAAAATAATTATGTGCACTTTTTCTCACAATATGAATTGTATCACTGTCACCAAACGCGAGGTACTGAGCAGTTATATCTAATGCCACCTAAGACAAGTTACACTAGAATACAAAAGAGTGTTGTGTATTTTTGTATAAAATTATAACATTTTTTACCAATGAATTTAAAAATGTTACCTACAAAGCAATTCAAAAAATGTTTTAAGAGCTTATTTAATTGAAGGGACCTTCTATAGAGTAGATGATTTCTTTTCCAAACCTGTTTGTATTAAACATTGAGTCCGTATTTTTTGTTACGACATTGTATTATATTTTTCTTTTTTTTTTCTGACTTTTTTCCCTGCAGATAGCATTATGGAAATAAAGATTTATTATTATTATTTGAACTTTTTATAAAGATGGATAAAATGTTTTTTGTTCTACTGGTTTCGGCGTTGTTCAGGCCATCATCAGGAACCCTTGAACACGTCAGTTTTAATTTGATTTCAAAACATTAATTATAGATAAATTTCTTTGTAAGATGATGAAATTTATTTTAATTGTTCAACGTATTCAAATCCTCAAAAAGTTATTATATTTCTTATATAAAAAAATAGAATTTTGTAGCATATTATTTATTAATTTAGAAACGTCTTTTAAACTGTATAAAGGAAATTAGTGCATAAACAAAAAAAGAGAAAGACATGAACATAAATAATCCGCTTATACACGAAGTATTACTCAATCCTCTTAGCAAAATGCTGTGGTAAACCAGCCTTAAGCAACTCACTTTCTGAATAACTAGTAATTTTTGGGTTATAATGTAATAAAGCTTCCCAACAAATTTCACTTAATTTCGGTATACATAACCAAGTACTATGTATTGTGTTGCTTCTAGAAGGTATAGCACCTTCTTGTGAAATGATTCCACCAAAAACAAACATTTTTCCTTGAGGTGTAACAGCGCTTGAATGAAAATACGTTGGGTATTGCAATCTACAAGATGTGACTAGATTCCACTGGAACGTACGTAAGTTTAGGCACCAAAGGTCGTCGTATATTTGATCGCCACTATAACCTCCAGTTATAAATACTTTAAAATCTTCATCGGCTGATTCAAGTTGAACAGCACCGTGACATCGCCTCGCAGGTGGATATCCATCATGAATGGAATTTATAACTAAACAAAATTGATTTAAACATTCTTAATGCAATAAAATGTGATGATATTAACCCAATGAATCTGGAAGTGCCTTTTGCACAAACCATTGTAATTTTTCCAAATCAAAAACCGGTATTTCGGCGAAATCAAAAACGTCTTCAACTGTACCTCCTCCTAAAATGTAAATGCATTGTCCATCGAAACCTACTTCGTGGCGGTAGCGTCCTTCCGGTTCATAATCGCCTTTTCCTTGACAAATATAAACACTTTCCCAACATTGAGTTTTCATATTCAATCTAAAATAATATTTATTTTTGTTATAAATATAAATTTAAAATAATTAAAAATTACTTATGAATATCACAAGTGTATGAAAATCCCGTTGTTCCTCCAATTGTGTAAAGACTATCATTATAATACACTAAAGCTTGTCCATATTGCGGGATTGGTGGAGGTCCTTTTGTATTTATCTCCGTCATTCGACTATTAATATCTGATAATTTACAAATATACAGTTGATTACTACAACGATAACCAAATGGAGAACCTGTACCACCATAAACCTATGAAATAAATTTTATTTTAAACGTTTTAAATTGGAATTAACTCACCATTAAATAATTTCCTCTTCTAATAACAGCATTTGAAGCTAATTCCGGTGGTAAACTCTCCCTACAATTAAATCTAGTCCACCTTCTAGTTGCAAAATTAAATTTCCAAAGTTCTTGAAATAACGGGAATGAATGTATTGATATCTCATCATCATTTCTATCTTCTATTTCCATATTATCTCTTACAACAGACGGGTTATAGCCTCCAAATGAGTATAAATTCTTTGTGTCACAAACGATTCTATGTCCACTTCTCGGTAAAGGTATCCGTCGTGAGATCTTTTTGTTTACCTGTATCTTTTCGTATTTAAACAGTTTAAAGGTGTAATTCTTGGTCGGTTTGATGCGGTTTTTTCCATCGTTACTTCCCATTCTAATTAACGGTATTAATATTAATAATAGCAAGTTGTAGATGAATTCTAATATACGGTGGTAACCCATAACGATATCGGCAACAGCAACATTTCAACACATCCACCTGCTACACGATTGTTTGACATTTTAACCAAACACGATTAAAAGGTTGCGCAATATTCCGGTCTAATATCTTCAAGCGGTTTCTTTTCACTTTCGTAGAGTTAACTAAATAGGTCGAGATATTATGAAAGTTATTGACATTGAATAAGTTGAGTAGATTCAATATTTTTTAAGCGGAAGTCGTATCTTGGAATAAAATTTATGTCAAGTTATGTAGGTTCCTTTTTTATCGCTTTTTTATTTAAGTTTGTTAATGTTATGATTCTCTCATTACACATTTATTAATTATTAGAAAAAAATTAAATCATTTTTGTTTGTTTTCAATAAGAATTTTTCCTTTAATTTTAATTATTTCCATACCCCCAGCACTTTATACGAGTCAACAGAATGTTAGGGAACCATCACGTTAGATGGCGCTAATGATCGTTAAAATCGTAATCGTTACCTACTTTAGCGGCTATTTCGGAACATTTTGTTGTAATGACAATGACAGTTTCTCGGTGTAAGTTAATTTTATGATTTGTTAATCAGTTTTTTGTGTTTTTTGGAATTTGTTACAATCTGTTCTCATTAATGACGTTATTTCCGGCAATTTTATGTATGGTGAGTGTATTAAATAGAATTTTCTTTTTTATAAATACACTTTAAAAATTATTTACATGAATATTCATTTAAAGAGACAATGAGCGTCTTCAATCTTTAAAATAAGTAAATGCTCTACACTGTTGTTATTTGATTGGTCTGGACTTCTTTTGGTCTTCAATTTTAATAATTCCACTTAATTAAACCTAAAAAAACATTTAACTTGATACCAAACTCGATTAGGGTATCTTTTATTATGAGATTGACGTTTGGCATTGACAGATGTCAAATCCGCCATTTTGAATTTTAATAATACAATTTTATTAAGCTTGGGAAATCGTTTAATTTAATACCAATCATTAGAATCATTTAATTTCATACCAAACTTGACTATTTTTGCTGTTATAATAAAAAGTTGTGTGACATTGATAGTTGTCAAATCCGCCATCTTGAATTTTAACAATTGCACTTAATTTGACGTAAAAAATCATTTAACCCTCCAGTACACGCGCATTTTTATTTTTGACGTGAGTGCTCGCACCGGACTGAGAGTCCGGGTTTCTTTGCCAAATAAGAGATGGCGTTGATGTGTAGTTTGTATTAAACTCCCTAGATTACTAAAGTACCGCGGTTCATGACATCTATGTATTCAAACGATTCGAATTCATTCGATGGTGATTTGATAGCATGTCAGTGACCAGGTGTACGAATAGGGAGTTTATGTGTGAGAAAAACGTTTTGCTCCTCCCCCAATTCGAGAACATTATTAAACTTCACCTTTCGTTTCTTCGGTGGCTGATACTGCTTAAAACAAACTTGATAAGCTACCAGGAGCCTTGAACTGCTTTCAAAAATGTTGATACTACCTCTGGAAGACTTGATAATGCTTCTAGAAGCCTTAACATAGCTTTCAGAAGGCTTGAACTGCTTCCACAAGATTTTATGCTGCAGCTGAAAGACTTGATACTATTTCTAGAAGATTTTAAATGATTCCAAAACACTTGATACCGTTTGTAAAACTACTGGCAAAAAAAGTTTGAAAATGCAAAGTCTTAAAGAAGACATTTTTATTGCAAAAGGCACGAAATTGTTAATACAATTTGATTTTGCTTCCAAAATACCAAATACTGCTAGGATACAAAATGTTCATTTCAAAAGTTCAAAAAATTTCAATTATAGACCAAATATTGCTTGTGAAGGTGTAAGCACTGTTGATATAAGGCATTTCTATTGCAAATTAACCATAGGCGCCAGATACATGGACGTTTTTCATATCACTTTTGTTTTGAGAACAGTCATTCGTCGTTTGAATCTTTTCCCAATTCAGTTTTTTCACTATCCAGCACCCATACTTATTTTCAAAAACCGGCGCTTATGAAGCTACGAAGATTGTGTTAGATGTACCACTGACGATCTAAAGATAAATCAGTTAGCTGCAGGATTCTTCGAATCCTCTATTTGGGCATCGTAAATCTTACACAAATTGCTGGTTCTTGTCCTAAAAACGCTTTAGCACTAGCTCATCTGCCGTTTCATTGGCAGCACTTCCAGAGTGACCTCAGTGTAGTTAAAACGACGAACCGTTTGAGCTATCTGTATTTCCACATAAATTTTGATAATCCTCTACTTGATTTCGAGCTTTGTGGAGATGAGTTACTCAGCTTGTGTTCTCATTTAATCCCAAGATTATTCCTCACTTGCGCTATTAGTAATAAAATGTCCAATATAATTATATTTACAAACTCACTTCTACAGTATTATATATTTAGAAATCTGAAACTAGCAACTAACGCCATTAACAACGACAACATTCTGATCTGAAATAATACTTTGACGTCCTTCAACATCGGCAAATACAGAAAAAAGGGATTAACTAACTAGAAACTGACGAAATGACCTATTTACCTTTATTAGCTGTTTCCACCAAAACTTATTTTCGAAAGTAAGTCCTTTTTTCGTAGACAAGAACGGATATATTCAAAAAAATGTTAACTTGAATGGTTGCGGTCCGCCGAACCAGCGGTTGCAAATTGCTAAAAGACTCTGTAAGTCGATAGTTAAACTTGCAGGAAAAGATTTTATTAATCATAAAATCGTGGCTAAGAGAATATACTGGAAATTATTTGACAGCAGACTTGCAGCAAAAAAACTTTATGACTAATGTGGCTAAGAGAAAATACAGGAAATTATTTTCAGGATTCTGAGATGACCGCTAGGAGGTGCAAATACCATCTTTAATGTCTTGAAATCTTAACAATTAAACAATTAGTCATCTTAGGAATGGTATCTCAATTTTAAGATACTTGTACATTTCAGTTTCAGTCCAGTCCCAGTATATTCCGGGTTCATGCCGGGATTTCATGAAAGAAGATTTATCGTTTAGAAGTTTGGGAGCATTAAGAAAGATTTGCAATGAAAATACGATTGGCACCAAATAAATTAATTTTCTGGAAGCATTTCAAGCCTTATAGACGCAATGTCAAGTATTCTGACGGCAATATCAAATCTTTTGTTAGCATTCCAAATGTTTTGGAAGCAATTTAGATCTTCTAGAAGCAATATTAAGCCTACCTGAGCCAATGTCGAGACTTTTGTAACCATTTTAAATCTTCTAGAAGTAGTATCAAGTCTTCTGGAATCTTCTCGAGTCTTCTGAAAGCATTTCAAATCTTCCAGAAACAGTATAAAGTCTTACAGGGGCTATATCTAATCTTTTGGAAGCATTTTAAAATATCTAGAAGCAGTATCATGTCTTAATTATTAAAATCTTCTAGAAGCAGTATCAAGTCTTTTGGAAACTTCTCAAGTCTTCTGAAAGCATTTGAAATCTTTTGGAAGCGGTATAAAGTCTTACAGGGACAGTATCAAGCCTTTAGGAAGCATTTTAAAACATCTAGAAGCAGTATCAAGTCTTCTGGAATCTTCTCGGGTCTTCTGAAAGTATTTCAAATCTTCCAGAAATAGTATAAAGTCTTACAGGGGCTATATCTAATCTTTTGAAAGCATTTTAAAATATCTAGAAGCAGTATCGATTCTTAATTATTAAAATCTTCTAGAAGCAGTATCAAGTCTTTTGGAAACTTCTCAAGTCTTCTGAAAGCATTTGAAATCGTCTAGAAGCAGTATAAAGTCTTATAGGGGCAGTATCAAAGCTTTAGGAAGCATTTTAAAACATCTAGAAGCAGTATCAAGTCTTCTGGAAGTAGTATCCAGTCTTTTAGAAGCACTTCAAGTAATTTTGAAGTATTTCAAGGCTTCTAAAAGTAAGTATAAGGTCTTCTGGAAACATTGTAAGTCGTCTGGAAGTATTGTAAGTCATCTGGAAATATTTTAAGTCTTCTAGAAGCAGTATCAGTCTTCTGGAAACATTCCAAGTATTCTGGAAACCATTTCAAGTTTCTTAGATACAATATCAAGTCTTCTGGAAGCATCTTAAGTCTTCTAACAGCGACATAAAGTACTTTGGAAGCATTGTAGGTCGTCTGGACCCACTTCCAGTCCTCTAGATGTAATATCAAGGCTTCTAAAAGCGTTGTAAGTCATCTGTAAGCATTGTAAGTCGTCTGGATGCATTGTAAGACATCTGTAAATTCATCATTTTAAGTCTTCTAGAAATATCAGTCTAGAAATTCAAGTCTTCTGAAAGCAATATAAAGTTTTCTTAAGACAGTATCAAATCATCTAGAGGTAACAACATCAAGTCTTCTGGAAACATTTTAAGTTCTCTAGATGCTATACCAAGTTATCTGAAAGTATTGTAAGTCATCTGGAAGTATTTTAAATCCTCTAGAAGCAGTAACAGTCTTCTGAAAGCCGCGGTACTTTATAAATCTAGGGACTTTAATTTGTATTCTTTTTAAGACAATAATTTAAAAAATGTTTTTATTATCATAAAATTTGCGATAGGCAAATAAATGCTCGCGTTGAATACGCTGCACATTTTTCGGGGCATTTATGTTCTACAGGTTTCGTTATCTTCTTCGTTTCTTCTAATTAGATAAGAAGTCATTTTGAACGGAAAAAAACATCTTACCGTCTGCAAAATTTTTTGAAAAGCTTCAGTCTTCACCTTCAAACAGTATTTTTCTTCGCTATCGTATTCATATTCGTATTTTACTGTGTTGTACACTAAGAAATTTTTGACACTAAAATGACATAATTATGTCGGTAAAAAAGTTGCCTTTTCTGTTAAACAATAGAGGGTGCAGAACCCGGAGTGAGAGTCCGGTGCGTGTATCGAAAGGTTAATTAAACCTAAAAAAACATTCAACTTGATACCAAACTCGATTAGGGTATCTTTTATTATGAAATTGACGTTTAACATTGACAGATGTCAAATCCGCCATTTTCAATTTTAATAATACAATTTTATTAAGCTTGCGAAACCGTTTAATTTCATACCAATCATTAAAATCATTTAATTTCATATCAAACTCGACTATTTTTGTTGTTATAATAAAAAGTTATGTGACATTGACAGATGTCAAATCCGCCATCTTGAATTTTAACAATTGCACTTAATTTGACTTAAAATATTTAATTTGATACCAAACTGGTTTAGGGTATGTTTTATAATGAAATTGACGTTTGGCATTGACAGATGTCAAATACGCCATTTTGAATTTTAATAATACAATTTTATTAAGCTTGGGAAATCGTTTAATTTAACACCAATCATTAAAATCATTTAATTTCATACCAAACTCAACTATTTTTGCTGTTATAATAAAAAGTTCTGGGACATTGACAGATGTCAAATCCGCCATCTTGAATTTTAACAATTGCACTTAATTTGACTTAAAATATTTAATTTGATACCAAACTGGTTTAGGGTATGTTTTATAATGAAATTGACGTTTGGCATTGACAGATGTCAAATACGCCATTTTGAATTTTAATAATACAATTTTATTAAGCTTGGGAAATCGTTTAATTTAACACCAATCATTAAAATCATTTAATTTCATACCAAACTCGACTATTTTTGCTGTTATAATAAAAAGTTCTGGGACATTGACAGATGTCAAATCCGCCATCTTGAATTTTAACAACTGCACTTAATTTGACTTAAAAAATCATTTAATTTGATACCAAACTGGATTAGGGAATGTTTTATAATGAAATTGACGTTTGGCATTGACAGATGACAAATACGCCATTTTGAATTTTAATAATACAATTTTATTAAGCTTGGGAAATCGTTTAATTTAACACCAATCATTAAAATCATTTAATTTCATACCAAACTCGACTATTTTTGCTGTTATAATAAAAAGTTCTGGGATATTGACAGATGTCAAATCCGCCATCTTAAATTTTAACAATTGCACTTAATTTGACTTAATTAAGCATTTATTATTATTGCAGTTAATTTGATACCAAACTCGATTAGGGTATCTTTTATTATGAAATTGACGTTTGGCATTGACAGATGTCAAATACGCCATTTTGAATTTTAATAATACAATTTTATTAAGCTTGGGAAATCGTTTAATTTAATACCAATTTTTAAAATCATTTAATTTCATACCAAACTCGACTATTTTTGCTGTTATAACAAAAAGTTATGTGACATTGACAGATGTCAAATCCGCCATCTTGAATTTTAACAACTGCACTTAATTTGACTTAAAAAATCATTTAATTTGATACCAAACTGGATTAGGGAATGTTTTATAATGAAATTGACGTTTGGCATTGACAGATGACAAATACGCCATTTTGAATTTTAATAATACAATTTTATTAAGCTTGGGAAATCGTTTAATTTAACACCAATCATTAAAATCATTTAATTTCATACCAAACTCGACTATTTTTGCTGTTATAATAAAAAGTTCTGGGACATTGACAGATGTCAAATCCGCCATCTTAAATTTTAACAATTGCACTTAATTTGACTTAATTAAGCATTTATTATTATTGCAGTTAATTTGATACCAAACTCGATTAGGGTATCTTTTATTATGAAATTGACGTTTGGCATTGACAGATGTCAAATACGCCATTTTGAATTTTAATAATACAATTTTATTAAGCTTGGGAAATCGTTTAATTTAATACCAATTTTTAAAATCATTTAATTTCATACCAAACTCGACTATTTTTGCTGTTATAACAAAAAGTTATGTGACATTGACAGATGTCAAATCCGCCATCTTGAATTTTAACAATTACACTTAATTTGACTTAATTAAGCATTTATTATTATTGCAGTTAATTTGATACCAAACTCGATTAGGGTATCTTTTATTATGATATTCACGTTTGGCATTGACAGATGTCAAATACGCCATTTTGAATTTTAATAATGCAATTTTATTAAGCTTGGGAAATCGTTTAATTTAATACCAATTTTTAAAATCATTTAATTTCATACCAAACTCGACTATTTTTGCTGTTATAATAAAAAGTTCTGGGATATTGACAGATGTCAAATCCGCCATCTTAAATTTTAACAATTGCACTTAATTTGACTTAATTAAGCATTTATTATTATTGCAGTTAATTTGATACCAAACTCGATTAGGGTATCTTTTATTATGAAATTGACGTTTGGCATTGACAGATGTCAAATACGCCATTTTGAATTTTAATAATACAATTTTATTAAGCTTGGGAAATCGTTTAATTTAATACCAATTTTTAAAATCATTTAATTTCATACCAAACTCGACTATTTTTGCTGTTATAACAAAAAGTTATGTGACATTGACAGATGTCAAATCCGCCATCTTGAATTTTAACAACTGCACTTAATTTGACTTAAAAAATCATTTAATTTGATACCAAACTGGATTAGGGAATGTTTTATAATGAAATTGACGTTTGGCATTGACAGATGACAAATACGCCATTTTGAATTTTAATAATACAATTTTATTAAGCTTGGGAAATCGTTTAATTTAACACCAATCATTAAAATCATTTAATTTCATACCAAACTCGACTATTTTTGCTGTTATAATAAAAAGTTCTGGGACATTGACAGATGTCAAATCCGCCATCTTAAATTTTAACAATTGCACTTAATTTGACTTAATTAAGCATTTATTATTATTGCAGTTAATTTGATACCAAACTCGATTAGGGTATCTTTTATTATGAAATTGACGTTTGGCATTGACAGATGTCAAATACGCCATTTTGAATTTTAATAATACAATTTTATTAAGCTTGGGAAATCGTTTAATTTAATACCAATTTTTAAAATCATTTAATTTCATACCAAACTCGACTATTTTTGCTGTTATAACAAAAAGTTATGTGACATTGACAGATGTCAAATCCGCCATCTTGAATTTTAACAATTACACTTAATTTGACTTAATTAAGCATTTATTATTATTGCAGTTAATTTGATACCAAACTCGATTAGGGTATCTTTTATTATGATATTCACGTTTGGCATTGACAGATGTCAAATACGCCATTTTGAATTTTAATAATGCAATTTTATTAAGCTTGGGAAATCGTTTAATTTAATACCAATTTTTAAAATCATTTAATTTCATACCAAACTCGATTATTTTTGTTGTTATAATAAAAAGTTATGTGACATTGATAGATGTCAAATCCGCCATCTTGAATTTTAACAACTGCACTTAATTTGACTTAATTAAGCATTTATTATTATAGCATTTAATTTGATACCAAACTCGATTAGGATATCTTTTATTATGAAATTGACGTTTGGCATTGGTGTAAAATGGTGTATATTTTGAATTTTAATATTGCAATTTTAAATGTAAAAAATACATAAATAAAAGTTTAAATGTGACATTTGACATTGAAGAAAAAGTAAAATTTGACACATGTCATATCCGCCATTTTGATAAATTAATTCCTATTCATCGATTTAATGCCAAATTAACATTTGACAGGTTTTATTTTGACAGGCGCCCTTTTCACTTGAAGTGTCATTTATTATAAGAAAATCGTTGAATCTCGCTCTAAATATCACGTGTAAAAAATAAATAAATAAAATTTGACATTTGAGACTGACACATGTCATATCCGCCATTTTGAAATTAATAATTTCGTTATTAAAAAAAATGAATTACAAAAAGAAAAGTGTACATTAGCAACATATAAACATCAAGACAAAAGGATCAATTTATCGCTGTAAGCAATATCTTCCAAGAGACCAAGAGAAAGAAAGATATGTGGGGAGCACAATTGAATAAATGAAATATTTAGATCATCAACATAGTAAGTAAGTAGTAATAATGTACATAGAGTACATTATTCTTCACTAACCTCTCGGAACTTGAATAAATTGGTATTAACTGGATTAGAAATATAAAAGTCGTACCACTCCCGATTCATTGGCATGGCAGGAATAGGGTCTACAAAGAAATCATTATTAATGCATTGAAAATTGAAAGTATGCCAATTGAATTTGGCGGTATTTGATAATAGTTAGGAACCACTCCGTTCGAGAGCGTTAGTGCTGTTTATTTCTTTCATAAATTTGGAAAAAAACGATATTTCGCAATCGAGCGAAAGATGTCGCTGTTTATCTTTAAATCATTTTTATTTTTCTATTATTTTGTAATACAAAATCATATACTTTACTTACACACTTCTTTAATTAAGTTAATTGAAACTAAATCGTTTTTAATTCATGAAGAAACCATATTAAAATCAAAAATAAATGCTCCATCTCTACATAAAAGGCTAAACTACCTGTCAAAACAATAACCTCAAAACAAACATTTTATTTTATTTTCCCCATTTAAAACGGCAATTATTGCAATTCGATTTATTAAGTTCAGCTTTAAATAGAGACTTTCGCTCGATTGATTTATAAAGAGTTTGCGTGGTGTTGTTAAATATTAAAGAATCCGGCACTCAAGCGGTTTTGTCATCGCGTGATTGCACACGTTGCCAGGTGCAGGAGTTTTTCGGCCAGATTTGTTTGAAAATCTGTGAAAAGAAATGTATGGATCGTTTTAGTTTTTATTGAAGTAATTATTGCAAGAATTAACGACAATTTAAGAGCCGGTAAGTGATTGTGATTAGATTTAATTTTCTTTGACATTGAATTTGTTAACATAACCTCAATTCCCTTTGGGTTGGGTATTTTAAAAAAATAATTATGTAATTGATTTGAGCTCATTAAGCGCTGCTTATATTAACGATTTAATTGATTATTTCTTATTAATTTTTAAGGGAAGTATTTGAAGAAGATATAAAATATTTTCGGTGAGTCATATTTTGATTTTTTTAATAGAAAGAATTGGGATATTTTTAACTCAATGTTTTACGAAAATATTTGCGAAGATATTTATTTATCAAGGCTGTTTTGGTGCACTGACATCCTGACTATACTTTAGAACATCAGTTGAGTGCATAATTACTGCATGTACGCCTTCTGTTTTCGCCCCATCCCTTTCTGCTCAACACAACGTTAAATTACTTCTCTCTTTATCGACCGGATCACGCCACACTTCGTCATTAGTTTAAAAACAGGGCCGTATTTCAACACAATTTTTGCGTTTTACCACCTAAAAAAACACTTATTAATACTAATGTTTTCTTTTCAGCGATAATAACTTTTAAAAAATGATGTAAAATTGAGCTATTGATAAGATAAAAAAGGATAATATTATTACACAAACAATCAATATAGGAAAAGCAATTTATTTTTGGTGTAAATCCTTTTCGTCAGCAAAATGATTTCTTTTCTGACGCAGTTTATTTTTACACAAAACGCACTACGCTTTTTTTAATTGCTAATAGCGTTCCTATATATATAACCACGGTGGATATGATTTTGCTGTTTTTATGTTTTGAACTTTTGAGATGAATAGGTGATTAACGTGTTTTTATTGAAAACAAATTTGAAATTTTTATGTAAAGAAAATAATAAAACGGGTGAGTGTTTTTACTCTTATTATTTTGCTTGTAACAAACATCTAGGTAAAAGTTATGCAATTTTTTTTTAATAATTCGATCTCTGAAGAGGTAATTCGCCACCGCCACGAACAACAACACTTACATTGCAAATACTTTTTTGCACTCTATATTTTGATTAAACTCAATCGAAAGTTCACAAAGAGCAATCATTTATGATTACTTGCTATTGGTTCAACTATTAAAATTCTATTATTTACGAGACTATTATTAGTAACATTTATCTTTTTATTAGCGCTGGCACTCGTGCAACAACGGATTGTTGTCCGTTTAAATAAAAATTGATAAGTAATTGTATCTCTCTCTCTGTGTTTGTAAACATAACTTGTTATCAAAAAGTGTTATTCCTTTGATATTTCATATTTATTTGCTTTTCAATTCAAAGACAGATTTTTTCCAGAGAGAAAAACATGTTCAAAAAATTGATATTTTACATCATCAAATAGAACATTTTGAGAAATTCTCTCAAAAAGCCTGCAATTTTTAGGATCCTTTCTGTTATGCAAACCTTTCAATTTCTATGCTCTTACAAATATTGCGACATACAGGTGTCCCTATAAGTTGTGGCACAATTTTAAGCACAAATACTAAAGATAAAATTATAACAATTTGTGTAAAAATGTTTAATCTAAATCCACAAATGGCTAATATGGATCTTTAAAGTTACAAATTTCTGAAACATTTTCTTGAATATCTTAGGCTTGTATTATCTATGAGTACACGAAAGCTGTGTGTTCTATCGAAAATTATACATTCATACATCAACGAAGGACTGGTAAGCGAGGTGGTGGTGTAGGCATTTATATTAGAAACTTATATAAACCCAACTAGGTTGATATTAAATCATATGATGATTTAGAACAGCTATGGATCTCTGTAGCTACTAAAAAAAGTTAAATACATTTTTGGTGTAGTATACAGGCCTCCGACTGGAAGTCTGCCTTTATTTTTTAAGTCCATCGAGGAATCTATAAGTTTAGCTGTTCCACAATGTGATGAACTATTTATTGCCGGTGATATAAATATTGATCTGTTGCACCCTAAAAGTACATATTCACGCATGTTCCTTGATTTGTTGGAGTCGTTTGGTCTGGTTCAACTTGTTAATCAACCAACCCATATTACACTTAATTCAGAAACTTTAATAGATTTTGCTGCATCTTCATGTGAAGAATTTACACTGGTTGGTTTACATTCACTACCCGATCTTACAGATCACGAACTAGTGCACCTTCATCTGAAAATCACTAATGTAACCGTTGTTCCTACATATAGGACCTATACAGACTTTAAAAGGTTTAATCTCGATTTGTTTAGTAAAGATCTTAAATCATTACCTTTAAAATTAATCTATGAAATTAATGACATGGGTGAAAAAGTAAATTATTTTAACTCTTTAATATTAAATCTCTTTGATTTACATGCGCCATTACAAACGAAAAGATTTTCAAAAAAACCTGCCCCCCGTGGCTAACTCCACAAGTCAAGGAAATGATTACAGCTAGAAATTGAGCGTATGCTAAATATAAGCGTACAAACAATGTATTAGACCTAGAGCAGTATAAAATGTTAAGAAGACAAGTAACCAATGCTGTAAAAACTGAAAAAAGGGTGTGGTTTGGGAGGGCAGCGGGTCAAACTGGAACATCTGCGATGTGGCGGGCTGCTCGCGATTTCGGAGTGATTAAAAATAGAGTAAACACTTTGCCCATGCATTTGAGAAATCTGAATGACATTAATAATTATTTTCTCCAGACAAGTTGTTCATTGGGGGCACATTCAAATGATACTATGCACTTCTATAACAGCAACAAAAAATGTGAATTTCAGAAGTATTTTGATTTTGAACCTGTACATGAAAACGTTGTCGCAAGTTATTAAAGTTATTATTACATTTAACACATATAGTTAATTACTGTTTAGAGAAATGTGTTTCCCTTCCTGTTGGAAAACCGCTCTGATAACTCCGTTACCAAAAATTTCTAATCCTTGGGTATTCTTGGGAATACAAAGATTTACGACCTATTAGCATCCTCCCGGCTCTTGCTAAAGTTGTGGAAAAAGTTATGGACTGGCAGATTAGAAGTTTTATTGACAGCTATAATATCCTACCTCAAAATCAGTCTGGATTTCGTAAACATTATGGTTGCGAAACAGCGTTAATGCATATTACCGACGACATTCTCCGAGCTATTGATGAAAACGACATGACTGCGTTAGTTCTGTTAGATTACTCAAAAGCTTTTGATACTGTGAACCATTCCTTGTTAAGTTTTGTTTAAAATATTGTTGGGTTTAGCGGTAATGCTATGTTATTAATTTCGAATTATTTGTCGATACCAAAAGGTTAAGATAAATAATTCCATATCTGAGCCTCGGAGGGTGTCGGCGGGTGTGCCGCAGGGATTATTGGGGCCACTTCTGTTTTCTTTATATACATCCAACTTTTCGAACAGATTGGAACGCTGTAGCTGCCATTTTTACGCAGATGACACCCAATTATACCTAAGATTTGCTCCCAGTGATATGTCATTGGCTGAATCTATTTTAACTCGAGAAATTAGGAACTTAGTGGAAGTTTCGTCTGGACATAATTTGAAAATAAATGGTGCCAAGTCGGCATTGATGCTTTTCGGTAGGCGGAATTTGCGAAAGCAACATTCTCCTCATTTCGGAGTAGAAGTTGGTGGTCAGCGAATCAGTGTTGGTTGCTGTTTTCGTAATTTAGGATTGTATCAGGACTCTGATATTAGATTTAAAAGACATATCGCTCAAAAAACCAACAAATCATATGCAACGTTGAAATTAATGTATGGAATTAGGCATGCAGTACTTAGAAATATAATGTTGAAACTTTGCGATTCCCTTGTACTTAGTCACTTTACTTTTTGTGATAAGGTTTTTGGTACTTGTCTGGATAGCGCTTCAGCATGTCGTATACAACGGGTACAGAATGCTTGCCTCAGACTTGTATATGGTTTAAAACGTTATGATCATGTTTCTCATAAATTGATAGATGCTGGTTGGTTGAGTATGTCCAACAGGAGAAAATTGCATTTGTTATCGTTCTACCATAAGCTTCTCCTACTGAAGAAGCCCCCGTATCTGTATAACAAAATATCATTCAGGACGGACGTTCATAATATCAATATTAGAAATAGAGGTATTATTACACCGCCTAAACACGCGACTTCATTATTTGAACGATCTTTCTCATATTGCCTTCCTAAATATTATAATCCGCTACCAGGTTCTCTGAAATCTTTAAATTTGAATGCATTTAAGAGGAAACTGCGACAGATGTTGATGGATGAACAATCTTGCGTATAGCTGATTTCGCAATGTATCGCAATTAATATTTATTGCTTTTTCTTTTATTTTATTTGTTTAATATGATTAATTTCGTAAACAGTGTTTTTTTTTTCATTTTTATTTTTCTTTTGTTCTATTTTAATTTATTATTATTTTTATTTGTAGGGTTGAGTGGTAGAGAGGAACTTGATTCCTAACTCCGCCCTACATATTGCTTTTATATAATTTTGTCATTATTTTTTTTTTGATTAGTAAAGCCATTTATTATTATTACACTATCATAATTCTATGTTATAGATCTATAATACATTATGTGACCATACGTCCCGTTTTGAACGGGATTGTCCCGTGCTTCTGTTAGTAGTCCCATCGTCCCGAATAAACTCTAAAACGTCTCGTTTTCATAATCGCGTAAGTGCATAAATCTCATTAAGTATCTAGCTGTATTTACACAGCTTTTTTATTAGTAATATTTCGTTTCTTTGTTTGCGAGACTTATACCAAACATGCCTAAATGAAAGTGTACATTTTTTTGAAACTTGAAAGGGGGGTAAGTAGAAAAAGTGTAAACAATGTTTATACAAAATCGAGCACATTGTTGGAACAAGAACTAATAGGGATTGGTTGTGAAGCTCATAATGTCCATAATGCAATTAAAACTGCCGATTGCTTACCAATTGATTTAGAATGTATTATTGTCAAAATTTACTTTTTTAATATTTATAATGTACGCATTGAAACTATAAAAGAATTCTATGACTTGATAGGTACAGAGTATAAAAGAATGTTGGGTTACAGTAAATCTAAATGGCCTGTACTTGAAGAGTGCTTAAAATGTTTGTGAGATTAGAAAACTACTTTAGATTGCTGATCTGAGAAAATAGTCTTCTAATAGGCATTCATTCTAATAGTTACTCTTCTAATAATTAGTCATTTAATGCCCGAATATATTGAAGTTGTTTTTTGGCAATCCCAGCTCCGAATGCTGGTTATATTTTGTGCACGCCCAAGAAGTTGGTTTTCACCAAGCCGCTTTTAATACCGAAGGACAAAATATATTAGCAATGGATGTGAATGTACAAACCGTTTAAAAGACAACTTGTCGTTAGAAAAAATTCAGTTTTTATCGTTGCACGAAATTTATTAGCAAAGTTGATCAAAATCAGACCTTGTCTAACTGTTGAAAAAAGTAGTCGAGTATAATTACTATTTCCACGAAAATAGAAGCATAGATTAATTATAGCTACTACAATTATTAGTTAAGTATCTAATTAAAGTAAAGCTTCGCTAATCCGAATCAATGAAAATCAGTTGAATTTAAATGATGGAAGCATGCGGATTATAGTCAAATTGTATTAGATAATAACATTATCTGCTGTTTATCTTGCAATACATTATACACTAAAACTTTTATTAACTTCCTCACTTTTAATTCGGTTATCCCTACATCTTCATTGAGAAATCGCCTTATTTGCTGCAGCATCATACATAAATTATTGAATGGACAGTGGAATGCCGCCATCAGGTTCTTCTTCCTCAGCTGATTTTTGAAATATACATCTCTACCATTTTGCTAATAAATTACAAGGATTTGCAATCCTTAGAAAGTATAGACTCAGCATTTTTTGATAGAAATGCTCTTCAGTGTTTTGGAATTAATCGTCTTTCTCTGCAGATAGAACGAATAGTCTTTTCCGATTAGCGAATCTCTTACCAATTCAGATTACGAGGGACATAATGCAAATTTCACGTTTTTCAATTTTGTTCAGATTATCAGGGAATTCGGATTTGGGGTTGTATTAATTAGCAACGCTTTACTGTACTTCTTTAACTACATAATAAGATGCAGTTGTAATGCCTAAAAGGGATTGGCTTGCACTCTCCAAAAAAAGTCTGATAAAACAAGCAAAGTTTTACAAGCAGTATCTAGTCTTTAATTGACAGTTTTTAAACTTTTTTTGTCAGTTAAAGCTTTTAGTAGATATGATGATGTATTTTGCAACAGTATTTGATATTTTGGAGGGAAAATTAAGTTTTATTAACAGTCCTTCGCTTTTTACCATAAAAATGTCTTCTGCCAGCAGTATTTAACCTTTAATTAACAGTTTATGGACTTCTTACGCCGTTGCGTTCACAATGAATTCACAGTATAAGGCTTTCACGACCGATGTTAATTGAAATAAAGTTAGAACTAACACTAGAACTATCACTAAAACTAATACTAGATATATAACTAGAAATGTTTGGGTTTTGCCGTAAGTTTACATCAGTTTCTGAAGAAGGTTGCAACATGGCATCCAATACGTCCAAACATTTTTTTAAACATTTCAGCAAAACCCGAAAATTTCTAGTTTTAGATCTAGTATTAGTCGTATATAGTTCTAGATATATTTTTAGTATTAGTGATAGTGTTAGTTCTAATTTTAGTTCGAATTCACAGTAGATTGTGGGTAGTTTGTTATTAGTCGTTGTTATGTTCGTATGCGGTCTAAATTAATTCGGTACTTAGATATCAACAAAGTATTATTTAAGAAACTAAAGTATCTTACTCTTCATGAGAAATCGCTTGTTCAAGAATTGAAAGATGGAAAAGGTGTTACTCATTTAGCTAAAAACGCAAAGTACGGCTTTCAATCGACCGGTTCGAAGTGACTCTTACATGTGGCATCCGAAACGACAAACACTTACTTAAAAAAGCACGGAAATGTCTGAATTATTCTAGTTTTAGATTTAGTATTAGTTCTAATTTTAGTTCAATGTCAAAAGAGAAATCACGTAAAAAGACCCGAACTTGAAAAAAGCATTTTGTGGTAGGTGATAATATCGGTATTGTTGACATTAACAGTTCAGATATTTAGAAACATTTAAATGTACAGCTTGACGTCTTTTACACAACCGAACAACAATTTTATTACCTTGAATTTGCTGTCATTTGTCTACGATACAAGAATTTTAAATTGGTTATTATCTATTAACTGTATTGATTTATCTACAACCTGTATTGAAAACCCGATTACGATTGTTGAAAATAGCTCAAAAAATGAGCTTAAATGTTTATGGGTGTAACAGCATAACTCGAAAGCATACTTTTCAGAGTCAGATCAAAGATTTCCTGAACTGAAAATAATTTGAAAATAAAATTTTCTTTTAGAATCAGTTGGATAATTTAAGAGCTAATGATACAATTTAACTGTAAAATCATCATTTGTACTTTAGTATTTGTGATTATAAGTTTAATCGACACGATTTACAGAAACACACATTATATGCTATACATACAAGTAAAATTATAACGCAACCCAACCCAAAATGGTTGGAGTTTTTACAAACTCCCAAACTCATCCCAAACACACACAAACTCCCAAACAACACAAACGATGTTTACTCGATAAATGCCACAAGCAAACTACTCACAAAAGTTTTACACATATAGATAGGGCGCCATAAAGTTGGTAAACGTGATTAATCATGTTTAAACAAGTTTTGATAGCTGCTTATATTTACAAACTCCAATCATTTTACAAAAGGGTTGCGTTGGATTTGGATGAGGCATTCTGTCAAACAAAAATAAATTTGATTGTTTAAATTTTCGAAAATTAAACAAATAGATGTTGAGTTTCACATCTGTATAAGGTCACTAACTTAAGGATTATCTCAATAAATTTTCTAATAGTAGTTTTTAATGTGTACTGGTTTTTAAATTGTGAGAACCGATCAATTATTTTGAATAAGGTGATAAAATGATATTAATTTTTTAACAATAATAATATATTAAAAAACATGTTAACCCTAGGATGTTTAATTACATTAAAGGTGGGAAGTGACCCTACTGAGCTTAGCGAGGCCCGTGAGCCATGCTCAGTTGTCCTTATATTTTGAAAGGTGTTATTGGGTAGATCTATTACATCGCTAAATGGCTGCATGTGGATATGAGTGTAATGGTTGGGATGGCTGTAAAGTTTGGATGCCTTAGTAAAATTACTAATGATTTATTTAATGGTTGCCGAATTCAAAATTGACATAATTTATGCTTCCAAACTTAGCTGCATAATGTTCAATTCGAATACAAAAATTCGAATTGAACATACTAGCAAATAATAATAATTCGAAGAATGTATAGATCTTATTCTCATTTGTTTCTGTTTCATTCACTGGAATCAGGATAGGCTATGATTCATCTCCTGAGAAGCAAATTGCTTGATTAAATGTTAATTGGACCAGCAAAAAAAATAACTGCATGTCTGGGATAGGGCCACATCTGGTAACAATGTGAAACATCTTCTTCAGCTCCAATATTCTCACTCGTAAAAAACGCGGCCCGTTTGTCCTCAATGAGCTGCTGCCGGTCTCTTGGTAGTCTAAAAAATCGTTTCCTCCTGTAGAATATTCAGTTTTCCTTCACTTCGCCACTTATTCCCTACATTTCAAATGGTACAAAGTAAAAAAAAAAAACGAAGAACACAAAAAAAAGCAGTGAAAATACAACACAAACGATGTTTACTCGATAAATGCCACAAGCAAACTACTCACAAAAGTTTTACACATATACATATGGCGCCATAGAGTTGGTAAACGTGATTAATCATAAGCTAGTGTTTTCTCCATTTTTTATCATCTATTGAATTCTTATTTATTTATTTTGAATTCAAGTGATTAATCATGTTTAAACAAGTTTTGATAGCTGCTTATATTTAGACTGCACGCGGTCGACCTGCTGATGGATGTATTAGCAATAGCTGGGCGACCGCTATTGCAACGCACTTACATTTAAAGGCAACAAATTTGATGGTAAAAGATATGGTCCTCACAAAAATACATCTAAACTAGGTAAATCAGTAATTAGCCCAAACACACAAAAGACAACAATTGATCTCAATGTTAGCGCTAGTAGACGAACAACACTCGGTAAAAGAGTAGGTAAAAGAAATGTTTCAAAATGTAAAACTTCACCTTGCTTAATGAGCCACGAACTTCATCACCAATCATATTTGTGGTAAAAGAACGAATGGTCCTCCCAGGTCTGCTCTGATCTTTCGTCTCAAAGGGAAAACGGGACTCTTCTAAAAACAAAACAGACTGGATCCCCTGATTGTGGTTCCTGCTGATAAGGGTACAAGTGATTATGATTCTTAACCAATGTCAGTATATTGATGGGTTCCTGGCTTTGATTAAATGACCTAGCTAACTAGGAAGCATTGAAGATAGATCCTATACTGACAATCCAAAGAAAACAAACATTTCGAGAGAGGTTTATGAGTCCCTTGTGTATCATAATGAATGATATTATGGTCTCCCGAAGATCCACAAAGTCGGAATCCAACTAAGACCGGTCATTTTGTTTATTGGCACCATTCTGTCTTTGTACCAAGTATACCATTAGAGACTTCTTCGTTTTTGCTGAAGAGATGAGGAATGTGACGTTAGCTCCTGATTTTGTTCTGATCTCGTTACATGTGGTAGGCCTTTTTAGTAATATCCCCTTGCAATTGTTAATGGAAGCTTGTCAGTAGACTGGAACCTGATACATGCTCACACACATATTACCAAATATTTGTTTCTTGACGCCATTAATTCTTGTTCAATTCTTCTATATTCTCCATCCAGAACATATTTTATAAACAGAAGCATGGTGCCTCTATGGGTAGGCCCCTTAGTCCCATCTTAGCTCCCGTTTCCGTTACCTTTTATTTACTAGTATGTCGATGACATTTGTAGACACATTTTTGCTGTACTATATGACAGATTACTGTACAGTTTACGATAGAAATAGAATTCAACAGTAGTGTGCCCTTTCTAGACTCATTTGTCATCAGAAAAACTTATCAACACATCGTTTTGGATTGGTATAGGAAGCCCACCTTTCCAATAAGTCGTTTTATCAACTTATTTTCTTGCTTTCCTATTCACATCAAGGTTAACACCGTCATTCGCATTTCCGATCATGAGTTTAGAGAAAAGAATCTTAAGTTTCTAGCGAATGTCTTCTGCAATATTATGTTCTCCGTTCACTGGTCAGCAAAATTCTCCACTCGCTTGATACTCAGCCTGATTATAGCCCCAACCGCGCTGCCTCGTCTCAATTTGATTCTCCTTGACACATCCTCCTGATGATGAGGAACCTCCAACACCTTCCAAGTTTGTCAAGATTTCCTTTATTCCTGGGTTCACTAGCAATCTGGTAAAAAATTTTAGTGACTGTTCTGTGAAGTTTACAATGTACACCTGCAAACTGTTGAAAAGTTTTTTCACTGGAAAAACACTTACGTTCTTTCCCTCATCCGCAGGTTGTAGATGATTAGTCTGTACGTTTTCCATATTCTGAACGGACAGGCCTCGTAATGCCCAATAGATACACTTATCAGCTTGATACATAAACAGATCTGGTTTGTTCTATGAGTTCAATGCAAATAATCCTGAATATTTTTTGTTACATTTAGAAAACATTAGCAGTAATTGGCATAAAATATTTCGGCTTTCCGAGCTAAGAAAAAAATTTAGTGACAACTCAAAGTCGAATGGATCTTGAAAAGCCCAGTCGCACATCCTAGGATTAACTTGGATGGATAAATATTGTCAAATTTCCCTGTGGATTGTAGCCCATCTTTCAATATCTCTTCTTATCACTGCCCTGGATACCTCAAAATTATCATCTTCATCGGCATCAATCTGTTGACATCGTCTTTAATACCTTCCAATATCTATGCTATTAAATTATACGTCAAATATTTCGTTATCATCCAGATCTTCACCGTCATCGAATTGATTGATGAAGAATTTTCTTTGAAGTTTTCGTTGTCAACTTTCAACGTGTTAGATTTATAAAATTCTATCAATTTTGCCTTACAAAAAAACATGTATCTAAGGATTTTCCAGTGGTGATTAATAATGTAAGAAATGCAAATCTTCATCAGCATGTAGTATCCATCAGCCTCGATGGCCAGGGTTTTTGAATGTTCTTGGTAATTTTCACTTAGATCAAAATTACTCATCTTTAACAATTCTAATTTCAATTTGGTCCTCGAAGTAAATCATAGTTTAACGTTATTGTGTTAGATTTATGAAATTCTACCAATTTTGCCTTACAAAAAGAACATGGTCTTTTTGTTGATTTTCCAGTGGTGATTAATAATGTAGGAAGTGCAAATCTTCATCAGCATGTAGTATCCATCAGCCTCGATAGCCAGGGTTTTTGAATGTTCTTGGTAATTTTCACTGCATTATCATGTGTTAATCTCGTTTCGTCAAAGATCAAAATTATTCATCTTAAACAATTCTAACTTCAATTTAGTCCTCTTAGTAAAACATACTTTAACGTTTATAACGTCAAAAGTTTCTACCTGGAAAACAACTTCAGTTTTGCTCAATATCCAAGAATCATAAATACTTGATTTAATTGATCAAAAAAATTTTGCATGATTTTTCATCTTTAATAACTGTTTTGATTTCTAGTTTTTGGATCTGTTCCTAACAGTACACCAACTCCAATTGTGTTCTCCACTACAACTTCTTTCTCAACTTCTAAATTGTGTTAGATTTATGAAATTCTACCAATTTTGCCTTACAAAAAGAACATGGTCTTTTTGTTGATTTTCCAGTGGTGATTAATAATGTAAGAAGTGCAAATCTTCATGAACATGTAGTATCCATCAGCCTCGATAGCCAGGGTTTTTGAATGTTCTTGGTAATTTTCACTGCATTATCATGTGTTAATCTCGTTTTGTCAAAGATCAAAATTACTCATCTTTAACAATTCTAACTTTAATTTAGTCCTCTTAGTAAATCATACTTTAACGTTTATAACGTCAAAAGTTTCCACCTGGAAGACTACTTCAGTTGTGCTCAATATGCAAGAATCATAAATACTTGATTTAATTGATCAAAAAAAATTTTGCTTGATTTTTCATCTTAAATATCTGTTTTGATTTTTAGTTTTTGGATCTGTTCCTAACAGTACACCAACTCCAATTGTGTTCTCCACTACAACTTCTTTCTCAACTTCTAAATTGTTTTAGATTTATGAAATTCTACCAATTTTGCCTTACAAAAAGAACATGGTCTTTTTGTTGATTTTCCAGCGGTGATTAATAATGTAAGAAGTGCAAATCTTCATCAGCATGTAGTACCCATCAGCCTCGATAGCCAGGGTTTTTGAATGTTCTTGGTAATTTTCACTGCATTATCATGTGTTAATCTCGTTTTGTCAAAGATCAAAATTACTCATCTTAAACAATTCTAACTTCAATTTAGTCCTCTTAGTAAATCATACTTTAACGTTTATAACGTCAAAAGTTTCTACTTGGAAAACAACTTCAGTTTTGCTCAATATCCAAGAATCATAAATACTTAATTAATTGATCAAAAAAAATTTTGCGTGATTTTTCATCTTAAATATCTGTTTTGATTTTTAGTTTTTGGATCTGTTCCTAACAGTACACCAACTCCAATTGTGTTCTCCACTACAACTTCTTTCTCAACTTCTAAATTGTGTTAAATTTATGAAATTCTACCAATTTTGTCTTACAAAAAGAACATGGTCTTTTTGTTGATTTTCCAGCGGTGATTAATAATGTAAGAAGTGCAAATCTTCATCAGCATGTAATATCCATTAGCCTGGATAGTCAGGGTTTTTGAATGTTCTTGGTAATTTTCATTGCATTATCATGTCTTAATCTCGTTTTGTCAAAGATCAAAATTACTCATCTTAAACAATTCTAACTTCAATTTAGTCCTCTTAGTAAATCATACTTTAACGTTTATAACGTCAAAAGTTTCTACCTGGAAAACAGCTTCAGTTTTGCTCAATATCCAAGAATCACAAATACTTGATTTAGTTGATCAAAAAAATTTTGCATGATTTTTCATCTTAAATATCTGTTTTGATTTTTAGTTTTTGGATCTGTTCCTAACAGTACACCAACTCCAATTATGTTCTCCACTACAACTTCTTTCTCAACTTCTAAATTGTGTTAGATTTATGAAATTCTACCAATTTTGTCTTACAAAAAGAACATGGTCTTTTTGTTGATTTTCCAGCGGTGATTAATAATGTAA
This sequence comes from Onthophagus sagittarius, assembly GCA_036711965.1. NCBI lineage: Eukaryota > Metazoa > Arthropoda > Insecta > Coleoptera > Scarabaeidae > Onthophagus > Onthophagus sagittarius. Next base: position 10,052,032 of record JASERS010000003.1, read on the forward strand.
GAAGTGCAAATCTTCATCAGCATGTAATATCCATTAGCCTGGATAGTCAGGGTTTTTGAATGTTCTTGGTAATTTTCATTGCATTATCATGTCTTAATCTCGTTTTGTCAAAGATCAAAATTACTCATCTTAAACAATTCTAACTTCAATTTAGTCCTCTTAGTAAATCATACTTTAACGTTTATAACGTCAAAAGTTTCTACCTGGAAAACAGCTTCAGTTTTGCTCAATATCCAAGAATCACAAATACTTGATTTAGTTGATCAAAAAAATTTTGCATGATTTTTCATCTTAAATATCTGTTTTGATTTTTAGTTTTTGGATCTGTTCCTAACAGTACACCAACTCCAATTATGTTCTCCACTACAACTTCTTTCTCAACTTCTAAATTGTGTTAAATTTATGAAATTCTACCAATTTTGTCTTACAAAAAGAACATGGTCTTTTTGTTGATTTTCCAGCGGTGATTAATAATGTAAGAAGTGCAAATCTTCATCAGCATGTAATATCCATTAGCCTGGATAGCCAGGGTTTTTGAATGTTCTTGGTAATTTTCATTGCATTATCATGTCTTAATCTCGTTTTGTCAAAGATCAAAATTACTCATCTTAAACAATTCTAACTTCAATTTAGTCCTCTTAGTAAATCATACTTTAACGTTTATAACGTCAAAAGTTTCTACCTGGAAAACAACTTCAGTTTTGCTCAATATCCAAGAATCATAAATACTTGATTTAATTGATCAAAAAAAATTTTGCATGATTTTTCATCTTTAATAACTGTTTTGATTTTTAGTTTTTGGATCTGTTCCTAACAGTACACCAACTCCAATTATGTTCTCCACTACAACTTCTTTCTCAACTTCTAAATTGTGTTAGATTTATGAAATTCTACCAATTTTGCCTTACAAAAAGAACATGGTCTTTTTGTTGATTTTCCAGTGGTGATTAATAATGTAGGAAGTGCAAATCTTCATCAGCATGTAGTATCCATCAGCCTCGATAGCCAGGGTTTTTGAATGTTCTTGGTAATTTTCACTGCATTATCATGTGTTAATCTCGTTTCGTCAAAGATCAAAATTACTCATCTTTAACAATTCTAACTTTAATTTAGTTCTCTTAGTAAATCATGCTTCAACGTTTATAACGTCAAAAGTTTCCACCTGGAAGACTACTTCAGTTGTGCTCAATATGCAAGAATCATAAATACTTGATTTAATTGATCAAAAAAAATTTTGCTTGATTTTTCATCTTAAATATCTGTTTTGATTTTTAGTTTTTGGATCTGTTCCTAACAGTACACCAACTCCAATTGTGTTCTCCACTGCAACTTCTTTCTCAACTTCTAAATTGTTTTAGATTTATGAAATTCTACCAATTTTGCCTTACAAAAAGAACATGGTCTTTTTGTTGATTTTCCAGCGGTGATTAATAATGTAAGAAGTGCAAATCTTCATCAGCATGTAGTACCCATCAGCCTCGATAGCCAGGGTTTTTGAATGTTCTTGGTAATTTTCACTGCATTATCATGTGTTAATCTCGTTTTGTCAAAGATCAAAATTACTCATCTTAAACAATTCTAACTTCAATTTAGTCCTCTTAGTAAATCATACTTTAACGTTTATAACGTCAAAAGTTTCTACTTGGAAAACAACTTCAGTTTTGCTCAATATCCAAGAATCATAAATACTTAATTAATTGATCAAAAAAAATTTTGCGTGATTTTTCATCTTAAATATCTGTTTTGATTTTTAGTTTTTGGATCTGTTCCTAACAGTACACCAACTCCAATTGTGTTCTCCACTACAACTTCTTTCTCAACTTCTAAATTGTGTTAAATTTATGAAATTCTACCAATTTTGTCTTACAAAAAGAACATGGTCTTTTTGTTGATTTTCCAGCGGTGATTAATAATGTAAGAAGTGCAAATCTTCATCAGCATGTAATATCCATTAGCCTGGATAGTCAGGGTTTTTGAATGTTCTTGGTAATTTTCATTGCATTATCATGTCTTAATCTCGTTTTGTCAAAGATCAAAATTACTCATCTTAAACAATTCTAACTTCAATTTAGTCCTCTTAGTAAATCATACTTTAACGTTTATAACGTCAAAAGTTTCTACCTGGAAAACAGCTTCAGTTTTGTTCAATATCCAAGAATCATAAATACTTGATTTAATTGATTAAAAAAAATTTTGCTTGATTTTTCATCTTAAATATCTGTTTTGATTTTTAGTTTTTAGATCTGTTCCGAACAGTACACCAACTCCAATTGTGTTCTCCACTACAACTTCTTTCTCAACTTCTAAATTGTGTAAGATTTATGAAATTCTACCAATTTTGCCTTACAAAAAGAACATGGTCTTTTTGTGGATTTTCCAGTGGTGATTAATAATGTAAGAAGTGCAAATCTTGATCAGCATGTAGTATCCATTAGCCTGGATAGCCAGGGTTTTTGAATGTTCTTGGTAATTTTCATTGCATTATCATGTGTTAATCTCGTTTTGTCAAAGATCAAAATTATTCATCTTAAACAATTCTAACTTCAATTTAGTCCTCTTAGTAAAACATACTTTAACGTTTATAACGTCAAAAGTTTCTACCTGGAAAACAACTTCAGTTTTGCTCAATATCCAAGAATCATAAATACTTGATTTAATTGATCAAAAAAATTTTGCATGATTTTTCATCTTTAATAACTGTTTTGATTTCTAGTTTTTGGATCTGTTCCTAACAGTACACCAACTCCAATTGTGTTCTCCACTACAACTTCTTTCTCAACTTCTAAATTGTGTTAGATTTATGAAATTCTACCAATTTTGCCTTACAAAAAGAACATGGTCTTTTTGTTGATTTTCCAGTGGTGATTAATAATGTAAGAAGTGCAAATCTTCATGAACATGTAGTATCCATCAGCCTCGATAGCCAGGGTTTTTGAATGTTCTTGGTAATTTTCACTGCATTATCATGTGTTAATCTCGTTTCGTCAAAGATCAAAATTACTCATCTTTAACAATTCTAACTTTAATTTAGTTCTCTTAGTAAATCATGCTTCAACGTTTATAACGTCAAAAGTTTCCACCTGGAAGACTACTTCAGTTGTGCTCAATATGCAAGAATCATAAATACTTGATTTAATTGATCAAAAAAAATTTTGCTTGATTTTTCATCTTAAATATCTGTTTTGATTTTTAGTTTTTGGATCTGTTCCTAACAGTACACCAACTCCAATTGTGTTCTCCACTACAACTTCTTTCTCAACTTCTAAATTGTTTTAGATTTATGAAATTCTACCAATTTTGCCTTACAAAAAGAACATGGTCTTTTTGTTGATTTTCCAGCGGTGATTAATAATGTAAGAAGTGCAAATCTTCATCAGCATGTAGTACCCATCAGCCTCGATAGCCAGGGTTTTTGAATGTTCTTGGTAATTTTCACTGCATTATCACGTGTTAATCTCGTTTTGTCAAAGATCAAAATTACTCATCTTAAACAATTCTAACTTCAATTTAGTCCTCTTAGTAAATCATACTTTAACGTTTATAACGTCAAAAGTTTCTACTTGGAAAACAACTTCAGTTTTGCTCAATATCCAAGAATCATAAATACTTAATTAATTGATCAAAAAAAATTTTGCGTGATTTTTCATCTTAAATATCTGTTTTGATTTTTAGTTTTTGGATCTGTTCCTAACAGTACACCAACTCCAATTGTGTTCTCCACTACAACTTCTTTCTCAACTTCTAAATTGTTTTAGATTTATGAAATTCTACCAATTTTGCCTTACAAAAAGAACATGGTCTTTTTGTTGATTTTCCAGCGGTGATTAATAATGTAAGAAGTGCAAATCTTCATCAGCATGTAGTACCCATCAGCCTCGATAGCCAGGGTTTTTGAATGTTCTTGGTAATTTTCACTGCATTATCATGTGTTAATCTCGTTTTGTCAAAGATCAAAATTACTCATCTTAAACAATTCTAACTTCAATTTAGTCCTCTTAGTAAATCATACTTTAACGTTTATAACGTCAAAAGTTTCTACTTGGAAAACAACTTCAGTTTTGCTCAATATCCAAGAATCATAAATACTTAATTAATTGATCAAAAAAAATTTTGCGTGATTTTTCATCTTAAATATCTGTTTTGATTTTTAGTTTTTGGATCTGTTCCTAACAGTACACCAACTCCAATTGTGTTCTCCACTACAACTTCTTTCTCAACTTCTAAATTGTTTTAGATTTATGAAATTCTACCAATTTTGCCTTACAAAAAGAACATGGTCTTTTTGTTGATTTTCCAGCGGTGATTAATAATGTAAGAAGTGCAAATCTTCATCAGCATGTAGTACCCATCAGCCTCGATAGCCAGGGTTTTTGAATGTTCTTGGTAATTTTCACTGCATTATCATGTGTTAATCTCGTTTTGTCAAAGATCAAAATTACTCATCTTAAACAATTCTAACTTCAATTTAGTCCTCTTAGTAAATCATACTTTAACGTTTATAACGTCAAAAGTTTCTACTTGGAAAACAACTTCAGTTTTGCTCAATATCCAAGAATCATAAATACTTAATTAATTGATCAAAAAAAATTTTGCGTGATTTTTCATCTTAAATATCTGTTTTGATTTTTAGTTTTTGGATCTGTTCCTAACAGTACACCAACTCCAATTGTGTTCTCCACTACAACTTCTTTCTCAACTTCTAAATTGTTTTAGATTTATGAAATTCTACCAATTTTGCCTTACAAAAAGAACATGGTCTTTTTGTTGATTTTCCAGCGGTGATTAATAATGTAAGAAGTGCAAATCTTCATCAGCATGTAGTACCCATCAGCCTCGATAGCCAGGGTTTTTGAATGTTCTTGGTAATTTTCACTGCATTATCATGTGTTAATCTCGTTTTGTCAAAGATCAAAATTACTCATCTTAAACAATTCTAACTTCAATTTAGTCCTCTTAGTAAATCATACTTTAACGTTTATAACGTCAAAAGTTTCTACTTGGAAAACAACTTCAGTTTTGCTCAATATCCAAGAATCATAAATACTTAATTAATTGATCAAAAAAAATTTTGCGTGATTTTTCATCTTAAATATCTGTTTTGATTTTTAGTTTTTGGATCTGTTCCTAACAGTACACCAACTCCAATTGTGTTCTCCACTACAACTTCTTTCTCAACTTCTAAATTGTGTTAAATTTATGAAATTCTACCAATTTTGTCTTACAAAAAGAACATGGTCTTTTTGTTGATTTTCCAGCGGTGATTAATAATGTAAGAAGTGCAAATCTTCATCAGCATGTAATATCCATTAGCCTGGATAGTCAGGGTTTTTGAATGTTCTTGGTAATTTTCATTGCATTATCATGTCTTAATCTCGTTTTGTCAAAGATCAAAATTACTCATCTTAAACAATTCTAACTTCAATTTAGTCCTCTTAGTAAATCATACTTTAACGTTTATAACGTCAAAAGTTTCTACCTGGAAAACAGCTTCAGTTTTGCTCAATATCCAAGAATCACAAATACTTGATTTAGTTGATCAAAAAAATTTTGCATGATTTTTCATCTTAAATATCTGTTTTGATTTTTAGTTTTTGGATCTGTTCCTAACAGTACACCAACTCCAATTATGTTCTCCACTACAACTTCTTTCTCAACTTCTAAATTGTGTTAGATTTATGAAATTCTACCAATTTTGTCTTACAAAAAGAACATGGTCTTTTTGTTGATTTTCCAGCGGTGATTAATAATGTAAGAAGTGCAAATCTTCATGAACATGTAGTATCCATCAGCCTCGATAGCCAGGGTTTTTGAATGTTCTTGGTAATTTTCACTGCATTATCATGTGTTAATCTCGTTTTGTCAAAGATCAAAATTACTCATCTTTAACAATTCTAACTTTAATTTAGTCCTCTTAGTAAATCATACTTTAACGTTTATAACGTCAAAAGTTTCCACCTGGAAGACTACTTCAGTTGTGCTCAATATGCAAGAATCATAAATACTTGCTTTTAATTGATCAAAAAAAATTTTGCTAGATTTTTCATCTTAAATATCTGTTTTGATTTTTAGTTACGGATCTGTTCCTAACAGTACATCAACTCCAATTGTGTTCTCCACGACCTGGGTAGAAATGTGAGTGGGACAAAGATCGGTGCTAGGTCGAAAAGAGAAAGGACGTTTTCTGTTGCCGCGGCGGTGTCGAGCGGTTTTGGCGTGGCCGAGGTTTTCTGTCGATTCGTTCGCGACCGAAGCATACCTCCAGCAGTCGCGTGCTCTTTTCTGTGCTAGCAACTTCCGTTCCGACTATGAAAAAGTGCGCGTTCGGAATCTCGCAAACTTAAACCACGAAAAAGATACGAACATTTCACCGATTTTAATCGGTCGGCCTATTAAAAATGAACCATTGCTTACATCCGAGGGCTGAAAGCATCATTCAAACGTCCGGGCGCGAAGACGTTTGTGTTGGGGATCCTTCTCGCGTACGTGGCCATATATTCGCCGGTTTCCCCTATTTATTTTTTCAGCCGAATATGGAAACCGCCATTGAATTATTGTTTTTTATGGGGCTTATTTATTGGTTATTTCCGAATTTTTTTACTGAAGGCATATCAAGGTTTGTTTTTTTTTCTTATTTATTTCTTTTATTTTGAATAATTCTCATTCAGAATCTCATTCTTTTAGGGATGAAACATTTCTTTGTGTCTAATTTACTGTTTTAACTCTCCAAAAATAAGCTGTTTTATATAAGTCTATGAATAGTTTTAAATGTAAACTAAAACCTGATTCTTAGGGATGTATTTTTAAAACCACCCTTTTAAACGTAAATACTCCGTTTATTTATACATCAAAAACGTTGTGTTATAACACATTTTAAAAATAGTAAAGTAGGTAGTCACTTTTAACGTGAATTCGAACATGAAGCATTTATTTTTTTTTTGTTTAATTTTTTATTACAACCTCGTTTATTACTTACACGAATGAAAACAATTTTTTTTAGTTAACACAATTGTTTCATATTTAATTCATTTATAATATGAAAGTTTTTGGCTCAAATCCAAATTGTTACCACCATTAAACGTAACCAGTTTTATCTTTAAGTTTCCACTTAACAATTGTTGTGTTTATTGAATAACTACATAGAACATTTCTCGGCGTTGTCTAAATGGATCTCTTCCATTATCGCAATGGATAGTGGAACGTTAAAAATTGAAACGCAAACGGTTTGGTACATGTGTACCGAACGTAAAATAAATAATTTACCTGCCATATGTACGGTATTGATACAATATGTTGTGACATTTCTATCCCATCCTTTAATTTTTTTTCGTTGAATCATTAATTAATTGATTAATTAATCAAATTTATTATTACCAAAAAATGTTAACCAACTTTTTAATAATTTGTGAATCGAATTGAACCAAATTTTTTTAAGATTCTACCTTCACTAAGTTTAAAAATGGTACACAGGGGTCATCGTACTAGAAAGGCTATTGAACATTAAAGATTCAATGTCAGTGTCATGAGAAATTATTATAAGCACGAATTACAATGTTCCGGTCGGATCCTATATGGTTTTCATTTCATATCTCTACGCAGTCCGATATTTCAAATTAATGTTTAGATTGTTTCTAAATATTTACAATATCGATAACATTAATATGAAAAATTGATATATTTAGTACTATTTTGTTCGAATATAGCGGGAGAATTACGAACACAAGATATTAATAAATTGGTTGTGTATATTGGAGCTTTAACTACATAAACTGTTAGCTATTTTTAGTTAACCTGAAACTTTACGGTTGGCGGAATAAATTTCTCATTTATATTAATTAACAAAGATATTTTTTAATATTGATTTAAAAATGAAATAATTAATCTAATAAGATACGCTTTTAAATAATATTTATTCTAATTGAATTATACTATTATATATCGAATTGTTTATCATTACAATGAAGTATACTGATAGTACTTTTTTTTCTTTTATTTATCATTACAAGTTCTGTTGTTCCTATTTTTGATTACAAATATTTTTAAGAATTTCAAGTTTTTAATATTTATTCATTTGATTGTTGTGAAGGTCATATTTTCGTTATTGATTAATTAAAGCATAAAACTGTTTGTAAGATTGTCAACATTATTCGTTATCTATTGGAGAGCTAGGTCATTCTATTTTCTGATAAATCAACCCAATTCTTGAGCTGCTTTTTTAATTACTATGACACATACATCGAACAGGACATGTTTTAGATAACATTCCTTGCAGTTTTGCATTCTCAACATTTTTGAATAAATTAATAATTTTTACGATTCATTGCTTCTACGTTTGTAATAGTATTTCCGTTTTGTAGTATTTTTACTTTTTATTTTAACGGAATAATCTGAATTAATCGAACAATATGAGTTTTTTTTAATTAAATTTGAATCATGCTTACTCAATTTGGTAATCCTTACATATTTTGGCTACCTAATTGATAATTGGTATTCATCTCATTCTATCTTCAATTATTGATACCAACATTATCAAGATTTTGCTTAACATAACATGATATAATTTAATAAGAAAAGATCGTTTCGTAGCCGTTTTTGTTATCTAGTACAGTGATTCTTAATCTTTAATGACTACATGAAATTTGATTACATCAAAAAAAATGTTGAGAATCGCTGGTCTAAATTCATTTGATGTCAAATGCAACGCCTAAATTGAAAGGAATTGCTAGAAAAATTCTTCTGAAGTTCTTCGAAAGCATTTGATGTCACAGATAATGTCTAAATTGGCAGAAATTGGACGAAATTTTTTTTTGAAATGGTCTATATGACAATAATACCATAGACAACTGTCAAAGCTGAGAGAAAATGTTGGAAAATTCTTTTGAACTTGTCTAAATGCGTTTGATGTCAATAGACTATTTTAAAATTGAGATGAGACTTTTGAAAAATTCTTGTAAAGTTGTCTAAATGTATCTGATGGCATCGATAATATCAAAAATTAGCAGAAAACATTACATAACTTGTTTTGAAGTTGACTAAATGGATTTGATGTCATGGATAATATTTAATTTATCAGAATATGTAAGAAATTGTTGGAAGATTCTTTTGTAATTGTCTAAATGCATTTGAGATCATAGAAATTGTCGAAATGCATCTAAGGTCATTGATAATGTCAAAAATTGACAGGAAACGCTGGAGAGGTCTTTTTGTTTGCAGAAAATGTAAAAAACTTTATTTTGAAATTATCTACATGACTTATTATAGTTAATGTGCCATATACAACTGCCAAACTGACAGAAAATGTTGGAAAATTTTTTTGAAATTGTGTCTAAATCCGTTTGATGTCCTGGACTATTGAAAATTAAAATCAGACGTTGGAAAAATTAATAATGTCAAAAATTAGAAGAAAACGTTAAATAACTTGTTTTGAAGTTGACTAAATGCCTTTGATATCACAGATAATGTCTAAGTCGGCAGAAAATCTAAGAAATTTTGTTTTGAAATTGTCTAAATGCATGTGATATCATAGATAATGTCTAAATCGGCAGAAAATGTAAGAAATTTTGTTTTAAAGTTGACTAAATGCCTTTGATATCACAGATGTCTAAATCGGCAGAAAATGTAAGAAATTTTGTATAGAAATTGTCTAAATGCATTTGATGTCATAGATAATGTCTAAATCGGCAGAAAATGTAAGAAATTTTGTTTTGAAATTATCTAAATGCATTTGATATCATACATAATGTCTAAATCGGCAGAGAATGTAAGAAATTTTGTTTTGAAATTGTCTAAATGCATTTGATATCATAAATAATGTCTAAATCGGCAGAAAATGTAAGAAATTTTGTTTTGAAGTTTACTAAATGCCTTTGATATATTACAGATAATGTCTAAGTCAGCAGAAAATCTAAGAAATTTTGTTTTGAAATTGTCTAAATGCATTTGATATCATAGATAATGTCTAAATCATCAGAAAATGTAATAAATTTTGTTTTGAAGTGGACTAAATGCCTTTGATATCACAGATGTCTAAATCGGCAGAAAATGTAAGAAATTTTGTTTTGAAATTGTCTAAATGCATTTGATATCATAGATAATGTCTAAATCGGCAGAAAACGTAAGAAATTTTGTTTTGAAATTGTCTAAATGCATTTGATATCATAGATAATGTCAAAATCGGCAGAAAATGTAAGAAATTTTGTTTTGAAATTGTCTAAATGCATTTGATATCATAGATAATGTCTAAATCGGCAGAAAATGTAAGAAATTTTGTCTTGAAATTATCTAAATGCATTTGATATCATATATAATGTCTATGTCGGCAGAAAATGTAAGAAATTTTGTTTTGAAATTGTCTAAATGCATTTGATATCATAGATAATGTTTAAATCGGCAGAAAATGTAAGAAATTTTGTTTTGGAGTGGACTAAATGCCTTTGATATCACAGATGTCTAAATCGGCAGAAAATGTAAGAAATTGTGTTTTGAAATTGTCTAAATACATTTGATATCATAGATAATGTCTAAATCGGCAGAAAATGTAAGAAATTTTGTTTTGAAATTGTCTAAATGCATTTGATATAGATAATGTCTAAATCGGCAGAAAATGTAAGAAATTTTGTTTTGAAATTATCTAAATGCATTTGATATCATAGATAATGTCTAAATCGGCAGAAAATGTAAGAAATTTTGTTTTGAAATTGTCTAAATGCATTTGATATCATAGATAATGTTTAAATCGGCAGAAAATGTAAGAAATTTTGTTTTGAAGTGGACTAAATGCCTTTGATATCACAGATGTCTAAATCGGCAGAAAATGTAAGAAATTGTGTTTTGAAATTGTCTAAATGCATTTGATATCATAGATAATGTCTAAATCGGCAGAAAATGTAAGAAATTTTGTTTTGAAATTGACTAAATGCATTTGATATCATAGATAATGTCTAAATCGGCAGAAAATGTAAGAAATTTTATTTTGAAATTGTCTAAATGCATTTGATATCATAGATAATGTCTAAATCGGCAGAAAATGTAAGAAATTTTGTTTTGAAATTGTCTAAATGCATTTGATATAGATAATGTCTAAATCGGCAGAAAATGTAAGAAATTTTGTTTTGAAATTGTCTAAATACATCTGATATCATAGAAAGTGACAGAATTGGTAGCAGATTCTCGTAAACTTGTCTAAATGCATCAAAGGTCATCGATAATATCAAAAATTGATAGGAAACGTTAAAAAATTCTCTTGAAGTTCTCTTGAACTTGTGTACATAAATTTGATTTTACAATGTCTAAATTTTAGAGAAAATGTAAGAAATTTTGCTTTCAACTGATCTACATGATTATAATACTATATACAACTGACAAAATATGTTGGAAAATTCTCTTGTAATTGTCTGAATGCATTTGAGATCATAGAAAGTGTCTGAATTGCCAGAAAATGTCATAATTAACAAGAGAGTTTGGAAAAATTCTCGTAAAATTGTCTAAATACATATAATATCTCGATAATGTCAAAAAACTTTTTGAAAACGCTGGAAAAGTTCTTTTTAATTTGTCTATATGGATTTGATGTTACAAACAATGTCTAAATTATCAGAAAATGTAAAAAACTTTACTTATGACTATAATACAATGTTCCGTATGCAATTCTCAAACTGACAGAAAATGTTGGAACATTATTTTGAAATTGTGTCTGAATTTCGTTTGATGTTCGGAACTATTTCAAAATTAAAATCAGACATTCGAATAATTCTCGTAAAGTTGTCTTAATGCATCTGATATCATCAATACTCTGAAAAATTAGAAGAAAATATTAGACAACTTGTTTTGAAGTTGACTAAATGCCTTTGATATCATAGATAATGTCTAAATCGGCAGAAAATGTAAGAAATTTTGTTTTGAAATTGTCTAAATGCATTTGATATCATACAAAATGACAGAATTGGCAGCAGATGTTAAAAAAAATTCTCGTAAAGTTGTCTAAATGCATCTAAGATGAAAAAATGTGACTTGAGAAAATGAAGGTATCTACATGATTATAATACCATATACAACTGCCAAAGCTGACAGAAAATGTTGAAAAAATTGATAGGAGAGGTTAGAAAAATTGTCTAAATGCATTTGATGTCATCGACAATGCCAAAAGTTTGCAGAAAACGCTAGAAAAATTCTTTTAAAGTTGCTTACATGCATCTGATGTTACAAACAATGTCTAAATTGGCAGAAAATCTAAGAGATTCTCTTATCAAATTGTCTACATGATTATAATATCGTATGAAACTATCAAGATTGGTAGAAAATATTGGAAAATACTTTTGAAATTTTCTAAATGCATTTGATATAGAAAATGACAGAATTGGCAGGAGACGTTAGAAAAGGTCTCGTAAAGTTGTGTAAATGCATCTGATCATTGTCAAAAATTTGCCGGAAATATTAGATTTTTGTTTAAGTTGACTAAAAGCTTTTGATATCACAAATCATGTTTAAGTTGGCAGAAAATGTAAAAAATTTTGTTTTGAAGTTGTGTGCATGATTGTAATACCATATACAACCATCAAGACTGGTAGAAAATCTTGGAAAATTCTTTTGAAACTGTCTAAATACATTTAATATCATGGAAAATGACAGAATTTGCAGCAGACTTTAAAGAAATTTTCGTAAAGTTGTCTAAATGCATCTAAGATAAAATGATGAAATGTAAGAAATTTTGCTTTCAAATTATCTATATGAAACTGACATTAATTGTTGGAAAATTCTCTTGAAATTGTTTATATGCAAACAAAAAAAGTAATCTAACAGAAAACATTAGATTACTTGTTTTGAAGTTGACTAAATGCTTTTGTAGTCACACTATTTAAATTTACAGAGTATGTAAGAAATTTTATTTTGAAATTATCTGTAATACAATGTGCAACCATCAAATCTGACAGAATATGTTGGAAGAGTCTTTCAAAATTGTGCAAATGCTTTTGATGTCAGTTTATTTCACAATTGAGAGCAGACGTTAGAATAATTCTCGTAGGTTGTCTAAATGCATCTGAAGTCATCGCCAATGTCAACAACTGACAGAAAACGTTAGAAAAATTCTGTTGAAGTTGTTTAATTCCATTTGATGTTGTAGGGAATGTTTATGTTGGCAGTAAATGTAAGAAATTTAGAAAAATTCTCCTAAAGTTGTCTAAATGCATCTAAGGTCATTGATAAAATGATAGGAAATGCTAGAGAAATTTTTTGGAGTTGTTTACATGCTTTTAATGTTACAAACAATGTCTAAATTGACAGAAAATATAAGAAATTTTGCTTTCAATTTATCTATATGATTATAATACCGTATACAACTGTCAAAACTGACAGAAAATGTTGGAAAATTATCTTGAAATTGTCTAAATGCATATAATATCATAGAAAGTGAATTGCAGAAAAAGTCAAAATTCACAAGACAGATTAGAAAAAAAATTTACAATGCTAGAAAATTCCTTTTGAAGTTGTCTACATGCATTTGACGTTACAAAGAATGTCTAAATTAGAAGAAAATATAAGAATTTTTATTTTGAAATTGTCCACATGATCTTAATATTAGATACAATTGTCAAAATGATAGAAAATGTTGGAAAATTCTTGTGAAATTATCTAAATCGATGATTCTCAACCATTTTTGTGTACCGTCCAATTTTGAAACCGTCTAAAATGAGCGGTAACAAAAAGAAAGGTGATTGATTACTAATCATTCTGATAATATTATCATTTTCTACCGATTTTGTCCAAGTTTAGATTTACAATAGTAACATTATATTTTTGATCTTAGCTTCAAGTTCTGGTTTTTATAAAAACTTAATTCGGTTTTCTGAGTCTACCTATTTTGATAGCAATGAATCCAAAGCCTCAGACAGATCAATGTGTAGATTCAAAAGGTGAACAATTTCACCATCTACTTTTTACATTATTTCCAATTACACTGCAAAACATTTTCGGGGTCACTATTAAACTTTTCTTTTAATGGCCTTTTAAATTATGACCTTATCATGTTTGTTTGCTTAATTTTTGAGTTGTAACTCAAAAACCATTGATGATTTCACATTTTACTTTTTGCAAAATTATACCTTATACTTATATATATAATTTCTATCAATATATCCATGTAAAAATAAGCTTACACAAATTATCATATTCAAAAAATTCGAATGAAGCCTTCAAAAAATTTTCGAATTATTTAGACAAATTTGTGTCTTTGAAATTTACGTCTTTACTCGAGTTTTACAAATTACAAATTGTAACTACAGGGTGGTGTAGTTTAGAAGTTCGTTTTTGACATGAAAGTAACTCAAATGTAGTTTAATTGAAAAAAAAGATAAAGTGAAATTATTTAAATATGTTCTGAAAATTGAGAAATGCGTGAAGAGAATTAACACAAGAAATGTCAAGTCTTTTAGAAGCAGTATCAAATTTTCTAGAAGCCGCTCAAGCCTTCTCGAAACATTTTAAGTCTTCTGAAAGTATTTGAAGTCTTCTAGAAGCAGCATCAAGTCGTTTGAAAACATTTAAAGTTTTCTAGAAGCAGCATCACGTCTTTTGGAAGCATTTAAAGTCTTCTGGAAGCAACACCAAGCCTTTTAGAAATGGATTCAAGTCTTCTGGAAGTATTTTACGGTTTCTGGAAGCAATGTCAAGTCTTCTAGATGCAGTGTCAAGTCTTTTAGGGATAGCATTAAGTCTTTTGGAAGCATTTTAAGGCTTCTGAAAGTATTTTAAGTCTTCTAGAAGCAGCATAAAGTTGTTTGAAAGTATTTAAAGTCTTCTAGAAGCAGCATCAAGTCTTTTGGAAGCATTTAAAGTCTTCTGGAAGCAATACCAAGCCTTTTAGAAATCGAGTCAAGTCTTCTGGAAGCAATATCAAGTCTTCTAGATACAGTATCAAGTCTTTTAGGGATAGTATCAAGTCTTCTGGAAGCATTTTAAGTCTTCTGAAAGTATTTGAAGTCTTCTAGAAGCAGCATCAAGTCGTTTGAAAACATTTAAAGTTTTCTAGAAGCAGCATCACGTCTTTTGGAAGCATTTAAAGTCTTCTGGAAGCAACACCAAGCCTTTTAGAAATGGATTCAAGTCTTCTGGAAGTATTTTACGGCTTCTGGAAGCAATATCAAGTCTTCTAGATGCAGTGTCAAGTCTTTTAGGGATAGTATCAAGTCTTTTGGAAACATTTTAAGGCTTCTGAAAGTATTTTAAGTCTTCTAGAAGCAGCATAAAGTTGTTTGAAAGTATTTAAAGTCTTCTAGAAGCAGCATCAAGTCTTTTGGAAGCATTTAAAGTCTTCTGGAAGCAATACTAAGCTTTTTAGAAACAGAGTCAAGTCTTCTGGTAATATTTAATGTCTTCTGGAAACAATTAAGTCTTCTATAAATAGAATCAAGTCTTTCAAGGGCAGTATCATGTCTTCTGGAAGCAATAATAAGTCTTCTGAAAGCATTTCAAGTCTTCAAAAAGCAGCATCAAGTCTTTTGGAAGCATGTAAAGTCTTCTGGTAGCAATACCAAGCCTTTTAGAAACAGAGTCAAGTCTTCTGGAAGTATTTTATGGCTTCTGGAAGCTATATCAAGTCTTCTAAATGCTGTACCAAGTCTTTCAGGGGTAGTATTAAGTCTTCTGGAAACATTTAAAGTCTTCTGCAAGCAATACCAAGCCTTTTAGAAACATAGTCAAGTCTTCTGGAAGTATTTTATGTCTGCTGGAAGCAGTAATAAGTCTGTTAGAAGCAGAATCAAGTCTTTTAAGGGCAATATAAAGTCTTTTGGAAGCATTTTAAGTCTTTTGAAAGCATTTCAAGTCTTCTAGAAGCAGCATCAAGTCTTTTGGAAGCATTTAAAGTCTTCTGGAAGCAATACTAAGCTTTTTAGAAACAGAGTCAAGTCTTCTGGATGTATTTTATGGCTTCGGGAAGCTATATCAAGTCTTCTAGATGCTGTACCAAGTCTTTCAGGGGTAGTATTAAGTCTTCTGGAAGCAATACCAAGCCTTTTAGAAACATAGTCAAGTCTTCTGGAAGTATTTTATATCTTTTGGAAGCAGTATCAAGTCTTCTGGAAGCATTTTAAGTCTTCTGAAAGTATTTCAAGTTTTCTAGAAACAGCATCAGGTCTGTTGGAAACATATAAAGTCTTCTATAAGTAATACTAAGCCTTTTAAAAATACATTCAAGTCTTCTGGAAGTATTTTATGTCTGCTGGAAGCAATAATAAGTCTGCTAGAAGCAGAATCAAGTCTTTTAAAGGCAGTATGAAGTCTTCTGGAAGCATTTTAAGTCTTTTGAAAGCATTTCAAGTCTTCTGGAAGTAGTACTAAGTCTTTTAGAAACAGAGTCAAATCTTCTAGAAGCATTTTAGGTCTTTTAAAAGCAGCATCAATTCTTTTGGAAGCATTTAAAGTGTTTTGGAAGCAAGACTAAACCTTTTAGAAACAGAGTCAAGTCTTCTGGAAGAATTTTATATCTTCTGGAAGCAATATCACGTCTTCTAGAAACAGAATCAAGTCTTTCAAGGGCAGTATCATGTCTTCTGGGAGCATTTTAACTCTTTCAAAACCAGTCTCAAGCATTCCAGAGGCAGTGTTCTGCATCCATTACAAATATTGTATGGCACCTATGTGTGACTTCACTACTGGCTCTACTACTGAAAATTAACAAATATATTAACAGAAATTATTTATGTAAGCTTTAGTTGTGATCTTTCTGAAAAATGAGCTGAGCAATCATCAATTGTTCTTGAGTTATAACTGAAAAGTAAGCAAACTAACAAAAAGATAAGGAAATAATATCAAAGGTCATAAATTAAAATTTTAACCTATATTGACCTAGTACTTTCACCTTGGCTTGGAATATCTCACATTCCATAGTGGCTGTTACACTGCGTTATTATCATTACGTTTCCACAAAATGAAAAAGTAAAAAGAACATTTACGTTACTTCATTCTCAAAATTTCGACAACGCAAATTACCCAAAAACTGTTTTACAAAAAAATTCCGTTCGATTAATAAAATTAGCATTTGCGAGCCCGTACATATTATGTCCTTGATGTATGTCGGCCCTTTTTAGAATCACCCTGTATATGGTGATATAGAATGTTAGAATAACTATTGTTTGATTTCATTCGAAAGTTTAAAGTTACAATCTCCGATTTTCCGGTTAATTATAATTTAACAATTCCACGAAATTGATTCGCTTTAATCTCCAATAAACGTGCATACAAATAAGCCAAAATTTCACGAAAACGTAATTTAATCGTTATTAATCAATTCTAGTTTATTAGTAATCAGCAAATTCTGCAAATTTTATTGTTATATCCCATTCCATTCATCGAATTCCTATACTTATAATAACTTTGCTTGTTAAGTTTTTTTAGAACCAATTTTTTTGTTGTACTATTACGGTTACGTTGTATCATTCTAAATAAAGCTTTTGACTTGGCAATGATTTCATACAAACTATTCCTTTGACGTCTATGACATTTTAAGGAATTTACTGGTCGAAATATCTCTTTAAATGATATTCAGTTCTTATATTATAACTTGTAATGCAGCTCGTGCAGTATTGCAACGTTTTCTTCGGTGAAATAAAAGCGATACACTTTCACTATTTTGTCGAGTAAGCACTTGACAATTTGAATAAAATTTTATTTTGCATTCTGAAAATCATCTGATTAGAATAAAATTTATTATAATCAATCATGTATTAAGTGGTGCTTATATTTTTACTTCTTTTTTTTGCAACTTAGGTCATATGTTGAATAAAATTCAAATGATAAGGATAAAAGATAAAAGTTGATAAAACTTCGAAAGAATCACGTGTTCACCAATTTGATCCCTGACCCGTTCCGATGGACGTGATTATTATTCATCTAGACGGTCGTCCTTTATAGAATCGTTGTTGTTTTTAAACATTCACTCACATACTTGGGTTACTAGTTTTTTTTTATTATCGAGTTTCGTTTTGCGTCGAAATTTCTGTCCTCTAAAGGTCAAATTGGGTAATAACTGGTGATATACAGCAAGCCATATAAATTTCAATAAAAATAGGCAATTGAATTGTTCTCGTTGGTCATTAGTACCAGATTTTTCAAACAATATTTCAAAAGAAAAGTGATTTTTCAATATTCAAAGTTTTTTAATTAAACAGAAAATAATTGTTAAATGAGTTAACAAGAAAATCGTTTTCTTTAACAAGTTCATAATTAAGACGAAAAAAATTGTTTGATTTATAAAATTTCATTAAAAAAAGAGAAATTTTTTAAACGCAACGCTTTTAGTAGTTATAACTAAAATATCTAAACGTTGTGATGACCGTGACATGCATTTTTAAGTGACTAGTCAAGTAATTATCCTGTTAAGTTTTAAAAGTGATGTAATTAACAAATTATTATTAACCAATCACTATTTATCGCTAATAAATTAAAATATATTTTACTTCACCCGAATTAAAATAAAACGTTTCGATCATTAACGAAGATTTAAACAAATTATCCAAAAAAAAATGATTACAATTTTTCAAAAATTTTTTTATCGATTTATTATCGGAAATTTTTCGATTGCTTTTAATCACCCAAAAAAAGACTGATAACGTGCAAAAGATATAAATAGATTATTATTTTAGTTTTACTGTAACCACCACAATATATCGACCTTATTAGTTCGATACGAATTTATTATCTAAAAAATTGCAAGTTACAAGATCGCGTACCCTTTGACTTATCGAGAGAGCGCAAATAATTATTAATTATAACATCGAGGAAAATTTCTTCTCGAGTCTTGCGCATTATGCACAAACGATATCAACGAAACGTTATTACGATATCATTACACATTATCTGTAAAGTGTTAAGAACCGAGTGCGAACCGAACTCGGACAAATAAGTTCTAAAATTTCATTTCCTTTTGTTATTTATCACTTATCTCAATGAAGTTTATCGGATATTTAATATTCGGCTTATTCGGTTCGGAACATTTCAAACTAAATAACTAATGTAAATGTGATCGCGAAAGTGTTCGGTTCTATTGTGTTCTCTAAATACTCGTTTTCTTTTTATGTGAATAAAACTTTCAAAAATGTCGATTTTGTTTACTATTTATGGATCTTTTCAACTCACAGTGGCTTTGTACTTAACATATTTTGTTATTGCCTTAAAAACGTATGTTTAACTTAGCTAATTTATCTTTGTTTAATTTACCTTCACCCTTTTTAACTTTAAGTTATATTAAACAATTTTCTTTTATTTCAGAATTAACAAAATGGTTGATATCGTAACAAATCGTATGTTTGATGTCTTCAACAAGTTTTCTCCCCGGGAAAGTCACCAAAATGATTCATTGGCGACGATGAGCAACTTAAAACGGTTTTCTTCAGAACAAAAAAATAGAAGAAAGCTGAGTAAAGAAGCTGAACAAAAGGTTTGTGAATTAAAATATCATATAATATAATCATGATTTTTTGGAGATTTTTGTAATCGACTTCAAATTATGATTTATTGCTTTATTTTTGGAATCAATTTTTATATTATTTAACATCGAATAAATAATATAAAGTCGTATCAATAATTGAAATGCGAAGGAAGATTTTCTTTTTTAAATTATTTTATCAATGACTTTTGAAGTTCATTCCAAATAAATATGTGTCACAAAAATTATCTCTGAAGATGTTGGGATACAAAAGGTTACGCCTGACTTCGGGTTATCTAATAAAGCATAACAATTTTTTTATCACACCGTGTCCACATGTATTTATCTAAACTTTCAAAGTTGATTTTTATCGGTTTTAATATTAACTTTTCTCTGTTCCTATTTTAATTTACATTTTTCTCATCTCAGCGATGACATTGCTGTTTTTTGTTAGAGTATTTTGGAGATATAAACATAAGTAGTTGCAAATGTAATATGCCGCATAAAAAATTAACTTAGACAGATAATATTATTTCTCAGATACGTTATAAAAATTTTTTCCATTGACATATTTATTGTTTATTGTTATTGTATTTCTTTGTATTTTTATATTCTATTATTGCCCAAAGATTGCAAACTCCACAATAATATCTTGATGAATTATTTTTTCCTTGATTTGTATCTTGTTTCGAATATTTTCAAAAAATATTGTGAGTGCTTTGAATAATTTTCCAATCCACACGAAAGCTGAAATTAACTAGTTGAAACTGGGTTGCTACTTTTAGTCTAAATGAAACCAGTTGAAACCAAAATCAAATCAACGGCAATTGTACAGTTTTGCATTGCTCGTTATGAATATTTGGGCAACGAAGAGTGTTAAATGTTGTCTCTCGTTGGTGTAGTTGAGATACGAAATTGGGAAGAGTATCGGTAGTAGTTTTTCTGCAAGAAAGTACCTTCGGCGGGTTCTATATGCATATGACGCCGCTAGTAATGAACAACATTACGATAATGTTTGCTGATGACAGCAACCATGGCAAGGTGTAACGCTGAATATGAAATTCAAAAAATCACTTAATGTGGATTTGAATAAACTTGCAGATTGGTTGGAAGTGCATAACATTAAATTTAAGTACAAAACAAACGAAAATTGTTAATTATCACTTATGCTCTGGCCATATCAGGGCGAGGTATCGGGGTTTTGAGATTTCCAACACTGAAGAGATTGGAGATTGGTTGGAAAATGGATTATGATCTGTCTTGGACCAATCATATTGACTTCTTTGCTGGAAAGATCAGTCATTTCTCATATGCCATTCAGATTATTTTGGGTTTTGAGATTGCCAGTAGTGAAGAAATTTCCTTTCTGGGTGGGAAGATAGATCATGGACTGCTTTGGACCAATCATATTGGCTTCCTTGCTGACAAAATCAGTCATTTCTCATATGCCACTCAGATTATTTCCAGAGAGGATGACAAAAAGGATAAAAAACGAACATTATTAACTATCACTTATGCTATGATCATATCAGGCGATGTATCGGGGTTTGGAGATTTCCAAGTTGGATTGGAAAATGAATTATGGAATGTCTTGGACCAATCATATTGACTTCTGTCCTGGAAAGATCAGTCATTTCTCATATGCCATTCAGATTATTTTGGGTTTTGAGATTGCTAGTAGTGAAGAGATTTCCTTTCTGGGTTGGAAGATAGATCATGGACTGCTTTGGACCAATCATATTGACTTCCTTGCTGGCAAAATCAGTCATTTCTCATATGCCATTCAGATTATTTCCAGAGTAGATGACAAAAAGTATAAAAAACGAACATTATTAACTATCGCTTATGCTATGATCATATCAGGCGAGGTATTGGGGTTTTGAGATTTCCGAGTTGGATTGGAAAATGAATTATGGAATGTCTTGGACCAATCATATTGACTTCTTTGCTGGAAAGATCAGTCATTTCTCATATGCCATTCAGATTATTTTGGGTTTTGAGATTGCCAGTAGTGAAGAAATTTCCTTTCTGGGTGGGAAGATAGATCATGGACTGCTTTGGACCAATCATATTGGCTTCCTTGCTGGCAAAATCAGTCATTTCTCATATGCCACTCAGATTATTTCCAGAGAGGATGACAAAAAGGATAAAAAACGAACATTATTAACTATCACTTATGCTATGATCATATCAGGCGAGGTATCGGGGTTTGGAGATTTCCAAGTTGGATTGGAAAATGAATTATGGAATGTTTTGGATCAATCATATTGACTTCTTTGCTGGAAAGGTCAGTCATTTCTTATATGCCATTCAGATTATTTTGGGTTTTGAGATTGTCAGTAGTGAAGAGATTTCCTTTCTGGATGGAAAGATAGATTATGGACTGCTTTAGACCAATCATATTGGTTTCCTTGCTGGCAAAATCAGTCATTTCTCATATGCCATTCAGATTATTTCCAGAGTAGATGACAAAAAGTATAAAAAACGAACATTATTAACTATCACTTATGCTATGATCATATCAGGCGAGGTATTGGGGTTTTGAGATTTCCAAGTTGGATTGGAAAATGAATTATGGAATGTCTTGGACCAATCATATTGACTTCTTTGCTGGAAAGATCAGTCATTTCTCATATGCCATTCAGATTATTTTGGGTTTTGAGATTGCCAGTAGTGAAGAAATTTCCTTTCTGGGTGGGAAGATAGATCATGGACTGCTTTGGACCAATCATATTGGCTTCCTTGCTGGCAAAATCAGTCATTTCTCATATGCCACTCAGATTATTTCCAGAGAGGATGACAAAAAGGATTAAAATCGAACATTATTAACTATCACTTATGCTATGATCATATCAGGCGAGGTATCGGGGTTTTGAGATTTCCAAGTTGGATTGGAAAATGAATTATGGAATGTCTTGGATCAATTATATTGACTTCTTTACTGGAAAGATCAGTCATTTCTTATATGCCATTCAGATTATTTTGGGTTTTGAGATTGCCAGTAGTGAAGAGATTTCCTTTCTGGATGGGAAGATAGATTATGGACTGCTTTGGACCAATCATATTGGCTTCCTTGCTGGCAAAATCAGTCATTTCTCATATGCCATTCAGATTATTTCCAGAGTAGATGACAAAAAGTGTAAAAAACGGACATTATTAACTATCACTTATGCTATGATCATATTAGGCGAGGTATCGGGGTTTTGAGATTTCCAAGTTGGATTGGAAAATGGATTATGGAATGTCTTGGACCAATCATATTGACTTCCTTGTTGGCAAGATCAGTCATTTCTTATATGCCATTCAGATTATTTTTGTTTTGAGATTGCCAGTACTGATGAGATTGCCTTTCCGGGTTGGAAAATGGATCATGGACTGTCTTGAACCAATCATATCGATTTTTTTGCTAGCAGTGCCGTCCTAAACCTAAGGGCTAATAGGGCTCTGGGGTGCTAATTTCTGACTAACATTCTCGAATGTGCCATATTAGTTAAGAAGAATAACTTAAATTTAAAAAAAGAGAAATGTGTAATATCATATACTCGAGACACACGAACGGGAAGGTGAACTACTATCTGATGCCACCAAAAAACGTAGCTTATTAATATTTAAATGATAGCTCTGTACCAGAGTATCAAGATCTACCATCATATTTCGAAGAGCACAAGGATCTTGCCAGTTCCAATATTTCGGAGAATATAGAGAACAGTTGTCATGGAAAATCAACATTCATATATTTTTCCAATTTAATTTTTACATTCAATTTGTATTATTTTGCAATATAGTTATAGTTAAATTGATACATTCTACATGTTATTGTAAAATGGATTAATAAAGTATTAGTACTATAAATACTTTAGAGGATTTATAGGATTTGGATAAAAAGCTAAAAAACTTTAGATACAGCCACCTGACCATAAACTGAGCAAACAACTCATATACGTTGTATACAAGAAAAACACATCTCCGCATGGCAATGATGGTAATTTCCGTTGGATTTTATGTATGCAGAGATGACATTGTTTTTACTAGGAGTAAAACTTAAAAAGAAAATAAATACAGCGAACAATTACCCACCTGAATGTAAACTAAATAAATACTCATATACCTTTTATACGAGAAATATAATCGAGATATTCAAAAATTTAGTTTGACAGAATTTAAGAGTTCTGCTCTAACTTAACCTAAGTTATTAACAGCACCACATGTTAAGCCTACGAAAGAAAAAAGGAGAAGAAACCATTGCACAATACCTACTTTAAAATAGAATAACCGAAACAGAATAAAACTCCATCATCACAAACCAAGTGAAAACCTCCAATGTGGCTCGTATAGACCAATTCTATGTACGGTAGGATTTAATGGGAACAATATAAGCTGCCTACGTCTATCTATTTTCAACCAACCCAATGTGGCCAATATATGAGATATATCATCATACTTCCTAATACTAAAAATGAATCACAGGCATTTTGTAGTCGCTGAATACGAAGCTGATCGGCCCACAGCAAAGTCCATACACCACATCAGCGAAATTAAATGCCCAGTATGTGTTGACAAGGATAAAAAGTTTTCAATTTAGCATAAGTCGCTTGGAGAACATAAGAAATATTTTTGCGAAATCTCAAATCTATTTCAACATGGAGTCCACGCTTGCAAGTTTCAGAAACTAGCGAAGAAGTTCATTTATAAGTATACTGATGCAGTTGAATCTTTGAACATCTCCCCTTCGACCAAAGAATATCATACTTTAATTTGGAAGTTTTCTGGCCCGTAGTTTTTCTTTTATTGCGAGTTAAATGAAAAACGAAAAAGAGTGTTGTCGTTTTTGTTCGGTTAATTTATTAATAATTAACGTTATAACACATAACATATCAGCATATAACATTAATAATTAATGTTATAACATTTTAAAACAAATTTTGGAAATTGTATAATCTTTATGACAACTAAAATATTGAATTATTGATTCATAATTTGTAATAATTGCATTTATTGTAAAATGTAACAATCAGCTTATCTCATTAACTGCTTGAATAATTACAGATTTATTTTGTGAAAGTTCAATAATTTGTTTAAACCTACTTGTATTTGTCGCGGATATCGGAAATGATGTATAATCTGTTCTCAACACAATTCAATTTCTCTTGTGGTTTTTACTTCTTACCATGCATCCGAAATACATAAATTTTCACGTTGTAGAACACAATGTTGTTGTTACTAAATGTGGTTTTCCAAGCACTACGGACACATCATCAGATGTAATCTTAATCAGCTTTTGCAAATCAATTTGGTTATCTTTCTAAATTGTAATGTTCCAAAACAATTGAGTTCCAGAAGCAGTTTTGTGCGTCTGAAGATGCACGACTAAACCAAAACTTTCTAGTACTAGGTCTAGTGTTAGTTCTAGTTTTAGTTTGATAGAAGTATACAATAATTTAAGACTGAATAATAACTACAAATAGATCCAACTAACGCTAGAGTTGGATCTGGAACTAAAAGTAAAACTAATACTACACTTATAACTCCGCTTCAAAACTAACACTAGACCTAGAACGAAAAACAATTCGGTTTAGCCGTACCTCTCTTAAGATAGAACCCAACCCAACCGTACTTAACTTCAATAGTAACACTAGACTTAGAACTAGAAACATCAGGGCTGTCTAAAAAGACGTACAGTAAATCCGAATAGGAATTTTCTGTTTTCAACCCCGTTAACAGGAAAAAAAAAAGCGAAAAATTTAATTTCAGGAAAGGGATTAAGCCAAAAATACGCAATTAATTTTTCATATCAATATTTCGCAATTCTATTATTGCTTCCTCGGGATTTGAAATCCTATAAAATAAATCACAAAATTAAAACCGCAGAAGTCAAAAACTTACAAATTGCAACGAAATTAGCAAACAAAGAAAAATTTTGAAAAAAAATGTTGCGACATGGATAACAAACAAAGTACGTGTGAAGTTCTAGCACATTGAACACAAATTAAGGCTAAATCGCCTGCGTTAAAAACGGAACAAGTTATACGACCAATCACGTGGCATATAATTGACCATCATTTTTAATAACACTTTCTTTACTTTTAATGACGTAGCATATAAGCAAATTTTCGGTACACCTATGGGTTCTCCCATTTTCCCTATTGTTTCTCATTTGTTTAATAAAGTTTTACCCACTCTAGTCTATATCCACCCTACTTATTTTGTCTGTTCCTAAAATCTCTTCTGAGAGGATCTTGGATACTTTTGATAGCTTTAATCCTCATATTCAATTCACAATCGAAAATGAAACCAATAACTATGTACCCTTTTTGGACACAAAGGTTATCAGCTCTAATAACGTGATTATGTTTGATTGGTATAAGAAACCGAGCTTTTCAAGTAGATTTATTAAGTTTAATTCATTTCATAAGATCGAGCATAGAATCAGCACCGTATTAATTTAGAATTATCAATATCTCTACTCCGATTTTTATTGACACAAATTTGAATAACTTTAAAAATATCTTTGTAAATAATAGTTACCCAATTAAACTACTAAACAAGTTACTTTTCGGTGGTTCAGCTCGTAATAGTAATGCTAGCGTTAGTTGGATCTGGAACTAAAAGTATAACTAATACTACACTTAAAACTCCGCTTCAAAACTAACGCTAGACCTAGAACGAAAAACATTTAGGTTTAGCCGTACCTCTCTTAAGATAGAACCCAACCCAACCGTACTTAGCTTCAATAGTAACACTAGACTTAGAACTAGAAACATCAGGGCCGTCTAAAAAGACGTACAGTAAATCCGAATAGGAATTTTCTATTTTCAATCCCGTTAACAGCACAAAAAGCGAATAATTTAATTTCAGGAAAGGGATTAAGCCCAAAAAATACGCAATTAATTTTTCATATCAATATTTCGCAATTCTATTATTGCTTCCTCGGGATTTGAAATCCTATAAAATAAATCACAAAATTAAAACCGCAGAAGTCAAAAACTTACAAATTGCGACGAAATTAGCAAACAAAGAAAAATTTTGAAAAAAAATGTTGCGATATGGATAACAAACAAAGTACGTGTGAAGTTGTAGCACATTGAACACAAATTAAGGCTAAATCGCCTGCGTTAAAAACGGAACAAGTTATACGACTAATCACGTGGCATATAACTGATCTACGTATTAAATTTTGAACATTTTAAATAGAATTTGAATTATTTTTCTGGTATATCTATCATTGTTTTTGTCGAAAATCAATGAATAAATTGAACTGAGCGAGTTAATATCAGTTCTAAAATTGACCGTGTTGTCGTTACTGACGATATGAAACATTTTCAAAAAAAGGCGGCTGTTTAACTTGTTTTCAGTATCGAAAATTTTGGTATTATTAAAATCATTCTTTTTAAGTTTTTAAAATCATTTTTATGTTGGCTTAATCAATCTCTTCATTAGACCAATATAACATTTGATGTTATCTTTTAATTTAGAAAAAAACTGAACTCAATTTTATCGGATAATGCTCTACAATCCTAATTGAATTAGAGAACTGACAATTGTTAAAAATATTTAAAAAGGTTTTTCAGTGAAGCCGGGAATATAAGTTAAATAACTGAATTCTTGACTTTGAGTTTAGTTGGGCCTATTACGAGCTGAACCACCGAAAAGTAACTTGTTTAGTAGTTTAATTGGGTAACTATTATTTACAAAGATATTTTTAAAGTTATTCAAATTGGTGTCAATAAAAATCGGATCAGAGATATTGATAATTCTAAATTAATACGGTGCTGATTTTATGCTCGATCTTATGAAATGAATTAAACTTAATAAATCTACTTGAAAAGGTCGGTTTCTTATACCAATCAAACATAATCACGTTATTAGTTATTGGTTTCATTTTCGATTGTGAATTGAATATGAGGATTAAAGCTATCAAAAGTATCCAAAACCCTCTCAAAAGAGCTTTTAGGAACAGACAAAATAAGTAGGGTGGATATAGACTAGAGTGGGTAAAACTTTATTGAACAAATGAGCAAGAATAGGGAAAATGGGAGAACCCATAGGTGTACCGAAAATTTGCTTATATGCTACGTCATTAAAAGTAAAGAAAGTGTTATTAAAAATGATGGTCAAGGCTCGTGAAAAAGGTCCCGGCTTACATCAAAATGCTCAGCAACAAAATTTCAATTTTCTTCAATAACATCTATAACCAACGTCAACGGAATATTCGCAAATAAACTCACAACATCCAGCGAAATGATAACAAAATTGTCCGGTAAGGTGAAGCCTCTCTGTTCATTAACAAACTCAAACGTGTTCTTTGCGTTGTAATTAGTTCTGGAGTCGAAGCCACTGGCAACAATTTAGCAAAAAGCCGACGAAATAATGGGTCTTAGTGGCATGTTTTCTTTGTGAATTTTTGGTAATAAATACGCTCTTGATAGATCTTAATGTTTCTAATCAATCCTCTTTCTAGTTAATGCTCTTGGTAAATCCTAATGTTGCTAGTTCTAGATCCAGTTTTTTAGAGGTCTTTGTCTTTGTTGTACATTTGTATGTTGTACGAAATTCCCATCTTGGGTAAATACCCCCAGGAATTATGCAATAGTGAATCATATCCATAATCTTGTTATCATATAATTTTTTAAGTTATTCTAGTCTTTTAGCCCTTATTAAGCTTATAACAAAATTTTGTCCAGCTAGAATATTGATTAAGCTCAGTGTGTACTGTTATCGTTATCTTTCATCGGTCTAGTTGAGATATTAATTTAGGGAGAGTATAGGCACTGGTTTCTTGGTGTATGGAGCCCTAACTCCATTTAGCAACCACGCTTATTTCCCCCAAAAATTAACTTGGCGGAGAAACTACAGCAATGTGTGTTTAGTAACCTTGAACCGCATCTTGTTGCAATATAACCTTGGCTTCCAGAAACTACATCTAACAACCTAACTGATGAAGTGCTGGAAATTGTTTGATATATACAGATCCAATTTGTAAAAAAATCGACAAGTCCAATTCGATTAATGGGAACAATCTGAACATAATAACAAGATAATATAAAGAGGGAGTCTTTGAAGTTGCTTAAGTGAAATATTATTGAACAAATTTATTCTTGGAGTGTTTTCTTTAAGTATTTTCAACGAGTTATATTTTTATATTATCATGTTACATTTAAAATTTCATAATGCGTTTCAATGTGGCTCGTATAGACCAATTCTATGTACGGTAGGATTTAATGGAAACAATATAAGCTGCCTACGTCTATCTATTTTCAACCAACCCAATGTGGCCAATATATGAGATATATCATCATACTTCCTAATACCAAAAATGAATCACAGGCATTTTGTAGTCGCTGAACACGAAGCTGATCGGCCCTCAGCAAAGTCCATACACCACAACGGAATATTCGCAAATAAACTCACAACATCCAGCGAAATGATAACAAAATTGTCCGGTAAGCTGAAGCCTCTCCGTTCATTAACAAACTCAAACGTGTTCTTTGCGTTGTAATTAGTTCTGGAGTCGAAGCCACTGGCAACATTTTAGCAAAAAGCCGACGAAATAATGGGTCTTAGTGGCATGTTTTCTTTGTGAATTTTTGGTAATAAATACGCTCTTGATAGATCTTAATGTTTCTAATCAATCCTCTTTCTAGTTAATGCTCTTGGTAAATCCTAATGTTGCTAGTTCTAGATCCAGTTTTTTAGAGGTCTTTGTCTTTGTTGTACATTTGTATGTTGTACGAAATTCCCATCTTGGGTAAATACCCCCAGGAATTATGCAATAGTGAATCATATCCATAATCTTGTTATCATATAATTTTTTAAGTTATTCTAGTCTTTTAGCCCTTATTAAGCTTATAACAAAATTTTGTCCAGCTAGAATATTGATTAAGCTCAGTGTGTACTGTTATCGTTATCTTTCATCGGTCTAGTTGAGATATTAATTTAGGGAGAGTATAGGCACTGGTTTCTTGGTGTATGGAGCCCTAACTCCATTTAGCAACCACGCTTATTTCCCCCAAAAATTAACTTGGCGGAGAAACTACAGCAATGTGTGTTTAGTAACCTTGAACCGCATCTTGTTGCAATATAACCTTGGCTTCCAGAAACTACATCTAACAACCTAACTGATGAAGTGCTGGAAATTGTTTGATATATACAGATCCAATTTGTAAAAAAATCGACAAGTCCAATTCGATTAATGGGAACAATCTGAACATAATAACAAGATAATATAAAGAGGGAGTCTTTGAAGTTGCTTAAGTGAAATATTATTGAACAAATTTATTCTTGGAGTGTTTTCTTTA
Source organism: Onthophagus sagittarius (assembly GCA_036711965.1). NCBI lineage: Eukaryota > Metazoa > Arthropoda > Insecta > Coleoptera > Scarabaeidae > Onthophagus > Onthophagus sagittarius. The sequence goes on from JASERS010000003.1 coordinate 10,081,744, forward strand.
AGTATTTTCAACGAGTTATATTTTTATATTATCATGTTACATTTAAAATTTCATAATGCGTTTCAATGTGGCTCGTATAGACCAATTCTATGTACGGTAGGATTTAATGGAAACAATATAAGCTGCCTACGTCTATCTATTTTCAACCAACCCAATGTGGCCAATATATGAGATATATCATCATACTTCCTAATACCAAAAATGAATCACAGGCATTTTGTAGTCGCTGAACACGAAGCTGATCGGCCCTCAGCAAAGTCCATACACCACAACGGAATATTCGCAAATAAACTCACAACATCCAGCGAAATGATAACAAAATTGTCCGGTAAGCTGAAGCCTCTCCGTTCATTAACAAACTCAAACGTGTTCTTTGCGTTGTAATTAGTTCTGGAGTCGAAGCCACTGGCAACATTTTAGCAAAAAGCCGACGAAATAATGGGTCTTAGTGGCATGTTTTCTTTGTGAATTTTTGGTAATAAATACGCTCTTGATAGATCTTAATGTTTCTAATCAATCCTCTTTCTAGTTAATGCTCTTGGTAAATCCTAATGTTGCTAGTTCTAGATCCAGTTTTTTAGAGGTCTTTGTCTTTGTTGTACATTTGTATGTTGTACGAAATTCCCATCTTGGGTAAATACCCCCAGGAATTATGCAATAGTGAATCATATCCATAATCTTGTTATCATATAATTTTTTAAGTTATTCTAGTCTTTTAGCCCTTATTAAGCTTATAACAAAATTTTGTCCAGCTAGAATATTGATTAAGCTCAGTGTGTACTGTTATCGTTATCTTTCATCGGTCTAGTTGAGATATTAATTTAGGGAGAGTATAGGCACTGGTTTCTTGGTGTATGGAGCCCTAACTCCATTTAGCAACCACGCTTATTTCCCCCAAAAATTAACTTGGCGGAGAAACTACAGCAATGTGTGTTTAGTAACCTTGAACCGCATCTTGTTGCAATATAACCTTGGCTTCCAGAAACTACATCTAACAACCTAACTGATGAAGTGCTGGAAATTGTTTGATATATACAGATCCAATTTGTAAAAAAATCGACAAGTCCAATTCGATTAATGGGAACAATCTGAACATAATAACAAGATAATATAAAGAGGGAGTCTTTGAAGTTGCTTAAGTGAAATATTATTGAACAAATTTATTCTTGGAGTGTTTTCTTTAAGTATTTTCAACGAGTTATATTTTTATATTATCATGTTACATTTAAAATTTCATAATGCGTTTCAATGTGGCTCGTATAGACCAATTCTATGTACGGTAGGATTTAATGGAAACAATATAAGCTGCCTACGTCTATCTATTTTCAACCAACCCAATGTGGCCAATATATGAGATATATCATCATACTTCCTAATACCAAAAATGAATCACAGGCATTTTGTAGTCGCTGAACACGAAGCTGATCGGCCCTCAGCAAAGTCCATACACCACAACGGAATATTCGCAAATAAACTCACAACATCCAGCGAAATGATAACAAAATTGTCCGGTAAGCTGAAGCCTCTCCGTTCATTAACAAACTCAAACGTGTTCTTTGCGTTGTAATTAGTTCTGGAGTCGAAGCCACTGGCAACATTTTAGCAAAAAGCCGACGAAATAATGGGTCTTAGTGGCATGTTTTCTTTGTGAATTTTTGGTAATAAATACGCTCTTGATAGATCTTAATGTTTCTAATTAATCCTCTTTCTAGTTAATGCTCTTGGTAAATCCTAATGTTGCTAGTTCTAGATCCAGTTTTTTAGAGGTCTTTGTCTTTGTTGTACATTTGTATGTTGTACGAAATTCCCATCTTGGGTAAATACCCCCAGGAATTATGCAATAGTGAATCATATCCATAATCTTGTTATCATATAATTTTTTAAGTTATTCTGTGTCTTTTAGCCCTTATTAAGCTTATAACAAAATTTTGTCCAGCTAGAATATTGATTAAGCCCAGTGTGTACTGTTATCGTTATCTTTCATCGGTCTAGTTGAGATATTAATTTAGGGAGAGTATAGGCACTGGTTTCTTGGTGTATGGAGCCCTAACTCCATTTAGCAACCACGCTTATTTTCCCCAAAGATTAACTTGGCGGAGAGACTACAGCAGTGTGTGTTTAGTAACCTTGAACCTCATCTTGTTGCAATATAACCTTGGCTTCCAGAAACTACATCTAACAACCTAACTGATGAAATGCTGGAAATTGTTTGATATATACAGATCCAATTTGTAAAAAAATCGACAAGTCCAATTCGATTAATGGGAACAATCTGAACATAATAACAAGATAATATAAAGAGGGAGTTTTTGAAGTTGCTTAAGTGAAATATTATTGAACAAATTTATTCTTGAAGTGTTTTGTTTAAGTATTTTCAACGAGTTATATTTTTATATTATCATGTTACATTTAAAATTTCATAATGTATTTCAATGTGGCTCGTATAGACCAATTCTATGTACGGTAGGATTTAATGGAAACAATATAAGCTGCCTACGTCTATCTATTTTCAACCAACCCAATGTGGCCAATATATGAGATATATCATCATACTTCCTAATACCAAAAATGAATCACAGGCATTTTGTAGTCGCTGAACACGAAGCTGATCGGTCCTCAGCAAAGTCCATACACCACAACGGAATATTCGCAAATAAACTCACAACATCCAGCGAAATGATAACAAAATTGTCCGGTAAGCTGAAGCCTCTCCGTTCATTAACAAACTCAAACGTGTTCTTTGCGTTGTAATTAGTTCTGGAGTCGAAGCCACTGGCAACATTTTAGCAAAAAGCCGACGAAATAATGGGTCTTAGTGGCATGTTTTCTTTGTGAATATTTGGTAATAAATACGCTCTTGATAGATCTTAATGTTTCTAATTAATCTTCTTTCTAGTTAATGCTCTTGGTAAATCCTAATGTTGCTAGTTCTAGATCCAGTTTTTTAGAGGTCTTTGTCTTTGTTGTACAATTGTATGTTGTACGAAATTCCCGTCTTGGGTAAATACCCCCAAGTATTATGCAATAGTGAATCATATCCATAATCTTGTTATCATATAATTTTTTAAATTATTCTAGTCTTTTAGCCCTTATTAAGCTTATAACAAAATTTTGTCCAGCTAGAATATTGATTAAGCCCAGTGTGTACTGTTATCGTTATCTTTCATCGGTCTAGTTGAGATATTAATTTAGGTAGAGTATAGGCACTGGTTTCTTGGTGTATGGAGCCCTAACTCCATTTAGCAACCACGCTTATTTCCCCCAAAAATTAACTTGGCGGAGAGACTACAGCAATGTGTGTTTAGTAACCTTGAACCGCATCTTGTTGCAATATAACCTTGGCTTCCAGAAACTACATCTAACAACCTAACTGATAAAATGCTGGAAATTGTAAGATATATACAGATCCGATTTGTAAAACAAGTCCAATTCGATTAATGGGAACAATCTGAACATAATAACAAGATAATATAAAGAGGGAGTCTTTGAAGTTGCTTAAATGAAATATTATTGATCAAATTTATTCTTGGAGTGTTTTCTTTAAGTATTTTCAACGAGTTATATTTTTATATTTTCATGTTACATTTAAAATTTCATAATGTATTTCTTTATTAACCCACCCAAAATAAGACTTTATTATATTCCAATACACTATCTTAATCATTAAATTCTTTCTTTAATTACATAATTCATTAATAATCATTTCAGTGCAATACTTATCACCCTGAATATAGGTTAACAACATGTATAACCCAATTTTTCAATCGTGATACTTAATCATAAGTGGAATTGGTCACTTAATTACCTTATCTCATTTACAATGGGTTAATTAACGTAATTTATGACGACATTTTACGCACATACACCGTAATTTACTTTACATCGTTCTTATAAAAAATTTTTAATCGGTGAGAGTAACCGTGTTAATTGGAGCATACGGTATAGCATTTCTACTATCAACGAATAATTTCGACCACAATATGCGGTCGTCATCAAATTACATATTCACTTTTGTATCTGGCAACCTGAAGTAATGTGTAACTATTTATTTCCTGTTGGACAATTGAGATCGTTTACTGTTTACCATCATTTCCTGTGGAGCATTATGAGATCTTGATTTTATGATTTTTTAAATGTTTTTGTTGGTTAATCTAGTTTTAATGATGTTTTGTTGTATAAAATTCAACGATTTTATTTCTGTTTTATGTTTTATTATTATTGATTTCAGGCTAGGAATAATCATATATTTGAAATTAAGGAGAATGCTCCTCCAGTTGTCGTTCCAAAAAGGCGCCCAATGATGGGATTGAGTTGTTTTGGATGTACTCCGTCTAGTAGGGTGAGTAAAAATATCTGATTGTGAAGACTTAAAAAATCGTGCATTTCTAAGTAATCATTGAGCTTTAAATTTAAAATTAAATTTTTGTTATTACTCCAACAAATTATACCCATCCATTAAACCTAGCCTAAGTAGAATGATAGAGCGTTGATGTATTTTTAGACGATAACCGAGTCACAATCCTCTCTCCTTTACAAACAACCAACATTATTTTTACCTCTCAGTCGCCCAAAATGGCGTGGCGCAGTTTTTATGACGCGAGCTGTAGGGTAAACTTAAAGCGCTCGAATCCTCCTTGAAAATCGTTTATCACATTACCCCTTTCGTTTATGTTACAGGATTCGCTCGTTAACCAGTCGGCCGAGAATTTCCAATTGAAAAACATTCTTGATTATAACCCGAAAGCCTCGAGATATGGGTTTTTACAGCGTACTTTTAAGCATCTCGCCCAAAATTACGAACTGCAAAAATTCGATTATCCTCAGTGCGCCGGGTTGGTTTTGGGGAATGAACGTGTTAAGTATGCCATTGAAAAAACCGCCGTTCAACAGTATAAAGATTCAAACAGTGAGGATTCCGATTTTTACGCGCAGCTAGTTACAAACAATGAGAAAAGGGCTAAGAGGATTTTACATGATATGAGATCAACTTTGTCGGACTTTTTATTAAGGTAATTAATTTAATTCGTATTAATTAAGTTTTAATTAATTTTATTTATTATGTCTAACTTATTGACTTAGATTAGGTAAGTTTAATTTGAAATTTGATTTTTACGTTTTTTTTTTTCTTAAATTTTATTTTTTTTTAAATTTCAGATTTACATCATGGTTATTATGCAAACTTCTTCCATGTTTTGTATCATCAATAGTCGTTCATCCGGGTCATATAGAAATGTTACAAAAAGCGGGGAAAACGAACTTACCTTTAATTTTTTTGCCACTACACCGTTCCCATTTGGATTATATTTTAATGTCATTTATTTTATTAAATAATAACGTTCGTTCACCACTTGTTGCGTCCGGAGATAATTTGCGGATTCCATTTTTTGGGTAAAAATCATTATTATTTTCAAACAAACATTTAAATTAACTTGATTGATTTGTAGATCTCTTTTGAGAGGCTTAGGCGCGTTTTACATTAAACGCCGCATCGATCCTGTGATGGGGCAAAAAGATCACGTTTACAAAGCTGTCTTACACACGTACATGAATGAATGCCTCAAGGCTGGACATAACATTGAGTTCTTCTTGGAAGGTGGCCGCACAAGAACCGGAAAGCCGTGCATGCCCAAATACGGAATTCTTAGTGTAATTGTTGAGGCTTTTATCGATGGGATCATTGAAGACGCTCTTCTTGTTCCTGTTAGCGTTAATTATGAAAAACTGGTTGATGGTAATTTTGTTAGGGAGCAACTTGGGCAACCTAAAGAAATGGAAACGTTCGGAAATGCTATCAAGGGAATTTGGCACGTTTTAAATAGTAATTATGGTATGATTCGGGTTGATTTTAATCAACCATTTTCTCTCAGGGTAAGTTTAAAGCAATTTCTTGAATGGTTGTGAAGTAGATAGATTTTGAAATCGAAAAATGACCAATTTCTGTAACTCGAAACTAAAATTAAAATTCATGTGTAAGTTTAGCACTCTTAGCACAACTCCTACACGAAATTTTGCGGGGGTGATTTTCATTTAAGGGGAAAAAATCCCAAAGTTCCGCATTCCGCTAAAATCGAAAAACGACTAATTTCTGCAACTCGAAACTAAAATTAAAATACAGATTCGCGTTTAGTACTCTTAGAACAACCCCTACACCAAAATTTGCTGGGGGGTGTTTTCATTTAAGGGAGAAAAAAATTCCTAATCATTGGTTGTAAGGATATAGACGCAACAATTTTATTATTACCATGATTACAATGGTTAAAGAAAACTTTATTATTAATAATTAAGTGCATTACTACCAGCTTTTGCTTAAATTTCTCTTGTAGATAAGCCGATTTGTTGGCCAATCAGAACCCATAAAATAGCGTAACCACGGTAATAATCCCTTAGGTAGCTTAACCAAAAGATGATAGTAAAGAGCCTGCACAAAACAAGTAACAAAGATTGTTGATTATTGATTCCGAATCCGAGAATCCATTGAAGAAAATACCAGAAATTTGTTTTACTACGATAAGTGTCTTAGTAATTTTATTTTTCAAATCCTCCACGATAGATGTCTAAAATAAAAAAACCGAACGGATTTAAATGTGGTGCTTCTGAATTTGCTATTTAGTAGTGCGCGTGTCATAAATAATAAATGCACCTAATACTGGTCACCTACAATTCCAGCCCATACATTAACGCATAAGGATTTTTAACAATCCAAACGTGCGCATTATGAATATTAAAAATTCCGTTTTAAGTAAATATTACTTTGTCCCTGTATAGCCCAACTACAAAAATTTCTCGTTTTTCGCTATCATTCTCTGTTAAAGCTTAGACAGTGTTGTAGTGATATGAATCAAAGAACTGCATCAAATGCTAGTTGAGGTACTTTATCAATTCTTCTCAAAACAGCTTCTTGTAATATCACTGGCTGTGTGTAATGTCTTTCTATGGAATGGCTATGGATTACGCTTACCGTTTCTTTTAATTTAAAAATTTTCATGTTTGTTGTTCGTTGCTCAAATTATCTAGCGTGTATATGAGGGAATTGGAAAAGCTGCGATACATGAAAAGCTATTGATGATTCTATACAGCTGTTCAGAAAGTGGCGGTTAATCTATACGCATCGACATCCTTCGATCGATTCTAAAGCGAAAATATTAATGTTGTATCATGCTTCATACGTCTTCAAAAGGTTCTGAAAGTTCGGATAATTTGTTCATAAATAATTATTAGTATTTGAGCGTTGGCACGTTATGAATACGCTCGGTGCAGGCTGACTCGTACGATTTGATATGACATGAGTGTACTGGACATGTAAAGAATTTGCATGTATCAGTTTGTACATTTTTAAGATGTAACCATGTCAAACGACAAGGATTTGTTGCTTCATAGAATTGAAATTGCAGCGGATTTGTTAACACGTTGAGGTCCGTTGAATGAACTGCGACGGATTCGTCGAACGTGAACGTGTTAATGCAAGAGTTAAATTTGTAGAAAATGAAAATAATTCTGAATTCTTCGCCGTAAACTACAAGAATTTTACAAAAGCCATTTGAGGCTGAATAGCAATTTGACTATCTCCTGAGTAAAGCTGAAACCAAAATACAAAGAGAGGATACTCTTATGAAACCTGGATTACCTGCACAAATAAAACTTCAATTGTGACCTCTGCTATGTTTAAAGATTACTCTTTGTACATTTATTTTTGATGAATGGATTGACCCCTCCGTTTCACTACATCCAAAATTTGTGTTTGAATATCTAAAGCATCCATGACTGGCAGTTGTCTAAGCTAACTGGTAATATTTTTAACAAAATAAGAAAATTCAAAGTCTGTAGTTTATTGAAAAACTACAGATACTACTTTTCAATACGCTCCACGTGTGTTCGAGGTCACGTGAAGGTGAAATTGGAGAGAGTGATGTTATTGCTGATAAATTTAAAGAAGCAGTTGAAGCTGATTCTTTTAGTGAAGGCGAAGTTTAATGAGCGATAGAATCTAGGAATTGCGGTGAATATATTGGTATATCCGGGGAAGAATATGTTGCATAATCTGAAGAACTTATCTCAGTCAGAGTCTGATATCACCTAAAAGAAGAAAATAGGTTATTGTTCTGGCGATCATTTTTATTAATTGCAGATTCCATAAACCATTTAAACGGGATTGCATCATCATTGGAATATTCCTGGTCGTTGCAGTGCATTGGATGTTTGCTATCAACAATCTCAACATAGTGGGAGTGATTTCTTTAATTACAAAGACTATTTGACTATTAGACATTATTTTTGTTAATAATGTATTCATATATTGATGTAGATGTACGCACGCTAAAATTCCCTAATTGGGATGTGCTATTGGGAGATGAAGCATTCCCATTAAAAAATTATTTCATGAAACCGTCTATCATTAACGACCACGGAAAAAGTTTTTAACTATTGCCTCTCATGAGCATGAGGAATAGTTGAAAATGCCTGTGAGATTGTACACTACACAATTGGCTAACCAAAACAGCCACGTTGAAGAAATGAAGAAAAAGCTGGTCATTGGAGGCTCTATTTGAGGTTGTGATGAGGCCGTCACTGAAACGACTTCTACCTCTGGTAATTACCGCTGCCACCAGAAACAGTATTTCGCGCTACCTAATTCTTAGTCTGAAGGACTCCTACCTGATCCTATCTATTCAAACAAGATTAAATGGCAAGCGCGCGGTCACTATTTCAGAACCGTGGGTTCTTGCACTAAGGTTCTCAGGAAATGTGAAATAAAACGACAAGTGTTCGAACCACACTTAATCTACATTTACAAAAATATCGAAAAAAAAAAATAAGATACAAAGTTAATCTTAAAAACTACCTACGTGATACCCGACGTTACTTATGCAGTCAAAACAAAATTAAAAATGAAAATAACCTGTCTGAACCTAACCCTACAGCGAACTCTCGTTGACCGATAAATGATAGGGAGAACTGGCAAACAGACTTACCCCGGACGTGTATTCCGATCTGGTGGTCTCGGTGATGGGTCGCAACCTGGATCCTGTTGGAATCTTCTCGGGATAATCCGGGAAGACTTCTTCGACACAAACACACCAAATCCTCAAGTGAACACGGTTTCCGACACGACGCGGACGCCCGAATCAGAAGAAAGTTGCCCTTGAAGCTGAGTCAAAGTTCTCGATTTAGAATTGGCGGTAAAGCGAATCTAAGTTTCGGTCTAACAGAGCGCTGGTTGAGTATTGGTTCGAAATCTTTCTAAGAAGATATCTTTCGAAATTGAATTGAAACTAAGTTCAGAATTCTTCTTTTTTTATGGCGTATGCAAGGCCTTAAGTAACCTCGGGTTTTGGAGGGGTGCAAAACCTTCATTAGGCGTTCCCTAACGTCTGGATATCCCCGACACCTGGGCTAATTCAAAATACGGGTCGGATATTTTACAATAATTTTCTGAGCCAATGAGGGAATTTGTGTAAGGGAAGAATTCCTCGCCCACAAGACCAGATGATAACATCCGCCACTAACTAAGCCCAAAAATCGTCACGTAATTTCCAAACAGTGGAAACCATCAAATTTTTACGTGATCTAACGTCTAAGTTTTTAACGACTTCTTCGTGTCGATTCGCATCTCCCCCATCAAACTGCGGATACATAATTTTTAACAAAATTTAACACGGAGTCTGATCTCTATACCGGACGTCGTTAACTTGAGACGCGATTTTTAGTTTCTAAAATAACGAAAGGTTGCACTCTAGGAATTTCTAATTCGAATGGTTATTTCTTAAAACCGTTAAATACCTTGAAGTTCGGTGGAGTCACAAATATATTCAGGCAACGGAACAACGAAGTACCAGTTATAAAAATTACTTTGTGGTAGAAGGGGCAATCTCTCAGCAAAATATATTAGATATTAGATTAGAGTTTTTCGTTTAGCGCCATTTTCTTTTATAATTACCATCCGAATAAACTTGTAAAAGTTAATTGCGGTCTTAGTCCACTCTGATCGGATGCTAACGTACGAGTTGTAATCGAATTATTTTTTGCTACAATAAGAGTAGCGTCCGAGTACATATCCAAGTACCTTTGGTCAGTGCATACTCGTAACGTGTCCACCGAACTTTATGGGAACACGGACTCTCTTGAAATAAAAATTTGAGTTGAATTGTACAACTGTTAAATTATAATAATTTACATAATTCGTAAATGAATTGTGCTTCTTTTTTAAACACCAAAGTTTTACAACAACTCCTGTTACACATTATACATAGAAGTCCATCATTGCTTCTGCGCAATATAAACATGTTTTTGATAAATTGATGGAATTATTAGTAGTTAAGTGTTTTAATTTATTGCGATATGCATTTTCATCCAACGTTTTTTTCCAAATTAAATCAATCAGTAAAACTTCAGAATAGTATAAAATATACACTCTACACTTCCATGAATCTTTTTGAATTGGGTAGTGTATATTAGATTGAAGCAACATTGTAATATGTTCGGGGAGTCCATGGCGGTTTAGAAAGTTATAGAGCTTTTTAAAATATATATTATCATTAACTATATTTGTGACTTGATATTCCATGAAAATTTTCAATTCCTTGTTGTGACCCATGATCTTCAATAAAAAAACCTATTAGGAAATTGTCTAACCACATATCAGTTTGAATTGTATGAATGTGTAATGTGCCGTAGCTGTCAGAATATTACTCCTTACCTTTAAATTTAGACACTTCATAATTTCTACATACTTTTCGAAATTGTGGGGAGGTGTGTAAATACTGAATAGTCTTTTTGGCCACTATTATTGGGTAGCTACTACTCAGTTTTCTTAGAGTAGTAACTTTAAAATACGTATGAGCCTCTGTTTTTCTCTTATTCCATTTTTCCACGAGTAACTTAACGGTAGTGCAACGTTTTCTTGGAATATTGTGTTTCAATATGTATAAATAAAGGATCTCTGTTCCTCAGAATGTATATTAAATTTACTTGGAACCGATTTCGTTAATAAATTAACATCATCAGCCAAATCTACAAGTGAAATATTGTTAAAACACAAAACGATTTAAAATTATATAAAGTTAAAACATAAACTGAAACTTGCAGTCAAATATTTCACTAATTTTCAAAAGACGAAAATTAAAATATATCATACTTCTACTATTGCGAAATATTTTGAGTACTTTGAAGTCAATTTTCTCGAGTATTTTTGAGGATTGCATTGTATCATATATACAATCCCTGCAAATATTAACAAAATCTATGATGCCGAACCCGTAAGGTCCCCTTGTCAGTAAATATATAAAGTCTCCTATAAGACGATTTTATCATCATTCCACCGAGATCGCTTGCAGGCGAGGAGCTACATTTTTTCAAAATAAACGATTTTATGTCAACATTTCAAATCCAGCGCCCAGCTCGCAAGCGACACCTGCGAATTAAGACGAAAATCTTCCTTGTATATTTTATATTGTTGTGAACCGTAGTTTATAGGATATTTTAACAACCTGTCAACAATCCTCATTTCGCCGAGGTCGTTTACGGGCAAGACGCTATATTCTTTCAGACCTCGGCGATTTGGGACAAAAACGTTTCGTGTATATCTCAGTAAATAGACAAAGTCTCCTATAAGACGATTTTATTCTTATTCTTTTATCTTAGATGAGCATTTCAAGTACAGCGCCTCACCCGCAAGCGATCTTGGCGATTTGGGTTGAAAACGTTCCTTGTATATCTCAGTAAATATATAAACTCTCTTATAGGACGATTTTATCACCACTTCGCCGAGGCCGCTTGCGGGCGAGGCGCTACAATCTTCCGAAATGGACAATCTTAGATGAGCATTTCATGTCCTGCGGCTCACCCGCAAGCGACTTCGGCGATTTGAGTTAAAATCGTTCCTTGTATATCTCAGTAAACATATACTGTCTTATAGGACGATTTTATCACCACTTCGCCGAGGTCGCCTGCGGGCAAGGCGCCACAATCTTCCGAAATGGACAATCTTAGATGAGCATTTCATGTTCAGCGCCTCGCCCGCAAGCGATCTCGGCGATTTGAGTTAAAATCGTTCCTTGCATATCTCAGTAAACATATACTGTCTTATAGGACGATTTTATAACCACTTCGCCGAGGTCGTTTGCGGGCGAGGCGCTACAATCTTCCGAAATGGACGGACAATTTTAGATGAGCATTTCAAGTCCAGCGCCTCGCCCGCAAGCGACCTCGGCGATTTGAGTTAAAATCGTTCCTTGTATATCTCAGTAAACATATACTGTTTTATAGGACGATGTTATCACCACTTCGCCGAGGTCGTTTGCGAGCGAGGCGCTACAATCTTCCGAAATGGACGGACAATTTTAGATGAGCATTTCAAGTCCAGCGCCTCGCTCGCAAGCGACCTCGGCGATTTGAGTTAAAATCGTTCCTTGTATATCTCAGTAAACATATACTGTTTTATAGGACGATTTTATCACCACTTCGCCGAGGTCGCATGCGGGCGAGGCGCTACAATCTTCCGAAATGGACAATCTTAGATGAGCATTTCATGTCCAGCGCCTCGCCCGCAAGAGACCTCGGCGATTTGAGTTAAAATCGTTCCTTGCATATCTCAGTAAATATATACTGTTTTGTAGGACGATTTTCACTCAAATCGCCGAGGTCGCTTGCGGGCGAGGCGCCATAATCTTCCGAAATGGACAATATTAGATGAGCATTTCAAGTCCAGCGCCTCGTCCGCAAGCGACCTCGGCGATTTGAGTTAAAATCGTTCCTTGTATATCTCAGTCAACATATACTGTTTTATAGGACGATTTTATCACCACTTCGCCGAGGTCGCATGCGGGCGAGGCGCTACAATCTTCCGAAATGGACAATCTTAGATGAGCATTTCATGTCCAGCGCCTCGCCCGCAAGAGACCTCGGCGATTTGAGTTAAAATCGTTCCTTGCATATCTCAGTAAATATATACTGTTTTGTAGGACGATTTTCACTCAAATCGCCGAGGTCGCTTGCGGGCGAGGCGCCATAATCTTCCGAAATGGACAATATTAGATGAGCATTTCAAGTCCAGCGCCTCGCCCGCAAGCGACCTCGGCGATTTGAGTTAAAATCGTTCCTTGTATATCTCAGTCAACATATACTGTTTTATAGGACGATTTTATCACCACTTCGCCGAGGTCGCATGCGGGCGAGGCGCTACAATCTTCCGAAATGGACAATCTTAGATGAGCATTTCATGTCCAGCGCCTCGCCCGCAAGAGACCTCGGCGATTTGAGTTAAAATCGTTCCTTGCATATCTCAGTAAATATATACTGTTTTGTAGGACGATTTTCACTCAAATCGCCGAGGTCGCTTGCGGGCGAGGCGCCATAATCTTCCGAAATGGACAATATTAGATGAGCATTTCAAGTCCAGCGCCTCGCCCGCAAGCGACCTCGGCGATTTGAGTTAAAATCGTTCCTTGTATATCTCAGTCAACATATACTGTTTTATAGGACGATTTTATCACCACTTCGCCGAGGTCGCATGCGGGCGAGGCGCTACAATCTTCCGAAATGGACAATCTTAGATGAGCATTTCATGTCCAGCGCCTCGCCCGCAAGCGACCTCGGCGATTTGAGTTAAAATCGTTCCTTGCATATCTCAGTAAATATATACTGTTTTGTAGGACGATTTTCACTCAAATCGCCGAGGTCGCTTGCGGGCGAGGCGCCATAATCTTCCGAAATGGACAATATTAGATGAGCATTTCAAGTCCAGCGCCTCGCCCGCAAGCGACCTCGGCGATTTGAGTTAAAATCGTTCCTTGTATATCTCAGTCAACATATACTGTTTTATAGGACGATTTTATCACCACTTCGCCGAGGTCGCATGCGGGCGAGGCGCTACAATCTTCCGAAATGGACAATCTTAGATGAGCATTTCATGTCCAGCGCCTCGCCCGCAAGAGACCTCGGCGATTTGAGTTAAAATCGTTCCTTGCATATCTCAGTAAATATATACTGTTTTGTAGGACGATTTTCACTCAAATCGCCGAGGTCGCTTGCGGGCGAGGCGCCATAATCTTCCGAAATGGACAATATTAGATGAGCATTTCAAGTCCAGCGCCTCGTCCGCAAGCGACCTCGGCGATTTGAGTTAAAATCGTTCCTTGTATATCTCAGTCAACATATACTGTTTTATAGGACGATTTTATCACCACTTCGCCGAGGTCGCATGCGGGCGAGGCGCTACAATCTTCCGAAATGGACAATCTTAGATGAGCATTTCATGTCCAGCGCCTCGCCCGCAAGAGACCTCGGCGATTTGAGTTAAAATCGTTCCTTGCATATCTCAGTAAATATATACTGTTTTGTAGGACGATTTTCACTCAAATCGCCGAGGTCGCTTGCGGGCGAGGCGCCATAATCTTCCGAAATGGACAATATTAGATGAGCATTTCAAGTCCAGCGCCTCGCCCGCAAGCGACCTCGGCGATTTGAGTTAAAATCGTTCCTTGTATATCTCAGTCAACATATACTGTTTTATAGGACGATTTTATCACCACTTCGCCGAGGTCGCATGCGGGCGAGGCGCTACAATCTTCCGAAATGGACAATCTTAGATGAGCATTTCATGTCCAGCGCCTCGCCCGCAAGAGACCTCGGCGATTTGAGTTAAAATCGTTCCTTGCATATCTCAGTAAATATATACTGTTTTGTAGGACGATTTTCACTCAAATCGCCGAGGTCGCTTGCGGGCGAGGCGCCATAATCTTCCGAAATGGACAATATTAGATGAGCATTTCAAGTCCAGCGCCTCGTCCGCAAGCGACCTCGGCGATTTGAGTTAAAATCGTTCCTTGTATATCTCAGTCAACATATACTGTTTTATAGGACGATTTTATCACCACTTCGCCGAGGTCGCATGCGGGCGAGGCGCTACAATCTTCCGAAATGGACAATCTTAGATGAGCATTTCATGTCCAGCGCCTCGCCCGCAAGAGACCTCGGCGATTTGAGTTAAAATCGTTCCTTGCATATCTCAGTAAATATATACTGTTTTGTAGGACGATTTTCACTCAAATCGCCGAGGTCGCTTGCGGGCGAGGCGCCATAATCTTCCGAAATGGACAATATTAGATGAGCATTTCAAGTCCAGCGCCTCGCCCGCAAGCGACCTCGGCGATTTGAGTTAAAATCGTTCCTTGTATATCTCAGTCAACATATACTGTTTTATAGGACGATTTTATCACCACTTCGCCGAGGTCGCATGCGGGCGAGGCGCTACAATCTTCCGAAATGGACAATCTTAGATGAGCATTTCATGTCCAGCGCCTCGCCCGCAAGAGACCTCGGCGATTTGAGTTAAAATCGTTCCTTGCATATCTCAGTAAATATATACTGTTTTGTAGGACGATTTTCACTCAAATCGCCGAGGTCGCTTGCGGGCGAGGCGCCATAATCTTCCGAAATGGACAATATTAGATGAGCATTTCAAGTCCAGCGCCTCGTCCGCAAGCGACCTCGGCGATTTGAGTTAAAATCGTTCCTTGTATATCTCAGTCAACATATACTGTTTTATAGGACGATTTTATCACCACTTCGCCGAGGTCGCATGCGGGCGAGGCGCTACAATCTTCCGAAATGGACAATCTTAGATGAGCATTTCATGTCCAGCGCCTCGCCCGCAAGAGACCTCGGCGATTTGAGTTAAAATCGTTCCTTGCATATCTCAGTAAATATATACTGTTTTGTAGGACGATTTTCACTCAAATCGCCGAGGTCGCTTGCGGGCGAGGCGCCATAATCTTCCGAAATGGACAATATTAGATGAGCATTTCAAGTCCAGCGCCTCGCCCGCAAGCGACCTCGGCGATTTGAGTTAAAATCGTTCCTTGTATATCTCAGTCAACATATACTGTTTTATAGGACGATTTTATCACCACTTCGCCGAGGTCGCATGCGGGCGAGGCGCTACAATCTTCCGAAATGGACAATCTTAGATGAGCATTTCATGTCCAGCGCCTCGCCCGCAAGAGACCTCGGCGATTTGAGTTAAAATCGTTCCTTGCATATCTCAGTAAATATATACTGTTTTGTAGGACGATTTTCACTCAAATCGCCGAGGTCGCTTGCGGGCGAGGCGCCATAATCTTCCGAAATGGACAATATTAGATGAGCATTTCAAGTCCAGCGCCTCGCCCGCAAGCGACCTCGGCGATTTGAGTTAAAATCGTTCCTTGTATATCTCAGTCAACATATACTGTTTTATAGGACGATTTTATCACCACTTCGCCGAGGTCGCATGCGGGCGAGGCGCTACAATCTTCCGAAATGGACAATCTTAGATGAGCATTTCATGTCCAGCGCCTCGCCCGCAAGCGACCTCGGCGATTTGAGTTAAAATCGTTCCTTGCATATCTCAGTAAATATATACTGTTTTGTAGGACGATTTTCACTCAAATCGCCGAGGTCGCTTGCGGGCGAGGCGCCATAATCTTCCGAAATGGACAATATTAGATGAGCATTTCAAGTCCAGCGCCTCGCCCGCAAGCGACCTCGGCGATTTGAGTTAAAATCGTTCCTTGTATATCTCAGTCAACATATACTGTTTTATAGGACGATTTTATCACCACTTCGCCGAGGTCGCATGCGGGCGAGGCGCTACAATCTTCCGAAATGGACAATCTTAGATGAGCATTTCATGTCCAGCGCCTCGCCCGCAAGAGACCTCGGCGATTTGAGTTAAAATCGTTCCTTGCATATCTCAGTAAATATATACTGTTTTGTAGGACGATTTTCACTCAAATCGCCGAGGTCGCTTGCGGGCGAGGCGCCATAATCTTCCGAAATGGACAATATTAGATGAGCATTTCAAGTCCAGCGCCTCGCCCGCAAGCGACCTCGGCGATTTGAGTTAAAATCGTTCCTTGTATATCTCAGTCAACATATACTGTTTTATAGGACGATTTTATCACCACTTCGCCGAGGTCGCATGCGGGCGAGGCGCTACAATCTTCCGAAATGGACAATCTTAGATGAGCATTTCATGTCCAGCGCCTCGCCCGCAAGAGACCTCGGCGATTTGAGTTAAAATCGTTCCTTGCATATCTCAGTAAATATATACTGTTTTGTAGGACGATTTTCACTCAAATCGCCGAGGTCGCTTGCGGGCGAGGCGCCATAATCTTCCGAAATGGACAATATTAGATGAGCATTTCAAGTCCAGCGCCTCGCCCGCAAGCGACCTCGGCGATTTGAGTTAAAATCGTTCCTTGTATATCTCAGTAAACATATACTGTTTTATAGGACGATTTTATCACCACTTCGCCGAGGTCGCTTGCGGACGAGGCGCTACAATCTTCCGAGATGGACAATCTTAGATGAGCATTTCATGTCCAGCGCCTCGCCCGCAAGCGACCTCGGCGATTTGAGTTAAAATCGTTCCTTGCATATCTCAGTAAACATATACTGTTTTGTAGGACGATTTTCACTCAAATCGCCGAGGTCGCTTGCGGGCGAGGCGCTACAATTTTCCGAAATGGACAATCTTAGATGAGCATTTCATGTCCAGCGCCTCGCCCGCAAGCGACCTCGGCGATTTGAGTTAAAATCGTTCCTCGCATATCTCAGTAAACATATACTGTTTTGTAGGACGATTTTCACTCAAATCGCCGAGGTCGCTTGCGGGCGAGGCGCCACAATCTTCCGAAATGGACAATATTAGATGAGCATTTCATGTTCAGCGCCTCACCCGCAAGCGACCTCGGCGATTTGAGTTAAAATCGTTCCTTGTATATCTCAGTAAACATATACTGTCTTATAGGACGATTTTATCACCACTTCGCCGAGGTCGCTTGCGGGCGAGGCGCTACAAACTTCCGAAATGGACAATCTTAGATGAGCATTTCAAGTCCAGCGCCTCGCTCGCAAAAGCCTTTGCGATTTGAGACGAAAATGTTTCTTCTATATCTCAGTAAATATATAGTTTCCTATAAGACGATATTATTCTTACTCAGCCGAGGTCGCTTGCGCGCGAAGCGCTACAATCTTTCAAAATGCACGATTTTATTATATTTTATGTAAACATTTAAAATCCAGTAAGTCAACATTAATAAATTAAACTGAGAAGTAAATAAATTTTAATAATAAAATTGACTAAAATCTGTACTTCTTTATTGGTTTATTATTTATAAAATTCGCCTTAAAAGTTTCGATCAAACGTCATCTTCAGAAGCGCTATAAAGTTGATTATAAATTTGTTGCTATAATTAATTTCAAAGTTAACTTACTCGTCAAGCAATAATGTATTGAAGCACAATTTAACCCTTCGTTACACGCGTGATTGCGAATTACTCGATTACACGCATAGGCGGGCTTTGTCCACCATTTATTTAAGTGTTTCTTCGATGAGGTTAATAGAAAAAGAATGTAAAACATGGTATTAGGTGCTTTTATAATGAGTAATAATTCATGTTGACGGATGTTGCAATTCACACATGTCATTTTCTCCAAAGAATGATCTTTGCATATGAAATTTTTGCGAAGAGTGCACTTCCTTGTGGTTACCATATTTTTAGATCTTCCGCACATTCCACATCGACCTCTCTTTTTTTCAACAGTTTGCGTTGGTAGTTGTGGTTGAAGAATTACATCGGGCTTCCTTGCCTCCACATCAATGGAATCATCATCATGCATAGATGTCAAAAGTAAAACGGCTTTGGAACATGTGACACCAGTATTATATTGAATTGGTACCCAAATAATGTAGAACCTACCTCTCTCTCTCGTTATGGCAAAAATTGAGGTGGTATCTCTTTCTTACTTTTGCGAAGAGTGCCAACGCATGTTATTTGATCCTCAAGTAAAGATTCGACAAGCTGGTGTACCAGTTATCTATCGTTAAATTGCGTTTGGACCCTTTTATATGATCTAACAGTCTATGGACAATAACAAAAGGTTTATTGGAAAGTTGAAATGGACCAGGTGGCTGCTTTCCACAATAAATTTCAATGGAAGAGGTGTAGAAAGTTTTTGCATTATTGAGAGCATATATTTTCAGCCCATACTTAGCAGGTTTTGCTGGCATGTATTGGATGAATGAGCAACAGCCTCTGAAAGGTATTAATTTTTCATCGATAGTAACGAATTCACTCAGACAATAACTTTTTTTACAATTTGCATCAAATGATGTTAAAAGTGATCGTACCGCTGCCAACCTGTCTGTTTTTTTATGTTCTTCTCTAGTTTCGTAGTCATCGAAACGAATAGCCCTCACAGAAACAGGAACCTATTCAAGCCCATGCAAGCTCTCACTGCCAACACTCCGGTGTCATCTAAGGCCCAAATTTCACGAATGTTCGTATGCTGTTGACCTTTTAGACCGAGCAAATAAAGAAGACCTAGTACAGCCATAATTTCTGTTTTAGTTGTAAGCTGTGCATCCCTGATTCTGGAATAATTGGTATCGTTTCTTTTACGTTCTATAAAAATATTTGTAAATTTTACAATGTCTGCAATTATTACCAATGTTATAAATTGAAGAAATGTATCTAATTCTTTTCTAACTCCAACAGCGCTTTTTTTGGGACCCGGTAATATTTTCACTATATTTTTGGCTGGCGTGTGAGTTTTTTTTTCAACATAGACTTCTTTGACCACATAATTTCTTCACCTTTTCCCATGTAAAACTCCACATCCGATTCCATGATCTCATTGGTTTCATCATCACCACTTTGTTCAGTTTCACTGTCGTGGCTATCGAAGTTCACTTGTTCATCTTCACCATCAGACCAATCGGAGTCGTTATCCAAACTCTCGTAAATGGTTTCTCCTCGTTCATTTGCTTCTCTTTCTTCATCGGATAATTCACGAAGAACTCGTTCAAATGATTCTTCTCTAAAAAATTTAGGCCTGTAATAAATGATCATATTTTAGTGCTAGTTTTTATTGATTTAGTTTTTCAAGTAAACAAAAAACATTCTACAAGTAATAGTTTATGTGTAAATTACTTCAATTACACGGAAACGCATTTTCGTTGCTTTCATACATCAAATAAAGCAACAAATACATTCTGCTACAACAACAATTACAATATTTTAGCGAGATAAATACTTACATGACTACACGCATAGGCGGACTAACACCACGGCTAAGATTTACACTGTTATTACTTGAACACTCGACAACGAATGACTCAACTGATGCACTAGCTGAAATAAGCAGGGTCTAACTGGAAGGTACTGAAGAGCACAAAACACGAAACGGACGTAAACAAACGAGACATAGCGTATGGTGGACAAAGTCCGCCAGCGCGTGTAATGAAGGGTTAATGCGTTTTTGTATGTAAATATAAATTTGTGTATAAATTAATTAGTTAACTCGTTAAAATGGATCAAAGTTAAAGTACAAAATAGATGAAAATCGAGGTACAATCTCTCGTATATCAAAGAAACGAAAAAGCCAGTAATACATTTCACGTGGGCATGTGTGTTAAGTAGAGAGGGAAGAAAAACAAAATTTTGAGAATTTTCCTTTTTGTATACATTTCTTTATTGTACAATTTAATAAGTTTTAAATGTATAATTGTTAATTTATTAACGAAACCGGTCCCAAGTAAATTTAGTATATATTCTGATTAACAAAGGTCTTTTATTTATACATACTGGTTATAGTTTACCTCAGTAATTATGGACTTACTCAAAAATATTGTATTTGTTTTCGCGATATTCATTAAGGACAAAGTCTCCAAGTTGAATGAAAACACATTTTGGTCATTTTTCAATTATATCACGCGTGATATTCATAACTTTGGGATTTTTTTCTCCCTTAAATGAAAACACACCCCCAGCAATATTTTGTGTAGGGGTTATTCTAAGAGTGCCAAACGCGAATCTGAATTTTAATTTTAGTTTCGAGTTGCAGAAATTCGTCATTTTTCGATTTTAGTGGAACGGTATATGGCGTACGTGATATTCATTACTTTGGGAATTTTATTTTCCCTTCAATGAAAACACCCCCCACAAATTTTTGTTTAGGGGTTGTTCTAAGAGTGCTAAACCCGAATCTGAATTTTAATTTTAGTGATTTCTATGACTAACTTCACAACCATATTTCTTAATTGACAAATTTTAATTTTTCGATTTATTTCCAGGAATTAATTAAGACATTTAATTCAAACGGAAGATCAACCAAAGCTCCTGTTGCCAAAATGTTGAAATCAAATCCTTCTACCACCAGTTTATACGGTACCGATGTCGTTTCTGATGAACATAAAACTTTAGTGGAAAATATTTCGAAGCACGTAATATATGGTACGTTCCTTAACAAAATTAATAAAAAAAAATCTTAAATAATTCTTTTTTAAATAGATTGTGCTCAATCGATGGCTGTGATGTCAACAAATGCTGTAGCATTCCTATTATTAAATAGATTTAGAGATGGTGTTACTGTAGATCAATTAGTAGACGCTGTAGATGAGTTAAGAGTAGATCTTGCTTTGGTTAGACGAGATCTTGGTTTTAGTGGCGATTCCTTAGATGTAATTAATTATGCTGTAAGTTCATTTTTTTTATCCCTTAAAATTGAGTTGATAAAATTAATTTTATTTTAGATTGAACTACTTGGACCAGGTTTAATAAGAAAAGAAAGACTAAATAATGAAGAAATAATTAGGCCAGTAGCGATGTTACCAAACGTAATCGAACTGACATATTACTCTAATAGTTTAACAACGGTTTATTCACTCGAATCGGTGGTCGCAACCGCATTATATTCACTGGATTTATCGCGGGGTTCAGTGTATAGAGATGATTTGGTTGATGCTGCAATTGAACTGTGTGATATTTTGCAGTACGAATTTTTATTCTGTAAGCCTTGCCAAAGTTTAGAGATTATGATTATTGATTGTATTGATGATTTGGTGATAAGAAAAGAAATATTTATTAATGTAAGTAAATTATAACATAAAAAATTTCAATTCAATTTTGATTCCTTTTAGAATAACCAAAACATAGACGATATTCAAAAAAGTAAACGAATCGCTCAACAGTTTGAAGACAGCTCCGATGAAGAATATTGTCCCGCTGTTGAATACAAATTAAACGAGAACGCGATGGATTATTTAATTTTTCTTAGAAGTGTTTTAAGATCGTTAGTTGAAGCATACGCAACAACCGCTTTTACTTTAGAGAAGATAATTGGGAGGAGTTTGATTGAAAATGAATTAGTTGGAGATATAATGAGCGAAATGAAAAAACAATTAGCAGATGGTTTATTACTTTATCGTATGTTGATTAATTTAAAACATTAAAATCGCTTTAATTTAATTTTTTCTTTTTTAGCTGAAAGTGTTTCGGTAGATCCAATTAAAAATGCATTAAAACTTTTCCAAAAATGGGATATTTTGGAATGCCACTCAGAGAAGAGACTTCGGTTATACTACTTGAAAGACAGTCAAGACAACGCAAGTAGCATAAACACCTTATACAATAGGATAAATAAGTTTAAAACGAGTAGTAGTACCGAATAGAGAGGTTCATAACCAAAGTTTTTGTCCTTTAGATAGAGATTGAAATAATTACGATTATTATGCTATTAGTAAATAGGTGTATAATTTAATATTTTTGTTCTTGAAATAGTACTGAACGATTGAATTGTTAATAAAAGACAGATTCACAAAGTGTACAATTCTATAATTTTCGTTTAAAATGAATTTGAAGAAAAATGTTTAAATAGTAAAGGTGTTTTGTACATATAAACATATAAAATATTTAACTTCCGTGCTACATAGCGGTAGCACACGGCCTGCAATTGCTCAGAATGTTACATTATTTCAGGACAATTAGTGGTACTGTGATAATGGAAATTAATTTTTTTTACTCAAAATTAGCATAATATAAGGCTATCGATTATGATTGTTTTTATATGTGTAAATACATTAAATTTCATATGAAATAAATATAATAAATAAATCTGTATAATAATTTGATTTCTTTATTCCAATTTCTTACTTTTAGAAATAAAATAAATTTATTAAAAAAAGATAGAGAAAAGAAAAACAGAAAAGAGTTATCAAGCTCCGTAAAGCGTATTTCGTATGCATTTTTTCGAATGCATTTTAATCTTGAATCTGAACGAAAATTAATACATCTACCGAAATTGGTTTGCGCAACATGCAACTGAAATTTTTTGTATGTTTTGTAACGCGAACATCGAGAAAATGAATTCCGCCAAACAATTTTCCGACATTCAATCGCCGACTGGAAAATAGTGGGGTATTCTCGAGACGACCTTCCAGATGTACGAGAATCGAAATCGATTGGTATAAAAGCAAACGACCGATTCGGCCGTGAAAATTAATAAAAGAGTTGGAAGCGCTGAGATAATTTAAGTGCTACGACAGCAAAAATAAATAGTCAACATGCCAATCTTGCAGATCTTGTGAAGAACATTGTCTAATGC
Organism: Onthophagus sagittarius; assembly: GCA_036711965.1. NCBI lineage: Eukaryota > Metazoa > Arthropoda > Insecta > Coleoptera > Scarabaeidae > Onthophagus > Onthophagus sagittarius. Next base: position 10,105,165 of record JASERS010000003.1, read on the forward strand.
ATACAGTGAGTGTCAGCTTATTTGATGCAGGCAACAAAATTATGTTTCAAATCACTTAGCTTCTGAACCAAATGAGATATCGAAAAAGCTGATATGGTATTTTAGAGGGCGAATGTTTTCTATAAAATAAACATTTCAAATGGTTCATATTTTATTCGTAATTTTTATAAAATAAAATGAAATAAAGAAAACAGTATTTTTACACTGAGCAGCTTATTTGATACAACATTATAAAATTGAAAAACGAAACGAATATTTTGATTTTTGCAGTACCTTCAGTACTTTGTATGGTACCCTTTTTGTGAGATTACTGCCTTTAGCCTTTTTTCCATAGAATTGACGAGTTTTTTTTCGAGTTTCATTCTTCAACTAATGCTTTTTTCAAAGTTTCTTTGCTAGAAATGTGATGTTTTCTAATATTGGTTTCTAGCAATGCCCATAAATTCTCAATAATGTTTAAGTCCGGAGATTGCGCCGGTGGTGCCATGAGGTGAGGGCAATTCCACATTAGCCAAGTCTGTACAATTCCCGACTTATGTTTAGGGTCGTTGTCTTGGTAAAATCTGAAGTTGCTACGCAGACCCAGTTTTTCAGCACTTTGTAGCAAATTCTCTTTTAATATGCTTAAATACATGGTTTTATCCATGTTCCCGTCTATAAAAACAAGGTTTCCAACGCCTGATGCTGCCATGCAAGCCCAAACCATAACACTTCCTCCACCATGTTTTACACTCGCGCATAAATTTTTTAAATCGAGCTATTTATTGGGCTTCCGCCATACAAATGACCTTCAAACAAACATATTGTTCTTTTTCAGCAATTGTCTTAATGGTTCAGCAATTTCTGAAAGGCTTTTTATAAATTTTCCCACCTGAGTAATCAAACCCAAAAATATTTGAACATCTTTAACGCATTTAGGTGGTGGCATATTTTTTATGGCTTCAAGTCTGTCTTCGTCTACCATGATTCCATCTTTTGAAAATTCATAGCCCAAGTACTTAACTTCTTTTATGCCGAATTGACATTTTTTAAAAATTAAATTTAACGTTATGTGTTTTAGCAATTTCAACTATTTTTATATATTTCTTATCATGGTCATCCTTATCTTTACCATATATCAAGATATCGTCTACGTACATTTGTACACCTGCCACAGAAAATATTTCAGAAAAACATTCTTGAAATACTTGACTTGCTATATTGATGCCAAAGGGCAAGCGTAAAAATCTAAATCTCCCGAACGGGGTTCCAAAAGTACATAATTTACTGGATTCATCATCAAGTTCAATATTCCAAAATCCACTGGTCGCATCAAGTTTTGAATATATGGTAGAACCATTTAAATTTGAAGTGATTTCGTCTATGGTTTTGATGAATACCTCTGGTTTTATATTGAATATCTCTATGAACGGTATCCACTTCTTTATTCTTCCCATTCTCCTCTCTTATTTGCATTTGCTTCAAATTCAGTCTTGATATTTCCGTAAGGATGCAGCATTTCACCATGCGGTCCAACGGCGTGTCTTCTTTTTCCAGCAGTTTTTCTCTTAATACATCGTCTTTAGCACCAATGATGATCATTGTTTTGATTAATTCTTCCCTTAAGTGAGCAAATTCACATTCGTTAGCTTGATTCTTTAATTCAGTAATGAACTGTTCCATATTAAGGTGACCTTGACGCCATGTGAAGAATTTATGTCTTTCGTATGTTAAGTTATTATTTGGAGTGAAATACTCTTGAAACTTTTTCTTTAATACTTCTATTTTATTATTTTCTTCTTCTTCAAATTTGAAAGTGTTATATATTCTGATAGCTTCTTCACCGATTAAATGTAACAATTGCGCACATTGGGTTTTTTGTTCCTTTTTATCCAGTTCTATGGCGGCTGAATAAATTTCGAACCGTTGTATAAATTTTTTCCAATTTTCCCCTACATTTCCGCTCATCACTAGAAAAGGAATACTATTTTTCGAATCCATCTTCTTTTTCTTTTAAAATCTTATTATTTTATTTACTTTCGTCGTTTTATTTGCACGTTTTAATCTCGTGACTTTTGTCGCAGCATCATCTAGTTGTTAACTGGTTTTATTTACAAGAATACATTTCTATATATAATACATGCAATGCTGGTGACCTAGTGACCTATACTACATCATCCATAACCAGTTATAACTTAGATTTAAGAAAATTGCAGGAATACAACAAAAATCTCATTAGATTTTCTTAAATTAACAATGTATACAATTCATTACGAGCAGTTCAAAGGCATCCTTCAAAGTTATATTTTTTTCTCGCTAAAAACAGAAATAACAGCTGTATCTTAAATTTTGTTGCACACTATCTATATGTGTCTATGTGCATATTATTATAATTATGCGGAAGACATACAGTGAGTGTCAGCTTATTTGATGCAGGCAACAAAATTATGTTTCAAATCACTTAGCTTTTGAACCAAATGAGATATCGAAAAAGCTGATATGGTATTTTAGAGGGCGAATGTTTTCTATAAAATAAACATTTCAAATGGTTCACATTTTATTCGTAATTTTTATAAAATAAAATGAAATAAAGAAAATAGTATTTTTACAATGAGCAGCTTATTTGATGCAGCCAACGTCAGACGGAAGAATATGAAATTAGACAGTTACTACACCAACACACATTGAGTAATTAGTTGTCAGTGTGTATGTTAAATTACATAGTGAAGACAGATTAATTTTTTAAACATGGGTCGACGTACAAGCGTAGAGCAACGGGAATTAGTAATTCACCACTTTAAAGATGAAAAAAGCCAACGTTTAATAGCTCAAATGGTAAACATACCATCATCTACAGTCCAACATATAATAGAACGATTCTTGAAGTACAACCGACTGAAAGATAAAGGCAGAAACGCGCCAAATAAAATTTTTACACCAAGTGACGAAAGATGGATAATCCGAAAAATTTGTGAAAACCTCAAGTTATCGACTCAAAAATTAGCTGATGAGGTACACAATTTTCTTGGTAAGAATTGTAGTGCATCAACAATTCGCTGTATCTTGCGATCACGTGATTTTCATGGTCGAGTACCACTCAAGAAGCCCTTTATCAGCCAACGCAATAAAATTAGCCTTCGCCAAAAATCATGTTTCGAAGGATTCAAAATTTTGGAACACCGTAATTTTTGCTGATGAGTCCAAATTTAATATATTTGGTTCTGATGGAAGGTCATTTGTATGGCGGAAGCCCAATAAATAGCTCGATTTAAAAAATTTATGCGCGAGTGTAAAACATGGTGGAGGAAGTGTTATGGTTTGGGCTTGCATGGCAGCATCAGGCGTTGGAAACCTTGTTTTTATAGACGGGAACATGGATAAAACCATGTATTTAAGCATATTAAAAGAGAATTTGCTACAAAGTGCTGAAAAACTGGGTCTGCGTAGCAACTTCAGATTTTACCAAAACAACGACCCTAAACATAAGTCGGGAATTGTACAGACTTGGCTAATGTGGAATTGCCCTCACCTCATGGCACCACCGGCGCAATCTCCGGACTTAAACATTATTGAGAATTTATGGGCATTGCTAGAAAAAAAGAAAGAAAAAGAAGATGGATTCGAAAAATAGTATTCCTTTTCTAGTGATGAGCGGAAATGTAGGGGAAAATTGGAAAAAATTTATACAACGGTTCGAAATTTATTCAGCCGCCATAGAACTGGATAAAAAGGAACAAAAAACCCAATGTGTGCAATTGTTACATTTAATCGGTGAAGAAGCTATCAGAATATATAACACTTTCAAATTTGAAGAAGAAGAAAATAATAAAATAGAAGTATTAAAGAAAAAGTTTCAAGAGTATTTCACTCCAAATAATAACTTAACATACGAAAGACATAAATTCTTCACATGGCGTCAAGGTCACCTTAATATGGAACAGTTCATTACTGAATTAAAGAATCAAGCTAACGAATGTGAATTTGCTCACTTAAGGGAAGAATTAATCAAAACAATGATCATCATTGGTGCTAAAGACGATGTATTAAGAGAAAAACTGCTGGAAAAAGAAGACACGCCGTTGGACCGCATGGTGAAATGCTGCATCCTTACGGAAATATCAAGACTGAATTTGAAGCAAATGCAAATAAGAGAGGAGAATGGGAAGAATAAAGAAGTGGATACCGTTCATAGAGATATTGAATATAAAACCAGAGGTATTCATCAAAACCATAGACGAAATCACTTCAAATTTAAATGGTTCTACCATATATTCAAAACTTGATGCGACCAGTGGATTTTGGAATATTGAACTTGATGATGAATCCAGTAAATTATGTACTTTTGAAACCCCGTTCGGGAGATTTAGATTTTTACGCTTGCCCTTTGGCATCAATATAGCAAGTCAAGTATTTCAAGAATGTTTTTCTGAAATATTTTCTGTGCCAGGTGTACAAATGTACGTAGACGATATTTTGATATATGGTAAAGATAAAGATGACCATGATAAGAAATATATAAAAATAGTTGAAATTGCTAAAAAACATAACGTTAAATTTAATTTAAAAAAAATGTCAATTCGGCATAAAAGAAGTTAAGTACTTGGGCTATAAATTTTCAAAAGATGGAATCATGGTAGACGAAGACAGACTTGAAGCCATAAAAAATATGCCACCACCTAAATGCGTTAAAGATGTTTAAATATTTTTGGGTTTGATTACTCAGGTGGGAAAATTTATAAAAAGCCTTTCAGAAATTACTGAACCATTAAGACAATTGCTGAAAAAGAACAATATGTTTGTTTGAAGGTCATTTGTATGGTGGAAGCCCAATAAATAGCTCGATTTAAAAAATTTATGCGCGAGTGTAAAACATGGTGGAGGAAGTCTTATGGTTTGGGCTTGCATGGCAGCATCAGGCGTTGGAAACCTTGTTTTTTATAGACGGGAACATGGATAAAACCATGTATTTAAGCATATTAAAAGAGAATTTGCTACAAAGTGCTGAAAAACTGGGTCTGCGTAGCAACTTCAGATTTTACCAAGACAACGACCCTAAACATAAGTCGGGAATTGTACAGACTTGGCTAATGTGGAATGGCCCTCACCTCATGGCACCACTGTCGCAATCTCCGGACTTAAAGATTATTGAGAATTTATGGGCATTGCTAGAAACCAATATTAGAAAACATCACATTTCTAGCAAAGAAACTTTGAAAAAAGCATTAGTTGAAGAATGAAACTCGAAAAAAAAAACTCGTCAAATCTATGAAAAAAAGGCTAAAGGCAGTAATCTCACAAAAAGGGTACCATACAAAGTACTGAAGGTACTGCAAAAATCAAAATATTCGTTTCGTTTTTCAATTTTATAATGTTGTATCAAACAAGCTGCTCATTGTAAAAATACTGTTTTCTTTATTTCTTTTTATATTATAAAAATTACGAATAAAATATGAACCATTTGAAATGTTTATTTTATAGAAAATGTTCGCCCTCTAAAATACCATATCAGGTTTTTCGATATCTCATTTGGTTCAGAAGCTAAGTGATTTGAAACATAATTTTGTTGCCTGCATCAAATAAGCTGACACTCACTGTATGTCTTCCGCATAATTATAATAATATGCACATAGACACATATAGATGGTGTGTAACAAAATTTAAGATACAGCTGTTATTTCTGTTTTTAGCGAGAAAAAAATATAACTTTGAAGGATGCCTTTGAACTGCTCGTAATGAATTGTATACATTGTTAATTTAAGAAAATCTTATGAGATTTTTGTTGTATTCCTGCAATTTTCTTAAGTTTATCTTTTCTTTTCTTTTCTTTATTTTCTAAGTTGATCTAAGGATGATGTAGTATAGGTCACTAGGTCACCAGCATTGCATGTATTATATGTAGAAATGTATTCTTGTAAATAAAACTTACTTCATAAAATTAAAATATTAGGTACAACAATTAGAATTAATGTATATATGTCTAGATCGTAACAGAAATGGATGAAATACTTAATATCCTGTACATAAATATAAGAAGTCTAAGAAATAAAGTTGATGACTTGATGGAGATTGTAAATAAGCATGATTTTGAAATTCACATAATTGCACTTACTGAAACATGGATTTATCCTAATGAGGTGGAATATTTTAATATACCAAATTATAACGTTGTACATCATTGTAGAGATTCAAGGGGAGGAGGGGTGAGTCTGTTTATAAAAGACAATTTGGAGTATGATCAGAGACATATTCGAGAAATGGAAATTGAGGACTGTAACATACTTTGTGTTTGTCTTACTAAAGTTAATTGCGTAATTATAAATATCTATAGAGCGCCCAGAAACAAAGCTGACGTTTTTTTAGCACAAATAGATAAAATTATGGAAACTCAGAAATCTCCTTGTATTATTTTGGGAGATATGAATTTAAATTTACTCAGTGAAACTGATACAATTAGAGAGTATAGAAATATTATCGAAATGAACACATTTACAATACAGAATATTCTTACTACTGAGAATGCTACAAGAAAAACGGAAAAAACAGCTACTATTTTAGATCATGTTTTAATGAATAAAAACCTCTACTGTGATATAACCCTTACGGATCATAGGATTATGTATATTAAATTAAACAAAGTAATTGAAAAAAAAAACTAAAGAAGTTATCAATAAAACTAAATTGTTGAAAGGAAAATGGAAAGAACTAATTCAAGTGAAATTGCAACAGGAAGAAATAACTTCCTTTGGAAAATTAGCAGAAATAATAACAAAAACAAAAATTGAGTGTACAAAGGAAAGTAGAATAAAAGTATCCAACAATAACTATTGGATAAATGCTGAGTTTATTGAGAAAATAAAACAGAGAGATAATTCATATAAGCGATGGAAATTAATAAGAAACTCAGAAACCGAAAGACATTTTAAAAATTTAAAGAATGTGGTAAATAATATGAGAAGAAAATTAAAGAAGGAGTATGTGGAAAAAACACTTAATGAGGCTGGAACAAACAGTAAAAAAATGTGGAGGGTCCTGAACGATATATGTTTGAAACGAACAAAAAAAAAGGGCAAAATGGGACAGATGAAAAGTATGACAGGTGCAGTCATTGAAGATGAGCAACAAATAGCTCAGGAATTTAATACTTATTTTTCTGAAATAGGTAAGAATTTAGCCTCAAAAATTAAACCGGTTCTTAATCACCAGTTTAGAGAAGAAGAAACAAAAGAATCCATCTACTTGGAACCAACTGATTTAACAGAAATTAATTCTATCGTAAGGGATTTAAATAATAATAGTTCGCCGGGAGAAGATGGTATTACTAAATCTGATATAGTGCTGCTTTTTGAAGTTTTGGGAGACAAAATAGTGAATATCATTAATGATATCCTGGTTACTGGCCTGTTTCCGAATGAATTAAAAACGGCGAAAATATCCCCTATTCATAAAAAAGGAGCTAAAACAGAACTTGATAACTATAGACCAATTTCAATCTTAAATATATTTTCTAAAATAACAGAAAAAGTTATCAAACACAGGTTAACTAACTTTATACAGAAATTCTTTAACATCGATCCATATCAATATGGATTTCAAAAGAAGAGTAGTACCTTGGGGGCGACAGGGGATTTACTAGAATATATTACAGAAGAACTCGATAAGAAGAGGTATGTTTTGACAGTGTTTATTGATTTACAAAAGGCATTTGATACTGTGGACATAGATATTTTACTCAATAAATTAGAAAAAATGGGAATGCGGGGCATTGCAAAAGACCTTTTCCAGTCATATTCTAAGGACCGCAAGCATTATACTCAAATCAATAAAACCAAGAGTAAAAAAAAAGCCTAAGTATTGGAGTAGCTCAGGGATCAATACTTGGTCCTTTGCAATATTTATTATACATTCAAAACTTAAAGTATCTACAACTTCAAGCGAGATATTTTATGTTTGCTGATGACACCGTCTTGGTTATATCATCAAGTAATATGAAGGAACTTGAAAAGGTGGTGAATGATGGCTTAAATCTGTATTATACATGGCTGTGCTATAATAAATTATCGGTGAACGTTAATAAAACGGTATATATGATTATTAAACAAAAAAATAAACAAAAAAGTGATATAAATGTGTTTCTCAATAGAGAAAAACTAAAAGAAGTGCAAACGTACAAATACTTAGGTTTAAATTTGACAAATGATCTCAATTGGAATGTACATGTGAATGCTATCATTAAGAAAATTGTCCCAATGGTTAGTGCAATAAAAAGGTGTACGGATTGCTTAAATAAAAACTCTAGGCGTTTACTCTATAATAGCTTTATACTGCCACAAATTAGATATTTAATTCCCTGCTGGGGAGGTCTTCCGCTTTACCAGTTAAATAAATTACAAAGAATGCAGAATAAAGCAGTAAAATCTATCTTTCAGTTGGACTATTGTATGTCAACTGATCTTGTGTATGAAATGGAAAATATATGGAACTTGCAGAAAATTCGGACTTATGAGCAAATAAAATATATATATTCTATAAAAAACAAACTAATAAAGACTAATATAAATACAAAACAAGTTAAGAACTGGCATGAATACAGCACCCGGAATGCAAATGATTTTAGAAATAAATATTGTAGAACAACAACAGCACAGAGATCACCATTATATCTTGGTATTAAAGCATACAACAGTGTTCCGATAATAATAGTTGAGGCAAGGACAATGAAAAAATTAGTTTTATAGTCTGAAAATGTTTTTGAAGTGAATGAGTGTTGAACTGTTCCTGATGGGTTTACATTTTTGAGGATTTTTATTTTCGTTTTTTTATATACAGTAGGGCCCCGACATTCGCGGCTTCAAATTACACGGATTCGCATATTCGCGTTTTAAATTTTGCTGCCTTTTTCAACATTCACGACTCGATTATTCGCGAATACATAGCAAGTATGTATGTCATTTTTTAAAAATTTAAAACGAAGTTTACCGTAGGTTTACTGTACAAGCAACCAGCTTCACATATGCGTTTCTCTGGGAATCCCTCATTTATGATCGATTTTAATGTTTGTGTTAGGTGCTTATTTTTGTGTTCTGTATTTCGTTCAGGTTAGTGTTTCGCCCGTTTTTTTACTATAATTTTATAAACACTAAATTAATCTCACAACAGTACTCAAAATGGGTACAAAAAGGCCTGCGATGGAAATAAATTTAATTGCCAAACGTGCAAAGTCAGTTATGACTCTAGAAAGAAAAATTCAAGTTCTTGATATGCTCCGGGAAGGGAAAAGAGCTACCGAAGTAGGCCGGGTCTTCGGTGTCAATGAATCTACGATAAGATCTATAAAGAAACAAGAAGAGGTAATTAGAAATAGCGTAAAAAGTGGCATACCGTCATCATTAAAGGTAACGTCACAAGTTCGTGATGTTAATATTGAAAAAATGGAGAAGTCTCTTTATCTTTGGATTGAGGACCATGGTCGCAAAAATATACCATTAACTAGGGCTAGATTAATGGATAAAGCCAAGGAACTTTATCAACATTTTTCGTGTGGAATGGACTGTGCTGAAGACGATTGTAAATTTAAAGCCAGCAGAGGATGGTTCGAAAGATTCAAAACTCGTTTTAATCTCCATAACATTAAGTTGTGTGGAGAATCAGCTTCAGCAGATCATCAACAGGCTGCAAAATTTCCTAATGAAATAATAAAATTAATAGAAGAAAAAGGTTACCGTCCTGAACAAATATTTAATGCGGACGAAACCGGGCTTTATTGGAAACAAATGCCCACACGAACATACATTTCAAAAAATGAAAAGACAGCACCTGGTTTTAAATCGGCTAAGGATAGAGTTACAGTTTTATTTTGTGCAAATGCACGCGGAGACTTTATTACAAAACCAATGTTAATATATCGAGCAGCTAATCCACGAGCTTTAAAGAACAAGGACAAAGAAGCTCTTCCGGTTTATTGGCGAGCTAATTCAAAAGCTTGGATGACTTCTCAGCTATTTATAGAGTGGTTTAAAGAGTGCTTTGTTAAAGAAGTGGAGCGTTACCTAAAATCTAAAAATTTAGCATTTCACGTTTTATTGATATTGGATAACGCCCCATCTCATCCAGTAGATGCTCTCAAATTAGCTCATCCATGTGTCGAGGTGGTATTTCTTCCGCCCAACACAACATCCTTATTACAACCTTTAGATCAAGGTGTTATAAAAGCTTTTAAAAGTCATTATATCCGGCACATGTTCGATTTTGTACATGAGAAAATACAAAATGATAGTGTTTTCTCAATAAAAGATGTGTGGAAATTATACAATATTGACCATGCGATTACATCTATAAAACTTGCTTTAAATGACATTAAAGTATCAACCGTAAGTAATGCATGGAAAAAACTGTTGAAAAAACACACTGCGCAAAGTGTAAGCGAAATTGATGAGGCAATAGAGAGAGCTGTTCTTTCTGCACGGTTGCTACCGGGAGATGATTTTCATACCATTGTACCAGCTGATATCGAATCTCTCGTCAATGATCAAGAGGAAGAGTTGTCCAGTGCAGACTTAGAAGCGCTACTAATAGAAAATGTTTCAGGAACGGATGAAGAAGATAATAGTAATTCCCTATGTAATAAATTAACGTTGAAGGAACTTAATTTATTTATACAAGAAGCAAATAATCTTGCTGAAAAAATAGTAGAATATGATCCATCAACGGAACGAAGCACAAAATTTAAAAATGGTCTGAATACTCTTCTTGCTCCTTACAAAGAGCTTCAAAAGGATATGCAACACAAAGCATTGCAACCTACCATCCTTTCATTTTTTAAACCATCGTGTTCTAAAGCAATTATTATTGATGAGTAGAAATGTTAACTTTTATTTCTTTTTTTAGTTTATTTTGTTGCAGTTTGTTATTGCTATCGAGTTTAGGTTTTTTTATATTTTAAACAATTGTAATTATTTTAATATCTGTATTAGTTCCGAATACAAAAGTTTTAAGACCAGTCGTTTTATTTTGCAATTTTAAGCGTTTTATTTAGTATGTATAATTTATTAATTTTTGAAATTTTTAATTTTTAAAATTAAATTAAATGAAACTTTTGGCGTCGGTGACCATTTGGCGGTTAACGTGTTAAAAGAACATAGAAGTAGTAGTTTATCCTTCATAATATCTAGTGCTTCAATATTCGCGGATTCAACATTCGCGGCGTATTTTTAGAATCTAACCCTCGCGAATGTTGGGGCCTTACTGTATAACCTATTGTGATGTTTTTTGCTTATATATAATTTATAATTTAATTTAATTTATAATATAATTTTTTAGCACCGAATCCCGAATATAACATGGCTCATTTTTCTAATCGAGAATACACATTTTGAAAATTTTCGCTTTACTGCTTTAGGCAATGAAAAATGGAATGAAAACTTAATGCACTGGGTTTTAATATCATTGTATCCTGTTATATTATTATTTTTAAAGTTATTCTAGCCTTCTAACCCTTATTAAACCCATAAAATTAATTTGTTCAGCTAAAATTTGGATTTACAATAGTCCAACTAAAAGATAGATTTTACTGCTTTATTCTGTATTCTTTGTAATTTATTTAACTGGTAAAGCGGAAGACCTCCCCAGCAGGGAATTAAATATCTAATTTGTGGCAGTATAAAGCTATTATAGAGTAAACGCCTAGAGTTTTTATTTAAGCAATCCGTACACCTTTTTATTGCACTAACCATTGGGACAATTTTCTTAATGATAGCATTCACATGTACATTCCAATTGAGATCATTTGTCAAATTTAAACCTAAGTATTTGTACGTTTGCACTTCTTTTAGTTTTTCTCCTTTGAGAAACACATTTATATCACTTTTTTGTTCATTTTTTTGTTTAATAATCATATATACCGTTTTGTTAACGTTCAACGATAATTTATTATAGCACAGCCATGTATAATACAGATTTAAGTCGTCATTCGCCACCTTTTCAAGTTCCTTTATATTACTTGATGATAAAACCAGGACGGTGTCATCAGCAAACACAAAATATCTCGCTTGAAGTTGTAAATACTTTAAGATTTGAATGTATAATAAATATTGCAAAGGACCAAGTATTGATCCCTGACCTACTCCAATACTTAGGCTTTTTTTTTACTCTTGGTTTTATTGATTTGAGTATAATGCTTGCGGTCCTTAGAATATGACTGGAAAAGGTCTTTTGCAATGCCTCGCATTCCCATTTTTTCTAATTTATTGAGTAAAATATCTATGTCCACAGTATCAGATGCCTTTTGTAAATCAATAAATACTGTCAAAACATACCTCTTCTTATCGAGTTCTTCTGTAATATATTCTAGTAAATCCCCTGTCGCCCCCAAGGTACTACTCTTCTTTTGAAATCCATATTGATATGGATCGATGTTAAGGAATTTCTGTATAAAGTTAGTTAACCTGTGTTTGATAACTTTTTCTGTTATTTTAGAAAATATATTTAAGATTGAAATTGGTCTATAGTTACCAAGTTCTGTTTTAGCTCCTTTTTTATGAATAGGGGATATTTTCGCCGTTTTTAATTCATTCGGAAACAGGCCAGTAACCAGGATATCATTAATGATATTCACTATTTTGTCTCCCAAAACTTCAAAAAGCAGCACTATATCAGATTTAGTAATACCATCTTCTCCCGGCGAACTATTATTATTTAAATCCCTTATGATAGAATTAATTTCTGTTAAATCAGCTGGTTCCAAGTAGATGGATTCTTTTGTTTCTTCTTCTCTAAACTGGTGATTAAGAACCGGTTTAATTTTTGAGGCTAAATTCTTACCTATTTCAGAAAAATAAGTATTAAATTCCTCAGCTATTTGTTGCTCATCTTCAATGACTGCACCTATCATACTTTTCCTCTGTCCCATTTTGCCCTTTTTTTTTGTTCGTTTCAAACATATATCGTTCAGGACCCTCCACATTTTTTTACTGTTTGTTCCAGCCTCATTAAGTGTTTTTTCCACATACTCCTTCTTTAATTTTCTTCTCATATTATTTACCACATTCTTTAAATTTTTAAAATGTCTTTCGGTTTCTGAGTTTCTTATTAATTTCCATCGCTTATATGAATTATCTCTCTGTTTTATTTTCTCAATAAACTCAGCATTTATCCAATAGTTATTGTTGGATACTTGGAAAAACGGAATGAAAACTTAATGCACTGGGTTTTAATATCATTGTATCCTGTTATATTATTATTTTTAAAGTTATTCTAGCCTTCTAACCCTTATTAAACCCATAAAATTAATTTGTTCAGCTAAAATTTGGATTTAACAAATTTTAATGTCATTTTGGTTGCCTAACATACTTCAAAGTTAAAATACCGTACAAAGGAGAAATTAATATCCTTACATTTTCCCCTGTCATAAGCTATAAATAACTATATTAAACAGCTTAAAAGATTCTTAAAATATCTATTCTTAACTTACTCAAAGAGAAAGTAATTATAATCCATAACCATAAATACTTGATCTAGAGTGCATAGGTCAACCACCTACTCAATCTCAATAATTTTTTAGGTTATAAATTCTATCATGTGTGTCATCACAACTTGTTCATTATCATCATTATAAATTCAGGTGCTATTTGAACTATTACGTAAAAAATCGTTGAAAATTTATTAAAACTTAACCGCATCTATTCTATTATTATTGTAGAACTAAATGTGACATAATGGCAACAAGAAGAAGATCAATTCACAATACTTCGGGGTTAAATTTTCGCCCCTCAACAAGTGCGGAATCGAAACAAGAACAACCCCGCGGAACCAAACCGACCACCGAACAATCTTCAATAAAGGAAGTTTTAGGTTTGATGATGATACATTTATGTAAAAAATCCCTTTTTTTTGATACAAACTTAAAAGTCGGTCTTTATTTGGCCGCATTATTTTTATTATCGCTAATTGCCGATGTTATTATCATACCGAAAAGTTATCTATCGCGATCGGACAACGCAATCAATCAGTATTTTGTAAAATTCGCTTGGGGGTGGAATTTAACTATTTTGGTGCCGTACGTTGTTTTAACATCATCGGTTTATTGTTGCGGAAATATTCGCCAGATGATTAAACATCATTTAATAAGAATAGCGATCGCTACGTTCTTTTGGTGGTTGTGGACGACCATTTTTAATGTAATTGAAGCGAATTATGGGAGATGTTCGACTAAATCGTTCGATTCGAAACAAATTTGTTTAAAGAATGGGTATCATTGGAACGGATTCGACCTTTCGGGACATTGCTTTATTTTAATTTATGGAAGTCTTTTGTTGATTGAGGAATGTAGATCAATGAATAATTGGAGTACAATTAAAGATTATATTCGGCTCGAGGAGCATCATAGGATAAATAAGTTAACTTCGGAAAACACAAACATTTTACGGGGATTATCAAACGAGCAATTTAGCATATTAAAAATTAATTATGAAAAATACACACCTTATATTAGATCTTTATTCGTTTTAATAACGATTTTTCAAATATTATGGGATGTGATGTTAATTTGTACGATGTTGTATTATCACATAATGATTGAGAAATTCTTGGGGGGCGCAATTGCAATTTTAACATGGTTTTTTACGTACCGCTTTTGGTATAAGCAATCAACTTTGTTGCCAAGATTACCAGGAGAAGGCGTTTTTAAGTATCATATAAAGCAAAAAGCATCACCAATTAATCTGAGTTCTGTAAGAAAACGAACGAGTTTACATACAAACGGACAAAGTACTTTTATGGGTATGCCGTTGAGAGTGTCTCAATCACAGGATAGCGTGGCACCTGTAGATAAAGAGGATGTTAGATAAAAAAAACATTTTAATAAAAAATTAACTTATATAAAGAAAATTGGATAGTTTATTTTGTTAAAAAAGGTGTATTTTGTAAAAATTTGTTTTTACGTAATTTTTTGGTGTCATAGCTTTATTTGTTAGGTAATTTTTTATTTTCAAATTTGATAAGGTTCGAACGAAGCTTAAAGAATACTTTATAATTAATATTATTTAATTCTTTAATTTCTTTTTTAATTTTATATCTTTTATTTATGGGTTGTTATTGTTGTTGAAATATAACACTTAAAATTCTTTGAACATTTTTTAAATACTCCAAAACTCAAATTTATTTTTTTAACTCTCCCAAATTTTCCAATTCCTCGTCCATTATAACCTCGGCAATTCTCATCTTAGCTTTGATTTGTCTTCTCGGTGAAAAAGTCTTAACAGTTTTTGCGTGTGCCAAAAACAAAGTGTCTATTGCATCTAGTTCTACGATAATCTTATTTTCTAAGTGTGTAATAACACGATGTTCTGGTGAATTGAAATGTGCAACATTTTTTACAATTCTTGGTCTTTTTAATGTTTCATTTGATGATGAAGTTTGTAATAGATTGTTATTCGATTTTATCCGAGTTGAGTTTTCTGAAGTCTCATCAGAGTCCTTTAGTTCAGGTAAATCTGTGATGGGTTCTGAAATTTCGTTGTCTTTAGTTTCTATATTTATTGTAATGTTTGAAAATGATTCTGGATAAGAAAGATATGGCTTAAACCATTCCATGTCATAAGCCCACATCCATTTCTTCTTATTGGGAGTGCCATTTTCATGGTTCTCTATGTATTCTGCATATGTATGCTTCAAGCTTTCCCATTTATTTTTGGCTACTTTACCTAAAAATTAATTATTACTATTAATTCGTTAGTTAATGTAACCTAAACAGCAAAAATTTTTCTTAACTTCCTTACCATTTGATCTTATTTGATGTCCTATTTCTGTCCATATTTTATCTTTTTCTTCAACATTTTTGTAATGTTCATGATTGAAATCATATAAAATAGGGTGAAGCTCAACAGCTTTAATCAGTTTCCCAGTAGCTACCATTTTTTTAACCGCTATAAAATATACTCTATAATATTATCAGCTCTTATCAAAATTCGTTGAGAAGTTCTGATAAAATTCTCAAACTGATCAAATTTGAACAAATTGAAGTTGACAAGATGTTTTAACCATTCCATTGTTTAATAGAAAAGGCAACTTTCTTACCGACATAATTATGTCAACTTAGTGTCAAACATTTTTTGGAACGTTCTTCAGAAGATTTAGCAGACGGTAAGATGCTTTTTTTTCCGTTCAAAAGATAATGAAAACTGTGGAACCTAAATGCCCCGAGAAAATATATAACGCATCCAAAACGGGTATTTATATGCCTATCGCAAGTTTTATGATAAAAAAACATTTTTTTAAATTATTTTTCTTTAAAAAAAATACAAATTACACATCAGCGCCATCTCTTATTTAGCAATAAAACCCGGACTCGGTCCGGTCACAGAATATCTAACAATGTACCAAATTTCCTTGATTTTGAACCAAAAATCCTTGATTCGACAACTTTCTTCTGCAGCTTCAGAGTATTGATGAACGTAATCCAGATGACGTCATCCTCCTAGTTGGTGACTTTAATTTACCTGGATTAACTTGAAGGTCTTCTTCTACTTGTATGCTATTGCCCACTGGTGATGCGTCGGTGCGTAAAAGAGATTTTTGGACACATTCTCATAAATAATTTTTAAAGAATTGTATGGATCCGTTAGTTAATCTTGACGACCATCATCCAGCTATGGATTTTTGTTTTGAGTTCAGTTCGAATGTTAAGCTTGTTGATGATCAGTTGATTCTTTTTCAATAAAGCGGACTACGTTTATCTCAAAGCTGATATTCGTGCAATTAACTGGAGTTACGTTTTTTCCAATCTTAATGTTAATCAAGCCTTAGGAGGTTCTGCTCGCACCTGAGTGTAATGATTAATCGTCATGTCCCTCACAGAACTATCGGAAATTCTAAACGTTTTCCGCATTGGTATGCCCTCTCAACCTTTAAAGTTGTTAAAGAAAAATTCAAGTTTCATAGAAAATGGAAAAAGTACGGCAATCAGGCGGATTACTTGTCTTTTTCTCTGATGCGTAAGCGATCAAAGAATCTTATTAAAGTTGACTATCAAAATTATCTTAATAATTTTCAAGATAATATTATTAATAATCCAAAACAATTGTGGTCTTTTTTCGAGGAAAAAAAGGTAGTGACGGCGGCATGCCGGTTCCTATGACGTATGGTCAGTCTTCTGCATCCGTTGGCCCGGATATTGTCGAATTATTTTCTAAATTTTTCGGGGAGGTTTTTATTGATGGTATGTTTGATACCCCTAATGATACTATTTCCGGTGGTAATCTTTTATGTTGGTTTAATGAAAATGACGATAAAGAGTTGCTGAAGGTTATTTATGTGAATTCGGCTCCTGGACCAGATGGTTTACCGGGTATTTTTTTGAAGGCTTGTGCTAAAGAACTTGCTCCTCCTCTTTTTATGATCTTCTTACGCTCTATTGTTGAATCTGTTTTTCCAACAGTTTGGAAGAAAGCTTTTATTATTCCTATTTTCAAATCAGGTAACAAACACTTAATCAATCATTATCGCCCTATTTCTAATTTATCCCTACTTTCTAAAACCTTTGAAAAACTTATTTACAAATACATTTATTACTCGATAAAACCTTTTTTTATGATAGAACAATTTGGCTTTTTGCCTGATAAATCTGTAGAATCTAATTTAATTACTTATGTTAATTTCATTCAAAATTCGCTTAATGATAATTGTCAAGTAGATTCCATATATCCAGACTTCAGCAAGGCATTTGATAAGATCGATCATAATATATTAATAACCAAACTATTAACTTTTCCGTTGCCATGCGCAATTATTGCTTTGTTAAAATCATATATTTCGAATAGAAGTCAGGCAGTTCGTTTAAGTAACTATGTTTCGAAATCTCGAGATGTTCCATCTGGTGTACCCCAGGGTAGCCATCTCGGACCGTTATTATTTTTAGTTTACATTAACGACATTGGTTCTTGTTTTTTGCATTCGAGATTTTTATTGTATGCTGATGATTGTAAAATTTTTTCTTCTATACGTACAATTGCTGACTGTATTAAATTGCAAAGCGATCTCCATCGTTTTAAAACTTATTGTTATAAGAATAAACTTTTTTTAAATTACGAAAAATGCTATAAAATTTCTTTTAGCAGGAAAAGATATAACATTGATTTTTCATATCTACTTGGTATTGAATCTATTAAATGTGTTACTTCTATCAAAGATCTTGGTGTGATTCTAGATTCAAAACTATTATTTTCGGATCACATTGAGTATGTCTTATTGAAAGCTATGAAGCAACTGGGCTTTATTCTTAGAACTACTTATATCTTTTCTAATCTTGATTGCATACAATCTGCTTATATGGCATATGTTAATAGTGTTCTTTCTTTTTGCTCGGTAATTTGGAATCCAATGTATCATAAATATATAGACCGTTTAGAGTTGGTTCAGCGTCGGTTTGTTAGATACCCCGCTCGTAAATGTCACTTACCTTATTGTGAATACTCGGTCGCTTGTAAGGTGTTCGGTTTGGCTTCTCTACCGCGCCGCAGGTTTGTGAGGGACATGTGCCTCTTGTATAGACTTGTTACTGGGCTTATTGATGTGCCCGAACTTTTATCTTTAATTAATTTCAATGTCCCGCAGTATTGCACTAGGGTCAGTTTACTATTTAGAATACCTCCCTCAGTGTCTAATGCGTATAATAATTCATCTATCCTGCGCATATTAGACAGTTACAATAAAGTTTGCCAAACGATCGATTTATTTAATTGTTCATTTCTATTGTTTAAAAAACAATGTATCAGCATCCCGAATTGAATAAATAAAATAAATAAAAATGAAATCAAATTTTCTTGAATCTGAACCAAATTTCCATATTTATTAAATTCGATTGATTCCGTTTCAAATTAGGTGGACTTTGGATTAAATTTGTTTGATTTTGAACTAAATTCGTTTGATTTTGTACCAAATTAGATGGACCTTGAACTAAATTCGTGTTATTTTGTATCAAATTCGTTTTATTTTGCATCAAATTCGTTTTATTTTGCACCAAATTCGTTTGATTTTGAACCGAATTAGCCTGATTTTGTACCAAATTGCTTTGATTTGGTACCAAATTCGTTTGATTTTGTACTAAATTCGTCGCATTTTCATAGTAATTTATCACATTTGGACTAGAATTTTGCAAATTACTGCGATTTTCGTCTTGTTTTGGCGTCCTTTCGATATTTACGCTATCTTTAACGAGATTTTCACGTTTATGACTCGAATTGAGCAAAACGTTTTTTGATTTTATCGATTTTAGACAAGGATTTCATTGTTTAATAGAAAAGGCAACATTCTTACCGACATAATTATGTCAACTTAGTGTCAAAAATTTTTTAGTCTACAACACGATAAAATACGAATATGAATATAATGAAGATGAAAAATACTGTTTGAAGATGAAACATAATCGGTAATTGGTTCTAAAAGTCTTCCAGAAGTAGCATTGAGTCTTTTGGAAGCATATCAAGTCTTCTGAAAGCACTTTAAGTCTTCCAGAGGCATCATCAAGTCTTCTGTAAGTATTACAAGTTTTCTGGAAACATTTCAAGTCTGCTAGAAACAATATCAAGAGTTCTAAAAGCAGTGTCAAGTCTTCCAGGGACAGTATCACATCTTTTGGAAGACTTCAGAGATGTCTTTCTTGGCTTAGGGTTGTACATAATCGGTGATTGATTCTAAAAGTCTTCATGAAGCAGTACCAAGTCTTTTGGAATTATATCAAATTTTTTAGAAATAGAGAAATAGTATTAAGTCTTTTGGCAGCACTTCAAGTTTTCTGGAAGCAATATCAAATCTTCTAGAAGTAGTTTCAAGTCCTTTGAAATCCTTTCAAATTTACTAGAAGCAGTATTAGGTGTTTTGGAAGCATATCAAGTCTTCTGGAAGCACTTTAAGTCTTTCAGAGGCATCATCACGTCTTCTGTAAGTATTACAAGTTTTCTGGAAACATTTCAAGTCTACTAAAAACAATATCAAGAGTTCTAAAAGCAGTGTCAAGTCTTCTAGGGACAGTATCACATCTTTTGGAAGACTTCAGAGATGTCTTTCTTGGCTTAGGGTTGTACATAATCGGTGATTGATTCAAAAGTCTTCATGAAGCAGTACCAAGTCTTTTGGAATCATATCAAATTTTCTAGAAATAGTATGAAGGCTTTTGGCAGCATTTCAAGTTTTCTGGAAGCAATATCAAATCTTCTAGAAGTAGTTTCAAGTCCTTTGGAATCATTTCAAATTTACTAGAAGTAGTATTAAGTCTTTTGGAAGCATATCAAGTCTTCTGGAAGCACTTTAAGTCTTCCAGAGGCATTATCAAGTCTTCTGTAAGTATTACAAGTTTTCTGCAAACATTTCAAATGTTCTGGAAGCACTTTAAGTCTTCCAGAGGTATCATGAAGTCTTCTGTAAGCATTACAAGTCTTCTGGAAACTTTTCAAGTCTGCTAGAAACAATATCAAGAGTTCTAAAAGCAGTGTCAAGTCTTCCAGGGGCAGTATCACATCTTTTGGAAGACTTCAGAGATGTCTTTCTTGGCTTAGGGTTGTACATAATAGGTGATTGATTCTAAAAGTTTTCATGAAGCAGTATCAAGTATTTTGGAATCATATCAAATTTTCTAGAAATAGTATTAAGGCTTTTGGCAGCATTTCAAGTTTTCTGGAAGCAATATCAAATCTTCTAGAAGTAGTTTCAAGTCCTTTTGAATCATTTCAAATTTACTAGAAGCAGTATTAAGTCTTTTGGAAGCATATCAAGGCTTCTGGAAGCACTTTAAGTCTTCCAGAGGCATCATCAAGTCTTCTGTAAGTATTACAAGTTTTCTGGAAACATTTCAAGTCTACTAAAAACAATATCAAGAGTTCTAAATGCAATGTCAAGACTTCCAGGGACAGTATCACATCTTTTGGAAGACTTCAGAGATGTCTTCCTTGGCTTAGGGTTGTACATAATCGGTGATTGATTCTAAAAGTCTTCATGAAGCAGTATCAAGTCTTTTGGAATCATACCAAATTTTCTAGAAATAGTATTAAGTCTTTTGGCAGCATTTCAAGTTTTCTGAAAGCAATATCAAATATTCTAGAAGTAGTTTCAAGTCCTTTGGAATCATTTCAAATTTACTAGAAGCAGTATTAGGTCTTTTGGAAGCATATCAAGTCTCCTGGAAGCACTTTAAGTCTTTCAGAGGCATCATCAAGTCTTCTGTAAGTATTACAAGTTTTCTGGAAACATTTCAAGTCTACTAAAAACAATGTCAAGAGTTCTAAATGCAATGTCAAGACTTCCAGGGACAGTATCACATCTTTTGGAAGACTTCAGAGATGTCTTCCTTGGCTTAGGGTTGTACATAATCGGTGATTGATTCTAAAAGTCTTCATGAAGCAGTATCAAGTCTTTTGGAATCATACCAAATTTTCTAGAAATAGTATTAAGTCTTTTGGCAGCATTTCAAGTTTTCTGAAAGCAATATCAAATATTCTAGAAGTAGTTTCAAGTCCTTTGGAATCATTTCAAATTTACTAGAAGCAGTATTAGGTCTCTTGGAAGCATATCAAGTCTCCTGGAAGCACTTTAAGTCTTTCAGAGGCATCATCAAGTCTTCTGTAAGTATTACAAGTTTTCTGGAAACATTTCAAGTCTACTAAAAACAATATCAAGAGTTCTAAATGCAGTGTCAAGACTTCCAAGGACAGTATCACATCTTTTGGAAGACTTCAGAGATGTCTTCCTTGGCTTAGGGTTGTACATAATCGGTGATTGATTCTAAAAGTCTTCATGAAGCAGTATCAAGTCTTTTGGAATCATATCAAATTTTCCTGAAATAGTATTAAGTCTTTTAGCAGCATTTCAAGTTTTCTGAAAGCAATATCAAATATTCTAGAAGTAGTTTCAAGTCCTTTGGAATCATTTCAAATTTACTAGAAGCAGTATTAGGTCTTTTGGAAGCATATCAAGTCTTCTGGAAGTATTACAAGTTTTTTGGAAACATTTCAAGTCTGCTAGAAACAATGTCAAGAGTTCTAAAAGCAATGTCAAGTCTTCCAGAGACAGTATCACATATTTTGGAAGACTTCAGAGATGTTTCCTTTGGCTTAGGGTTGTACATAATCGGTTATTGATTCTAAAAGTCTTCATGAAGCAGTATCAAGTCTTTTGGAATCATATCAAATTTTCTAGAAATATTATTAAGTCTTTTGGCAGCATATCAAGTTTTCTGGAAGCAATATCAAATCTTCTAGAAGTAATTTCAAGTCCTTTGGAATCATTTCCAATTTACTAGAAGCAGTATTAAGTCTTTTGGAAGCATATCAGGTCTTCTAGAGGCTAAAGCAGTGTCAAGAGTTCTAAAAACAGTGTCAAGTCTTCCAGGGACAGTATCACATCTTTTGGAAGACTTCAGAGATGTCTTTCTTGGCTTAAGATTGTACATAATCGGTGATTAATTCTAAAAGTCTTCATGAAGCAATATCAAGTCATTTGGAATCATATCAAATTTTCTAGAAATAGTATTAAGACTTTTGGCAGCTTTTTAAGTTTTCTGAAAGCAATATCAAATCTTCTAGAAGTAGTTTCAAGTCCTTTGGAATCATTTCAAATTTACTAGAAGCAGTATTAAGTCTTTTGTAAACATTTCAACTCTTCTACAACAAGTATTAAGTCCTTTGGAAACATTTCAAGTCTGTTGGAGGAAATATCAAATATTCTAGAGCAGTATCACGTCTTCTAGAAGCACTTCACGTCATCTAGAGGCATTATCAAGACTTCTGGAAGTATTGCAACTTTTCTGGAAACATTTCAAGTCTGCTGGAAGCAATATCAAGAGTTCTAGACGTAGTATCAAGTCTTCTAGGAGCAGTATCACATCTTTTGGAAACAATTCAAGCTTTCTGAAAGCATGTCAAGTTTTCTGAAAGCATTTCAAGTCTTCATAGCAGTTCAAATTAAGTCTTGTGAAAGTATTTCAAATCTCCTGGAATTAGACCAATTCTTATAGAAGCATTCAGTAGTAACAAGCATTCTGGAAGTATGTATGGGTTGGGTGCTCTGTACCCATTAGGGCGCCTATTTCCAGTTTATTTTCGGTTACAAGGAATAAAGCAGATATCGTAGCTGTTAAGAATTTTTATTTTTAAATTAAAAGCAAATAGGGTTGCATATTTTATTTAAAATATTTTGAGTTTAAATACAAGTCTTTTTTATTTCGTTATCGTTATCATTCGTATTTTTATTCCTTTACATTCTTCGTTTGTAAAAATATTTAAGTTAACTTAAAAAATTTAAGTTAAAATTCTAACAGTAGCACCATTACTGAAGAAATATTTGACATTAAAAAGACGAAAGGTGAAGTTTAATAATGTTCTCGAACCAGGAACGGAGCAAGGTCCATGTCCTTAATAACCATAACACGTCTTGAAACCTAAAAAGGTTTCAAGATAACTATAAAGAAGAATACAAAAAAACAACTTAATATTATTAAATTTATGCTTTTTGGGTTTAGAATCAGTTTTTTTTAATGAAATATCTTAATGTCGCAGCTTTATTTAATAGGTAATTCCTTTTTATTTTGTAAAAACATAACACTAAAAATATTTTCAACACTCTTTTTAGATAATTCAAAACTTGTTTAAAAACATTTTGGTCCACACCATCACGGAAATTCAAATATTTCGAGTGAAACAAATTATAGTAGCTCCCCTAAATTTGCTAATTCCTCGTCCATTATAACCTCAGCAATTCTCATCTTAGCCTTGATTTGTCTTTTTGGCGAAAAACCCCTAATAGTTTTTGCATGTGCCAGAAACAAAGTATCTAATGCATCCAGTTCTATGGTAATCCTATTTTCTAACCGTCTAACAACACTTTCAACTGATGAACTTGATTGTGTAATACTTTTTACATTTTTTGATAGTTTTGGTGTTTCTGTTGATGATGAAACTTGTGATATGTTATTATTTGTTTTGGATGGTATTGAGATTACTGATGACTCTTCAAGTAAGGATGCATCCATAGGTTGTACATTTTCGTTGATTGGTTCTAAATGTTTCTCATTTTTAATTCTTATATTTTTCGTAATTTTTGAAGATTGTTTTGAATGTGAGAGATATGGATTTAACCATTTTAAGTTATCAGCCCATATCCATTTTTTTCTATTGGAAGTGTTATTTTTGTGGGCTTTTAAGTATCTTGTATAAGAATCTCTTATGTATCTCCATTTGGTTTTGGCTACTTTAACTAAAAAATAATTATTGTTAACAATTTATTGTAAACGTCAATTGTGTAATAAAAACAATAATTTCTCTAATAATTTAAGAACTATTTTAACTGGTTAATAATTTTACTTAAATTTCTTACCATTAGATTTTATTCGACATGCTATTTTCGCCCATATCTGATCCTTTTTTTCAACATTTCTGTAGTCTTTGTGATTAAAATTATATAAAGCAGGATAAAGCCTCACAACTTTAATCAGATTGTCGTAAGTTACCATTTTCTTAACCACATAAAAATGTTGTTTTTAACATTATCAGTTTTTATCTTATCTGGAAAAAATGCAAAATTTCTTTCTTAGTATGATACTTTTATTAGTTAAAAAATTATATCTACAAGATCAAAAATTAATATTAAAGGAGGGAAACGTTGATTTGTTTAAGGTTCTTATTTTTAGCCCAACATTGCGGTATTACTCACGTTCTCTAGGAATTTTGTGTATTCCAGTGTTAAATTAAATAAATTCGCTCTGTAATCGCTGCCTAAAAATAACGCGATATCACGAAATACCCCACATAATTATGTGTACTTTGTGAGGTTACCATGGGGGGCATGGGGGATCTCTAATGTATATAAATTGTAACCAGCGTTGCCAACCTATAAATCCAAAAGACGGTAGATTCGATTGTAACATATTGGTAGATATCGGAAAAAATCGGTGGTTTTAAAAAGAAATGCCAAATGATGAGGAAAAGATGATTAAAAGATGTAGTAGATAGTATCCTTGTTTATAGATATACATATGTACGTTAAGTGAGAGAAGACACAACTTCATAATGGAACATTTAGAACAGCATTTAATAATTAGTTGTTTTCGTGATTAGTGGTTTAATAATTATATATGAATGTTTAGTTTAACGATGTATTTCTTAATGAAAACGTTATTAAAATACATTATTAATTAGGTATAGCAATTTTTTCGATTTCTAATTTTTATGCCTTTTTAATGCTGTAATAGATATTCTTTTACTTTAGGGTGTTTCTTTTACTTTAGAGTGTTGAGTGGCAAATTGCAAACCTTTCCAAAAACTAACTCATGGGGAGTGTATTTGGTTTCACTGTGAACCGTGTTGTTAAAAGAAAAACACCAAAAAGGTATCCAAGAACTCCACGTGTATGGAAATTTGTTGGTTTGTATGCGTAAATACGCTCCAAGGTTTTTATGCGTATTTTCGAGAGAACCTAAGGTTTCATGATGGTAAGCGGTAGAGGTTAAATGCTTAATTCCCAATATTTGTGCTGATTGTTGGAAAACTTTTGCTAAAAATTCGGTTCCTTGGTCGGTAACAATATCTTTTGGAACCCCAAATTTTAAGATGAACCTATTAACAAATGACCTTGCCACTGTTTCAGACTCCTTATTTTTAAGTGGATAAGCTTCCACGAACTTACTAAGTTCGCATTGAAGTGTTAGTATGTAACGATTATCATCATTGTCTTGGGTTATGGGCCCCACAAGGTCTAAATATACCTTCTGGAATGCTGACGACGCTGTTGTTGTAATTGAATCTTTTTCTTCTTTATTTAAATTTTTTGTGTTAATTAAATCTAATAAGTTATCAACTCTTTCAACAGAAATTTGATGATGATCAAAACTAAATAAATCATAACTTGATAAATTTGATGTTGTAGGTCGAAAGTTTCTAATTTTAATTTCGTTATCATTAGTATTTAAAAAACGAACTGGAATCATGTGTGATTTTGGCTTAGCTATAGCACCAGCTATAAAAACTCCTTCGCAAATTTCAATAGAAGGGATCACACACTCATCTGTGTCATCTACCCAACAGTACTTAATTATCTCGCATCGGGGAGGAATTGTAATAAAATTATAATAGTCTGATTCTAAAGGTATAGTAATTGTATCGAAAGAAAGTAAAAATTTTTGAAAATTAATATTTGCTGAATGTTTTATGAGAAAGTCAGTTCCAATAATTCCATCCATTCGACATACAAAATCTTTTAAAACTAAAAATTCATGACTTATCTCGTAATCAATTATAGGGTTTAAAGAAAGATTAACTGATCCAATCGATTTTGTTGAACCAGCTATTCCGTTAATAACTACTTGTTTATTTGTATTAATGTATTCATCTGACTGTAAAACTTTTGAAAAAATTATGCTTACGGATGCTTCCGTGTCTACAAGAAAAATTAAATCATTTGCCATATATCGCATACGCACATAGTTCATAGCATTCATGTTTAAAATTACATCGTCCTTTTTCGTTTTATTCACGAAAAAACCTTTCATCGGATTGTGAATTATTTTCTTCCGATGTTATGTTTTCCGCATAATAAGCGCTTTGATTTTGTTGCGAATGACCGCGGTTAGTGCCCCGACCTCGATAAGGCCGACGCTGTGCTTGCATTTGTCCACGGTTGGAATGAGGAAACGAATAATTATTATTTCGATAATTAAAACTACCTGAATGTGCAAAATTTTGATTTTGAAATGGTCTATAATTTTGAAAATTTTGAAAACCTCTGTTTCCCCTGTTGGCATTGTCAACAAAACCTCTCCTACAATTTCTATTAAAACCCCTATTATTATTATTTGCTCTATTATAACCTCCACGCTTATCATAATGAAACACGTTAGATGAAGATGGTTTATTCCGTTCTTCATCTTTCGCGACACTTATTGCATCTTTTAATGTTGAGCAATTTCGGGCTTTAACTATCATTCTAATGTCATGGTTTTTGATTCCATTGCAAAAGGAATTAACAGCAATATTTTCATTGACAACTCTCAAAGATTGCAATAATGTTGCATCATTTCCTGCTTGAGCCCACGTAAGGTTACTCAGGAGTTGTTCAATTTCTTGAGCAAAATCATCTATAGATTTATCGAGTTGACGCGCTTGATGAAGTTGATTAGATAAAACTACTGCAGATTTTTGTGTAACAAAATTAGCTCTTAGATCTCTAGTTAGGTCGTCTACCGAATTATAATTACTATTTAACCGAATTTTTGCATTTTCAGAGAGTCGAGTTTTTAACACGAAATTTATTAAACGTGGTTGGTCCTCAATTTTTATCATGTCTGAATATAACTTAATACAATCAATCAACTTTTTCGTGGTATCACCATTTCCGTCCATCGACGGTAGTAAGCTACCTGCTACCTTTAAATCAAAGGCTTCAGCCATTGTTTCTGGAATATTTAATCTACTAATGAGGATATCACGAATTTCCTTAATTACGCTTTCTATCGCTTTATTATAGGTACTAATTTCATTCGCTACATCTACGTTTTTTAAGTTTTCGCTATTATCCCGAATTAATTGTTGTAACCTAAATTTAAAATTATTTAATATTTCTAATTTTTTGTTATTAAATGCTAAATTATTTCTCGCGTCTTGATTATCCTTTATTCTATTTGTTCTAAATACCTTAACTTCCTTTAATAGTTCCTTGAAAACTTCGATGATTTCCATGTAGATCAAAATTCAACCGAACTTTACACATCACGCGCGCACATTATTGGTCTTCGCGAATATTTAAGGCGATCAGATCGCGACTTCTGATGATTTCTCGTCGCATCTTCTTCTGCATTCTCTTCTCACATCGACGCCACAAGAAATATCCAATGACAACCACAATGAAGACTATTACCACAATTTCCGTGATATATTTTAAACCAAATTGGACATCCGAAGTTGTACCACCACTGTTACCCGCTTGGCTAATTATAACCTCCTTTTCTTCCTTGGATTGGTTATACCCCATTTTTAACAATAATAATTTTCGGTATCTTTTTAAAGCTGTTATTGATTCTGTCTTCTTTATCTTTGCATCCTCTAATTTATTCCGATGGTCTTTATTCGTTGTATCCTGGCAGGATCGCCATGTAATAGATATTCTTTTACTTTAGGGTTGTTTTATTCAGGAAATAATAGATACTTTTCTTTTATAATTTAAAGTGCTTTATTTCTATCTTTTACCACGGTCGGTGCTCAAGTCCCTGTTTTTGTCGCAGCCATTGGACTCTTTTTTATTATTGCAATATCGTCAATTGCTGACAAACGATTTTTGGTTCAATGACCGCAACACGGTACCACTACAATGCTTTTGTTGCCAAAATTTCATGCCTTTTTAAGTGCCTTTTTCCGTCTTTTTTGTGCCTTTTAATCCGGTCTTTATTAATAAGGGTATAGTAGACAAAATAATAATCTACTGCCGGGTAGTTCACCCTCGCGGACCCATCCGAAGTGAAATTTCTATACGGAAACTTGTTCGATGGGATGTCTAGAAAGCGTATACAAAGTTTGGTTGGGATCTTCGAACTAATAAGGGTAGTAGAACAAATAATAACCTACTGCGGGGTGGTTTACCCCCGCGGACCCATCCGAAGTGAGGTTTCTATACGGAAACTTGTTCGATGGGATGTCTAGAAAGCGTATACAAAGTTTGGTTAGGATCTTCGAACTAATAAGGGTAGTAGAACAAATAATAATCTACTGCGGGGTGGTTTACCCCTGCGGACCCATCCGAAGTGAGGTTTCTATACGGAAACTTGTTCGATGGGATGTCTAGAAAGCGTATACAAGGTTTGGTTCGGATCTTCGAACTAATAAGGTTATAGTAGACCAAATAATAAGCTACTGCGGGGTGGTTTACCCCCGCGGACTCATCCGAAGTGAGGTTTTTATATGGAAACTTCTTCGTTGGGATGTCTAAAAAGCGTTTGTAAAGTTTGGTTCGGATCTTCGAACTAATAAGGGTGCTAGAGCCTATTGAAGTATTGAAAGGGATGGTTTACCCTGCGTTAAATATGTTTTAATCTGATCTAATTGCAACTAACATACACTTAGCAGCAGAAGTCTGCGTACAAAAAACTTCTAACACTTTAACTGAAAAAATAAGGGTCAAGATCTAATGTGATAAACTTCAATTTTTTTTCATTTTGTGTATTAACTACATATAATTCTATTAACAAAATATGCATCAATAAAACAGAAATATTAGTTACAAAAAAAATTAAAATTAAAAATTCTGCAAATAATGCGTGTGCAAAAATCTGCGTACAAATAAAGACGCCTTCTCCAAAATATACTTATTTACTTAAATACGTAGTTGGCGATGTACGCTTTCCGATTTAAATAAAAGATAATCGGTGTCAATTATATTAGCAGAGGCTTAGAAGCTAAAAGTTAGAATGGACACGAAAGGAAAGGAAATTGAATTGGGAGAGAGAAAAATTATTGTAAAGTTATGGAAAGAGGGAAAATCTTTTCGAAAAATAGGAGAAACTGTCGGCAGGTCACACTCTTCCATTCAAAGAGTAATTAATTATTATAAAGACACTGAAGATTACCTCTCACGTCCGCGATCTGACCGAGAGAAGCGACCCCTTTTAACAAACCGAGAGAAGCAAAAAATTGTACAGCAGGTTAGAAAAGAACCTAGGCTGACGGCAAAAAAAATAGTAGAAAATGTACAAGAAGAATTTCATAAAACTATCAGCAAGGATACGGTGAGAAGGACATTAAAAAAAGCTAACTATCACAGTCGCGTTGCACGAAAAAAGCCATTTGTGTCAGAGGTCAATCGTCAGAAGCGGATCGCCTTTGCAAAAAAACTCTTAGACAAGCCCATTGAATTCTGGGAGAAAGTTCTCTTTACAGATGAGAGCAAATTTTGCATTTTCGGCATTAAGGGTAAACAACTTGTATGGAGAAAACCTAATACTGCCCTTAATCCCGAAAATTTGAAAGCGACTGTAAAACACGGAGTTGGTGGAGTTATGGTTTGGGGGGTATGTGCACCAAAGGGGTATGAAGGTTGGTTTTCATAACATCGACAATGGACCATAAAATGTATATAGACATTTTAAAAGAAAATTTGAAGCCTAGCATCGAAAACTTGGCCTTGGGGCCCGAATACTTTTTTCAACAAGATAATGACCCCAAACATTGCGCCCACAACACTAAGCTTTGGCTACTATACAATACCCCAAAGCAACTTAAAACACCTCCACAATCGCCGGACTTAAATCCCATCGAACACCTCTGGGATTTACTGGAACGCAGGATTCGGCAACACAACATAACGTCGAAGGAAACGTTAAAAAATGTTATGATTGAGGAATGGGCCAAAATCAGTTCGGACGAAACGAAGAAATTAGTGCACTCCATGCCTAAACGTTTAAGGGAGGTCATTAAACGTAAAGGTTATCCGACCTCATATTAATATAGAAACAATGATCTCATTTATGAATTTTTTATAAATACTGTCCTGACTTGTACGCAGATTTTTGCATACTCGTTATTTGTAGAATTTTTAGTTTTGATTTTTTTCTGTAACTACTGTTTCTGTTTTGTTGAAGCATATTTTGTTAATAGAATTATATGTAGTTAATATACAAAATAAAAAAAATCTAGTTTATCACATTAGATTATATGACTCTTATTTTTTCAATTAAACTATTACAAGTTTTTTGTACGCAGACTTCTGCTGCTGAGTGTTATATATTAGCCTCTTACTGTATTAGTTTCATGCTTTTTGTGTGAAAAACAAGTTGCCCCAGTTGCCGGTACAACGGACGTCTATGGACGTTCAGGAATCTTCGGAAATTTCTACTGCTACATTTTACTGCTATCTTCACACCGGTATTTACCTATACGTTTCGATTTGTGTGTTGACCGATTACTCAAAGCGTTTCAAAGGAAATCTCGGCGCCCATCATGTCTGCAATAAGGCGACAGTAAGACGAATATTGTCTCATTACAATATCACTCTAAAAATATATACATTTTTAATTGGTCCTTTTAAAACAATTCCATATTATTTATGAAAAGTCTTTTTTGGTAAAAAAATTCAATATTCAATCATATTAATTTTATAATTTGAGTATGCAGCGTATACTACAAGTTCATTCATAATTAAAATTTATCTCGTCTGCTATTATTAGAGGCAGCACGAGCTGGAGCATTCCAACTCGACGGGTTGAATAACTACTGTGAGCGTCAAAAAAAAGTAAACAGCTGTTGTTTTTCTATTAAAAGGTTAATAAAAATGCAGTTAATAACGAAAAAGTTTTATTGCAGTCTTCACAACTCATCTATACTATATTTAAATCAATAGAAACATGAAAAAAAAAACAAATCATTACCCGTAATAATTCAGATTATTGTAAATATCTACCGAATTTACGCGTCAAAAGAAAGTAAACAGAATTCGGAACTAATAGGTATTAAGTACAAAAATAAATATAATATTAACTTTTAATACTAGCTTTGAGCTCCTTTGGCCTTCAACACCTCCCTTAATCTCCTTGGCATGGATTCCACCAAGTTTTTTGTAATATTTTGAGGGATTTTCATCCATTCTTCAGTTAAAGCTTTTTTAAGGTCGTCTTTATTTGAAATTGTCCTTTCTCTGATCTTCCTGTCAAGGTGATCCCACAGATGTTCTATAGGATTAAGGTCTGGGGACTGCGGTGGATGATCAAGGGTTTTAGGGACTCGGTATAGCATCAATTCCTTCACAATTTTGGAAGTGTGCTTTGGATCGTTATCCTGTTGGAAGATCCAGTTCTCTGATAAGCCCAATTCATTAATACTCGGGGAAATATTGTTCTTTAAATTGGTTAAATAGTCCATTTTATTCATTGTTGATTCAATAAAAACTAGATTACCGACCCCTGACGCCGCCATACAGCCCCAGACCATAACCGAGCCTCCACCGTGTTTGATGGTATTGGTAACGAATTTCTCTTTGAAGGCCTCATTTTTTGGCCGCCATATCTTTGGTGGTTTTCTTTTACCAAAAATTTCAAATTTACTTTCATCACTAAATAATATATTTTTCCAAAAATCTGGAGCTTCGTTCTGATATTTTTTTGGGAAATCAAGACGTTTTTGTTTATTTATTTTCGATATGTAAGGCTTTTTACGGGGTGTTCTTCCATGCAGGCCACTTCTATGGAGTGTTCTTCGTATGGTACTGGAACTTATGGTTGTGTTTGCTATCTGCGATATGTCGTTTGCTATTTTAACCGCACTTGAACATGGATTATTCTTCACTTCTCTTACCACTGCTCTAGCCTGTGCTTCTGTAAGGCGCTTTGATCGTCCAACGCGTTGTAAATCGGCTACAGTATGATGTTTTGCGTATTTATCCAAAAATTTTTTTATTGTGCAGTGATTTCGTCCCATTATTTTAGCTATTTCGCGTAAGGATTTACCTTTTTTATTTAAACTTAATATAATTTTACGCGTTTCTATACTTGTTTGTTTTCCCATGATGATTTTTGGTATTTATAATT
The DNA here is from genome assembly GCA_036711965.1 of Onthophagus sagittarius. NCBI lineage: Eukaryota > Metazoa > Arthropoda > Insecta > Coleoptera > Scarabaeidae > Onthophagus > Onthophagus sagittarius. The sequence continues at coordinate 10,137,686 of JASERS010000003.1, forward strand.
AATTTCGACGTTCAACCACTTGCTGTTTCTTCTAAAATGTTCTAAAGTTGTCCTGGGAGGGGTTTATAAGTATTTATACGAAAAGTGTGGTACTTCCCCTAAATCTAAAATGAATTTACAACAACCGGACCGGCTGTTTACTTTCTTTTGACGCGTAAAAATCGGGGTATTTTTATTCTAAAGGGGATTTACCATATTTGTGGGGTTTTTTGCTTAACTATTTTTTACGATAGGATTGCTCACAAATAAAGTCGTAAATTTTGGTATATAAATTTTTATTGTAAGTTAACAGAATCGTAGTAAAAAGGGTTTTTAGAAGTAAACAAAACAAGCTCGATACTCCGAATTTTGAAGAATAAATTTGGATTGTAAAATAAAACAGGACGCTTAATTTTTTTGAAAGTTTTATTTACTTTCTATAAATAAAAACTTATTACATACAATATCATTTCTTATTCATTAAGTTCTATTCTTGCAAGGGGCACTTATATAAAACAATATACAAAAAAATATTCTTAACAAGCTTTTGCTTATTAAACCTTTTATTAATATTTAAATAATTTCCCAATCATTTAGGGAATTATCAGATTCTGTTATCGTCCTTTTTTTCTCCGTTAATTCAACACAAGACAAATTCCACTCGGTCGGAATTGAAAGTAAATCTGAAAAGTATTCCAATTCTTTTTAATAATTTCATTTCTCATTTCAAATTACCTGGAATATTAGGAATTGACTCAATATCACCTTGACCGTTTAATTCGATTTTTTCATTCTCATCAATATTCGAGTTTGTTAAAGATTCAACATTTAAACATTTATTATCACATTTAATATCATCCAATTGATTTAATTCAATTTTATTCGATTCGCAGTTTTGGATTTGATCAATTATTTTTGTTGGATTAATTAATTTTTTCTCATCCGCTTTTTTTATGTTTATTTTAATTTTATCAAAATTTAAAATATCCGATATTAATTTCTCCTTTGATTCTATGTCGTTTTTAATTGACTCGGGACTTCTCAAGTCTGGTAAAATAGGGGTACAACTTTCACTTAAAGTCTTACTTGTTCCTTCTTGATAATGTTTATGATAACCGTTTTCGTTTTTTGTATACGATTTTGAATATCTATGGCGTTTATAAATGATGTTATCATCGTAATCTTCTTGGGATATTTTGCTGTACATATTAGTTATAGATTCAATTTGTTTTGGTTTGATGGGTAAATCGGACTCATCGAAATAATTTTCTTCTCCCGTACATTCAACAGCTTCCTCTGTATTCATTTTATTCGTCTCATTTCCATCTGATTCTGAAACACCAGGGGTTATTGTACACCCATCTAACGTTAGCCCTAAAATATTCATCGTTGTTGGAAATACGTTCACCGGTAAACCAAATCGAGATTCATCTAAAATAAATAAATTAAAGCAAACAAAAATTTATTATTATTATTTTACTGTTAATTAATTCGGGGTAATATCCGAGTCGAATTAAATTCCCACTTTCTTCTAATATAAAAATTTCATCTTTATTTGTAGCAACATCTAAGATTCTAAAATAAAATAAAATAAATATTTCATTTTTTAGTGATTAAATTATTAAATAATAACCTTTGGGTTGTATTAAATTTCCGAACGACCCCCATTTTTTGTGGATCTAATACATAAAGGATTTTATCACTATAAGTCACTAATAAAATATCTTGGAATGTTAAAAGTGTGCCAAAAGCTAAATCATCATCACTTAAACTGCTTGTACTTAAAGTCATACTCGTCACATAAACATCTTTTTTCTTTAAAACATCCTGAAAATGTTTAAATTATTATTTAATTTAAACTTAAATCAATTATTTACTTTAAAAAGAATCGTTTTTTGTACATTTCCTTCCATATCAGAAATCCATATTCTTAAACCAGGGCGAGAACAATAAATGTGCGAATCATTCGGTTTTGTACTATCCGAGTGAATAATTGCCCCATAATTTCCAAACCTAAAAGAATTTTTTTATATTTTAAATTATCACAACTTTTTATTATAAATATATTTATATTTTTACAGTTTACGTCCTTTTTTTCCAACTTGAGTAATTTTCCATTTATCCAATTTTTGGCAAATAATACTTCGATATGTCGTGGATATGAGCAAATTTTGATGGTAATAACTAAGTTGGACAACCTCGTAACTTTCGTTGAGTATTTCAATCGATTTACAAATATGCTAAAATCGCGATATTAATAAAAAAAAATGATTTAATTTTAAATGTACCATGTAAAAATCTAATTCTGTTAAAACAACGATTCCGTTTGAATCACCAGAAAACAATTTCATCCCATTTTTAGACCATTCTAAAGAAGAAATTGGGGATTTATGCACGTCGGATACCAAGTAGCGCTCTACTTGTTGTTTCTTTGGTTTTAAATTTTCTGGAATACATTCTGGGTGAATTTTTGGTATTTGAAATATATTTATCGTTCCTGATGTACTTCCACAAGCTAGCATATAATCAACCGTTGATATAACTTTAATGACTGTGATTTGCGTAGGGCTCTATAATAATCTTTCGATTAAACATGATTAATTTAGATTGAAACAACTTACATCGCATTGTAATTTCTGCAAATCCCTTTTCGTCCTATTATACCAACAAATTAAACCAATATTTGTACCTAAAGCAATAAACTCCGGGATAACATCAATACAAGTTATTTTTACTTCTTGGCTCAATAACCCAGTGTGAATTTTACGCGGAATCTTTTGCATCAGATCGGGTAAAGGGCCCCATTCTCTTAATACTTGGTTAGAATTGTATTCAGCCATAGTTTTGCTTTATTTATTGATTTACATTTTTACTTTTATATTTGCTGTACAATTGAGCAGATGTCACCTGTCAATGTCACTTACGATAAACATTTGAGAAGTTAGAGACAAAATAATAAAATTCAAAATAATAATTTTATTTTTAATTTTATTAAATCAATTTAATGTTATTTATTTTTAATTAAAAATTAATTTTAATATGTGATTTTTTTATGTTAATATTAAAAATTTGTTATATTAAATTGACGACAATAAAACAATGAAGTTTGCCACAATACTAAAAATTCATTTCAATTAATTTTGAGGTTATGTATATTTAACCTAAAAATCTAATTTATTCCAATTTCTAAAGAATTTGATTAAAAATGAGTGCAAACTCAAAAAGGACCGTTTATGTAGGAGGTTTAGCCGAAGAAATAGATGAAAATATTTTAAACGCCGCTTTCATACCATTTGGGGATGTAATCGATATTCAAATTCCTTTAGACTATGAAACAGAAAAACATAGAGGTTTTGCGTTTATTGAGTTCGAAAACGCGGAGGATGCTGCTGCAGCTATTGATAATATGGTATACAACGAAATTAATCTTAAAATCCTTTAATTTATTCCTTTTCAATACATTCAGAACGATTCAGAACTTTTCGGAAGAACTATTAGAGTCAACTTAGCTAAACCGCAAAGGATTAAAGAAGGATCTACTAGGCCCGTTTGGTCTGAAGATTCGTGGTTGCAACAACATGCTGGTGAAACTATTAAAAGAACCGTGGGTGATGGTGATGAAGGAGTCGAAGGATCCGTAGAGAAAGTAAAAAATTTTATTTAAATAATTCATTAAAATTGATTAAAATGTTTTTAGGAAGGCGAAACAGACAAATCAAAAAAAGTTAAAAATCCTCAAGTTTATTTTGACATAAAAATTGGTAAAACGGAAATTGGACGAATCACAATGATGCTTCGAGCCGATGTTGTCCCAAGAACAGCCGAAAATTTCCGTTGTCTCTGCACCCATGAGAAAGGATACGGATTTCAAGGCAGTTCGTTTCATCGGGTTATCCCAGATTTTGTATCCTTTTTTTTAATTAATCTTTTTTTAAATTAATCTTTTTTTAAATTATTATTGTTCCGTAATAAACCTTAATGAGAAATAGATGTGTCAAGGTGGTGATTTTACAAATCACAACGGAACAGGGGGAAAATCGATTTACGGTAGAAAATTTGCGGACGAAAATTTTGATTTAAAACATACCGGCCCGGGGGTGCTTTCAATGGCAAATTCGGGGCCAAATACAAATGGATCACAATTTTTTTTGTGTACGGCGAAAACTGACTGGCTTGATGGAAAACATGTTGTTTTTGGGCATGTAATTAGCGGAATGGATGTTGTTAAACGCATTGAAAGGTGTGGGACGAAATCTGGGGCAGTTTCGGAGAAAATCGTGATATCAACTTGTGGTGAAATATTGTAAAGAATGTTGTAAAAATTAAAATGCTATAATAATAACTTCTTGTATTTTTAGAGATTTATTAACCCAAACCTTCAATTAACAAGAACTCAATTTGTAGCGAATCGCGGGTTCTATTAAATTTATTGATTGATTTTAGAATTGATTTTCAATTTTTGTTCGTTCATTTAAAGAAAAGGTCCCCTATATGATTTGCTTCTTTACATTTAGTTTAAGAGCGAACGATTTTCGAATGAACTTGTTTAAATTAAGAGCGCTCGGAAAAGAAGGGTATAAAAATCTCAGACGGGTTAAAGAAAAGGGAGGCTGAGTCTTAAGGCAGTCTTAGTTAGGGCGCCCGTACACGAGCCACAATTTTGCAGTTGAGTTAACCACAAAATTGTGGTCACGTCGACTGCAACTCGCGGCTGACACAATTGAATTTTTGTGGTTGATATGCAGTTATATGAACCACACTTGCAGTCGAGGCGACTACAACCTAACCACATCAGAAACAAAACAGAAACGTTCGTAGTCGCCAGTCTCGATATTATGGATTTTGAAGAAGCAGCACTGTTACTTCTTATTTTGAGGAGAAGAAGAAGAAGACGTAGGAAGGTACGATCGCTTTGGATCCATCCACTTCTACTTTCACGACGACAGGAAGGAAGTTTTTATAATTTAATTGATAAACTCCGGCAAGACGAAAAAAAATTTTCTAATTACTTTAGAATGTCAATTAGATCATTTGATGAATTAGTCGGAATTTTAAAACCTAAAATTAAACGGTCTGACACCAATATGAGGACCAGTATTTCAGCTGAAGAAAGGCTTGCTGTAACTTTGAGGTTAGTAAATAGATAAATTAAATTATGTGATCAATAGGTAGGTATGCCTGGAATTCATTATTTTACAGATATAATCAAACAAAGTAGGTAGGTACAGATTTTATTTATTTTCTGTTTCGACTATGTATCTATAATTGAAAGACATCTTCAAAAAATGAATTTGTATGAGCAGAGTCTACAGACAATGTTGAACCCTGCGGAGATATTAATGGAGTAGCAATATTGGTAGAGGGAATTGTTTGATTATTACTACAGCGCTGAAATTGTCCGGGTGTGGTAGGTATGGATAAATTAATGTCATGGTTTATTGGGTGAATTTGTAATGCACTGGTGTTGTAACAGAACGGCTGGCTCGTGTGCTGGTTGTAAGGGTTTCGAAGCAGGTTGTTTCTTATGTTTTCCTCGGTAGAAATTGTTGCTGCCATTGCCTTAAATTTTTTCAACACGTTGATGATTTCACCTTTAGCATCCAATTTTAATTCGTTTGGAATGTTCTGAAAGTCTTTGTGAAGCTATAAAAGAAAATGCTTATCATCATCATCATCATTGCCACTATTATATTTTTTTTCAATGCACTTTGACAACGTTTGTATTAGTTGATCTTCTGAAGACTCGACTGATTTTCTTTTTAGTTTTTGCCTGTGACTTTTCGGTGGATGATCTTCTTCGTTTTCATTATTTTCAGTAGGTGTAATCATTAAACTATTTGTTGTATCGGCCCTGGCTTCTGCTAATGGTAGTAGAAAAGACAGTTGATGGAAAAAACATACTGCCTCTTAGTGGATGCAGCAGAACCACTCCTTGTTGAATTATTTTTTTTCACTTCTCTGTTGAAGCCATCCCTTAACGTTTTCCACTTCCTTTGTAATGCCTTGGCTGTAAGAAAAACTAGCTAAATTACTATATAAAACTTACCATACAAAAAGAATAATTAAAAATTGGTTTCAGGTATTTGGCAACTGGATGTACATTTGTTGATATGGAGTATTCGTACAGATGTGGGTCTACAACAATAGCTAGAATAACGCGAGATGTTTGTCAACAAATTTGGATAAATTTAAAAGATTTGTGCATACCAGAACCAACGGAAGAAAAATGGTTAAGCATTGCAGAGGGATTTGAAGCACGAGCAAACTTCCCCAACTGCATTGGGGCTATCGACGGAAAGCACATTAGAATTGTTAAGCCAACAGATAGCGGCTCTTTATACTTCAATTATAAAAAATATTTTTCTTTTATTTTACTAGGTATTTGTGACTCGAATTATATGTTTACATTCGTAGATATAGGTTCCTATGGTAGACACTGCGATTCATCTATTTTCGAGGAAAGTGCTTTCTACAGAAAACTACAGCAAAACACGCTTAATATTTCAAATTCCCGACGAATTCAAATGGAGGCAATTTGTTACCTTATTTATTTGTTGGTGATGAAGCTTTTAGTTTATCTTAAAATTTATTGCGTCCGTACGGAGGAAACAATCTTGGTAATAGTAAAAGAATTTTTAACTGTCGTCTTTCCCGTGCTAGGAGATATATTGAGTGCACGTTTGGAATATTAGCAAATAAATGGAGGATCTTTCATAGACCAATGAATGTACATGTTGATTTCGCCATAGATATTGTAAAAGCATGTTGTATACTACACAATTTTGTACGTGAAAGGGATGGTTACCGATTCGACGATACTTTAACGCTGCCGGAGTCTTTGCAAGATTTAGAAGAACATGCCATCCAAACTCATCAGGGTGGGCGATATTTAAATTCTATTCGGGATCAATTTGCTGAATATTTTAAAAGTGACGAAGGAAAACTAGAATGGCAATTACGTAAAATTTAAATCTAAATTAAGTAAAGTAGTTTACTTGATAGTCAAGCATTCTCTTGTGTTATACGATTCCTTGAAAAAGTTATATTTATATGTAAATATAAAAATATTTAAAATAATACTTATTAATAAAATATATTATCTAAATAAAAATTATATACTTACCGATATCGTTTTTTTCCTTTACAGATTTTACAGATTTCTCTGCAAAGTTTGGTGTAAATTTCTTGCATATGGCAGCCCATGCATTATTTTTTTCTATTTTGTTGCTATACGATTCACATTTGTAATTCCATATGCAATCATTATTTTGTATTTCACTAATAAAAGAATCGGTGTCAAATGCATCGTCCATTATTGTTTGTGGAAGCGTCCCACAGTGGTTCAAAATGGCAAAAAGTGACGCATAGACCTTTAGAAATTTATTACGTTGATGAAATTTGGTATATAGGTATTATAACAAATATGATGATTTGTATCAAAATTTAGACCAAATTAGTTAACCGGAAGTGACACTTTACCTGAACACCCCACCTCCACATTTTCATATAAAGTTGTAATTTAAATTGGTGTAGATGAATGCCATTTTGTATGATCTATTATAATCTTGCAAAATATCCAAATATCAAATTTCAATCAATTCGCTTAACCGGAAGTGTACCGGAAGGTACTTTATCTGAGCACATCTCCAATTTTATTCATAAAAATTGTCACTCTAAATTAGAATAAAAATAAATAAAATGAATTGTAAAATTGTAAAATTTCTAAAATTGTAGTTTCTATGGCCCTCCAAAATATTCTGACATCATAGTTTGGTCTTGTTGTGTAATTGGAACTAATAGAAAGTAAAGGAATAAAATATTCCATAGAATAGATTCAAGTAGTTTGGACGATATAAAATAAAAAAAGATATGTAATGAGAATAGTATATAGAAGATAATATACCTACATGTATTGGTGCAGAAGATAAGTATACCTACATGTATTTATGCATAGGTAATTGGTTATGTGTAGGTATTATATATAGGTATATATATATATACAAAAAAATGAAATACAACCAGTTTATTAAATTCAATAAACATACTTTACTATATTAAATGGTGTCTTCAAATTCTTCTGCGAAGACTGGTAAGGGACTTTCCTCATCGAATTGTATGTCGTCATCAGAATCTGAATCATACGATTCATTCAAAGGAGCATCTTCAAAATCAGCAGTATCATCTATGTGTAGTTTTTTTGTTGAAGATTTACTCTTTGCAGATGATCTATTAAATGCTCTGAATATTTTAAAAAATAAAGGATCAGACGTTAACATGAATCTGTTAAAAATATCTTCAAGTGTATCTTTGCGTGATGTTTTTCTTGAAAAGTCGGTCCTATATTTCTTGAAATCTTTGTTTCTAGACTCCAGTGGTTCTTCACTTAGAGCACCTATAAAATAAAAACTATAGTTTTCTTGTTTGTTGTCTATTCAAGTATAATTTACCTAATGGAATTGATCCAAAATGTTGAATATATTCATGCCCGTGAAACAAAATTTTATGCACAGTTGGAGAAAATGTGAATGAGGGGTATGTTTTCGAAAACTTTTGTGCTGTTGCAATGCCGTACATTTCATATTTCTTGAAATTAACTACTGTGTTGCAAGATATTGCCGCTAAAAGATTTGAAAATCGCTCGATAATTTCAACATCAATTCCTGTTATTTCTGATGTTAATTTACAATCTTGAAAGAATCTTCTGGCGGTATTCCCATCATGGGAAATTCCAAAACCTGGCTTGGGTTTGTCTATAATTAGGCCAGTTTTTTCCTTGAACAGTTTTTGAATTTCCTTCTTCCGCACATCTGTTTGCTTGTTTTCGTCCAATCTAAGAAGAAATTAGTCATAGAAAATAAAGAAGTATTAGAAGTAAATCTCTTACTTATAGGCACATCGTAGTAAAAACTGCATCATATTAATTTTCGCATGTAATGGCGATATACCAAAGCCAAAAACAGTTTTGCAAACATCAATATCATCTCACTTGTTGATTGGCAAAGTGACCTAAGAACCTGCCCGACCTCCTTATAAGCAAATCCATCTTACTCAGGTAGATTTGCATATAATTGACTTTGGGTATCGGTTTTTCTTGGAAAAAAGTGTTATTTATAAAAGGGCTTTCCCAAAATTACCTAAGGGTAAATTTGTTTTTTACCTCTATGCGTCACTTTTTCATGTTTTGAACCACTGTGCGTCCCTTCGATACAACGTTCGATATTAAAATGAAATCGGTCGCCTTGCGGTTGAGTACGATCGCAAGTTTATGGTTCGTATACGGCAGGAGAAGCACGCGCGATTTCGAACCACCCGGCGGATGTCGGCTGCAAGTTGACTGCAGATGCCCGTTTCGACTTTTGTAAACGCCCGTGTACGGATGATATAGTATTTCTTATGGTGGGCTTCAGTTCGCTGGAACGCGACGGCAATTCTGTGGTCGGTCCGACGGCAAAATGTGGCTCGTGTACGGAGGCCCTTAATCTCGACAGAAAAATCTCCAGCCGTGGTCAGCCTCAAGGTCCAGTGCCAAGGAAGCTCGAAGAAGAAGGAAGAATCCCTCAGTAATCCGGGGAGCTTTGAGAAGTGTTCCAGATCCGGGGGTAGAGATTCATCTTCGGAGATAAACTAGATACCAAGGGTGGCGCTGGGACCAAGAGCGAAAGTCGATCATTACTAAAGTTACCAAGATGAGATTAATCCTCTGTAAGTTATGTTTTGTGTAAATTTACTAGCAGGTTTCGTTCTATTGGTTTGGTATGTCTAATAAAGTGAAATTATTTGGTAACTTTCGTTAGAGAAATTATGTTCAATAAATTCAATTGATAACTTTTTGTTCACTAATTTTTGATCGGAAATATTAGTTTATTCTAAATTTTGATTAAGTAAAAGTTTTAATCCCTAACATTTTTCTTTAGTACTTTTATAATTTTATTAAAGATTATTACATTAAACTAAATTAAATTTCAATTTGTTGTATATGCATTTGCACACCCACCCGCTTTTTATACATTCGTTTGATACTTTTTATACAAACATTTGAAGTTTGGTTTGAAACTGATTCTTAATAAAAATCGCAACCCCACCACCACGTGAAAATTCGCGATTATTTCTTAATAAACAATAACCGGGCAATACAAACATGGAAGAGTGTAACGTAGGTTTAAGCCAAGTCTCACTGACCACGATCACATCAAATAAGTTTGACTCGAAAGTAAATAAAAAGCCACCAAATTGGGCGTAAAGACTCTGGGCATTAATATGTGTAGTATCGTGTTTTAATGTTGGCGCGGTCGGGTGTGGTGGTGGTATCGATGTCTAGACATAGTGCGGTGCTCAAGGTAAATAAGACGAGCAAGTTCCCAAAAGGCGATAAACTCTTAAAAATAGCTCAAATGAACAAAAAACGGTTGTATGCGCAAACAAATTTTTTATTCTGTGGCGGCTCCAGGCATCGAAAAAAAAGTTGTCCGGCGTTCGGAACGACGTGCAGTGGATGCGGTGAAGACAATCATTTTTTATCGGGTTTGCATAATATCTAGAAACGCGATTATTAAACAAGCAACCAAGATGATCAATCAAAGCAAACAAAAACATTCTATACGTTGTGTGCGAGAAGAAAAAGATGAAGACGATAATATATCGGAAGCCGAGGGGGTTAGTGAATCGGACACGGATGATGAAGTTGCCATCCGAAACGTTCGCAAAGTTGTCGGTTCTAATAGGGTGATGCTGTCAATTGTTATAAACGGAAAAGACTTGGACATGCTATATAGGTGCATGTCCACTAGCAACAAAATTGCGACATTTATTGCGAGATCGAACACAGACACTTGTGTATACACATCTGAGAGTGAACTTGCAAGCGAAATTTAGTTGAACAATTTACTCTCGAGAGCGTTTGTGTTTACCAGTGTAGACGACTGTTTCGTTTGTTGCTGACACTTTGTAAGAATTTCCAAACGATCTGGAAAGAAACGAGAGAAAAAAAAAATGGCTGATAAGAAGTTGTGGTCTAAAGAAGAGACATTATCTTTAATTTCTCATTAGGAATTACATCCCGTATTATGGGATGTGAAAAATAAAAATTACAGAAATCGAAAAAAAAACAAAATGCATTGAGAACCATAGGAGCTGCGCTAAATACAAATGAGAATGAAATCGGTCGTAAATTACATAATTTACGAACTCAATTTCATAGCGAATTAAGAAAAATAAAAGCCAACCATAGTGGAGACGGAACGAAAGATAAATATGAAACAAATTGGGAGTTTTTTGAAGCTATAAAGTTTATTCAAGCTGATCATTCCAATAAACAGACTATTGATAATCTTGTAAGTACTTTTATTAACTATCATTTTAAATAATACGTATAATGATTTGTGAATTTTTATACTAAATAACCGTTTAAAACACTTAACACAATGAGTTAAATAATATATTTATTAGTTCCTAACATTAACTAAAAGAAGTTAATTTAATTTAGATGTTTTGATACTGCCAATGTATTTCTCCTTGTGGGGAAATAAAATAATCTCTAAATTCGTCACGTATCTCTTTAGCATTTGCTGCACAGTTATGAGCATTTCCATGTTCTAAATCTAAAAGATTAGATTGCGACATCCCTGCGGTTCTCCATTCACCCGGTCTGTTATCTGTATCAAAAGTACCTGGTGGTGCATAAAATTTACTACCATGCGACAGCAGAAAATTATGTAGTACACATATTGCTGAGACAATTACTGTGGTTTTCTCAGGGCAAAGTTCAATTGGTGTTCTTAATATACGGAATCTATTAGCAATAAGGCCGAAAGCGTTCTCCACTACTCGTTTTGCCCGGGATAGGCGATAGTTAAATACTCGGTTATGCGCCGGTTGACCTCGAAATGGATATGGTTTTAATAAATAAGGTTTCATCGCAAAGGCATCATCACCCACTATGATGTAAGGTACCGACATTTCCCGTCCAGGTAAACTTTGGACAATTGGAAAATTTAAAGTGTTATTTTTCAAAGCACGTGACAAATTGCAGTTATTAAATACACCTCCATCTGATACCCTTCCGTTACATCCAATATCCACATACAAAAATTTATAAGTTGCATCAACTAATGCCATTAATACGATGCTGTGAAATCCTTTGTAATTATAGAAATTGCTGCCACTATTTGAAGGAGCTTGCATCATTATGTGCTTCCCGTCTATTGCTCCTACACAATGCGGAAAATTCCATAACTTTTCAAAAAGTTCTGCGTGTTGAAGCCATTCTTGGGGTGTCTTTGGGGTCTAAAATATAGTTAGCAAATCAAAAACATTTTTAAAGTTATACTTATTTATATGTACATATAAAGTATTGGTTTAGAGATAAAACTAAATGCGAACTGGCTGTATATTTCTAGGAAGAAGAGGACAAATCAAAAAATGCTGAGGCGATTGTTAATGTAAACGAGAATCCTGACAACATGAAAAAGAAAAGGGTAAAACGAAAGGATAACAGTCAATTAAAGGAGGATGATCTTTTAAATAAAGCAATGAAAATAATCGATAAACCAGCCGATGAATTTCAAATATTTGGAGATTTTGTGGCTTGTGAATTAAGAAATTTACAGAATCGAGAAAATCAACAAAGGTTAAAACGTATGATTCAACGTGCAATACTAGAAGTAGCTGAACAAGATACTTCTCGCCCTTCCTCGACTGCATCTTATTATTCAAGTTTTGTCTCTAGTCCTACTGATCAAGGTATGAATAATCTAAAAAAATGTCATGTCATGTCATACTGTTTACCTTCATATATGTATTTTTCAGACCCTCAGCGAGCGCCTCACAACACTCAGGTATTATACGAGCAATCGTACACACTGGTATCCGAAACAGATACATCAACGAATGATATGAATCTCCTACAAATATTATAATGTTATTCTTATTTAAGTAATCTTTAATAAATAATTACGTATAACTGTTGTTTCAATTGAAAACCTACCTGTTGCTAAGAACCTCAGTGTCACACACAGACGCTCTCGCGCAGTGATGGCACAACGCATTTTGGTACATTTATGCTTCGTAATGGTGGGTCCTACAATTTCCAAAAGATGCTCAAAATCAGTAGCTGTCATTCGAAAGAAATTATCAAGTTGGCAAGGATCTTCCGACTTTAATTCCGACAACGGCGTTTCATAAATTCCAAGATCGCATCTCCGTAATATCCAGTTCCTCACCCACATTTTTCTTTTTTTCTTCTTTTGTTGTAATAAATGAATTACAATATATGCAGCACTACATTTAATTTGATATGCCATTTTAGTATAACTTTAGTATAAATCTAAATAATCAAGAAGTCTACTTTACGTTATTATAGTTCTGATAATTTTTTTATAATGTAAACACATCCTACACTTTACAAGCAATAACTCCCGAGATCAATTTCAGAACTTAATTGCGGAGAGTAACTTTCGGAAAAAGTTGCGTCTAGTGGATACACTTTTTAAAGTTATTTCTGAGACCAGTGTCACAATTTTGTTGCTAGTGGACATGCACCTTATGACCCGGGTTCCGTGCACGCGGTTGTGGGCGAAACTGTGTGGACGCAGATCGGTAAACCAAAACTGACAAAATGTGCTTAACTTATAGCTTATGCTGACAAACTGTAAGGAGCGGCTCTTACATTGCGGGTGGGCGTGCAAATGCGTATGCAACAAATTGAAATTTGTCACGCAGAAGTTTATTTGGTCAAAGGATAATAATGAAAAAATAAGAGTAAAATTTAATATAATAAACTTTAATGAATAGAGTTATCAAACAAATTATAAAAGATAAAAGAAAAAAAATGATAAATAATAAAACGTTTAATTAAACAAAATTGAAGATAAACTAATATTTCCGATCAAAAATTATTAACTGATTAAAGATTACTGAACAAGAAGTTATCAATTGAATTTATTGAGCATGACTCCTCTGACGAAAGTTACCAAATAATTTCATACAATTTAGACATACCAAATTATAGAACGGAAGCTGTTAGCAATTTTACAGAAAACATAACTTACAGAGGGTTAAAAATCTCATCGTGGTAACGGTTATTGATCGATTCTCGCTCTTGGTCCCAGCGCCACCCTTGGTAATTGGTTCGCCCCCGAAGATGGATCTCTACTTCCGGATTTGGAACTCTTCTCAAAGCTCCCCGGATTGGTGAAGGATTCTTCTTCTTCTTTGGGCTTCCTTGGGGCTGACCACAGGTTGGGACTCTCTGAACTGAAGACCGAGACTAAGACTCGACTGACTGAGACTCGCTTTCTTTAACCCGTCTGAGATTTTTATACCCTTCTTTTCCGAGCGCTCTTAATCTAAACAATTAATTTCATTGGTCCTACAACTCTTAAACTAAATGTAAAGAAAGAAATCATATAGGGAACCTTTTGTTTAAATTAACGATCAAAAATTGAAAATCAATTCTAAAATCAATCAATAAATTTTAATAGAACCCGCGGTTCACTACAAAACCAATTAAGACTCTTGGTAGGACACGGGTTGATATGAGTGCTTTCGGGAAAACGCTTAAATTACATATGTAAGTGACAAAAGAAAACGATATTCCCTTGTTTGGATTAGATTGGTGCATAGCCTTTAACGTACCCTTACCACCTGGGGCTAAAGTTTTACATGAAATCTGAAGAAGAAGGAAGTAGTTGTAAAAGACACGGAGCGGCTCGTGTAATTTACTAGGGAAGGTCGTGCACTCTGCTATCGCGCTCGTTTAAAAACGAACAGCAGGACTCGAAAAAGGCAGGTGATAAGTGAAACAAACAAACAAAACAAAGGTTTAAAAGTATATATAATGTGCTTTAACAAATTAATTTCTTCAACAATTAAACTATACGATGGTAATCTTCGATAAGAGGCGACGATGTTCAACAATTCGAGAAAATTCTACTTACGATATCCCATCATTTCCCAAAGGTTCAAAATTCACTACGATACGGAATCACTTTCTTTTAAACAACAAACAAAAAAAAACAAGTTAACCTTTTACAAGAATACAACTCAAACTTCGAAATTCAATTTACGGATAACAAACAGCAATGAGAAAAATTACTACTTTTCGGAAAATGGTTACAATTCAACCACTCAAGCCCGCGTTCTCGGCTTGTCTTCCCTTTATTTTCGACTCCGTCTCTTTATATCTTTCTCACCCTTCCTTTTCATCTCGCCCTCTTATCACCACCCACGCGACGGCTCCCACGGCCTAAGAATGTTAAGTTTTGTTTAGTCTATGCACTAAACGAAACTTAGCGATAACAAATTAATCCATTAAGGAAAGGACAAAGTATTCAATTTTTTATTAGGTGTAATGCGGTTTGTTACATAGTATCGGAGAGCGGTACTGTTGACAAGCTGCTGGAGGAGTTTGGTCAGGGGTTCGAGGAGTCCTTAGGTACTATAAGGGGTCATTATGCGAAGATTCATATCCAGGACGGCATTGCACCAAAGAGATTTCGTCCCAGGAATGTGCCATTAGCATTGCAGGATCAAGTTGCGGCAGAGCTGCAGAGGTTGGTGAAAGAGGGGGTCCTCGAGCTGCTGAATACCACAAACCAGCCTATTTCATGGGCATCACCAATTGTTGTCGTTATGAAGTCGAATGGTAAGATGAGACTATGTGCAGATTTTAAGGTAGCAATAAATCATTACGTACAAATGGATGATTACCCTTTGCCCCGGTTTGAGGATATCACAACCAACTTGTTGGGCGGTAGCTACTTTTCAAAGATTGATCTAAAGGATGCATACCTTCAGATGGAGGTTCATCTGGAATCACGGAAATATTTGGTCGTGGCCCCCCATAAGGGATATTTTGCTTATAGGCGATTGCCGTTTGGAATCAGTTTTGCGTCGGCCTCTTTTCCACCGCACGATGGACCAGATTCTTTTCGGAATTGTTGGCGTTGTTTGTAGGTTCATTGAAAATCTTCACATGAGATGTGTTCTGTTGCATCGTTTATTAAAAAAAATGCAAAATGGGAATGGACAAAAGAGGACACACATGAGTTCGATGTGTTAAAACAGAGCTTATCATCGAGCCATACATGGTCCATTATGATCCGGACAAACCGTTAGTAATTTCTAGCGATGCCAGTGGAGTGGGTGCGGGAGCAGTTTTGTTACATAGATTTCCTGATGGTACTTTGAAGCCCATCGCGTGTGCTTCACGTTCGTTCAGTGATGTAGAGAGGTTTGGTTTATGCCGTGTCTAAATTTCACTAATATACTTACGGCAGGCGATTTACCCTGATTACAGACCATAAACCATTGGAACGAATTTTTGGTGAGGATCGTCAGACTCCAAAATTTGCAAGCAATCGGTTGTTGCGTTGGGTCATGACTTTGAACAGTTATGATTTCGAAATCATGTATCGGCCTGGGAAAAATGGTGCCGCAGATTAGTTGTCCCGACTTCCATTACTTGCATCTTTGAGCTCGTGTAGCGTGCCACTTTATTCGCGGTTGTTGCATTTGCGAGTGGAGAAGAGCGCGATGATGTGATGTGATGTCAAAGGTAGGGATATGCCGGTAAATTTACTCCCCTTTTATGAAAAACGTGATGAGTTATCGTTCGAAGAGGTAGTTTTGTTATGGAAAGGGCGTGTATGGGTTCCAAGCTTATTACGTGAAAGAGTTCTGGTTAATTTCAAAAATAAACGAAATAGGAGCATTTTTTGAAATTGCGAGAATATGACTTTTGGCTATAACTTAAAAACAAAAGAAGATAGAGGTTTTGTCTTTGCGGGATTGAATATTTCTCGAAAAAAGAGATCGGAACATGGCACCTATTTTTTTCGTATCTCTCATAGTTTCAGAGATACCCTATAACAACACCACAATTTGCCCACCCTGTACATATGTATTAATAAAAGCATGTGGGACATGTGTATGAATCTTCACACCTCTGTTGACGTCATTACTCGATTTATACGGAAATAATAGCATAAATGCTCGGATAATACGAATTCAAATTTTTGTTCGCATAATCCGAAATTTCCGATTTTTCGAGTCACGGTCGGTCCCGTTTAGCTCGGATTATCGAGACTCTACTGTATTTAGAGATCTCCAAACTGAAAAAGATTGGGAACCTCTGATTTTGAGATTATTATATTATTTTAGAGTTTATATATAAAAAACTATTTAATTTATTAAACTTTTTAACTAATTATATTATTTTAGGAATCCAAAAGACCAAATAAAATTGGAAAATCTAGGAGTTTATTCCATCCCCTGCGGCTCATGCAACAAGAACTACGTGGGACAGACCAACAGAAGAATAGCTGCCAGAGTAGAAGAACACAAGCTGAGCATCCGAAACAAACAGCTCACTTCTGCTCTCTTCCGCCACCATCTGGATACAGGCCATATCATCAATTTCGAGGGTTGCAAGCAGGTAGCCAACGTTCCGCATTGGAGAACCAGATTGATCCGGGAATCCATTGAAATAGCGAAGAACGGCACCCTCAACAAGAGGGATGATGCCCTACACTTGTCAGCAGCGTGGAGAACGGTCCTAGAGCACTCCAGGCCCAGGGCTGCTTTCCTGAGGCAAGGACCATCCAATTCGGAACGGCAGGACGCCGAGCTGCCTATCATTCTTGAAGCGTCCAGTGGGAGCAGCCCAGGTCCAGCAATCACCGGACAGCGGGTCAGTGGCCTCTTCTCGCCCATGGATGACGTCACCAAAACCATATCCGGTGGAAAATCCCCAGGACCGTTAATCGCCGTACGACAGGTCAATGACCCCCCCCCCACCACCCACGACTCACGTCACGTCGGACATAAACACCCCCACCACCTCACCCCCGACCAATCGCTATCACCTACGACCAAGACGACCTACTACAAAAAGGAGCCAAGGCACTGCAGTACCTCAGGAGACTACGACAAAGCACTGAAGATGCCAAGTGAGATCTTGGCGAAACGTCTGCCCTTGTCCACAGGGAACAACCAAGAAGATGAACGGATGATACCTCGGATCAACCAAAACACATACTTTTCCATCCGCGAAGCATTACGAATTACTATTATATATATTATTATATATTATATATATTTTATTATATATAGAGCAACATTCGAATCATTCAATACTAGTAGCGAAACAAAAAAATCTTATGGATGACATAATTTATCTAAATGAGGATACTATAAGAAATAAGGAAAAAATGGAAAGCCAATTTCCAAATAAAAATTCAATGAGGGAAGAATGGGAACTTGTGAAATCGAAAAAAAATTGAGAAAAATGAAAAGAAAAAGAAGAAAGAATCACATAACAAGTATTCGTTTATTGGGGAGTCGAATGATAGTACACCAAAGACAGCTCCAAAAAAAGCCTTTATTTACGTTGGCAGGCTTGATTCAATAACAAAAGCGGAAGATGTGATCCATCATTTGAAAGAAGATTTTCCAGAAGTGTTATGTGAAACAATAAATTCTAAATATCCTGAATATTATGCATCATTTAAGCTCACTGTAGATGTCATTTACAACGGGTGTGTTTCCACAAGCTCTGAAACAAACAATAATAAAACCATTATATAAGAAAGGTGATCGATCTGACCTAATGAATTACAGACTATTGCTTTAATTCCAAATATTGCAAAAGTGTTTGAAAAAATTACGTTAAATAGAATGGCTGATTTTATAACTAAAAACAAGATTCTTAATAATACCCAGTATGGCTACATTAAAAGACGTTCAACCACCCGAGCAATATTTCAATTATTGGAAAAAATTACATCTTCTATTAGTAACAATGACATCACTGGCTGTATTTTTATGGATTTGACCAAAGCCTTTGACTGTGTCCATCATGAAACTCTTTTGTGTAAAATGGAATGCATGGGTTTCCGTGGTATAGTCTTAAAATGGTTCAAGTCTTATTTGTCTTGCAGAAGACAACGCGTTGTGTCTTACAACGCTTCCGGTGAAGAAGTGAAATCGGAGTGGAGAGAGGTGGTTCATGGGGTACCCCAGGGATCTGTACTTGGACCATTCCTGTTTCTTCTTTACATTAATGATCTTCCTGATATATTGGACAGCCTATTGGTGCTATTTGCTGATGATTCCACGTGTGTGGTAACTGGAAGAAACGTTGAAGATATCTTAAGAAAAGCAGAAGACATCTTAAAAAAATTGAAGCAATGGTTTACAGGGAATAACTTACATCTCAATATTGACAAAACAAGTTTCATGACCTTTGGAAACAATCCACCAGAGATAAAGATTAACTTACAAGAGGAAATACTTAATTTTGACCGAGAAATTAAGTTCCTGGGGTTAATGCTTGATTCCCGTTTGTCATGGAAACAACACATCGAAGGGTTAGCTTTCGGGTTATCAAGATCTTGTTATGCGCTTCGTACTGTGGCAAGAGGTGTAAATGTGAGTGCCGCTTTAAGTGTTTATTATGCATGCGTCGAGTCACGTTTACGATATGGGGTCATTTTCTGGGGAAATGTTCCAAGTGCTGAACGCGTTTTCATCCTACAGATTGTTTCTGTATGAGAGCAATATTTCACCTGTGTCCGTGTGAATCATGTAAACCTATTTTTAAACAACAAAATATACTTACGTTTCCGTCGTTGTTTATCTTGGAATGTGCACTTTTTGTTAAAAATAATTATGTGCACTTTTTCTCACAATATGAATTGTATCACTGTCACCAAACGCGAGGTACTGAGCAGTTATATCTAATGCCACCTAAGACAAGTTACACTAGAATACAAAAGAGTGTTGTGTATTTTTGTATAAAATTATACAATTTTTTACCAATGAATTTAAAAATGTTACCTACAAAGCAATTCAAAAAATGTTTAAGAGCTTATTTAATTGAAGGGACCTTCTATAGAGTAGATGATTTCTTTTCCAAACCTGTTTATATTAAACATTGAGTCCGTATTTTTTGTTATGACATTGTATTATATTTTTCTTTTTTTTTTGTTCTGACTTTTTTCCCTGCAGATAGCATTATGGAAATAAAGATTTATTATTATTATTATTATTTTCAATCAAGAAAAAAGTGAGAAATTACATTTGAATTATTACATAAATATTCATAATAAAAAGCTTATATTTTATACTGGTTTATAATCCAATTTACTCTCCAATTTCTTATTATCAGCAACTTTTCTTACAGCTTTCATAAAATCTTCTTGAACAACATATTCGCGTTCCGCTCGAATAGCAAATAACCCAGCTTCCGTACACACGTTTCTATTAAAAAATGAAATAAGCAATAAAAAAATAAATTATTCACATCTTTTACCTTAAATCTGCACCGTTAAAAGTGTCAGATAACTTAACAATAGCCTCATAATCAATTTCGCCATGTTTTGCAATCGGACCAGCGTGGATTTTCAAAATTTCCAATCGAGCTTGTTCATTGGGAAGAGGAATTTCGATCTTACGATCTAAACGACCCGGACGTAACAAAGCCGGGTCTAAAGTATCAGGCCGATTCGTTGCCATAATCATTTTTACTTGCCCCAAGGAATCAAAACCGTCCATTTGGTTCAATAATTCCATTAAAGTTCTTTGAATTTCTCGATCGGCTGATGTGCCCTCGGAAAATCTTCGACCACCTTTAATAAAATATTTATTTAAAAAAATATATGAAAGAATAATTTATTTTTACCAATAGCATCAATCTCATCCATAAAAATAATACATGGTTGGTGATCTTTGGCGTAATTAAACATTTCACGAATTAATCTTGCCGATTCCCCGATATATTTGTCAACAATTGCACTTGATACGACTTTTAGGAAGTTTGCGTCTAATTGGGAAGCCACGGCTCGGGCTAATAATGTTTTACCAGTTCCTGGGGGGCCGTATAATAAACAACCCTTCGGTGGTGTTATTCCTACTCTCATGAATAACTCGGGGTTCATTAAAGGTAATTCAATAACTTCGCGTAATTCGCGAATTTGCTCGGATAAGCCTCCGATAGCTGAATATGTAACATTTCCGGGATCTTCATGACTCATATTGTAAACTAATGGATCAACTTCTCTCGGTAAATACCTCATTATTGTTAAAGTAGTCATATCCAATGCAACTCTCGTTCCTGCTTTTAATTTAGTTTTATCTAATTGGCGCCTACACCCCACTACATATCTCGGACCGTTTGTTGCTTTAACAATAAACTTTTCTTCCGTTAATTGTTTGAGAACTTCCCCGACTATTTGCCCAACACTTTGAAGCGCTTTTAAATCGTTTTCGGATTTATCATATTGCTTTGTTAAGTCTTTAAGTTGTTCTCTCACTATAAATCGGTTAATTTTTTAGTTCCTCTTTGATGTTGTTTAGGAATACAAGAAATACTTACTTTCTTTTAATCGGGATTCAACTTCTTTGTGCTCAAGAAGCTTTTTACGATAGTCTTGAAGACTTTTTTCCCGGTCAACTTCAACAGCGGTCATCTTTTCGGTTTAAAACGCAAATGAAGAATGTTCAGAAATTACAAGAGTGACAATTCAGTTTTTGACATCAAAATGGACATAACCTCTATACAAGTTTACTGATCCACAGTGAACATAGTCACGAATGTTAGGGAACCATCACGTTAGATGACGCTAATGATCGTTAAAATCGTAATCGTTACCTACTTTAGCGGCTATTTAGGAACATTTTGTTGTTATGACAATGAGTTTCTCGGTGTAAGTTAATTTTATGATTTGTTAATCAGTTTTTTGTGTTTTTTTTTAAATTTATTACAAAATGTTCTCATTAATGACGTTATTTCCGGCAATTTTATGTATGGTGAGTGTATTAAATGGAATTTTCTTTTTTATAAATGCGCTTTAAAAATTATCTACATGAATTTTCATTTGAAGAGACAATGAGCGTCTTCAATTTTTAAAATAAGTAAATGTTTTACACTGTAGTTGTTATCTGATTGGTCTGGACTTCCTTTGGTCTTCAATTTTAATAATTCCACTTAATTAAACTTAAAAAATCATTTAATTTGATACCAAACTCCATTAGGGTACCTTTTATTATGAAATTGACGTTTAACTTTGACTGAACTTTTTAAAATCATTTAATTTCATACCAAACTCGACTATTTTTGCTGTTATAATAAAAAGTTATGTGACATTGACAGATGTCAAATCCGCCATCTTGAATTTTAACAATTGCGCTTAATTTGATTTAAAAAATCATTTAATTTGATACCAAACTCGATTAGGGTATCTTTTATTATGAAATTGACGTTTAACTTTGACAGATGTCAAATACGCCATTTTAAATTTTAACAATACAATTTTATTAAGCTTGGGAAGTCGTTTAATTTAATACCAATCATTATAATCATTTAATTTTATACCAAACTCGACTATTTTTGCTATTATAATAAAAAGTTATGTGACATTGACAGATGTCAAATTAACAATCTTGAATTTTAGCAATTGCACTTAATTTGACTTAAAAAATCAATTAATTTGATACCAAACTCGATTAGGGTATCTTTTATTATGAAATTGACGTTTAACTTTGACAGATGTCAAATACACCATTTTGAATTTTAATAATACAATTTTATTATGCTTGGGAAGTCGTTAAATTTAATACCAATCATTATAATCATTTAATTTCATACCAAACTCGACTATTTTTGCTGTTATAATAAAAAGTTATGTGACATTGACAGATGTCAAATTAACAATCTTGAATTTTAGCAATTGCACTTAATTTGACTTAAAAAATCAATTAATTTGATACCAAACTCGATTAGGGTATCTTTTATTATGAAACTGACGTTTACCTTTGACAGATGTCAAATACGCCATTTTGACTTTTAATAATACAATTTTATTAAGCTTGGGAAATCGTTTAATTTAATACCAATCATTAAAATCATTTAATTTCATACCAAACCCGACTATTTTTGCTGTTATAATAAAAAGTTATGTGACATTGACAGATGTCAAATTAGCAATCTTGAGTTTTAGCAATTGCACTTAATTTGACTTAAAATATCAATTAATTTGATACCAAACTCGATTAGGGTATCTTTTATTATGAAATTGACGTTTAACTTTGGCAGATGTCAAATACGCCATTTTGAATTTTAATAATACAATTTTATTAAGCTTGGGAAGTCGTTTAATTTAATACCAATCATTATAATCATTTAATTTTATACTAAACTCGACTATTTTTGCTGTTATAATAAAAAGTTATGTGACATTGACAGATGTCAAATTAGCAATCTTGAATTTTAACAATTGCACTTAATTTGACTTAAAAAATCACTTAATTTGATACCAAACTCGATTAGGGTATCTTTTATTATGAAACTGACGTTTACCTTTGACAGATGTCAAATACGCCATTTTGAATTTTAATAATACAATTTTATTAAGCTTGGGAAATCGTTTAATTTAATACCAATTTTTAAAATCATTTAATTTCATACCAAACCCGACTATTTTTGCTGTTATAATAAAAAGTTATGTGACATTGACATATGTCAAATTAGCAATCTTGAATTTTAACAATTGCACTTAATTTGACTTAAAAAATCACTTAATTTGATACCAAACTCGATTAGGGTATCTTTTATAATGAAACTGACGTTTACCTTTGACAGATGTCAAATACGCCATTTTGAATTTTAATAATACAATTTTATTAAGCTTGGGAAATCGTTTAATTTAATACCAATTTTTAAAATCATTTAATTTCATACCAAACCCGACTATTTTTGCTGTTATAATAAAAAGTTATGTGACATTGACAGATGTCAAATTAGCAATCTTGAATTTTAACAATTGCACTTAATTTGACTTAAAAAATCACTTAATTTGATACCAAACTCGATTAGGGTATCTTTTATTATGAAACTGACGTTTACCTTTGACAGATGTCAAATACGCCATTTTGAATTTTAATAATACAATTTTATTAAGCTTGGGAAATCGTTTAATTTAATACCAATTTTTAAAATCATTTAATTTCATACCAAACCCGACTATTTTTGCTGTTATAATAAAAAGTTATGTGACATTGACATATGTCAAATTAGCAATCTTGAATTTTAACAATTGCACTTAATTTGACTTAAAAAATCACTTAATTTGATACCAAACTCGATTAGGGTATCTTTTATAATGAAACTGACGTTTACCTTTGACAGATGTCAAATACGCCATTTTGAATTTTAATAATACAATTTTATTAAGCTTGGGAAATCGTTTAATTTAATACCAATCATTAAAAGCATTTAATTTCATACCAAACCCGACTATTTTTGCTGTTATAATAAAAAGTTATGTGACATTGACAGATGTCAAATTAGCAATCTTGAATTTTAGCAATTGCACTTAATTTGACTTAAAAAATCAATTAATTTGATACCAAACTCGATTAGGGTATCTTTTATTATGAAATTGACGTTTAACATTGACAGATGTCAAATACGCCATTTTGAATTTTAATAATACAATTTTATTAAGCTTGGGAAGTCGGTTAATTTAATACCAATCATTATAATCATTTAATTTCATACCAAACTCGACTATTTTTGCTGTTATAATAAAAAGTTATGTGACATTGACAGATGTCAAATTAGCAATCTTGAATTTTAGCAATTGCACTTAATTTGACTTAAAAAATCAATTAATTTGATACCAAACTCGATTAGGGTATCTTTTATTATGAAATTGACGTTTAACTTTGACAGATGTCAAATACGCCATTTTGAATTTTAATAATACAATTTTATTAAGCTTGGGAAGTCGGTTAATTTAATACCAATCATTAAAAGCATTTAATTTCATACCAAACCCGACTATTTTTGCTGTTATAATAAAAAGTTATGTGACATTGACAGATGTCAAATTAGCAATCTTGAATTTTAGCAATTGCACTTAATTTGACTTAAAAAATCAATTAATTTGATACCAAACTCGATTAGGGTATCTTTTATTATGAAATTGACGTTTAACATTGACAGATGTCAAATACGCCATTTTGAATTTTAATAATACAATTTTATTAAGCTTGGGAAGTCGGTTAATTTAATACCAATCATTATAATCATTTAATTTCATACCAAACTCGACTATTTTTGCTGTTATAATAAAAAGTTATGTGACATTGACAGATGTCAAATTAGCAATCTTGAATTTTAGCAATTGCACTTAATTTGACTTAAAAAATCACTTAATTTGATACCAAACTAGATGAGAATATCTTTTATTATGAAATTGACGTTTAACTTTGACAGATGTCAAAACGATTTCCCATCGTTTAATTTAATACCAATCATTAAAATCATTTAATTTCAAACCAAACTCGACTATTTTTGCTGTTATAATAAAAAGTTATGTGACATTGACAGATGTCAAATTAGCAATCTTGAATTTTAGCAATTGCACTTAATTTGACTTAAAAAATCAATTAATTTGATACCAAACTCGATTAGGGTACCTTTTATTATGAAATTGACGTTTAACTTTGACAGATGTCAAATCCGCCATTTTGAATTTTAATAATACAATTTTATTAAGCTTGGGAAATCGTTTAATTTAATACCAATCATTAAAATCATTTAATTTCAAACCAAAGTCGACTATTTTTGCTGTTATAATAAAAAGTTATGTGACATTGACAGATGTCAAATTAGCAATCTTGAATTTTAACAATTGCACTTAATTTGACTTAAAAAATCACTTAATTTGATACCAAACTTGATTACGGTATCTTTTATTATGAAATTGACGTTTAACTTTGACAGATGTCAAATACGCCAGTTTGAATTTTAATAATACAATTTTATTAAGCTTGGGAAATCGTTTAATTTAATACCAATCATTAAAATCATTTAATTTCATACCAAACCCGACTATTTTTGCTGTTATAATAAAAAGTTATGTGACATTGACATATGTCAAATTAGCAATCTTGAATTTTAACAATTGCACTTAATTTGACTTAAAAAATCACTTAATTTGATACCAAACTCGATTAGGGTATCTTTTATAATGAAACTGACGTTTACCTTTGACAGATGTCAAATACGCCATTTTGAATTTTAATAATACAATTTTATTAAGCTTGGGAAATCGTTTAATTTAATACCAATCATTAAAAGCATTTAATTTCATACCAAACCCGACTATTTTTGCTGTTATAATAAAAAGTTATGTGACATTGACAGATGTCAAATTAGCAATCTTGAATTTTAGCAATTGCACTTAATTTGACTTAAAAAATCAATTAATTTGATACCAAACTCGATTAGGGTATCTTTTATTATGAAATTGACGTTTAACATTGACAGATGTCAAATACGCCATTTTGAATTTTAATAATACAATTTTATTAAGCTTGGGAAGTCGGTTAATTTAATACCAATCATTATAATCATTTAATTTCATACCAAACTCGACTATTTTTGCTGTTATAATAAAAAGTTATGTGACATTGACAGATGTCAAATTAGCAATCTTGAATTTTAGCAATTGCACTTAATTTGACTTAAAAAATCAATTAATTTGATACCAAACTCGATTAGGGTATCTTTTATTATGAAATTGACGTTTAACTTTGACAGATGTCAAATACGCCATTTTGAATTTTAATAATACAATTTTATTAAGCTTGGGAAGTCGTTTAATTTTATACCAATCATTATAATCATTTAATTTCATACCAAACTCGACTATTTTTGCTGTTATAATAAAAAGTTATGTGACATTGACAGATGTCAAATTAGCAATCTTGAATTTTAGCAATTGCACTTAATTTGACTTAAAAAATCAATTAATTTGATACCAAACTCGATTAGGGTATCTTTTATTATGAAATTGACGTTTAACTTTGACAGATGTCAAATACGCCATTTTGAATTTTAATAATACAATTTTATTAAGCTTGGGAAGTCGTTTAATTTTATACCAATCATTATAATCATTTAATTTCATACCAAACTCGACTATTTTTGCTGTTATAATAAAAAGTTATGTGACATTGACAGATGTCAAATTAGCAATCTTGAATTTTAGCAATTGCACTTAATTTGACTTAAAAAATCAATTAATTTGATACCAAACTCGATTAGGGTATCTTTTATTATGAAATTGACATTTGGCTTTGATAGAAGAATTTGATACCAAGCAAGATTAGGGTATTTTTATATAAAATTGACGTTTGGCATTGGCAGATGTCAAATCCGTCATCTTGAATTTTAATAATTTTACTTAATTATGCTTAAAAAAATCATTTAATTTGATACCAAACTCGATTAGGGTATCTTTTATTATGAGATTGACGTTTGGCATTGACAGATGTCAAATCCGACATTTTGAATTTTAATAATACAATTTTATTAAGCTTAGGAAATCATTTAATTTAATACCAATCATTACAATCATTTAATTTGATACCAAACTCATGAAAAAGTTTAAATGTGACATTTGACATTGAAGAAAAAGTAAAATTTGACACATGTCATATCTGCCATTTTGATTTTGATAAATTAATCCTATTCATCGATTTAATGCCAAATATAACCAAATTAGTTCAATACAAAAATTAAAAAATGACATTGGTTATATGACATTTGACAGGTTTTATTTTGACAGGCGTCATTTTCCTTTGGAGTGTCATTTATTATAAGAAAATCGTTGAATCTCGTTCTAAATATCAAGTGTAAAAAAATAAAAAAATAGATAATAAATAAAATTTGACATTTGAGACTAACACATGTCATAGTTGCCATTTTGAATTTAATATTTTCGTTATTATCCGTAAAAAACATTTAATTAATGTAAAAAAATAGCTAAATTAGTTATTTTATTTCATAAAATAGTTTAAATGTGACATTTGACATTGAAGAAAAAACAAAATTTGACATATGTCATATCCGCCGTTTTGAAAATGACGTATTACGCTTCCTTAGATTTAAAAATCCTTTATTTAAAGCTAATTAAGATAATTAAGAGAAAAATCGAATGCTTTTTAAATTTATTTAACGAATTTGACAGCTGTCAAAATTACTACAGTTTGCGTTAAAATGTCAAAATTAATCTTTATCCGGATATAGTGATTAGGTTGGTATCAACATTTACGCTTAATTGATTAAGATAAGCCGAAATATAAACGTTGCAAGTGACACCTGTCAAATGTCATATGTCAAAATTATTGAATTAAAATAAATAATGATTTATCGTTATTTTAGATCGATTTAAAATTGAAAATAGGGTTATTTAAGTACAAAAACGGCGAGTTTATTTTAAAAATTGAGGAAGGTATAGGAAAAACACAGAGTACTAGTCTGTAAGGAAAAAATTAAATTAAAGATGGCGGCTGTCAATGTCATTTATTATATTATACAAGTTTGATTTATTTAATCGAAAATATGGGTTGTGATGTATCAAAAAAGGATTTTTTGTGCTTATTACGAAGAAAAAAGAAAAAACAAAATTTGACACATGTCATATCCGCCATTTTGAAAATGACGTATTATGCTTCGTTTTATTTAAAAATCCTTTATTTAAAACCAATTAAGATAAATAAGGAAAAAATCGAATAGTTTTTAAGTTTATTTAACAAATTTGACAGCTGTCAAAATTACCACAACCTGCGTTAAAATGTCAAAATTAATCTTTATCCGGATATACTGATTAGGTTGGTATCAAAATTTACGCTTAATTGGTTAATATAAGCCGAAATAAAAACGTTGTAAGTGACACCTGTCAAATGTCATATGTCAAAATAATTGAATTAAAAAAAATAATGATTTAACGTTATTTTAGATCGATTTAAAATTGAAAATCGGGTTATTTAAGTCCAAAAACGGCGAGTTTATTTTCAAAATTGACGAAGATATACGCAAACTTATATTAAAGATGGCGGCTGTCAACGTCATTTGTGACGTTGATTTAATTAATTTAAAAGTTTGATTTATTTAATCGAAAATATGGGTTGTGGGGTATCAAATTAAAGGATTTTTTGTGCTTATTACGAAAAAAAAAGAAAAAACAAAATTTGACACATGTCATATCCGCCATTTTGAAAATGACGTATTATGCTTCGTTTTATTTAAAAATCCTTTATTTAAAACCAATTAAGATAAATAAGGGAAAAATCGAATAGTTTTTAAGTTTATTTAACGAATTTGACAGCTGTCAAAATTACCACAACCTGCGTTAAAATGTCAAAATTAATCTTTATCCGGATATACTGATTAGGTTGGTATCAAAATTTACGCTTAATTGATTAATATAAGACGAAATAAAAACGTTGCATGTGACACCTGTCAAATGTCATATGTCAAAACAATTGAATTTAAAAAAAAATCGAAAATATGGGTTGTGGGGTATCAAATTAAAGGATTTTTTGTGCTTATTATGATTTTGACATTTTCACAAAAAAATTATTAATAAAAAAATCAATAGGACGGATTTTTATTGATTTTCTTTCATAAATATGGGTTGTGGGGTATCAAATTACAGGATCTTTTGTGCTTATTACGATTTTGATAATTTTACAAAATGATATTGATAAAAAAATCAAAATGGCGGATTTTTTTATTAATTTTTTTTTGAAAATATGGGTTGTTGGGTATCAAATTAAAAGATTTTTGTACTCATTATGATTTTATTCAACAGGAAACCCTCCCAATGAGAACCAAAGAAATCGACATCGCCAATGTAAGCGCTTGTCAATCTATTTATTATATTATTAAATAAGACATTTACGATCTTTCAAATTTCATCATTATTATCTTGATTCTATTAAAGCGTAAAAACTTGGTCATCTTTTAACATTTTTTAGGTGGAATAGATTTCAAATTGAAACAACGAGTTATACATCATTTCAAAGAGGAAGAATCAACCTTCAATTTGAGTGAAATTTTTTCGTACAACAATTAAATTTGCCGCTTTCTTGTACCAGATTTTTCAATTATAATACACGAGAAAACATTTTAATTTATTTTTTTCATTTCTTTGAAAAAAAAATAAAAAAAATTGGATTAGAATTAGCTGACTGGTTTCTTTTTAAATGAAAATCGGTTTCTTTTTTATTTAAGGTCATAGCACAGTATAGATATAGACCTAGATTCTATATCTATACTGTGGTCATAGTCTAATTGTAAGTTTAAAGTTTTTTTCATTTTTCAAAGTTGTATTTTTATGTTACAACAATCATTATTTAAATAAAAGTTTTAATTACAAAACATATAAGTCTCAATTAAAATCTTAAAATTAATAAAAAATATTAAAATCTGCATTGAAAATTAAATTTGGCGGTATTTGATAATAGTTAGGAACCACTCCGTTCGAGGGCGCTAGTGCTGAGTAATGTAGAGTATCTATGAAAATGGTCCTAACCAAAAAATAACTGAGAAAACTGTAATAATTAAAGAATTAATTTAAAATCATTATTATTAATAATTATTTATTATTAATATTGATTGATTTTACATTTTATTTGATAAATAAATTGATTAATTAAATTTTTTTTATAATCTAGGGATTTTTTGTTCGGGAAAATTAAAAAGTTCAAATTTGACAATGACATAATTCTTTAATTTTCTTGTATTAACCTCAATGAGGTTAATTTGGAACGAGTAAGGATCGAGTTCGAATTAATTATGCCGAAATTTAAATTGAGGTAACGTTTATTACAATATCTTTATTTATAATCGAAAAATAACAATAGATTCTAAAATGCCCGTGGTGATCATGCGCATAAAATGTTTCGAAAACTAACCTTTTGTGTAATGTCAATTTCCGTGGCCGTACTTTTATTTTTCGGAGCCCAGTTTACAATCGGAGAACGGTAGTCTCTGATGTCCGGCATATGATTACGCGGTGGTAATAATTAGCTTAAAGCCGTTTTTCTTCTTAATTTCCTTCTTTAGTTTCTATTTATTCAACAAAAAACAATTTGGTTAACTCAGGGTAAGAATAACAAAAAAAGAAACTCTCATAATGTTAATTATTCATAACAATACGTTTATTCATTTTTTAATTATTATTTTTATTTCCAGAATGTTTTCAAATGGCCTAAACTGTAGTCTCCCCTTCAATTGCATGAGCGTTACGAGAGATTCTGGATCTGATGAACTTTTACCAAGTAAAATGGCCAGAGAACCGGTCCTATTAAATGTTTATGATATGTACAAAATTAATGATATAACATCTAATATAGGTTTAGGGGTTTTTCACTCAGGTAAGTTCAGTTAAATATTGTACGAACGATACGGTCACTTTCTTTTTTAATTTTAGGTGTAGAAATATATGGTACTGAGTTTGCTTACGGTGGTCACCAATTTCCTTTTACAGGAATATTTGAAATTATGCCACGTGACGAACATGAATTAGGTGAACAATTTAGATTTAGGTAAATATTTTTGCTTTTATTTTGACACTTTTTTCTTCAAAATATTTTTGTTTAATTATTTCTAATAGATGGCGCTGTTATTTTCATTTCAAACAAATTTATGTAAATTTGCTTATATACACACTACTTATCATTTAGTAATGTATAATTAACAAAATTATTTTGATGGTGTGGTTTTAATTTATTTTTATGTCTTTTTTTTCGAAAAAATTAATTTATTATATAAAAAAACCACAATTTATTTTCACCAATAGATGGTGCTAACTACACCTGTCAAAAAGTATTTTTCATCAACTAATTTTTTTGTAATTTTGTTTCTATTCAATTTTCTCATAAACAATTTTTCTAATTAAACGAAATGAGTCAATTACAATTTAATTCCTTAATTTACTTGGAAGAAATTAAAAAAGGTTTGATTGGTTTAATTAGATTATTATCACTCATCATTCTCTTTGAAGTTTAGTTTTTTTTAGATTTAGTTATTTAATTGATATTAATTTTTTTTAATTTTTATAGACAAAGCATTCATATTGGGTATACAGATTTCACGGAAGATGAAATTAAAAGAATAGTAAACGAATTGGGCAAGGAATTTCGTGGGGATCGTTATCACCTGATGAACAACAATTGCAATCATTTCTCTGGTGCATTTACAAAGGTAAATAACAAAAAAATCACCTTTTTTTGATAGCTTTGTTTAGTTTGGGAGGTGTTCATTAATGCTCTCAAATACTATGTAAATGTATGTTTATTATTAGGTTCCTCTTGTCAAGATTCTTTCGTTATCTGCTGTTGTCGCTTTAGCTTTTTTTTCAATTTATCTTTGCGCAAATAACCGGTTTATTGTGTTTTGTTATCATCTATTGTTTCCTTTTATGGGATTGATTGATTTTTTTAGTGACTCATTTCGTTTGTTATCCTGGTAATTAAATTTTGATTAATTACGGTTTAGTCTAGACTATTGGTTATTAAATGAAAGCAATCAAGCAAGGTAACACAATAAAACCATTTTTTTTAAATTGCTGAAGGTATACTGTTGTTACTAATGAAATATTCAAAGAGTTTTTTATAGAATCTAACATTTCATTAAACTAAAAATATATATTATTGATTGATTATGGTTTCCAGCTAAGGTGTTGAAATCTGTGATTTATGTATCCATTAGCTCTTTAAAATTATTAAAACCTTACTGTATTTTATTTTGCCCTGTGGTATTATGATAGGAATAATTGAATTCATGAATGAAAACATAGGTGAATATAAAAATAACAAAATAAAAATAAACGGCTTGAATATGGCGAGAATAAGAAAGATAATTATGATTAAGGACTGGATTTATATGCAACAAAAATAAGCAATCTTGCTTATTTTATTTTATGTGTTTAAAATTGTCGAAATATGTAGTAATTTTCAAAAAAAATTGATAATATGGGGTGTAAACAAAAAAGGTAGTGTTATAAAAATACTGCTTTTAATTTGTAATTTAATTTATTTGATTTGCTTTTAATTTAATTTGTATTATAGCAAATAGTATAATTTTTCATTCTCTTTTGGTGGTGTTTTACATTTTCAACAATTTTTTTAAATTTCGTATATTATTCACGTTAAAAAACATTACAAAACTGAAATATTCGCTACTTTAACTACTCGAGATTCATGATATACAGGTGTCCCATTGATTGTGGTATTGGCTTTTTTGACGTCTAAATTTCAAGATACAAACTTCAAAATTCGGTATGTATTAAACCACCCTACTTGAGCAGGTGGTGATCATGTCAAAAATGGTTTTTATTGCAAGGGTTGCGAATAATTTGCAAAAATGACAAAATTTATGGTTTTGTTTTTTAACAGTTCATATACCATATTGTGTGAGAGTGATAGTAAAGTAAATTCACACAAAAAAATTTGAGAATCGTCCATTATTTTGGATAAAAATGAAGAAAACTGAAATGACAGTTAAATTTATGGTACCATGGTTCGAGACTACTACCCTTACTAGGAGCCGCTTGTTTATTACTGGTAGGGTAATAAACCAACCGACCAGCTCAATGATGATTTTTTCTTTTAACCTGGTGAGGCTTAATATTAAACTTATTTTTAAATGAACGTAATTTTTTAATTTAATATTAAGGTATCTAAACGAATTTAATCAATGTAGTAAAATTTTATTGTTAAAAAGCTTCAATTGCCGTTTTTACCTGGACAAGTATTCTAGAGGCACTTTTGGTAACAAGGTCTTCTCAAGTATTCTAGAGGTCTTTTGGAAACAATACCAAGTATTCTGGAAGCATATTATAGAGGCAGTATTAAGTCTTACAGAGGCAGTATCGAGTCTTCTGGTAGAATCAATTTTTCCGAAAGCTGTATAAAGTCGTCAAGAAGTAGTATCAAGTCCTCTGGAAGCAGTAATCAATATTCTGGAAGCATTTCAAGTCTGTTGGAAACGTTTGAACTTTCTGAAAACGTTTCAACTCTTTCAGAGCCAATATCAAGGCTTCTGAATGCATTAAAAATCTTCTAGGAGTACTACTCCTAGTTTTCTAGAAGCATTTGAAGTCTTCCAGACGCATTTAGAGTCTTCCGGAAGCAATATCAAGTCTTCTGACAGAAGTATCAAGTATTTTGGGAGCATTACAAGTCTTCTGAAAGTATTTCCAGACTTCGAGAGGCAATATCAAGTCTTCTAGAAGCAGTATCAAATATTATAGAAGAATGTCCAGAGTTCCAGAATCCAACCCTTGTCAGCGGTACCCAAGACCTCATCAGTGAGTCTTAACATAGCTGTAGTACAACTATGATCAGCACAAGATTTTTAAACTGATAAGTTGTTCTTTTCAATATAAAGAATTGATGTTTTATTATCTTTTCCAAGGTTTTAGACATAGTTGGCAAAATAGTGATTAAATAAAAAAAATGTAGGGTTGCAACTCCCTATAATCAACCGGATTCTTTTCCTTTTTTTAATGAAGGCACAACAGCGTGTTTTCACTATCCTTCATATTAAATGGTATGATGTTGGAGCTTATTATTAGAATATTGGGTTAGAATGTTGGGTTAAGTTCTAACTTCCTATCATTCAATATGAAGAATGTTATGGGTTGGGTTGTGTTAAGTTGGTTGCGTTTGGTTTGGTTAAGTTGGATTAGATTTGGAGCGATACTAGTACTAATCGAAAACTCAAATCAAGAGACAGCGCGAAGGTCATACATTATTATGAAAGACGATTGTATTCCTACTCCGCCGATGTCACTTGCAGACAAGGTGCTACTATATTCCAAAATGGACATGGAATTGATACACATTTCTAACCTGTGCCTAAATGAATCATCTGCTAAGTGCTGTCGATTATTTTCTTGAAATGTAGCAATGCTGCATATCTTCTCGGGGTGTTGGTACTCTTTGATAAACAATGTTTTTCACCATACCCCACACAAAGAAATCCATCGGCGTCAATTCCGATGAATTCATTGGCCAGCAAATGGGACCGTTACGTCCTATTCATCTTTCGGAAAATTTCTGGTGGATAGCTTCTGTTCCATTTCTGGAGTAATCTTGTTGCATCTACAAATTATTACCTGCCATATTTAATAAGAGAATGTCCTCTAAATAATTGTCCAATTCATTTTGAGTAAAGTTTGCGTACATGTCTCTGTCGTCCTTCTCGCATCCAATGTAACTTATGTTTATTGACATTTCCACACAATTTAAAACTTGTTTCATCGGTAAACAATACGCTTTGAAAGAAGTTCTCATTCATATTCATTTGATTTAAACTCCACACAACGAAATTTTTTCGATACAAGAAATCATCACCTATATATCTATTCCATCACCTATGAATAAAGGTGACTCTCTGAACTGACGTCTTCGTGTAGAGCGTTATCCACAAGGTTTAGTACTAGAGCCTGATTAATTTCTGTGTAGCACGCCTTTCTGCCACAGTTCCCTGCTTAGTTTTAAAGGTGCCAGCTTCCATAAGAGCATTCACAAACCTTTGAAATGTTACCAGGTTAAGACCAAAAATCAAAATTGAATTGGTCGGTTGGTTTAATACCCTAC
Organism: Onthophagus sagittarius; assembly: GCA_036711965.1. NCBI lineage: Eukaryota > Metazoa > Arthropoda > Insecta > Coleoptera > Scarabaeidae > Onthophagus > Onthophagus sagittarius. The sequence goes on from JASERS010000003.1 coordinate 10,173,122, forward strand.
CTTGAATAAACGGGCGGCTCCTAGTAAAGGTAGTAGCCTGGAACCACGGTACCATAAATTTAACTGTCATTTTATTTTTCTTCGTTTTTATCCAAAATAATGAACGAATCTGAAATTTTTTTGTGTGAATTTACTTTAATATGACTCCCACACAATATGGTATATGAACTGTTAAAAAAATAAAACCATAAATTTTATCATTTTTGATATTTTTGCAGATTTTTCGCAAACCGTACAATAAAAAAAATATTTGACATGATTAACACCTGCTCAAGTAGGGTGGCTTAATACATACCGAATTTGGAGTTTCTATCTTGAAATTTAGACGTCAAAAAAGCCAATATCACAACCGATGGTACACCCTGTACATTATTATACATATCTTTAAGCACCCCTAAAAAAATTGGTGTACATCCAATAAAAAAAAGCGAATTATCTTGAAAAAGATTGACTTTACCACATTTTGATAAGAGTAAACCGTTTATTTAAAAAAGTACAGCGAATAAGAATTATTATTCAAAAAGTGTGCTGACAGAAATGTTATGGCTATTTTCGTTTAGTTCAAAGGTCTTTTTCATGCCAAATAATCTCCATTCACCAAATTTGAATAGAATCGATTGAAATATTATAAACATAAATTAAAAACTTTATTTGAATAATCTCTATCTCAAAAATAAAACGTTTATCGACCATTTTTTATATGAAGTTTGTGTCAATTTTAAAAGATCTCCCGATTAAAATGTAATAATATACGGGGTCTGTTATGACGAGCTGAGTGTATACACTCAGCAGCAGAAGTCTGCGTACAAAAAACTTGTAATACTTTAATTGAAAAAATAAGAGTCATAATCTAATGTGATAAACTTGATTTTTTTTTTATTTTGTATATTAACTACATATAATTCTATTAACAAAATATGCTTCAACAAAACAGAAACAGTAGTTACAGAAAAAAATCAAAACTAAAAATTCTACAAATAACGGGTATGCAAAAATCTGCGTACAAGTCAGGACAGTATTTATAAAAAATTCATAAATGAGATCATTGTTTCTATATTAATATGAGGTCGGATAACCTTTACGTTTAATGACCTCCCTTAAACGTTTAGGCACGGAGTGCACTAATTTCTTCGTTTCGTCCGAACTGATTTTGGCCCATTCCTCAATCATAACATTTTTTAACGTTTCCTTCGACGTTATGTTGTGTTGCCGAATCCTGCGTTCCAGTAAATCCCAGAGGTGTTCGATGGGATTCAAGTCCGGCGATTGTGGAGGTGTTTTAAGTTGCTTTGGGGTATTGTATAGTAGCCAAAGCTTAGTGTTGTGGGCGCAATGTTTGGGGTTATTATCTTGTTGAGAAAAAGTATTCGGGCCTCAAGCCCAAGTTTTCGATGCTAGGCTTCAAATTTTCTTTTAAAATGTCTATATACATTTTATGGTCCATTGTCGATGTTATGAAAACCAACCTTCCCACCCCTTTGGTGCACATACACCCCCAAACCATAACTCCACCACCTCCGTGTTTTACAGTCGCTTTCAAATTTTCGGGATTAAGGGCAGTATTAGGTTTTCTCCATACAAATTGTTTACCCTTAATGCCGAAAATGCAAAATTTGCTCTCATCTTTAAAGAGAACTTTCTCCCAGAATTCAATGGGCTTGTCTAAGAGTTTTTTTGCAAAGGCGATCCGCTTCTGACGATTGACCTCTGACACAAACGGCTTTTTTCGTGCAACGCGACTGTGATAGTTAGCTTTTTTTAACGTCCTTCTCACCGTATCTTTGCTGATAGTTTTATGAAATTCTTCTTGTACATTTTCAACTATTTTTTTTGCCGTCAGCCTAGGTTCTTTTCTAACCTGCTGTACAATTTTTCGCTTCTCTCGGTTTGTTAAAAGGGGTGGTCTACCAGATCGCGGACGTGAGAGGTAATCTTCAGTGTCTTTATAATTATTAATTACTCTTTGAATGGAAGAGTGTGACCTGCCGACAGTTTTTCCTATTTTTCGAAAAGTTTTTCTCTCTTTCCATAACTTTACAATAATTTTTCTCTCTCCCAATTCAATTTCCTTTCCTTTCGTGTCCATTTTAACTTTTAGCTTCTAAGCCTCTGCTAATATAATTGACACCGATTATCTTTTATTTAAATCGGAAAGCGTACATCGCCAACTACGTATTTAAGTAAATAAGTATATTTTGGAGAAGGCGTCTTTATTTGTACGCAGATTTTTGCATACGCATTATTTGGAAAATTTTTAATTTTAATTTTTTTTGTAACTAATATTTCTGTTTTATTGATGCATACTTTGTTAATAGAATTATATGTAGTTAATACACAAAATAAAAAAAAATTGAAGTTTATCACATTAGATCATGACCCTTATTTTTTCAGTTAAAGTGTTTGAAGTTTTTTGTACGCAGACTTCTGCTGCTAAGTGTACGTATAATTCAAACCACTGGCACTATTATTATGAAAATTTGTATATAAGATTTTTCCGAGGTGGCCGTTTCAGCTAAAATATTTTTGGTTTTCTTCAACTTGCGGTTATACCGGAAATAGACCCAACTTCGTTATTTTAAATGGAATGTACCAATTTTATCAAATTTTCAAGATCCGCAGTAAATTTTAATACAATTTGTATAAAGCATAACATAGCTAGAATGAACCATTTTTGAATTATTACAGTTTTTACCATAATTTTGACAGATACAACAGTGACAATAAACAACAATTTTTCGAAATTACACTCGAGTCCAGTCAAATGTTCTTATGATTTGGACTAATAGCTATCGTAATCCATGAACAGTTAAAAAAAATACAGGATGGGCAAAAATTTTATTTTTTTTAATGGAAATCTCAATTTTTTCTACTTATTCTACGTCGAAAGAGAGATAAAAAATTCAAATTTTATCAATTACTAATAAATTTAAAATTATTAGTTGAGTTTGGTTTGAGGCAAATGAAAGCTATTGTACAGGATGGGCAAATTTTGATGTTATTGTAGGGTATCTCTGAAACTATAAGACATACGAAAAAAATAGGTGCCATGTCCCGGTCTCTTTTTTCGAGAAATATTCAATCCCGCAAAGACAAAATCTCTATCTTCTTTTGTTTTTAAGTTATAGTCAAAAAGTCATATTTTCGTCATTCCAAAAAATTCTCCTACTTCGTTTATTTCTGAAATTGAAAAAACGCGGTTAATACGTTCTTAAGACACTTTTTGGAGTAGAATATAATGCCATTGAAAAATTTTAAATAAAGTTGATAATTTTTGAGATATAACACAAAGTTGTGTTTATTTAAATACAATCAATAGTTGATTATGGTGTTACTAAAAAGAGCACATTTTTAGCTTTCCAATGATGTATCGCATGTATGGTGTTATTGCGGAAAATAAGCGTTAATTTTCAATTTTAGAATTGCAATATAAAACTAAAACTTTACTATGTTCTCCATTTGATATAACATTTTGCCATTTGTTGGTAGGGATATTTTTATACTTTGTAATACTTCATGGAAACTATGTATGTATGTTTGTACGATTCATATTATTATATTTATTCTTCATCCAATCCTCTCAAAACTCCACAATTTCTTTTTCATTTTATTATATGTATATTTCCAATTTACCATATATTTTATTACCTATGGCGACAGCAACTAATGGTTTCCTCTTCTAATGTTTGAAATTGTCATTTCAAACCACTTCAGCTGTTTCTAACTTTTTATTGCAAATGATAATAATGAATGTGTTTTAATAAAAGCTAACCGTGTTGAAATATTTTTATCTAAAGTACACTCTTTACACACTTTTAGTACTGCCAAATCGTCATCAAAAGTGAGAAATCAATTCTTTATTTATCAAGTCAGGTGTCTCATCTAGTAAGAATCTCTAAGAAAGTCTTTAAGAATGCTTTTTTTCCATTATTTATTAAGTTGTAAATTGCTGAATTTTACAGGCGTACTAATTCAGTCAATCTGTTCAATGCATGATTGAAATATGGACATCAGCATGTATTGGATTTATATGGAATTATCATGCGATATTAATGTTATATGCAAAACATGCAAAAGCACATAAATCTGTTCTCTAATTATGACATACTGTAGAATTATATACAAACTATACATTCTCTATTATGGTATGTGGAATGAATCGTGGAATGTGAGGTGGTTATCTGGGAAAAATTCTAAAAATTCAAATTCAAGACTTTATAATTTTTGACAAAAAATTAATTAAAAAAATTGAGTGGAAGACACAACTAAATTTCCACTTCATCTAACTTCCTCCTAATTTTTTCTTGAAGAATGAAGAAATACATATACAGGTTGATTCAAAAAAGCGCTGACATACTTCTAGGGCGCCGATAATATGTGAAAAATTAAGATGAATAGTCTTAATATACATAGGTTCGCAAATAAACATTATTCGCAATAAAAAACCCTTTTGTTTTAAATATTTTCTACACCACTGATAATTTCGTCCAACTAGTAAAATTTTGGTGTAAAGTGTCAATTATCTATGTCACACTTTATTATTCAATTAATGTTTGTTAGATATTTAAAATGCTTAATTTACAAAAATTTATTAGAAAATTTTCTTCAATCTTGTTAAAAAATTGTTGCTTTAATCAAAGTTTTGTAAGACCTAATTTGATAAACAATTGATCACTTTGCACAAAAATACTGCCCGTTTGACCAAATTAGCAGTAATGTAGAAAAAAAATTAAAAAACTTTCTTCACGGCGTTTTTAGAGATAATGTTTAATTTTAAAGAAACTATGAAGCCGCCTTATATCTCGTTAACGAGGCATTTGCGAGCCCACCTGCTCTACAAGTCTGCAGCGTTTTTTTGAATCACCTGTATAAAATCTATTCAATGATTTTCAGAGATCTAAAATGATAATGTTTTAGGTTTTTCCAGGTTTTAGTATATAGTTAATATCAGCATCTTCTGCAAAACTTAAAACGTCATCTTCACTGTCATGAACCGATATCTCATCATCTGACTCATCAGTGACGCTCTTCTTATGATTCTTCGGGTTTCATCCTTAATTGAATTTAGATTCTTTTGTTTCTCTTGCATATTCAAAAACTTTGGCACTGTAACTGGACTCCACCAAAGTTCAGTTGTCCCAAGCATGGTGCCCACTTCCCCCTTACTCCACATTTCCTGAGAACTACTTCACTGGGGCCCAATTACTCGTCGATCTAGTTATCTCAACTCATCTTAGTTACTATTTTTAAATCGTTATCATCAGCAAGTAATGAGGTCAAATTAAAAGGTAGATACCCTTTTTATGTTTGATTTTCAATTAACAAAAATGTATTTCTGACCAATACATATCCATTGCATGCGAAGAACATATGATTCAAATTACCCTACTGTTCACAATTGCAATACGTGCTTTCTCTCAATTTAATCATGTGCAAATAAGCAACGAACATAGCATGTCCCAGAAAAAGTCTGGGAATTGAAAATATAATGAGGTTTTTGCCTATGATAGGAATCTACAGATAAGCTATTGCACATCTTCAAGATGGTGGACAATGCATGTGTGACGTCACTAAAAAGGAAAGGATTTAGAGCTCATTGATTGCTCTGACCAGCACCCCTTGGGAATTCATTTGAAGAAGATATTCTGATTGATTTGACATGGGTGGTTGTCATTTGAAGAAAGCATAATATTTGCCAAGGTTACAACAATAAACAACTGATGTCTGTGAGGATCATTGGGGATCGCAACTCCGAAACAATTCCAGCCTCAGCAAAATCGTCTACAACGTGTAGTCTCTAATTATATTAATCAGGATGAGAGGGCTCAAAACATTATGAGCAGAAATTATGAAACATTATGTGCAGAAATTTATATATGGATAGAAACACTATGGGCAGGAAGAATCAAATTGTTTCTGGGTTAGGATGCATGTGCTTCAATTTGTTAAGATTCATGATAAAAACCGAGAAAAAGTAAACCACTTTTGATCATACGTAGGGTCAAGAATTAGACAATTTTTTCGCTAATTTCCGTTTTTAGAGGAAATTAGCACACTCTATCAAAAAACCTGCTATCAAACACCGTTATTCCGTTATGGTCCCGGTATCAACACGATTCTCTGAAAATGCTCAGATCATGGCATGAATATGGATCATGGGCATATAAAAAACTCATTACGGATCGTAAAATAACCAAGGCTTTTCTGAGACCATTTTGCTTACTTTCTTTTGCAGAAATAGAATTTGGGACAATAAGTTGTTTTTCACAATCAGTTGGTTCAACATGGCTTTTGAGAGTATGACAGCATCATACAATTTTTAATAGAAAAAGGTCAAGTTGACATCCAAGAAATAATCTGGCTTTGGGCGAGTCTAATAAAAGATGAGTACAAGAGTGATTACTTATCCAAAGATAACGCCCTCTTCGTCATGGTGTGTACCTATCTTGTAGTCTATTGTTATTTGAAAGATGATCTATATGCATTTCTCGATTAAACAAGGAAAAGTAAATTGGCTGTGAACAAGCTCTTTAAATTGTCCAGGTCATTAAAGGGGTCTATCTGAAAGCTCCACTAGTGTCTTATCCTCCATCGAAAAGCATCTGCTGCTGCTATACATTAAACTACAGGAAGACTCCAACATTATAAATTATTGCTGATACTCTTTTAAACAAAAGTTGTTTATCTCGACTGGTGACTGGTAATCAGGAGCTACCAAAAGAAGAAAAAGAACATGATAAATTAGAATATTTTGCTGGATGTATGTATTATAAGTCAACAAATAAAAAATCTCGACACAAGGTTGTACACAAAGTTCTAATTTTACTGGAACAGATCAAGTTTCAAAAGGTGAATAAAAAACCGTAAGAAATTTTAATAGAATTTTTTTAAACGAATCTGTATTTTCAATGATTTTTCCATAAATTGTTTTTCGTGAATTTATTAAATTTATCCGTTACTGTTGGGAAGCATAAAAAATAAAAATATAGTTATATTAATCAAAATTTCGTAATTGTCGCCAAAACTGCTCTCTTTGTGACGTCATGCGCAAAACGATTGCATTTTCGAATGGTTGAATATCCTACGTTATGTTCCTAGTGTCATAATCCACATTTATATAGATTAACCTGTGTGAAGTTAAGCTGCCTTCTGTACGAAAGAATCCCCAAACTCTGAAATCGCCAGATCACTATCGCATAAAAGGCAGCTTTAGGACTACATTCATCATTTTTATTAATACGTATCAGTGTTACCAGCTTTTTGTCTTAAAAAATTCTTTCTATCATATTTAATTTTTGATATATACGCCTCTAATGCATTGCAATTACCACAATGCGCAAATATTATTAATTACTAATACACATTCTTTGGGATAACTTAAAAAGCGTTGTTGTTGGAGCATAACAACAAAATAAGAACAATAACAAACAACACTACTCAATCTTAACTTTTAGTCCATTATTGTTGTTACTACTATAATATAATTCTTCTTGTTTTACTGAGGTTTTATAAGTTTTCTATCAATTGTAACAAACACAAATACTCAGTACAATTCACAATTTATTTAAAAATTAATAATATTAAAAAAATATCCGACGTTTCGAGCTTAAAAACAGCTCATTATCAAGGAATCAATTATTGAGCGTAAATTTACAATAAAATATCTATTTTGCTGACTAAAACGTGTTGGTTGCCATTTAACTTTGTTGTTACTACATTTTTGGGCAGCAGGTTTAGGTCGATGTTAAATTGTTTCAAAATAATAGCTCAGTAAAACGCTCTTTTTACCAAATTTTATCTTTCTAAGATATCTTGTATTGAAAATATTAAAGAAAATGTTAAAGCAAATTTTACCCCAAGGTAATAAAGCAGTTTATGGGTTTAGACCAAAAATGTTTACACAAACCATTAGGAACATCTGTATATCAATATTTTCTTTTACATCTCTAAGAATAGTCCCTTATATCTACAAGATTTCATCAACAACGTCTTTCCACATTTTTCCTATCATCAGCAACATCATTTTTTGAACATTTTAGTTATCATTCTAAACATATCACAGTATCTTTGGTTATTTTCTCTAAATACACCAGTGATATCGTAGCACTGTCAAAATCTCTACCATCTTTTCTCAGTATCATCACTGATACTTAATATTTCTCTCCATTGTTAACAATCTCCAACATCGTCGTTAAGATTTCTCAATATCATATATCGGTCCCCGGTTTCCTCAATATTTACTCTATCATTCAAACACTTGATTTTTCTTAGTACAGTGAACGCCCTATATAAGCAACTCATGTGAATCAATTTATTTAAAAAAGTTTCTTATATAGAGAAAGTTGCTTATAGAGCAAAAAGGAATTCCTCGCAAAATATTTTTCCATGTGTCTTTTACAAACTGAAAAAAGTATATTACGATAGAATAAAATGAAAAATGGGTTCTAATATTTTATTATAATCAAATCAAAAAAACAAAACATAATTTTTAAATTGAAAACATAATTAATAAAAAAGGAAAACATAAACAACTATTTATACAGGGTGTTCCCGTGACTCGGGGCATAAAATTAACCACATATACTAGAGCAAAAATGATGATGATTCGTGAAAAAAAATTATTATAAAAGTCTTCAAATGGCCAAGATATGGGCCATCAAAGTTCAGAAATTTTAACACATTTTTCTAAATATTTTCAAAACCATTAATGGTAGAGGGTTGAAATTTGGTACAGAGTAAACAAACATCATGCAAAATCATTGAACCAATTTTGACTTTGGCCGGATGACGGCAACCATGTTATACAGGGTGTTCCTAAAATTTGTTTGCTCAGAACTTTTTTGTTTGTTCGTAACCCTACATTTATTTTTGTAGTTTTTAATAAAAAATTTATTTTCGAAACTTTTTTCACTCTTTGAAAATTTTGATAACATTGACTGTTTTCGAGTTATACGCGAAACTGTTAAGCTTTGATTTCAATCGTAACAAATAAAACATATTCCGCAAGATCTGAGAAGGCGATGACAATTGAAAAACGAACTGATCTAATAACCATTATTTGCATAAATTTCTCAGTGTAGATTTAGTTAAATCCAGTGTTAATTTATTTTAATTGAATAAAAGAATGTAATTTCCAAAACAATAAATTTAATTTTCGCGGTAACAACAAACAAGAACATAATAAAAATTCTAACAAAAATATGAACAAGAACAATAAAATTATAAACAAATGGTAATAAATAAAACAGAACAAAAAAAAATACTAAAGCAGATGTTCAAAAACACTCCCGCCGGCTTCAATGCACGCCTGATATCGCCGTCTTAAATTAAAGCGCACTCTGCTGAGGACGTTGATTTCAGTTCGAAGTTGATCAAATGAATCAACAATTCGTAACCTCAGTTGATCAACTGAAGTTATTTCAACGCAGTACACAAGCGATTTAATGCGTCCCCATCAATAAAAATCTAGAGGTGTAAGATCCGGCGATCGGGGGGGCCAACTTATCGGTGCATCCACTCCTCGTCCAATCCACCGTTCCGGAAACCGTTCACATAGAAATTCTTGGACAGCATGTGTACTATGCGCAGGAGCACCATCATGCATATACCACATTTCTTGTCTTGTATTTAAAGGAACGTCATCTAAAAAATCATTTAATTGCTCTAAATGCCCCCTGTATGTATGGCCATCCAGCCTTGACGGCAAGAAAACGGGTCCTATAATGACATCGCCCACAATGCCAGCCCAAACGTTAAGAGAAAACCTCCATTGCGATTTCCAAGCTTTCTTAAATCTTGGATTTTCGTCCGCCCAACTATGTGAATTTCTCAAATTGATGATTCCATCTTTAGAAAATGTCGATTCATCTGCAAAAAGTATTTTTTCTAAAAATTGATCATCAATTAGGATTTTGTGCTGCATTATTTGACAATATTGCAGTCGTAGTGGGTAATCAGCCTGTCGAACTTCCTGAACTTTATAACTATGATATGGATAAAGCTGTTGCTCGTGAAGAACACGCCAGATAGTTGTTTTTGACGTTAAAAAATGCCTCGCCATATCCAAAGTACTAGCTGTAGGATTTTCTTGTACCTAGTCTAGAATATCTTCTTCTAGTTCGGTTGTTCGGACTGATCTGACTTTACCGTTGTTACTAAAATTCGGCTTAAACGTCCCATTTTCCCTTAAACGGGTTTCAATACTTAAAAATGTTTTTCGATTGGGCGCTCTGCGGTTCGGAAATTTCTTCCGATAACGGTTAGCGGCTGCTACGGCGTTTCCATGACTGTGTAATTGTCCATTTTGAACACGCAAAATTAATAAAAACTTCATTAACAAACAACTTTATATTTAAACTACATAAGCAAGTTGACGGCTCAATTTGTTTTTTTTTTAATTGCCATGGCCAACTTTTTCGAAAATTATTGTGTTTAGTGTTACCATTGAAATCGAAGCTTAATATTTTCGCGTTTAACTCGCAAACGGTTAATGTTATCAAAATTTTCAAAGAGTGAAAAAAGTTTCGAAAATAAATTTTCTATTAAAAAGTACAAAAAAAATGTAGGGTTACGAACAAACAAAAAAGTTCTGAGCAAACAAATTTTAGGAACACCTGTATAACATGGTTGCCGTCGTCCGATCAAAGTCAAAATTGGTTCAATGATTTTACATGATGTTTGTTTACTCTGTACCAAATTTCAACCCTCTACCATTAATGGTTTTGAAAATATTTAGAAAAATGTGTTAAAATTTCTGAACTTTGATGGCCCATATCTTGGCCATTTGAAGACTTTTATAATAATTTTTTTTCACGAATCATCATCATTTTTGCTCTAGTATATGTGGTTAATTTTATGCCCCGAGTCACGGGAACACCCTGTATAAACTTATTACCCCCAGCGTTCATTGCGAATATTTTTTATTATAGCCTTTTCTCTTATTCTTTGCAATGTCAGAATCTCATTGAAAGGCAAATCGCTTTCCACTGCCTATTCGAAAACTAAATTAAAAGAATTTATAACATCATTGATGTTGGTAGAGTTATCAACATTTTGTTCATGTTCATCTACAGCAGTCCTTTCATTTTGTCCTTCCACAAGTTCGTGATTTGTAGCTATGTTAAAAGAAGAAGTTGTCTCCTTCGTTCCATTTGCCCATTCCATTACGTCATTATCTGTTAAGTTTGAAGCGGTTAATATTGAATTGTACAATCTTGCCAAAGGGATGTCATCTTCTTCTACAAAATGATCAGCAGGTGTGCTGTGTTGAATTTCATCAGTCGACGAAAAAAGATGTTTAAAAGAATTTTGAATGAGGGATATTGGGATTTCATTCCAAGCTTGGACAATGAAATAAACTACATCTTTCAAATTTATAGTTTTTAGTGCTGAAACAATTCCACCTTGGGTACCTAAGGCGGCAAGAGTCGTCAAAAGATGCTTACGATAACGCTGCTTAAGTGATTTTATGACATGTTGATCTAGTGGTTGCAACAATGGTGTGTTATTTGGAGGAAAACACATAACTTTGAAATTGGAGTTATCGGTAAAATTGCTTTCAGAACCATGACAGCTTGCATTATCTATTAACAAAAGTGCCTTTATAAGAAATCCTTTAGATTGTAAGTGCTTTGTTACTTGAGGGATAAACACGTCATGATACCAGTCTTTAAAAAGTGTATATGTTTGCCAAGCATTCTTAGACGACTTGTAGTATATTTTGATTTACCTATCATCATTAAATCAAGTTTATGCGTTCCTGTGGCGAATCTGTATTTTCAATGATTTTTCCATAAATTGTTTTTCGTGAATTTATTAAATTTATCCGTTACTGTTGACTTCTGAAAACTGCTCTCTTTGTGACGTCATGCGCAAAACGATTGCATTTTCGAATGGTTGAATATCCTACGTTATGTTCCTAGTGTCATAATCCACATTTATATAGATTAACCTGTGTGAAGTTAAGCTGCCTTCTGTACGAAAGAATCCCCAAACTCTGAAATCGCCAGGTCACTATCGCATAAAAGGCAGCTTTAGGACTACATTCATCATTTTTATTAATACGTATCAGTGTTACCAGCTTTTTGTCTTAAAAAATTCTTTCTATCATATTTAATTTTTGATATATACGCCTCTAATGCATTGCAATTACCACAATGCGCAAATATTATTAATTACTAATACACATTCTTTGGGATAACTTAAAAAGCGTTGTTGTTGGAGCATAACAACAAAATAAGAACAATAACAAACAACACTAAATCTTAACTTTTAGTCCATTATTGTTGTTACTACTATAATATAATTCTTCTTGTTTTACTGAGGTTTTATAAGTTTTCTATCAATTGTAACAAACACAAATACTCAGTACAATTCACAATTTATTTAAAAATTAATAATATTAAAAAAATATCCGACGTTTCGAGCTTAAAAACAGCTCATTATCAAGGAATCAATTATTGAGCGTAAATTTACAATAAAATATCTATTTTGCTGACTAAAACGTGTTGGTTGCCATTTAACTTTTGTTGTTACTACATTTTTGGGCAGCAGGTTTAGGTCGATGTTAAATTGTTTCAAAATAATAGCTCAGTAAAACGTTCTTTTTACCAAATTTTATCTTTCTATGACAGCTTGTATTGAAAATATTAAAGAAAATGTTAAAACAAATTTTACCCCAAGGTAATAAAGCAGTTTATGGGTTTAGACCAAAAATTTTTACACGAACCATTAGGAACATCTGTATATCAATATTTTCTTTTACATCTCTAAGAATAGTCCCTTATATCTACAAGATTTAATCAACAACGTCTTTCCACATTTTTCCTATCATCAGCATTTCCATTTTTTGAACATTTTAGTTATTATTCTAAACATATCACAGTATCTTTGGTTATTTTCTCTAAATACACCAGTGATATCCTAGCACTGTCAAAATCTCTACCATCTTTTCTCAGTATCATCACTGATACTTAATATTTCTCTCCATTGTTAACAATCTCCAACATCGTCGTTAAGATTTCTCAATATCATATATTGCATTACAATCCCGGGTTTCCTCAACATTTACTCTATCATTCAAACACTTGATTTTTCTTAGTACAGTGAACGCTCTATCTAAGCAAATCATGTGAATCAATTTATTTAAAAAGTTTCTTATATAGAAAAAGTTGCTTATAGAGAAAAAAGGAATTCCTCGCAAAATATTTTTCCATGTGTCTTTTACAAACTGAAAAAAGTATATTACGATAGAATAAAATGAAAAATGGGTTCTAATATTTTATTATAATCAAATCAAAAAAACAAAACATAATTTTTAAAATGAAAACATAATTAATAAAAAAGGAAAACATAAACAACTATTTATATAAACTTATTACCCCCAGCGTTCATTGCGAATATTTTTTTATTATAGCCTTTTCTCTTATTCTTTGCAATGTGAGAATCTCATTGAAAGGCAAATCGCTTTCCACTGCCCATTCGAAAACTAAATTAAAAGAATTTATAACATCATTGATGTTGGTAGAGTTATCAACATTTTGTTCATGTTCATCTACAGCAGTCCTTTCATTTTATCCTTCCACAAGTTCGTGATTTGTAGCTATGTTAAAAGAAGGAGTTGTCTCCTTCATTCCATTTGCCCATTCCATTACTTCATTATCTGTTAAGTTTGAAGCGGTTAATATTGAATTGTACAATCTTGCCAAAGGGATGTCATCTTCTTCTACAAAATGATCAGCAGGTATGCTGTGTTGAATTTCATCAGTCGACGAAAAAAGATGTTTAAAAGAATTTTGAATGACCGATATTGGGATTTCATTCCAAGCTTGCCAATGAAATAAACTACATCTTTCAAATTTATAGTTTTTAGTGCTGAAACAATTCCACCTTGGGTACCTAAGGCGGCAAGAGTTGTCAAAAGATGCTTACTATAACGCTGTTTAAGTGATTTTATGACATGTTGATCTAGTGGTTGCAACAATGGTGTGTTATTTGGAGGAAAAAACATAACTTTGAAATCGGAGTTATCGGTAAAATTGCTTTCAGAACCATGACAGCTTGCATTATCTATTAACAAAAGTGCCTTTATAAGAAATCCTTTAGATTGTAAGTGCTTTGTTACTTGAGGGATAAACACGTCATGATACCAGTCTTTAAAAAGTGTATATGTTTGCCAAGCATTCTTAGACGACTTGTAGTATAGTGGCAATTCCATATTATGAAAGCAACGGGGAAATTTTGATTTACCTATCATCATTAAATCAAGTTTATGCGTTCCTATGGCGTTTGTGCAAGGCATTATTGTTACTCTCTCCTTAAATACTTTTGTTCCAACAGCATTTTTTTCAAAATTTGCAACATTTTTTGAAATTTGCATCAACTCGTCAACATCTGACTCGTTTGCATGGTGAAGTTTTATAGTTTTTGACTGTTTCTTGTTGGTTTTTCAAGCTATTCTTGCGCCCCCGGGTGTGGTTTGTTGTAGTGAGTTTGGCTTGTCTGCCGGCGTCGCGATTGATTGGTTCCTCACACGTTATTTTGTAATTTTCGGTATTAACTTTATTACCGTCGTGTTGTGCTTATCGGTCGCGCTGACCTTTGTACACGAGAACCGGTATCCCTGTATCGATGTCGGGGTGCAAGATTTGCTCCGGCCGCTTATCGTCGAAGAGCCCCGGTCTTCAGTGCGGCGGTTGCCACGGCAACTTTCACGCCAAATGCGTCAGGATTCCATCCGATGTGCTCGTTCAGATCAAATCAGGTGACGTCTTTTGGAAATGCTCCAAATGCCGGGGTAACCATGATAGATCCGTCATTATCGAGGATGAAACGTCTGATCTTGCGTCTTCCAGCGGCCCCAGTAATGCACAACTGTTTCAGCTCATGTCATCCATACAAACTGAGATGAAGAAATTATCAGATAAGTACGATGAAATCATTAAATCTATCTCATTCTATGGGGATAAAATCACAGATTTTGAGCGCACCCTAAATAGATTTGGTGATAAGATCAAACAAATCGATGCGGTCGTCGTCGATAACTTGAAGCTCAGGGCAGACTTGGCCGTTGCGGAGAGCCGTCTCGATCACCAGGAGCAATATTCACGCTTAAACAATTTAATTATTTCAGGAGTCCCCGAACGTGTGGGCGAAAATCTCCCTGATAACAATATATACTAGATACAAATCTAGTATTGCTTCTGTTATTAAGTCTCCCATTGCACTCTCCGATATTGATGCCGTACACCGATTGCCTCAAAGACCATCTCTCAGATCTGATAAACCACAGGCTAAGGCAATGATCGTCAAATTTGTATCAAGGATGACACGGGACCGCATTTTTAGTGCGGCTAAATTGCATCGTCGCGGAGTTAACGGTCGTGGCTTATCGGTTCCTGATGTCTCGGACAACTTTTATATTAATGAACGCCTAACGGTTAATAACATGAACCTTTTCAACAGGGCGCGGGAAATTGGACGTGAGAAAAACTATAAATACGTTTGGACAAGGAACTGTGTGATTCACGTCAGAAGAGATGACAGGGCTAAGGTTTTGGTTGTCAAATCTCTGTCGGACTTGAATAAATTATAAGATAGAGCTCGTTATTGCACTAGTTTACCTTGGAAATATAACGTCACCATCCATGGGCCTTAGCTTCTACTACCAAAATGTCCGAGGCTTACGTTCCAAAACGAATACTACATCAATCAATTCCTATGCTCTGTCGACTGATTTTATTTGTCTTACTGAGACCTATCTCAACTCTACTGTGTCCGACGGGGAACTTCTCAATCCTTCTTATATTGTATATCGTCGTGACAGAGAATCTGCAGCATCTACTAAGCGGGATGGTGGAGGTGTCCTTGTCGCTGTCAGGACGGGTTTTCACGTCGTCCCAATGCCGTGTCTACACTCCGGCGCCGAGGATTTGTGGTTGAAAGTGCTTTGTGGTCAGTGTCATTTTCTTTTGTGTTGTGTTTATCTCCCTCCTAATGCCGAGGAATCTCTTGATCTCTTCTTATCGAGTGTATCTGCTGTGCGTGATAAGTATCCAGATCTCATGATCATTATCGTGGGTGACTTTAATCAACCGTCCATCGCATGGACATCATCTGAATCTGGTGGTTCATTAGTGCCTACGGGAATTTTAGAGCGTCGCGCCGTTCTCTTTCTTAACACTTACTCTTATTGCAATTTTGATCAATTTAATAATATTTTAAACGATAATAACAGAATTTTGGATCTTGTATTATGTGCGAACGGTCGTGTTGAGAGTGTTCACCCCTGCAATGATCCACTAGTGGATCCTGACAGACACCACCCGCCTTTTGTATTCGTTATATCCGTCACGTCATCTTACTTGACTGATGGCCCGAAAACTTGTTTTCTTTACAAGAAAGCAAATTCCTTAGGCATAAAGCAGTATTTAAATAGTATTGATTGGGGTTCTGTCTTTGCCGGGATGGACGTGGAGGGCATGGTTGAGGTTTTTTACACGTATATTAACTTTACTGTTAATAGATATGTTCCGAAACGTTTCTTACCTAAGCAACGCTTCCCTCGTTGGTATACCCGTTCTACCATTCGCATTATTAAGGAAAAGTTAAAATTTCACAAAAAGTGGAAGTCCAGTAAACGTAACTGTGATTATCTATCTTTTTCAATTTTGCGTCGCAGAGCTAAGAAATTGATTGCTGCTGACTACAAATCTTATCTGAGCTCTATTCAGGCAGATGTGGTGGGGAAACCAGAGAGGATATGGTCGTTTGTTAATAACAAAAAGAGTTCCCCATCCGGCATGCCAGCCTCAATGACTTCAATTGATGGCACTATTGTTGACTCGTGTCCTGCAATCTCCAGTGCTTTCTCAGATTACTTCTCGTCTGTTTTTGTAAATGGAGCAATCGACAGCTCAGTGGTTGCTCACGGCTCTGGAATTTTACCGTGGTTCTCCGCTAATGTAATTCATAATGTTCTGTTGAATCTCGACCGGTCCTCTAGCCCTGGTCCGGATGGTATTCCTTCGTTATTTCTAAAAGAGTTTGCAACTGAGCTGTCTACGCCTCTGTTTCATATATTTTCGAAGTCCTTACTTGAAGGTGTTTTCCCTAGTATGTGGAAAAAGGCCTTCGTTATTCCAATATTTAAATCCGGTGATAAACAATTGGTTTCTAATTACCGTCCTATTTCTATCCTTTCAGCTATCCCTAAGGTGTTTGAAAAAATTGTCCACGAGTATCTTAGTCGCTCTGTTACGCAATCTATAATTAATGAACAACACGGTTTCTTGTCCGGGCGATCGGTGGAGTCTAATCTTGTGTCCTATGTAAACTTTATTCATTCTGGTTTACACGAGGATACTCAGATTGACGCAGTATACACGGACTATTCTAAGGCCTTTGACAAAATCGATCATACAATTCTCGTACAAAAACTTTTCACTTTTGATATTTCTGATGGTCTTGTTCACTGGATTATGTCGTATTTATCTAACAGAAGTCAGGCGATTAGGATTGGTAGCTTTGTATCCGGTTACAAACCTGTCACATCCGGTGTGCCTCAGGGTAGTCATCTTGGACCCTTACTATTCGTAACGTACATAAACGACATTTCTTCTTGTTTTAAATTTTCAAAGTTTTTACTCTATGCCGATGATAATAAAATATTCGCAAGAATTGGGTCTAACCTGGACTGTCTAAGACTACAGGAGGATCTTGACCGCCTGCATGACTACTGCCATGTCAACAAACTTTACTTAAATTATGACAAATGCCAAAAAATTACATTTACTCGGAAACGTTATCCCTTCAACTTTCCGTACAACTTTAATGGTACCGCTATCCGGTCTACTGATAACATAAAGGATCTCGGCATTATATTAGATTCCAAATTGCGATTTCATCATCATATTAAATTTATGGTGAAGAAGTCTCTACGTAATTTGGGGTTTATTATCAGAATCTGTAAAAATTTCACAAATTTTTTGTGTATAAGAACCCTCTATTTGGCATTTGTTAACAGCGTGCTATGTTACGGCTCAGTAATATGGAACCCTTTGTATGCGGTGTATCGTGATCGTATTGATGCCATTCAACGACGCTTTGTACGCTATTTAGCACACAAATTTCATCTTCCTTACTGGGATTACGATAGGCGTTGCGTAGTCTTCAACTTATTGTCTCAGCAGCAACGTCGACTTGTCTCTGATCTGATCTTCCTTTTCAAGCTTGTTAATGGCATGCTGGATACCCCCGATCTTCTGCCTGAACTGAGCTTCAATCTCCCGCAGCGGCTTACACGAAACAACGCCACATTTCGTGTTAACGTACCTAACACGAACATGTACCAAAATTCGCCATTAGTTCGAATTCTTAATTCCTACAACCAAAACTTCAACCATGTACCTCTCTTCGACATTTCTTTACGTTCTTTTAGAAAATATGTAATATCTAACGTTTAGCGGATGTTTGCTGGTTGAGTTATTGTTTTGTTTACTTTAGTTTATTCTAGAATTTTTATATTAATTTTCATTCTTATGAGGATGCTTTGTTGGGGATATGCTCCCTGTTTGCATCCCGAATATGTATAAATAAATAAATTAGTTTTATTATGTAAAGTTTTGTAGACGAGACCAGTTTCGTCGCAATTATATATCTGATCGGGCAAAAAGCTGTTTTCAGCAATAATATTTCTAAATTTGTATTTAAATAAATCAGCTAGTTCAACATTGCAAGACATACGCTCTCCACAAACAGTCAAAATTCGTATTCCATGCCGGCTTTTAAATTTTGTCAACCTTCCATCACTTGCTACAAATTCTGGAGACCCATTAATTAATTTATTCACCTCAAGCGCTTTTAATTTTATTGATTCGTTTGAAACCAAATCGTTTATTTGTCGTTGTTCTAAGAACCAAGCATGCACTCTATCGTCGACTTCTTCATATTTTGTCGTCTTCATTCGCTTAATCTTTTTCTGATTTACATATGTTTTTGATGCGTATTCTTCTAAATTCTCCTTATTTCCTTTTATTCTGGATATTGTAGATTTATGAACTTTTGTATTTCGTACAAATATCTTTCACTATTTTACCATCTTCAAGTTCTTTTAATATGGCTAATTTGTCTTTTAAAGAAATCGAATTTCTTCTTTTTTTCTGTTCCATAGTAAGACAGTCTACCAAGCTAATATAGCATCAACACAATAAGTACGTATTTAGGTTATGTAGCTCCGTACAAAGATTAGCCATGCGCATGAACAACTGTTAAAATAAGTTGCTTATACAGAACTTTTGGAAACAAAAAGTTGCTTACACAGAAGTTGCTTATAAAGAATGATGTGTTTAGAGAGGTTGCTTATATCGCGCGGTCACTGTATTGCTTACATTCTTAGTATTGATTAATTCCGAAGGGCTTTTTGACCATTGTTCAAAATTCAATCAACATCTTTTTTAATCATCCTTCAATATCTGTATTCTTGTTTGTTTTGGTATTCCTCAACATTTTTATAAATAACAAACATAAATAAAAAACATCTCTGACCCTAGAGATTATCATTCAAAAACAGCATCTCAACATCATTTTCGTTATCTTTCAATATCATAGGCTAATCCCTAAAAAGTCATTCAGAACATTGTTTAGGATTTCTACATTTCTCTCATTATCTATTTATCATTTATTATCATCCATTAATCATCAATACATTAGAATAATGTTGCCCATTGTTCTAATGACCTTTGAGGTCATTATTTAAAGATAGCATCTTTAATTTTTTTAGTATTATTTATGGTATCTTTCTATGCTGTTTTCGACATCTCTCAGCAACATTCCTGGAATTTTTCAAAGTGTCTCAATCTCCTTCAACATCTTTTCCAATCACCCATCATTGTCGTCTTTACCATCTTTCAAAATCATGTCTGATTACACTAATTCCTAGATCATTGCCCAGGTTTTATACGTTCAGTGAATTTGGAGGCACAATAACTTGTTAGCAGTCTTTAAGATAATATATAGTTTGTGGAACCGTAATAGCTCAAGTTGCCAAGAAGTTTGCGTACTTCAAACTGATGGGCAGAATTTTGGAGACATAATAGTTCATGCTGCTAACAAGTTAGCAGTCTTTAAGATAATGTACAGTGTTTGGAACAGAAATCAAGTGGCCAACAAGTTGACAGTTTATTTTTTTGTTTGATATTTATTCAAAATTTCAAACAGAAAATAAAAAGTTGAAAAATCACGAAAAATGATTTCTTCTTCAGAAAAGAACTTCAACTTTAGATTTCTTTGAAGTTTTCACCATTTCACTAGATCACGAAAAAATCATTAGATGTGGTGAAATTTCACCAGATCTGCTCATCAACTTTCAACCAGATCAACTTTAACTTATTAAATTTATGAAGTGATATTTTATATCAATTTTTTTTATTAGATCTTGTGTGGTCAAGATATTCCATCATGGGTAAACCGTTTGGCGTATTTTAGCAGTTGGGTTCCATTTCTCGAACGGTGTCTACCAAAAGAATGGTTAATGCCCATGGCGTTACAACACTCACTGTCACATAAACAAGATTCGACGTGTTCGGACGCGTCGACGCCACCGTACTGAATGCCAACAAGTTTTTCTAACAAAAAAATCAATAATAAATAAATAAAAGAAAACAAAAATGAGATTGTAAAAATAATTTATTTTTTATATTTAATAAACGCACATTTAATTGTATTTTTAAGTATAATACCATATAATAATTATTTAAATTAACTAAATTTTCAATTTTAAATTGTTTATTATCATGATTAAGTGCAGTTCTCAATTTTTTTACGAAGTGAAGTTGTTTGTTTTATTATTATTATTATTATATAATCTCTTTAATTATTAATTTTTTTATTTTTAAATTTCAATCAAAATTTGATGGACAAGAAAAGTTGAAAAATCAACAATAAATAAGAAAATGATATTTAAGTGTAACAATATTTTTTAAAATAGAAAAATTTTTACCCTTAATTTTAATTTATACAAATAAATTTAATAAAAAATTTCTCTTTATGTATTTATGGACCTTTTAAGAACGATCCGAATATAAATAATTTAATTTATTAAGCATTTGTATCCCATCCTATTTTTAAATATACATATATATTGTATTTATCTAAAAACATTGTTTCTCTGTTACGTAGCTTTATTAATAGATTTAGATTTAAAAGAAACGTGTGAATACCTTTAAATTTATAATGTTCATGATTAAATTGTAAGATCAAACGGCAGCTTTCAGGTTGCTACGACATCAACAAAATGAACAAAATCAATAAAATGAAATTCGTGTTATTGCTCAAATTTTTGAAATTATTATTACACCTAATTATTATTATGTATATTATTATTTAGTTAAACATGAGAAAAGTGCAATATTTTAAATTGAAATTCAATTTCCTTTGAAGAAAATATTTTGGGATAAAAAGAAAAAACTTAATAACGAAACGAGTTATTAAAACGTTACTCATATAAAATTTGCAAAATTAAGTTTTACTTTAATCCGAAATATGGTTGCCTACCAAATCAGTTTTATTTCAAAAATTATTTATTGTAGAGCCCTTCGTAAAAAAGATGTCTTTAGATGCAAGGCTAAACCCAACCTAACCTGTATATTAGTATTGAAGTAAAACTGGAAAATTCAAAACCCTAACCAATCCTGTATATTTAAACCAAATCGGTCTTAAGATATTCAGCAGAAATAATTAAATATTACCATATTTTATTTTGAACTGTGGTACTGTGATAGGTATGAC
This sequence comes from Onthophagus sagittarius, assembly GCA_036711965.1. Classification (NCBI taxonomy): domain Eukaryota; kingdom Metazoa; phylum Arthropoda; class Insecta; order Coleoptera; family Scarabaeidae; genus Onthophagus; species Onthophagus sagittarius. The sequence continues at coordinate 10,194,902 of JASERS010000003.1, forward strand.
CGAATTCACAATGAAACACAGGTGAACATGAAAATAACAAAAAAATTACAGGTATGAATAAGGCGAGAACAGGAAGAGAGTTTTTTGGATCAACCTGTATATGTGAAAATATTTTCCAGAAATACAATCATATAAATACAAATTTCTAATTTAATTGGTATAGAAGCTGTGGATACCTGACGTACTATTGCAGGATTCTGTGTATATAATTGACTGAACACGAACATGTTTCCATCGATGTATTTGAAAAATTTAATATTTTGTTATCAAGATTTTCCTCAATACCATATTTTTAATTCTCGTTTTGGACTCTAAAGTTTTAAATAACCTTAATTGTCTATGAAATAATTTTCTTCCCGTCTCTATGAGATCAACCGAAACCGTTCGGTTTGGAGACAAAGTTCCTGTCAAAATCATTCTACTATGAATGTATTCGCCAGGTTCATGACATCTCTCACAACAAGACTATCCAGTATGAGTTTTTATACATTCTATGTAAACGTCAGTCTGATATCATGGTATCAAATTGGGGTGAGTAGAGCTTCAACTTCATTTCACGCCTCATATTGAATATTATAAAGCTGAAGCTCAACTCAAGCCAACTTGATCCCATCTCTCATATTGAATTGAATTCTACGATTGGGTTGGGTTGAGCTTAAACTTCATACCATGCCTCATATTGAATGGTATGAGGCTGGTATTCAACCCAACCATAGAAGAAAACCTTCATACCATCCCTCATAGAGAATGGAATGAAGTTGGAGCTCAACTCAACCCAACTTAATACCATCTCTCATGTTGAATTGAGCTTAGAAGATGTTGTTTTGACGTTTAATGCTTCCTATTGAATGGTATGAAGTTGATACTCAACCCAACTATACAAGAACGAGATGGTATGAAGGATCATACCATCTCTAGTATAGTTGGAAGTATGAAGTTGGAGCTCAACTCAAGTTGATACCATCTCTCATGTTGAATTGAGCTTAGAAGATGTTGTTTTGGGGTTGATTTTGTTTTTCTATAATTGGGTTGGGTTGAGCTGCATCTTCATATCATGCCTTATATTGAATGGTATGAAGTTGGTACTCAACCCAACCCAACCATAGAAGAAATACTTCATATCATCCCCCATATTGAATGATATGAAGTTAGAGTTCAATTCAATTTAACCATAAAAATGAAAATGAAAAATTTCATAACATCCCTCACATTGATTGGTATTAAGTTGGGGCTCAACTCAACCCAACTTGATACTATCTCTCATCTTGAATTAAACTTAGAAGATGTTGGTTTTTGGTTGATTTTGTTTTTCTATGCCTGAGTTGGGTTGAGCTTTAACTTCATATAATGCCTCTATTGAATGGTAGAATCATGCATCGCAACATGTTATAGCATTTGCATCAAGAGTTCTTATCAAAACAGAGGCTAATTATGCGCAAATTGAAAAAGAGCCACTGTCAAGCACAACGTCTAATATGAAGACTATCTGCAGTATATAACTTGACGCAATCACACTTCTATAGTTTTTTTTGGATCCACATTATCTATATGTAGTAGTTTCTCTTGTAAAGATTGTAGACAATGTAGCTTATGCTTATGTTTCTTTTTTCTTCAGAAATGTTACTACCTTGTTCATCTAAGTAGCATATTTTCTTGAGAGTACTGCTGGGAATATTTCCACTGTTTAAATGTAGCAAAATTAATGACATTTCGTTTTGTCTTTTCTATGATAGGGGTTCACTATATCTTCTTTTGTTGATAGACTTATATGGTGAGATGTTCTGTTGCTTCAGTGAAGTGTTATTTGCATATGAATGAGCTCTCTATTTTTTATAAACTTCATTTGGTTGACTTGTTACCAAAGAATTGATTGAGTCAACATTTCCCTTAAATCGTTTTCTTCTTTAGTGAGTTCAAGTACATTTTAAAATTAATTTTCTCTTTAAAATCGAAATAAGAATGAAAAGTGAAGAAAATATCTTTGAAAAAAATATCTTGGGATTAAAAAAAAAGAAAATTTTCAATAAATTTTTATTATTTCAGTTTATAAAAAAAATAATAACAATTAATTACATTTTGTTTCAATTCTTTGTCGTTTTCTTTCTAAATACTCCTCAACGTTATCGAATTTTCTTTTAAACAAAGTTGTTATGTCGCAATTATTATCAGATTCTATTAAAATTTCAAAATTTTCAAAAAAATCCTTTTTAACTTCAACATATTTATTATCCAAAACACAATAAGTTTTAATGTCTTCTTTCGTTGCGACGAATAAATGCGTTTTTAAAGAAAACGTTTGAATTTCCGACTCAAAATTAAGTTCACCAATACATTTAAATCCGAAATTATTAACCACATCAATTGAAAAAATTAAAAGCGATTTTAATTTATAAATTTGTACAACTACATAATAAATATCCCCGATTTTTTGAACTTGAATATCTACAATTGGTAAACATGTTACATCAGTTTTATTAAGTTTCATTGTCTCTATAAAGTTATTTAAAACTGATTTATCTTTTACATAATCATTAGTATCAATTTTATGTAAAATAATTCCTTTTAAGTAATCCCAAACGATTATTTGGCCATCCCCCGAAGCTGATAACAACAAAGAATTCTCCAACAAAACTAATTTAGTTACAAATTCTTTGTGCCCCAAACAAAACATTTCGATATTATAAGTATTGGGATAATGAGAAACCCGAATTTTTTCATCTCGATCGCAAGTTATTAAAAATTTTTCATCATCACTTAACACCACATCTAACAACATACTTAAATGTCCAAATAGGAGAATCCCATCCTTATCTCCACCGTCATTTTCGCTTTTGTACAAATAAACGTCCCCAGTTTTATCGGCCACCAACAAATTGTAACCACCGAATAGCATAATTGAATGTGCAGCTCGTTTTAAGGAAAACTCCTTTATAACGTTTAACTTTTTGTCGTAAATAATTACTTGCTTATTGAGGAGTAAAGCGAAATAATCTCCACATTTCGACGTCGCAATTGAAGAAATTAATAAGTTATTTCCATGGGGCCCCTTTTGAATAACACTTAATCCTGGTAATTTTATATCAGAGGATGTATCCTTTGAGATATCGTATAATTGGAGAGTTTTGGAGGTTGATATTAACAATTTTTCGTTGTCTAAATGTTTTAAAATAACCATAATGTTGAAATTTGTTTAAATGAAATAATTTTGACATTTAAAAATTTTAAGGTTATGTTACCTTTGAGAAGTGTGGTTGTTGTAACGATTTTTTGTTAATTAATTTTTTTTTAATAATTTAGTTTTTTTTCTAAATGATTTATTAAAATTATTCTGTGGATTTTAAAATTAATTGCTGTCAAATTTAATTAATAAAAAAACAATAATAGTGACTTATTATTTTATATTGTCATATGTTGGTAACTGTGGCACTATCGCTCTCAAACGGAGCGGTTCCTAACTATAATCAAATACCGCCAAATTCAATTTTTAATACACATTTAAATATTTTTTATTAATTTTAAGACGATTAAGACGCGTATGTTCTGTAATTAAAACTTTTATTTAAATATTGATTGTTGTAACATAAAAATACAACTTCTTCAAAAAAAATTAAGAAATGAAGATTAACTCAAATTGAAGGTTGATTCTTTCTCTTTGAAATGATGTATAACTCGTTGTTTCAATTTGAAATCTATTCCACCTAAAAAATGTTAAAAGATGATCAAGTTTTTACGCTTTAATGGAATCAAGATAATAATGATGAAATTTGAAAGATCGTGAACGTCTTATTTAATAATATAATGAATAGATTGACAAGTTTTTGGGCAAAAGCGCTTACATTGACGATGTGGATTTCTTTGGTCCTGATTGGGAGGGTTTCCTGTTGATTAAAATCGTAATGAGTGCAAAAAATCTTTTAATTTGATACCTAACAACCCATATTTTCAAAAAAAATAATAATAAACAAAAAAAAATTAATAAAAATCCGCCATTTTTATTTTTTTATTAATAGTTTTTTGTGAAATTATCAAAATCGTAATAAGCACAAAAAATCCTATAATTTGATACCCCACAACCCATATTTATGAAAAGAAATCAATAAAAATCCGCCCTTTTGATTTTTTTATTAATAATTTTTTTTGTGAAAATATCAAAATCGTAATAAGCACAAAAAATCCTTTAATTTGATACCCCACATTCGATATTTTTGATTAAATAAATCAAACTTACTTGTATAATATAATAAATGACATTGACAGCCGCCATTTTTGATTTAATTTTTTCGAATCTTTGTTAATTATCAAGATAAACTCATCGAGTATAGACTTATTTCTTATTTTGGAAATGTACTTTTCGTCATTGTTTTAATTAAATTTAGTTTTAATTAAAAAAAAAAGTGTAAATTCGCCATTTTGATTTTCTAATTATTCTTTTAAGCTGTAAAAACATCAAAATCGTAATAAGCACAAAAAATCCTTCAATTTAATACCCCACAATCTATATTTCCGATTAATTAAATAAACGCCACAAATGACATTGACAGTTGCCATCTTTAATTTAATTTTTTCGTATATCTTCGTCAATTTTTAAAATAAACCGGCCGCTTTTGTACTTAAATAACCCGATTTTCAATTTTAAATCGATCTAAAATAACGCTAAATCATTATTTTTTTTTAATTCAATAATTTTGACATATGACATTTGACAGGTGTCACTTGCGACGTTTTTATTTTGCCTTATATTAATCAATTAACCATAAATGTTGATACCAACCAAATCACTATATCCGGATAAAAATTAATTTTGACATTTTAACGCAAATTGTATTAATTTTGACCGCTGTCGAATTCGTTAAATAAATTTAGAAAGTTCGATATAAAACGAATAAAATAACTAATTTAGTTATTTTTTAACATTAATTAAAGGTTTGTTACGGACAACAACGAAATTATTAAATTCAAAATGGCAGATATGACATGTGTCAGTCTCAAATGGCAAATTTTATTTATTATCTATTTTTTTATTTTTTACACGTGATATTTAGGGCGAGATTCAACGACTTTCTTATAATAAATGAGACTCCAAATGAAAATGGCACCTGTCAAATGTCATATTGACGTTTGACATTGACAGATGTTAAATCCGCCATCTTGAATTTTAACAATTGCACTTAATTTCACTTAAAAAATCATTCAATTTGATACCAAGCTCGATTAGGGTATCTTTTATTATGAGATTGACGTTTGGCATTGACGGATGTCAAATACGCCATTTTGAATTTTAATAATACAATTGTAGTAAGCTTGGGAAATCGTTTAATTTAATACCAAGCATTAAGATCATTCAATCTCATACCAAATTCGACTATTTTTGCTGTTATAATAAAAAGTTATGTGACATTGACAGATGTCAAATCCGCCATCTTGAATTTTAACAATTGCGCTTAATTTGATTTAAAAAATCATTTAATTTCATACCAAACTCGATTAGGGTAACTTTTATTATGAGATTGACGTTTGGCATTGACAGATGTCAAATCCGCCATTTTGAATTTTAATAATACAATTTTATTAAGCTTGGGGAATCGTTTAATTTAATACCAATCATTAGAATCATTTAATTTCATACCAATCTTGACTATTTTTGCTGTTATAATAAAAAGTTATGTGACATTGACAGATGTCAGGTCTGCCATCTTGAATTTTAACAATTGCATTTAATTTGACTTAAAAAATCAATTAATTTGATACCAAACTCGATTAGGGTATCTTTTATTATGAGATTGACGTTTGGCATTGACAGATGTCAAATCCGCCATTTTGAATTTTAATAATACAATTTTATTAAGCTTGGGAAATTGTTTAATTTAATACCAATCATTAGAATCATTTAATTTCTTACCAAACTTGACTATTTTTGCTGTTATAATAGAAATTTATGTGACATTGACAGATGTCAAGTCTGCCATCTTGAATTTTAACAATTGCATTTAATTTGACTTAAAAAATCAATTAATTTGATACCAAACTCGATTAGGGTATCTTTTATTATGAGATTGACGTTTGGCATTGACAGATGTCAAATCCGCCATTTTGAATTTTAATAATATAATTTTATTAAGCTTGGGAAATTGTTTAATTTAATACCAATCATTAGAATCATTTAATTTCATACCAAACTTGACTATTTTTGCTGTTATAATAAAAAGTTATGTGACATTGACAGATGTCAGGTCTGCCATCTTGAATTTTAACAATTGCATTTAATTTGACTTAAAAAATCAATTAATTTGATACCAAACTCGATTAGGGTATCTTTTATTATGAGATTGACGTTTGGCATTGACAGATGTCAAATCCGCCATTTTGAATTTTAATAATACAATTTTATTAAGCTTGGGAAATTGTTTAATTTAATACCAATCATTAGAATCATTTAATTTCATACCAAACTTGACTATTTTTGCTGTTATAATAGAAAGTTATGTGACATTGACAGATGTCAAGTCTGCCATCTTGAATTTTAATAATTGCATTTAATTTGACTTAAAAAATCAATTAATTTGATACCAAACTCGATTAGGGTATCTTTTATTATGAGATTGACGTTTGGCATTGACAGATGTCAAATCCGCCATTTTGAATTTTAATAATACAATTTTATTAAGCTTGGGAAATTGTTTAATTTAATACCAATCATTAGAATCATTTAATTTCATTCCAAACTTGACTATTTTTGCTGTTATAATAAAAAGTTATGTGACATTGACAGATGTCAAGTCTGCCATCTTGAATTTTAACAATTGCATTTAATTTGACTTAAAAAATCAATTAATTTGATACCAAACTCGATTAGGGTATCTTTTATTATGAGATTGACGTTTGGCATTGACAGATGTCAAATCCGCCATTTTGAATTTTAATAATACAATTTTATTAAGCTTGGGAAATTGTTTAATTTAATACCAATCATTAGAATCATTTAATTTCATTCCAAACTTGACTATTTTTGCTGTTATAATAAAAAGTTATGTGACATTGACAGATGTCAAGTCTGCCATCTTGAATTTTAACAATTGCATTTAATTTGACTTAAAAAATCAATTAATTTGATACCAAACTCGATTAGGGTATCTTTTATTATGAGATTGACGTTTGGCATTGACAGATGTCAAATCCGCCATTTTGAATTTTAATAATACAATTTTATTAAGCTTGGGAAATCGTTTAATTTAATACCAATCATTAGAAACATTTAATTTCATACCAAACTTGACTATTTTTGCTGTTATAATAAAAAGTTATGTGACATTGACAGATGTCAGGTCTGCCATCTTGAATTTTAACAATTGCATTTAATTTGACTTAAAAAATCAATTAATTTGATACCAAACTCGATTAGGGTATCTTTTATTATGAGATTGACGTTTGGCATTGACAGATGTCAAATCCGCCATTTTGAATTTTAATAATACAATTTTATTAAGCTTGGGAAATCGTTTAATTTAATACCAATCATTAGAAACATTTAATTTCATACCAAACTTGACTATTTTTGCTGTTATAATAAAAAGTTATGTGACATTGACAGATGTCAGGTCTGCCATCTTGAATTTTAACAATTGCATTTAATTTGACTTAAAAAATCAATTAATTTGATACCAAACTCGATTAGGGTAACTTTTATTATGAGATTGACGTTTGGCATTGACAGATGTCAAATTCGCCATTTTGAATTTTAATAATACAATTTTATTAAGCTTGGGAAATTGTTTAATTTAATACCAATCATTAGAATCATTCAATTTCATACCAAACTTGACTATTTTTGCTGTTATAATAAAAAGTTATGTGACATTGACAGATGTCAAGTCTGCCATCTTGAATTTTAACAATTGCATTTAATTTCACTTAAAATGTCAATTAATTTGATACCAAACTCGATTAGGGTATCTTTTATTATGAGATTGACGTTTGGCATTGACAGATGTCAAATCCGCTATTTTGAATTTTAATAATACAATTTTATTAAGCTTGGGAAATTGTTTAATTTAATACCAATCATTAGAATCATTTAATTTCATACCAAACTTGACTATTTTTGCTGTTATAATAAAAAGTTATGTGACATTGACAGATGTCAAGTCTGCCATCTTGAATTTTAACAATTGCATTTAATTTGACTTAAAAAATCAATTAATTTGATACCAAACTCGATTAGGGTATCTTTTATTATGAGATTGACGTTTGGCATTGACAGATGTCAAATCCGCCATTTTGAATTTTAATAATAAAATTTTAAATGTAAAAAAAAAACATAAATAAAAGTTTAAATGTGACATTTGTAAAATTTGACACATGTCATATCCATCATTTTGATTTTGATAAATTAATTCCTATTCATCGATTTAATGCCAAATATAACCAAATTAGTTTAATACAAAAGTTAAAAAATGGCATTTGTTATATGATAACATGACATTTGACAGGTTTTATTTTGACAGACGCCATTTTCATTTGGAGTGTCATTTATTATAAGAAGATTGTTGAATCTCGCTCTAAATATCGCGTGTAAAAAATAAAAAAATAGATAATAAATAAAATTTGACATTTGAGACTGACACATGTCATAGCTGCCACTTTGAATTTAATAATTTCATTATTATCCGTAACAAACCTTTAATTAATGTAAAACAATAACTAAATTAGTTATTTTATTTCATAAAAAAGTTTAAATGTGACATTTGACATTAAAGAAAAAACAAAATTTGACACATATCATATCCGCCATTTTGACAATGACGTATTATGCTTCGTTAGATTTAAAAACCCTTTATTTAAAACCAATTAAGATAAATAAGGGAAAAATCGAATAGTTTATAAATTTATTTAACGAATTTGACAGCTGTCAAAATTACTACAACTTGCGTTAAAATGTCAAAATTAATCTTTATCCGGATATACTGATTAGGTTGGTATCAAAATTTACGCTTAATTGATTAATATAAGCCGAAATATAAACATTGTATGTGACACCTGTCAAATGTCATATGTCAAAATAATTGAATTAAAATAAATAATGATTTAACGTTATTTTGGATCGATTTAAAATTGAAAATTGGGTTATTTAAGTACTAAAGCGGCGAGTTTATTTTAAAAATTGACGAAGATATACGAAAAAATTAAATTAAAGATGGCGGCTGTCAATGTCATTTGTGTCGTTTATTTAATTAATCGGAAATATAGATTGTGGGGTATTAAATTGAAGGATTTTTTGTGGTTATTACGATTTTGATGTGTTTACAGCTTAAAAAAATAATTAGAAAATCGAAATGGTGGATTTATACTTTTTTTTAATTAAAACTAATTTTAATTAAAACAATGACGAAAGGTACATTTACTAAAAAAGAAATAAGTTCACACTCGATGAGTTTATCTTAATAATTAACAAAGATGTCGAAAAAATTAAATTAAAGATGGCAGCTGTCAATGTCATTTATTATATTATACAAGTTTGATTTATTTAATCGAAAATATGGGTTGTGGGGTATCAAATTACAGGATTTTTTGTGCTTATTACGATTGTGATAATTTCACAAAAAAAATATTAATAAAAAAAAAATCAAAATGGCGGAATTTTATTAATTCCTTTGTTTATTATTTTTTCTTCGAAAATATGGGTTGTTGGGTATCAAATTAAAAGATTTTTTGCACTCATTACGATTTTAATCAACAGGAAACCCTCCCAATCAGGACCAAAGAAATCCACATCGTCAGTGTAAGCGCTTTGGCCCAAAAACTTGTCAATCTATTTATTATATTTTTAAATAAGACGTTCACGATCTCTCTCGCTCAAGTTTCATCATTATTATCTTGATTCCATTAAAGAGTAAAAACTTGATCACCTTTTAATATTTTTTAGGTGGAATAGATTTCAAATTGTAACAACTTGCTATATCATCATGGGAGGTTTTGGATTAGAATTAGCCGACTGGTTTCTTTATAAATAAAAATCTGTTTCTTTTTTATCTAAGGTTGAGTTATAGTCTAACAAGGGGACCTTACGGGTTCGGCATCACCGATTTTGTTCATATTTGTAGGGATCAAAGTTCAGTACTCGGACATCACTTTTCTGAAGCAGTACGATGCAATGCTTATACATATGAAATACATATGAATCAGAATCAATCCTAGGGCACACTATAAATGTGACAATAAATTTAATAAAAACAGTTAATAACAGTTATTAATCAGTACAAGAACCAGAGTGATAATTATCATAAAAACAGCTAAAACAGTAAGTATCACATCTAGCACCTTGTATAAAAGCGGGTTGGGTACAAGCACAAGGTTTTTTTAAATTATCTTGTGAAAAACCATGAATATTGAACCATATTAAAAAAATTGAAGATAATAGCTGGTGATGAATGATAGAATTTTGATGAATTTTAATAAATCTTCACGAGAATTAATCCCACGATTTTGCTCAATCAAAACCGAGCAATTTTGAATTTTCTTAATAAAGTTTTTAACCTGCCTGTAGAAGTAAACGTCGCAGGGTTGCACTAATGGTGTACATTTTGGCGGTATAAATTTAATACTACTTGTTGACAAACCATTATCATTAACAAAAATTTGGTCATATATTTCGGGCTTGGTTTGCAATCCCCATGAATCAACAAGCAAGCAAAATTTATGATCTTGTAGGCTTTATAGTTTTTATTAAAAAGTCTTTATATAGTTTAGACGTAAGTTTTCCTGATTTTGATGATGTTATTATATTTTTTGACGTATTCGTCCACCAATCTTTGCACACGGGGTCCAAATGAATCTCCTGTTTCTTGCAAACATATAAACACTTCAGGTAACAATTTTCCAGCTAACGTGATGCTGTATTGAGCTGTATACGAGTGAGTTATCTTATTCATGTTTTGTTTTTGAACAAGAATTGTTTTTGATCCTTTTGTTGCAAGGGTTCTATTAAAAGTTGTCTGGTATTGGCATCCTGATAAATAATTTTACAATGCTGTTTAATAAATATTCTTATAGTATATAGCTAAATTTAAATGAAAAAATAATTGTAAATACCTGTTTGATCTGTATTAATAACATAATTTGGATCGATGTTTATTATTGTATTGCGAGCCTGTGTGCGAAAATTTTCAGCAGAAGTCAAAATTTTCTACATAGATGCAGTTTCTTTTTCAGATACATATTTTGTTACTTTTCGTTGAAGAATTCTGTGTATTCGTTTAACCTTCTCGACCCAAGAATTGGATGCTTTAAATTCAAAGATGGAAAATTGACTTGGAGCAGATAATGATCATTGTTGTAAATTTTTTGTGGTCACTTGCTAATTCACTCTAAATCGATAGTACGTCCATGAATCGATGATTGTAAATTTATCAAAAATTGTTCCGCCACTCTTTTTAGAAAATTTTGTTTGTTTATTAGGTATTCTCCTGATGATGCCGTGTAGGCAGGCGAAACCGGTAGAGAAAAATAAAATAAAATCCATTTAGTGTAAAGTACATGTTGACAAACCATTATCATTAACAAAAATTTGGTCATATATTTCGGGCTTGGTTTACAATCCCCATGAATCAACAAGCTAGCAAAATTTATGATCTTGTACATTAAGCTTTATAGTTTTTATTAAAAGGTCTTTATGTAGTTTAGACGTAAGTTTTCCTGATTTTGATGATGTTATTATATTTTTTGACGTATTCGTCCACCAATCTTTGCACACGGGGTCCAAATGAATCTTCTGTTTCTTGCAAACATATAAACACTTCAGGTAACAATTTTCCAGCTAACGTGATGCTGTATTGAGCTGTATACGAGTGAGTTATCTTATTCATGTTTTGTTTTTGATCCTTTTGTTGCAAGGGTTCTATTAAAAGTTGTCTGGTATTGGCATAAATAATTTTACAATGCTGTTTAATAAATATTCTTATAGTATATAACTGAATTTAAATGAAAAAATAATTGTAAATACCTATTTGATCTGTATTAATAACATAATTTGGATCGATGTTTATTATTGTATTGCGAGCCTGTGTGCGAAAATTTTCAGCAGAAGTCAAAATTTTCTACATAGATGCAGTTTCTTTTTCAGATACATATTTTGTTACTTTTCGTTGAAGAATTCTGTGTATTCGTTTAACCTTCTCGACCCAAGAATTGGATGCTTTAAATTCAAAGATGGAAAATTGACTTGGAGCAGATAATGATCATTGTTGTAAATTTTTTGTGGTCACTTGCTAATTCACTCTAAATCGATAGTACGTCCATGAATCGATGATTGTAAATTTATCAAAAATTGTTCCGCCACTCTTTTTAGAAAATTTTGTTTGTTTATTAGGTATTCTCCTGATGATGCCGTGTAGGCAGGCGAAACCGGTAGAGAAAAATAAAATAAAATCCATTTAGTGTAAAGTACATGTTGACAAACCATTATCATTAACAAAAATTTGGTCATATATTTCGGGCTTGGTTTACAATCCCCATGAATCAACAAGCTAGCAAAATTTATGATCTTGTACATTAAGCTTTATAGTTTTTATTAAAAGGTCTTTATGTAGTTTAGACGTAAGTTTTCCTGATTTTGATGATGTTATTATATTTTTTGACGTATTCGTCCACCAATCTTTGCACACGGGGTCCAAATGAATCTTCTGTTTCTTGCAAACATATAAACACTTCAGGTAACAATTTTCCAGCTAACGTGATGCTGTATTGAGCTGTATACGAGTGAGTTATCTTATTCATGTTTTGTTTTTGATCCTTTTGTTGCAAGGGTTCTATTAAAAGTTGTCTGGTATTGGCATAAATAATTTTACAATGCTGTTTAATAAATATTCTTATAGTATATAACTGAATTTAAATGAAAAAATAATTGTAAATACCTATTTGATCTGTATTAATAACATAATTTGGATCGATGTTTATTATTGTATTGCGAGCCTGTGTGCGAAAATTTTCAGCAGAAGTCAAAATTTTCTACATAGATGCAGTTTCTTTTTCAGATACATATTTTGTTACTTTTCGTTGAAGAATTCTGTGTATTCGTTTAACCTTCTCGACCCAAGAATTGGATGCTTTAAATTCAAAGTTGGAAAATTGACTTGGAGCAGATAATGATCATTGTTGTAATTTTTTTGTGGGCACTTGCTAATTCACTCTAAATCGATAGTACGTCCATGAATCGATGATTGTAAATTTATCAAAAATTGTTCCGCCACTCTTTTTAGAAAATTTTGTTTGTTTATTAGGTATTCTCCTGATGATGCCGTGTAGAAGGCGAAACCGGTAGAGAAAAATAAAATAAAATCCATTTAGTGCAAAAACCATTAGTATTTTTATTAAACAAAAATGGAAAGAAAGATATCATTTAATATAAATATTTAATATATTTCTACTGCTGCAAAATATTTTGACTATTTTGAAATCGATTTTCTCGAGTATTTTTGAGCATTGCATCGCACTGCTTCACGAAAGTGATGTCCGAGTACTCATCTTCAATCCTTGCAAATATGAACAAAATCGGTGATGCCGAACCCGTAAGGTCCTCTTGTATGTTTAAAGTTTTTTCATTTTTCAAAGATGCAATATTTAAATAAAAGTTTTAATTATAGAACATACACTTAGCAGCAGAAGTCTGCGTACAAAAAACTTCTAACACTTTAACTGAAAAAATAAGGGTCATGATCTAATGTGATAAACTTCAATTTTTTTTTATTTTGTGTATTAACTACATATAATTCTATTAACAAAATATGCATCAATAAAACAGAAATATTAGTTACAAAAAAAATTAAAATTAAAAATTCTCCAAATAATGCGTATGCAAAAATCTGCGTACAAATAAAGACGCCTTCTCCAAAATATACTTATTTACTTAAATACGTAGTTGGCGATGTACGCTTTCCGATTTAAATAAAAGATAATCGGTGTCAATTATATTAGCAGAGGCTTAGAAGCTAAAAGTTAGAATGGACACGAAAGGAAAGGAAATTGAATTGGGAGAGAGAAAAATGATTGTAAAGTTATAGAAAGAGGGAAAATCTTTTCGAAAAATAGGAGAAACTGTCGGCAGGTCACACTCTTCCATTCAAAGAGTAATTAATAATTATAAAGACACTGAAGATTACCTCTCACGTCCGCGATCTGGTAGACCACCCCTTTTAACAAACCGAGAGAAGCGAAAAATTGTACAGCAGGTTAGAAAAGAACCTAGGCTGACGGCAAAAAAAATAGTAGAAAATGTACAAGAAGAATTTCATAAAACTATCAGCAAAGATACGGTGAGAAGGACGTTAAAAAAAGCTAAATATCACAGTCGCGTTGCACGAAAAAAGCCATTTGTGTCAGAGGTCAATCGTCAGAAGCGGATCGCCTTTGCAAAAAAACTCTTAGACAAGCCCATTGAATTCTGGGAGAAAGTTCTCTTTACAGATGAGAGCAAATTTTGCATTTTCGGCATTAAGTGTAAACAACTTCTATGGAGAAAACCTAATACTGCCCTTAATCCCGAAAATTTGAAAGCGACTGTAAAACACGGAGGTGGTGGAGTTATGGTTTGGGGGTGTATGTGCACCAAAGAGGTGGGAAGGTTGGTTTTCATAACATCGACAATGGACCATAAAATGTATATAGACATTTTAAAAGAAAATTTGAAGCCTAGCATCGAAAACTTGGGCTTGGGGCCCGAATACTTTTTTCAACAAGATAATGACCCCAAACATTGCGCCCACAACACTAAGCTTTGGCTACTATACAATACCCCAAAGCAACTTAAAACACCTCCACAATCGCCGGACTTGAATCCCATCGAACACCTCTGGGATTTATTGGAACGCAGGATTTGGCAACACAACATAACGTCGAAGGAAACGTTAAAAAATGTTATGATTGAGGAATGGGCCAAAATCAGTTCGGACGAAACGAAGAAATTAGTGCACTCCATGCCTAAACGTTTAAGGTAGGTCATTAAACGTAAAGGTTATCCGACCTCATATTAATATAGAAACAATGATCTCATTTATAAATTTTTTATAAATACTGTCCTGACTTGTACGCAGATTTTTGCATACCCGTTATTTATAATAAAAGAAGAAGGAAAGAAAATCCTTTTTTCACAATGATATAAATATTTATTTATTTCTTTTCAATCTGTACTAGACGTGTTTCGCTTTTTTCTTAAAAGCGTCATCAGGTACAACTGTATTAAATTAAAATTAGAAAAGTTAAAAATAAGTTGATTTTATGAAATAAAATATAATTACCGTCAGTTACATCAGAGGTTGCAAGAAATTAAGCGAAGAGAAAAATGCGAAGACATTGGGTGATCCTGAACTCTCGTCATTAAACGTTGAAGAAGCAAATACCAATCTTTTCTTTAATTTAAAATTATTGAAAAATATGAAATTTTGTTTTTTTGTTTGACATTATTAATGTTGAAATGCAAAAATCGAAATTATAACTAATTATAAAACATTAATAATGAACGCTGATAACGTTAAATTATTATTAAAGCCCAAGGGCGGCGTGACTGTAATGGCTGAAGGTAAAACGTGGTAATTTCTTTTTCAAGTAACAGTAAAAGTTAGATGAAGAACATTTCTAAAATAAATAAAAATATAAAATGTCAATAAAACAAGTTAAAAATGATAGTATCAAAGATGAATAAAAATCAGTCAGAAATTTAAAAATTTTTTTAAAAAATTTACCTTAATCTAGAGAGCCGTGTGCTTGGATCTACGTTTCGAAACGGTCTGACGAGTTTATGAAATAATTGAAAACAACAAAATACATCTAGAAAGAGATAACTGTTGATAAAATGTGACAAGTCTCTCAAAGAACGGGAATTTCGATATTACAGGAAACTGGAAAAGAGTCTTTTATGGAAAAAATCTGTAAATTCATTTATTAAAAGATGTGAATTATTGTTGTTATAAGATCTGATGTAATACTCTTCGTAAAGATCCATCTTTTTTGATTTCTTTAAATGTTTTAAAAGGGATATGTTAGAAAGATTTGACTTATGTCCTGTTTCTTCAAGATGTTTAAAAAATGCTGAATTATTTTTAGAGATGTGTTCTTTGAATCTGGTTTTTATGTTATGTCCCGTTTGACCAATATAAAAACAATCGCAATCCCCACAGTCAAGTTTGTAAATGCCACTCTTTTGGTTAAGATTAAATCTGTGTTTGTTATTAACAATTAATTGACCTAATTTATTATTAGTGGAAAATACAGTTGTAACTTTATGAGATTTAAAAATATTGTTGAAAGTATTTTGAATATTAGGGTGAAATGGAATAGAGATAAATTTAAGTTTTTCATTGATTCTGGGGAAGATAAGATTGTTAGTAAAGTTGTTTTGAGTTTTATTATAAATGTTTTGAATATCTTGAAGAGAGTAGCCATTATTTAAACCAATTTTTATTATGTTTTTTAATTCGGTAATAAAATCGGAATGCTGTAAAGAAAAATTTAGTAATCTGTTAAAGAGAAAACGAAATGAAGCATATTTATGTTGTGAACAGGAGAAAGAGGATTTAGTTATAATCGTATCAGTTGCTGTATCTTTTCGGAATACTTTAAAGTTAAGTGATGACTCAGAAATATTTTTAGAAATTGTGATATCCAAGAAGTTAATTTTAGAGTCTTTCTCTATTTCGGTGGTAAAGTCGAGTATGCATATGTTATTAAATACATTAGTAAGGGCAGATAGTTGTGCTTTATTACCATTAAATACTATTAATATATCGTCTACGTATCTTTTGTAGAAAATTATGTCTTTGGTGAACAAAGCGTATTTCTCAGAAAAAAGAGTTTTCTCGAAATTATTCACAAAGATATCAGCCATGATTCCTGAGATAGGAGAGCCCATGGGTAAACCATCGGACATGCGATAATGTTTTCCATTAAAGATGAAGAAATTCTGTTCACAAATTACCTTGATAATGGATGTGAGTTGAAATATGTCTTTATATTGAACATTGTTAAAATTTTGAATATTGTTACAAAGGAAATCTTCTATTATATTAATGCATTCATTGACTGGAATATTGGAATAAAGATTTTTTATATCGAATGAAATTAAAGTCGATTTTTTATTAATTTTTAGTATTGAAAGTTTTGTTATAAGATCTGATGAGTTTTTAGTGGTGTAAGTGAAATTATTTTGAAAAGTATTGTATAGAAATTTTTGTAAATGTTTTGCAATATTTTCATTTGGGGTGTTAGTATTGGAAATAATTGGTCTAATACTTCTATCTGGTTTGTGTAATTTTATAAGAGATTTGAGTGTAGGAGACAAAGGGTTCATTTGAGTTAGGAGATTAGTACTGATGTTGAATTTTTTTAAACTTTCTTTACAAGAATTAATAAGTGTCTTTAAGGTGTAATTATATTTAGGGGTAGGGTCTTTGTTTATAAGTTTGATGTCGTTTTGTTCAAAAAATTCTTGAGTCTTGTTGATATAAGATTCTTTAGTGATAATGACTAATCCAGCGTTTTTGTCTCCTAATGTGACGATCAAATTTTCTGTTTTAATTTTCTGTTTTAATTTTTTAATATCACTTAAGGTGACTGAAGGTCTATTTTTAGAATTTATATTAGATTTGGAAGTTAGATTTGCAAAATTATTGTGAATTTCGTTAAGAAGGTTTACATTTTCCAAAATTTGTGATTCTAAATTGATGGCAAGTTCTATTTTATCAACCTTTCCGGGAAGGGAAAACTTGTGGCCTAAATTGAATATATTATTTTCTTTGTCAGTGAATGCAACATTATTTATTAAATTATATTATTTATATTATTATTTTTTTTTATTTATATATTATTTATTTATTATTTACCGTTATTTATAGAATTTTTAGTTTTGATTTTTTTCTGTAACTACTGTTTCTGTTTTGTTGAAGCATATTTTGTTAATAGAATTATATGTAGTTAATATACAAAATAAAAAAAATCAAGTTTATCACATTAGATTATGACTCTTATTTTTTCAATTAAAGTATTACAAGTTTTTCGTACGCAGACTTCTGCTGCTGAGTGTATAAATCTTAATTATCTGTAAATTAATAAAAAAATATTTAAATGTGCATTGAAAATTGAATTTGGCGGTATTTGATAATAGTTAGGAACCACTCCGTTCGAGGGCGCATTTTTGGTTCTTATTCTAACAATTTTTTGCAAATTATTTTTTTTTTAATAATTTAGTTTTTTTTAATGATTTACTAAAATTATTATGTTGATTTTAAAATTAATTATTGTCGAATTTAATTAATAAAATCAACAATAGTGACTTATTCTTTTATTCCTTCATATGTTGGTAACACTGTTGTTTGACAATTAACATTTCATCGATCCCATCACGTCACGAAACGGTCCTCTTTTTGTAAATACATCGGTGTTTTTCTAAAATTTCCAGTTCGTTTAAAACGGTTAAATCGAAAACAAAGTGATTATTAAAAATTTCCTTTATGTAAGTACACAGATCTCGCGAGAAAATCCCTTAAAACGCTAAAGAAGACATGGACATAAATAATATAGTAGACCTGAGTGGTAAACTCATCATAAAAGTTCAACTTGGCGACGATATCCGCCGAATTCCAATACATAACGAAGCAATAACTTACGACGAACTAGTTCTGATGATGCAAAGAGTTTTCCGCGGGAAATTAACTTCGACCGATGACGTTACAATTAAATACAAAGACGAGGGTAATTTTTTGTCCGTTTTATCTTCTCATTTATTTTAATTAATCTTGCAGATGGCGACCTAATTACTATATTCGATAGTTCAGACTTGTCCTTTGCTATACAGTGCAGCAGAATTTTAAAATTACACATTCTTATGAATAACGATATGCAGTGTGATACTTCATCAAGTGGAACGTTAAAACCCACTGAATTGGCTGATATTAAAGTGCAATTACGTAGTATCAGGAATCAAGTTAATAGATTACTAGACGCTTTGGATCATAATCCAGTTCCTAGTCAAGCTGAACCTAGTATAGAGGGTAAGAAATTATTTATTTGAGATTGATTTTTTATTTATACAATTATTTAGGAGAATCGGAGAAGGTTCCCACAAATGGGCCTTCAACGAACGTTGTAAGCAAAGTAAATTCAAGTGAATTCGATCCATTACAAGATAAAAAACAGCAACAGCCCAATCAAGATGCTTCGAGTAAAACCGATCAAGTGAATTCATCTTCTTCGGTTATTAGCCATGGTGAAAATGAAAATCGTCCACAATCAGTACCGGTGAGGCCGACTCCAACACCCCCGGTTGCGCCTGCTTTAGGAACCCCCAGCAATCAATATATTAGAACTCCAACAACGGGTATGTGGAATTATTCCCCTGGGATTCTACCTCCACCCTCCTTAACTGATTTAGGACAGATTTCTTACAGCATGATTTATGCACTTAGCCATGTTAATGGGCGATTTTTGCATGTATTTTAAAAATTAAATTGCAAATATAATAAAATATAACATAATCTTTTGATTGAAATTTTTATGTTTAATTTAAAAATGGGTGTTTTTTTGTTTATTTTAGGGTACCCTCAAGCTACATACGCTAATATGCCATATCCAACCCAACAGTATCCGACATATTCGAATGCAGGGTGAGTATGATTATTAAAAAAAATTATCAATTTATTTTTGCTTTGTTTAATAGATACGTTCAATCTGATCAACCCCAAATGCCAAATACTAACACTTATGGTTATACTCAACCTGGAATGCCTTATACAACTCAACAACAACAATATAACCAATCGGGAGTTGTACCTCCGATATTTCCTGGGCAAACTCAAGGAAATCCGTATTCAAAGACATACAACCAACAACCTCATCAAGGTTATATGCCCCGTTAATAATATTTCATCGATTATCTAACGTGCGCCATAAGTTCTTCCTTATTTCTTTACTTTTTTTGTTAAACTTAAAAGTTTAGGTATTATCATATTGTGACTTTTTCTTTGACTAATTAATTATTATTATTCAATAAAAAATATTATTTTTCTTCTAAAATGATTTATTTGTTTTTTTAAGTTAATATTCCAAACTTTTTCCAAATCCCATCCAAGGGTCGGGAACTTGAAGGAAATATTTGTGCATTGCTTCAATGAATCTATCGCGATATTCTTCTGGCGATACAATTGTTGGTAACTTTCCTTGTCCCCAAAGAATTCCTGACTTTTTTACCATCGTTTCTAATCTTTTATCCCAGGTAAAAGTTCTAATATAATCTAAAAAAAAGAATTATGTAATGTATTACACAGGTGATTCGAATAAAATGGAGAGTGTAGTGACATGTGGAGAACAATAAATTAAGATTTTCAAAGTTTGAAGGTGGGACCATCATTCCTGGAACAAGTAATAAAAAAAGTGATGAATTCAAAGCAAAAAGATTGTTGAAGTTTGATAGATTTAAGAAGCGAAGTGGAATTTATATCGTCATTCGGCATGGGGAGGCAGCAAATAAAGATGCTGTTGAAAAGTTTGTTGGTGAATTTAAAATCTTTGTAGAAAATGAGTCATTTTCTCCTAACCAAGTTTTTAATTGTGATGAGATTGGTCTCTTTTGGAAAAAGATACCAAGGAGGACCTACATCACAAAAGAGGAGATCATTGACAGGGCATAAGCCTATGAAAGGCAGCCTTACACTCTTGCTGAGTGTCAACGCAAATGGAGACCTAAAAATAAAACCGCTACTAGCTTAGTATTCAGAAAATTCAAGAGCTTTTAAGAAAAATCATGTCATTAAAAGTACTGGGTGTAATGTGGAGGGTTAATCCTAAAGCTTGGGCAGCAAGACAGATTTTTCCTGCTCATCCTCCAGGTTTGGAAGACAATCTGACTGGTGAATATAGTAAAAAATTATATATAACTAATATCAAATATCTAGTTAGCAATCTACAAATAGCATACGTACAAATAGGTAAGTAGTATCACACAATTTTCTGATATGATTTGATAAAATAATAAATGATTTATTATTTGATAGCATTGTGATATGGATCCTTATGAAAAGGAGAGAGAAAGATTACAGAAACTGTATGAAGAAGTTAGCACGGGCAGTGAAATAGAAGAGTCTGACGATAGTTCGATATCAGATCCAGATTTTGTAAGTATCAGTGATCATGATACAGAAACCGAGCAGGAAAACGTAAATGAAGATGCAGATATTATGCATCAGGGTGACGGCGAGGATGATGAAGATGAACAACCCGTGATTCGTGATAGATGCTCGTATTTTTTTGGTAAAGATGGAACTAAATGGAAAAAGGCTGTCCCACCTAGAAATATTAGAACTCGCAATGAAAACATAGTGTCTCACCTGCCGGGGATCATCAGTGAAGCACGTGACGCATATCTCCCATTCAATGCTGGATGTACATGTTTGGAAACTGCATTGATATCGTAGTTGAAAACACTAATTTATTTATTGATAAAATTTCTGTTAAATACCAAGATAAGACTGAGTGTAGACCTACCGACTCTGTAGAAATCCAAGCGCTGATGGGTTTGCTTTATTTAGCTGGGCTCCATCATGGATCAAGGACACATCTAGCAGAGTATTGGTCATCAGACGGTATGGGATATGAGATATTTCCTGCTACAATGGCAAAACGGAGGTTCGTCTTCTTATTGAAATGCATTCGCTTAGACGATACCACAACTAGAGGTCAAAGAAAAGAAATGGACAAACTAGCAGCAGTTCGTACTATTATTGACAAGTTCAACGACAATTGTAAGAAAACTTATTCTGTGGGCGAGTATGTAACATTAGATGAAATGCTGCTTGCCTTTAGGAGTAGGTGCAGTTTCCGAATGTACATTCCAAGTAAACCAAACAAATACGGATTGACAGTCTTCGCCGTTGTTGATGCCAAAACATTTTTCACTTCACACATAGAAATTTACGCTGGTGTTCAACCCAATAGTCCATATAAAACAGACAACTCTACCGCTTCAGTAACTGAAAGAATGGGTTCACATTTATTAGGATCAGGAAGAAATGTTACAATAGATCGTTGGTTCACAGGATATTCAATTGTAAAGAAACTGCTAAGAGAGTACCGCCTTCCTGTGGTTGGTACAATTAGAGCCAATAGAAGAGAACTACCTCTTGAAATAACACAAGCTAAAAACAGGAAAGTATTTTCTTCGTTATTCGCATTTAGTAATGATATGACTGCAGTTTCATATATACCCAAAAAAGGAAAGAATGTGCTTGTAGTTTCAACAATGCGCCGAGAAGATCATATCGATGAAGCTACCGGTGATCGGAAAAAGCCCGAAATAATTACTTTCTATAATAGCACAAAATGTGGAGTAGATGTTATTGATCGAATGATCACATCATACAATGTTGCAAGAAACACAAAGCGTTGGCCAATGGTAATTTTCTATAACCTCCTCAATATAGCAGCAATTAACGCTTTTGTTATCTACAAAGGCAACATACCAGATGGTGAATTTGCTAAAACTCGCAGACTGTTTCAAAAAAATCTTGGTATGGAGTTAGTGAAAAATAACATGCAAAGAAGAGCCGTTGATAAGCACTTGACCAAAAGTGTGCGTACTTCTGCCTTGAGGCTCTCAGGTATTGAAGAGGAGATTATTCCAGAGCCACAACCAGGGAAAAGAGGAAACTGTAAATATTGCAAAAGACGAAAAACTCGTTATTTTTGCAAAATTTGTAAATGTTGGTTGTGCATGGAGCACATAACAGCGTGCTGCAACGATTGTTTGGGAAATATGGAGACCACAGTTTGAAGCCCTCCAGTTTGTGCATAGAATATTATTCTTTAGTTAAGACATTTTTTTTATAACACTTTATATATATACTTTATACATATCATTAATAATATTCGCGTACCATTCATTGTTACTAACCTTAGATTCAACAATTGTTAAATATTTCAAATTTGATACATTTCATATCAAAAGGGTATTGTATCTTAAAAATTAAAATTGATGGAAAGAATCTTTTGAGATAAAAACTTTTTAAATCATCCCTAAAATGCAAATCATTAATAATATTAAAATATATAATAATAATATAAATATTTAATAAAATAAAAATATTTAATAATATTAAAATGAAATATGATGTAAAGAATCTTTTTAGATAAAAAACCTTTTAAATCATCTCTAAAATACATATTATGAATAATAATTGTGGGTTATTCATTGTTACCAATCCAAGGTTTAAAAATTGTTAAATATTTCAAATTTGACATATTTCACATCAAAAAAGATTTTATTTGAAGAATTATAAATAGTTAAACGAATTTTTAAAATAAAAAACTTTTTAAATCATCCCCAAAATACATATTATTAATAATATTCGCGTATTATTCATTGCTACCAACCCAAAATTGAAATTGTTAAAATACAAATTTGACATAGTTTACAACAAAAAGGGTTGTATCTCAAAAATTAAAAATGATAGAAAAAATCTTTTGCGACAAAAGCTTTTTAAATCATCACTAGAATACAAATCATTAAAAATATTCACGTATTATTCATTGTTACCAATCCGAATTAAAAATTTCAAATTTGACATATTTCACATCATTGTATCTCATAAATTAAAAATAATGGAAAGAATTTATTGAGATAATATACTTTTTAAATCATCTTTAAAATGCAAATCATTAATAATATTCGCGTATTATTTATGGTTGCCAACCCACGATTCAAAAGTTGTAAAAATTTCAAACTTTACTACGAAAAGGGTTGTATCTCAAAAATTAAAAATGATAGAAAGAATTTTTTGGGATAAAAAGTTTTTAAATCATCTAAAAATACATATCATTAATAATATTCGCGTACTATTCATTGCTATCTAACTTAAGATTCAAAAATTGTTAAATATTTAAAATTTGACACATTTCATATCAAAAGAGATTGTATCTTAAAAATTAAAATTGATGGAAAGAATCTTTTAAGATAAAACCTTTTTAAATCATCCCTAAAATGCAAATCATTAATAATATTCGCGTATTATTGATGGTTGCCAATTCAAGATTCAAAAGTTGTAAAAATTTCAAACTTTACCACGAAAAGGGTTGTATCTCAAAAATTAATAATGATAGAAAGAATTTTTTGGGATAAAAAGTTTTTAAATCATCTCAAAATACATATCATTAATAATATTCGCGTACTATTCATTGTTACCAACCTAAGATTCAAAAATTGTTAAATATTTCAAATTTGACATATTTTACAACAAAAAGGGTTGTATCTCAAAAATTAAAAATGATAGAAAAAATCTTTTGCGACAAAAGCTTTTTAAATCATCACTAGAATACAAATCATTAAAAATATTCACGTATTATTCATCGTTACCAATCCAAATTAAAAATTTCAAATTTGACATATTTCACATCATTGTATCTCATAAATTAAAAATAATGGAAAGAATTTATTGAGACAATATACTTTTTAAATCATCTTTAAAATGCAAATCATTAATAATATTCGCGTATTATTTATGGTTGCCAACCCACGATTCAAAAGTTGTAAAAATTTCAAACTTTACAACGAAAAGGGTTGTATCTCAAAAATTAAAAATGATAGAAAGAATTTTTTGGGGTAAAAAGTTTTTAAATCATCTCAAAATACATATCATTAATAATATTCGCGTACTATTCATTGTTACCAACCTAAGATTCAAAAATTGTTAAATATTTCAAATTTGACACATTTCATATCAAAAGAGATTGTATCTTAAAATTTAAAATTGATGGAAAGAATCTTTTAAGATAAAAACTTTTTAAATCATCCCTAAAATGCAAATCATTAATAATATTCGCGTATTATTGATGGTTGCCAATTCAAGATTCAAAAGTTGTAAAAATTTCAAACTTTACCACGAAAAGGGTTGTATCTCAAAAATTAATAATGATAGAAAGAATTTTTTGGGATAAAAAGTTTTTAAATCATCTCAAAATACATATCATTAATAATATTCGCGTACTATTCATTGTTACCAACCTAAGATTCAAAAATTGTTAAATATTTCAAATTTGACATATTTTACAACAAAAAGGGTTGTATCTCAAAAATTAAAAATGATAGAAAAAAATCTTTTGCGACAAAAGCTTTTTAAATCATCACTAGAATACAAATCATTAAAAATATTCACGTATTATTCATCGTTACCAATCCAAATTAAAAATTTCAAATTTGACATATTTCACATCATTGTATCTCATAAATTAAAAATAATGGAAAGAATTTATTGAGACAATATACTTTTTAAATCATCTTTAAAATGCAAATCATTAATAATATTCGCGTATTATTTATGGTTGCCAACCCACGATTCAAAAGTTGTAAAAATTTCAAACTTTACAACGAAAAGGGTTGTATCTCAAAAATTAAAAATGATAGAAAGAATTTTTTGGGGTAAAAAGTTTTTAAATCATCTCAAAATACATATCATTAATAATATTCGCGTACTATTCATTGTTACCAACCTAAGATTCAAAAATTGTTAAATATTTCAAATTTGACACATTTCATATCAAAAGAGATTGTATCTTAAAATTTAAAATTGATGGAAAGAATCTTTTAAGATAAAAACTTTTTAAATCATCCCCAAAATGCAAATCATTAATAATATTCGCGTAATATCCATTGTTACCAACCCAAGATTAAGAAATTGTAAAAAAATTCAAATTTGACACATTTCACATCAAAAGGGATTAAAAAATTATCTTAAGAAGTTAGTATTATAATAATATTCACTCTTTTAGATTTTAAAATGTTAAAAAAATAGTTTATAATAAAATAGTTTACTAAAAAAAAACAAAATGACAAGAAAGTTTATAGAAACAAAAAAAAGAGATACCAATAATTAATAAATTAAAAAATTATTCATTTTTTACTTGCAAAGACGTGGTTTGAAGTACGGAAGAATTTTATTAAAAAAAATAAACAGAACAAAGAAAGCGAATTATTAATAATAAACGAATTAGTAAAGAAGAAATAATAGAAGAAAGGAACTTGAATTTGTATATATTTGATTCATTTGCTTGGAAGGTTCCAACTGCTTACCTTGAATTGTATATTTAAATATACAATATATCTCTTAAAAATTAAAATTGATGGAAAGAATCGTTTGAGATAAAAAAACTTTATAAACCATTCCCAAAATTCATATTGCTATTATTATATATTATTCATTGTTACAAACCCAAGATGAAAAAGCTAAACAAGGTAGAAAGAATCTTTTGAGATAAAAAAACTTGCTAATTTTTGCTAGACACGGCAAGTCTGATTTGTGTGAACCCAAAAGACACGTTTCTATTTATTATTATCTCGTTTATGTACACCTACATAAAATTAAAAAAAAATTATAAAGAAAAAATAAAAAAATTTATATTACTCCTTCTATTGTTAAGAGTTTTTTACAGCAGTATCATAATTCTTGATTTTGCTGTGGACGACTATAGTTATATTTTCATTTTATAACAGGTTAAGCCAGCTTCCTTTTGTCCCCAATTAAAGCGTAAAGTTTTTATTTTGACCTGTCAATCATCCTCCGCAAGAATGTTAAGAAGATCAGTTTTGTTTACAAACATTAATTATAAGGTGAAGATTTATTTTGTTCCCCAATTAAAGCGTGAAGAAACCTCCATTATAATAGAAAAAAGGGTTATGGCAGGTAGCTCCCTTTTGTTCCCCAATTAAAGCGTGAAGTTTTTATATTGACCTGTCAATCATCCCCCAAAAGAATGTTAAGTAGGTCAGGTTTGTTTACAAACATTAATTATACCGTGAAGATTTCCTTTGTCCCCCAATTAAAGCGTGAAGAAACACCCATTGTAATAGAAAAAAGGGTTAAGGCAGGTAGATCCCTTTTGTTCACCAATTAAAGCGTGAAGTTTTTATTTGGACCTGTCAATCATTCCCCGAAAGAATGTTAAGTAGGTCAGTTTTGTTGGTATTTTTTATAACCCAATTAAAGCGTAAAGTTTTCTTTAGATCTGTTAATCAGCTCCTGAAAGAATATTAAGTTTGTAGTCGGGTGTTAATTGATGGATTTTCCGAGAAGAGCTCCACAACGGGAGTTTCGAGTCTGGTGCCGAGGAATTTAGCAAGGAGCTCAAGGAGAAGTGAATAAAGGCGATGGAATTTTGAGAAGAAATAAAAGAAGAATGAAAATTTGGAATCGAGGATGCGAGGATCAATTTAAGTTGAAATTCGAGATCTAGGGTGGTGTTTAGACATTATACATAGAGATAAGTTGTGTTAAAAATCATCAAAATCAAATTATTGTCCTCTCCATGTTGTTTTTTTCATATGAGCCACCTTAAATAACAAAAAAAAAATTCTTACCAATTATTCCTACAACTAATTCTTTACTGTTTGTATCTCGTCCTACTAACAACGAGTAATCCATCACAGATTGCGCCGATAAAAATTCAATATCTTTCTGAATAGCTGCAGCAAGCACAGCTTTGGAATGATGAAAGATATATAAAGGAGAATCACAAGACACTAAAAATATTTTTACAATATTTTCTTTCAATTAACGTTTCTATTAACTTACTATACAACAAATTTTCATCTAAAAGCACTATTTCTTCATCTTGATTATCCGGATTTACCAAACGATTTCTCATAGAACCTTTAAGGTCGAATCTTTGCGTTATCGTTCGGTTATAAAACAAATTTTCCATAACTAAAACGTGAGTTCGCAATGAAGCGTTGGTACTATTATTTTTAAAAATAATTTGATAAATTCCCACGATTTTTCCCAATAAAGTCGGTTGGGACGTGTCGTGGCAATGATTCATGTACGAAAAATAATTGGGGGCGAATTCTAAGAAAAGTTGTATTTCGGATTTTGGCATTTCTTTTAAAATAAATCTATCGTCTAAATAAAAAAAAATAATATTAAAAAGTTAATTGATTTAATTATAATATTATTATAATTACCCGTTGTTTTACAAAACGTAGATCCAGATTTACCACCTCTAGCGTTCCATTGAATCGATCTTGTTAATGATCTGATGAATGCTTCTTCACCACTAGGTAACATGTAACTTCTTAAAAATGTGAATTCTTCAGCAAAATAAATGCGACAGAAAAAATTACAATTACTATCTTCAAATTGGATTTCAATGTGGGAGCTTTTTCGTTTTTTTGAATCATCTGTTTTATCAATGTGAGGAGCTTGATCGTTTCCTTGACTGAAATCAAATAGTTTAATCAGTTGAGAATATTTATATTTTTTTTATTTATGTCAAGTTGGGCACAGAACGGAACAAATCTAAAAAAACTGTGCCTCAAAAATTACATCAAAAAATAGAACAAAATATACATCATCTTGATATAACATAACAAAAAGAAAAAACAATAAAAATGAATATAATAATAGTAAACACAAGAAACAATTACGCAAAACTAAATTATTAATACAAAATGAAACAATTACAGGAAACAAAATAAAACAAAAGCTAACAAAATCAGAATAGGTAACCAGAGGAAGTAGATGCCAGAGAAATTAGTCGCTTAAATTGCCTAAAAGAATTAAAAAAAATGTCAACTCTCAAAGTGGTGCAATGCGAAGTACTTTTATTTGATTCATTCTAGATGTCCGAACAAAGAAAAAGGAAAAGACTATCGGGGAGCCAATAGAGAAAATTAAAAAAACAAGGAAAAAATAAAATTAAATGAATTACAACACCTCTTACAAAATTTTTTGAAAAACCATTAACATCAACTGCGAGCACGTCGAATGAAGAAAATAGAAATGAAAATCAAAATGAAGAACTATATGATACAGATACAGAAAACAGTGATGAAGATCAAGAAAATGATATATGTGACCTATCTCTAACAGCAGCTGATGATGACAAATGTTATGTAAAAATAAATAATACTAGAATTAATTTAAAAGATCTTGCACCATAGCCAGATGTTCTAGAAGATAAAACATGAGTCTTCTTAGTACAAAATAAACCAGAACAAGTAAGAGATTTATCATTTTCTAAGGACAATTCTAAAAGAAGCTTTTCTAAGAAACATTACAATAAAATTTGGCAAATGTTACCAACAGCACCCAGAAAGGTATTGTGATAATTCTTTTTTACATATTATGTAAAATAACTTAAAAAAGACGTTAAAAATTAAAAAAAAGTGCGGAAAGGCGTTAAACATACCGAAAAACCGTTTTAAAGTTCCGATGTGACGTCTTGTAATGTGACGTCACGAAGCTTGCTAACAACCTATATTACCCTAAAAGGCGATTAAAAAAGCCTGCCGTGGAAACTCAACCCGCAAGTTGAAACTCATCGCGTGCTACGGATCCAATTCGGAAGTTGAAACCCACGAATATTGCTTCGACAATGAAGACCAATAAATTTAATTTTGACAATCAAATATTTGAATTGACGTAAATGTCAGATTAAATATTTTGGATTAGGCGCTGGGTTCCAACTTCCGATTGGGTTTGGTTAGATTTGAGTCTGCTGAAGAAAAGGTTAAAACACAGATCGACACGAATAAGAAGACAAGAAAGAAGGATATTTCACTCAAAAAATGAAATACTTCTTAACTGTTTTGGACTCCGTAGAAGGTGATGGGTCCGTAAACGGACTCAATCCGGAAGTTATACAGATGTACTATCGGTTGTGGTATTGGCATTTTGACGTCTAAATTTCAAAACAAACTCCAAATTGTATTAACCCATCAACTTGGGCAGGTGGTGATTATGTCAAATATTTTGTTTATTGCACGGTTTGCGAATAATTTGCAAAAATGTCAAAAATGACAAAATTTATGATTTTATCTTTTAACATTTCATACACTTAGCAGCAGAAATTTGCGTAGAAAAAACTTCTAACACTTTGACTGAAAAAATAAGGGTCATGATCTAATGTGATAAACTTCATTTTTTTTTATTTTGTGTATTAACTACATATAATTCTATTAACAAAATATGCATCAATAAAACAGAAATATTAGTTACAAAAAAAATTAAAATTAAAAATTCTCCAAATAATCCGCGATGTTATGCAAGCATTGAGTCTTGCCTCGCCGTAAATTAATATCATGTCTGTTTTTTCATTATTCGAAAACGTAAATAGCATTTTGAAAAGTGAGTGGTTTGCACAACTTTAAAGTCAACTCTAATAGAGTCACATGTAAACTGAACCAAAAAAAAATAGAAGTACCTCAAAATTATACCTTCGGAGGTATAAAGAAAATAATAATTCTGCGAAACGTAATTTTTAAAACTGTGAAACCTAATTATCTTCTTCTGGCACTTGTTACAGTTTACCAAATAATCTTTAGGAATTTCCGATAAATTTTGTTCTGAACTGACAAACTCAGGTTGTATTTTTTTGTTATTAAGATTACCTTTTTATTACCATTTCTAACCTTTCTAAAAAGAAGCTTTTGTTACATTTAAATACATTTACATTCTTTAATATTAAATTAAAAAAATATGTTCATTTAAAAATAAATTTAATATTAAGCCACACCTTGTTAGGAGATGTCATTGAGTCAACTCAATCATCATTGAGTTGGTTAATTGGTTTATTACCCTACCGGCAATAAACTGGCGGCTCCTGGTGAGGGTAGTAGTCTCGAACCACGGTACCATAAATTTAACTATCATTTCATTTTTATCCAAAATAATGAACGAATTTCAATTTGTTTTTGTGTGAATTTATTTTACTATGACTCCCACACAATATGGTATATGATTTATCATTTTTTACATTTTTGCAGATTATTCGCAAACCGTGCAATAAAAAAATTATTTGACATGATCACCACCTGCTTAAGTACGGTGGTTTAATACATACTGAATTTGGAGTTTCTATCTTGAAATTTAGACGTCAAAAAAGCCAATACCACAACCGATGGTACACCCTGTACATTAAAACTGCTATGAACTTCGTAGCAGACGGTGGGTTCCAACTTCCGTGTTAGGTTTGGTTAGGTTTGAGTCTGTTGAAAAAAAGCTTAAGACTCAAATCGACACGACCAAGTACATAAGAAAGAAGGGTATTTAACTCAAAAAAATGTATAATAGGATTAAATTAATAATTTTTTAATTTTATTTAATGAAATTATTTAATACTTGTTTACTTATATTATTGGTTTCGTGTGTGTAGTTGTGAAATAATTATTTACGTAACCAGTTATGAAAAGACTAATTTTGCGCGAGTTGAGCGAGTTTTGTAAACTGCGTGAGTTAAATAAAATTAGCAGTTTCTTAACGTGTTAAGTACAAAATTGTATCTGACGCCGCTTTAAAATTGAACGAAATCTTACGAATTTAATCTGAATTAATTGACAACGCCTATGTGTCAAATGAATTTAAATTGAAAGAATTGCGTTGCGTTGCTACGAACATCTATAGTCACATTCAAAACAAATCAATATTCAATTAGGTAATGGTTTCGTTTCACCACTAGTGGTGTAATGAAACGGCAGTTGTGTAAAATGCGACGGTACAAAACGTCAAAATGACATGTAAAACCTGATATTTCCTAGCGGGGTTAGGTAAATATAATTTAACTGTCCTGTTAAAATCGATTTTCTGGAAAAAATACGTTGTTAGTAAGGTTTGAGATGTCAAATTACGTGACGTTACATTAGTACTCATAGAAAATATTTAATTAATACTTACACTCAGCAGCAGAAGTCTGCGTACAAAAAACTTGTAATACTTTAATTGAAAAAATAAGAGTCATAATCTAATGTGATAAACTTGATTTTTTTTTATTTTGTATATTAACTACATATAATTCTATTAACAAAATATGCTTCAACAAAACAGAAACAGTAGTTACAGAAAAAAATCAAAACTAAAAATTCTACAAATAACGGGTATGCAAAAATCTGCGTACAAGTCAGGACAGTATTTATAAAAAATTCATAAATGAGATCATTGTTTCTATATTAATATGAGGTCGGATAACCTTTACGTTTAATGACCTCCCTTAAACATTTAGGCATGGAGTGCACTAATTTCTTCGTTTCGTCCGAACTGATTTTGGCCCATTCCTCAATCATAACATTATTTAACGTTTCCTTCGACGTTATGTTGTGTTGCCGAATCCTGCGTTCCAGTAAATCCCAGAGGTGTTCGATGGGATTCAAGTCCGGCGATTGTGGAGGTGTTTTAAGTTGCTTTGGGGTATGGTATAGTAGCCAAAGCTTAGTGTTGTGGGCGCAATGTTTGGGGTCATTATCTTGTTGAAAAAAGTATTCGGGCCCCAAGCCCAAGTTTTCGATGCTGGGCTTCAAATTTTCTTTTAAAATGTCTATATACATTTTATGGTCCATTGTCGATGTTATGAAAACCAACCTTCCCACCCCTTTGGTGCACATACACCCCCAAACCATAACTCCACCACCTCCGTGTCTTACAGTCGCTTTCAAATTTTCGGGATTAAGAGCAGTATTAGGTTTTCTCCATACAAGTTGTTTACCCTTAATGCCGAAAATGCAAAATTTGCTCTCATCTGTAAAGAGAACTTTCTCCCAGAATTCAATGGGCTTGTCTAAGAGTTTTTTTGCAAAGGCGATCCGCTTCTGACGATTGACCTCTGACACAAATGGCTTTTTTCATGCAACGCGACTGTGATAGTTAGCTTTTTTTAACGTCCTTCTCACCGTATCTTTGCTGATAGTTTTATGAAATTCTTCTTGTACATTTTCTACTATTTTTTTTGCCGTCAGCCTAGGTTCTTTTCTAACCTGCTGTACAATTTTTCGCTTCTCTCGGTTTGTTAAAAGGGGTGGTCTACCAGATCGCAGACGTGAGAGGTAATCTTCAGTGTCTTTATAATTATTAATTACTCTTTGAATGGAAGAGTGTGACTTGCCGACAGTTTCTCCTATTTTTCGAAAACATTTTCCCTCTTTCCATAACTTTACAATAATTTTGCTCTCTCCCAATTCAATTTCCTTTCCTTTCGTGTCCATTCTAACTTTTAGCTTCTAAGCCTCTGCTAATATAATTGACACCGATTACCTTTTATTTAAATCGGAAAGCGTACATCGCCAACTACGTATTTAAGTAAATAGGTATATTTTGGAGAAGGCGTCTTTATTTGTACGCAGATTTTTGCATACGCATTATTTGGAGAATTTTTAATTTTAATTTTTTTTGTAACTAATATTTCTGTTTTATTGATGCATATTTTGTTAATAGAATTATATGTAGTTAATACACAAAATAAAAAAAATTGAAGTTTATCACATTAGATCATGACCCTTATTTTTTCAGTTAAAGTGTTAGAAGTTTTTTGTACGCAGACTTCTGCTGCTAAGTGTATATAGAAGCATTTCTCCCCACTATTTTAACGACCAATTCAAAAGCAGCGCCGCCAAGGGGATTGTTATAAAAGTAATTTAAATAAACCGCAAAATTTGAATGCTATATAGCTTACATATTTATGTATATTTAGATTTCTACTTCTAAGTTTAATTGATAAAAACCACAATGGTTTATTAAATAAATATAATATATGCCTCATATGCCTCCCTAGTATTTAACAAAATCTTTGCAAGCAATTCACCTCTTCGCAAAAACTCGTCGATCGTCGGCCGGACTGCCCGATCTTTGCAAGTTCTTTATTGGACTAAGTGAAAACGTAAATACTCATAAATATCGGGCGTTACCTTCAATTTTTTATGTTTATATTCACCTCCAGTTATACAATATCCTTGATATTACCTTTCCACACTATTATCAATTACTGTAGACATAAACAAAATAAAATAAAAGTCAATTATGACAATTAATTATTAACGGTTGCTAACGTAAATTGCAAATTGCTGGCAAAATATGTAGGCTGCACCATCTAGTGGATTGTAATATTAAATAAAAATTCCGTCGTTACTTTATACCTATCAAGAAAGCATACCCTGTTAGTACTTTAAAGTGATTTTTCGTCAAGTTTGATGCTTCGCCGCACCTTTTTTTATTTTCAACTTGTTTTTAACTGTATTAATTGCCTTTTAGGGTAAAATACGTTATTAAAAAGCTTCGTGACGTCACATTACAAGACGTCACATCGAAACTTTAAAACGATTTTTCGGTAAGTTTAACGCTTTTCCGCACCTTTTTTTATTTTAAACGTGTTTTTTAGGTTATTTTACATCAGATAAAAAAAGAATTATCGCAATATCTTTCTGGGTGCTGTCGGTAATGCATTCCTAAAATTGTTCCAAATAATGAGATGATTTCTAGAGGTTGGTTGTTTTACTCAACATCTAAAGAGGCAGTGTTTTGTTATAATTGCAAGCTATTTTCATATACACGTCAAGATAGTCCGTTAATGAAAGGTGGTTATAATGACTGGCGTCATTTGTCAGAGGTTGCGAGTGTTCATGAAAAGTCAGTAAGTCGTATGAAATGTTGTAAACAATTAACATCATTACAGAGTACTCTAAAGTTGAAAATTGGTGTGGATGCACATCACCAATCTCTAATTGATATCGAAAAATGAAGATGGGAAGGAATTCTTGAAAGAATTATTTTATGTATTCAGTATTTGGGTAAGCAAAATTTAGCTGTTAGGGGTGCAAATTCCAAACTTTTTGACGAAAATAATGGAAATTTTTTAAAACTTATATAAATGATTTCACAATGTCAGATCACGTACGGCGTGTTCAAATGAATGATAAAATAATGCCATATTATCTCGGAAAAATGATTCAAAATGAAATTTTGAACTTAACTGGGGAGTAATATAAAAAAGAAAATTTTGACAAAGTTAAAAGAAGGACGTTACTTTTCT
The DNA here is from genome assembly GCA_036711965.1 of Onthophagus sagittarius. Classification (NCBI taxonomy): domain Eukaryota; kingdom Metazoa; phylum Arthropoda; class Insecta; order Coleoptera; family Scarabaeidae; genus Onthophagus; species Onthophagus sagittarius. Next base: position 10,229,714 of record JASERS010000003.1, read on the forward strand.
ATCATTTTTTATACCACCCCTGATTCGAGCCACCAAGAATAGATATTAATTGTGTTAAGATTCGTTGTATTTCAAGATACGCCTCTGAGTTTTGACATTCAAGAATACTTTTTAAGTTTTTGTATTGTGACGGTCACCACCGGCCTTGGATTGGTTTCGTACATTTTAAATTTCTTAAAGGAAAACAACATAAATTACAAAAATATGCGTGGTCAGGGGTATGATAATGGTGCAAATATTTGACAAACACAACGGTCTTCAAAAAAGAATATTGTATTTAAATCCAATTTTAAATTTAGTAGTGAATGATTTTTTGAAAATTTTATCTGAAAATATAATATTTCGTAACTAATACCGAAAATGTTCCGCTAAAATTCGCTATACGCTATCTGTTAGTGCAAATCTAATGCTTTCGATTGATGATAGTGGCGTCGTTAGAGCTTCCGTTTTCATGAATTTAAGGGTGACTTCCGGTTATATGAAAAATCGCCCTAATATGTTAACCGTTATATATTTTTGAAGTATCGACTCGATTTCTATTGCCTACGTCGTTGTGAACAACATTTTAGTAATAAGATTATGTGCTAAAAGTAACCGTTTGGGAGTTATATCGATTTTTAAGAAAATATATTTTTTACATTTTAACTTATATCTCGGGAGCTACGCGTCTCGCTAATTTCCGGTTTACACCATTATCAACTGCTAGCAAAGCTCTAATGATTGACTATAATTTCGATGTTAGTGCTTCAAGTGTGAAAAAAAAAATTGAAAAAAGCATTTATTTCAGAAACGGATTGTTTCGCTGAATCTTTATTGACGGCACTAACATAGTGTTATGGAAGTCTATCGAATGACCCCGGTTTCGTCGTTGGTGCTTTTCATGAGGTGTAAAGTTGGAAGGCCACTGAAAAATGAAAATATCTCTCGAATGGGATATCCCGCTGAAGTTTTCTTGGAGGCACTAAAGAGCACTAACGAGGCACTAATGAATGGGATATTATTAGAATTAGTGCTTTTAGTGTCCTGCCAACTTCACAGACCTCTCATCGTGAGCATATCTGAACGGATTTCTTTAACCATTTCGAAAACCGCTTCCAAAAAAACAACGGGAGCTAACCCCGCGACGCAGGAACCCAAAGCAGCAGGGACATCGCGAGACGCACGGCGATCTCTTGTCGATCTTGGTTTGCGTGAAATCAAGAACGACAAGACTCATACTGCACCCCCACCATGTTCCTCCCCACCTCCTGCCTACAACACTCGAACAACTTATATCCTGGCATAATGCTAACAAAGCTCGATTTTAAACATGAACTAGAAAACTAAAATAGATTTAACTACGTGTAATACAACTTTAAAAATAAAGAGATATTAAATAGACGAAGATGCTAGCCCCAATACGCGAAAACTACACTTCTATTAACTAATAGCATGCACGAAATGACAAACAACAAAAAGAAGATACCCCACACGAAACCGCATTTTTACCCCACCCATAAAGCATTTTCATTAAGTTAATATTTATATTTTATTCTCACCTTGCATCAACGTTTATATTATTACCACCATCCACTTTGTTAACATCCTTATTTCTTAAAAACGATAATAACCCAGAAGAAGATTCATGCGCTTCCAATTTATCTCCAGACGAATTACGTTTATCTTTGTCATTAGATAAAAGTCTTTTATGACTCGGGCTGGGACTTGGCTCGTTTTGATGAACTTTCTTAGTCGTGAATTCCTCCAAAAGTCTTTTATAATCAAATGTGTTCAATGCGTAAGCTATTATTGAGCTAGGTTCGTTTTCGTAGACTATAATTGGAAAGTAAACACCAATTGGGAGGGTATAATGTTCTTGAGGATTAAAAGTATGCTAAAAACAATTTTAATTAACATAATAAAAGTGTGAGAAAAGAAACTTACTAAAATCGGTGTAAATGCAGTTGCTGATGGTAATAATTGCGAGAAAATATGTTTAACGGTTTTGCGGTCGTCGTGCTTTTTAGCATCATAAGAATCGTCGTATTGAGATAAAATTGTTCCATCTGATTGTGAGCGATGGTGAGATTTAGGAGATGGTGGTACATGTTCTGCAAATTTTATTAATTTTTATCTTCAATATAAATTAGATTAACTCAAAAATCACCTTGATCTAAACTCCTATTTCTATTACCTCCACTTTTAGAGTCTTTAGTATCAAATTCGGAATCTGTGGTGCTACTTTTAACATCAGACGAAGAATGGGAGTCAATTTCGGAATGTGAGCTTCTTTCTTTTCGTTTATCAGCATCGCGTTTTTTAGATTCTTGTAGTATTAAATTCCATTGATCGACCGCTTCTGCTATTAATTTCTTTATTCTCACCAATGTATCCGATATTTTCCACGTTGCTATTTGAGCATCTACAAAAATTTAACTTATTAATAAAATTAATACAATTTAAATAATTTTCATTACTTTCTAAATTCCCAAAATTATCATCAGTTTTTTCTAAAGTGGGCGAAGTTAATTTCCATTGAACCAATTCAACCATTTCTTTAAACAATAATTGATCTTTTAATAACATTTGTTTGTAATTGTTTAAACCGTCGAAATCGGGTGAAAGTATTGAAAGTTTTTCGCTTATTAACGAGAATATTTCGTGTCCTTTTAATGCGATGGTTTTAATTTCTTCTATCATCTCTAAATGTTGTTTGCTTCGATCGGAAACAAAACTTATTATCGTTGGGGGTAAAGAAATTTCCCATAAATCAACTGGTAAATACTCAAATGTCGCGACAATATTATTGTAACTAAAATATTGTAAATTATCTTGATGTAAACTGTGATTGCACGGAACATTTCCTCTCCTTGTATACAATCCATTATGAAATCTTAATTCTAAATATTTGGCTAAAGAAAACGACCAAGTATCCCCGGACATGGGAACACTAGGCGAACAAGTTTGGCACTTCGAGCACCAACTCCACATTATTATTCTATCCTCAGTAAAACTATTTGGTAACTCATCCAAAGAAATACTGATACAACCCGAATTATGTACAAATCTTCTTATGTGATTCAACATTGGGACACCACACGATTTCGATTGACATCCATACGATTTCCGAAAACAATATTTTTCCAAAAAACATCCCAAAGGAATATCGTTATCTCGATAAAAACTCATATGAACAACCCAAGGGTTGACGCAAAAAGCCGGGGCGTTCGCCGATTTGTAACTAAAACTGTAATAAAGGGCGTCCAATTTTTGGTGATTGTGCGGATCAAAAACATCAAGTTGTTTGTTTGAGTTTTCGGCGGGATTTTCCGCAAGTTTTTCATCGTTACTTTGGTTTTTCATAAAATCTAGTGATGGTTTCTTTTCATAGCGGCCACCGCAAGCACGGAAATGCGCCAAAGAATTCTTTATTTCATTAGAGTCGATGTTCTTGCCGATTACTGTTGTTATAAATGGATGTGGAGGTTTTATCTGTAAGAATAATTATTAAATTGAAAAAACTACATATATATAGAACTTGATTTTTCAAAAACTTTTTGTCGTTTTAGATATGTTGATCATGTTATTCGAAATGTCTAAAATCGTTGGAAAATATTTTTATTTTTAATTAAAATTATGTTTTGATGCATATAATTTCGTGCCCGTATTAAAGTATGAAGAAACCTCTATCGTAACATTAAATGTTAACGATATATTAATGAATGTTAAGACAGGTTCCTTAACTATTTTGTGAAGGGGGATTTGGAGTTTTATATCCCAATTAAAACGTGAAGAAACCGTCATCGATATACAAAAGAATGTAATGTTTGCTTTTATTCGCATTGTTATCTTTTATACTCCAATTGTATTGCTTATTACTGAAACAACCTAAATCACTTTTTGGCCATTTTGTGTTATCCATACACATGTACAGTTTCAACCATTCCCTATTGTTTGGTACTGTAAGAACGTATGTGCTACCAAATTACCATGTTTATTGCTAAAATAACATAAGTTGCCTTCTTAGGTTGTTTCTATTACAAACTTCAAAATAAGTTCGCGCTGTTTATCATTCTCAAATAATGAACGATAATAACGTAAGTTGTTCTTCTGATAAAGACAATATACCAAATGAAATTGCAGAGAAATAAAACGCTATAGAGCCTACAAAAATATATCGTCAAGGTATTAAAAATCGTAGTAAAAGGAAATTTTATTAGGAATGTTCGTATCTTCGAAATAGAATACATAAATTACAACAAGAAAGTGAACGCAAAGTTTAACAGTAAGTATTATTTGAGAGATATTTGAATTGTTATTTTAACGTTATAAGTAATGTAAGCAAAAGAGATTAGTTTTTACAAAATGTTGTTGTTTAAAACCAAAAATTGAGCAATACATTTATCTGGAAGAGCTGCTACAAGCTTCACTTGTTGCCAAAAGATGGAAATTGTAGTAAGAAAATTGTTGTGAGTAGAAACAGATCGTTCCAAAATTTTGTCATTATCAAAGAAAAAAGAGTAAAGGTTTGTTAAGGAGCATTTGCAAATACTCATGGTATTAGCTTGCAACGAATTGAAAGAATTAAGGAATTATGTGATTGATGAAGTTCCTTGTGATAAAGAAAGTGAAAGAGAACTCGATAGAAATCAAATTTTATCATTTCCAGTTAAAGAATCTCATTATTTTAAAGAGTGCGAGTCTAGTTGTTAAGGTGAGTGAATATGCGATGGATTGATTTGGAGCACCATCAAGCTGACTCATCCCAAAAGAGTAAAGAATATCCAGATACAATTTTCAAAACAAAAAGTTTACAAATCTTGGAAACAAAACTTAAACTTATTAAATCAATGATTCAACAAATAATTCAAAACAATTATAAACAATTTTATGACGAAATTCTTGAAAATACCAAAGTCAAAAAGCTCAAATAGATGAAAACTAAGCAACTGTGTTTTGTGTTCATGTAAATTTTTGTTCTTCAGTTTTGAATTAATAAATGTACATATTTATTTGAAAAACAACAAAGTCCTTTTCTTTGACAACAAATTTTGAATTTACTAAAATAAATTGAAGATCAGTATTTTGCTTATATGTTACCTAAAGTATAGTTACAGTACAGTCTAGAGATGAGCTATCCCGTGATGTTTACGGAACTTAGTGATCGCTGACTTTTTTTTCTCAATCACCATGATTTTAAACGGTGACCGTGATCACTGTTTATCTTTTACATACCGAGATGTTTATATTTCGCCATACATACAACAAACACCATTAGAAGTAGCCGAGTCAGAATCAGTGGTAAAAGGACATTTTTTTGAACATATTTTCTAGATGAGGGAGGTAAGAATTCTTATTTACTGAGGTGATGTGTATTTATTTTATTTGTCTTTATTAAATTTCGGCTACTTGGTCGTCTTCAAGAGATCTCTACAAAGTAACAACAAATACAATACATTATTAATTACAACGACAAATTTATTATTTTTAAATTTATTTATTTTGATGTATAAAGTACGTTATAACCGTACTTTATACATCAAAAATTCAACACAAAATGATGTATAAAGTACGATTATAACATTTCTGACGTAATTTTATTTAATTTTTAGTTGTAATTAATAATGTATAATATGTTGTTACTTTGTAGAGGTCTTCTGAGGTTCTATGTCGTCTCTTCGAGCCAGGTGGCCGAAATTTAATAAAGACAAATAAAATAAATACATATCCCATCAGTAAATAAGAATTCTTACCTCCTTGATTTACAAATAAAGGTGAAATGAATATAAACTTAAACTATATTTTTTCTAGAGTTGGTTTTCCTTCAGAGGTCTGGGGAAGGTGTTTGTGTTTAACAGATCTTTATATCATTCTCAGTCAACTGCAATAGAAAGGTTTCGTGGAGTATTTAAGAGAATATTCAGAGTTTTGTTTTGCGGAGTTATGTTTTGGGAGGTAAATTAGATCTCCGTTAAGTGTGTAATAACAGAGCAAAAGAAGTTGTTTACAAGAAGAGGATAAAGTGATGATATGTCAATCTAACCCAAAACTTGATTTTCAAAATTTGAAGTGCACTCAAACACCCATATTCCAAAACTTTAAACGTTGTAATGAAATCTACTAATTTGAAGTGAAATTCTTCTTAATCAAGCTTCGCTTTTAAGATATCAATCCCGAAAATATCTTTATTTGCTCAAAAGATATCAAAGAGGAAGGCAGGTTATGATTGTAGCAGATGGACCTTCCATTAAAAACGCAGATTTGATAGATTCTAGGAATTTGATTAATGCGCGTAATATCAGCTTTAAATTGATATAAAGTGAGAATTCTTCTGTGATATTAATCACCAAAATATCTTTATTTATTCAAAAGTTATAGAATACAAAAAAATTTAAATCGATTTTGTGAATTTCAGGTTCATCTAAACACCCATATTCCTAAACTTTTAGGCGTTGTAATGAAGTCTACTAGTTTGGAGTGAAATTCTTCTCAATCAAACTTTCTTTTAAGATATTAAATCAGGAAAATATTATTCGCAGAAGGTAGGTTTTGATTGTAATAAATGGAACCTGCAGAAGAAGCAAATTTGAGAAATTCTAGGAATTTGATTAATGTACGGAATATCAGCTATAAATTGATATAAATTGGGGATTCTCTTGAGATATTAATCACCAAAATATCATTATTTACTCAAAAATTATGTAAATAATGATATTTTCAACCATATTCCAAAACTTTTAGACGTTGTAGTGAAGTCTACCAATTTGGAGTGAAATTCTTAATCAAGCTTTATTTTAAGATATCAATCATGCAAATATCTTTATTCGCTCAGAAGATATCAAAGAGAAAGGTAGGTTTTGATTGTAACAAATGGATCTTGTACTAACAAGCAGATTGAGAGATTCTAGATATTAAATTAATGCGCCCAAAATTGGTTTTAAATTGATGTGAATTCTTTTGAGATATTAATCACCAAAATGTCTTTTTTACTCAAAAGTTATGGAATTAAAGGATTCAAGTAGATTTTCCATATTCAAATTCATCCAAACACTCATATTACAAAAGTTCTAAATGTTAACCCAACCCGATCACGATATTCTAGGTTATTTCTAGTACAGTTCTGGGTTCGAAAAGAAATATTTTCTTGTAAGTTACAGTTTTCATATAAAATGTATTTTTTGTTTCCCGAATCATTATAAAAAGTGACTTAAGTTGTTTCAGTAATAAACGATTCAATTAAAGCGTGAAAAAAATCCCATTGTTACATATTGTTTGTTCTTAACTATATCGTGAAGGAAGGCCTTCACGGTATACTTGGGACCTTCTTTTGTAATTCAATTAAAGCATAAAGAATTCTTTAATGATAGATTTAATTAAAAGACCAACATTTTCCTCCATAAACTTCTGCAGAAGAACGGGTAATAAAAATATGTGATATCTTGGAAGATTTACAGCAATTTAACGGTTTCAATGTAAGTGTCGATTGTAAAAAACAAAATTAACCTTTTTAAGAAATTCTAAGGGTCTCCAAGACCTGTGTCTTTAATTCCAAGACACATCGCGCAGTATATTCATGAGATTGATAATATTTTTTACAATGAATATCCTAATAACAGATCGCAGGTTTATAAAGAATTTGGAAATAAAATTTTGAAATTAGAAATAAAACAAACTTATTTTTGGATGCCAATATTCTTAAAAGTTTTTTGAACAAATGTTTGATGTTTCGGATGCTATGTTGCAACCTTCTTCAGAAACTGGTTCGAAGTGAAACACAAAGTCCCTATTTACAAACATACCTCTACAAAAAATAATAGAATTGATAGATACAAACTGGGAGCACATAGTTGAACACACTTTGCACGTTCAATAGCCATTTTAAACAGGATAATAATTATTGCAGATAAATTTAAGGACTACCAATGGGTTCTAGTTTGAGTGTGAATTTGAGTGTTATAGTAATGAATGATTTGATAACAACATAATTAAAGACAACTAAAATAAAACCATTATTAATTACCAAATACAGCGATGATCCATTATTAATATTACCCAGAAATGAATATCCGGAATTATTGGATAGATTTAATAGATACCATGATCGGTTGAAGTTTACAGTAGAAACACTGAAGAATGGTAAATTGCCCTTTTTGGATTTAGTTAACGTTGTAATGAAGTCTACTAGTTTGGAGTGAAATTCTTCTCAATCAAACTTTCTTTTAAGATATTAAATCAGGAAAATATTATTCGCAGAAGGTAGGTTTTGATTGTAATAAATTGAACCTGCAGAAGAAGCAAATTTGAGAAATTCTAGGAATTTGATTAATGTACGGAATATCAGCTATAAATTGATATAAATTGGGGATTCTCTTGAGATATTAATCACCAAAATATCATTGTTTACTCAAAAATTATGTAAGTAATGATATTTTCAACCATATTCCATAACTTTTAGACGTTGTAGTGAAGTCTACCAATTTGGAGTGAAATTCTTAATCAAGCTTTATTTTAAGATATCAATCATGCAAATATCTTTATTCGCTCAGAAGATATCAAAGAGAAAGGTAGGTTTTGATTGTAACAAATGGATCCTGTACTAGCAAGCAGATTTGAGAGATTCTAGATATAAAGTTAATGCGCCCAAAATTGGTTTTAAATTGATGTGAATTCTTTTGAGATATTAATCACCAAAATGTCTTTTTTACTCAAAAGTTATGGAATTAAAGGATTCAAGTAGATTTTCCATATTCAAATTCATCCAAACACTCATATTACAAAAGTTCTAAATGTTAACCCAACCCGATCACGATATTCTAGGTTATTTCTAGTACAGTTCTGGGTTCGAAAAGAAATATTTTCTTGTAAGTTACAGTTTTCATATAAAATGTATTTTTTGTTTCCCGAATCATTATAAAAAGTGACTTAAGTTGTTTCAGTAATAAACGATTCAATTAAAGCGTGAAAAAAATCCCATTGTTACATATTGTTTGTTCTTAACTATATCGTGAAGGAAGGCCTTCACGGTATACTTGGGACCTTCTTTTGTAATTCAATTAAAGCATAAAGAATTCTTTAATGATAGATTTAATTAAAAGACCAACATTTTCCTCCATAAACTTCTGCAGAAGAACGGGTAATAAAAATATGTGATATCTTGGAAGATTTACAGCAATTTAACGGTTTCAATGTAAGTGTCGATTGTAAAAAACAAAATTAACCTTTCTAAGAAATTCTAAGGGTCTCCAAGACCTGTGTCTTTAATTCCAAGACACATCGCGCAGTATATTCATGAGATTGATAATATTTTTTACAATGAATATCCTAATAACAGATCGCAGGTTTATAAAGAATTTGGAAATAAAATTTTGAAATTAGAAATAAAACAAACTTATTTTTGGATGCCAATATTCTTAAAAGTTTTTTGAACAAATGTTTGATGTTTCGGATGCTATGTTGCAACCTTCTTCAGAAACTGGTTCGAAGTGAAACACAAAGTCCCTATTTACAAACATACCTCTACAAAAAATAATAGAATTGATAGATACAAACTGGGAGCACATAGTTGAACACACTTTGCACGTTCAATAGCCATTTTAAACAGGATAATAATTATTGCAGATAAATTTAAGGACTACCAATGGGTTCTAGTTTGAGTGTGAATTTGAGTGTTATAGTAATGAATGATTTGATAACAACATAATTACAGACAACTAAAATAAAACCATTATTAATTACCAAATACAGCGATGATCCATTATTAATATTACCCAGAAATGAATATCCGGAATTATTGGATAGATTTAATAGATACCATGATCGGTTGAAGTTTACAGTAGAAACACTGAAGAATGGTAAATTGCCCTTTTTGGATTTAGTTAACGTTGTAATGAAGTCTACTAGTTTGGAGTGAAATTCTTCTCAATCAAACTTTCTTTTAAGATATTAAATCAGGAAAATATTATTCGCAGAAGGTAGGTTTTGATTGTAATAAATGAAACCTGCAGAAGAAGCAAATTTGAGAAATTCTAGGAATTTGATTAATGTACGGAATATCAGCTATAAATCGATATAAATTGGGGATTCTCTTGAGATATTAATCACCAAAATATCATTGTTTACTCAAATCTTATGTAAGTAATGATATTTTCAACCATATTCCATAACTTTTAGACGTTGTAGTGAAGTCTACCAATTTGGAGTGAAATTCTTAATCAAGCTTTATTTTAAGATATCAATCATGCAAATATCTTTATTCGCTCAGAAGATATCAAAGAGAAAGGTAGGTTTTGATTGTAACAAATGGATCCTGTACTAACAAGCAGATTTGAGAGATTCTAGATATGAAGTTAATGCGTCCAAAATTGGTTTTAAATTGATGTGAATTCTTTTGAGATATTAATCACCAAAATGTCTTTTTTACTCAAAAGTTATGGAATTAAAGGATTCAAGTAGATTTTCCATATTCAAATTCATCCAAACACTCATATTACAAAAGTTCTAAATGTTAACCCAACCCGATCACGATATTCTAGGTTATCTCTAGTACAGTTCTGGGTTCGTAAAGAAATATTTTCTTGTAAGTTACAGTTTTCATATAAAATGTATTTTTTATTTCCCGAATCATTATAAAAAGTGACTTAAGTTGTTTCAGTAATAAACGATTCGTGGAAGGCCTTCACGGTATACTTGGGACCTTCTTTTGTAATTCAATTAAAGCATAAAGAATTCTTTAATGATAGATTTAATTAAAAGACCAACATTTTCCTCCATAAACTTCTGCAGAAGAACGGGTAATAAAAATATGTGATATCTTGGAAGATTTACAGCAATTTAACGGTTTCAATGTAAGTGTCGATTGTAAAAAACAAGATTAACCTTTCTAAGAAATTCTAAGGGTCTCCAAGACCTGTGTCTTTAATTCCAAGACACATCGCGCAGTATATTCATGAGATTGATAATATTTTTTACAATGAATATCCTAATAACAGATCGCAGGTTTATAAAGAATTTGGAAATAAAATTTTGAAATTAGAAATAAAACAAACTTATTTTTGGATGCCAATATTCTTAAAAGTTTTTTGAACAAATGTTTGATGTTTCGGATGCTATGTTGCAACCTTCTTCAGAAACTGGTTCGAAGTGAAACACAAAGTCCCTATTTACAAACATACCTCTACAAAAAATAATAGAATTGATAGATACAAACTGGGAGCACATAGTTGAACACACTTTGCACATTCAATAGCCATTTTAAACAGGATAATAATTATTGCAGATAAATTTAAGGACTACCAATGGGTTCTAGTTTGAGTGTGAATTTGAGTGTTATAATAATGAATGATTTGATAACAACATAATTAAAGACAACTAAAATAAAACCATTATTAATTACCAAATACAGCGATGATCCATTATTAATATTACCCAGAAATGAATATCCGGAATTATTGGATAGATTTAATAGATACCATGATCGGTTGAAGTTTACAGTAGAAACACTGAAGAATGGTAAATTGCCCTTTTTGGATTTAGTTAACGTTGTAATGAAGTCTACTAGTTTGGAGTGAAATTCTTCTCAATCAAACTTTCTTTTAAGATATTAAATCAGGAAAATATTATTCGCAGAAGGTAGGTTTTGATTGTAATAAATGGAACCTGCAGAAGAAGCAAATTTGAGAAATTCTAGGAATTTGATTAATGTACGGAATATCAGCTATAAATTGATATAAATTGGGGATTCTCTTGAGATATTAATCACCAAAATATCATTGTTTACTCAAAAATTATGTAAGTAATGATATTTTCAACCATATTCCATAACTTTTAGACGTTGTAGTGAAGTCTATCAATTTGGAGTGAAATTCTTAATCAAGCTTTATTTTAAGATATCAATCATGCAAATATCTTTATTCGCTCAGAAGATATCAAAGAGAAAGGTAGGTTTTGATTGTAACAAATGGATCCTGTACTAGCAAGCAGATTTGAGAGATTCTAGATATAAAGTTAATGCGCCCAAAATTGGTTTTAAATTGATGTGAATTCTTTTGAGATATTAATCACCAAAATGTCTTTTTTACTCAAAAGTTATGGAATTAAAGGATTCAAGTAGATTTTCCATATTCAAATTCATCCAAACACTCATATTACAAAAGTTCTAAATGTTAACCCAACCCGATCACGATATTCTAGGTTATCTCTAGTACAGTTCTGGGTTCGTAAAGAAATATTTTCTTGTAAGTTACAGTTTTCATATAAAATGTATTTTTTATTTCCCGAATCATTATAAAAAGTGACTTAAGTTGTTTCAGTAATAAACGATTCGTGGAAGGCCTTCACGGTATACTTGGGACCTTCTTTTGTAATTCAATTAAAGCATAAAGAATTCTTTAATTATAGATTTAATTAAAAGACCAACATTTTCCTCCATAAACTTCTGCAGAAGAACGGGTAATAAAAATATGTGATATCTTGGAAGATTTACAGCAATTTAACGGGTTTCAATGTAAGTGTCGATTGTAAAAAGCAAAATTAACCTTTCTAAGAAATTCTAAGGGTCTCCAAGACCTGTGTCTTTAATTCCAAGAAACATCGCGCAGTATATTCATGAGATTGATAATATTTTTTACAATGAATATCCTAACAACAGATCGCAGGTTTATAAAGAATTTGGAAATAAAATTTTGAAATTAGAAATAAAACAAACTTATTTTTGGATGCCAATATTCTTAAAAGTTTTTTGAACAAATGTTTGATGTTTCGGATGCTATGTTGTAACCTTCTTCAGAAACTGGTTCGAAGTGAAACACAAAGTCCCTATTTACAAACATACCTCTACAAAAAATAATAGAATTGATAGATACAAACTGGGAGCACATAGTTGAACACACTATTTAAAATAAAAAAATTATTTATCGAAGGTGTTAAACTTTGCACGTTCAATAGCCATTTTAAACAGGATAATAATTATTGCAGATAAATTTAAGGACTACCAATGGGTTCTAGTTTGAGTGTGAATTTGAGTGTTATAGTAATGAATGATTTGATAACAACATAATTACAGACAACTAAAATAAAACCATTATTAATTGCCAAATTCATCGATGATCCATTATTAATATTACCCAGAAATGAATATCCGGAATTATTGGAGAGATTTAATAGATACCATGATCTGTTGAAGTTTACAGTAGAAACACCGAAGAATGGTAAATTGCCTTTTTTGGATTTAGTTCTAATTATTAATCAAAACTATAACATAATTTTAACAAAATGGTATAAATAAGATATTGCTAGCAACAGATTATTAAATTTCCATAGTAATTGCCCTAGATCTCAAATTATGAATACCATAAACATTTACATAAAGAGAGCTATATCAGTTAGGGATAATGCCTTCTTAAAAGAAATTAAAAAGCAAGTACAGTAAGGCCCCAACATTCGCGAGGGTTAGGTTCTAAAAATACGCCGCGAATGTTGAATCCGCGAATATTGAAGCACTAGATATTATGAAGGATAAACTACTACTTCTATGTTCTTTTAACACGTTAACCGCCAAATGGTCACCGACGCCAAAAGTTTCATTTAATTTAATTTTAAAAATTAAAAATTTCAAAAATTAATAAATTATACATACTAAATAAAACGCTTAAAATTGCAAAATAAAACGACTGGTCTTAAAACTTTTGTATTCGGAACTAATACAGATATTAAAATAATTACAATTGTTTAAAATATAAAAAAAAACCTAAACTCGATAGCAATAACAAACTGCAACAAAATAAACTAAAAAAAGAAATAAAAGTTAACATTTCTACTCATCAATAATACATAATTGCTTTAGAACACGATGGTTTAAAAAATGAAAGGATAGTAGGTTGCAATGCTTTGTGTTGCATATCCTTTTGAAGCTCTTTGTAAGGAGCAAGAAGAGTATTCAGACCATTTTTAAATTTTGTGCTTCGTTCCGTTGATGGATCATATTCTACTATTTTTTCAGCAAGATTATTTGCTTCTTGTATAAATAAATTAAGTTCCTTCAACGTTAATTTATTACATAGGGAATTACTATTATCTTCTTCATCCGTTCCTGAAACATTTTCTATTAGTAGCGCTTCTAAGTCTGCACTGGACAACTCTTCCTCTTGATCATTGACGAGAGATTCGATATCAGCTGGTACAATGGTATGAAAATCATCTCCCGATAGCAACCGTGCAGAAAGAACAGCTCTCTCTATTGCCTCATCAATTTCGCTTACACTTTGCGCAGTGTCTTTTTTCAACAGTTTTTCCATGCATTACTTACGGTTGATAATTTAATGTCATTTAAAGCAAGTTTTATAGATGTAATCGCATGGTCAATATTGTATAATTTCCACACATCTTTTATTGAGAAAACACTATCATTTTGTATTTTCTCATGTACAAAATCGAACATGTGCCGGATATAATGACTTTTAAAAGCTTTTATAACACCTTAATCTAAAGGTTGTAATAAGGATGTTGTGTTGGGCGGAAGAAATACCACCTCGACACATGGATGAGCTAATTTGAGAGCATCTACTGGATGAGATGGGGCGTTATCCAATATCAATAAAACGTGAAATGCTAAATTTTTAGATTTTAGGTTACGCTCCACTTCTTTAACAAGGCACTCTTTAAACCACTCTATAAATAGCTGAGAAGTCATCCAAGCTTTTGAATTAGCTCGCCAATAGACCGGAAGAGCTTCTTTGTCCTTGTTCTTTAAAGCTCGTGGATTAGCTGCTCGATATATTAACATTGGTTTTGTAATAAAGTCTCCGCGTGCATTTGCACAAAATAAAACTGTAACTCTATCCTTAGCCGATTTAAAACCAGGTGCTGTCTTTTCATTTTTTGAAATGTATGTTCGTGTGGGCATTTGTTTCCAATAAAGCCCGGTTTCGTCCGCATTAAATATTTGTTCAGGACGGTAACCTTTTTCTTCTATTAATTTTATTATTTCATCAGGAAATTTTGCAGCCTGTTGATGATCTGCTGAAGCTGATTCTCCACACAACTTAATGTTATGGAGATTAAAACGAGTTTTGAATCTTTCGAACCATCCTCTGCTGGCTTTAAATTTACAATCGTCTTCAGCACAGTCCATTCCACACGAAAAATGTTGATAAAGTTCCTTGGCTTTATCCATTAATCTAGCCCTAGTTAATGGTATATTTTTGCGACCATGGTCCTCAATTCAAAGATAAAGAGACTTCTCCATTTTTTCAATATTAACATCACGAACTTGTGACGTTACATTTAATGATGATGGTATGCCACTTTTTACGCTATTTCTAATTACCTCTTCTTGTTTCTTTATAGATCTTATCGTAGATTCATTGACACCGAAGACCCGGCCTACTTCGGTAGCTCTTTTCCCTTCCCGGAGCATATCAAGAACTTGAATTTTTCTTTCTAGAGTCATAACTGACTTTGCACGTTTGGCCTTTTTGTACCCATTTTGAGTACTGTTGTGAGATTAATTTATTGTTTATAAAATTATAGTAAAAAAACGGGCGAAACACTAACCTGAACGAAATACAGAACACAAAAATAAGCACCTAACACAAACATTAAAATCGATCATAAATGAGGGATTCCCAGAGAAACGCATATGTGAAGCTGGTTGCTTGTACAGTAAACCTACGGTAAACTTCGTTTTAAATTTTTAAAAAATGACATACATACTTGCTATGTATTCGCGAATAATCGAGTCGTGAATGTTGAAAAAGGCAGCAAAATTTAAAACGCGAATATGCGAATCCGTGTAATTTGAAGCCGCGAATGTCGGGGCCCTACTGTATATAGTATTTTATTGGAAAATTACTACCCTAAGAGGTTGATCAACAAAACTTGGTATAGGATTATAAATTATAGATAATGATATATGAGATAATAATACACCTACAGACATATTAAGACCTAAAGAACAACATAATAAAGAATATGGTTTACAAACACAATTCTTGTAGAAACATAACCATATGAATGAAATTATGCAACAAAATGGAAACATAAATAATGAAACAAATAGTGTAACAAATTTAAACAAGTTTTGTAAGATTAAATGCATTCTGTCATTAACTAATAAAATAACTACAGTATTTAGTGATCATGACTTTAAAGAAATCAAATTTGCAAATTACAATGACAATAAAATTAACACATTAATTTCAAGTATGAAGGACAATATGAATAAAATAGATAAAATTGATACCGTTTACAAATTACATTGTGATAAGTTTTTATTGGAGAATCAAAAGAACACCTTAAAAGCGCATTCAACAACACCAAAATGATGCAAAACAAATTAAAATAAATAATATAATAGCATTGTGTCACTACGCTGTATTATTAAACCATAAGTTTGATTTTATCAACCCGAAGATACTTGTTACAAGTAATAATACTGCAATTAGAAAAATTTGAAAACAATTTATATTACAAAAAATATCAACAATGCAGTCAATTTTAAAACTGATGATGGGAAAATAGGAGTAAATTACGCAAATATCTTAAATAAATTAAATATATAAAGGCCAGTGATTTTAAATGTGAGTACAGGTTTTGAAGAGAGACGGAATATTTTCCAGTTTTTGTTATGAACGTTTATCAACTTCAAATGGTCATTCGTGTGTCATTTTAAGAAAATTACATATTTCTAGACGCACATATTTTATATGTTAGAATTCAAGAAAGTTGTTTTAAAAAATGATAGAATCAAGAGCTAAATTTTCACATTTGGCACTGTATATTTTTATTATGTATATATGTTTATGTAATTTTGAATTTTTATTTAGTTCGTCGTGATCTTTATAGATATAGTTATAGTTCGAAAATTGGCAGACTTGGTAGACTGCAGGTTATCCCAAAACGTCTCATACTTTTTAATACCAGAAGTTTATGGAGGAAAATGTTGGTTTTTTAATTAAATCTATCCTAAATATAATAACTATACCATAAAGACTAACTACTAATTATAAAGATTGTAATATAAGAGTTCCAAATCTATTGTTAGTTTGAGAAATTTTTTATTTAACTACAGCACTGCATACTAATTGTACCAAATTCTTTTTTTATTCAAACTTACCTTTAATATAGGTTGTTTATTACTTAAATTATCATCAACAGCTTTCAACGTTTTCTTGCTAGTATTTAAAAACTGTTCGCTACTAAATATTTGATCAGGATAATAACTCCTCAATTTACATTTCCTACCATTCTCAGTTTCCAAATATGGAACAGAAAACGTAACATACGGCGAAACGCATAAAATCGTATCGTCCAAATGTTTTCGAAATTGATTTGAAAACGGTAAATCAGCTACAGATAATTTTTCTTTAAAATTCTCCTTTGGTATAATTTCTTCTTCTTTATCATAAGAATTTAATGGATCTGTAAAACATTCGACGACTTTCAACGAATTTTTTTCACGTTTTGCTTTATTTAAATCATCAAATTTATCATCGGATTTTGTGTAATTCATCCGCGATTTAATCGGGAAGTTTTCCGGTAACGTCGGCGAATTTTCACCGCTATCACAAAAGAATTCGATCTTATTATGCGGAGGTAAAGCAAAAAAGTCCATTAAAAACGATTTTTCCAATCGCCAATTATAACAGGTAAAAAGCAACAAAGAAGCGACTCTTTTAACTTTTTGTAGCTCGATTTTTGAGGCACCTCTTAATAAAACGGTGCTGCTTAAATGCGGTTGTGGTAAACCTTCGAAACACATTAACGTTTTCGATTTTTCACCTGACGTGCTTTTATAACATTGCAAATAAAATTTATTACAAGTTCCCAATGTTGGCTTGCCCATTAAATGCGCGTCTAAAGATGTTATTAAATCTGCTTGCATACATCTTGATAAAGCCTCTAAGATTCGCCTCTTAACGTTAATCACTAAAGTAACTCCTTGTTCACGTAAAATATCTTGTGCTAATCTCGCTACATTTCGTTGTACTAAAACTATATCTGGTTTTAAAGCAATTATTTTTGCGGCTAAATTTCTTAAACTTTCTTGTTCCTAAAATATTTTTTTAATGTTATTTTATTGATGTTTTTAATATTTAGATTTAAATAATTAAATGTTTTTTTTTATTTTTGTTAATTTACCTGCATAAGAATTGGTTCTAACGACATTAGTCTCCCTTCAATTCGTTGATAAACCACAGCTCCTTCTAATAATAACACTTTGGGATTATCAATTTGATTTAGCATACTTTTATGGACAATATTTTTTGTGAAAATTATCCCACGAACTAATTTGCAATCGAGTTTTGTCCCGCCTGGGACTTTTTTAAATTTTACGTAATGGCAAATATCGATTGCTTCAGCATTATGATTTAAATCTAAAAAAAATTAATTATAAATTATTGTTAACAAATTTTTTGTTATTGTTAATACCTGGTCTGACTAAATCTACAATTTCATGTACTAATGGTAACAGAACTTCAGCCCATGATAAATTTAAACCTTCTTGGTTTAAGAGTTGTTTCAATAAATTATTTTCGTGTTGTTTAAAAGCATCTTGTAGGAGGTTATAAGCTAATTTTTCGTTATTTTCTTCACGAAGTTGACTAGGATTATACCAACCTACAATAACAATTATTAGAATTATACTTCTTAATTGATTTAGTCAAAATTTGATTTTCCTCCTTTTCTTTTTACCTGATTCAGGTGCTTTTTCTCTTTGTTCCGTAGTCCGTACCACGGATATCTCACTTCCAAAATTTTGCTGATCAGCTTCTAAAGTTTCTTCGCCGGATGATGTGCTGTGATTTGAAGGCATTGGTTTTGAAATATAAACTGTATTCGCCTCGACGTTTAAATCTAACGTATAAGAAGAAGACGACGTCATCCGACCAGGTGCTCTTACAAATGTTGGTGTTACCGGATCGGAATCACAATCTGTAAGAGAAATATACACATAAAAATTGAATGATGTTTCTTTATCTTTTAATCTTATCAGAATTATTCATAATTTTACTTTTAAATTAAAGTACAGGTTGGGTAATTTTGGATGTTATTATAGGATATCTTATAAACTAGTCTAATTTACTAATTTACTTATATATTAAGGAAGCTAAAAATCAGGTGTCATTTCCGTTAAAGACCGTTTTTTAATATTGGCCTCTAGGAGAAAACCAAAAAACGATGCCCCTTTGAAATTTTCGACAATGAACTTTATTTAAAAAAGAGTTCGAGACATGTTACTTTTAATTCTTTTTAATTCTCATAGTCTACTTTTTTCTAACTCTTATAGTTTCCAAGATAGCACATAATAACACCCAAATTTGCCCACCCTGTATAAGGTGGTTCAAATTCGAACATACAAACGTAATTGAAAATTCTTTTCGCTTTTTGATTTTGAAATATGACAATTTTCGTTTTTTTCACAATCCCTGATTTTTTTGCTTATTAAATTTCAAATTTTTTTCTGATTTCAAAAATACAGGTTCGACAGGTATATTATATTCCTTATTGTTTCACAATAAAGCTAAAAATAAGCGTTTTTATAAAATTTTCAAACACCGCCATGTAGTGTTTATTTAATGTAAATAGTTTATTAACGAAAAAAATAGTAATTTAACAATAAAAATTAATAATTTAGAGGTGTAAATTAATAAAGGGTTATTTAGTGTAACAACACAAAAGATTAAACAAGCAAATTCCTTAAATTTTAATTACGAGACAAACTCAAAGTACGACAAAGTACTTTGTCGTACTTTGTACTCAACAAAGTACTCGACAAAGGACCCAACAAAGTACACAAAGTACGATTAACCAAATCCTATTGTATACATATGTACAATTACTATTGTATTATTCTTAATAGGCTGGAAGACTTCATTCTGCATCTAGAAGACTTGATTTGCTACCAAAAGACAGTATACAGCCTATAGATGACTTGAATCTGTATCTAGAAAAGTTGATATTGCTTCCAGAAGATTTTCAATGTTTCCAGAAGACTGACACTGCTTCTTGGAAAGTTAAAATATTTACAGACGATTTGCAATACTTCCAGACTTGATGTTGTTCTTAGAAAACCTGAAATGCTTCCAGAAGACTTGATATTACGTCTAAAAAACTTGATTTGCTGCCAGAGGACTGCGTACTGCCTCTAGATGATTTGATACAGTCTGTAGAACACTTGATATTGCACCTAAAGGACTTGATATTTCATCTATAAGACTTGATTTGCTGCCAGGAAACTGGATACTGCGTCTAAATAATTTGGTACTGTTTTTAGAAAAGTTGATATTGCTTTCAGAAGACTTGAAATGTTTCCAGACTATATTCAATGCCTCTAGAAAACTTTAAATGCTTCCAGAAAACTTTAACTGCTTCCAGAAAACTTGATGTTACTGTTAGAAGACTTAAAGTACTTCCAGAAGGCTTGATATTGCATCTAGAAGACTTGATACTCCATCTAGAAAACTTGATATTGCTTCCAGAACATTTGAAATGTTTCCACAAAGGTGATACTGCTTCTAAAGGAGTAAATTGTTTCCAGACGATTTACAATGCCTCCAGATGACTTGCAATGCTTTCGATGACTTGATATTGCATCTAGAAGACCTGATTTGCTATCAGAAGATTGGATACTGCTTCTAGATGATTTGATACTATTTCTAGAAAATTGCATACTGCTTCCAAAAGACTTCAAATGTTTCCAGGCAACTTAGAATGCTACTTGAATGCTTCCACATAACTTGACATTGCTTCTACAACATTTGAAATGTTTCCAAATGATTTGATACTGCTTCTGAAAGACTTGATATTGCTTCCAAAAGATTTGAAAAGTTTCCAAATGGTTGCAAAAGTCTCGACATTGCCAGAAAACTTGATACTGCTTCTAGAAGATTTTAATAGCTTCCAAAAGATCTGAAATGCTAACAGAAGACTTGATATTGCCTCTGTAAGACTTGAAATGCTTCCAGAAGACTAATTTATTTGACACCGAGCGTATATTCATTGCAAATGAACAGATGGTAAAGTGAGACTTCTTAATGTTCCCAGACTTATCATTTCTTTCATGAAATCCCGGGATGAACCCGGGACCAAATACGGGAATGATGTACAAGTATCTCAAAGTTGAGATACTAGTCCTAAGTTGACATTCTTAAATAGGAACATTTTATGAGAAATTTCGATCGATTTTGCCCAAAACTTTTAGATAAAATATTAATTAATTCATTATTATTAATTCATATCAATCGAAGAAAATAATCAGAGTACCGAAATAAGATACTCTAATACAGCAAGTGACAATCTCATTACCAACATATGAAGAGCAATAAAATCAAATTACTCAAATATAAAAAACGCCAAATGCCCAACATTTATCAAAGTCAACATATTTTTTTCACGTATAATTAAGTGGGATAATAAAATCTATAGCATATCATTTAAAATCACGAAGTTGTTGTGTATTTCCGGTAGAGCGAAACGGCTACCATGAAAATACTTTAGATCGAAAGTTTAGCATAAATAATCAGTTATCAAAATATACACAACGTAAGATACACAGTAAAAAAAGTTAAATTCATATCATTTGAAGAAAATTGTATGCTATCCAAAATTTTTTAGAAAAAAAGTAAAAAAATTATCGAAATAATCCAATTTTGGTATCAAAAACGATACCAAATATATTAAATTGCGTTTAGATATTTTAAAACGATTCATAAAACGAAACACCACTTTATTTTTAGAGATAGGGCGAAAATATTATAACAAAAAAAACATGCTTTAGTTAACCTTTAAAAAGCGTTACATCTCGAACAGGGTCGTTCGTCTCAGCTCCCATCTTCTATAGCTCAGTTATTAGTTAAGAGTTTGATATTTTGCAGGCTTGTACAGTATCTCAGACCATATTTCAGGAAATTATTTATCATTGTATACTTTCTCACATTTTTGTGTTCCTTAACATAACCCCATAGAAAAATATCAAATATTATTAAGGCGGGTAATCAAGGAGACCTAGCAAATTCTCCTCCTCTACCAACGTCTCTGACTTCTAAAGAATAAGTTGAAGCGCTATCATGTTACAGCCACATTTCTGCCCTTACAGCTATAGGTAAATTGTCAAACAAATTAGGCAACTGATTTTGCAAGAAATCATGTAACAATGAAAAAAATGTAACATTGTTTAATATATTTTATAAATAACGGCAAAATATGATTTTCTTAGTCAATTGTTTATCTTCGTCTAGATGGATTTTTATTAAATTTGAGGTTATAATAGATGAAATTAGAGTCTTCGACAAATAACTTTTTAAAAGTTAAGAATTTTTTAATTCTACATCGATTGACATAAAAATATGTAGGAGGTCCAATTTAAAATAAGAAAGATAAAATGTTTTAAAATTTGAAAGTTTTGACACTAGATTTTAGCCATCTAGACAGTTTAAAAATACAAAGCTAATTTACCTGTAATTTCCGATTCCAATGGTATAAATTTAACCCAATTCGGTTCATCTTGAGTTATAGAGATTGCCGTTGGCTGAGATAGTTCCGTTGGTAAAATTATTCCTAATTTGTACAAGGCGAAGCCATCAATAAACGTGGTTGAATCGAAAATTGATTCAATATAGCCCCCTTCCAACAAAGCCTGACAGAAAGTGCCCGCTTGAATTCTGCGAACATGAACGAAAATGAATTTTTATTGTAATTCAATTTTTTTCCAATTCATTCGGATTCTATTCAATTCAAATGATTTTTTGTATTACCGTGTGTTAGCTTTTTGCTGTCTAATCAACCAATCCACTAGTTCCGATCCCAAAAAGCAATCCGAATAAGTTCTTAATCTATATTTTTGTTTTCTTAAAATTATTCCGGTTGTTGGACGGCAAATTTCTTCATATAAATTGCGGAGGGATGTTGAATTTTGTAATGCTTTACATCTTTCTTCTATTGTAATAAAACTTCCTGGTGTACTATTAATAAAGTCATAAATTTAGTAAGGCTTAAAATTAAGGTGAGGTGAAGTAATTGGGCCCCAAGTTTGTATTTCTCAGATAATATGGACATTTTTATTCGATTTTTTGTATTAAAAAGTGAGAGCGACTGTTAGTTAAATAAAAATACGTTAATTTGGGCATATAGAATTCTCATTTTTGCATACTTCACAAGAAATATACATGTAAGGAAAGGTTTTATGTGCTGTTTAGGGTCAATTGAAGGGTCAGTAATAACATATCTCTTCATGATAGTGAAGATGAGCTTTTTAGTTTTGGTAAGCCTAAAGGTTTTTTTCAATAAATTTATACATTTGCGGCTTACATCTTCAGAAAATAGTTGAATGGATTCTATATACAGGTGTTTCACTTAAAATTCCCAGGTCAATTATCTCTGGAATGAGTTGAGATAATTTAGTTTTGTAAAAAGACTTTTGTTATCATGTATAATTTTTAAACCTTCCCTTCAACCCAAACTTTTTGTTTGATGTATATGATACAACATTAAAAACTGAGCAACTCTCCTTATTAACAATCACTTCAAAGCTTGATAGATTCAAAAATTATTTGTTGAAACGAACAAGATGGTCACAACATTATTATCAGAGATATATAGAGATAGCCTGGGAGTAGAGATGTGCAAATTACGTAAGTACCGCCGGGTGACGATGGGTCAGGCGTAACCCACCGTCAACAGACATCAATTTTTATACCACTCACGTGAACATGTGTGATCGTGAACGACTTTGGATTCGACGGGACCCTAGCGTGACCTGATTGAATCGATTTTGAGACGAAGATCGTCAAGTATATTTGACCGGTTCCTGTACAATTTTTATCCGTCCTAATTTACGTTTTTACAACATGATACTAATAACGTTATTTGGCCAAGATTATGATAGGTGTTCAGAATACTACACTGCGATCAAAAAAGACGATCCATAAAAAACTACTTTCCCAAGCGTTTGATTCAGATTTTAAAGCAAGCGCTTGGGAAAGTAGTTTTTTAGGTATCGGCTTTTTTGATCGCTCAGTAACAATAACATTGTACTGCTTAAAGTATCAAATTGAACTGCTGCTGCTGAACAGTCAAATTCGTTGCTAAAATATCTATTTTATTGATCAAGTTGATTTAACTAAATATGAATAATAAAGACTCCATTTTGCACTTAAATGGATATAATCTTTATTTTCGGTTCTATCGGTTTCAATCACTCAGGAACCATCTATTTATAAAAGAATAAAATATAGACAAATTAAAGAAATACAAAAGACATTTTCAATGATAATGTCAAAGTATAACGTGAAATGAAGTAACACCACACGTTGCGCAGATCGAATGTTCTACAATATTGTTCGTGAGTTTCACCATTAGACTTTAAATATCATACTTTACTTTAACAGATATTTTTAATCCTGTGTGGGAAATAGAGGTGTGCGCGTGAGTAGCTTTTTATACCCACTCACGTCTGCTCACGATTTAGACACACGCGTGTGAGGCACGTCAGATCAGAATCAACTTTAGTAGAAATACTACATTTGTCTTCAAGGACTAGCTGTTCCACTTTTAGAATTGTACTTTAATACGGATTTGCGTTTAAAACATCGAACAAAATCTAGAGCTTTAATATATAGTTTAGGAGCCAAAAATTAGAGGAACATATATTGAGGAACATATAGTTTAGCAGCCAAAAATTTTAAAAGATATCATTTTATTTAATAGAAGAACGAGATATTTTGGACAGAACGATAAAGAACCTTTAACCTAATGACCAATAAGGCTACAGCCCTGGGACACTAAGGGGTACAAAAGGAGGGCCCGTTTTTTCATATTATAATAAGAATTCTTCACGGTATAATTGGAGTACAATAGAAAGGCGGCATTCTTTCGAGGATGATTGATAGCTCAAAAGAAAACTACACGGTTTAATTAATGTTTGTAAACAGACCTAACCTAGCCCAACATTCTTTAGTGGGATGATTGACAGATCAACAAAAGAAAACTTCACGGTTTATTTCATGTTTGTAAACAGACCTAACCTAGCCCAATATTCTTTTGTGGGATGATTGATAGGTCAACAAAAGAAATTACTAACTGTTATACCTTTTTTTATATCACAATTTCTTCACGGTATAATTGGAATACAATCGAAACCACCATTCTTCGCAGGATGGTGATGACTTCACGGTTTAATTAATGTTTATAAAGAAAACTAACCTACTTAACATTTTTTCGAAGTTGAATGTTTCTAGTTACAGGTATTATGTAAATCAATTACTGGTTCTTCTGTAGGTCATTTATAGGACACAACACTGAGTTTTTTAAACGATTTTAAAATTTATAAATGTTTAAGCCTAAAATAAACATAAGTGCAAATGTTCGATTCTGTTCTATTTTATAAATTTTTTTTTATAATAAAACATAGTTGTTTAAAACATAATTGCTTGCATTAACTTGGGCCTGATAAAGAGTAAAAAAATAAAAACCTTTTTAGTGAATTAAATAGTATAGAAAAACAATGATAGTAATATTTCAGAAAAATAATATGGCTCGGTCAAACACTGACGTTAAAAAATCCTTAACCGGTCAAAGACTGGGTCGTTTACCCTACTGATTCATTTCATAAAAAAATATTTCATGCAATAATATGTTAATACGTTATATAGCAATAATAACATACAATACAAAGACATTTCCATGAAGCATGACACAACATGATAGATAAAAAAAGATTTATTATCGAAGTTTTCAACACATTTCAAATATTAATCGACCGTTTTATACTTTTATCGTTCGAATGTCAGTCGACACATGCATTTATACACTGGGGTGGCGCCTAATTTTGCAATGAAATGCATGGTGTCCCCATCATACCTTTGAGGTGCGCATCGGTTTTTTTTACATTGAATTTTATATGAAAAGAGACTTTTCATTTGTCTAACCCAGCCTTCGGGCGCTGAATATTTTAGGATGACTCTGGTATTCGACGACTCTAAGTATTATAGAAAAAAATCACGTGTAGTGCTTGTATGTATGTATAGGAGGGGGAGGACATGCAAGGCATGCAGAGCACCTAGGCCTCCTACGGGCGCCCCCCCCTTTGTACAACCTCCCTAGGAGACTCGAGGTGTTCTGAGAAAGATCTCTGTTCAGGTGACGATACCGCTGACTGTTGCCTATGACGAGTTACCGCCGCCCTGACCACACCGTCCGTTCCGCTTTGGGCCGAAGCCTAGGCGGGGCGGAGGGGTCAGAGGGCGCTAGCGAGCATTCGTCCCTGTATGATCGAGCCTCCTAAACACACATGTGTATTAACGACAATCAAAGATGAACGACTGGTTGCCGGGACCGACGGCTTAACGTCCCCTCCGAAGGACGGGGGGCGACCAACGTGGTTACACCGGGATTCGAACCCGGGACGTCTGCATGTTAACTCTCGAGTTAACACGCTGAGCCATTGCGCCCCCTAAACGTATAGTGCATACGATGGGTCATGCACGATGCATGACCCATCGTAACCCTTGTTAGTGCTGGAATTAATTTGGTTGGGTTGAGCCATTTATCTAAATCGAACCCAATCCAATTAGCTAGTTAGCACTAAATATTAGTTGCATTGATCCGTCAACTTTATCTGATCCCAACCCAACCCACCTAACCAATTAGTGTTAGATATTAATTAGGTTGGGATGAGCCATTAATTTTAGCCCAACCCAACTAGCTATTTAGCATTAGATATTAATTGCATTGGCTTGAACGATGAACCTAATTTGAACCCAACTCAACCCCAGTAGTGCTACCCAGTTAATGCTACGTATTAGATGAGCTGAGTTAAGCCATTAATTTTAACCCAACCCTTATTGGCACAAAATATTAGTTGGGTTGGGCCATCAACTTGATCCTAATTAGCTATTAATTAATGTCTTCATGATGAAAGGAATAAATTCAATAAAATTTTAAATGTTAGTCTGGTCAATATTTAATTTTGATGCCTCAACCCAACCCGAATAATATCTAGTGCTATCCATTAATCTTAACCCAACCTAACCCAACTTAACTTGTTGGCACTAAATATTAGTTGGGTTGAGCCATCAACTTGATTCTAATTAACTCTTAACTAGGATCAAGTTGATCTTTTAATTAAAATCTATTAGCTATTAATTAGTTGGTTGTTCTCAATGGTACCGCGACAGGCTGGCCGACAACACCTGAGGAGAGGAATCGTAGTCCCAGTGGGTGAGATAACTGAAGGGAAAGAAGAGTTCTCCACTCCCCTCGTCCAGGCATGAAAAATAACTTGAATATAACAAAAAAGTACCGTGGTGTTTTGTTTTTTGTACGCGATCGGATCCGAACGGATTTGTTGGTGAGGGATGAGGACACCCAGGTGAAGAAGAAGATAGAGGGGAGGATAAATCTCCCCTCATCCAGGTCTGGCATGGACGATGAAGGCAACCGGTGAAGAACGGGAAGAAGAAGATGGGAAGTAAGGAAAGTAGAGTCAATATCCGAAGGTATGCCAACCCCGCGAGTCCGGAGGAAAACGAGGCAAGGGGTTTTTAGTGGGTTGGAGACCCAAAAATGGGCTCCATCCCCACACTACCTGGCCAATCAAGAGCAATGACCTAATTAGCTATTAATTAGAATTAAGTTGATGGCTCAATCCAACTAATATTTAGTGCCAACAAGTTCCTTGGGTTGGGTTGGATTAAGATTAATGGATATCAGTTAGGTGGGTTGAACTTATTAAAACTTGACCAGACGAGCATTCAAAAAATTTTATTGAATTTATTTCGTTCATATAGAGGACACTGTATTATTATTGTTCAAAAATTAATATCATTTCATTTTACATAATTTGCAATTAACAGAACATTGTTCAAAATATTTAACCCGTCCGCGTAAAAAAGGACAAAAAGGTCAAAAGTTTTTCAAGGTTTACAACTTCCGCAGTATAAGAGATTCTTTTCTATAATATTTGTTGATTCACGGAAAATCTTATTAAATCTGTTTTCCAGATTATTAGTAACATTTTCAGTAACTAAATGTTGAGGTCAAAACTCTAATCAATTTTTAAGTAAATAAATGGAGGAAGATCTTTAAAACGTTAAAGGAAGTATTACCCATAAGAATACTCCAAATTTTATTATTTATTTTACTTTTATAACCGTCTTATTTATTTCAGAACATGATAAATAAAACTGAAAACTTTATTAATTCTATCAAACACGATTAATTAATAAACAAACGATTAATACATTTGAGTGTGAGTCAAGATTATGAGTGGACATAAAAAGTAACTCGCGCACACACTCTACCTGGGAGTTTTAAGTGAAAATTTGTATGTTTTAATTCAATTTTTAGGAGTGCAAGAATTCATATAGTTACCCTCACAACTATATGAACTGGGTACAAACTGGATACTCTAGTTAATTTTTTGATTAATTTTTCTACCAATAATTAAACATTGATTTCAGTTTTGTGGCCCTTTAGAGTAAAAATATTTGGACTAAATTTGAATTACTACAATAATATTAACAGGACTTCAATTACCTCACCTCACCTTCTTTAATATTTCTAACAAACCTTCCTGGAACAAATTTTTCCTCTTGGTAACCCACCGAAACCTTCCTATGCAATCCACTATTTACATCTAAAGAATCTACAGGTAAATCAGCCGAAGATAATCTGCTTTGGATTAAATCAACTGAAGGATCATGGTGTAATCCTTGTTTATTATCTACAATTTCTTGGAGTTGTTTTAAACAAACCATTAAATCCGGACCTAAATCTAATGATTCTAAATAACCAATAACGATTTTGCAACAGTACATGCAAGCTCGTAAATAACCTAAAAACAATTTTATTTATGTGTATTTAAAGTTTAAAATAAAACTTTTTTACCTGCCGTTCCAAAAATCTTTCCAGCAATTTGAACATTACAACATTGAGAACAAAAAATTTGTCCACAAACTCTACAATGATGTCTCCTTCGGAACGTAGTGAATTTCTCGCAGCATTCGTAACATTCTTTACTAACCGAGTCAGGCATCCAATATTGCTTTAAATCTTGTTCTGAATAAACAGGAGAATTCTAATAAAAAAAATTATTTGATATAAAATAAATTAAATTTTCGTTTTGTACCCTTACACTAGTCTTATTTAACGCTAATAAACTACTAATACGTTTTAATACATTCGGTAAACTTCTTCCATCCGCTATTTCCGGGTAACCTTCTTCATTAAACGTCTTTTCATTTTCAGAGGTGTTATCGACAGCCCATGCTGGTAAATTTTCCTGCACCACTTTGTAATTACTCGTTTCGGGGTTTTGGCTACTTTGCCCATTATTGTTGAAACGATTAAGCTTGAAAAATTTTGATATTAACTGTGTCACCGTTTGCTGCTTTTCCTCCGGCTGTAACGGGGCGAATTCCGTCAATTTCGTTGGCGATTGTAAATTTTTATTCGTCATTTCCCCTATTAATTTACATTTAAAATTTTTGTAATTAATCTTAAGTTAAAGGGAGGCGCACAGCTGATTTTTGACGTTTGACAAGAAGTGTTGCCAACCATAGATAACCTATAGATGTGCCAAAAGCGTTAAACTTTTTTTACTCTGCACTAAAATTCAATTTTCAATACACACTTAAATATTTTTTATTAATTTTAAGACAATTAAGACTTATATGTTCTTTAATTAAAACATTTATTTAAATATTTATTGTTGTAACATAAAAATACAACTTTGAAAAATGAAAAAACTTTAAACTTAGACAATAACTCAACCTTACAATTAGATAAAAAAGAAACAGATTTTCATTTATAAAGAAACCAGTCGGCTAATTCTAATTCAAAACCTTCCAAGATGATATAGCATACATTGTGGGTGCATGATAATCTAATTAAAAGAGAAATGGAAAAAAATTAAATTAAAATGTTTTGTCATGTACATATTATAATTAAAAAATCTGGTGCAAGAAAGCGACAAATTTAATTGTGTTAGGAATATGTAATATTAGAAGGTTGGTAGTATTGCATACACCAGTGTTGCCAAACATACGATAATTATTGTACATGTACCATAATTTCAAATCGTATACGATAATACATTGATACTCATTATTGTACGATAATTTGCAACATCTATAATTTTCAATACAATTTTATTTTTTATATAAAATTTGTACAACTTTATAAATAAATAATTTTTTGCAAATTCTGCAACTTTTTATTCGTGTATGAGTTGTTTCCCAGCTCGAGCGCAGATTCCCAATTTAACTTATCCAGGGATTTCCCTAATAGTTAAATGTGCGGAGCACGGTTTGTGTACGAGCGTTGAAACTTGAAACGTAGTTCGTCGTTTACGGTAAATACTGTTTTAACGAAAATGTCTGACAGTGATTGTGATACATCTTCTAATATACCCAAAAAACGGGCGAGAAGGGTTCAATACTTTAGAAAAGAGTGGTTCAAAGACACGGATTTTAAATATTGGTTAATACCAGTAGAAGGTAAACATTTTAATAATAATAATACATTTCCATGATTCAGTAATGATAAAATTTATTTAAGGTAACCCTGGTTTGGCAGGCTGCAGACTCTGCAATACACAATTTAAATCAGAATTAAGTGTTATAAAAAACCACAAAAAATCTACAAAACATATCAAATCCGAAAGTTCAATACCATCTACATCTTCAATAACAAAATTCTTTAGTTCTTCTCAATTGGATGATACCAAAAATATAAAACGCTGTGAAATAATTATGGCAGCATTTGCTTGATACATTCCGAAATGCCGCTCCAGACTCAAAAATTTTAGCAAAAGCTTCCTTACAACGGACCAAAGCAACAGCTATTATTACAAATGTGTTAGGAAAATATGAAAAACAAAATTTAATTAATTTGTTACTGAAAACAAAATTTAGTATACTAACTGATGAAAGCACCGACATTAGTATTAGTAAACTTAATGCAATTGTTGTACGATTTTATTGCCATGAAACTAATAAAATTGTCAGTAAATTTTACGAATTAACAAATGTATTTGTTGATGGTAATGCCAAATGCGACGCCGAAACCTTATATAAATTAATTACGGATGCATTTTTCAATAAAAATATACCAAAAAATAATATAATAGGTTTTGCATCAGATGGATGCAATGTAATGATGGGAGAGAAAAATTCTGTGTCAAGTCGATTTAAAGATAATTTTGAAGGTATAAAAATAATGAAGTGTACAGTAGGGCCCCGACATTCGCGGCTTCAAATTACACGGATTCGCATATTCGCGTTTTAAATTTTGCTGCCTTTTTCAACATTCACGACTCGATTATTCGCGAATACATAGCAAGTATGTATGTAATTTTTTAAAAATTTAAAACGAAGTTTACCGTAGGTTTACTGTACAAGCAACCAGCTTCACATATGCGTTTCTCTGGGAATCCCTCATTTATGATCGATTTTAATGTTTGTGTTAGGTGCTTATTTTTGTGTTCTGTATTTCGTTCAGGTTAGTGTTTCGCCCGTTTTTTTACTATAATTTTATAAACAATAAATTAATCTCACAACAGTACTCAAAATGGGTACAAAAAGGCCTGCGATGGAAATAAATTTAATTGCCAAACGTGCAAAGTCAGTTATGACTCTAGAAAGAAAAATTCAAGTTCTTGATATGCTCCGGGAAGGGAAAAGAGCTACCGAAGTAGGCCGGGTCTTCGGTGTCAATGAATCTACGATAAGATCTATAAAGAAACAAGAAGAGGTAATTAGAAATAGCGTAAAAAGTGGCATACCGTCATCATTAAAGGTAACGTCACAAGTTCGTGATGTTAATATTGAAAAAATGGAGAAGTCTCTTTATCTTTGGATTGAGGACCATGGTCGCAAAAATATACCATTAACTAGGGCTAGATTAATGGATAAAGCCAAGGAACTTTATCAACATTTTTCGTGTGGAATGGACTGTGCTGAAGACGATTGTAAATTTAAAGCCAGCAGAGGATGGTTCGAAAGATTCAAAACTCGTTTTAATCTCCATAACATTAAGTTGTGTGGAGAATCAGCTTCAGCAGATCATCAACAGGCTGCAAAATTTCCTGATGAAATAATAAAATTAATAGAAGAAAAAGGTTACCGTCCTGAACAAATATTTAATGCGGACGAAACCGGGCTTTATTGGAAACAAATGCCCACACGAACATACATTTCAAAACATGAAAAGACAGCACCTGGTTTTAAATCGGCTAAGGATAGAGTTACAGTTTTATTTTGTGCAAATGCACGCGGAGACTTTATTACAAAACCAATGTTAATATATCGAGCAGCTAATCCACGAGCTTTAAAGAACAAGGACAAAGAAGCTCTTCCGGTCTATTGGCGAGCTAATTCAAAAGCTTGGATGACTTCTCAGCTATTTATAGAGTGGTTTAAAGAGTGCTTTGTTAAAGAAGTGGAGCGTTACCTAAAATCTAAAAATTTAGCATTTCACGTTTTATTGATATTGGATAACGCCCCATCTCATCCAGTAGATGCTCTCAAATTAGCTCATCCATGTGTCGAGGTGGTATTTCTTCCGCCCAACACAACATCCTTATTACAACCTTTAGATCAAGGTGTTATAAAAGCTTTTAAAAGTCATTATATCCGGCACATGTTCGATTTTGTACATGAGAAAATACAAAATGATAGTGTTTTCTCAATAAAAGATGTGTGGAAATTATACAATATTGACCATGCGATTACATCTATAAAACTTGCTTTAAATGACATTAAAGTATCAACCGTAAGTAATGCATGGAAAAAACTGTTGAAAAAAGACACTGCGCAAAGTGTAAGCGAAATTGATGAGGCAATAGAGAGAGCTGTTCTTTCTGCACGGTTGCTACCGGGAGATGATTTTCATACCATTGTACCAGCTGATATCGAATCTCTCGTCAATGATCAAGAGGAAGAGTTGTCCAGTGCAGACTTAGAAGCGCTACTAATAGAAAATGTTTCAGGAACGGATGAAGAAGATAATAGTAATTCCCTATGTAATAAATTAACGTTGAAGGAACTTAATTTATTTATACAAGAAGCAAATAATCTTGCTGAAAAAATAGTAGAATATGATCCATCAACGGAACGAAGCACAAAATTTAAAAATGGTCTGAATACTCTTCTTGCTCCTTACAAAGAGCTTCAAAAGGATATGCAACACAAAGCATTGCAACCTACTATCCTTTCATTTTTTAAACCATCGTGTTCTAAAGCAATTATTATTGATGAGTAGAAATGTTAACTTTTATTTCTTTTTTTAGTTTATTTTGTTGCAGTTTGTTATTGCTATCGAGTTTAGGTTTTTTTATATTTTAAACAATTGTAATTATTTTAATATCTGTATTAGTTCCGAATACAAAAGTTTTAAGACCAGTCGTTTTATTTTGCAATTTTAAGCGTTTTATTTAGTATGTATAATTTATTAATTTTTGAAATTTTTAATTTTTAAAATTAAATTAAATGAAACTTTTGGCGTCGGTGACCATTTGGCGATTAACGTGTTAAAAGAACATAGAAGTAGTAGTTTATCCTTCATAATATCTAGTGCTTCAATATTCGCGGATTCAACATTCGCGGCGTATTTTTAGAACCTAACCCTCGCGAATGTTGGGGCCTTACTGTATATGTCATTCCCTTCATTTATGTGCTAGCGAGGCATGTAAGGAATTGCCTCGAACTCCAGAAGATTTAGCAAGAAATGTACATAATTTTTTTGAGGTAATTTCAAACATTTTTCTACATGAATTTTGTTTTGTTTAATTATGATTATTATATATTTTAGACGAGTTCAAAAAGATTAGCAGAATATCAAGAATTTCAAAGTTTTGCCCAAGTTAATATACATAAATTACTTCACCCATCTCAAACAAGATGGTTATCGTTACATTTTGTAGTTATGAGAATATTAGAGCAATGGAATGCACTGGTGATATTTTTTAATCAGAAATATTTGGGAGAAAAATTACTTGCTGCTGAGCAAATTCATAAATCTTTAAATGATCCATTTATTGCTATGTATTTTAAGTTTTTAGATTGGATTTTACCAAAATTTACACAACTAAATTTATACTTTAAAAATATAGTGCAATAATTTTAAATTTGCATTCAACAATTATAAGAGGTTACACTGACATTCTGTTATGCTACATGAAAAATGATTACGTTTTAAAAAGCGATATTAACTCAGTTGATCCTACAAATACTACCCAGTTTAAATCTAAATCCCAGTTATACTTAGAAGTGAATATTTTAAATGATTTAAACAAACCAGAAATTCAAGCAAATAAACCTGCCCTTGACTATTTTTACGATAGATGTTTCAAATTTTTTTCAAAAGCTTGTTCTCAAACAAATTAAAATTAAACAAAGATACGATTTTGTCGATCCTTTATTATCTCGTTTACAAATTTTTTTGCCACGTAATGCAGTATTAATAGACAATAGATTAGAGAGTTTAGTTCCTTTATTAAATAATTGCAAAAGATTCGCCAACTTTGAAGATTGGCAAAAAATTGATGATGAGTGGAGAAGATTATCGACTTTTCCTAAAAATGATTTGCCAGATTTAGATTTAGAAGCAGATGAATTTTGAGTATCTGTTCAAAAATTTGTCATCGTTTGTGCTGAATATTTTGAGTTTACCACATTCCAATGCAGAATGCGAAAGAGTGTTCAGCAAATTAAATTTAATAAAAACCAACACTAGAAACAGACTTGTAACTAAAACAATTAATGGTACAATGCTTGCTTCGCAATATATTTCTAGGAGCGGTGGTAGCAACAAATTTAATCCACCAAATGATGTCATAAATCAAATGAATAGTAAGATGTATACAGATATTTATAATTTAGATTGGAATTAATTTAATAGTTTTGTTTTTTATTATTACTGTTACTAATATCTTTACTGCAAAGTTTGTTAAGAATCAAGTTTAATTTCAAGTTTTTTGTATTCAATAAAGATTATTTATTTATACAATACTTTATATTTTTTTATGCGTACGATAATTGAATTTAAAAAACGATCATTTTTCTGCGCATGTACGATAAATGCAATATTGAAATCTGGCAACACTGGCATACACACACATATGGAAGTAGCTCGCTTCTGTCTCTTAAGATAAAATGGCTAGAGTTGTAAAGTCATGTTTTACAATAGTTTGTACTGAGTTTGATATTAATAATAATAGTTCTACTAAAAGTTAGTGTTTTATTGAATAATCTAAACAAATTGTTGCTACGAAAAAACGGATAAAATTTGACTCAAATTGAAGGTTGATCCTTCCTCTTTGAAATGATGTATAACGAGTTGTTTCAATTTCAAATCTATTCCATCTAAAAAACGTTAAAAAATGATCAAGTTCTTACGCTTTAATGGAATAAAGATAGATTGTCTTATTTAATAATTTGTAGATACGTCTTATTTAATAATATAATAAATAGATTGACAAATTTTTGGGCCAAAGCGCGTACATTGACGATGTGCATTTCTTTGGTCCTGATTGGGAGGGTTTCCTGTTGATTAAAATCGTAATGAGTACAAAAAACCTTTTAATTTGATACTCAACAACACATATTTTCAAAAAATAATAATAATAATAATAATAAACTGTTCCGAACGCGCCCGCACGCGCGAAGAATTTAAAATTCTAATTTAAAGTGCTCACACGCACAAAGGAAAATCAATTTCATTTTTCTGTAATTTAAAGGTAAAAAAGTAAAAAGAGTTTGCGGGGTAAACTCTTTTTACTTTTTTTTAATCATATATTCATGTACAACTGTTTTTGTCATAATTTTATAAAAGTGTGCTTGTTCTAAAATAAATAAATTGTTTTTTGTCATCCAGTTTTGTTGACGAGTTTTTTTTTCAACCTTATCGAGAGATTTGAATTGTGATCAATAGCATTATCAATGATCATTTTTCAAATAGTGTACTTTTATTAAATTCAAAAAAAAAATTAATAAAAATTCGCCATTTTGATTTTTTTATTAACATTTTTTTTTGTGAAATTATTAAAATCGTAATAAGCACAAAAAGTCCTGCAATTTGATACCCCACAACCCATATTTATGAAAAAAAAATAATACAAATCCGTCCTTTTGATTTTTTTTGAGAAAATTTCAAAATCGTAATAAGCACAAAAATCCTTTAATTTGATACCCCACAACCCATATTTTCGATTAAATAAATCAAACTTGTATAATATAATAAATGACATTGACAGCCGCCATCTTTAATTTAATTTTTTCGATACCTTTGTTAATTATCAAGATAATCTCATCGAGTTTGGACTTATTTCTTATTTTGTAAATGTACGTTTCGTCATTGTTTAAATTAAATTTAGTTTTAATTAAAATAAAGTATAAATCCGCCATTTTGATTTTCTAATTATTTTTTTAAGCTGGAAAAACATCAAAATCGTAATAAGCACAAAAAATCCTTTAATTTGATACCCCACAACCCATATTTTCGATTAAATAAATCAAACTTGTATAATATAATAAATGACATTGACAGCCGCCATCTTTAATTTAATTTTTTCGATATCTTTGTTGATTATCAAAATAATCTCATCGAGTTTGGACTTATTTCTTATTTTGTAAATATACTTTTCGTCATTGTTTTAATTAAATTTAGTTTGAATTAAAATAAAGTATAAATCCGCCATTTTGATTTTCTAATTATTTTTTTTAAGCTGGAAAAACATCAAAATCGTAATAAGCACAAAAAATCCTTTAATTTGATACCCCACAACCCATATTTTCGATTAAATAAATCAAACTTGTATAATATAATAAATGACATTGACAGCCGCCATCTTTAATTTAATTTTTTCGATATCTTTGTTAATTATCAAGATAATCTCATCGAGTTTGGACTTATTTCTTATTTTGTAAATGTACGTTTCGTCATTGTTTAAATTAAATTTAGTTTTAATTAAAATAAAGTATAAATCCGCCATTTTGATTTTCTAATTATTTTTTTAAGCTGGAAAAACATCAAAATCGTAATAAGCACAAAAAATCCTTTAATTTGATACCCCACAACCCATATTT
Source organism: Onthophagus sagittarius (assembly GCA_036711965.1). Classification (NCBI taxonomy): domain Eukaryota; kingdom Metazoa; phylum Arthropoda; class Insecta; order Coleoptera; family Scarabaeidae; genus Onthophagus; species Onthophagus sagittarius. The sequence continues at coordinate 10,266,772 of JASERS010000003.1, forward strand.
TCGATTAAATAAATCAAACTTGTATAATATAATAAATGACATTGACAGCCGCCATCTTTAATTTAATTTTTTCGATATCTTTGTTGATTATCAAAATAATCTCATCGAGTTTGGACTTATTTCTTATTTTGTAAATATACTTTTCGTCATTGTTTTAATTAAATTTAGTTTGAATTAAAATAAAGTATAAATCCGCCATTTTGATTTTCTAATTATTTTTTTTAAGCTGGAAAAACATCAAAATCGTAATAAGCACAAAAATCCTTTAATTTGATACCCCACAACCCATATTTTCGATTAAATAAATCAAACTTGTATAATATAATAAATGACATTGACAGCCGCCATCTTTAATTTAATTTTTTCGATACCTTTGTTAATTATCAAGATAATCTCATCGAGTTTGGACTTATTTCTTATTTTGTAAATGTACGTTTCGTCATTGTTTAAATTAAATTTAGTTTTAATTAAAATAAAGTATAAATCCGCCATTTTGATTTTCTAATTATTTTTTTAAGCTGGAAAAACATCAAAATCGTAATAAGCACAAAAAATCCTTTAATTTGATACCCCACAACCCATATTTTCGATTAAATAAATCAAACTTGTATAATATAATAAATGACATTGACAGCCGCCATCTTTAATTTAATTTTTTCGATATCTTTGTTGATTATCAAAATAATCTCATCGAGTTTGGACTTATTTCTTATTTTGTAAATATACTTTTCGTCATTGTTTTAATTAAATTTAGTTTGAATTAAAATAAAGTATAAATCCGCCATTTTGATTTTCTAATTATTTTTTTTAAGCTGGAAAAACATCAAAATCGTAATAAGCACAAAAAATCCTTTAATTTGATACCCCACAACCCATATTTTCGATTAAATAAATCAAACTTGTATAATATAATAAATGACATTGACAGCCGCCATCTTTAATTTAATTTTTTCGATATCTTTGTTAATTATCAAGATAATCTCATCGAGTTTGGACTTATTTCTTATTTTGTAAATGTACTTTTCGTCATTGTTTTAATTAAATTTAGTTTTAATTAAAATAAAGTATAAATCCGCCATTTTGATTTTCTAATTATTTTTTTAAGCTGTAAAAACATCAAAATCGCAATATGCACAAAAAATCCTTCAATTTAATACCCCACAACCTATATTTCCGATTAATTAAATCAACGTCACAAATGACATTGACAGCCGCCATCTTTAACTTAATTTTTTCGTATATCTCCGTCAATTTTTAAAATAATCTCGATTCTCAATTTTAAATCAATCTAAAATAACGTTAAATCATTATTTTTTTTAATTCAATAATTTTGACATATGACATTTGACAGGTGTCACTTGCAACGTTTTTATTTCGGCTTATATTAATCAATTAAGCGTAAATTTTGATACCAACCTAATACACTATATCCGGATAAAAATTAATTTTGACGTTTCAACGCAAATTGTAGTTATTTTGACAGCTGTCAAATTCGTTAAATAAATTTAAAAAGTATTGGATTGTCCCTTAATTATCTTAATTGGTTTTAAATAAAGGATTTTTAAATCTAACGAAGCGTAATACGTCATTTTTAAAATGGCGGATATGACATACTTATGTCAAATTTTGTTTTTTCTTCAATCTCAAATGTCACGTTTAAACTTTTTTTATGAAATAAAATAACTTTAGTTATTTTTTAACACTAATTATAGGTTTTTTTACGGATAATAACGAAATTATTAAATTCAAAATGGCGGATATGACATGTGTCAGTCTCAAATGTCAAATTTTATTTATTTTTTTATTTTTTACATGTGATATTTCGAGCGAGATTCAACAACGATTTTCTTATAATAAATAATACTCAGAAATTAATTTATCAAAATCAAAATGGCGGATATGACACGTGTCAAATTTTACTTTTTCTTCAATGGTAAATGTCACATTTAACCTTTTTTATGAAATAAAATAACTAATTTGGTTATCTTTGACATTAATTAAAAGTTTTTTTTACGGACAACAACGAATTTATTAAATTCAAAATGGCGGATATGACATGTGTCAAATTTTACTTTTTCTTCAATGGTAAATGTCACGTTTAAACTATTTTATGGAATAAAATAACTAATTTGGTTATCTTTGACATTAATTAACGGTTCTTTTACGGACAACAACGAATTTATTAAATTCAAATTGGTGGATATGACATGTGTAAGTCCCACATGTCAAACTTTATTTATTATCAAATTTTTTTGTTTTTTACACGTGATATTTAGAGCGAGATTCAACGATTTTCTTATAATAAATGATACTCCAAATGAAAATGGCGCCTGTCAAAATATAAGCTGACAAATGTCATTTTTTAATTTTTGTATTAAACTAATTTTGTTATATTTGGCATTAAATCGATAAATAGGAATTAATTTATCAAAATCAAAATGGCGGATAATTTCAAAATGTCACATTTAAACTTCTTCAAGACTTTGGTATCAAATTAAATGGTTTTAATGATTGATATTAAATTAATAAAATTGTTATTAAAATTCAAAATGGTGGATTTGATATCTGTCAATGCCAAATGTCAATCTCATAATAAAAGATACCCAATCGAGTTTGGTATCAAATTAAATGATTTTTTACGTCAAATTAAGTGCAATTGTTAAAATTCAAGATGGCGGATTTGAGATCTGTCAATGTCACATAACTTTTTATTATAACAGCGAAAATAGTCGAATTTGGTATGAAACTAAATGATTTCAATGATTGGTATTAAATTAAACGATTTCCCAAGCTTAATAAAATTGTATTATTAAAATTCAAAATGGCGTATTTGACATCTGTCAATGCCAAACGTCAATCTTATAATAAAAGTTACCCTAATCGAGTTTGGTATCAAATTAAATGATTCTTTAAGTCAAATTAAGTGCAATTGTTAAAATTCAAGATGGCGGATTTGACATCTGTCAATGTCACATAACTTTTTATTATAACAGCGAAAATAGTCGAGTTTGGTATGAAACTAAATGATTTTAATGATTGGTATTAAATTAAACGATTTCCCAAGCTTAATAAAATTGTATTATCAAAATTCAAAATGGCGTATTTGACATCTGTCAATGCCAAACGTCAATCTTATAATAAAAGTTACCCTAATCGAGTTTGGTATCAAAATAAATGATTCTTTAAGTCAAATTAAGTGCAATTGTTAAAATTCAAGATGGCGGATTTGACATCTGTCAATGTCACATAGCTTTTTATTATAACAGCGAAAATAGTCGAATTTGGTATGAAACTAAATGATTTTAATGATTGGTATTAAATTAAACGATTTCCCAAGCTTAATAAAATTGTATTATTAAAATTCAAAATGGCGTATTTGACATCTGTCAATGCCAAACGTCAATCTTATAATAAAAGTTACCCTAATCGAGTTTGGTATCAAATTAAATGATTCTTTAAGTCAAATTAAGTGCAATTGTTAAAATTCAAGATGGCGGATTTGACATCTCTCAATGTCACATAACTTTTTATTATAACAGCAAAAATAGTCAAGTTTGGTATGAACTTAAATGATTCTAATGATTGGTATTAAATTAAACGATTTCCCAAGCTTAATAAAATTGTATTATTAAAATTCAAAATGGCGTATTTGACATCTGTCAATGCCAAACGTCAATCTCATAATAAAAGGTACCCAATCGAGTTTGGTATCAAATTACATGATGTTATAAGTCAAATTAAGTGCACTTGTTAAAATTCAAGATGGCGGATTTGACATCTGTCAATGTCACATAACTTTTTATTATAACAGCGAAAATAGTCGAATTTGGTATGAAACTAAATGATTTTAATGATTGGTATTAAATTAAACGATTTCCCAAGCTTAATAAAATTGTATTATTAAAATTCAAAATGGCGTATTTGACATCTGTCAATGCCAAACGTCAATCTTATAATAAAAGTTACCCTAATCGAGTTTGGTATCAAATTAAATGATTCTTTAAGTCAAATTAAGTGCAATTGTTAAAATTCAAGATGGCGGATTTGACATCTGTCAATGTCACATAACTTTTTATTATAACAGCAAAAATAGTCAAGTTTGGTATGAACTTAAATGATTCTAATGATTGGTATTAAATTAAACGATTTCCCAAGCTTAATAAAATTGTATTATTAAAATTCAAAATGGCGTATTTGACATCTGTCAATGCCAAACGTCAATCTCATAATAAAAGGTACCCAATCGAGTTTGGTATCAAATTACATGATGTTATAAGTCAAATTAAGTGCACTTGTTAAAATTCAAGATGGCGGATTTGACATCTGTCAATGTCACATAACTTTTTATTATAACAGCGAAAATAGTCGAATTTGGTATGAAACTAAATGATTTTAATGATTGGTATTAAATTAAACGATTTCCCAAGCTTAATAAAATTGTATTATTAAAATTCAAAATGGCGGATTTGATATCTGTCAATGTTAAACGTCAATTTCATAATAAAAGATACCCTAATCGAGTTTAGTATCAAATTATATGATGTTTTAAGTCAAATTAAGTGCAATTGTTAAAATTCAAGATGGCGAATTTGACATCTGTCAATGTCACAACTTTTTATTATAACAGCAAAAATAGTCGAGTTTGGTATGAAACTAAATGATTTTAATGATTGGTATTAAATTAAACGATTTCCCAAGCTTAATAAAATTGTATTATTAAAATTCAAAATGGCGGATTTGATATCTGTCAATGTTAAACGTCAATTTCATAATAAAAGATACCCTAATCGAGTTTGGTATCAAATTATATGATGTTTTAAGTCAAATTAAGTGCAATTGTTAAAATTCAAAATGGCCGATTTGACATCTGTCAATGTCACAACTTTTTATTATAACAGCAAAAATAGTCGAGTTTGGTATGAAACTAAATGATTTTGATGAGTGGTATTACATTAAACGATTTCCCAAGCTTAATAAAATTGTATTATTAAAATTCAAAATGGCTGATTTGACATCTGTCAATGCCAAACGTCAATCTTATAATAAAAGTTACCCTAATCGAGTTTGGTATCAAATTAAATGATTCTTTAAGTCAAATTAAGTGCAATTGTTAAAATTCAAGATGGCGGATTTGACATCTGTCAATGTCACATAACTTTTTATTATAACAGCAAAAATAGTCGAGTTTGGTATGAAACTAAATGATTTTGATGAGTGGTATTACATTAAACGATTTCCCAAGCTTAATAAAATTGTATTATTAAAATTCAAAATGGCGGATTTGACATCTGTCAAAGCCAAACGTCAATCTCATAATAAAAGTTACCCTAATCGAGTTTGGTATCAAATTAAATGATTTTTTAAGGTTAATTAAGTAGAATTATTTATATTTTTTAAGCTTATTTTAAGTGAATTATGTCCTCATTGTCTCTTCAAATGAAAATTCATGTAAATTATTTTTTATGTGCATTTAAAAAAGAAAATTTTATTTAATACACTCACCATACATAAAATTGCCGGAAATAACGTCATTAATGAGAACAGATTCCAGATTGTAACAAATTCCAAAAAGGCACAAAAAATTGATTAACAAATCATAAAATTAACTTACACCGAGAAACTGTCATTGCCGTTACAACAAAATGTTCCCAAATAGCCGCTAAAGTAGGTAACGATTACAATTTTAACGATCCTTAGCGCCATCTAACATGATGGTTCATTAACATTCGTGACTATGTCGCCAACTTAATATGAATATTAATATGAATTAAAAAATAAAGGTTTATTAATTAATTAATTAAATTTATTATCGTTTTTAATTTGGATTTTTATGTTAATTAAGAATTATTGATGTTATAAATATATATGAGATTTATATATTTATAATTATGAATAAAGTATTTTTGAGGTAATAAGTGTAATTTATTTTTAAATAAAACGCAATAATTGATTATTATAATTAATTTTATTAATTAAACCCAAGATTAAAAGACATTATTACTTTGGTACAATTCTAAAAACAAAGTGCTATAACACAAAAACAAAGAGAAATTAATTTAATAGTTTAAAAACTCGATTGCTGATCGCTTTTATAAGATAAAAACGTAATAATAATAATAATTAAAAGAACTGTATCAAATGTAAGCGAATAAACAGCCTAAAATTAATAATAAAACGTTCTAAATAACTCGTTTAAAAGAAACGAATAAATTGAGTTGGTAGTCATAATATCATGATGAATAATAAAATAATAATTATAAGAAAAAATAAGAACAATCCTTGTAGTTAATATCGTGATCGACTTAATATCTATAGATTATACAATTACATAGTTATGCACACTTACAGAGAGACATCTAGAATGGCATTTCACATGAATAGTTTTATTATTTATACGATTAGTTTTAAAAATCACAAAAAAATGTTAAAACGTAAAAAAGGATAATTTCCCATTAATTTTTCTCTTTTAAAAGTTGGACATAAAACGATTTAATATGACTAGTATCATGAGAATTAATTAAACTTTTTTAGCCACGTTTCTTTTCTTATTTGTTTCTTTTTAAACAATTTATTTCAATTTATTTATCGAGATGTCTCCGTCAAATTTGTCTACTACGATAGGAACATATTCCTGCATCACACATTTTTTTTTCTTTTAAAATCTTTCTTAAATCCTTTTAAAAGCTTAATCAAGACGGTTTGCTTTCCTTTAATGGAAACATCTCAATCAATAAGCCGCAAATACAACACGAATTCCACACAAAAATGCCACATAAGAAAAATATTTGCTTATTCTAAAATATAACTATACTTTTTATGTTATAATTCCGTTATATAGGGGAGCGAAGCGTTTTTTGTCTATTTTGCTTGTTTTTTTTATTTCAATTTTTAACAATATCGTATATTTGAAATATTTTTTTTATAATCTAAACGATGTAGGCAGGATAAACGTTTGAAGGAATCAAAGAAATTGTTGAAAAAAGTTTAAATTTAACGCTTATCTCGCCTTCACTGAAGCTCTATTATTATTTTAATAGCATAATAGCATTTCCTGAATTACTTATTATGTATAAAACAAGTTGTATAAGTTTGATTTGAAAACTTGTTATTTTCAAATCAATGTTATTATAACCTTACGTGAATCTAAAATCCAATATATCTACACTTAAAACACGGCATGCTTGTATATTAGAAACATTTAAAATGTTATGGACTAATCTAACTTCTAATTACTAAAAAGTAAAGACGATGTCGACCGTTATTTGGTTCAAAAAAGAGAAGTCGGAAGCTGATATATGACGTTTTGTCGTAATTTATTGTTGATTTACATCGCCTGTACCTAATGTCTGTGTAGCCAACAAAACCTACAACATCCGTTGGCGGGCACAACCTTTCATAGAGACCCACTTCGCGAAATAAAAAATTCCGCCAACGTTCACCAAAACAAAAAAAATTATATAATCATCAAGCCTAAAAACTGAAAGATCGAAGCGAAAAAAAAGCAAAAAGAATACGTTCACAATTCACAAACCTCAAAATATCACAAGACACATTGAGCCACACGTTGTTAAAAAAAATTAAATGTTTAGCTAAGAAACTGAAAAATGGGGAGCTAAATTGGCAAAATGTGTTTTTTTAAAAACGTTCCAATAAAATTTTTATTAACACCTCGACACGTTTTGTTATATCAATAAAGTTAAAACGAAACAAAAAAACATTTAATATTTTGTGCGTTTTAATTATAAAAAAAACGTTCGAGGTGTTAAAAAATTTTAATAACACAAAAACGAAAAATCGGATCATAAATTAATGTAAATTTCTTCTTGTAATTTACAAATTACACTGCCACAGTATCGTAGGCTGTGAGTCCGCCGTTGGCTTGCCCTGTTTCGTTTCTAAAACAGATCCCAAAGTCTTATTAACACAAATGTTGCGATTATTTTATTTGAAATAACTTTTTTTACTTCGTTACATGCAAAATAATTATAATTATACCAGACAACACAAAAAAAAACTCAGTGCGTTCATAATAAATGAAAATGAAAATGAAAAAAAAAAAATAAACAATATGAAACGAAAATTGTGTAAATATACGACACTTACGACTTCCTGTTTGAGAGGGTCATGAAAATTGATATAATTATCGGGTTAGATACAAGGTAACACAAAAAGTTAAATCCGATACTGATGGTTTTAGTTAATATGTAATATAATGCCTTTACCAAATTAACAATGATTAATAATGAATGGTGGGTTAATTGATAATGAGATGTGGAGATTTTCCACATTTCTTTTAGTGATTATTATGGGTTAGTAAGATGAGATTAATTATAAATGTGAATTTATCAAATATGTTAAAAAGAATTTAAATATTTAAAACAATTAACCAATTAATATATTGAGGTTTTATGTAAACATATTTTTAGGCTTTTGATAAAACATTGTAAGAGGCATAAAAACAAATTTATATCTTATTAAAAAATTATGTATAATTACGAGTTTTAACATTATTATATTTCTAAAAATTATATGAATAAAATTTTGGTCTCCCATTTTTATTAAATTAATTTACCAATAAGAACTTTAAAACTCGATAATGCCTCTGAAAGTCTTGATACTGCTTCAAAAAAAACTTGAAATGCTTTAAGAAGATTTACTACTGCCATCGGAAGACTTAATACTGCTTCTAGAAAATTTGATTTTGTTTGCAGAAGACTTAAAATGCCTCCAGAAGGCTTAACATGCTTGCAGAAGATGTGATGTTGCATTTATAAAACTTGATAATTACGTCTGCAAGACTTGAAATGGCTCCAAAACACTTAATCCTGCTTCCAAAAAACTTGAAATGCTTCCAAAAGATTTGCTACTGCCATTGGCAGACTTAGAAAATTTGATATTGTTCAGTAGAATTAAAATCTTTTCAGAAAACTTCTAATGCTTTCAGAAGACTTGACATTGCTTGTAAAAGACTTGAAATGGTTCCAGAAGACCTGATACTACTTTCAGAAGATTTCAAATGATTCCAGAAGACTTGCAATGCTTACAGAATACTTGATACTGCGTCTTGAATACTTGAAATACTTGCCAAAGACTTAATACTACTTTTAAAAGATTAGAAATCCTTCCAAACGACCCGATACTACTTTTAAAAGATTAGAAATGCTTCCAAACGACTCGATACTGCCTCCAGAACACTTGAACTGCTTTCAAAATACTTGAACTGCTCCCAAAAAATTTATTACAGCACCTGGATGACTTGAGGCTGCTTCTAGAGAACTTGATATTGCTTGCAGAAGACTTGCACTGTTTCCAAAACACTTGATACTGCCGGTGGAAGACTCAGAAGAAATGCTTGCAGAAAACTTGAAATACTTTCAGAAGAGTTGCAATGCTTCAAGAACATTTGATATTGCATGTACAAGACTTGAAAGGTGTCTAGAAGACTTGAAACTGCTTCCAAAATACTTGATTTTACATCCAGAAGACTTGAAATGCTTTTACAAGTCCTGACACTGCTTCTAGAAGATTAGAAATGCTTCCAAACGACTCGATACTGCCTCTGGAACAGTTAGTACTGCTTCCAGAAGACTTGAAATGTTTCCTGAAGTCTTGAAATACCTCCAGAACACTTGAACTGCTTTCAAAATACTTGAACTGCTTCCAAAAAATTTATTACAGCACCTGGATGACTTGATACTGCTTCTAGAGAACTTGATATTGCTTGCAGAAGACTTGCACTGCTTCCAGAACACTTGATACTGCCGGTGGAAGACTCAGAAAAAATGCTTGCAGAAAACTTGAAATACTTTCAGAAGACTTGCAATGCATCAAGAACACTTGACATTGCATGTACAAGACTTGAAATGCGTCTAGAAGACTGGACACCGCTTCTAAAATTCTTGATTTTACATGCAGAAGACTTGAAATGCTTTTACAAGTCCTGACATTGCTTCTAGAAGATTAGAAATGCTTCAAACGACTCGATACTGCCTGTGGAACAGTTGGTACTGCTTCCAAAAGACTTGAAATATTTCCTGAAGTCTTGAAATGCCTCCAAAACACTTGAACTGCTTTCAAAATACTTGAACTGCTTCCAAAAAATTTATTACAGCACCTGAATGACTTGATACTGCTTCTAGAGAACTTGATATTGCTTGCAGAAGGCTTGCACTTCCAGAACACTTGATACTGCCTGTGGAAGACTCAGAAAACTACCAGAAGACGTGACATCACTTCCAAACGATTTGAAATGTTTCCAGAAGACTTGAACTGCTTGCAGAAGACTTGAAATACTTTCAGAAGACATGCAATGCATCAAGAACACTTGATAATGCATGTACAAGACTTGAAGGCTAGAAGACTTAACACTGCTTCTAAAACACATGATGTTACATCCAGAATTCTTGAAATGCTCTTACAAGTCCTGACACTGTTTTTAGAACATTTGAAATGCTTCCAAAAGACTCGATACAGCCTCTGGTACTCTTGATACTACCTCCAAAAGACCTGAAATGCTTCCAGAATACTTGAACTGCTTTCAAAAGACTTAATCTGCTTCCAGAAAATTTACTACTGCCATTAGAAGGCTTAGAAAATTTCGAATTGTTTGCTGAACAGTTAAAATGCATCCACAAGACTTTTAATGCTTTTAGAAGACTCGATGCTGCATCTAGAAGACATAACATTGCCTGTAGAAGACTTGAAATGGTTCCGGAAGGCCTGATCTTGCTTACAGAATACATCAAATGATTGTATAAGACTTGAAACGCTTCCAAAAAACTGAAACTACTTGAACTACTTCCGAGGAATTTGGTACAGCCCTGGAAGACTTGAGTAGTACTTCTAGAAAAGTTGATACTGCTTATAGAAAACCTAAATATTTCCAGAAGACTTGATATTACTTATAGAAGATAAGAAATGCTTCCAAACGACTACAATACTGGAACACTTGGTACTGATTCCAAAAAACTTAAAATGTTTCCAGAAGAGTTGAAATGCTTGTAGAAGACTTGAACTGCTTCCAGAATATTTTTTAGTGCCCTTAGCAGACATGATACCGCATCTAAAACACTTGACGTTGCCTGCAGAAGACTTGAAATGTTTCCAGAGGACTTGCAATGCATCGAGAACACTTGATATTGCATGTACAAGACTTGTAGGTTAGAAGACTTGAGACTACTTCTAAAATACATGATTTTACATCCAGAAGACTTGAAATGCTTTTACAAAGCTTGACACTGTTTCTAGAAGATTTGAAATACTTCCAAAAGACTCGATACTGCCTCTGGTACGCTTGATACTGCTTCCAAAAGACCTGAAATGCTTCCAGAATACTTGAACTACTTCCAGAAGACTTGAACTACACCCAGAAAATTTACTACTGCCATTTGAAAGCTTACAAAATTTGGTGCTGTTTGCTGAAGATTTAAAATGCTTCCAGAAGGCTTCTAATGCTTTCAGAAAACTCGATGCTGCATCTAAAAGACTTAACATTACGTGTAGAAGACTTGAAACGGTTCCGGAAGAGTTGATCCTGCTTATAGAATACTTCAAATGATTGTATAAGACTTGAAACGCTTCCAGAAGACTTGAACTAATTCCGAGAGATTTAGTACAGCCCTGGAAGACTTGATACTACTTCTAGAAAAGTTGATACTGCTTACAGAAAACCTAAATATTTCCAGAAGACTTGATATTACTTTTAGAAGATAAAAAATGCTTCCAAACGACTCAATATTGCCTCTGGAACACTTGGTACTGCTTCCAAGAAACTTAAAATGTTTCCAGAAGAGTTGAAATGATTCTAGAAGACTTGAACTGCTTATAGAAAACTAAACATTGCTTGCAGAAGAATTAAAATGCTTCCAGAAGGGTTACAGTGCGTCAAAAACACTTGATATTGAATGTACAAGATTTGAAATGCTTCCAGCAAACTTGATATTGTCTCCAAAACAATTGACAAGCTTCCAGAAGACCTGGTGACTTTCTTTCCTGAAAGTTTTCCTCAGAGACAGTTAGCGTACCTGATTTTCGCTTTTTTTATTTTACCTGGTTTCCAGAAGAATTGAAATGTTTCCAGAACACTTGAACTGCTGCCAGAAGATTTATTACTGTCCCGAAAGACTTAAGCACATAATAACACCCAAATTTGCCCACCCTGTATAAGGTGGTTCAAATTCGAACATACAAACGTAATTGAAAATTCTTTTCGCTTTTTGATTTTGAGATATGACAATTTTCGTTTTTTTAAATGGATACAATCCCTGATTTTTTGCAAATCCTGTTGTATACATATGTACAGATGGTTCAAATTCGATATCTGAATAGGCTCTGTTATTATTCTTAATAGGCTGGAATACTTCATTCTGCATTTAGAAGACTTGATTTGCTACCAGAAGACAGTATACAGCCTATAGATGACTTGAATCTGTATCTAGAAAAATTGATATTGCTTCCAGAAGACTTTCAATGTTTCCAGAAGACTGACACTGCTTCTAGAAAACTTAAAATATTTACAGACGATTTGCAATGCTTCCAGATAACTTGATGTTGTTCTTAGAAGACCTGAAATGCTTCCAGAAGACATGATATTACATCTAAAAAACTTGATTTGCTGCCAGAAGACTGCGTACTGCCTGTAGATGATTTGATACAGTCTCTAGAAGACTTGATATTGCACCATTAAAGGACTTGACATTTCATCTATAAGACTTAATTTGCTGCCAGGAAACTGGATACTGCGACTAAACAATTTGGTACTGTTTCTAGAAAACTTGACATTGCTTACAGAAGACTTAAAATGCTTCCAGAAGAGTTGCAATGCATCAAAAACAATTGATATTGGATCTATAAGACTTGAAATGCTTCTAGAATACTTGATACTGCTTCTAAGACATTTGATATTGCATCCAGAAGATTTGAAATGATTCTACAAAGCTTGACCAGCTTCGAAATGCAAAAAAAATTAAACGGATTTATATGGACCATATGGATATAATGGATATATATTTAAATAGATTAATTTAAATGGATATACTTGAAATGGTTCCAGAATTACTGCTTCTAAAATACTTGAAATGCTCCCATAATACTTGATATTGCTTCTAGAAGATTTGAAATGCTACAAAAATACTGCCTCCTAGATTTGAAATACTTTCAAATGAGTTGATTTTGCCTCTGAAAGACTTGAAATGGTTCTAGAAGGCTTATTACTACTTCTTGAATATTTGAAATACTTCCAAACGACTTGATACTACTTTTAGAAGATTAGAAATGCTTTCAAACGACTCGAGACTGCCTCTGGAACACTTGATACTGCTCCAAAAGATTTGGAATATTTCCAGAAGACTTTAAATGCTTCTAGAAGATTAATTACTGTCCCTGAAAGACTTGATACTGGTTTTAGAAAACTAGACATTGCTTGCAGAAGACTTAAAATGCTTCCAAAGACATAATTTTGCCTCTGGAACAGTTGATACTGTATCCAAAAGACTTGAAATGCTTCCAGAAGATTCACTACAGTCCCTGATGACGTGATACTGCTTCTAGAAAACTTGATATTATTTACAGGAGACTTGCATTACTTCCAGAAGACTTACAAGACTTCTAGAACACTTGATACTGCCTGTGGAAGACACGGGAAGCTTCCTGAAGACTTGATAGTGCTTTTAGAACACTTAAAATTCTTCCAGAAGATTATACTGCTTCTAATTTTGTAGTTTATTTTATAGTAATGAATCCTATCGTCCCGAGGTTATATTCTCTTCCCAAACTCCATAAAATTTAAACATTTTTAATAAATGTTTTTAAATTAATTGAACTTTTACAGTAAAAAAACTCTTTAGAAATTACAAATAAAACTAAAATTCTTAATTTACAAGACAAAATTTTAAGTTCCTTTGATATTACTAATAGATTCTACTAATAGATACTAATACGTTCCAACAGATTTAACACTAAATTTAACCTTAAATATTATTTAGGTTTTCTTTGATAATGATATAAGTATATAACATGTTTACATTTTACTAAAACATGTTACACAAAATGTCTGCACCTTTAATAGTGATTTCTTCCTTATATCAGATGGACTTGCAGTGGGAATGCCATTGTCAGGTCTTTTTGCCGACATTTTCTTAAATCATATAGAAAATAACTGTTATTAATAATGTCAACCCTTTCCAAAATAACATCCATTTTTGGATTTGTTGTGTAGATGATGTGTTTTGTGTTTGGGAGGGAGATATAGCTTCAGCTAATGATTTCTTAAATTTTTTGAAAGTAATAATTCTTTAAATTTTTTAGACTTAACCTTAACTCGTTCATTTGAAAAATTTAATTATGACATAAACAGAAAACCTACGGTTATTCCTAAAACTATCTCGTTTAATTTAGCACACCCCATGTCACAAAAATTATCAAATTTTAGATTTTTAATTAATCGCATTTCTAATTATTCTTTAACAGACAATGAGAAGAATAAGGAAATTATTTATATATAATCTTTAGCATTAAGTAATAATTTTCCTATCTTTAGAAAAATGGATAAATGTAATAACCTTTTTTACAAAATTCAACGTCAACATGATCCTTAATATGTTAAAATTTCTACTAATATAATTTATAAACCTGTTGCATTTAACCATTTTCCTTTATTATCTAAGCATATTTTTAATAAATTTAATATTTCATTGGCTTTAACAACTCTATCCTGAAACTTTTATTAAATTATCATTATAAAGATTCAAATCATTTAAAGGAGAGTGGAGTGTACAAATGCTCTAATTGTAATGGCTTTTATATTGGAGAAAATTAGAAACTCGTATTAATGAACACAAATATAAAATAAAATCCAACGTTTACAAACATAAAATTGAAACAGGAAATAAAATTAATTAAGATGAAACAACTTTTATTCACAAATGTTAGAACGGTTAGAACGATAAATTAGATCCTTTTGGAATTACTGGAAATTCACTATTAAATATAAATAATAATTATACAACTTTAAAAAAATGTTAAAAACATTTGTTTACATATTTAGATCGAAAATAATATTTTTGTTTATAATTTACGTTTTAGGTTCTATACAGGGTGAGTCAATAGTGCGGGGTCGAAAAATTATGGCTTTACTGTCAAAGCTGTATCGATTAAAATTATTTTCAAGTATTTTTTAGAGATATTTTAATTTTGTCTTAATTTCGATTTAGACTCGGGACTGAACACCTTTATAACAACCCAGTGGATAAAAAATCCTTAATGATAAGTTTATGGTCGTTATTAAGCGCGAACTTATCATATTGAGTTTTAATTTTTTTTTTGCAAAACTAATCCAAAGAAATCATTTTCTATAAAATTTGTTTTTAGCTACTTACAATGTTACATCAAAACCTCACAAATATTTGAATAAAACATATTCGTATTAGTAATATTGCAGATATTGTAACAAATAGTGATAAAACACATTTTTTCTTGATAATTTTAAATGTTACTATCTGACAATTACCTCTCAAGCAGTTTTCTCATTTCCTCGTGGTTCATGCCATCCTTGGAGCTATTTCTCATTACTGAAACAAACCACACACATATCTCTACACGACCACAATACCTCACGTATTTAAAAAAAACGTAAAACAATCATCAATGAAGTGGGTGCGAAGAAATTGTTGATTAATATCAAAAAATTAGTGACACACATCATGCCGTTAAACACAAATTTGATTAAAACAAAAAAATGAAAGAAATTGATGTAGTAAAAAAAAAATGGTATTAACTTAAAGTAAAATTCGAATCATGCCACACAATGATATATAAATATATTTTTGCGAATGTTGAGACAAAAATATAGCGTATGATTTTATTTCATATTGTAATTTAACGCAAAATTATGAATTGTGAGTTATGAAATGATTTTTTTTTTCGAAAAAGAAAGAAGTTGACTCTAATTTCTAAAAGGAATAAACAAGAAAAACCACGCAACTCGTTCAGAACGAAACCACTTACCTTGGTCACTTTCTGAAAATAAAATGTTTTTGTGAAAAAGTTCAGTTTGATTTATTCGTCAAAAAAAATTAATTAAAGAAAGTTTAATAGTGAAACGGGGTTAATATGAAACTAAATCATTTTGAATTTAAAAGCATGATAATACTAAAAAAATCAAAGCTTAAACTAGCGCTATCAATATTTTTTTTCGATATTAATTTTTTTTTCATGATTTTTATCAGGATTACTTACCACCATAACTATTCGTATTTATCAATTGATCTCTATCACATTCCGCTTCAGAAATCTCGTTACTATCTTTCGAGTCGTTAAATGAGGGGTCGTGGTTGCGTGGTGGTGGTGGTGGAGGTTCGGGACTGTTGTTGGCTTGTTGTTGCACTCTTAAAGATCCCAAAGAACGGCGACCGATTGATCCGCGGCTTCCGTATTGATCGTAAGGGTTATTGTATCCGCCGTATTGAGAGCCGTATTGTTCATCTTCTGGTGCGCAATTTGCTGGGTCATCATATTCGGGTCCGGGAGAATAAATACTTCCATTTCCTAAGAAAATACAAATAAAATTTATAAAAAATTAATATATAGCTCTTAGGGATCATGTGTATCAATATTATTAACTTATTGTTCTGCAATTCAATTTGGATTTGTCAATCGTTTTTAAAGAGTGATCGTTTTTTAAACAATTTTTTATGAAAAAATGATAGACCCCGCTGAAAATTAAAATAATAATAATAATAATAATAATTTATTAGTCTCAGTGCCACATAACTGTAGATGGAGATAAGTCGTATAATACATTATTACACATAACAAAATACACAAAGAAATAAAAAAAAAATAAAAGCTAAATACATCTTTATGCCTATGGTAAGTCCGTGCGTGACCCCACAGAGATACTCCCGTAAACTATAAAAAACATTCTCGATCAAGTACGCCTTAACTTTATTTTTGAATTCACGAGGAGCGGTGATGCTTTTTATTGAGACAGGTAACTTATTATATAGTTTTACAAAATCGTATTGCGGACTTTTCTCAAAAAATGCTGTTTTGTGTCGCAACAACGGCAAATCAACACGTCTCGTCTCATACTGGCTAACAGAGGCCAAAAATCTTTCACGATTTCCGTTGACAAACACCACAGCTTTGAGAATATAGATACAAGGGAAGGTAAGAATACTATTATTTTTAAAAACTTCCTTGCAGGTAATTGTAATTGAAAAATTAATCTGATTATTCGTTTCTGAGTCACAAATACACGCCGCCACTGAGAACTTCTGCCCCACAAAAGAATATTGGATGAAATATGTGAATAGCAAAGCGCGTAATATGCGTCCAGGAGTGACGTCCTGTCCAACGAATATTTGAGCTTGAGCAACGCAAAATACGACGAATTTAATCTTTTACATACGTTATTTATATGTGGTCCAAAACTCATTTCGGTATCAATGCTCAAGCCCAAAAAGTTGGCTTCCTTCTGTAAAGGAATCCCAGCAAGATGTTCTATGGAAAGCGGTCGCCGAACATGAAAATTTACGCAGACAGTTTTCTGTACATTCAAGATTATTCTGTTTCGGGTGCACCAATCCACAAAACGCTCTACAGTGCTACCAACCAACCTATCAAGCTCACTCCGATCACGAGCAGCAATAGCGATAGAGGTGTCATCCGCATACATCACCACATGAACATTCTCGAAAAAACTTGGTAAATCATTTACAAAAATTAAGAACAGTAAGGGACCCAGTATGGAACCCTGAGGTACGCCAAGATTTACAGGTGAGTCCTCCGAGGCTATTCCCGACAGAACCACTCTCAAACTACGACTTGTAACGAAAGAAGTTAACCATTTAAGCAGACTTCCACGAATACCCACATTGTATAACTTTTCCTTGATGAAGTGTGGAGGCAACGAATCGAAAGCTCGGGAAAGGTCAAAAAAAAGACCAACCACATAATTACCTTTGTCAAGGTGTTCATAGACATATGAAAAGAAATCGACAGTAGCGGTCTCAGTTGATAAGCCCCTTCGAAATCCGTGCTGCGATCGAGTCATTCAACAGTAACATCATCCCATCCAACAGCTTTAACATTTTTCAAGCCTTTAATAGCATCGAAGACCTCTGTATCCGTAACGGGAGCAAAATACAAAGAAGAGCCCACACAGTCACCCAGCGTACAAGATAGTGACAAAGATGACCCGTAAGTAGCCACCAATCTGTCCTGAACTACAGATGAAAAATACTCGCCAAAATGATTGCAACACTCTGACACATCATCTATCAACCTGTCATCAATAGACAACACCACAGGACTACTCTGCGGATGACGCCCCAACTGCTCGTTGATGCAACACCACAGCATTCTACATTTGTTTGAAGAATTATTAATTTTATTTACTAAAAAATCTGGCAAAGAAAAATATATATTTACTAAAAAATGCAAAGAGTTGCCTGGTTAATTAAATCTCTATATGTTCTTTTTTTATTGTTATATTCCGCTCGAAGTTCCGAAAAACCAAATATTTCGAAATTGAAATTGCCACCATTTTGGCCTTCTAATCCCGACATATGGTTTCGGTAAGTAGAAGCACAGTTTATGTTAACTAGGATTAGTAATGAGAAAAACCAAATTTAATGTTCTTTAGGCAAATTTGCCCACCGAGATTATCTCCACGGTGGTTGATCTCATACAGAATCCTCCAGATACAAATCAAAAAATTATTGATTGAAAGATTATCATTGAGTGAAGAAAAACGTCTGGACGATCTTCTGTTAACTTCCCAAATGGGAGACAGATCAATCAGATTTTTATCGAGCCATGGTGACCACGGTTGGTGGTTCTCAGGTGGTCAGTTCAAATTTATTGTTAAAATTGTCGCAAAGGAGACTTCCTCGTGTTGTTTCGGTAGCACTCTTCGCTTCTGGTAAAGAGGACGTTGTAGATATTCTTTCCGTTACCGACAAAGTGTGGGAATCAATGAATTTGACGTCGACTTCAACATACCTCTCAGAAATTCAAAAACATTGCACCACAACAACACCACCACACGACGAATTGCTGACAACAATTCAAAATATGACTTTAACCTGTGTTGTTAACCCGCTTTTTTATCTTTCACAAACTTGAGTATAATTTGGACATTTTTGTCCTTTGATTATAAAACCACAACAGGTTATGGGCCCAGAGTGCAAGTCAAATTGATAAAAACAGAGGTTTTTGAGGCCAAAAGGCAAAAAGCAACTTCAACCATGGACGTTCTTTTGAGAGAGAGATGAAAAAAGAAGTGACAAATCTTAAGAAAATAATAAAATAAAAATATTCGCGGGTTAAAATAAAGGTGAGCATAATATATATATGCTCACCTTTATATATAAGTAATTATGTAATTAAGTATATAAGAAATTATACATACAGATGTATGCGGACTTATAGACCCGAATACATGGAATGGAATGAGGTATTATACACATTACATCGAGGTGTACCCGATAAAAGCAAAGGATGAGGTTGCACAATTGCTAAAGGAATTCGTAGTACGAAGTGAAGTAAAATTCGAAAACCATAAAATGTGATAATGGGGGGATATGCAAATAATAACATTAAAAACTGATGTAGAGAAAAAGGTATAATGTCAGATTTTTCCATACCATACACTCCTCAGTTAAATGGAAAGGCAGAAAGAGCCAATAGAACATTAATCGACAAGGCCAGAGATCTCATGTGATTCTCAGTTAAAAAAAGACTCTTGAGAAGCTGTAAGAGTGAGTGCATATTTGATTAACTGGACACCAACGACAACAACAGATAAACCAAATTTAAAATCTTTACAAGTATTCGGTACAATTGCACATGTTAAAAACTTGGAAATCTAAAAAAAAACTAGATGAGGGAAGAGAAAAAATGTTTTTTTATGGAATACTGAAACAATGGTTTTAGATTCTTTGATCTAAAAAATAGAAAAATCGTTGTATCAAGAGACACAAGAAAATGAAAATTTTAATAGATGAGATATATTTTAATATTATGCAAGGATGAAGAAGAAATAATAAAGAAGAAAATGAGAAGAACAAAGAAGATAAAAGTAAAGAAAAAAATCAAACTGTAGAAGAAGAAGATAAGAAAGAAATAGATAAAAGTACAATGGGACAAAGAACAAGATGAAGACCAGAAAAACTAAAAGACAACATTTGTGTGACTTATGAAGAAACATTAAAAGATCAACACAGAGATGAATGGATGAATGCGATAAAAGAGGAAAAACGTTCATTGCAAGAAAACGATGTCTGGGAACTGGTGGACAAAGATAAGGTAAAAGACGATCAAAAGATATTCTCTAATAAATGGATATTCCAAATAAAAGAAGATGGAACATTTAAGGCCCGATTGTTAGTAAGGGGATTTGAACAGCAATTTAAATGAACTACTCGACGAGGTAGATCTATCAGCTATGTAATAAAATTTTATATAAGAATTGCATTCTTATATGGAAAACTGGATGAAGATGTGTACATGTATATATCACAAGGATATAGCAATACAGATGTAGAATTATGTAAACTGATAAAAGCTCTATACGGCTCAAGACAAGCGCTAATGAAACATGAATGAAACATTTAAGTACTACAAGAAATTGAGTTGAAACAATTAAAATCAGTTAAAATTAGTTTGAATATCCATTTTACCAGTAACGTGTAATGATTCAAATATAAAAAGTCTTTGCTTTGTACTTTAATTTGTTCTTTATTTTAAAAATACTGTCTGACTAGTTTCGGTTAATCGCTATCCTCAGAGACAAAGTCAATATAAGAAATTAATTCGGAATATGTAAGTCGGTTTTCATAATCACATAAATAGTATCAGTTAATTAAAACAAGTTAAAATATAATAAAAATGTGAAACACAATTTACAAAGTTGACGAATGTGAGTTAAATGATTCATTTAATGAGATAAGATGACTGAGAAGCAAAGACTTTTTATGTTTGATTCATTAATTAAAATCAGAATAGTGCATATTTAAAGACAGTGACCGAACATTAATATGGCATTTTATTAGATGATCAAACAATAAAATTAACAGTAAAGAACACATAAACTAATTATTAATAAATTAAATAAAAATTTCATAACAAAAACGTGGGAAAACGCAAGTACTTTTGTTGGTCAAGAACTAAAACTGGAAAATAATAAATTAAAAGTACATCAAACTGGTTTACCAGAGAAAGTGATTAAAAAATATAAAATGACGGAATCAAAAGAAACGCATTTTAAGAGAAGCGATAAAAACAAACTAAAAACTTTCTATATCAAGAACTGGTGGGAAGTTTGTTATACTTAACAAGTAAAATACAACCGGATATCAATTTCACGGTGAATTTTGTAAGTCGTTATGTAAATGAAACAACAAATAGTGACATAAATAATGTTAAAAGAATCCTAAAATATCTGAACACTAATAAAAGTATCGGAATTGGATATAAACTAAACACAGGACTAGACAATACAAAATTAAGTGCTTACTGTGATGCAGACTATGCAAACTGCGAAGCAACGTGAAAAAGTACATGCGAGAAGACAACAAATTGTGTCATTGTCAACAACCGAAGCTGAATATATTGCTGCAGTTGAATGCTGTTAGGAGATAATGTTTTTGAAGTGTTTAATAGAAGAGATTATTGGAAGGAAGATAGAAGCGATACTGTATATGGATAATAAAAGTGCAATAAGTTTAGTGAAAAGTGGTGTTATAAGTAAACATAGCAAACCTATTGACGTTAGGTATCACTGTACAGGGTTACTGGAAACTCGACGTATTCCCTTCAGGAGGTTAAAGGGCAGCCAAAATGCAACAATTTAAACCCTCTGTGTGTATATAGAAAATTAATAGTTTTCAAGATACAGTGGACGCCGCTTATTAGAATCACGGATAATGTTATCAATCGGATATTGTTATCACTTTTGGGAAGAACGGGCCGGACGTGTAATATTATATAACAAAAATTTTCGCTTATAGTAATCATGATTTCGGTTTATGTTATCATTTCTTTCTTAAAAATGTTTTCGACATGAGCAATAAATTTTATTTTTACGAGCAAAATAAATAATTTTGACATAGATTCGGTGAATCCCCAAACTCTGCATTTGAAAACTCGAACACGCGACGCTCGGCTGTGTACGTTACGTCTCAGTTCTATTCTAACCTTTTGTAATGGCTGACGTAAAAAAGAGACGTGATCTTAGTTTAAGTGAAAAAATTAACATTTTAGAAAAATATGACAAGTTGCCGAAATTGAGTCAGCGAAATGCAGCAGCACAATTAAAAATCTCACAACCAATTTTGTGTAAAATTTAAAAAAACGTGTGGAAATAGAAGATGGTAGCTAAAAAAATGAGAATTTACTGACTAAAAGAAATCGAACTGGGAAATACGCTCAAGAGGAATCTGCGTTGAAACTATGGTTTGCGAATGTCCGCGAACATGACGCACGTGTAGATGGCCCGTTGATGCGACAGAAAGCGGAAGAACTTGCAAATAAAATGGGAAAAGAAAATTTTGTTGCAACGGAGGGATGGTTTCACCGTTGGAAAAAAAGAGAAAACATCGTATACAAACGGACACACGGCGAGCAAAAAGATGCTGATTTTAAGAGTGCAGAACACTGGATTGAAAATGAATGGACCAAGATTGCTGGGGAATTTACTCCTAATGATATTTTTAATGCAGACGAGATTGGGCTTTACTATCGCGCTCTCCCCGATCATACATACATGCTTAAAAAAGACAATGCAAAGGGTTGTAAGACATCGAAAGAACGTATAACAATTTTGTGTTGTGCAAATATGTCGGGTGACAAAGAACAGCTTTTAGTAATCGGCAAAAGTAAGAACCCACGTTGTTTTAGGAGTGTCAAAAATCTACCTGTTGATTATTATTCAAATACAAATGCCTGGATGACATCCTTAATTTTTAATGACTGGCTCTTAAAATGGAATACGAGAGTAAATCGCAAAATTGCTCTTCTCGTGGACAATTGCGCTGCACACTGTGTAAATTGTCAATTAAAAAATATAAAAGTTATTTTTTTACCGGCCAATACTACTTCGATAATACAACCGTGTGATCAAGGCATTATAAGGACCATGAAAGCGTATTACCGGAAAGAGATGCGTGCTAGAATTTTGGAAAGTATGGAGGATACCCTAAATATGAGCGCAAATGATCTAGCCAAGAAAACAAATTTATTAGACGCTTTACATCTTATTACCATGTCGTGGAGCCAAGTTTCCAAAATAACAATAAAGAATTGTTTCAAACATGGTGGATTTTCAAAAGATGACATAGAACCTGAACACCTAAACATTCAGCCACCCGACATGACGACAAGTGAGTTCGAGGAGTGGATGGCAATAGATAACGAGTTAAATGTTGCACAGAACGTAACAGAAGAGGAGATTTGCGAAAGTGTAATGTGCAAAAGTGTAACAACGTCATCAATTGAAAATCAAGAGCCAGAGGAAGAAGTAGACATACAAACAATGCAACCCCCAACAATGAGCGAAATGAGAAAAGCGCTGGAAGTTTTGCGACGTGGTGTGCAGCACGCATTACGACTATGAAATTTTTGTCAATAACTTGCTCCGCGAAAATCAGAGACAAACAACGCTAGATGAGTTTTTTTAATATGAATTTGTTTTTTATTTTGTTTCAAATTTAAATGGAATACATATTTTATGTAGTAACATTTTTTAAGAGTTTATGTTACGTTATATATGTACATATTTTTAATTAAAATAAAGTTTTGTTTTTTCGGCTATTATTATCAATCGGTTATTGTTATCATAAACCCCGAGTCCCGTTGTGATCACAATAAGCGGCGTGCACTGTATTTGGAATTTTAGGTTATTTACCAAAAAATATTATTTCACATTTTTGTGTTAAATAAAAAAACTGCTTGTATAATGGCATCGATTTGAATTGTAACCACCTCTTATCATATTTTTTGTCATAATTAAAAATCTCAACATGCTCAACAGTTCAAAATAAATCAATAGTAAAGAGAGATATTTTTTGAACAAAAATTGATAATCTTCTATCTCAAAAAATTATTGTGACACCAAGTGTACGAATTGCTAAAATAATTTCCTTGATTTGTTAGCTTTTTGAAAACGTATGATTGTTCAAAAAATAAAGGCAATTACAACGTCAAAAAGATCATTTACTCAGTACATATTATGTAGAGGTAAAATTATTTTGTGAAAAAATTAAACAAACTGATTTAAAACTGATTTATTTTTATTAATTAATTAAGTTTATTTTTCAAATAAGTTGTTTTTGGATAAAAAATTGTTAAATAGAATTAAAATAATATTTTTTACTATTTTTTTCTTGTATATCATAGTATAAAAATAGAAAGCATTGGAATCGTCTAAAAAATCGAACTCAAGATTTTGATAGGTAGCTCTTTCTATGTTTTGAGAATTCTTGACTCTGAGAAAGTGTTTTTTGGAGCTATATTTGTGTGTATGTCTGTCGATCTGTATGTCTGTAGATAAGATAACATGAAAAGACGACAAACCATGTAGCTCAAATTTTATATACGTCAATTAGAGCAAACAAGCGTAAGCGTATTGTATCAGTTATTTTCGTGTCCTATTACTCCCATTATTTACTGAGATCAAAAAAGCCAATACATAAAAAACTACTTTCCCATGCATAGTTATCAATAGTGCCGTTATACTACCACTATACCACTATGTTATTAATAGTGGTGGGGAAGTGGGAGGAATCTTTAACAACCTACAATTTTGCCAAAGAATGATATAAGAAATAATCAATGGTTCTTGAGTTATAGCTGAAAAACTAAGTAAACAACCAAGATAAAGACAAATATGAAAGGTGGGAATGCCAAACCCTTTGGAAGTTTTACTATACTGGCTTAGCACTTTCCTCAACTCTTCAACGTGGTTTACTGGGGTTTGATACACAAGATTTTTCATGTGTCCCCAGACATAAAAATTACACGGGGCTAGAAGGGCCTTTTTTAGGGTTTCCGTGGATCTTTGGAGCCGAATAGTGGAGGTTATGGTAATTAGTTACTCCGTCTTTGTCAAAATTACACTCATCTGTCCATAACATTTTTCTCAAAAAATCCGCATCTTCGTCATCGGCGTTCATCATAGAGCGGCAAAATTGTAAGCGCCTCAATGAATCTCCATCTTCGACCTGATTCGTGCAGTACATTTCATACCTTCCACTGCGATATCCCAAACTGGCGCGCCACTACGTTGGTTGAAGTGTTAAGGTCTTCGTGGAAATGACGAAGAATCTCTTTTTCGTCTTCAGGGGCATACATTTTTGGCCTTCCGGTGTCTTTTTGTTGTCGTTGAACCATACCGATTTAAGAAATTCTTCGATAGGTGGAAACAAAGACGCTAACATGTGGACGTCGACGGTTCGGGAATCGACAATGATATTCCCTCTGGGCTTCAGCGGCATTACCGTCGCAATGTCCGTAGCAATACATAATATCGGCATATTCAGAGTTGGAGTGCGTAGCCATGATATCAATGCCAAGAAAAACTGTAGTGAACAACAGCGAAAGACTAGGTGAAAACCAGTTACTGATTGATATTCACTTTTTTTTGAACATTCATATCTTTTTAGAAAGCTAACAAAACAAGGAAATTATTAAAGCAATTCGCACACTTGGTATCATAATAATTTTTTGAAACAAAGAGCCTTATTTCAAGAATAACTAATTTTTCTACAAAAAATATCACTCTTTGTCAATGATTAATTTTGAATTGATCTGCATGTTCGGACATTTGGTTATGAAGTAAACCACGTGGAAGAGTTGAAACAGCGTATAATAAATGCAGCGGAAATAAGGAGGGAAACTTTTACTTCAAGGATTACTAAAAATGTACTCAGAAAACGCTTGCGTGCCTGTGTTCGCAACCGAGGGGCCGACTTTGAGGAAGAATTTAAATTTAAAACTAGTGTTATCTTTTATTTCTTGTTTAATTTTTTCACAAAATATTTTTACCTCTACGTAATATGTACTGAATAAATGATCTTTTTGACGTTGTAATTGCCTTTATTCTTTGAACAGTTATACGTTTTCAAAAAGTTTTCAACAAATCAAGGAAACTATTTTAGCAATTTGCACACTTGGAGTCACAATATCTTTTTTTGAGATAAAAGGCATGAGTTCAAGATTATCAATTTTTGTTTAAAAAATATTTGTCTTTACTATTGATTTGTTTTGAACTGTTGAGCATGTTCGAATTATTAATTATGACAAAAGATATGATAAGAGTTAGCTATTAATTAAAATTCAAATCGATGCCATTGTATAAATAGTTTTTCTTTATTTATGTAAATAATGTGAAAAAATGGGCATTTTGGTAAATAACCTAAAATTCCAAATATCTTGACAACTATTAATTTTCAGATATACACATAGGGGGCTTAAATTGATGCACTTTGGTTGCCCTTTAACCTCCTGCAGGGAATACGTCAGTAACCCTTTAACCTTTCGATACACGCACCGGACTCTCACTCCGGGTTCTGCACCCTCTATTGTTTAACAGAAAAGGCAACTTTTTTACCGACATAATTATGTCATTTTAGTGTCAAAAATTTCTTAGTGTACAACGTGTACAACACAGTAAAATACGAATATGAATACGATAGCGAAGAAAAATACTCTTTGAAGGTGAAGACTGAAGCTTTTCAAAAAATTTTGCAGACGGTAAGATGTTTTTTTGCCGTTCAAAATGGCTTCTTATCTGATTAGAAGAAACGAAGAAGATAATGAAAGCTGTAGAACATAAATGCCCCGAAAAATGTGCAGCGTATTCAACGCGGGCATTTATTTGCCTATCGCAAATTTTATGATAATAAAAAATTTTTTTTAATTATTGTCTTAAAAAGAATACAAATTAAAGTCCCTAGATTTATAAAGTACCGCGGTTTCCAGAAGACTGTTACTGCTTCTAGAGGATTTAAAATACTTCCAGACGACTTACAATGCTTTCAGATAACTTGATATAGCATCTAGAAAACTTAAAATGTTTCCAGAAGACTTGATGTTGTTACCTCTAGATGATTTGATACTGTTTTAAGAAAACTTTATATTGCTTTCAGAAGACTTGAATTTCTAGACTGATATTTCTAGAAGACTTAAAATGATGAATTTACAGATGTCTTACAATGCATCCAGACGACTTACAATGCTTACAGATGACTTACAACGCTTTTAGAAGCCTTCATATTGCGTCTAGAGGACTTGAAGTGTGTCCAGACGACCTACAATGCTTCCAAAGTACTTTATGTCGCTGTTAGAAGACTGAAGATGTTTCCAGAAGACTTGATATTGTATCTAAGAAACTTGATATGGTTTCCAGAATACTACTTCCAGATGACTTACAATACTTCCAGACGACTTACAATGTTTCCAGAAGACCTTATACTTACTTTTAGAAGACTTGAAATACTTCAAAATTACTTGAAGTGCTTTCAAAAGACTGGATACTACTTCCAGAAGACTTGATACTGCTTCTAGATGTTTTAAAATTCCTCCTAAAGCTTTGATACTGCCCCTATAAGACTTTATACTGCTTCTAGACGATTTCAAATGCTTTCAGAAGACTTGAGAAGTTTCCAAAAGACTTGATACTGCTTCTAGAAAATTTTAATAATTAAGAATCGATACTGCTTCTAGATATTTTAAAATGCTTTCAAAAGATTAGATATAGCTCCTGTAAGACTTTATACTATTTCTGCAAGATTTGAAATGCTTTCAGAAGACTCGAGAAGATTCCAGAAGACTTGATACTGCTTCTAGATGTTTTAAAATGCTTCCTAAAGGCTTGATACTGTCCCTGTAAGACTTTATACTGCTTCCAGAAGATTTCAAATGCTTTCAGAAGACTTGAGAAGTTTCCAAAAGACTTGATACTGCTTCTAGAAGATTTTAATAATTAAGACATGATACTGCTTCTAGATATTTTAAAATGCTTTCAAAAGATTAGATATAGCCCCTGTAAGACTTTATACTGTTTCTGGAAGATTTGAAATGCTTTCAGAAGACTTGAGAAGATTCCAGAAGACTTGATACTACTTCTAGAAGATTTAAAATGGTTACAAAAGTCTCAATATTGGCTCAGGTAGGCTTAATATTGCTTCTAGAAGATCTAAATTGCTTCCAAAACATTTGGAATGCTAACAAAAGATTTGATATTGCTGTCAGAATACTTAACATTGCGTCTATAAGGCTTGAAATGCTTCCAGAAAATTAATTTTTTTGGTGCCAATCGTATTTTCATTGCAAATCTTTCTTAATGCTCCCAAACTTCTAAACCATAAATCTTCTTTCATGAAATCCCGGCATGAACCCGGAATATACTGGGACTGGACTGAAACTGAAATGTACAAGTATTTTAAAATTGAGATACCATTCCTAAGATGACTAATTTGACTAATTGTTTAATTGTTAAGATTTCAAGGCATTAAAGATGGTATTTGCACCTCCTAGCGGTCATCTCAGAATCCTGAAAATAATTTCCTGTATTTTCTCTTAGCCATTTTAGTCATAAAGTTTTTTCCTGCAAGTCTGCTGTCAAATAATTTCCAGTATTTTCTCTTAGCCACGATTTTATGATTAATAAAATCTTTTCCTGCAAGTTTAACTATCGACCTACAGAGTCTTTTAGCAATTTGCAACCGCTGGTTCGGCGGACCGCAACCATTCAAGTTAACATTTTTTTTTAATATATCCGTTCTTGTCTACGAAAAAAGTACTTACTTTCGAAAATAAGTTTTGGTGGAAACAGCTAATAAAGGTAAATAGGTCATTTCGTCAGTTTCTAGTTAGTTAATCCCTTTTTTCTGTATTTGCCGATGTTGAAGGACGTCAAAGTATTATTTCAGATCAGAATGCTGTCGTTGTTAATGGCGTTAGTTGCTAGTTTCAGATTTCTAAATATATAATACTGTAGAAGTGAGTTTGTAAATATAATTATATTGGACATTTTATTACTGATTGCGCAAGTGAGGAATAATCTTGGGATTAAATGAGAACACAAGCTGAGTAACTCATCTCCACAAAGCTCGAAATCAAGTAGAGGATTATCAAAATTTATGTGGAAATACAGATAGCTCAAGCGGTTCGTCGTTTTAACTACACTGAGGTCACTCTGGAAGTGCTGCCAATGAAACGGCAGATGAGCTAGTGCTAAAGCGTTTTTAGGACAAGAACCAGCAATTTGTGTAAGATTTACGATGCCCAAATAGAGGATTCGAAAAATTCTGCAGCTAACTGATTTATGTTTAGATCGTCAGTGGTACATCTAACACAATCTTCGTAGCTTCATAAGCGCCGGTTTTTGAAAATAAGTATGGGTGCTGGATAGTGAAAAAACTAAATTGGGAAAAGATTCAAACGACGAATGACTGTTCTCAAAACAAAAGTGATATGAAAAACGTTCATGTATCTGGCGCCTATGGTTAATTTGCAATAGAAATGCCTTATATCAACAGTGCTTACACCTTCACAAGCAATATTTGGTCTATAATTGAAATTTTTTGAACTTTTGAAATGAACATTTTGTATCCTAGCAGTATTTGGTATTTTGGAAGCAAAATCAAATTGTATTAACAATTTCGTGCCTTTTGCAATAAAAATGTCTTTAAGACTTTGCATTTTCAAACATTTTTTTGCCAGTAGTTTTACAAACGGTATCAAGTCTTTTGGAATCATTTAAAATCTTCTAGAAATAGTATCAAGTCTTTCAGCTGCAGCATAAAATCTTGTGGAAGCAGTTCAAGCCTTCTGAAAGCTATGTTAAGGCTTCTAGAAGCATTATCAAGTCTTCCAGAGGTAGTATCAACATTTTTGAAAGCAGTTCAAGGCTCCTGGTAGCTTATCAAGTTTGTTTTAAGCAGTATCAGCCACCGAAGAAACGAAAG
The DNA here is from genome assembly GCA_036711965.1 of Onthophagus sagittarius. Taxonomy (NCBI): domain Eukaryota; kingdom Metazoa; phylum Arthropoda; class Insecta; order Coleoptera; family Scarabaeidae; genus Onthophagus; species Onthophagus sagittarius. The sequence goes on from JASERS010000003.1 coordinate 10,296,741, forward strand.
GTGAAGTTTAATAATGGTCTCGAATCGGGGGCGCAGCAAAACGTTTTTCTCACACATAAACTCCCTATTCGTACACCTGGTCACTGACATGCTGTCAAATCACCATTTTGGCTCGAATCGTTTGAATACATAGATATCATGAACCGCGGTACTTTAGTAATCTAGGGAGTTTAATACAAATTACACATCAGCACCATCTCTTATTTGGCAAAGAAACCCGGATTCTCAGTCCGGTGCGAGCACTCACGTCAAAAAAAAAATGCGCGTGTACTGGAGGGTTAATATTGTAATACTGAAAACAATATAAGTGATTTATTTACAAAATCTCTGGAAAGAGTAAAGTTTGCAGAATTTTTTATTTGTTTACGGGCGGATGTTGTAATTCATAAATTATAAACGAAATAAAAAATACAAGCTATGCAACCAAAAATTTGCATCATAGAAATAGCACGAACTGTGCGCGAAGAATTGACAAACAGAAGTTGAGGTTGAGTGTCAGTAGAGTTAAGTAGTTTACAGTGTTTAGTAAGAATAAATAAATCTTTTTTTATCTTTCACAAACTTTAATAGTTTTATTTTCTTCAAAATTCGTTTATCGTCAAAATTAATGGGATCCAAGCGTCTTTAACTCCAAGATATGAAGGCTCATTTAAAGTGATAAAAACATTTCCGAAATATTAATTTATAATTTTCAAAAACAACACGGAATTAGCTATTTACATTGACAACCTCAAACCAGCATTCCTTTTAACACAATGAGATAATCAATTTTAATAAAATTAAAATTCAAAAGAAACTTAGTTTCAATTTTTAAACTTTTAACGCAATGAGATAATCAATTTTAATAAAATTAAAATTCAAAAGAAACTTAGTTTCAATTTTTAAACTTTTATAATTCTTTGATCACCATATTCTTGTTTTTATTAATCTTTATAGGAAGGTAGTATAATATTATTATTCTATCATTCAATTTGGATTTGTCAATCGTTTTTAACGTTCACATTTGTACGTAAAACTACAATATAATTATTTACCTTGAGATCCAACTCTATCATAACGTCTATTTTGTCTTGGCATCGATTGAGAACCAGCTCTCGAGTGCATCTGATGCGGAGTGTTCATTCCAGAAGGTCCCATTGTGCCGGTATGTGGGTGGGGGAATGTTTGGAATTGCATAGCTTTAGTAGGGTCCATTTCTTCGCGGAAACCAAGAAGGTGGAAAGTGGCGTAGGGGCAAATTTCGTCGTCCATACCTACAAATTACATTATATACCTCTTTTACGTTCGCCTTATTACGGAAAAATTTATTTCTTTAATAATAATGAAAATGTATACATGAAGTAACAGCGTATAGATACATGCAAGGTTTTCTCATGCATTGTGGGGCTTAACATCGATCAAATTCGGAATAATTGCATCGGCAAAGCAAACATTTATATTTAGTATAAATTAGTATATTTACAGGATTTTTTTCTTGTCACGTACCTAAAGATGTTATGTTGTCTTTGAGGTACCGATATTTCAGATTCCCAAGCAATTAATTTATTATACTTGAGACGATGGATTAAAATTTTTTTGTGTTTAAATTTGTAATTTTTTTTTAAATAACTAAATAAATTCTAAATAATAAAAAAATCCTCGTTAGTAAATGATAGTACTAAAAAATGTTAGTCAAAAAGAAATGGTATGATTAAAAGCAAGAGATGATAAAAAAACATATTAAAATAAATGATGTGAAATAAACGAAAAGAAATATAAAAAGAGGGTACCATACATCTGTGCTGTTTACCTCGATGGGTATGGATAGTGTCATTGGAACCACGTCTGCTATTCAATTCCTCATAAAGGTGTCTCCTGGGGTCCCAAGTCGAATGAGATCGATAATGGTTGCCTACACCTACATACATACGAGTAACGATAACAAAATTCGTGAGATGCCCAATTTCTTTGTTACTGCTGAGGGGAAAACGTGATCCGAGTGCAATAACAACAACATCATCCCTTAATTATTTTTTTCTTATATAGACAATAAATAAAGAAAAAAAAGTTAAAAAGCAGGCAAAATTCACCGAGTTATTTTCTAAAAAGTAACCAGCTAATAGTGGCACAATTGTTAATAATTTTTTTTTATTTTTTCTTTTTGGGTGGTGATCATGCGTACAGCAATGAAGATGAAAATGATTCTTACTTATGGTACCTCGCTTGATACGGTCGCAAGTGTTGTAGTTAGATCCTGGAACGGGGGGAAGTTTCCTGTTGGGTGGGGCGATGTATCCAAGTTCATCACGGAGATCTGGGCGACGTTTATCCAAAGTAGATGTTGCGTTAACTGATTGGTTGTATACAACGTCATCTAAAATAAATATAAAATTTCAAATAAATTTTAATAACAAACAAAAATTAATACAAATAAACATAAAATAATTCGTTTCATGCTGTAATAAATGTAAAAACAATCATAAATAAATATTATAAAACGTATCGAGACAACATACAGTCACTACGAAGTCTAGTTTGAGTGGGGCCTTGATTGCGCCTGGTTAATGCAACGCAAATAACAACAACTCCGACCAAAATAACAATAATTGTCGCGCAGATTGGTACGGCAATGTTAAGATCGACCCACTCTGGAAGCCATTGGAATAAGATCCTGACGTCGGGGGTTTCCCTGATTGGAGCGATGGTTCCTGTAATCGCACGAAACAAGAAAGAAAAAATTATTATTTACCTTTGTGATAATATCCACGCCCGCGTAACACGCAAATAACAATAATCGCTACGATTATAACAAAGACGGCGGATACAACGGGCACCACAAGGTTCATATTGGCCAGGATTATTTGGAGGGTGTCTTCTTTGGGGATTTCACGGGCCGGGGCAATAGTACCTGAAAAGAAACATTTAAAAATACCCGTCGATTAATATTTCAGGTACTATTGCGTGATGAAGCAGAAGAAAAAAATAAATTATAAAAAGAAAATAATAATTATATAATTTAGGAGAAGTAATGTTACACTCAAAAAACAAATCGAAATTATCTAAAGTATTATTACCTCCAGCAGGAGTAAGAGTGGCAAATTCATATTCTCCAACGGTAAATCCGGCGTTATTATGGGCTGTAACACGGATGTTGTACCAAGTGGCTGCGTCCAAGTCCAAAACGATAAAGTCTCCGTCGGATTTAACGTTGTTAGATACTTGAATCCATTCGGAGCTAGTCCTACACAAAAAAAATTATTTATATATTTAAAAATTTATAATTTTTATCAACAAACTTCTTTCTAGTTTCCACGACCGAATACAACATAGGGCATCCTCCATCAGACCATTCTTTCATACGAAGAGTAATACTAGTCGATAAAACTTCAATGAATTTCTCAGCGCTCGGAACGATTGGTTTATCTCCTTTAGTCCTGGTGTTCATAGTTGGGGAAGGATCACCCATTCCAATACTGTTATAAGCAGTTACAAAGACTTGATAGCGAGTTCCACAAAGCAATTTAGTAAGAGTGTAAGTTTCAGTGCTGGCCGGTACTTGTACAGTTTCGAAGCTTCCAAATTCGGGTTTGTAATGAATTGAATATCCATGGATTGGTTCGACTTCGGTGGCTTGGGCTTTTAGTTTAATAGTCAAAGAATCGGTGGTGGCTGTAGGTAAGGAAACTTGAGGGGCGTGTGGTGGAGCGTTAACCAATAATTGATGGGAAACAGAGTCTTGGCCAAATGAATTTTCAACGTGACATGAATATTCTCCGGCATCCGTGCGCGTAACATCTCTGATAAACAAGGAACCATCTTGTTGTTGTCTGATGCGGTCGTTCGATGTAAATGTGACTCCGTTGATTTTCCAGGTGATTACAGGAGCGGGAATTCCAACGGATAAACATGGAAGGGTCATATCTTCTTTGTAAATTGTTGTGAATGTGTCGTCGAATGATGCAATCTTTGCGGGAACTTTAAAATAACGAAATAAGTTATTTACGTAATTAGTTATGAAAAGACTAATTTTGTTTAGCGAACGCAATATTTGCCAAATTAACGTTATTATAGGCTATATCAGAAATTATAATAAATTTTTTTTTGTTTTCAATTTCTCCAAAAATTCAAATATTCGTCACTTAAAAATATTTGATGTAAAAATTACAAATAGAAAGACTTCATGCTTCCAGAAGACTCAATACTGCCACTGGAAGACTTAATACTGTTTCCAAATGACTTGAAATGCTTACATAAGACATTGAATTGCTTCTAGAAAACTTGAAATGCTGCGCCAGAGGGCTTTAATTGTTATCAGAAGAATTGAAATGCTGCCAAAAGGCTTCAAATGCTATCAGAAGCCTTGAAATGCTTCCAGGAAATTACTATCAGGAGACTAACACTATTTCTTGAAGACTTGAAATACTTCTAGAAGATTTAATATTGCTCCTGAAAGACTTCAAATGCTTCCAGAAGACTTGACACTGCTTCCAAAAGACTTGAAATGCTTCCAGAAGGCTTCAAGTACTATCAAAAGACTGCTTCTAGAAAATTTGAAATACTTCCAGAAGACTTAAAATTCTATCAGAAGACTTGATATTGCCTCTGCAAGACTTGAAATGCCTCCAAAAGACTCAATACTGCTGCTGGACGACTTGATACTCCTTTCAGAAGCCTTATGTAAACTTGAAATGCGTCGAGAAGACTTGAAATGTTACCGGAAGGATTCAACAACTATCAGAAGATTTTTTTTATCAGAAGAATCGAAATGCTTTCCGAAGACTTGATATTGTCTCTGCAAGACTTGAAATGCTTCCAAAAGACTCAATACTGCTGCTGGACGACTTGATACTGCTTTCAGAAGCCTTATGTAAACTTGAAATGCGTCGAGAAGACTTGAAATATTACCGGAAGGATTCATCAACTATCAGAAGATTTTCTTTATCAGAAGAGTCGAAATGCTTCCAGAAGACTTGATATTGCCTCTGCAAGACTTGAAATGATTTCAGAAGATTTGAAATGCGTCTAGAAGACTCGATACTACCGCTGGAGCACTTGAAAATGCTTTCAACAAACTTGTACTACTTCCAGAAAACTCGATAGTGCTGTTGGAAGACTTGATGCTGCTTCCAAAGACTTAAAATGCTTCCAGAAGACTTGATATTGTCTCTGTAAGATTTGAAATAATTCCAGAAGATTTAAAATGCTTCCGGAAAACTTTAACTGCTTCTAGAAGACTCGATGCTACTGTTGGAAGGCTTGATACTGCTTCCAAAGATTTGAAATGCTTCCAGAAGACTTGATATTGCCTCTGCAAGATTTTAAATGATTTCAGAAGATTTGAAATGCTTCTAAAAGACTTGAACTACTTCCAGAAAACTCGATACTGCTGTTGGAAGCCTTAGTACTGCTTCCAAAGACATGAAATGCTTCCAGAAGACTTGAACTACTGCCAGAAGGATTCAAATATTATCAGAAAACACAATATTTCTTCTAAAAGATTTGAAATGCTGCAAGAAGTTTTAAAAAGACTCGATTCTGCCATTGCAAGACTTTATATTGCTTCTAAAAGATTTGAAATGCTTCCAGGAGACTTGAAATGCTTCCAAAAAACTTGAAATGATTCCAAAAAGCTTGATAAGTTTCCTTTCAACTACTTCTAGAAAATTTAAAATGCTTCTACAAGACACAAGAGTGGATATTGTCCAGAGAAGACTTAATATTGGACACAGACCGTGCCCGGCCAGTATTCCCGGATAGAATAATTTTGTCTGCGCGGTTCCTGTCTGTACCTGTCTGTGAGTGTCTGATGGGCAATATGAAACAACATCAGAACCGAATTTTTTTTACTTCTTTCTAACTTATAAAGTCCAAATAATAATGATGCAAAACTTAAACATTAATATATTATAATATATATAATTAACAACGTCCAAATTGAGGAAAGTGACATCTTGGCGAGCTTCGATGTCAAGTCTCTCTATCCCACTATCCCGATCGAAAAACATAGACTTGCTCAGTCACATAGTAGACCTCGCCTAATATTGCCTCAACAATGCTTATTTTCCGTTTGATTTACAAGCAGGTAGAAAGAGCAGCTATGGGTTCCTCACTGTCCCCGGCCATCGCCAACCTGTTCATGATTTACCTCGAGAAGAAAGCGTTAAGGGTGACCAGATCCAAACCGAAGGTGTGGATCCGATACGTCGATAACACCTTCGTCATTTGGTCCTTTGGAAAAGAAACGCTTCAGGAACTTTAAGGATATTTGAGTACCATCCGTCCAAAGATCTATTTCACCACGGAAATAGAAGAAAACGGACAGCTTCCGTTTCTCGACGTATTAGTAAAGAAACCGATACCTAAATGCTTCTTCCCATTATCATCCTTCACAGATCCAATCAGTCGCCAACTTCCCACTTTCAAGATCCGTTCAACTTACAGACAACGATAACAGATCTAAAGAAATTACAAAAGTAACTTTGGCCCTTGCTCAAAACGGATACTCAAAATACATGGCGAAGAAAGCCATCGATCGACAATTCAAGCCGAAGGACTCACATCCACACGAAGAGGCCAGAACACCTAACGTCCTGCTGCCCTACATTAAAGGAACGACTGACCGCATAGCAAGACAGCTAGGAAAACACGATATCAGTACCACCTACAAACCCAGCAAGACTATAGGAGCCTCTCTCAGGAATACAAAAGACCAAATAAAATTGGAAAATCTAGGAGTTTATTCCATCTCCTGCGGCTTATGCGACAAAAACTACATGGGACAGAAGAATATCTGCCAGAGTAGAAGAACACAAGCTGAGCATCCGCAACAAGCGGACTTCTGCTCTCTTTCGCCACCAGCTGGACACAGGCCATACCATCAATTGCGAGAGTTGTAAGGAGATAGCCAATATCCCGCATTGGTGAACCAGATTAATCCGGGAATCCATCGAAATAGCGAAAAACGACACCCTCCAACAGTCTTGTCCTACAGCACTCCACATCTAGGACAGCTTTCCTGAGGCAAGAATCATCAAATTCAAGACAGCAAGACACCGAACTATCCGCCATACCGGAAACGTCGTGTGAGAACATCCCAGATCCTGCACTCACCGGGCAGCGGGCAGTGACCTTTTCCCGCAAATGGATGACGTTACCAAAACAATATCCGGTGAAAAATCGCAAAGTAAACAAAATTGCTTGGACTCTCAAAAATATTATACGTTTTTTATTTAACTGGCGATAAAAGAAAAGTCAAGGATCCGACAATTTCCAAATATGGTTTTTGCTAAAATATGTCAAATAATATCTTTGTCGGATTTCGTTATCAGTTTTAAAAATTTTCAAATTAACATATGTAATGCAGAATAGTTCATTGATTATGACAAACTTTGCTACAATCTTATTGATTGTGCGATTACGAAGATATCGATCTTTAAGATATTGGCCTTGACTTTTTGCACGAATTATAGCCGTAATAGAAGTAATTACGGCAAAAATAGAATATAATAATATTTTTTCTTATAAGCAGTGACTTGTCGTAATGTTAATTACATTCTATGTCTGACTACACATTTCAAGTGTTATTCAACAAACTCTGCAAATCAATTTCAAAACTGTTTCAGTGATTTTTATTCCTTCTGGGTAGAAAATACAACTATAAAAGGCAAAACACAGCGCCAAAATATCGAAAATTAAAACAAGAAAAAGAATTAAAAGTAAGAACCACAATTACGTGTTAAATACAAAAATTAGTAAAAAATTTTTTTAATTGAGCGCTTTCAGACCACGACAGTGGTCTTTTTTAGGTTTTTCCTGGTCTCCCACCTCTAGTAAAATCATGATTATGGATAACTCTAATTCACAGAGAAATAATTGAATATATTGAACAAAATATAATGTGCTTTCAATTATTTAGTAATAATTTGGCACTGCAATTATTTGACGTCGATATTTGTCAAATATCGTGTCGATTGTAAACGGACAATTTTCAGAAAAGGGCTCTTAATTGAGCCCATTGTTTATAACTTTTTCTAATATCCATTATTCCGGTCCAACGGAATTTCTCTAATAACAGTTTCAATTTTTTGTTTTAAACGGCCTAAGCGAGTTTTGTAAATTGCGTGAGTTAAACAAAACGTGTTAAGTACAAAATTTTATCTAATCCCGCTGTAAAATTGAACCAATTCATAAGAATTTAAATCTTGCTAGAAATATCCATAGTAACATCCAAAACAAATCGATATTTAGTTGGGCAATATTTCATTACACCACTAGTGGTGTATTGAAATTTCATTACACCACTATTATCCGTGCCAAAAGTCAAGGTCCCTCACTTTAGAGATCGATATCTCCGAAATCGCTCGATAAAAAAAATACAGAAAAGTTTATTGCAACTAATGAACATTTCTGTGTATAATAGGTTAATTTGGAAATTTTTGGATCCTCCGGTTTTCTTCTATCGCAAGTTAATTGAGAATTGCAAAATCTACTTTAAGATTTTTTTTCTCAGAAACTATTTGATGAAAATATGTTAAATTTGAATTGGTGGTAACCCAATGTGTTGTTAATGCGGGGAATGTTGTGGAAAAGTGTTTAATAATGTTGTATGTCAAATAAGGGCTCTCTAATTTTTTAAAACGATTATTAATGGGAATAGAAGTTAAAGAGAAACAAAAATAATACTCCGAGGAAAGGTGCTCATGAGGGAGATCTCTTTAATAGAGACATTCTTTAACATATTTTGGTAAAAATCGCATTGAAATCCGTCCGGTCGTTTTCGAAATAACCGCTATCTTACTAAACCGCGATTTTCCCCGAAACTTTATGAAATATCGTCAAAATAAAATATGCCCCACATTGAGAACACATTGGGTTACCACCAATTCAAATTTGAAATTTTTTCGACAAATAGTTTTTGAGAAAAAAAAATCGCAAAGTAGACAAAGTTGTCGGCGCTCTCAAAAATCGGGTACTTTTTTCATTAATTCGCGATAGAAGAAAAACCGCAGATCCGAACATTTAAAATTAAACTGTGATACACAGAAATGTTCGCTGATTACAATAAACATTAACGCAAATTTTTTCATCGAGCGATTTCAGAGAAATCGAACTCTAAAATGAAGGACCTTGACTTTTGGCACGGATAATCACTATTATCCGTAACACCACCGTAACACCACCGTAATTTCATAACACCACTGTGTTATGAAATTTTATTACATCACTAGTGGTGTAATGAAATGTAACCTAACTGAATATTGATTTGTTTTGGATGTTATTATGGATATTATAATCTTATAATCGTACAATCGGGTACTTTTTTCAATTAACTTGCGATACAAGATATGAAAAAATTTCCAAATTATCCTATGATACACAGAAATGTTCAATGGCTACAATAAACTTTACCGCAATTTTTTTCATCGAGTGATTTCAAAGATATCCATCTCTAAAGTTTGTGGCCTTGATTTCTGGCACGGATAATAGTTGTGTAAAACGTGACGTTACAAAACGTCAAAATTACATGTAAAACCTGACATTTTGGAGTTAGATAAAATAATCAACATAATGAAAATAAATTTAAAGTTATAAATACCATTAGAACTTGGAGAAACGGTAATTTTATTTGATGCTTGTCCTTCAGCATCAAGGTACTTTTTTCAATTAACTCGCGATAGAAGAAAAATCGCAGATCCGAACATTTAAAATTAAACTGTGATACACAGAAATGTTCGCTGATTACAATAAACATTAACGCAAATTTTTTCATCGAGCAATTTCAGAGAAATCGAACTCTAAAATGAAGGACCTTGACTTTTGGCACGGATAATAGTGGTGTTATGATATTTTATTACATCACTAGTGGTGTAATGAAATGTTACCTAACTGAATATTGATTTCTTTTGGATGTTATTATGGATATTATAATCTTATAATCGTACAATCGGGTACTTTTTTACGAGTTAGATAAAATAGTCAACATAATGAAAATAAATTTAAAGTTATAAATACCATTAGAACTTGGAGAAACGGTAATTTTATTTGATGCTTGTCCTTCAGCGATGCTAGTCGAAGCGGTAACCCAAAATTGATATTTCAAAGCGCTGTTTAATCCTTTAGCTTGATAATTCAAATTTTGATGTTTCGGGTGAGGAACAATTTTTTGCGTTTTTACTTTGTCAGATCCACTTCCTTCTTCTTGCACATAAACGGTGTATTGTTGGATAATTCCGTTCGGTTCGGTCGGTGGTTTCCAGCTTACAAGAATCGAATCAGACGACATTACGAGAGCTTTCAAAGCGCTTGGAGCTTCAGGGGCTATTATACACAAAAAATTAATTTTAGAAATTTTTTATAAACAGAAAAAAATAAAATTATTATTTTACCATCTTGATCGGTTTGGCAATGAATTAATCCGCTACGAACTCCATCTCCTCCTGAAGTGTAGGCCAAAACTTCCATGCTGTAATTAGTGTATTTTTTGAGTCCGTGAAGAATGGTTTCGCTTGAAGCGGTGATTTTGGTGTCTTTGGTGTTTTCGGCTATTATAAATATTAATTAATACATCAATAGATTAAATTTGTTTGATTAACTTACCATACCAAGTATCGGATGGGCCATAAATAACTTTGTAACCTTTAATAACGCCGTTAGCTGAATCCAAAGTCGGGGACATCCATGAAACGCGAATTGTTTGGGCTGTTAAGGTGGTACAAACGGTATCATGTGGGGGTTGTTCCGGAGCTCCTTCCGCTGTGTATGCTTTGACTGCTTCACTGACTGGTCCTGAACCGATTCTGTTGAAAGCTTGGACAACGACTGAGTATTGAGTGTAGGTTTTTAAGTCGGAAATCTAGAAAATTGAATTAAAAAAAAAAGTAAATTATAATTGTGATATAATAAAATCTTACGAGGAATTGATGTTCTTTGTCTTCTTTGTTAAACTCGACTGTCTTAAAAACGTATTTGTCTGATGATGATTGTTTGATTCCGACGTAGTATCCAAGGAGGTCGCCATTCCATTCAGATCGTTCTGGGGGTTTCCAGAAAATTTTTAATGAGCGTTGATCGTTAGCTTCGACGCGAATGTTGGTTGGTACACCACTCGGAGTTTCTTCAGCTGTAATAATCGTGACGGTGTCTGATGGGCCGCTCCTTCCCAAAGTGTTTTCAGCAACGATTCTAATATGATATGTAGTGGCGGGTTTTAAGTTGGTCACTCCAGCTTCGGTGGTATCCCCCGGGACTAATAATCGCTCCATGACTTCCCAGGAAGCTTTGCTTGGTTTGTATTCAACTTGGTATTCGGTGATTTGAGAATTTCCATCATACGGCGCAGCCCAAGCTAATTGAACGGATCTTCCAGATTTATCGAGAACTTTTAAGCCATAAGGTACTTCAGGAACTTCTTGTACAATTAAGTTAATGCTGGTATCGTCACTTCCAAAGGCGTTGTTTGCTACACAAGTAAAAACGGCGCTGTCGGATCTTTCGGTTCCATTGATGCTTAAATCGGATAAAACGCCGGTTGGCAAAATTTCTTCGCGGATGGTGTATCTTCTGTCTCCTTTTGAGTCTAAACGTTTGTGGTTGATGTTCCATAAGATTCCAATTGGTTTTTCTCCTTTGGCTTCGCATTGTAAAACGGCTGGGTCACCTCGTCTCGATGTTTGGTTGCGAAGTTTTACATCAAATTGTGGTGGGGCTAATTAAGATATCAACATTGAAAAAAATTGATTGTTTGAAATTAATTAAAACAACCTTGAACGCTAATTAAGACAACAGCGGATAAACCAGATCCAATTCCATTCACAGCTTCGCATAAATAATATCCCTCATTTTTCTTTTGAATGTTATTGATCATTAATGTGCCATCTTCAACGCGAATATCGGGGTTGTTCGGTTTAAAATCGGTGTAATCACCGGGTTGGCCGCCTAATAAAAGATGGCTTTTGATTAAACCAAAAAGAAAATAATTTAAAAATTACCAGTCGCTTTTTTCCAGGTTACGGAGGGTTTTGGGAAACCATCGGCTTTACATTCAATAGCGGCATCGGAACCTTGAGCAAAAGCTCTATCAGTTGGTTCCAAAATCCACCTTGGTGGTACTAAAAGGTGAAATGTTTGGTCAGATATACGAATTTTAGACTCACATGGATTTAACATGCAAAAGCAATGCTTACAATTTTTATTGAGAGTGTCTTGAAATTTAAGTATGGAGGGTTTTACGATTGGTGTTAATTGAATTAAAATTAGAACTAATACTAGGACTAACACTAAAACTATTACTAGAATTATCACTAGGACTAATACTAGATCTAAAACTAGAAACTTTAGGATTTTGCTGTGCGTTTTTTGAAAAAATGTTTGACGATTTGGATGCTATGTTGCAGCCTTCTTCAGAAACTCACTTCGAACCAGTTTCTGAAGAAACTTCAAACATTTTTTCAAAAAACGCACGGCAAAACCCGAAAGTTTTAGATCTAGTATTAGTCCTAGTGATAGTTCTAGTATTAGTGCTAGTGTTAGTTCTAATTTTAGTTACTTAAGTTATTTTAAGACACTTTCAAATTATTTGCCAAAAATGTTCTGTAATTACGATTTAATTAAATTTTGAAAAAAAAAACATTTTTGGTAAATAAAAAAAGAAATATCTCTCTTTTTTGGATTCCAAATAATATTAAGTTAATAAATTATTTTAAGAGAAATATTTATTTTTATAATGTGCAGCATTTTTTTTTAGTTTGCAACCAAAAGAACCAATGAGAAAAAGGTGACAACTCAAAAAGAACTAACTCAAAAAAGTGAATTTATTTTTCAGCATGCATTAATCAAAAAGAAAGAAATGTTAGTAACATAAAAAAAGAAATAAAAGGAACATAAAAAAAAGTGCTGTGACGGGACGAAGGTAAAGGACAAGATTTCTGACACCTTTCGAAAAAAATCACTCAATCTCGGCGTTTTGGGAAAATAAATAGGATTCGGGGATTTTGAAGGAAATCGCCGAGACGTTATCAAGATGACTTTTTAACCCTAAACCATCACTTTATGTTATTCAAATCACATCTCCCACAACCAACACGAACGAGAACAAAACAAAAACAAAATAATTGGAAGACTCAAACAAACAAATAGAGAGTGCACACGAACAAGTGAACGAACATATGACTACCATAAACGAACAGTGAAGTCGTATAGTGATTAATGCCTGCCTGATTCTGCGCAGTGCACGTGTAGTTCCCGCTGTTGGACGCGTCTATGTTGGTGATTAATAAAACGCTCATTTTTGAGCCGATATTGTTAACTATTATGTTATGTTGTGTCGATAATTTTTCCCCGGAAAACATCCAAAATAGTTCAATAGGACTGTCGCCTTCCGAGACGAAACACGTCGCTTGAGCATCCTGCCCCGAATGCACTGGGGATTCCCCGAAAGTAAACGGAACTATTCTGGGGGTTACTGAAAAGAAATGACGTCATAGAAGATTTTTTTAAAATATTTCATATTTCCTCATTGGTTCATTTAATTAATAATAATTTAAAAATTCAATATTATTAAGAGTGCACATAAAACTTTTCAATTTCTTTAATATAAAGAGATTATTAGGATTTAATGGAAAAGGATTTTTTGTTTCAATTAAATCACAATTTATTTTCCACTAACCGTTAACCTCTAAAATTGTAGTATATTCTGAAAAACCGGCTCGATTTTCAGCGTGACAAGTGTAATTTCCAGCGTCGCTATATAACAAAGAATCAACTGTTAAAGAGCTGCTTCGTTTTCCAATTGGAGTGATCAAAATTCCTGAGAGCTCTTCAACGTTTATTCCATTAACTTTCCAAGTTATTTTTAGTGGTAAATCTCCATGTGAAACAGCACACGTTATCGAAGCGTATTGTCCAATTTCGCTGGGATTTTCTTCGAAAGCAAAAGGAGCGATTCTGGGAAGAACTAAATATTAAATGATAAAAAGGATAGGATTCGAAAAATAATAACAAATTGCTAATATTAGTTTAAAAGTCAAACAATTAATAACCATTCACAAACAATTCGGCGGAATGTTTATAAGATCCAGCTTTATTCGTTGCTGTGCAAGTATAATTTCCTGAGTTGGTGTAAGTAACGGATTCGATAGATAAAAACGAAGCTCTTCTTCCAATATTATTTAAACTAATTTCGGGGAATTCGTTAATGGTTTTTCCGTTTAGATCCCAATCAAATTGAACTGGAATGTCCCCTTCGGATATTGAGCATGTTACTTGAACGTATTGTCCGGAATGTAAGGGACTCCCTTCGAATATGAATGGTGAAATTTTTGGGGGAACTATGAGAGGAATTAAGAAGAAAATTAACAAGATGAAAAATATTAACTAAAATACTACTTCTTTTCCATTTTGAGTACATATTTTGAAATCGCACTCCTAATTTATAGACTTTCAACAAATCTACTTCCTCCTTTTAGCGTTGAAACTTCCAATAAGTATACGTCGTCTACATTTTTCTTGCTCTATCGTATTAAGGCCCGCTACTACCAAACCGATGGAATCTGTTAGATAAGCTAGCTATAAGATTGCGCTAAACTAATTTAGAAGAATTTACGGTGTCGCCCATCCTACCACCTCAAGTTATCCCGAAAAAAAAAATCCTTGGGATATCTAAAGAATCTACTGATATTTGGGATGAATTTTTAAATTGGTAACCAAATGGTCAAAAGGCCTAATATTTTGACATTTTAACTAATTTTAAGCACAAACGACATTGCAAATCGCGTAACTTTATTCCCTTTGTTTTCCACGGTATAGGAACGTAATGTTTTTTTTTGACAATTGTTATGAAATTACTTTCAATTACTAAGTGCACCGTCTCCTTTGCAAAAATAAAGTTAATATTGAGAAATTTCAATTAGTTCTTAAGATATAAGTTGCTGAACTTAATTGGGATTTTTCCAATATTTTGAATAAATTTAAAAATTCTTCATAAATCGATTTTTTGGAAAATTGTTACGAAATTACTTTCAATTAGTAATTGCAGCATCTACTTTCCAAAAATGAAGTCCACTTTGAGATATCTCACTTAGTTCTTGAGATATAAGCTGCTAACTTAATCGGTATTTTTCCAATATTTTGAATAAATTTAAATATCCTTGAATAATCAATTTTTTGGAAAATTGTTACGAATTTACTTTGAACTACTAATTGGAGCATCTACTTTCCGCAAATGAAGTAAATTTTGAGATATCTCACTTAGTTCTTGAGATATAAGCTGCTAAACTTAATTGGGGTTTTTCCAATATTTTGAATAAATTTAAAAATTCTTGACAAATCGATTTTTTGGAAAATTGCTTTCAATTACTGATTGAAGTATCTACTTTTCGAAAATGAAGTAAATTTTGAGATATCTCACTTAATCCTAGAGATGTACGTTGCTAAACTTAATTGGGATTTTTCAATATTTTGAATAAATTTAAAAATTCTTGAAAAATCGACTTTTTTGGAAAATTGTTACGAAATTACTTTCAATTACTAATTGAAGCATCTACTTTTCGAAAATGAAGTCAATTTCAAGATATCTCACTTAGTTCTTGAGATATAAGCTGCTGAAGTTAATTGGGATTTTTCAATATTTTGAAGAACTTTAAAAACTTTTGAAAAATCAATTTTTTGGAAAATTATTACGAAATTACTTTCAATTACTAATTCGAGCATCTACTTTCCGAAAACGAAGTCCATTTTGAGATATCTCACTTAGTTCCTGAGATATAAGCTACTGAACTGAATTGCGATTTTTCCCATATTTTGAATAAATTAAAAAATTCTTGTAAAAACAATTTTTTGGAAAATAGTTACGAAAT
This sequence comes from Onthophagus sagittarius, assembly GCA_036711965.1. Classification (NCBI taxonomy): domain Eukaryota; kingdom Metazoa; phylum Arthropoda; class Insecta; order Coleoptera; family Scarabaeidae; genus Onthophagus; species Onthophagus sagittarius. The sequence continues at coordinate 10,312,571 of JASERS010000003.1, forward strand.
TACTATCAATTATTAAATGAGGCATCTACTTTCCGAATATAAAGTAAATTTGAAAATATCTCACTTAATTCTTGAGATAAAAGCTGCTAAACTTAATTGGGATTTTTCCAATATTTTAAATATATTTAAAAATTTTTGAAAAATCATTTTTTTGGAAAATTGTTGCGAAATTACTTTTAATTACTAATTGGAGATTCCACTTTCCAAAAGTGAAGTAAATTTTAAGATATCCCACTTAGTTCGTGAGATATGAGCTGCTAAACTTAATTGGGATTTTTCAATATTTTGAATAAATTTAAAAATTCTTGAAAAATCAAATTTTTGGAAAATTATTACGAAATTACTTTCAATTACTAATTTACTTTCCGAAAATGAAGTCCACTTTGAGATATCTCACTTAGTTCTTGAGATATAAGCTGCTAAACTTAATTGGGATTTTTCCAATATTTTGAATGACTAAAAATCCTTGAAAAATCGATTTTTTGGAAAATTGTTACGAAATTACTTCCAATTACTAATTGAAGCATCTACTTTCTGAAAATGAAGTCAATTTTGAGATATCTCACTTAGTTCTTAAGATATAAGCTGCTAAACTTAATTGGGATTTTTCCAATGTTTTGAATAAATTTAAAAATTCTTAAAAAATCAATTTTTTGGAAAATTGTTACGAAATTACTTTCAATTTCTAATGAGAACATGCACTTTCCGAAAATGAAATCCATTTTGAGATATCTCACTTAGTTCTTGAGATATAAGCTGCTAAACTTAATTGGGATTTTTCCAATATTTTGAATGACTAAAAATCCTTGAAAAATCGATTTTTTGGAAAATTGTTACGAAATTACTTCCAATTACTAATTGAAGCATCTACTTTCTGAAAATGAAGTCAATTTGAAAATATCTCACTTAATTCTTGAGATATGTGCTGCTAAACATAATTGGGATTTGTCCAATATTTTGAATAAATTTAAAAATTTTTAAAAAATCGACTTTTTGGAAAATTCTTAAGAAATTGCTTTCAATTACTAATTGAAGAGTGTGCTTTCCGAAGATGAAGTCAATTTTGAGATAACTTACTCAGTTTTTGAGATACAAGCTGCTAAACTTAATTGGGATTTTCAATATTTTCAATAAATTTAAACATTCTTGAAAAATCGATTTTTTGAAAAATTGTTATAAACTTACTATCAATTACTAATTTTCCTTCAAGTACTTTTTCCCTAAAATATATAATAACTTTATGAAATATACACTTGAAAATGGTTTATTTTTGGGTCAAACCAGTCTCAAATCTTCATTTAGGGCATGGCTTCAAACTGTTAAGGGCAGAAACCTCTCAACTATTTTGGATTTGACTTGATTTGAATAATTTTGTTTTCCATTTTTATATATGCATATTTATGTTTTTTAATTGAAGAAATAGTAAAATATTACCTTTTTAGTTTAGTTTTGCTAAAGTATTTAAGCTTTATACTAATCTATTTAATTAATCAGTGTGTGCTGACGTTGTAAGTTGTAAAACCACGCGCAACACTGCTACATAGCAGAGTTAGTGGTGTATATCTTGTGCACTCAACATGCCAGTATTAAAAAAAATACTACTTACATGCCGAATTTCATTGCGCTAGAGATACGCGTTAAGATTATACAGTGTGTAAATAAATAAAAAAAAATATCTCTATAATCTACTTTCCGAAAATAAAGTCAATTTGAAAATATCTCACTTAATTCTTGATATAAAAGTTGCTAAACTTAATTGGGATTTTTCCAATATTTTAAATATACTTAAAAATTCTTGAAAAATCGATTTATTGGAATATTGTTACAGAATTACTTTCAATTTCTAATGAGAACATGTTCCTTCCGAAAATGAAGTCCATTTTGAGATATCTCACTTAGTTCTTGAGATATAAGCTGCTAAACTTAATTGGGATTTTTCCAATATTTTGAATGACTAAAAATTCTTGAAAAATCGATTTTTTGGAAAATTGTTACGAAATTACTTTCAATTAATAATTGAAGCATCTAAATTCCGAAAATGAAGTCAATTTGAAAATATTTCATTCAGTTCTTGAGATGTGAGCTGCTAAACTTAATTTGGATTTTTCAATATTTTGAATAAATTTAAAAATTCTCGAAAAATCAATTTTTTGGAAAATTGTTACGAAATTGCTCTCAATTACTAATGGGAGCATCTACTTTTCAGAAGTGAAGTCAATTTTAAAATATTTAGATAATTCAAATGATTTAAGCGAAAGTTATCTCTGAGCTAAGATTAACTAGAAGCTAAACGCAACGGTAATAAGCGACTGTTACGTTATCTATTAGATAAGGCTTCCTATGACTTTAACTATGAGTGGTAGTAACGGGCCTGATAAGATTTATGAGATTCTTGTGTTGAGAATGGTTCGTTGAAATAAATGTATTTCAAACTGGCATTTAACGTTCCCTTTTTGTTTGGATTAACATGGATTTTAGTAAATAAATATTAAAAAAAGTAAAGGTGTTAATTGAAGAATAAAACTCAAATAAATAACTAATAATAGAAGATATTGTTAAAATAAGTTAATTAACCATTTACTAAAAGCTCCGCTGTAAATTTAAACTCCCCCGCTTTGTTCTTAGCGGTACAACTATAATTTCCTGAATTCGTATAAGAAACCGATTCAATGGATAAAATAGAACTTCTTCTTCCCATAGCTTGGATGTTAATTTCAGGAAAATTCTTCAAATCATTTCCGTTTAAATCCCATTTAAAAGTAACTGGGACATCACCATCAGAAATCAAACAAGTTACTTGAACGTATTGTCCGGCGTGTAAAGGACTCCCTTCGAATAGGAATGGTGTGATTTTAGGAGGAACTAAGAAAACAACAAAAATGAATTCAGTTGGTAGCCCAAATCCAAACAATTACTAATAAATTAACCGTTTACTAAAAGTTGCGTTTTATGTTTAAATTCTCCTGCTTTATTCTTAGCAATGCAAGTGTAATTTCCTGAATTTCCTACTATTCACTCCAATCTCGGGAAAATTTGTTAAACTTCTAATTCTATTCAAAACTAATCAGTAAATCACCGTTAGAAATCATACAAATTACTACAGTGTAATGGACTACTTTCGAAATCAAATGGTAGAATTTTCGGAGGTACTAAAAATAAATAAAAAATAGAAGGATAAATTGATGGATTGGTTAGAAAAAAAAACTGATTAACTTTTTTAACGCGACTAACCCTTCACTTCTAATTCTACACTATACTCGGTAAATCCCGCTTTGTTTCCTGCGCGGCATGTATAATTTCCAGCGTGTTCAATTCCCACGGAATCAATTATCAAAGAACTGCTTCGTTTGCCTAAAGGTGTTATCACCACACCGTAACTTTGGTCAATTCTACCTCCATTAAAATACCAAGAAATTATTAATGGTAAATCGCCGTGAGAAACTGCGCATGTTATTGAAGCGTATTGTCCTAATTCTGTAGGATTCTCTTCGAAGAAAAACGGGGCAATTCTTGGTAGGACTAATTAAGAATAAATAAAAGGAAAAGGATGAGTTATTACAAATAATTTATAATAATGAAGAAAATCAATAAAACTTAATACCAGTAACTAAAAGTTGAGCCGTATGTTTAAAGTGACCCGCTTTGTTACTTGCAGTACACGTGTAATTTCCTGCATTCGTATAACTGACAGATTCAATGGATAAAAGCGAAGTTCTTTTTCCAATGGTGCTGATACTAACTTCGGGAAATAAATCGAGGTTTTCTCCGTTCAAATCCCATTTAAACTGAATTGGTAAATCTCCCTCAGTTATTAAACACATCACCTGAATAAATTGTCCTGAATGCAGTGGATTATCCTCAAATTCAAACGCGGTAATTCTGGGAGGAACTAAATGGGAATAAAAACAGGAAGAAAATAAATTGAGAAAATGTTAAATTAACTAAATTTGGTTATTATTGCCAATAATTATTTAATTCTAACCGTTAACCATTAATGGCGTGGTGTGAATCGCTTTTCCAGCTTTATTCGTAGTTATACAACTGTAATTTCCTGTGTTCTCATAAGACACCGATTCAATGGCTAAAATCGAGTTTCTTTTTCCAATTTTATCGATGGAAATTTCATTAGAGTTGATTAAAAGTTTTCCATTCAATTCCCATGTTATTTCCAAAGGTAAATCTCCTTCAGATATCAAACAAGCGACTTGTATCGTTTGACCCGACGATGCAGGATTATCATCAAATTCGAAGGGTGATATCTTTGGAGGGACTGCGTGTGGGGAAAGTGAATTGAGAAATTAATTTTAATACTACACTAAATTTAATTATTGTGTTTAATAACTTGTTAACCGTTTATTAAGAGATTAGCAAAGTGACTACTGATCTCGGCGAAAATTATTAAAATACCAGGAATTTATTAATGATAAGTCGTCGTGAGAAACTCTTCGAAGAAAAATGGGGCAATTCTTGGTAGGACTAACTAAAAATATATACATAATAATTCCTCCGTTCAAATCTAGAAATGATCATAGATGAATCACGTGATTCACGATTGAATCACGTCAATTTACGTGACTCACGCTCGATCAGGTAATCAAAAGTATGAATGATTGATTATTAATTAATCGAGTATGATAGAATGGCATTAACACAGCTTAAGCTGCGGAACTTAATTGGGATTTTTTAATATTTTGAGTAACTTCTACTAAGAATTCTTGAAAAATTTTATTACTAAGATTGTTTGGAAAATTGTTACAAACTTACTTCCAATTACTAATTTACTTTCCAAAAATGAAGTAAATTTTGAAATAGCTCACTTAGTTCTTCAGATATAAGCTGCTAAACTTAATTAGGATTTCTTCAATATTTTGAATAATTTTAAAAATTCTTGAAAAATCAATTTTTTGGAAAATTGTTACGAAATTACTTTCAATTACTAATTGAAGCATTTACTTATCGAAAATGATGTCAATTTGAGAATATCTCACTTAGTTCTTCAGATATAAGCTACTAAACTTAATTGGGATTTTTCTAATATTTTGAATAAATTTAAAAATTATTGAAAAATCAATTTTTTGGAAAATTGTTATGAAATTACTTTCAATTACTAATTGGAGCATATACTTTCCGAAAATGAAGTCAATTTGAAAATATCTCACACAGTTCTTGAGATGTAAGCTGCTAAACATGATTGGGATTTTTCTAATATTTTGAGTAAATTTATAAATTCTTGAAAGATCGATTTTTTTGGAAAATTTTTACGAAACTACTTTCAATTACTAATTGGAGCATCTACCTTTCGAGAATGAAGACAATTTGAAAATATCTCACTTAATTCTTGAGATATAAGCTGCTAAACATAATTGAGATTTTTCCAATATTTTGAATAAATTTGAAAATTCTTGAAAAATCGATTTTTTGGAAAACTGTAACGAAATTACTTTCAATTGCTAATTGGAGCATCTACTTTCCGAGAATGAAGTCAATTTGAAAATATCTCACTTAGTTCTTGAGATATAAGTTGCAAAACTTAATTGGGGTTTTTCTAATATTTTCAGCATGTTTAAATTGTTACAAAATTACTTTGAGTTACTAATTGAAGCATCTACTTTTCGAAAATGAAGCCTATTTTGAAATATCTCACTTCGTTCTTGAGATATAAGCTACTGAACTTAATTGGGATTTTTCCAATACTTTGAATAAATTTAAAAATTCTTGAAAAATCGAATTTTTGGAAAATTGTTACGAAATTACTTTCAATTACTAATTGAACCATCTACTTTTCGAGAATGAAGTCAATTTGAGAATATCTCACTTAGTTCTTCAGATATAAGCTGCTAAACTTAATTGGGATTTTCCAATATTTTGAATACATTTAAAAATTATTGAAAAATCAATTTTTTGGAAAATTGTTACGAAATTACTTTCAATTACTAATTGAACCATCTACTTTTCGAGAATGAAGTCAATTTGAGAATATCTCACTTAGTTCTTCAGATATAAGCTGCTAAACTTAATTGGGATTTTCCAATATTTTGAATACATTTAAAAATTATTGAAAAATCAATTTTTTGGAAAATTGTTTCGAAATTACTTTCAATTACTAATTGAAGCATCTTCTTTCCAAAAATGAAGTCAATTTTGAAATATCTCACTTAGTTTTTGATATATAAGCTACTAAATTTAAGTGAGATTTTTCCAATATTTTGAATAAATTTAAAAATGTTTGAAAAATCAATTTTTTGGAAAATTGTTACGAAATCACTTTCAATTACTTGGGAGCATCTATTTTCCAAAACTGAAGTCAATTTTAAAGTATTTAGATAATTCATATGGTTTAAAGGTGGAAATAAATTTTCTTAATCGCCAACATCCATAAAATTATCCATTTTTATAATGTCACAAACACGTATAGCGCTACAACACTCGAAGTATTCTGTTTGTGGGGTTAGGTTTTCTCGCTTATGTATCGGATACCGACTTATCCCGGACCGAATCCACTGATGGATATGAAGAGCTACCACAAAAAGCAAGAAAACTATTTCTTCCACTAACAATGAATATAATAAAACAAATATGAGCACCTTCAATACTTCAAATCGGTTATACCTGAGGATTGTTGGTCATTTTATGACAATTTAATTTTTGAATGAGTTTTTGTGTTTTATGAATTAATTTTGTATACAATTTATTACCAGTGTTACCTTTTTTTAATAACACGTAAGTTTGATTTTACAAGAGAAAAGGATTTTTAATTAAACATTTTGTATCTAATACTACTTTTGATGTTCTCCTCTTACTTTATAAAATAAACATCGATCGTGTAACGCAAATATCAAAAAAAAAAATTTGTGATTTCCTAAAAGTTATCATTTTGGACTAACGTTTTATTGATTTGTGACAATCGATATTCAATCATTCGAAAATGCGATTGCTTTGCGCATAACGTCACAAGAATACTAATTTTGGCGGTAATTACAAAATTTTGATAAACTAACTTCCAAAACTTGCCACTCACGTAAATATCATTATCGTGTGATCTGTAAATATCACACACCACGCTTGTCAATTCATGTGACTCACGATCGATCAGGTGATCGTGTTTTACAGAATGGCAGAATTAACACAAAATTAAAATAAATAATAAATGCTAGAAGATTCTTATTGATAATCATAAATTTAGATTAAATTTTGTATTACGCCAAATTCGTATTTATTTAAAAATTGATTAGAATTTTGACCTAAACATTTAGTTACTGAAAATGTTACTAATCATCTGGAAAACATCAGATTTTCCGTGAATCAACAAGTTTAATAGAAAAAGTATCGTATAGTGCGGAAGCTGTAAACCTTTATAAACTACGGTATAGATCAGCGTTTCTCAACCTGTTTTGACCTGCAGACTAATTGGACAAGAGAATTTGTTCAAAAATTGGAAGGACCAGCTAACTATTTTAACTATTCTGTTAATTGCAAATTCTGTAAAATGAAATGATATTAATTTTTGAACAATAATCATACAGTGTGTTCACGATAAAAGGAATAAATTCAATAAAATTTTAATGCTCCTCTGGTGAATGTTTAAATTTGATGGCTTAACCCAACTCAATTAATATCAAACGCTAATTAACTACTTGGATTGGGTTCAGAAGTTGATGATGCCTCGACCCAACCCAACTAATATTTTATGCTAATACGGTCCTATAGTGTGTCCTGTATTCCCGCACAGGATTAAGAACAAGTAAAATCTGAAATTAAAAGTCTAATGGTGAAACTCACGAACAATATCCTGGAGGATTTGATCTGCGCAATGTGTTGTGTTACGGTGTTTTAAGAAGGACGAACAAGACAACGAATTTTTACATTTTAATGTTCAATTTTACTTATTTTAATGTGTTTATTTTTATGTGTAACAAATTTGTAATTAACTTTATTTGATATTTTGGAATGTTCATTATTTTGAGGTTATAACAAAGCTTCTGAAGATCTTCTGAAGACCGTAAGAAGTCGAAACATGTAAAGTTGCCATTTATAATAAATAACCAATACAAGTACAGATAAAAATACTTTTACTTTAATTATTAATTATTGGTTAACATGGATTATAGTTTAAATCGTTATAATTTTAATAAGTCAAAATGTTCAGTAATTCTATACATGGTTATTTCATTTCTCTTTTGTATTTGTAGCAATATTTTCTTTCCTTTTTCAATTTATTTATTTTAATTTTTTTCATCATTATTTTTTTTTAATTTTAATTGTTCCTAACGCTTTTAATGAAGGGTAAAAACGAGTCCAGGGGAAATAATTAAACATGTAGTTTCTTTATATCAAATTTAACTTTATCTTTTTTTTTTGATAACGACTTCTGGTCACTTCCCCGCCACGAGCTTAGTCTTTTTCTAATTTATATTAAATGTAAATATCCCTATAAGGAGGGACTACCCATGGGCTCACCCCTAAGTGGTTTATTAGCTGATATCTTCCTTAATGAAATGGAGAATAACTCCATAATGAACGAAAAAAACCCTTTCATTGACAATATTCTATTGTGGCAACGCTATGTAGACGATATTTTGGTAATCATTGACACAGACAACGAAAAAATAATTACTGGTATACATCAGTACATTAACACACTGCACACGAAAATTCAATTCACATTGAAGCTTGAAACGAACAATAGAATAAATTTTCTTGATTTTACATTAAATAAAAATAACCAGAATATCCAATTTGAAATATATAGAAAACCCACTCAAACTGACTTAACAATCCCATACGATTCTTTCCACAATATAACACACAAAATAGCGGCATTCAGATCTTATATCTACAGAGCATTTAATACAAATTTAAATGACATAAACTTTGCCAGAGAAAGACATCGCGAGAAACAACACATTTCCAAAAACGATAATAGAAAAAATGATATACAAATATCAAAATAGACAAAAATTAAATAATTATACGAAATTAGAAACACAACAGACACAAGTTACCAAAAAATACAGGTCTATCACATACCAAGGCAATATAAACAACAAAATAAAACAAATAATGAAACAATACAACATTCATATTACAGATAAACCTAACAAAACCTTGAACAATCTACTCATTAATAACAAAGACAAAATTAATAAATTGGATGACAATGGAGTATATGAATTGAAATGCGACACTTGTCATGCAACATACATCGGGGAGACGGGCAGAGCTCTTAAACTCCGAATAAAAGAACATAAAATAAAACAGAATTCCAACTTTGGCAAACATATAAACTTCAACCTGAAACATGAATTCGACGAAAATAAAAATACAAGGATTTTACATCACGTCAATAAAGGTCACCTCATGGAAATCCTAGAAGGATATGAAATTAAGAAATTCATTAATAATAACCCTGATTTGACATGCCTAAATGACCAAATCCAAACTACGCACAGGCCATTATATTCATACCTTCAAACACCTTACACCCCACCCCGTAAACCCCCAGACAGACGAGGACTTCAAGACAGGATGTCATCTTGAGGTCGCACTGATCTGGGTCCTATGGACATCATCCCATCCTTTCCACCCACCCTTCATCGTCAATATCCTGTCCTATACCCGCAACTTTTTCCATTTCCCACAATTTTAATAATAGACTACTAAATTCTTTATAAATTCAAAATTAAAATATCCCCATTTTCAAGAAAAAGTGTGTGCCAACAATGCAATGGTTGTTATCAAAGCGCGCCTTTCCTAACCTATCAACACACAGACGTTTTACTATCTTCGTTCGATTGTTTTCTTCTCCAGTTATCTTAATTTTTATTAACATTTCAAGTGGAATATATAATTATACCGGATAAAATGTTTATGTTACATCTTTGTTGTGATTTTTGACGTAAGTTTTGTAAAGATTGGTTACCTTTGTTTTTGTTATCTCGATTTCGCTAAATAATATAACTTTTAATTTTAAGATTGAGGTTGTAAAAATTTATGTTTATTAGGTAATCTTCTGATGATGCCGTGTAGAAGGCGAAACCGGTAGAGGAAAATAAAATAAAATCCATTTAGTGCAAAAACCATTAGTATTTTTCTAATTTGTTTACATGACGCACAATTGGATAATGGAAAATATTTTTTCATACTCTTCAGGATGCAAAATAATTTCATTAATTTCGTTGTCGTAGCTAGTTAGGTTGGGTTGGATTAAAATTAATGGTTCCAAACCCAATTAATATCTAGCGCTAAGTAGCTCGTTGGGTTGGATTGGATTGAGATAAGTTTGATGGCGCAACCCAACCCAACTAATATCCTATGCTAACTAGCTAATTGGGTTGGGTTAAGGTCTTCACCTAATATTTAACGTTAATATAAACGTTTAAATTGATGTGGTGCATCATTTCTGTCCAAGAGATTGCTCTAAAAATTTATCGAATTTGTTCCTTCCGTCGTGAACGCACTGTATATTCAAAATGATGTGAAAGGGATAAAAATCGTCCAAGGACTGGTCAGATTACTTTGCGGGCCAGTGACAGTCCGCCGGACCAGCGCACATAGGCGAATTTATTAAAAATCTCGGCCAAAATTGGAAAATTTTAGGCATAAGATTCGAAATACAATTATTACTATTCCATTAAGTAAACATTAAGGTATTTGGAAACACCTTTATAATTATTGTAAAAATCAGCTCCAAAATATTTTAGTTGTGAGTTGATTGCTTAGTAAACGGTTATCAAATATTATACAACAAGACGATTGAAAATACTCGATAATACGAGATGTATTGTCTGAAATAAGACGAGACCAAAGGTCGATTTTGTTGTCTATTTACACACGTCAGTGACATCACTGACTGTACCGTATCCATGCTTCCGGATCAGTGTTAAATAATATCGTCGCGTTTATTTCATATATCAGTGCCATCAGTGTCAGTGCAAAGTTTTATTTACACACATCAATGACGTGTCAGTTCGGCATTAGTACAGTATGAATGATATTAATGATTTCTCAGTGACGCATACCTACACAGGGCCATCAGTATTACATACAATTACAATGGTGACTGTAATTTTGAATGAGGAAGAGCAAAAGTTGCACCAGGCGAAGAAGTAAATGTATGAAGCATCAAAGGAGAATTTCCAATTTTGTATAATTACATAATCATATAATTCAACAAATCTTGAATAACAATATAACAAGAGAAAATCGAGCCTCAGATACTGATATATTTCCTGTTCATCTTCTTTATCTACAATTTCTTTACTTAGAATTTTAATATTTTTTAAAATTAAATTTGTTATATTTATAGGGTTTAATTCTTTTTGCACTAACTCAAATAGTTACGCTTAATAACACGTCAAAACGCGTACAAAAACACGTCAGTGAAATTTAAAAAATATCATTGCCGTCATATTTTTATTTTCACTGACACTAAAAACGTACGGAACTGACATGTCACTGATGAATGTAAATAGACTTTAAGGCCATGGTTATCACTTTATACCAAAATTAATTTACAAAAAACCAATAAACATGAAAAATATGTGAATATAAGAATATTAATTTTTTTATTTCGTCATTTTGCTATGTTTCCTGAAAATATATCCATCTGTATTCATACTGCTGAAGATTTAGCAGTGAAACACTGTAATAAGCACTCAGTTGTTTACTATTAGATCCAACGTTCTTGTCCAGATATCGAAAATGTAATAAAAACATTCGATATTTGGCTCAATCTCTTTTTCGGAGATTTTTTGGCATGAAAACAACGATTATTCTTTGGATTACTCTCTCTAAATAAAAAGAAGCTTTAAAGATATGCGCTAAAGTTGATCGTTTTCAAGACTATCTGCTTTTTATTATTTTTTAGGTAATAGTTAAAATAATTTATGTTATGGAAACAAAATTGGTAAATTAATTAATGAATAATAGCTTTTCTTATCAAAACTTTAGTGTATTTTGATAAGAATACTTTATATTTAAAAAGGTAAATGGAATAAGAAATTTTATTCAAACATTCAGAAATGTTATGGTTCTTCTTATCCATAAAGAATACGTTACTGAACGCTACAGTAAAAGTAAAAGTAGAACTTAATCATTTTTTTATGCCAAAAAACCTCCAAATTTGAATCAAATAGAAAGACAAATATATGTATAATAAAAGAAATCAAAAACTTAATTTCAACACCCTGTATCTCCAAACGAAAGCGTTTCTCGATCTATCTATCTTATACAGGGTGAGTGAATAGTGCGGGGACGGAAGATTGTGACTTTACTGTTGAAAATAAAAATAATGTTTTATGCCATCATACATTATTATCAAAGCTGCATCGATTAAAATTATTTTCTGCTATACAGGGTGTTTCACTATTCCAGGCCTATATTCAACTTTATTTTTTTATATGGAACCCTATGTATCTTTTCACATATACAGATTAATTGTCTTAAATGCTATAAGTGCATATCTTGTTTTCAAATTTTGAATGCAAGGTTGCCAAGTTATTAATCATTTTGCGAAAATTTTTGAATAATCATGTGATCATTTAAAATTCGTTATCAGCATTATTACTAAATATTGAAGATTGTAATTCGGCATATACTTTGGGTAATATTATACAGGGTGGTTACTAGAACCGGTTTATTTATGGAATGTTTGAGGGACCATAACTTTGTTATTTTAAATGGAACACCCTATATTTTTGCAATCCCTGAGAAGGCCTTATTAGTTACCTTTCATTTTTGTTAAGCATATGGTATATCTAACATGTGTACTTGTTGAGATAATTACACTATTTCAAAAATGTCGGCATAAACTTAATTTTTTCACAAGAAATAAACTATGAAGAAGACATTTTTAAACAAATGCAAGTGCGTCTATTTTGTAAAAGATGAAGACGTATACATGTGTGCATATTCAGTTCAAAAAAGACTAGAATTCTAGAAATGGGTATTAAAAAAATCAACAACAATGTAATTTTTACGATAATCTTCTATGCAGCAAATAAGCGATGTTTTGTAAAAATAGCTATGTTAACCGCCCTAATATTCATTACTATGCTGTGGTCAACAGTAAATTTATATGAGAAGTAGCCCACTAACAACAATGGTACTAAACTATCTGGGCAGGGATTATAGAATCTTATTTGATCAGATCATATTTCTTCGAGTCAATCGTCAATGGATAATCTTTTTGAATTTCTTAGAAAATCAATTGCCAAAACTTTTAGAAGATGTTTACGAGAAGTTTGACACAGACTGTGGTCTCAGCACGATGGTACACCTCTCCACTATCATAAAATTTTTCCAACATACTTAAATAGAATTTTTGAAAAGTTGTTTTCTTAATACTATTGTCTGTGTACAGATCCATACTTTTCCATCTTTTACGAAATAAACTTACATTTGTGAAAAATCAAATTAATGGGGTTTCAAAGACCAAAGCTATGTTTATCGATATGCCAAATTGCAATCTTCAATATTTAATAATAATGGTGATAATGAATTTTAAGTCACCACAATACTGTTACAAGGGTTTCCACGGTGAAGGATCTTGGCATCACCTTCGATCGGAAACAAAAATTTGATGAACATATAGACGGAGTGGTGCGAAGAGCTTACAGGATGTTGGGTTTTATTAAAAGATCCACTGTACACTTCACGAATCCTGCAGCTATCACCAGTTTATACATGGCATACGTCCTGAGCACTCTTATGTACTCAAGTACTGTGTGGAACCCCCAATATAGTGTGTATATAGAGAGACTCGAAGCTGTGCAAAAAAGGTTTGTGAAGTATTTATGTTTCAAATTTGGAAAGGTATACACAGATTACGTCTCCGCTTGCGGCATTCTCACACTTCGTCAAAGGCGTTATTGTTCTGATGCCATGTTCCTTTTCAAATTGGTAAATGGTGTGTGTGATGCTGCTTCACTGCTGTCTAGTGTAGACTTACACGTCCCCCCACGTCGTCTGCGTTATGATTTTTTGTTTTACGATCCTTCAGCGAGAACAAGTGCCTATCGCAACTCTCCGGTGTTGAGGATGGAGAGGGCGTCGGCAGGCTTGGCGTTGACGTTTTTGGTTTGAATATATTGGCGTATAGACGGCATATTCGGGCCAGAGTTCACGATGTCCTAATCGAAGACATTTAATATCCTATTTTTAATTTTTAATTTTGGAATTATTTTTTGTTTTTTTTTTCCCGTCAACACTATAAAAATATATGTAGAGTTTCTAACAATTTATAACTTGTATGCATGTACGTGTGGCATAGCGTTTGTGGGTTCGTCCCGTTGCTGCGCCCTATTTGTAAATAAATAAATAAATAAACAACATTTTTCAAAAATTTGCACAAAATGATTAATAGCTTGGCAACCTTGCATTCAAACTTTGAAAACAAAGTACGCATTTATAGCATTTAAGACAGGTAATCAACATATCTAAAAAGATGTATAGGGTTCCATTTAAAAAAATGAAGTTGACTAGGGTTCTGGAATTATGAAACACCCTGTATAGTTGAAAATAATTTTAGTCGATGCAGCTTTGATTATAATCTATGATGACACAAAAACATTTTCTTTATTTTCAACAGTGCGGCCACAATCTTCCGTCCTCGTCTTCAATCTCCTGTATAAACTTTTTTTGTTAAGATCTATCAACGGTTAAAGTCTTTTTGGCCAACATTTTTAATTAATTCGCTTCTGAGTCGTGGTTAAGATTTGCTGATGTAAATAACAACGTACACCTACTTCATATCAATATCGCTTTTTATAACTCCGCCTCAAAATCGATTCAATTGAGTCACGCAGGGTTCCATCAAAACCAAAGCCGTTCACGATCACGCACATTCACGTGAGTAGTACAAAAAGTGATGCAAAAAGTGATGGGTCACGCGTAACCCATCGTGAGCCGGTGGGATGACGTAATTTGCACATCATTATTCAAATCCCATTTAAACTAAATTGGTAAATCTCCCTCTGTTATTAAACACATCACCTGAATAAATTGTCATGAATGAAGTAGATTATCCTCAAATTCAAACGCGGTTATTCTGCGAGGAACTAAATGGGAATAAAAACGGGAAAAAAATAAATTGAGAAAATGTTAAAGTAACCAAAATTGGTAATTACTACCCATAATTATTTTATTCTAACCATTAACCATTAATGGCGGGGTGTAAATCGCTTTTCCAGCTTTATTCGTAGCTATACAACTATAATTTCCTATATTCTCATAAGACACCGATTCAATGGCTAAAATCGAATTTCTTTTTCCAATTTTATCGATGGAAATTTCATTAGAGTTGATTAAAACTTTTCCATTCAATTCCCATGTTATTTCCAAAGGTAAATCTCCTTCAGATATTAAACAAGCGACTTGTATCGTTTGACCCGACGATGCAGGATTCTCATCAAATTCGAAAGGTGATATCTTTGGAGGGATTGTGTGAGGGAGAGTGAATTGAAAAATTAATTTTAATACTACATTAAATTTAACAACTTGTTAACCGTTTATTAAGAGTTTGGCAACGTGACTACTAATCCCAGCGGAATTTTTGGCTGTGCAAGTGAAGTTCCCTGCGTTTGTATACGACACTGAGTCGATGGTTAACATCGAATTCCTATGACCAATTTTTCCGGT
Organism: Onthophagus sagittarius; assembly: GCA_036711965.1. Classification (NCBI taxonomy): domain Eukaryota; kingdom Metazoa; phylum Arthropoda; class Insecta; order Coleoptera; family Scarabaeidae; genus Onthophagus; species Onthophagus sagittarius. The sequence goes on from JASERS010000003.1 coordinate 10,328,207, forward strand.
GTAAATTTCGGGAAATCCGTTGAGATCGAAGCCGTTTAAAGTCCATTGTATATCAATGGGCAAATCGCCAATTGGCACGAAACAAGATATTTGAACTGGTTGTCCTGCAGATACAGGATTATCTTCGAAAACGAATGGTGTTATTCGAGGAGGCACTAAAAGGTTATTGAAACAAATTGATAAAGGTGAATTAAGGATAGATTAGTAAAAAATCTAATACAAATCATTTAAAATGTTCTAACCATAAACCATAAGAGCCGTTGTATAAGTAGCTGATCCAGCTCTATTTGTTGCTGTACAACTATAATTTCCACTATTCTCATAAGAAACGTTATCAATAGCAAGAATAGAGTTCTTCTTGCCGATTTTTCCAATAGAAACGGTACTAGAATCACTAAGTAATTTTCCATTAAGAGTCCAATGAATGTTTAATGGCAAATCACCTTCCGATACAAAACAAGCCACTTGAATTGTTTGTCCGGACGATGCAGGATTATCATCGAATTCGAAAGGAGAGACTTTGGGGGGAACTAAGAAAATAACGTTAACACACTTACTACAATTGCAACTAAGTTTCTATAAACTACGATTAAGTTTTTAAAAATTAATAAAAAGCAGAAATTTCATTGACCGTTTACGTTTAAATGGGTAACATGAACATCTTCGCCCGCTAAATTTTTCGCCCTACAGCTATAGTTTCCAGCGTGTTCATAAGAAACGGGTTCTATGGTTAGAAAAGAACCCCTTTTTCCCATTTTCCCGGAAGATATATCATTAAAATCGCTAAGCGGCTTATTATTGAATGCCCATGTTATTTCCAATGGAAGATCGCCATCAGAAACGAAACATGTCACTTGAATCGAGTGTCCAGAAGAGACAGGGTTATCTTCGAAGATAAATGGTGTAATTCTTGGCGCAACTATTAACACACAAAGGAGATAATTTATTTAAAGGTTAAAAAATTATTTAGGAAACTAAGGAAGCAAATTAAAGCACACCAAAAATGCGAAACACTAAAAATATGAAAAAATGATAAGCGAAGCTAATTAAGCGAAATAACCATTGACGAGTAGTTGAGCAGTGTGCCTATCTTCGAAACCTTGGTTTCGTGCTACGCATGTATAAAAGCCAGCGTGTGCGTAAGAAACCGATTCAATGGTGAGCATTGACGTCCTCGGGCCCACTTTGGTGGCGGAAATTTCCGGAAAAGCTTCAACGTCCGTGTTATTAAAATACCAAGTGATGTAGAGAGGGAAATCGCCTTGAGCCAAGCAGAACGTTTGAACGTATTGTCCTTGAGAGGCTGGGTTACCCTCAAATTCGAAGGGAGTCACCTTTGGAGGAACTAAAGAGAGTTAAGTCTAATCGTAAGTTAATTAAATTAATTCAAACATAATATTAAAAAATAATTCGATTTAAGTCATAATCTACCGTTTACTCTTAAATTAGCAGAATGATTTGTTTCGCGTGCGGCGTTCTTTGCCAAACTTTCGTTCCAGCGTGGATATCTTCAGTAGATAATAGAGATATGCGCGTGAGTGATTTTCTTATGCCCGCTCACGATCCAGACCAACGCGAGACACTTGGGTCACGTTAATTCACGTAATTCACCCTCGATCAGATGATATTAATTAATCCTATTTCACAGAATGGCAGAATTAACAGGAAAACATCAGAAACATTATTTGAATCCTAGGTAATACTAACAGAAACCAGAAACCCTAAAAAATTTTCCTTGAATCGACAAGTATAATAGAAAAAAAGAAGTATATCAACGTACAAGTTTTCCATATCAAGATCGGTTTTTATAACTCCGTCTCTTTACTTATGTGGACAAAAAAGAATTATTGACTAAGGGCCGGATTAAAAGGACCACACCTTTTTAGATATAGAGAGATAATAGATACATTATTTTAGTTTCAACAAATTTGAATATGATCCTGTAATTATTATAAAAACCTGACCGGAAATTCAAAGGGCACTGTGTTCTCTAACGTAATATATTTGAAAATATAAATGGTGTAGATGTGATTGACTCGACATTTAAAACTCAAACTTAAAACTAGGGTTGGGCGATACCTTCGAGAGTTCATATTACGTCCAGAAAAATTGAAATGTTTTCAGAAGACTAGCAATATTTCTAGAAGATTTGATACTGGTTACAGAAGACTTGATATGCTTTCAGAAGACTCGACGCTGCCTTTGGTAGACTTTATACTGCTTATTAAAAACTTTAAATGCTTCTAGAAGACTTGATACTTCCCCTAGAAGACTTCATACTGGTTGTAGAAGACTTGAAATGCATTCAAAGGACTTGACATTCCTTTTGGAAGATTTGAACTCCTTCTAGAAGACTTGAAATCCTTCCAGAACACTTATTATTATTTCTCTTAGAGGAATTGATGCTGCTTCTAGAAGACTTGATATTGTTTCCAGAAGATTTGATGCTGGTTGTAGACTACTTAAAATGCTTCCAAAAGACTTGACATTGCCTCTGGAAGACTCGAACTACTTCTAGAAGACTTGAAATGCTTTAAGAATAATTAATATCCTCTTTGGAAGACTTGATACTGGTTCTAGAAAACTTAAAAGGTTTTCGAAAGACTTGCAATACATTTAGACGATTTGATGCTGGTTATAGTAGCCTGGAAATGCTTCCAAAACGTTTGGCATTGCCCCTGGAAGACTTGAAATATTTCTGGAAAACTATCAATACATTCAGAAGATTTGATGTAGGTTATAGAAACCTTGAAATACTTCCAAAGCATTTGGTATTGCTTCTGGAAAACTTGAAGTGCTTCCAAAAGACTTGACATTATCTCTGAAAGATTTGAACTACTTCTAGAAGACTTGAAATGCTTTAAGGATACTTAATATTTCCTTTGGAAGACTTGATATTGCTTCTAGAAGCCTTAAAGGGTTTCCAGAAGACTTTCAATACATTCAGAAGATTTGATGCCGGTTGTAGAAGCCTTGAAATACTTCCAAAACATTTGGAATTGCTCTTGGAAGACTTGAAGTGCTTCCAAAAGACTTAACATTATCTCCGAAAGATTTGAACTACTTCTAGAAGACTTAAAATGCTTTAAGAATACTTAATAATTCCTTTGGACGATTTGATATTGCTTCTAGAAGCCTTAAAGGGTTTCCAGAAGACTTTCAATACATTCAGAGATTTGATGCTGGTTATAGTGGACCTGGAAATACTTCCAAAGCATTTGGTATTGCTCCTGGAAGACTTGAAGTGCCTCCAAAAGACTTGACATTATCTCTGAAAGATTTGAACTACTTCTAGAAGACTTGAAATGCTTTAAGGATACTTAATATTTCCTTTGGAAGACTTGATATTGCTTCTAGAAGCCTTAAAGGGTTTCCAGAAGACTTTCAATACATTCAGAAGATTTGATGCCGGTTGTAGAAGCCTTGAAATACTTCCAAAACATTTGGAATTGCTCCTGGAAGACTTGAAGTGCTTCCAAAAGACTTAACATTATCTCCGAAAGATTTGAACTACTTCTAGAAGGCTTGAAATGCTTTAAGAATACTTAATATTTCCTTTGGAAGACTTGATATTGCTTCTAGAAGCCTTAAAGGGTTTCCGGAAGACTTTCAATACATTCAGAAGATTTGATGCTGGTTATAGTGGACCTGGAAATACTTCCAAAGCATTTGGTATTGCTCCTGGAAGACTTGAAGTGCCTCCAAAAGACTTGACATTTTCTCTGAAAGATTTGAACTACTTCTAGAAGACTTGAAATGTTTTAAAAATACTTAATATTTCCTTTGGACGACTTGATATCGCTTCTAGAAGCCTTAAAGGGTTTCCCGAAGACTTTCAATACATTCAGAAGATTTGATGCCGGTTGTAGAAGCCTTGAAATACTTCCAAAACATTTGGAATTGCTCCTGGAAGACTTGATACGCTTCCAAAAGACTTGACATTATTTTTGGAAGATTTTTAACTACTTCTAGAAGACTTAGAATGCTTCCAGAACACTTGCCCGTATGCATAGTGGATCGCCAGCGAATCTTCGAAGTTTCTCCTTTCAGAAGCCGAAAATTTTTACACAACTGGCAGATTTCAGATAACTGGAAAGAAAATAACTAAAAATATGAAGCGACTTCCTTTTTCCACAATGTTCCGTATACATATTTTTTTATATTTTAATATAGATTCTTTATAGAGATTTAAGGGGCTTCAACCAGAGTTCCGTGAATTGTGTTATAACATGAATAATAAGAAAAATATCCCATCAAAGTAGGCGATATATTAAATTTCCACAAAATTTAGAAAAAGTGTTAGTTCAGTTCCGGAGTGTTGCTAATTTCTCCAGTGTTGTAGGGTGTATAGACTCTACTCATATCTCCATCGTGACCACTGGAATACCTTATGCCGAATTACTCCGTAAGAAAAACAGAACTTTTTCAATAAATGTCCAAGTTACAGCAGGACCTACATAAGAAAAATTCGACATTGTGGCAAGATATCCAGGAAGTTATCTGGGTATTCGCTTGGTGATGCTGGATATCCTTGCTTACCATACCTTTTAACCTCATTACGAGAACCTCGGACTCGGGACGACAGGCGATACAATGAGGCACATATAAAAACAAGAAGTACAGTAGAAAGAGTATTGCTTGAAACTTGTTGTTTGAATCACAGGTTTGGTAATAAACTATCAACTTCCTGCTACATTATTATAGCCTGTGCTGTCCTTTGTAATATTGTAAGAATCGCCAAGTGTCAACTTCAGAGATTCGCTAGAGATCGACTATCCACACGGGCCTTAATACTCTCTTAGGAAGACTTAGTAATGCTTCTAAGCAGACTTACTACGTTTCCAGAAGATTTGCAATACATTCAGAAGATTGCTTCCAAAACACTTGATATTGCCTCTGGTAGACTTGAAATGCTCCCAAAATACTTTGTTTTGCCTTTGGAAGACTTGAAATGACTTCGGAAAGACATGACATGCTTCTAGATGAATTGATACTGTCCTTGGAAGACTTGATTGTGATTCTAGAATACTTGAAACGCTTCCCAAAGACTTTACATTGCTTCTGGAAGACTTGACACTGTTTACAGAAAACTTAAAAGCTTTCGAGAAGACTTACAATACTTTAATAAGATTTGATACTGCTTCTAAAAGACTTGAAATACTTCTAAAAGACTAGATATTGCTTCTAAAAGACCTAATGAAATACTTCCTGAAGACATGATGTCAAAATGACAAAATGCAAAATCCTGGCATAAGTAGTCCAAAAACTGTCAATTAAAAGGCGAGAAGTTGTTAATAAAATTTGATTTTGCTTCCAAAATACCAAATGCTATTGGCAAAATGCAATATCTTTGTCTCAAAAATTTAAAAATTGCCAATTCAAAACTAGATACAGCTTATAAAACTCTAAAGACTGCTGGCAGAAGACATTTCTTTCGCAAACCAACCATAGGCGCAAGATACGTGGTAGTTCATACAGTCTTTTTCCAATTGAGTTATTTTCATTACCCAATACCCTTATTATTCAAGAAAACAGCTGCCTATGACCCTAATCGTTATTCCCACCATATGCTCTTGATAATCTTCCCGATTAGCGCATATTACGTGTTTTTAACACTAATGGGTTTTGAAATAATGAACATTAACCACATATTGAATCTCATCTTCAAAGTATTTTGGCCCCCTTAACGCATTATCTCTATACACATCTCTACAGGGTGTATCATCGGTTGTGGTATTGACTTTTTTTCTGTCTAAATTTCAAGATAGAAACTCCAAATTCGGTATGTATTAAGTCACCCTACTTGAGCAGGTGATGATCATGTCAAATAATTTTTTTATTGCACGGTTTGCGAAAAATTTGTAAAATGACAAAGATACGACATGAGTTAGTCAGTTCAATACAAAATTTTGCAGAAAAAAAAAAGAAAAAATTAAAGTTCCGCAGGATTATTATATTCTTGTTATACCTGCGTTAAGTTATAATTGTTATAACATGTTTAAAATGCCATTTACTTTTTCGAATAACGAAAAAAAGGACATGATTTTTCAAAAAAACATTTTAAAGGCTTGTGGATGGTCTTAGGAAAACTGGCTCCTTTAAGCCTAAGAAGAGAACTCTGGTAGAAAAGCGTGATACACACGAAATAAATCAGGCTCTAGTACTAAACCTTTTGGATAACGATTCGAGAGATCAGTCGTCAATGTGGAGTTACGAAAACGACACCCATATCATATCAACCTGCACCAAGAGTTACACGGCAATGACTTCTTGAATCAAGAAGATTTCTGCATATGGGCTTTAGAACAAATGAATATGAATGAAAACTTATTTCAAAGGAGATTGTTTACCGATGAAGCAAGCTTTAAATCGTGTGTAAATGTCAGTAAACATAACTTACACGTACATTTGGGCGTCAACCAAATGAATGCGAGAAGAAGGAAATTAAAATCATTGGGCACTGAATGTAATAGGGCATTATTTTTTTAAAGGTACTTTGACAGGAGATATATATGTAAACTTTATTCAAAATGAATTAGACAATTATTTAGAGGACATTCCGTTATTAAACGTGACAAATAATAATTTGCGAATTATTAAAACCGCGCAACCGTGTAATAAAAAAAAATATTTGAAGATGCTCACCACCTGGCCAAGTAGGGTGGCTTACTACATATCCAAATTGGAGTTTCTATCTTAACATTTAGACGTCAAAAAAAGCCATTACTACAACCGATGTTACCCTATATATAAAGTTTTCTTAATATTGTTGTATTTTTCGTTAATAATTAAAAAATCGACCCAATCGAGTCACGCCGGGTTCCGTTGAAATCAAAGCCGTTCACGATCACGAGAGTGGTACAAAAATTGATGCTCGCTCACGGTGAGTCACGCATGAACCATCGTGACCCGACCGGACTCACGTAATTTGCACATCTCTAATAGATAATTGACCTATACGTTTATTCGTTTTTATAACAGATATTCCAAGTTGATCTATCGCCGTTTTGTTATTTAGTACCCATAATATTTCAATTGGAAAGTCGATTTCGCCGGAATTTACTATATTTTCGCTGAACTCAAACGGCGCAATTGCAGGGGGAACTGTCACAATAAATCATTCAATATATTACAAAGGAAATATTATTAAAAGGATAAAAATTAGTATAATCTATTCTAAAATCCATGCATAAATTCTAAATTAAACATCTAAATCTCTATTAGGTACCATTAACCAATAAAACCGCCGAATATCGAGCATATCCTGCAGCATTTGCAGCTAAACATTCATAAGATCCACTGTGAACATCTTCAACGGAATCAATAGAAAGTTGGCTGATTCTCTTATTTGTTCTCATTATGGAAATTCCGGAATGATCGGTTACAGAAACGTTATTTAACGTCCATGTAATATTTATTGGAAGATCTCCTTTACTAACAGTACAAGTTAAAGAGGCCATATCTCCAGAATTAACAACCTCATCCCCAAATTCGAAAGGAACGATTACAGGAGCAACTATAAAAGGAAAAGGATTAAACGTGGGAATAAACGAAATCACATTTAATCTAATTTGTGCAGTTAAAATCCCTTTTAATACCATTAATATACAAAGTCGTTGAATGAACAGTTTCACCCGCGATGTTTTTAGCTTTACAAGTGAAATCTCCGGCGTGATGCGGTTGTACGGAATTTATAGTCAACAAACTAGTTCGTCCACCAATCGGAATTGTTGTTATTCCTAACACGTCGAGGATTTCTTTTCCATTCAAAGTCCACTCTATCTTAAGTGGTAAGTCCCCTTTGCTTACGTAACAATTAATTTGAGCGCTATCTCCGGTGTTTGATTGGCCTTCAAATTCGAATGGGGTTATGTGAGGGGCAACTGTAAGAAGGTTAAATGGATAATGAGGGACAAAATAGAAAATAAAACGCTTTTTAAATTTTCCAAGTACCATTAACATGCAAGATTGAGGTATGTGCTGTTTCTCCTGCTAAATTCGAAGCGTGACAAATAAATTTTCCTGCATGTTCGGCGGAAATTTGATCGATGTTTAAGTAACTCGTTCGAAGATTTATCATGTTTACGGTAACTCCGGGAATTTGGTTTATGTCACGACCATTTAGCGACCAAGTTATGTTAAGGGGTAGATCCCCTTTAACGGAACATGTAATCGAAGTCATATCACCCGTGTTCATTTGATCTTCGAAGGTGAAAGGAACAATTTGAGGAGCAACTGGAATGGTTTAATTTATAATAGAATAAGAAACGATAAAGAATATTATTAATACAAAAACTAACATAATTATCAATATTCTACCATTAACTTGGAGATTAGCTGAAAAACTATGTTCTCCCGCTTTATTTTTCGCTAAACAAGTGTATTTTCCGGCGTGTTCAGCGTTGATTGATTCTATGGTTAAAGTGCTCAATTTTTTATTAACCAACACAATCGAAATCCCTTGATTTTCCTTAATCGGTCGATCATTTAAGAGCCAAGAAATATTAATAGGCGAATCTCCTTTGGAAATTGAGCAAGCTACAGAAATACTGTCCCCCGAATTCATTTCTTCTTCCCCAAACTCGAAAGGAAGTACTTGAGGAGCCACTGATTCGGAAAATTAAAAGGATATTTGATATTTGAAAGCGTGCACGAACTTATTTAACATTTAGATTTAGTATCTAAATACCTTAAAACTAAATTAATTTAAATACCATTAACGTGTAAATAAGCCGAATACGAAGTTTTTCCTGCGATATTTTCAGCTGTACAAGTATATTGTCCGGCGTGATGAGCTTGAACCGACTCAATGGTTAATTGGCTAACACGTTTATTTGTATTGGCCACCGTGACGTCGTCTATTGAACTTATGGTTCTATTTTCCAACGTCCACGAGATCCTAATTGGAAAATCTCCTTTAGTAACAGCACAATTCACGATGGCCATATCGCCGGAATTAACCACGTCTTCACCAAAATCAAAGTGTAAAATTTGCGGAGCGACTGAAATGAAAATGACGCGATGGGAGAAGTTTTATGTGCACTCTGCAGAGAACTGGGATGGATTTGAAATTATTATAAAAAAAATAAAATAAAATTTAAATAAAGTTCAAAAAATGGTACCATTAACGATTAATTCTGACGCAAAATACGCAGATCCAGCTAAATTTGAAGCTCTACAAGTGTATTTTCCCGCATGCTCAGCGTGGACCGAATCTATGCTTAATCCACTCGATTTCTTTCCTACGCGTGAAATTGTTATTCCTGGTACGAGATCGATTCTTTTCCCATTTAAAAACCAATCGATGTTAATCGGTTGATCGCCTTTGTTTAAGGCGCATGTTATGTAAGCTGAATCTCCGGCGTACAAACTTTCCTCGCCAAAATCAAACGGGATAATATGAGGTGGCACTGGATGAGTTTAATGAAATAATGATAGAAAATGAATTAACATTAAGGCTGCGTTAAACGTCTAAAATGTAAACATTTTACTATAGGGTTAAAATGGACATATAAGGCTTTGTAGTAATATCGCCAAAGACAGATATTTTTATTGTTATTAATGAAAAAAAAAAATCACAAAGTTGGGTGTATTTTTGGCCACATTGCATCGTTTATACAGAGAAAACTAATTCACAAATCACTTCGAAAATTCACTCACTTCGAGCAGAACATTCCCCAGAAATAGTTTAAGATCAGAACGACACCCCTTATTACGTTAATTTGTAGAAAACTTGGAATTACGTACTTACATGTAAACTATAATATAAAAAATAATCGATTTAAAAAAATTGAAACACAAGATCTAATTGAGATATCGCAATGAACTAAAAAGCAATTTGAAGCAAATTTATTCATTATTTCGATCCCCAAGGATGGTTATTTCGAATCCTTAAATCTCAAAGTTACGATTTTTTGATAAAACTTAATCATATATTTGATTTAAAAATATCGTATCTCAAGATCTAATTGAGATATCGCAATGAAATAACAAGCAATTTGAAGTAAATTTATTCATTATATAGATCCCGAAAGATGGTTATTTCGAATCCTTAAATTTCAAAGTTACGATTTTTTGATTAAAACTTAGTCATATATTTGATTAAAAAAAATAATCGACTTAAAAAAATCGTATCTCAAGATCTAATTGAGATATCGCAATGAAATAAAAAGCAAATTGGAGCAAATTTATTCATTATTTAGATCGCCAAAGATGGTTATTTCGAATCCTTAAATCTCAAAGTTACGATTTTTTTATTAAAACTTAAATCATATATTTGATTAAAAAAAATAATCAATTTAAAAAATCATGTCTCAAGGTATAATTGAGATATCGCAAAGAAATAAATCGCAATTTGAAGCAAATTTATTCATTATTTAGATCCTCAAAGATGGTTATTTCGAATCCTTAAATCTCAAAGTTACGATTTTTTTATTAAAACTTAATCATATATTTGATTAAAAAAAGTAATCGATTTAAAAAAATCGTATCTCAAGATCTAATAGAGATATCGCAATGAAATAAAAAGCAATTTCAAGCAAATTTATTCATTATTTAGATCCCAAAGATGGTTATTTCGAATCCTTAAATCTCAAAGTTACGATTTTTTTATTAAAACTTAATCATATATTTGATTAAAAAAAATAATCGATTTAAAAAAATCGTATCTCAAGATCTAATAGAGATATCGCAATGAAATAAAAAGCGATTTCAAGCAAATTTATTCATTATTTAGATCCCAAAGATGGTTATTTCGAATCCTTAAATCTCAAAGTTACGATTTTTTGATTAAAACTTAATCATATATTTGATTAAAAAAAATAATCGATTTAAAAAGATCGTATCTCAAGATCTAATTGAGATATCGCTATGAAATAAAAAGAAATTTGAAGCAAATTTATTCATTACTTAGATCCCCAAAGATGGTTATTTCTAATCCTTAAATCTCAAAGTTACAATTTTGTGATTAAAACATAATCATATATTTTATTAAAAAAATAATCGATTTAAAAAAATCGTATCTCAAGATTTATTTGAGATATCGCAATGAACTAAAAAGCAATTTGAAGTAAATTTATTCATTATTTGGATCCCCAAAGATGATTATTTCGAATCGTTAAATCTCAAAGTTACATTTTATTGATTAAAACTTAATCATATATTTTATTTAAAAAAAATTGATTTAAAAAAATCGTACCTCAAGATCTAATTGAAATATCGCAATGAAATAAAAAGTAATTTGAAGCAAATTTATTCATTATTTAGATCCCCAAAGATGGTTATTTCGAATCATTAAATTTCAAAGTTACGATTTTTTAATTAAAACTTAATCATATATTTGATTAAAAGAAATAATCGATTTAAAAAAATCGTATCTTAAGATCCAATTGAGATATCGCAATGAAATAAAAAGCAATTTGAAGCAAATTTATTCATTATTTAGATCCCCAAAGATGGTTTTGTCGAATTATTAGGTCTCAAAGTTACGATTTTTTGATCAAGTTCTACTCATTCTATTGAATGAGTTTCTGTTTGTTCTTCTTATGATATACTTTTGCGTGCATATTTTTTATCAGATAAATAAGTGGTATATCTGCAAAAACAATCTTTCATTTTATCATAAAAAAGAAGCTTCCTAATTATATACGCCATAAACTAAACGGTAATAAACATTTCTTTTATTGTAAAACTAAAAGTAAAAATAACAACAATATCAATGTTTAGATATATTGTGGTAAAGGCTAATATTATTATTAAGAAATAAATTAAAAAGTGTTTCGGCCAATCCGAGCGAAGTTGAAAAGATGGTGCCCACCTCAAACGGAACGTGGCGTCTTACCGTCTACGCACGATATATAGATATAACGAGATTAACATATTCAAAAAATTCTTATTGAATTTGTAATAAAATAATTTTATCTAAAATTTTAAACATCGTTTTATGTACATATCGTGCGTAGACGATAAGACGCTACATTCCGCCTGAGGTGGCACCATCTTTTCAACTCCGCTCTCATTGGCCGGAACCCTCCTCCTCCCTGCATGGCGTATTTCTGTTTCTTTTTAATTTATACTTCCATTAAATCGCTTATAAAAAATTAGGGAGACCTACCCTTTGAAATACTGATATCGGAGTCCGGCAAACGACATTTTGTTAAAAATTGCGTTAAAATTCGCAAAGTTAAAATAAATGCAACAAGTATCATCAAATAAGATTTAGGCAACAGGAATCCTTGCGAATTATTTGGGCATATGACGACCGATTAAATAGTCTCGCCTCTCGCTTGATAAGAGTAGTGATGGGGAAAGAATCGCTTGAAGATACGAATTTTATTTATTTCCTCAAATAAACGACATCTGTTTGCGACAAGATCTCGAGTCAAAGCGATCTCGAGATTTAGAGGTCATCTCAAGAACGTTCAACGTTTAACGCGGCCTTAATGAACAATTTAATTCAGAGAAGAATAATAAGTGAAGCGATGAGGTTGAAGGAGTTTGAAAAGAAATGGAGTTGTAATAAAAATAAAAATATCTCGAATCAAAACATAAACGTATAAAGTACCATTAATAGTTAACAATGTGGTGAAGTATGCTGATCCGGCTAAATTCGAAGCCCTACAAGTGTATTTCCCGCTATGATCTGCATTAACTGAATCAATGTTGAGTCCACTGGCTTTTTTTCCAAAACGATTTATTGAAATACCATTTGCGTAATCGATTTTCTTCGAATTTAGAAACCAATCAATGTTAATGGGTTGATCGCCTTTGTTGACGTTACACATTAACGAAGCGGAATCCCCGGCGTTGAAGGCATCAACGCCAAAATCGAATGGAGTTATATGAGGAGGGACTGAAGATTAAAGGGATTTTTAAAATGTAACAAGTTCTAAATGATAAAATAAAAAAAATAAACAAAATTTGTATACTATTGATGGCTAATCCTGTAGTATAATAAGCTGACCCAGCTGCATTGGTAGCTTTACAGGTGTATTTCCCACTGTGGTGTTCCTGAACTGACTCAATGTTTAAAATAGAATTTTTCTTGCCAAAATTTCCAATCATAATGCCGATCTCACCATCGATCGGCTTGCTGTTTAAGAACCATTCAAAAACGATTGGGGTATCACCCATATTTAATGAACACGTTGCAGAAGTTGATTCACCCGCGTTTAAGGTGTCTTGACCAAAATCGAAAGGAACGATATGTGGGGGAACTATAAGATGAAAATATGAGAGAAAAAGGAAGAACTTAAATATGAATATAACGAAAAAGTTAAGTGCTACATCAACATTTTGAGTACCATTAACATCTAATGTTGCAGAATAATTTGTAGATCCTGCCTTATTTATGGCTTTGCAAGTGTACACCCCAGCATGATTTGCAGCTACAGATTCTATCGTTAAAGCACCAATTCTTTTCCCGTTTCTACTAGTAACGATACCAATTTCGTTTGTAGTCGGTTTAGAATTTAAGTACCATTCTATGGCGATTGGGGTATCACCTTTAGCGATAATACATTGTATCGAAACGGTATCGCCCGAATTTACAGATTCATCACCGAACGAAAATGGCGAAATATGCGGCGAAACTAGAATAAAATAAAATAAAAGAGTGCTTGGTGTCGAAGAAATAAAGGGGATAATAATTAATTAGTCATTTAAATTAAAAAGAAATAAAGATCTAATTATTACTATTGATGGATAACCCGGTTGTGTAATAAGCTGATCCTGCAAGATTTGTAGCTTTGCATGTATATTTTCCGCTATGATACTCTTGAACCGATTCAATGTTCAAAAATGAGTTTTTCTTTCCAATGTTTCCTATGATAACACCATCGAAGTCGACAATTAATTTACCGTTCAAAAACCATTCAAACGAGACTGGAGTATCGCCCATATTTAACGCGCAAATTGTTGATGTTGAAGCCCCAGCGTTCATGGTTTCATGGCCAAAGTCAAATGGTGTGATATGAGGAGGAACTGTATATGAAAGGTTTTGTTATAAATAAATTTTTGGAAAAAACTAAAATAAAATCTTAAATAAATATGATTTTATGTACAATTTATAGCAAATCCCGTTGTGTAATACGCCGACCCTGCTACATTTGTTGCTTTGCACGTGTATTTCCCACTGTGATGTTCTTGAACCGATTCAATGTTTAAAATGGAATGTTTCTTTCCAAAATTAGCAATCACAATACCGGGAATGTCAATAATGGGATGACCATTTAAGAACCATTCGAATAAAACTGGTGTATCACCCATATTTAAAGTGCATGTTGCAGATGGTGATGCTCCCGCGTTCATTGTTTCATGACCGAAATCAAACGGTGAGATGTGAGGAGGAACTGTGTATGAAAGGACTTTTTGTAAATAATTGTTAAGATTGTGGAAATAAAGAAAATATAAATTAAAAGCAATAAAATAAAAAAAATGTATGTACTATTAATAACTAATCCTGTTGTATAATATGCTGACCCAGCCAAGTTGGTAGCTTTGCAGGTATATTTCCCGCTATGATGTTCTTGAACTGACTCAATATTCAAAATAGAAGTTTTCTTTCCAAAATTACCGATCATAATACCATCAATATCAATAATAAGTTTTGAGTTTAGGAACCATTCAAACAAAACTGGGGTATCTCCCATATTAATCGTGCACGTGGCGGAAGTTGATGCTCCAGCGTTCATAGTTTCGTGACCGAAATCAAATGGAGTTATGTGAGGAGGAACTGTGCAATAATTAAAGGAAGTAAAGTAAGAGTGAAAAAAAAGTTCTAATAAATTAATCTAATTTCGATTTGAATACCATTCACATCGAGTGTTGCAGAATAATTTGTTGATCCTGCCATATTTGTTGCTTTGCAAGTGTAAGTTCCGGCATGATCTGCAGCTACAGAATCGATAGTCATCGAGCTAACTCGTTTACTAACTCGGCTAGTAAAAATACCATCTTCGTTTGTAGCCAATTTAGAATTTAAGTACCATTCTATTTGGATTGGACTATCACCTTTTGCGATGATACACTGAACTGAAACGGTATCACCGGAATTCACTGTTTCGTCAGTGAAGGAAAATGGTGATATATGGGGAGGAACTAAAATAGGATTTGAAAATATTAATCGCTAATAAAGAAAATTTAAAGAATATGGAAAGATAAGAACTAAACATTTTCCAATATTATACCCTTAACAGCCAATTTCCCATGTAATATTTAAAGACAGTTATTGAGGTTCTTTGTACCTTCCAAGAACCTTTTTTATTACCTTTTTGTGAATTTGGGATGTTATTATTGTTTATGAATCGCTTAAAAAAAGCCGGAAACATCAAGATGAAGAGAAAAGGTACATAACAAACCTTTAACGTCGGCGTTGGTTAATGTAGAGAAAATAATTGATCATTGTTCCGAAACGAAATTGACGAAATTGAAGACGATTCTGATTCAGAAAATGATTGTATTATTGAAAGTGATCATGACACAAATAGTGAACAATATGAAAGTTTCAAAAGCAATGAGTCAGACGACGACATCCCATTGGCCTCATATATGAGATATTTAATTTTATCATGGACGTGATGCACCCAATGGAAAAAAGAAGTTCCTCCCAAAAATGTTAGAACGAAGAGACATAATTTTGTGTCCAATAAACCGGGCCCTAGTTGAGAAATAAAAAATGCTTTAACGCCATTTGATGCTTGGAAGTGAATGATAACTAATAATGTATTAGAATTGATTGTAATCTATACCAATACATACATAGAAAAAGTTCGGCCCCAGTTTGCAAAAGAACGTGACGCAATATCTACTAATATATCTGAAATCAGCGCGTTATTTGAATTATTATATTACGCTGGAGTAATTAAATCAGCACATCTGAATACATACGATTTATGGGTAAAAGATGGTTCTGGAATGGATCTATTCAGTTCGTGTATCTCCAGGAAAACGTTCCTGTTTTTGCGAAGGTGTCTTCGTTTTGATGATGTGAAAGATCGACGTCAAACGAAGAATATTGATGAATTGGCATCCTTACGAGAGGTTCTTTCAATACTACAGCAAAATATGCCGGAATCTTATATAAGAAGAGATTGATGATAAATTAGAACCATGGAATTAAAATATTTTTGCTGTATGATGCTCAAAGTGATTATACGAATAACTTTGATACGAAGCAAATGAAAAGAAAATCTTCTGAAACCCATAGATAAAACGTGAAGGAACGTTTTATGATGGACAATTGGTTCATGAGTGAACCAATTGATATGGATACTTTGCTAGAAAAACATAAAATTACGTGTATTGATACTCTTCGCAAAAATAAACGCGAAATCCCAAATGAATTTGTAATAACAAAAAGAAGAGAATGATACTCAACATTATTTTCATTCTAGAGAAATAAAATGTTGCTTTTATATATACCTAAGCAAGGTAGAAAGGTTATTTTGGCTTCAACAATGCATGAAACAACGCCTGTTGACAACAGTTCTATACAAACGAAATCAGAAGTTATATTATTTTATAATTCAACGAACGGTGGTGTTGATACTGTTGATGCTTTGTGTGAAACGTATTTAGTATCTAGAAAATGGTCTTGATGATTCCTTACTAAATCCGTTGGTATGTTAAACACCGTAGCTATAAATGCTTTAGTAATTCATAAAAGCAAGAATCTAACAAACATATTGTGTATAGGAGAGATTTTTTGAAGTCCCTTGCTGTGGAGTTGTATAAAGAACATTTACAATACCATCAAATTATAACGTTACCATGTTGCATAAAAACAATTAATATGTGAAAAACGGTGGTGGACGCAGAAATACCTCCAAAACGTCCAAAGATTATTTTATTATATTTATATTTTATTATTTATATAATATGTGATTTTCATGTTTAATTTAGATTCGGTACCAATAATTATTTAATTAAAATACGCAAGCAAGAATTCTTTTTATTTTTATCTTTAAAACAGTATCTTGCAACATGGATCACATAGTTAACACTAAGAATATTACTTCTTCAATAATCCATGGATTTAAAAGGATCTACATTAGGAATGAAATTACAAAAAACATTTTTTTTTTCATAAATAATTGTATAAAGGATAAATTAACGCCATTATTCGCCAAAATCAAATGTTTTTCACTGAAAGAGGAAACAAGACGAAAGGTCATTCAAAAGTGACTGAAAAACGAAAAAGGAAAACATTTTAAAACCATTAACATCAATCTAGAGAAGATGGCTAAATATCATAGAGAACTAACAGAAATCTTCCACCATTTACAACTCGAGGAGCTAATAAACAAGATTCGATCACATGCAGTACAAGTAAGATAGGATGACGTAAACAAAGAGAAGAAAAAACTTAATAATCTCAGAAAATACAAACACATTGATGGTAACACAACTACACCCCAAAGAACAGCCCAACTTTTTACAAATTTGTCTAATACCCAAATCATAGATGTTGAGATTCAATTTCTAAACAATAACCATAATTTCGCACTCATGAACACTTTACTTCTCGCCCTAGATGAGAAGTAAAAAATGTTTTAACGCCATTTGATGCTTGAAAGTGAATGATAACTAATGTATTAGAATTGATTGTAATCTATTTTAATACATACATAGAAGAAGTTCGGCCCCAGTTTGCAAGAGAACATGACCCAATATCTACTAATAAATCTGAAATTTGCGCGCTATTTGGATTATTATATTACGCTGGAGTAATGAAATCAGCACATCTGAATACATATGATACATGGACAAAACGTGGTTCTGGAATATCGTGTATGTTCAGGAAAAGGTTCCTGTTTTTGCTAAGGTGTCTTCGTTTTGATGATGTGAGAGATCGACGTCAAAGGAAAAATACTGATGAATTGGCACCCATATGAGAGGTTCTTTCAATACTACAGCAAAATATGCCGGAATCTTATGTAAGAAGCAATTGATGAAAAATTAGAACCATGGAATTAAAATATTTTTGCTGTATGATGCTTAAAGTTATTATACGAATAACTTTGAAGTTTACGCATTAAAGCAGTCACAGGTCCATACGAAGCAAATGAAAAGAAAATCTTCTGAAACCCATAGATAAAACGTAAAGGAACGTTTTACGATGGACATTTGGTTCATGAGTGAACCAATTGATATGGATACTTTGCTGGAAAAACATAAAATTACGTGTACTGGTACTATTCGCAAAAATTAACACGAAATCCCAAATGAATTTATAATAACGAAAGGAAGAGAACGATATTCAACATTATTTGCTTTTCAGAAAAATAAATTGTTGCTTTCAGACATACCTAAGAAAGGTAAAATGATTATTTTGGCTTTAACAATGCATGAAACAATGGATGTTGAAAACAGTTCTACACAAACGAAACCAGAAGTTATATTATTTTATAATTCAACGAACGGCGGTGTTGATACTGTTGATGCTTTGTGTGAAGCGTATTTAGTATCTAGAAAATTGTCTCGATGGTCCCTTACTATAATCTTTAGTATGTTAAATACCGTAGCTATAACTGATATAGTAATTCATAAAAGCAACAATCCAACAAAAACATTATGTATAGGAAAGATTTTTTAAAGTCCCTTGCTATAGAGTTGTGTAAAGAACATTTACAACACTGTCAAACAATTTAATGTTGTCCAAAGATTACATCAAGTAGATGTCTTTAATGTTTTTATAATTTTCATAATATGTGGTTTTCACGTTTAATTTTAGATTCGGCTAATGATGAATTTATTAATTCAAATCCGGTACCGATAATTATTTAATTAAAATACGCAAGCAAGAAGTCTTTTTATTTTTATCTTTAAAACAGTATCTTGCAACATGGATCACATAGTTAACACTAAGAATATTACTTCTTCAATAATCCATGGATTTAAAAGGATCTATATTAGAAATGAAATCACAAAAAAAAATTTTTTTCCATAAATAATTGTATAAAGGATAAATTAACGCCATTATTCGCCAAAATCAAATGTTTTTCACTTAAAGAGGAAACAAGACGAAAGCTCACTCAAAAGTGACTGAAAAACGTAAAAGGAAAACATTTTAAAACCATTAACATCAATCTAGAGACGATGGCTGAATACCATAGAGAACTAACAGAAATCTTCCACCATTTACAACGCGAGGAGATAATAAACGAGATTCGATCACATGCAATACAGGATAAGATGACGTAAACAAAGAGAAGAAAAAACTTAATAATCTCAGAAAATACAAACACATTGATGGTAGCACAACTACACCCCAAAGAACAGTCAACTTTTTACAAATTTGTCTAATATTCAATTCATAGAGATTGAAATTCAATTACTAAAAAAAGCCATAAATTCGCACTCCATTCTAAAGTTGATTTAACAAAAACTGCCATCGACTTTGACGTAGCCATTAATAACCACACAAATCAAACACCTTTAAAAAACGAACTCATCTACTTTTAAAAAAATCTGAAATACTACAACTTAAATTTCAAAGAACAACAGAAACATTGGAAAGTAGTTAAAGACTTAAAGAGGAAATTCGGTGATAATGACCTAATATATGTAAGGACTGACAAACACGCTGGTATAATTATTCTCGATAAAACTAAAGAAGGATCCTTTAGATAACATTATCAGGAAAACCAAGATAATTATTAACAATTGTAAGGACACATTGATTAAATCCTCCCCTCACATTCAAAGAACAAAGTACATCTCAAATTATCTTATCGATATGAATCCTTCAATCCCAAAATTGTATTACCTCCCAAAACTTCATAAACGAGACACACATAGTTATTAGACGTCCAATAACTAGTTTTATAAATTCATCGACGAAATTTATGCTAAACATCCTAAAAATGACAAATTTCAAACCCAATTTCACCGTCGTTAATTCAAGAGAATTTATAAAAAGAACAAAAAATCCAAATTTAAAAGGTGCTATAATGTTATCATTTGATATCATTAACTTTTACTCCAACATCCCAATCGATTTCACGCTTAATTTAACTAAAAAAACTCTTTCATTCGGTTTCGAATAGCCCAGACGAAATCGATCATTTCAATGAGATATTGAAATACATTTGCACAAAATATTTGCACCTTCGACAATGGCTACTATAACATAACCCATGGGTATGCCATTGAAACAAATTCATAATGAATAAAAACAACAACACTTTTTATCAACAATATTAAAAGATGGTATCGTTATGTTGACGATATCTTCTGTATCTGGGAGGGTGATCTTGAAACTCTAAATTCATTCCATGAACAAATAAATAATATACACGAAAAATTTAAATTTGCTCTCGAGATTGAAAACAAGAAACAACTAAATTTCCTCCCACCCACTTTCACCTATATTTGTCACCCATATTTAAAGTGCATGTAGCAGATGTTGATGCTCCTGCGTTCATTGTTTCATGACCGAAATCAAACGGTGAGATGTGAGGAGGAACTGTGTATGAAAGGTTTTTTTTTTAATTCCAATATTGTTAAGGTTATGGAAATAAAGAAAATATAAAAGTAATATAATAAAAAAAATTGTATGTACTATTAACAGCTAATCCTGTTGTATAATATGCTGACCCAGCCATGTTGGTAGCTTTGCAGGTATATTTCCCACTATGATGTTCTTGAACTGACTCAATGTTCAAAAAGGAATTTTTCTTCCCAAAACTACCAATCATAATACCATCAATGTCAACAATAAGTTTTGAGTTTAGGAACCATTCAAACAAAACTGGCGTATCACCCATATTTAATGTGCATGTAGCAGATGTTGATGCTCCCGCGTTCATCGTTTCATGACCGAAATCAAATGGTGAGATGTGAGGAGGAACTGTGTATGAAAGGTTTTTTTTTTAATACTAATGTTGTTAAGGTTATGGAAATAAAGAAAATATAAAAGTAATAAAATAAAAAAATATTTTGTATGTACTATTAATAGCTAATCCTGTTGTATAATATGCTGACCCAGCCATGTTGGTAGCTTTGCATGTATATTTGCCACTATGATGTTCTTGAACTGACTCAATGTTCAAAATAGAATTTTTCTTTCCAAAATTACCAATCATAATACCATCAATATCAACAATAAGTTTTGCATTTAGGAACCATTCAAAGAAAACTGGCGTATCTCCCATATTAATCGTACAAATGGCGGAAGTTGATGCTCCAGCGTTCATAGTTTCGTGACCGAAATCAAATGGAGTTATATGAGGAGGAACTGTGCAATAATTAAAGGAATTTAAGTAAACGTAAAAAAAAATAGTGCATGAAAACTATAAATTAATCTAATTTCGGTTTGAATACCATTCACATCGAGTGTTGCAGAATAATTTGTTGATCCTGCCATATTTGTTGCTTTGCAAGTGTAAGTACCGGCATGATATGCAGCTACAGAATCGATAGTCATTGAGCTAACTCGCTTGCTAACTCGGCTAGTAAAAATACCGTCCTCGTTTGTAGCTAATTTAGAGTTCAAGTACCATTCTATTTGTATTGGACTATCACCTTTTGCGATGATACACTGAACAGAAACGGTATCACCGGAATTGACCGTTTCGTCAGTGAAGAAAAATGGTGATATATGAGGAGGAACTAAAATAGGATTTGAAGATATTAATTAGTAATAAAGAAAATTTAAAACAATAAAAACTAAACAGTTTCCAATGTCTTTACTAAAATCAAATTGTAATATTTGTGGAGCGACTGAAATGAAGAACTGACTCAATATTTAAAACAGAAGATTTCTTGCCAAAATTTCCAATCAATACCGATCTCACGATCGATTGGTTTACTGTTTAAAAACATTCATAAATGATTGGTGTATCACCCATATTTAATGAATACGTTGCAGAAGTCGAATCATCCGCATTTAAAGTTTCCTGGCCAAAAACGAAAGAAACGTTATGTGGTGGAACAATAAGATGAAAATATAAGAGGAAAAGGAATTATTAGGAAGAACTCAAATACAGTGGAACTTCACTTAATGAGTACCTCTCATAACGAGTAATAATTTCACATAACGAGTAAAATAAATTGGCTCGCTTAACGATCGATATTTCGCATAGCGAATGACTCGCATAGGGGAAGTCCCTTATTCTTTTCACGTTATCGCTTTGGTGTTCTATCTGTGTGTTTACCACTCACTACGTTAATGTGTTAGTGACGTTTTTGTTTAGATATTATTCGGTTTTATATAAGGTTTAATAACTATTCCTAATATCCTCGACAAATAAGCCACAAGAAACCAATTATATATAAAAAAAGAAAAATAATGCTAGAAACGAAACAGGAAATCATTGAAAAGTGTGAACAAGATGTGAGTGTGTCTGATATAGCTCGCACCTACAATCGCTGAACATCAATAATTTGCACTATCCTCAAGAACATGGATAAGATTAAAGTGGTAAATGTATCAAAAGGAGTGAGAAGAATTAACGTAAACACTATTTGTGAGAAAACAATAGTTATTTTTGAATTAAATTGGGATTAAAATGAATTTCTTCGTTTTTTTAACTTTTAATCGATATATTTATTATTTTTTGTCCCTGTCATGTTTCGGCTATTTTTAGCCATCATTAGAGGGTATCTATAAACAAAATTTATCTGTCAAAACAAGGTAACACATAATAAAATTGACAAAATTCTTTTAACAGATAAATTTTGTTTATAGAAACTCTCTGATGATGGCTAAAAATAGCGGAAACATGTAAGGGATAAAAAAAAATAAATACATCGATTAAAAGTTAAAAAAACGAAGAAATTCATTTTAATCCCAATTTATTTAATTCATCGATGAAAAATGGGTAAAATAAAAATAATTATTCTAATAGCTATTTTTGCCGATCTCGCTAAGAAGAAGCTAGTCGTGGATGGCTCAAAAAGATGAAAAGAAGAGCCGGCATCCACAGGGCATGGTGTGGTAGCCTCTGACACAAAGGCTACCGAAATTTTCATCGATTACTTCAAAAAGCTTGTAGATACCAGAAGCTATTTCCCACAACAAGTATTTAATTGTGATGAGACGGGTCTCTTCTGGAAAAAGATGTTGAAGCGAACATACAAAACAGTTGAAGAAAATGCATTGCCCGGCCACAAGCCAATGAAAGACCGGCACAGAAATTTTTTTAATTTCATCAAAATCCTTTTTCTGCCTTCCAATACCACTCCGTTACTTCAACCTATGGACCAGCAGGTAATTTCCAATTTCAAAGAACTTTACACTGAAATACTCTTCAAACGTTGTTTTGAGGTCACTGAAGAGACCAACCTGACTCTCAGAGAGTTCTGGAAACATGCCTTCCATATCGTTGCCTGCCTCAAAATGATTGATAAGGCGTGAAAAGGTATCTGAAAGGACCCTCATTTCGGCCCGGACAAATTTTGGCCGAAAATAGTTGTTGAATGTCGTTCTGAGAAGTTTGACACACAAGATCTAGAGCTTCTAGTGAACGAGATTGTATCTTTAGTCAATACTTGTGGAAGAACATATTCAAGAGTTGATTACTGAAGAACCTACTGAATTGCTCCGTCTATCACAACAAGAAGATGTGAGGGAAAGTGTTTGAAACTAAATGAATCATCTGATGCAATCAAAGAAATGTTAAAAGTATGAGAAAATGTTGCGTTATTCGTTGAAAATCATCACCCTGATCAAGTTGTAGCTGTGCGAGTTGCAAATTTATTTTATAACAATGCGGTGTCACATTTTGAATAAATTTTGAAGAGCCGACGGCTTTTTAGTAAAAATGGATTAGATATGTGTCATAAATTTATAAGAAATAAAGTACTACATGATTGAATCACTTTTTTTCGATACGGTACAGAAGAAAACAAAGATTATTTTGTTCCTTAACCATTTATGAATAAGTATGTAGATATTTCTTTAAATAATATATAATATAAAACATGTTGAAATCTATTTGCAATAGAACGCATTATTAGGTTTTACATTAAGTTGCATATATCCATATGAGACATTGTTTCACATAACGAGTATTTCGCATTACGAGTACGATTCTGAAACGAATTATGCTCGTCAAGCGAGGTTCCACTGTATCAATATAAAGAAGAAAAAAGTTACATCAACATTAAGTTAGTAATTAACCTCTAATGTTGCAGAGTAATTTGTAGATCCTACCATATTTATGGCTTTGCAGTGTATATCTCAGCATGATTGGCTGCTACAGACTCTATCGTTAAGGCACCAATTATTTTAAATATGTGGCGAAACTAGAATAATGTAGAAGCGTGCTTATTGTCAAATAAATAAAGGGCTAAAAGTTAAATAATAAAGCTAAAAGATATAAAGATCTAATTATCACTGTTGATAGATAACCCGGTTGTATAATAAGCTGATCGTCTAAAGAAAATAGTAAAAAAATATTAGATACCAACTACACATTAAAACAACTAAGTGGAAGAAGAAAAAATGCGTGTATCTGTAAATTTATTGAAACCTTACTGTGAAAATTCTGATGTAGTTGAGATGTGTATATATGAATTGGAAAAGGAAAAAAAGAAAGGGTACTGGCTATAGAAGTTTTACAACATGCAAACTTAAAAAAATTTAATTGAAAAATTTCCTAGATAATTTTCAAATAGACCTCGAAGAATCAATTTGGTTTAATATGATATTGACTTGAAATGCTTTCATCAAAACTTAATGCTGCTTTCAGGAGACTTAAAACGGTTCTAGAAGACTCGACACCGCCGTGAACGACTTGAAATGCTTTCAAAATATTTGCAATGTTTCTAAAAGAGTTAATATTATTTATAGAGAACTTGAAATACTTCCACAAGACTTGATACTCTTTCCAGAAGATTTGAAATGTTTCTAGAAGACTTGAAATGCTTCCAGAAAACTTGTTATAGCCTATGGAAGATTTGATATTGCCTCTGAAAGACTTGAAATGCTTCCAAAAGACTTGATACTGCTTCCAGGAGACTTGACATTGCCTCTGGAAGATTGAAATGCTTCTAAAAGACCTGAAATGTTTCTAGGAGGCTTGATATTGCTTGTGGAAGATTTGAAATTGCCTCTGGAGGAATTGAAATGCTTCCAAAAGACTTGATACTGCTTCTAAAAGACTTTAAATGTTTCCAGGAGACTTGATATTACCTCTGAAAGACTTGAAATGCTTTCAGAAGACTTAATATTGCTTCTAAAAGACTTGAAATGCTTCCGGGAGATTTTATATTGCCTCTAGAGACTTGAAATGCTTCTAGAAGACATTAAATGTCTCTAAAAGACATGATACTGCTTCCAGAAGATTTGAAATGTGTCAGAAGATTTTTGCCTTTGAAAGGCTAGAAATGCCTCCATAAGAGCATTCACAGATATTGTTAATGTTTTTATCTGGATTGAAGTTACCATTTCTATTTTTTTTTATTTTAATGTACAATTGAGCTTTTTCTTCCCAATACAGTCCCAGCATCTGCTGGCAATATTTTTCTGGACAGCACGTATTTTGAATTTTTTCTGAACCAATTCATCCTTGAGTTTTTTCCTATTTCAGTTTTTTTCAGCACCAAGGACCTAAACCATATTCACAATTTCCAGGAGTATGAGAAATATGAGAAATTATAGACGAAGAAATATATAAACTTTTATCTCTAGGTGTGATTAAATCAAATCACAGCTCATATTCTATGCCTATGATGATATTGAAAGTAATAGAGGAACGTATGGACACCATACATAAAATTACGGTCAGTAAATCAGTATTACTGAAATATTGCTAGAATCACCCATATTTAACGCGCAAATTGTTGATGTTGAAGCCGCAGCGTTCAAGGTTTCATGGCCAAAGTCAAATGGTGTGATATGAGGAGGAACTGTGTATGAAAGGTCTTGTTATAAATCAATTTTTGGAAAAAACTAAAATAAAATCTTAAATAAATCTAATTTTATGTACAATTTATAGCAAATCCCGTTGTATAATACGCCGACCCTGCTATATTTGTAGCTTTGCACGTGTATTTCCCACTGTGATGTTCTTGAACCGATTCAATGTTTAAAATGGAATGTTTCTTTCCAAAATTCCCAATCAGAATACCGTCAATATCAAGAATTGGACGACCATTTAAGAACCATTCGAACAAAACTGGCGTATCTCCCATATTAATCGTACACGTGGCGGAAGTTGATGCTCCAGCATTCATAGTTTCTTGACCGAAATCAAATGGAGTTATGTGAGGAGGAACTGTGCAATAATTAAAGGAATTTAAGTAAAAGTGAAAAAAAAGTTAGTGCATAAAAACTATAAATTAATCTAATTTCGATTTGAATACCATTCACATCGAGCGTTGCAGAATAATTTGTTGATCCTGCCATATTTGTTGCTTTGCAAGTGTAAGTTCCGGCATGATCTGCAGCTACAGAATCGATAGTCATTGAGCTAACTCGCTTACTAACTCGGCTAGTAAAAATACCGTCCTCGTTTGTAGCCAATTTAGAATTCAAGTACCATTCTATTTGGATTGGACTATCACCTTTTGCAATGATACATGATACAGAGACGGTATCACCGGAATTTACCGATTCATCAGTGAAGAAAAATGGTGATATATGGGGAGGAACTAAAATAGGATTTGAAAATGTTAATAAATAATAAAAAAAAAAATTAAAAGATAAAAACTAAACATTTTCCAAAATTATACCGTTAACAGCCAATTCAGCCGAGTAATAAGCTGAACCCGCCGAATTTGAAGCGCGACAAGTGTATTTTCCGCTATGTTCAGCTGTAACAGCATCAACATTCAACCCGCTAACTTTCCTTCCAAATCGCGTGATAGAAATTCCAGCGGTATATTCAATTTTCTTCCCATTTAAGAACCAATCAATGTTGATGGGTTGATCACCTTTTACGGTGCACGTAACCGTCGCTGAATCACCCGAATTTAAACTTTCAACGCCAAAGTCGAAAGGTGTTATATGCGGAGGAACTGAATTGGAAATTTGGAAAAGAAGAAAACAATAAGAAAAACGAAATATAAATTAATTACTGTTAATAGATAGAATGGCTGTGTAATACGCCGATCCAGCTAAGTTGGTTGCTTTGCAAGTGTATTTCCCGCTATGTTCTTCCTGAGCGGATTCTATGTTTAAAATTGAGCTCTTCTTGCCGAAATCGCTAACCATAATCCCGTCAATGTTTGTTATGGGTTTACCATTTAGGAACCAATAAAAATAAACGGGTTGATCGCCGAAGTTTAAGGAACAATATAAAGAGGTTGATTCGCCAGCGTTCATTACAGCACCACCAAAATCAAAGGGTTTTATATGAGGAGGGACTGTGCGTGAAATGAAAATAAAAACTAAAATTAATGATTTGTTTAAAATACCATTAACATCTAATGTCGTTGAAAAATTTGTCGTCCCAGCCAAATTTGTAGCTTTACATGTGTAAATTCCAGCGTGATGAGCCGATACAGAGTCTATAGTAATCGTGCTAACGCGTTTACTAGTACTTGGAAAAATTCCTTCGTAATTTCTAACCAATTTCGAATTTAAGAGCCATTCTATTTTAATGGGATTATCACCTTTCGCTATGATACACGACACAGAGACGGTATCACCAGAATTTACAGACTCATCCGTGAAGGAAAATGGGGAAATATGGGGGGGAACTAAAAAATAGAAATAATTGGTGTAAATAAAAGTGCTATTACAACTATAAACCCCAAAACAATTAATTTTAATACCATTAACATCTAATGTTGTTGAATAATCGGTAGAACCAGCTTTGTTAGATGCTCTGCAAGTATACACGCCTGAATGGTGAGCACCAACCGAGTCAATACTCAAAGTACTAACTCTTTTGCTTACACGACTAGTTACTATTCCTTCTTCGTTTAACGTAGATTTCGAATTTAACAACCAATCGATTTTGACAGGATTATCACCTTTCGTGATGGTGCATTGAAGTGAAACGCTATCACCGGAATTAACGGAATCTTCAGCGAAAATAAGAGGAGCAATTTGGGGCGGAACTATAAATAAATAATTAAGCGAATATTTACAGCGGGTTCAATTTTTTAAAACTAAAAATTTTTAATAACCATTAACGGATAGTTGAGTTGTGTAGTAAGCTAAACCGGCAAAATTTGATGCTCTACACGTGTATTTTCCAGCGTGTTCCGCGCTAACAGCATCAATATTTAACACACTCCCTTTTTTACCAACATCAATTAAAGAAATTCCTTGTACTCCATAAATACTTTTCCCATTCAAAAACCAATCGATATTAATAGGTCGATCGCCCTTATTGACGGTACACATCAAAGAGGCACTCTCCCCGACATTCAAACTGTCCCCGCCGAAATCAAATGGAGTGATATGAGGAGGAACTGATAAATAATCAAAAATAACATCAAAATTAAATCAAAATAATGACATGAAGTAATTATAATAGTAAAAAAATCACCGTTAACAAGTAAGTTAGTGGTGTAATACGCAGATCCGGCGAAATTGCTTGCTTTACAAGTGTACTTCCCGCTGTGCTTTGCTTGGATCGAATCGATGTGGAGAATGCTAGCTTTGATACCGAAAGGGGTAATTGAAATTCCCTCAAAGTTGTAAATCTCTTCACCTTTAAGGTACCAATTAAATTGAACGGGATGATCACCTTTGTTTAACATACAGTAAAGTGATGTTGATTCACCGGCGTTTAATGTATCACTTCCTAACTCAAACGGCGCAATGTGAGGTGGAACTAAAATAAACGCATAAATACACCCAACTCTTTTTTTACACGGTCTTTTTTAAAACGATTTTGAAATAACACGGTTCACCAATAAATTTTTTTACACGGTTTTAATTTTGATAGCGGCTTACAGAATCTTATGTATACTGTAACAAAACACAATGAGGGATTTATGTCCACATGTTTAGAAATTGGTCTATTACAAGGAATACCAGAATTTTATGATCACTTTTCTTCTTTATCTCGTGGTGCTTCAACTTGCACACATGATTTCGTTATTCATAATTTATTTTGTGTTACGAGTGGTGAATTTTTGAGACGTAACAAATAATTTCGGTAAAGTTCTAAAAGTGGATGTTTCGATTAAAGTTTTTTTAATTCGATGGTGAAATTTTCAGTGTATTATTTGTAATGATGATAATTCTTTGCTACTAAAAAAGGTAATTTATTTATTTATTTATTTACATTTTATGGGTACAGAGACAGGACAAACCCAAAAGTTATGTACCACAAAAAACTATAATAACAAAAAAAAGAAAACGTGTAACAAAAGAAATCAAAAATTGCCTTAATTAAACAATTAAAAATCAAATTAAACTTAACAGTGGACTTAAATGTCATTAGGAAAATAATTATAATAAAGTAAAACAAACAAAATAATATAGCAAAGTTAAAAAAGTTTTAACAGAAAATAAACAATGCCTACTAATAAATAAATAACGGCTAAATTAAAATATTTCAATTAATAAGATTCACGCGCTATCAAAAACGTAGGAGGCAATTCGCTGACGGTATCAAGCACGAAACGCCTGAAGGTAAAAAAAAAGAGTGTTGAAATAAATCGATATTAAGTTTGTCAGTCAGGCGAACCATTCGCAATATAGGAGAGTTCCGAAAAGCATTGGTGCGTGGAATAAGCGTACAGAACAAGAAATTAAAGCGAAGTAGACGGGGAGGAACATGAATATTAACCAAATCCAAAAGAACTGAGGAATCACACATATTGTGTAAAATCTTGTAGAAAAATAGTGCGTCATTACACAGACGACGCTGGCGAAGAGGCATTAAACAAAAAGATCTGCAAGACGAATCGTAATTAATGTAAGCTGTGAAAGATTTAAAGTTTAAATATTTCACAAATCTAGACTGAATTTTCTCAATTCGATCAATATAAATAAGGTATTGGGGATTCCAAACTACAGTGCAAAAATTGAGAACACTGAAAACATAGGCAAAATATAAATTTTTGATAGCGTCAACGCTTGTAAAGGACGAAGTGGATCTCATAATAAAGCCAAGCATACGCCAAGCCTTATTAACAATGTTGTCAATGTGCTGAGCTCTACGCTCAGCTTGTAAGCTTGTAATCGAGAGTCATACCAAGATCTCTAATGAAGGAAACGCGTGTTAAGTTTTCGCCAGCGATGCTGTAATCGTAATGAAGAGTACGTTTTCTTCTCGAAAAAGAAATAACATTACATTTAGATAAATTTAAAGTCAAATAATTCTCAGTGCAAAAGTCAGAAATCCTGAGAAGGTCAGTCTGCAGCCTTGAACAGTCCAACGGAGAGGAAATACGCAGATATAGCTTAAGATCATCAGCGTACATAAGACATTCACAATGTTTCACAACCTTGAATATATCATTAATATAGATGTTAAATAGCAAAGGACCGAGGTGGCTGCCTTGAGGGACGCCAGAGGGAACTATGATAGGGTCAGAGCAGTATCCGTTAATAGAGACAATCTGGCTCCTACCTCGCAAATATGAATCAAACCAGCGGAGCAACCCACCATGAAGTTTAGATAAAAGGAGGCTATGATCTACACGATCAAAAGCCTTGCTAAAATTAGTGTAAATTGAATCAACTTGATAATTCGATTCGCAAAGAAACCGTGTTGTCTGGTATCGATTTTGGATTTAATAGTAAAAAAAAGTCTAGTATAAACCAGTTTCTCCAAAACCTTACCAAACACAGGCAATATAGATATCGGGCGATAGTTAGGAATAAGGTTACTAGTCGTAACCTATACTAATAAGGCATTATTGTATTAGATTGTCGCTTTAGAAAAACTCTATAAGCAATAATATTTTGGATTCTTTTTATAGTACCTTTATTGTTTAAGGGGTCATGCCTAGTTAGAAATAGTAAAAATGTTGATTATCATAAAGATTCGAGAGAGTCACGGCAAACAGAAAATTTTCGAAAATCAAGAAGGAAGAAAAGGAAACAATCCTTCAACCCAAAAACTAGTGAAAACGATAAAAGTAGTTTCAGTGGATCTGCAAAGAAAATTAGAAATCAGAACGAAATTATTGTGCCGAAAGAAATTATTGTAAAATTTCAAGAGGCAAGTACTCGTGGATTTGGTTTTAAAATTATTGTGATATGCGATAAGTGCCCGCCTACGGTAATTCTTTCATGTCCTTTTGTGCAGCATTCCTGTGAAATTAACAGACGTTTTATATTTGCTATGAGAGTGCTAGGGCTTGGTTTAAGAAGATATGCCACAGTTCTTTTTTCTTTCTACTTATGACACTATCATTAATAGCATCGTCAATTGTGTTAAAGAAGTTTCTGATAAACTTTTTAAAAAGGCCGTGAATGAAGAAAAACAAGACACATCGATGAAATGAACAAGCTATCTGTATCAGGGGACGGTATTTGGAAGAAACGTGGTTTCACATCGTTGTATGAAGACTCTTCGATTATTAGTTATTATACTGGTAAAGTACTCGATATTGTCGTGAAAAGTTCATCTCTGTTCATCTCTATAAAACGTGTGATTTTTGGGAGAAGAAACACGATACAGCTGAATATGAACAATGGGTACAAACACATGAGAGTAATTGTAGTGCAAATCATAAAGGTTCAGCTGAAGAAGGAAGTTGGAAGTTGATGTCATTGTGGAAATGTTTCAACGTTCACAAAATAAGTATGGTGTAAAGTACGTGAGAATGATCGAATGAATGGTGAAAGATCGTATACTGAGATTATCAAATCTGCTCTTTATGATGATGATATTATCATTAAAAAGAAGTGCATAGGACATGTACAAAAAAGAATGGGTCATCGTTTGCGTGAGTACAAAAAAATAGAGGACTTCGAGGAAAAGGTAAACTGACTGCCAAGATGATTGACAAATTGACTGTTTATTATGGTTTGGCGATACGGCGAAATTGTGACTCAGCAGAGAAAATAAAATATATATGGACTACATACTACCATTATAGTTCTACAGATGAACATCTGCAACACGATAATTGCCCAAATGGAACAGGGTCCTGAACACTTCCTATAAACATGATTATGATCCCCTACTTCAAGATGTTTTGGATACTATTAAACCAATATACCAGGATCTTAGCAAAGAAGAGTTCTTATCAAGATGTGTTGGCGGTTTCAATCAAAATAACAATGAGAGTTATAACCAACCAATTTGAAAAATATCTCCTAAAATAATTCCAAGTAGATTAAAGACGAAGGTTTAGGCTTTATTGCAACTGCTGGCGGGCATAGGGATGCACACTGAACCTAATGCCCACAGATATGTGGCGACAGAGGATGCAATTCGCATCGAAACATTCGAGCGTCGCACGCAAGAGTCCACTAAAGAAGGAAGAATGCTCTGTTGACAGCAACAGGGTCTGATTTTAAAAGCTTCAACTTCATCAGAAACTCTATTGTATGATTCTGAATAGATGGCTAAAACGTAAGATAGCAAATAAACATCTTATTGGTGCAAACCTCTCTTGAAACTTTAAACGCGATTATCTCAAAACTACATTTTCATAATCGGTGACCAACATATCTTGAGAACCACTGCATCGACCTATTTCTAATTTTGCACGTTTATTTAACATATAATAAGCTAGTGCTTGCACGAAGAAATTTGATTTGCGATACATACTTTTTTTTATTAACAGATAATAGCTGCTATTTTCATCGAACATCGAGATTTTCACTTTCAACGTCTGCCATTGTGTCAAAAATGAATATGTCGAAAAACCCTTCGTTCACGCACTAGATGTATTCATAATTTTTATTTTCATTTTAATTTCAGATGATTTCAGATGAGCAGCAATGGTCACCGCAAAAGCAGTATTTCAAACCGGCCTTCAGGAGAATGGCCGTTTTTTTAAATTTACTTGTATCTTTGTCTTATACTTTACGCAAAGAAAAATTGAAAAATCTCTTATTTTCTGGCGTCCTAACTAGGTACGACACCTTAATAAAATGTCTAAGCAACAACTTCCCAAGAGACAAGCAATTTCCTTAGAAACTAAAATAAAAATCTTAGACTGTCTAAAGAAAGGCGAAGGTCCTACATCTGTTGGCAAAGCTTTTGGTTTAAACGAAGCGACTAGAAGAATAATTTAAAAAAATGAGAATTTCATTCGACAATCCGTAATTTCTGGATCGGAAGGAAGCTCCAAAACATCATCTTATAGTCGAATTCCTATCTTAGAGAAAACGGAAAAACACATCGTATTTTGGATAGAAGATTTACAGTCAAAAAGAATACCTATTGATGGGAAACATATAAAAGAAAAAGCACTTAGAATATATAACCGACTTCAGGAATTGAAACCATCAACAAGTCTTCAGGCAACGAAGAAACTGGCATTTAATACAAGTGAGGAATGGCTGACAGATTTTATAAAAAGACACGCACTTCACAATGTAAAAATAAAGGAAGAAGTAGCATCAGTAGACGAAAATGCAGCAAAAATCTTTCCGGGTAAACTAGCAAAAATCGTTAGAGAAGCCAGTTATACTCCAGAACAAATATTTAATGCCGACGAAACATGATTGTTTTGGAAGAAAATGCTCGAAAGGACTTATCAAAATCTGAAAAATCAGCTGGTGGTTTTAAAGCGGATCTTTTAAAGTGGATCAACGCATCTGGTGATAAAATGTTAAAGCCTTTATTAATCAACAAATCTCTTATGCCACGAGCATTAAGAGGTAAGAACATTAAACCACTTCTAGTCCATTTCATGGCGAATAAAAAGGCATGGATGACGACTGATCTGTTTACAAATTGGTTCAACAACTGCTTTGTTCCTGAAGTCCAGAAATATATGGAAGAAAAAGGTTTGGAATTCAAAATACTTTTGCTCGTTGATAATGCAGCCAGCCACCCAGTGTTGGATCACCCAAATATTCAATTGCTATTTTTACCACCTAATACTACCTCACTGATTCAGCCACTTGATCAGGGCATTATTTATTTATTTATATACATAGGACACAGTACAGGATGAACCCAATAAAAGCTGTGTCACTAGAAGTGAACAGTAGTAAAAAAATAAATAAAATAAGTAAAAATAAACGATCAACTTCAGATTGAAATTAAGCAAACATTCTATAAACAATTACAAAATAAGAACAATAAGGAATTGCTGATTGTAATGTTAACAATGACTATGACACGGCATGCTCCCAACAGCAGCTAAGGTCAATTTTTTAAACGAAATAATGGACTCATAAGCAAATATATCGATAGACAGACGATCGGCAGAGTGAGTGGCACGCAGCAATGGGGAATATTGATAAGTATTAGTGCGGGTTGTTGGAGTGAAAAAGAGAAAATCATACCTCAACGCTCTGGGCGGAACAAGTTCACTAGAGACATAAGCGAAGTAGAATTCTAGATATTATGAATTAATTTATAGAATAGTAATACATCACTAGCAAAACGTCGCTGAGTCTGTCGCAGAAACCGAAAGGATTGGTACGCCGAGACGTAGTCAACATAGGTGATATGAGATAAAAATTGAAGGAATCTCTTTTGAACTTGTTCTAATCTTTTCACATACATGTTATATTTAGGATTCCAGACGACAGAACAATAATTTAAAACGCTGAATAAATACGCAAAATAGAGAGTTTTTATGGAACTGATATTGGTGAAATCAGACGCTGATCTCATGACAAATCCAAGCATGCGAGAAGCCTTGTTGACTACCGAGTCGACGTGCTAATTAAATAAAAGTTTACTGTCAAAGGTCACACCCAGATCTTTTACAGACGTGACTCTCTGCAACAATTCCCCTCCAACAACGTAATCAAATCGTATAGGATTAGCTTTCTTTGTAAATGGAATGGCAACACATTTAATAAAATTTAGGATAACAAAATTTGTCAGACAATATTGAGCAAGATCGAGGAGATCGCGTTGATGAGCAGAAGAATCCTTAGGGCCAGATACACGGTAGAAAATTTTTAAATCGTCTGCATACATTAAACAGTTTGAATGTTTAAAACAATGAAAAATATCATTAATATAAATATTGAAGAGCAAGGAGCCAAGGATGCTTCACATAGGAAGCGAGCCACTGCTGTATGTTGCTGAGCAAACCAAGTCGTTCTATTTTATTTAATAAAAGCAGATGATCAAAAATATAGCAACATTTAAAATGTACTACATAAAGCAAACGTTTAAATATATTTTAGATTCAGTGGAAGAAACTAATTTGACTGTTTTGGAAGCATGGAGAAAGTTTACGATTATGGATTGCATTACACTTGCTTCTATTGCCATTAAACAATTGCGCCAATCAACCTAAATGCTTGTTGGAAAAAAATATTGCCGCATAAGTCAAAAGTGGAAGTTTTGTAGTAGAAAAATCAGCTGTGTGTTCTGAAATTATAACTCTATCAAATACAATTGGTGGTTTTAACAACATTCAAATGGCTTATATTGATGAATTGATGCGAGAAAGCCCTTTGGATGAAGATGATTTGATCGAATTTATGATAATTTATGAAAATAAAGAAATCGATAATGAGAAGATAGAAGATGACGTTCATTAACGGCTGATTTAATTCGCGATGACTTGAAATTTGCTACAAGTATGGAACATTTTCTTAGTCATGATCTTGACATGGAGCTTGAATTGAAATTTCAACGTAGTCTTAAGTTATGTGTAGCTGGATATGAAGAATTATATAAGCTTATTGAGAAACCAAATAAATAGCAGTTAATAACCGACTTCACAACTACAAAAAAACACATAGACTGTTAATAACGAACGAAATTCTTCATT
Source organism: Onthophagus sagittarius (assembly GCA_036711965.1). Lineage (NCBI taxonomy): Eukaryota > Metazoa > Arthropoda > Insecta > Coleoptera > Scarabaeidae > Onthophagus > Onthophagus sagittarius. Next base: position 10,363,982 of record JASERS010000003.1, read on the forward strand.
TGAATTAAATCCGACAGTTGTGATGGCCCTTTTGGTCAAGTCAAAAATTTTAGTTTACATTTTTATTGTTATGTTGGAGTTTTGACTGTACACTATTTTTTTAAAGTAATAAATAGCTTTTTTTTATAAATACGTCTTATAACTTTCTTTACACGATTTTCTTTTGCACGGTTTTCTAAGGAACATATCTACCGTGCAAAAAAAGAGTTGGGTGTAAACCGTTTATAACGTGTTTTAAGGATCATACATTATTTAAAACGCGAACCAAGGAGAATTAAGAAGTTTGTAGGATTATACTCAACTTTTCCTACGAAACTTTATCCCATCGAAAAGATGGACAAATAATAAATTTTGTTGAAGTTAGAACATCGAATTTTATGTTTTATCTTATTCCCATTAAAAGGATTTATATCGAGAATGATTTTAATGGATTAAAATGGGTTAAAAAACAAAAATAAAAAATAAATTATTTAAAAAAAAAACCTTTAACAGCAAAACTCGTCGTATAATAAGCAGATCCAGCCCAATTTGTAGCTTTGCACGTGTATTTTCCACTGTGCTTATCCCAAACGGAGTCTATGCTAAGTATATTAACCTTCCGTCCATGAGAACTGATAGAAATTCCGTCTCCACTAGAGAGCACGTGGCCATTAAGGTACCACTCGACTGTAATTGGATTGTCGCCCTTACTCACTGTGCAATACAATGTAACTGAATCCCCAGCATTAACGGAATCTTGTCCGATGTCAAATGGAGAAATGTATGGTGGAACTAAAAATAGATGTTGCGATAGGAAAGAGATAAGCCAAGAAAAAAGGGTAAATAAAAATTGATGAGGGCATTATTAAAAAACAAAAAAATGAGAAACAGAGGTCAAATCAAACCGTTCACTGCTAAATTCGTTGTGTAATACGCGGAACCAACCGAATTTGTCGCTTTGCACGTGTACTTTCCGCTGTGCTCGGCTTGAACGGAATCGATGTTTAAGTTGCTAACTCTTCGTCCATATTGATTCACGTTGATACCTGGATAATCGTCTAAAAGATCGCCATTAAGGAACCATTCGAAGTAAATAGGATCATCGCCTTTCGCCCGGCAATATAAAGAAGCTAATTCTCCAGCGTTTAAAACGTCACTTCCGAAATCAAATGGGGTTATATGAGGAGGAACTAGAAATTATAATTAATCGTATCGATAAAATTAAAGATTCTAATTAAAACAACAAAATAAACGTTAAAAGTACCATTCACAGACAAACTCGCCATATATTCATCTTTGCCAGCTTTGTTAATTGCAATGCAAGTATAATTGCCGGCATGATGCGCTTGAACGTTATCTATACTCAATGTGCTGACTCGTTTTGAAACCCGATTTAACATTATCCCTTCGTCCTGTAGAATAGGTCGATTATTTAAGGCCCAACTGATATTCAAGGGATAATCTCCTTTAGATACTGTGCATTGAATTGAAACTCCATCGCCCTCGTTTACGGAATCCTCGCCAAAATCGAAATGAACGATTTGAGGGAAGACTACACATCAATAAAGTAAATTAAATCGACGTTTACGTGGGGGATTATTAATTTTAGGACATTTAGGCACGGGTGAAAAACAAAAAACGAAAATTTGCTCGAAATTTGCAAACCATTGACTGCTAAAATTGCGGTGTAGTAAGCTGAGCCAGCCCAATTTGTTGCTCTACAAGTGTACTTTCCGCTATGCTCCTCTTGGACGGAAGAAATGCTTAGGCTACTCACTTTTTTGTCGTAACGATTCACCACGATTCCCGAAAGACTCGATATTTGCTTTCCGTTTAGGAACCAGTCGATGTTTACCGGGTGGTCCCCCTTATTGATGTTACAGTGTAAAAAGGCTGATTCGCCAGCGTTTAAACTTTCGCTGCCGAAGTCGAAAGGGGCTATATGAGGAGGTACTGTAAAATTTCCAGTAAATAAAAGAAAATATTCCAAAACAAACAACAAAGAACATTCTACAAAAAAAATGATAAAGACAATACCCTTAACATTTAATTTAGCATCGAAAGATGTCGATCCCACCATATTAGAAGCGGTACAAGTGTATTGGCCGCTATGAATTTCTTGTACAGAATCGATATTTAAAGTGCTAAATCTTTTCATGGTCATTATTGTGATTCCATCGCGAGAATCGATCATTTTACCATTTAAAGCCCACGTAATAACAAGCGGAGTGTCGCCTTTAGCGACTGTACACTGAATGGAAACTGTTTCGCCCGAGTTAACTGAATCTTCGAAAGCGAAAGGGGAAATTTGGGGTACAACTGCGAAAAAAAATTAATCGATTTTAAATTAACTCTTTTTGACAGAAATGTGCGGATTAAAGCGAGTGCGTTTTAGTATGCTCTAAAATGTAATGTACCGTTCACGTTTAAATAAGCCGAGTGAGCTGTACTTCCTGCTGGATTCTGGGCTGTACACGAATATTCTCCGGCGTGGTCCGCGTTTACTGAATCTATGCTCAGAATGCTTATTCTCTTGTTCATTTGCCAGGAGGAAATTCCGGTGGAAAGGTTATCTATGGGTTTACCTTGGAAGCTCCAATGAATCGATAATGGAAGGTCTCCTTTGGAAATTATGCACTGTACCGAAACTAGTTCGCCTTCGTTTATTGGATTCTCTCCGAAATCGAATGCCGTGATCTGGGGAAGTACTATAGATGTGTAAAATTGGAGTATTTGAAAATAAAAATCAAAAAAACTTTTTTAATCGGTCGTTGATTTAAGAAAATTAAGAAATTTTAAATTTGAAGAGTGCAACGATTTGAATATTTTCGAGAAAGTTATCCGCAGAGTGCACCGTAACGGCGTTTCTATTCTAACCACGTAAGAAGTAGGTTTTGTTGGCAAGAACGAAGAAGAATGAATATTCTCAACTAAAAACTAGCCCGACTATAGCTCAGGCGATGAGTAGATGTTCATGAATGATGTTTATTTCGCTTGGCAAAGCTATTGTTTGTACCCGTCTTACCTGCTTTTTAGTGCTTTTTATTCCCGAACTGCTGAAAGGAATTTTTACAATGTCTCAACTGGTTTTTACCAGATCGTCATACACAAAAATCAATTTAAAATAACCCCTATTTTACGGATTGTCGTGTACCTGTTTAAAAAAATTTACAAAATTTTTCTTCTTATTTTATATTTTATTATAAATAAATTGTAAGATGTGGCTATTTATACATGAAGTATGTATACGCAATTGACAATTTACACATACTACATGTATACACATTTGGATGCTTATACATACAGTGTACAGTAATTTGCAGCTATAGCATTTATTGCTAAAGAAATATATTCGACATTCATATATTGATTAGAGGTTTAAAAATGTTTACTTTTGGTGATATTAATCAAATTTATTTGTTCTAAACTAGTTTCGAACTTTGCTCTTCTTCAGTAGAAACCTACAAGTTTACAACATACAAAACATTTTGTTAACTTTGTAAACTTGTAGGTTTCTACTGAAGAAGAGTAAGGCTCGAAACTAGTTTAGAACAAATAAATTTGATTAATATCTCCAAAAGTAAACATTTTTAAACCTCTAATCAATAATTTATATTATCCATATATTGCATGAATGAATTCAAAAAAAGTATATATGACTCATCCGACTGTTTTTTTTTAATTCACAAAGATTTTACTAAAATAAAAGCAATAAGAGACATTTTTTGCAGTGCAACCATTCTATTTTATAAATTTCATGTTATAATTGCCAAATTGACGAGAAGCATAAAATATTAGATAAATTTATGAAATGCTTGTAATTATATGAAGAATATAAAAAACAGACATTTTTTTTTTTTGATATTTGTAAATCTGTACAAGTTTTTATAGGAACAAAAGATATATCAGTTGAGAAAAATTCTATAGGATAGCTGTAAAGAAATGTGGATACATTATTTTAGAAAACATTTACCAGTTATGGGAAATACTGCAACGAACAAAATTGAACGATCATTTTGGACCATTAAACAATACATACAAACTAAACATCATAGTTTGCCAGCAGTTGATGCATGTATCAAGAAGATTAAAAACTATATTGATTCAAAAATAAATAACAGAAGAATTAATTGAAGAATGTGATGGATTGAGCTCCAAATTCATGCTATCCTTCATATTAAAAGGTATAAAGTTGAAGTTCAACCCAACCTAACCAAACCAAATCCAACATTACCAAACTGAACGCAACCAACTTAATCCAACCCATAACATTCCTCATGTTGAATGATATAAAATTGCAGCTTAACACAATTAAACCCAACCCAATACAAAGAATCTTCTAAGCTTTTTGGAAATAGTTCGTGATTTTTCCTGCTATAGTTGGAAGAAAATTAAGGAATATGAAGGATAGTATGAAAGTTTTCTTCTATGGTTGAGTTGGGTTGAGCTCCAACTTCAAAGTGAATTTGTGAAGTTAAGCTTCAACTTGATACCATCTCTCATATTGTATTGAACTTTTAAGTTTTAATTCACCTAATTTAACTTCATGAAATCTTGGAAATCTTTGCAAATATGGTTAAAAATTATCACCAACCCAATCCAAGCTTATGAAATCATGGATATTTTTCGAAAGATGATTTAAAATCATGATCAACCCATCCTAAGCTCATGAAATCAAGGAAACTATTGGAAAAATGATTAGAAATTATCATTAATCCAGACTAACTTCATGATATCATGGAAATTATTGGAAAATGATTAAAAATCATCATCTTAACCTTGTCTCACAAGATCATGGAAATTATTGGAAAAGTGGTTGAAAATCATCATTACTTTAACCTAAGCTCATAAAATCATCATCACCTCAACCCAAGTTCATAAAATCATACACATTTTTGTAGAAATAATTAAAAATCATGATCAACCCAACTCAATTTCATGGGATCATGGATATTTTTGGAAAACTGGTTGAAAATCATCATCAATCCAATCCAAGCTCATGAAATCACTGAAATTCTTGAAAAAATGATTAAAAATCATCACCAACTCAACCCAACCCAAGCCGAGTTTACAAAATCATTTAAATCTTTGTAAAAATGATCTGGAAATCATCATTAATTGAAAACACCAACCCAATCCAAAAGAACGTCATGAAGTTATGGACATTTTTGAAAAAATGTTTGGAAATCATCATCAATCCAATCTAAACTAATGAAATCATGGAAATTGGTTGAAAGATGATTTAAAATCATTATTGGTCCATCCTAAGCTCATGCAATTTAGGAATCTTTTGGAAAAATGATTAAAAATTATCATTAATCCAGCTCAAGCTCATAAAATGATGGAAATTTTTGGAAAAATAATTAAAAATCATCACCAATCCATCCCAACCTAACTTACTTTCATGTAATCTTGGAAATTTATGGAAAAATGATTAAAAATCATCATTAACCTAATCCAACCTCATGTAACAATGGAAATTTTTGAGAAATGATTCAAAGTCATCATCAATCCAATCCAAACTTATAAAAGCATGGATATCATTTTATAAAGGATCAAAAATCATTATCAATCTAAAAAGAAATCAAAATTAGTCCAGTCTGAGCTCATGAAATTATGGAAATTATTGGAAAATGGTTGAAAATCATCATCAACTTAATCCAAGTTCATAAAATCATGGAAATTATTGGAAAAATGATTGAAAATCATCATCAATCTAACTTATGTTTATATAATCATGGAAATTGTTGGAAAAATAATTAAAAATCAACATCAATCTAACTTATCTTCATAAAATCATGGATATTGTTGGAATAATGATGGAAAATCGTCATCAACTTAACCCAAATTCATAAAATTATGGAAATTATTTGAAAAATGATTGAAAATCTTCATTAACACAAAAATTATTAACACAAAATCATGGAAATTTCTGGAAAAATGATTAAAAATCATCATCAATCCAACTTATTTTTATATAATCATGGAACTTGTTGGAAAAATAATTGAAAATCAACATCACTTAACCTAAGTTAATAAAATTATGGATATTTTTGGAAGAATGATTAAGAACCATCATCAATCCAACTTATTTTCATAAAATCATGGAAATTTCTGGAAAAATGATTAAAAATCATCATCAATCCAACTTATGTTCATAAAATCATGGAAATTGTTAGAAAAATAATTGAAAATCATCATCAACTTAACCTAAGTTCATAAAATTAAGGAAATTAGTCGAAAAATGATTAAAAATCTTAAAAGATTTGTTGTTTAGGGTTGTTTTTCAAATCCAAAACAATAAACCATCTAAGTTCAATTCAATATGAGAGATGAATTTGGTCTTTAGAGATGTAGATATATGATAGAGATGAATTTAGTTAAGTTTCAACTCCATACCATTCATTGTGAGGGATGGTATGAAGTTGAAGCTCAACCCAACCCATACATAGAAAAACAAAATCAATCCCAAAAAAACATCTTCTAAATCCAGTTCAACATGACAGATGGTGTCATGTTGAGTTGAGCTCCAACTTCATACCATTCAATATGAGGGATGGTATGAAGTTTTTTTTGTTTGGTTGGGTTGGGTTGAGCACCAACTTCATACCATTCAATAGAGGCATAATATGAACTTAAAGCTCAACCCAACCCAGGCATAGAAAAATGAGATCAATCCTAAAACAATAAATTTTCTAAGTTCACTACAACATGAAAGATGGTATCAAATTGGGTTGGATTGAGTTCCAACTTCATACCAATATGAGGGATGGTATGAAGTTGAAGCTTTACCCAACCTAATCATAGAAAAACAAAATTCAAAAGGGTTGAGCACCAACTCTACCATTCAATAGAGGCATAATATGAAGATAAAGTTCAACCCAACTCAGGCATAGAAAAACAAAATCAACCACAAAACAACATCTTCTAAGTTTAATTCAAGATGAGAGATTCAATATGAGAATCAATATAAGGGATGTTACGAAATTTTTCATCTATGGTTAGATTGAATTGAACTCCAACTTCATATCAATCAATATGGGGGATGATATGAAGTTTTTCTTCTATGGTTGGGATGAGTTGGATTGAGTACAAACTTCATACCATTCAATATAAGGCATGATATGAAGTTGCAGCTCAACCCAACCCAGTCATAGAAAAACAAAATCAACCCCAAAACATCTTCTAAGCTCAATTCAACATAAGAGATGTATCAACTTGGGTTCAGTTGAGCTCCAACTTCATATCTCCAACTATACTAGAGATGGTATGAAGGATTTCTTCTATGGTAGGGTTAGCTTGGATTGGGTTGAGTATCAACTTCATACCATTCAATAGGAGGCATTCAACACCAAAACAACATCTTCTATGCTCAATTCAAAATGAGAGATTGTTTTAACTTGGGTTGAGTTGAGCTCCAACTTCATTCCATTCAATATGAGGGATGGTATGAAGTTTTTCTTCTATGGTTGGGTTGAGTACCAATGTCATACCATTCAATATGAGGCATAGTATGAAGTTTAAGCTCAACCCAACCCAATCATAGAATTCAATTCAATATGAGAGATGGAATCAAGTTGGGTTGAGTAGAGCTCCTACATCATAATATTCAATATGAGGCATGATATGAAGTTGAAGCTGTACTCAACCCAACTTGATACCATGATATCTAACTGACATTTACATAAAATATATAAAAACTCATACTGGCTACTCTTGTTGTGAGAGATGTCATGAACCTGGCAAATACATTCATAATAAAATGATTTTGATAGGAACTTTGTCTCCAAACCAAACGGAATCCGTTTGCAATGTGATTAGGAGCACCATATTGGAAAATCACCTTTAGTTGATCTACCATTCAATTTAATATCAACATTTATCAGACGTCAATAATATGTCAAAAATCACATTCCAGCAACGCCATAATATGACGTTAACACACGTTCAATATCATTCAATATGACATAAATGTGACTTTTTGAATCACGAAAAATTGACGTGATATTAACGTGAGTCTGCTGCCTGGGATAGCGACATCGAAATAAGAAAGATACTGGATGTTCTGAAACCTTCATAGAGACGGGAATAAAATTATTTCATAGACAATTAAAGTTCAAAAATAATGGCATGGAGGAAAATCTTGTTGGCAAAATATTAAATTTTTATATTACATCGATGGAAACATTCATATTCCTATAATAAGAAACCATAATAATTTGGATATAGTTTCAAAAACTTGCTTTCGTGCAAGATATATTATTTCAACTGAAAATGCACTTAGTATGGATACAGATGATGTAGACATCGATGATCTTATTGAAGATGAAACTTTTACTGATGATTTTGATTGTCCCAATAAAATATTATCGGACTGGGAAAAATTTAATACGTCACTGGCGATAACTAAAAATATTGCAGATATTTTGTCTAATTATGGAACGCAGACCTAAAATTAAATCCAAACAACGTCCAAAGAGAAAGACCAAGCAGGCCACTTTTTACAAAAAGAAAAATGAAAACAGTATGAAAAATAATATATTTGTTTTACTTTAATGGTATACCCAAGGTCAATTGTATACAGTCAGTATCAGTAAATAGCCAATTACATACACAGGATCCTGCAATAGTGCGGCAGGCATCCATAGCTCCTATACCAATTAAGTTAGAAATTTCTTTCAAATACAGGCTTGTATTATATATATGATTGTATTTCTGGAAAATATTTTCACATATACAGGGTGGTCCAAAAAAGTGTAACAATACAAAATGTATTTTTTTAATGGGACAAATAAAATGGGCTTAAATGCTATAACTTCACATCTTGTTTTCAAATTTTAAATATAAAGTTATTATATTATAAACCATTTTGTAAAAATTTATGTAGTCACTTAAAATTCATTATCAGCATTATTATTAAATATTAATGATTGTGATTTGACACATCGATAAACAAAGCTTGGGTCTTTCTATTGAATAATATTATACAAGGTTGTTATCAGAACTGATTAATTTATGCAATGTTTAAGGGACCATAACTTTGTAATTTTAAATAGAGCACCCTATTTTTTAAGGCTTCGAAAGGCCCCACTAATTACCTTTTATTTTTGTTAAGCATAGGGTATATCCAACACGTGTATTTTTTTGGATAATTAGACTGTTTTGTAAATATCGACATAAATATGATATTTTTACAAAAAATAAGACATAAAAAAAATAATTTTAAACAAAAGCAAGCGAGTTTATTAAGTAAAAGATGAAAAAGTACACATCTGTGCATGTTCAGTTAAAACAAAAAGCAACAAGAGAATAACTATGTTAACCGCCTTAATCTTCATTATTACGATACTGTCAACAGTAATTTTATACAAGAAGTAGCCCACAGCATTTATGGTTATAAAACGTCTTGGTTGTATGGTCTTATTTGATCGACCGTATTTTTTCAAGACAACCGTTAACGGAGAATCTTTTTGAATTTCTTAGAAAATCTATTGCCAGCTCTTTTAGAATATGTTTCATTAGACATTTGATAAAGAATGTAACCTCAGCATGATGGTACATCTCCTCATTATGATAGGATTTTTATAACACATTCGAATAGAATTTTTGAAAAATTGTTTTCTTAATGCTGATGTGTACATTTTCATCTTTTACGAACAAAATTTACATGTATTTGTTTAAAATTGTCTTCTTCATGCCTCATTTATTGTGAAAAAATCAGATTTATGCTGACATTTTTGAAATAGTCTAATTATTTCAAAAAGTGCACGTTTTAGACGTATCATATGCTTAACAAAAATGAAAGGTGCTTAATAAAGCCTTCTGAGGCATGAAAAATATAGGGTATTCCATTTAAAATAATAATGATCCCACAAACATCGCGTAAATTAGCCAGTTCTGGTAACCAGCCTGTATAATATCCAACAGTATTAGTGGTGGTTGAAGGCCAAACCCAACCCAAACTTTGTTTATCGATATGCCAAAATTGAAATCTTCAGTGCTTAATAATAGTGCTAATAACGAATTTTAAGTGAGTACATAAATTCTCAAAAATTTTTACAGAATGTTTAATAACATGATAACTTTACATGCAAAATTTGAAAACAAGATGTGAAGTTATAGCATTTAAGTAGGTAATCACAATATGCAAAAAAATATAGGGTATGTGTTGTCACGCTTTTTGGACCATCCTGTACATGTGAAAATATTTTCCAGAAATACACTCATATATATAATATAGGCTTGTGTTTCAAAGAAATTCCTAACTTAGTTGGTGTATGAGCTATAATTTGTATGTATACAAGTACACAGTATGTCTAAACAGCCAATTGTGTAGACATACTCTAAAATAACCAAATGCGTATACATGCGGTATGTATAAATGCCAATTTCATATACATACTGTATGTATAAGTAGCCACATCCTAAATTTTATTTAAAGAATTGAAGAAAGATTTTGTAATCTCAATGATAAAAGAAAGATTCATCTTCCTTCTATCAAAGAAAAAGATTGATAATTAAAAACAATAACTTACCCATTACTTGGACTTCAACGGTGTTTCTATCAGTGAATCCTTGTGGGTTTTTGGCAACGCAAGTATAAGATGCTTGGTCAGATCCTCTTTCGACGTCAACAATAATCAAAGTTCCGTTATTGGTGAAGACTTTCTGCTTTCTATTGATTGGTAAAACACGTCCATCTAAACAAAAATTATTCTTACAATCGACATTTTTTAATCCACTTGTAAAACAAACCTCTTTCCCAAATAATCGATTCAATCGGGTACCCAGCAACTGGACAATGCACAACCAAAGTACCACCAGCAACAATGGTCTGTTTTTCCATAGCTCTAACGTGAGGATGTCCCTTAACATTAATTCTTGCGGCGTGTTCAACAGATCCAACCTTGCTACTCGCGATACATCTATATAAACCACCATCGTTGGTATGAATGGCAGAAATATTGAGAACAGAAACAACGTCGCCTTCAGCTTTAATGTATTGACCAATTTGATATCTGTCGTTGTTGGAAAGTCTGCGTCCGTCGAGTTCCCAAGTGATTTCGGGAGTAGGAGTTCCTCCAGCTACGCATTTTAAGTAAACGGACGCTCCAGGTTCGAGTACTTCCTCAGCGAATGATTGGCGAATGAAAGGTGGGTCGAAACGGCCTCCCAATTTAAGTTCAGCGCTAGCTTCCGCACTCTCTTGATCGTTTCTAATAAAACATTGGTACATGCCTTTGTCTTCTTTGCGGACGGATTCGATACGAAGGACTGATTCGGAGTGGTCCAATGGGTGGCCATCCTTAAGCCAGCTGATTGTCTTGATTGGATTTCCTTTAATAAAATCAAAATAAATTAATTTTGAAACATTAATTTATAAAATTACCTTCGAAGTTGCAAGTGAAGACGGCGGGTCTACCAAAATCGATGGTTTGAACTGCTGGGTCGACGCTAGCTTTTAAAGGTGCGGTAACAGTAAGAACGGTTTCGACGCTTTCTCCACCAACGGAATTGTTGACCACGCATAAATATTTTCCGGAATCTTCAACTAAAGCTTCTTTAATGATCAATGTTCCGGCTACCTGATGAATCCTGTCGTTTAATTGGATGACTTGTTTCCTGTTGGTTCCTTCGACGAATTTGTACCATCTGTAACAAAAAGAGAAGTAATTGTGAAATCGTATTAAAAAAAAAAATAAATGAAAAAAAAACTAGGATTAATACGACTCTTTTACCTAAAAGCTGGAACCGGAAAGCTTTGCGCTGGACATAAAATCACAACGCTAGTATTTACTGCGACGATTTTAATATCGATCGTTCGACTTTTTAATCTAGGCCCTACAGATCCTGTAGGCTCTGAAAAGTTAAATTAAGCAAATTACGTACCTATTATTATTTGAAGAAAACCCTAGAAATGCCTGATTGAGTGAATCGTATAAAAAAAATAATACCTTTTTTTCGGTGCTGGGTAAGCTTGAGCTTCGCAAAGCAACGCTAAATTAGTACCCAATTTAGCCGAATTTTTATTTAACCCATCTCCTGATAATTTTGGTGAGGTACCACCCGTTGGTTCTAACAGAAATTATAACAAATTTGACATTGTGACTAATCTTTGAAATAGAGTACCCTATCACGTCGCAAGCAAACATAAAGTGCCAATAAACTTACTTAAAAACGGGTAAAGGGAATCCAACAATAGGACAAAGTAGAGAAACAGTAGCGTTGTGAGGCGCTGTAAGAACCTTTCCCAAAGTTCTTTCCCCAACCAGTTTGGGTGATATGTTATTTGTAGGTTCTGAAATATAGTTAGCGATTAATTAGGATTCTGCATTTTCCGTTTTATCTAAACATTGAATTTAAACATATTTGCATGAACAATGGAACATGGGTAAGCCAAAATCAAATAAATAAAAATACAGAATCCTATACACGCCAATCATGCAAAAAAACACTTACCCGCATCTAATTCCGTATCAATTAAAAATAAAACAGTGAAATCTAACAAAACTTAGCGTGTTTGTGTGTGGGTCTCGGAACGGCTATAAAAAAAAACGGAAAAACTTACGAAAATTTAGGGACGGGGTAACCTGTTACTTGACAAGTTAACCAGGCAACGTGCTTAATGGGAACGTCCACGACTTTCCACCCTTTGAAGTTCTCAGTGTCTTTTTTCGGGGCGACGTTGTTCGTCGGTTCTGAAAATGAACTTTCGCTGACCTTTCGTCTCGAATGGAAGGGGGAAACGAGAAAAGGAATGCTTTTGTAAAAATTACCTTGCCCTTGGCTTTGAAGGCGACCTAAAAAAACGTGAATATGCAAAAAGAAAAGAATGGACGTACCTGATATCGCGTAGTAACGTAACTGAAAAGAACATTTTACAACGAAAAATATATTTATCATCGAGGGAGGATTTTTTATGCTTTATAAGATTGGGTGGAATTCCTACTACTCACAAAAATCTTGGAACAGGAAAACCGGTAACTTGACATGTTAACCAAGCGTTTTGTATTTTTGGTATTGAAAGAACTCTCCAACCACCAAATTCAGCCCCAACTTTTTTTGGCGGCACATTGTTAGTTGGTTCTGTAATTAACCGATCATTTTCTTTTGAGATGCGTTTTGTGTTTTTATTATTACGTAATTAGTGGTGTCTCTACCTGTACTTTGGAATTGGGTACCCTACGATGTCGCATGTCATGAAGACGGTTCTATTGCGAAAGTAGCTGTATATTTTGCCACCATCGTATTTCGAACCGGATATTTTTGGGGCAATGTTTCCCGTCGGCTCTAAATATTAAACTCTATTAATCTTAACATGAATTATAATCAGTGATGGGCGCCAGGTAAATACCCGGTGGGTAGGTATTTATAAATTGAAAGAGATTCTATGATTGGTTATTTTTAATCAAATTGGGTTGAGTTACTTTTATTCGAAAAAATCATATCTTTTGTAGAATAAATATTGAAGAAATGAAATTTATCGTGGATATTCTATAAAGATTGAGCTTTAATTTAAATCTTACTTGATGGTTTAATCTGAATTAGAAATGATGTTATGGAAATTCTAAAATCGGTTATTTTTAATCAAATTAGATTGATTACTTTTATTCAAAAAATCATATCTCTTGTAAAACAAATATCGAAGAAATTAAGTTTACCATGGATATTCGTTACAAATTAAGCTTTAATTTAAATCTAACTTGATGGTTTCATCTTAATTATAAATGGTATTATGGAGATTCTAAAATTGGTTATTTTTAATCAAATTGGATTGAGTATTTTTTTTTTCAAAAAATCATATCTCTTGTAAAATAAATATCGAAGAAATTAAATTTACCATGGATATCCTATAAAGATTGAGCTTTATTTTACATCCAAGTTGATGGTTTTATCTTAATTATTTATGATGTTATAGCAATTCTAAAATAGGTTATTTTAAATCAAATTGGGATGAGTAACATTTTTTTAAAAAAATCATATCTCTTGTAAAACAAATATCGAAGAAATGAGTTTAACCATGGATATTCTATAAAGATTGAGCTTTATTTTTAATCTAACTTGATGGTTTTATCTTAATTATTTATGATGTTATGGAAATTCTAAAATTGGTTATTTTAAATCAAATTGGGTTGAGTAACTTTTTTCAAAAAATAATATCTCTTGTAAAACAAATATCGCAAAAATGAGTTTTACCATGGATATTCTATACAAATTAAGCTCTAATTTAAATCTAAGTTGATGGTTTCATCTTAATTAAAACTGGTATTATGGAGATTCTAAAATTGGTTATTTTTAATCAAATTGGGTTGAGTTACTTTTATTCAAAAAATCATATCTCTTGTAAAACAAATATCGAAGAAATTAAGTTTACCGTGGATGTTCTATAAAGATTGAGCTTTATTTTACAGCCAAATTGATGGTTTTATCTTAATTATTTATGATATTATAGAAATTCTAAAATTGGTTATTTTAAATCAAATTGAGATGAGTAACTTTTTTAAAAAAAATCATATCTCTTGTAAAACAAAGATCGAAGAAATGAGTTTTACCATGGATATTCTATAAAGATTGAGCTTTAATTTAAATCTAACCTGATGGTTTCATCTTAATTAAAAATGGTATTAAGGAGATTCTAAAATTTGTTATTTTTAATCAAATTGGGTTGAGTTACTTTTATTCAAAAAATCATATCTCTTGTAAAACAAATATCGAAGAAATGAGTTTTACCATGGATATTCTATAAAGTTTGAGCTGTAATTTAAATCCAAGTTGATGGTTTTATCTCAATTATTTATGATATAGAAATTCTAAAATTGGTTATTTTAAATCAAATTGGGTTGAGTTACTTTTATTCAAAAAATCATATCTCTTGTAAAACAAATATCGAAGAAATTAAGTTTACCATGGATGTTCTATAAAGATTGAGCTTTATTTTACATCCAAATTGATAGTTTTATCTTAATTATTTATGATATTATAGAAATTCTAAAATTGCTTATTTTAAATCAAATTGAGATGAGTAACTTAAAAAAAAAAAATCATATCTCTTGTAAAACAAAGATCGAAGAAATGAGTTTTACCATGGATATTCTATAAAGATTGAGCTTTAATTTAAATCTAACCTGATGGTTTCATCTTAATTAAAAATGGTATTAAGGAGATTCTAAAATTTGTTATTTTTAATCAAATTGGGTTGAGTTACTTTTATTCAAAAAATCATATCTCTTGTAAAACAAATATCGAAGAAATGAGTTTTACCATGGATATTCTATAAAGATTGAGTTTTAATTTAAATCCAAGTTGATGGTTTTATCTTAATTATTTATGATATTATAGAAATTCTAAAATTGGTTATTTTAAATCAAATTGGGATGAGTAACTTTTTTTAAAAAAATCATATCTCTTGTAAAACAAATATCGAAGAAATGAGTTTTACCATGGATATTCTATAAAGATTGAACTTTAATTTAAATCTAACTTGATGGTTTCATCTTAATTAAAAATGGTATTATGGAGATTCTAAAATTGGTTATTTTTAATCAAATTGGGTTGAGTAACTTTTTTCAAAAAATAATATCTCTTGTAAAACAAATATCGCAAAAATGAGTTTTACCATGGATATTCTATACAAATTAAGCTCTAATTTAAATCTAAGTTGATGGTTTCATCTTAATTAAAACTGGTATTATGGAGATTCTAAAATTGGTTATTTTTAATCAAATTGGGTTGAGTTACTTTTATTCAAAAAATCATATCTCTTGTAAAACAAATATCGAAGAAATTAAGTTTACCGTGGATGTTCTATAAAGATTGAGCTTTATTTTACAGCCAAATTGATGGTTTTATCTTAATTATTTATGATATTATAGAAATTCTAAAATTGGTTATTTTAAATCAAATTGAGATGAGTAACTTTTTTAAAAAAAATCATATCTCTTGTAAAACAAAGATCGAAGAAATGAGTTTTACCATGGATATTCTATAAAGATTGAGCTTTAATTTAAATGTAACCTGATGGTTTCATCTTAATTAAAAATGGTATTAAGGAGATTCTAAAATTTGTTATTTTTAATCAAATTGGGTTGAGTTACTTTTATTCAAAAAATCATATCTCTTGTAAAACAAATATCGAAGAAATGAGTTTTACCATGGATATTCTATAAAGTTTGAGCTGTAATTTAAATCCAAGTTGATGGTTTTATCTCAATTATTTATGATATAGAAATTCTAAAATTGGTTATTTTAAATCAAATTGGGTTGAGTTACTTTTATTCAAAAAATCATATCTCTTGTAAAACAAATATCGAAGAAATTAAGTTTACCATGGATGTTCTATAAAGATTGAGCTTTATTTTACATCCAAATTGATAGTTTTATCTTAATTATTTATGATATTATAGAAATTCTAAAATTGCTTATTTTAAATCAAATTGAGATGAGTAACTTTAAAAAAAAAAATCATATCTCTTGTAAAACAAAGATCGAAGAAATGAGTTTTACCATGGATATTCTATAAAGATTGAGCTTTAATTTAAATCTAACCTGATGGTTTCATCTTAATTAAAAATGGTATTAAGGAGATTCTAAAATTTGTTATTTTTAATCAAATTGGGTTGAGTTACTTTTATTCAAAAAATCATATCTCTTGTAAAACAAATATCGAAGAAATGAGTTTTACCATGGATATTCTATAAAGATTGAGTTTTAATTTAAATCCAAGTTGATGGTTTTATCTTAATTATTTATGATATTATAGAAATTCTAAAATTGGTTATTTTAAATCAAATTGGGATGAGTAACTTTTTTTAAAAAAATCATATCTCTTGTAAAACAAATATCGAAGAAATGAGTTTTACCATGGATATTCTATAAAGATTGAACTTTAATTTAAATCTAACTTGATGGTTTCATCTTAATTAAAAATGGTATTATGGAGATTCTAAAATTGGTTATTTTTAATCAAATTGGGTTGAGTAACTTTTTTCAAAAAATAATATCTCTTGTAAAACAAATATCGCAAAAATGAGTTTTACCATGGATATTCTATACAAATTAAGCTCTAATTTAAATCTAAGTTGATGGTTTCATCTTAATTAAAACTGGTATTATGGAGATTCTAAAATTGGTTATTTTTAATCAAATTGGGTTGAGTTACTTTTATTCAAAAAATCATATCTCTTGTAAAACAAATATCGAAGAAATTAAGTTTACCGTGGATGTTCTATAAAGATTGAGCTTTATTTTACAGCCAAATTGATGGTTTTATCTTAATTATTTATGATATTATAGAAATTCTAAAATTGGTTATTTTAAATCAAATTGAGATGAGTAACTTTTTTAAAAAAAATCATATCTCTTGTAAAACAAAGATCGAAGAAATGAGTTTTACCATGGATATTCTATAAAGATTGAGCTTTAATTTAAATCTAACCTGATGGTTTCATCTTAATTAAAAATGGTATTAAGGAGATTCTAAAATTTGTTATTTTTAATCAAATTGGGTTGAGTTACTTTTATTCAAAAAATCATATCTCTTGTAAAACAAATATCGAAGAAATGAGTTTTACCATGGATATTCTATAAAGTTTGAGCTGTAATTTAAATCCAAGTTGATGGTTTTATCTCAATTATTTATGATATAGAAATTCTAAAATTGGTTATTTTAAATCAAATTGGGTTGAGTTACTTTTATTCAAAAAATCATATCTCTTGTAAAACAAATATCGAAGAAATGAGTTTTACCATGGATATTCTATAAAGATTGAGTTTTAATTTAAATCCAAGTTGATGGTTTTATCTTAATTATTTATGATATTATAGAAATTCTAAAATTGGTTATTTTAAATCAAATTGAGGTGAGTAACTTTTTTTAAAAAAATCATATCTCTTGTAAAACAAGTATCGAAGAAATGAGTTTTACCATGGATATTCTATAAAGATTGAGCTTTAATTTAAATCTAACCTGATGGTTTCATCTTAATTAAAAATGGTATTAAGGAGGTTCTAAAATTTGTTATTTTTAATCAAATTGGGTTGAGTTATTTTTATTCAAAAAATCATATCTCTTGTAAAACAAATATCGAAGAAATTAATTTTACCATGGATATTCCACAAAGATTGAGCTTTAATTTAAATCCAAGTTGATGGTTTTATCTTAATTATTTATGATGTTATGGAGATTCTAAAATTAGTAATTTTTAATCAAATTGGGTTGAGTTACTTTTATTCAAAAAATCTTAAATTATTCAAAAATGTGTCAGATAATTGGCAGATAAACGTCAAAACTGATTGATTGTAAATGTTAATAATAAAGTTTTTATAAACAATTTAGAAAAGCAGGATAACATATTTATGGAGACTTCGAAATCGTAACATTAATCTTGATTTTATTCACCCAAATTAAAATTTAATCATCTTCTTCCTGTTTTTGTAATCGTTATCACGTTTCGTGCAACTTAATCTAAAACTTTCGCAATTTATGGAAGAAAATTTGTGGTGAATTTTCGTACTCCATAAAAAATTTCTTTGTATACAACACCGACGAGAATTAAGTGGTTATGATGACATAAT
This sequence comes from Onthophagus sagittarius, assembly GCA_036711965.1. Taxonomy (NCBI): domain Eukaryota; kingdom Metazoa; phylum Arthropoda; class Insecta; order Coleoptera; family Scarabaeidae; genus Onthophagus; species Onthophagus sagittarius. The sequence goes on from JASERS010000003.1 coordinate 10,382,534, forward strand.
GATACGAATTACGAAAAGCTAAGAAGAAAAGCTAACACTAGGTTTAGTTTAATACAAGTATACAATAATTTAAGACTAAATTACAACTAAAAATAAAGCCAACACTAACACCATAGCTAATACTGGACCCAAAACGAAGAACATTTAGGTTTAGCCGTACCTCTCTTAAGATAGAACCCAATCCAACCCAACCCACACGGGTCACGCACGCCACTCACGTGAATATCAGACATGAATCTCATTCTCGTGACTCATACTCGATCAGTTAATATTAATTGATACTAATTAATGCTGTTTGACAGATATGACGCCACGTACCGTTAATTACAAGACAAAAAAAATTGAACAATCTAAACCATAGAAAAGTTGTGTTAAATCCGAGTTTTCGAAAGCACCGTGGAACCTCGGTCAGTCAAGCGAAGAAGGGAGGTTCTAAAAATTTATTTATGGCGCCACGTAATTTAAATCGACGATGTGCACCAATTACGAGGTGAAGATATTTAATTTTAGGAGAAGACACTAAAGGAATACACAAAAAAGAACTATTTTGGCAAACACTAAATATTGGTAGTAAAGGTAATAAATAATTGATGATAATGATCTCTTCTAACACAGCCAAAACCAAAGAAATAATGCAAAAGAAACTGAATTGAAATTAAAATCCGAAACGTTTTGAATAAAAATAAGCTTGTCTTTGAAACGGAAAAAAACAATACGTAATTCAATATTCTCAAAAGATCTTTCGCTTACAATAAAGAAAAATAATTGCAAGAAAGATAATAATAAAGTAAATTAAATGACTGTTTAGCAATGCTTGTTTCACTAATTAACAAATATAATAAAAAATATCTACATATCCCTGATCTTGATTCCTTGTTCTCGATGAAATGAAAACCTGAACGTTCAGCAACTTCCTCTGGAGGAGAATATTGACAATAAGATTTTTAATATTTGGGAAATTAAGGACGTCGCCAAATTCTAGGCTGTTTCGTTTTTTTTTTCCTTTTTTTGTAAAGGATGATTCTAGTATATTAAAAAAATCCAAGTAAAATAAAAGACTTCGGATCTTAGAGGCCTTGCACGTTAAAAATTCTCTTTTGATTTGACTAAATAGAATATTAGATCAGTCAAATTCCGATATAAGACGTAAATATCGCCTTCTAAATCAAATCGAAATGAAGAGCCTGAAAATTTCGGATGAATTTATATAACCAAATTTTTCCCAAAAGAAATTTACTCCAAGAGTCTCGTACTACGAAAGAGAACAACGTCTCCGTGTTGTTCATTGAAATCCGGAAACAAAAATTTTCAAGCCTTTATACTGCTTCCTAAAAACTTTAAATGCTTCTAGAAGACTTGATACTTCTCCTAGAAGACTTGACATTGGTTGTAGAATACTTGAACTGTTTCCAAAAGACACCACATTGCCTCTGGAAGATTTCAACTACTTCTAAAAGACTTGAAATGCTTCAAAACCGTTAATATTTAGTTTTAAAGGCTTGATACTGCTTCTAGAAGACTACAGATTTCCAGAAGACTTTCAATATATTCAGAAGATTTGATGCTGGTTAGAGAAGCTTTGAAATGCTTCTAAAACACTTTGTATTGCCTTTGGAAGACTTGAAATTGGTTCGAAAAGACTTGAAATGCTTCCAGATGACTTGATACTGCCCTTGGAAGACTTGATTCTGCTTCTAGAACACTTGAAGTGCTTCCCATAGACTTGACATTGCTTCTGGAATACTTGATACTGTCTCTAGAAAACCTAAAAGCATTCCAGAAAACTTACAATACTTTAATAAGATTCGATATTGCTTCTAAAAGACTTGAAATACTTCCAAAAGACTAGACATTGCTTCTAATAGACTTAATGATATACATTCTGAAGACTTGATACTGGTCGTAAAACTCCTGGCAGAAAATATTTTCATCACAAAAAAACAATAAAAGCCATTTGACTTTATTTCGAAAATATGAAATACTATTGACCAAAATGCAAAATCCTGACGTAAGTAGTCCAAAAACTGTTAATTAAACACTAAATACTGCTGGAAGAAGGCATGTTTAATACAAAAGGCAAGAAGCTGTTAATAAAATTTGATTTTGCTTCCAAAATACTAAGTACTGTTGGTAAAATATAATATCTTCATCTCAAAAATTCAAAAATAGCCAACACTAAATACAGCTTGTAAAACTCTAAACACTGCTGGTAGAAGACATTTCTTTTGCAAACCAACCATAGGCACAACATACGTTCTTTCTCTCTTTCAGCCTTTTTCCAATTGAGTTGTTTTCATTACCCGAAGGTGCTTAAAACTCAATCGAAAATAAATTTTTTGAAAGCCGAAAAAAAATTTGCAGTCAAAGATTGCTTAACACATAATTCTGGATCTTATAATTATTATTCTTATTGTGATTTCGATATTATGGCATTGTGTTTTGGATTTTATATTTGTGGTTTTCAAAGATAATACATTTACAAATGTAGTTTCGAAATCGAAAAAATCACAACAAACTCGATAGGCTGCTGAGGAAGGTTTTAATTTAACAGTACTTTGAGAGACTGCCAATGAACATGGATATTATTTGTAGCACCCATACAGTGACGTTTTAAAATATAACAACGAATGGGTCTGCTTTCTCAAAGGAATGAAAATCACTGAAACAGTTTGCGACATTGGTTTATAATAGTTTGTCGAATAACTCTTCTGAAAAAATATTGAAAGCTTCAAATGTGGGATCAGAAATAAAATGTAATTTTACGTTGCATTTAAATGAGGATTTAATGGTAGCGGAAGTCATGCAAAAATTTCAAAATAAATCTGAAGGAAGAGAGGACCGTTCTTTCTATCGCCACTAGTTCCATTGCGTCTAGAAAATAGTAATCAGGATATTGTGGAAGCCTTCCGTGAACATCACCCATATGATTTTCATGAAGCTGTAGTGGTTAAAGAGTAGCTATTACCAATTGGAGAGCTATCTAAAGAGGTTCAGGAGTCGAAAAACAATCAAGTCGCAGGTTTAGAGAGTATCGCATAAGATAATTTGATGTAATTCAAACAATTGACGATTCATTTAAAAGACTTACTCAATTTCGATCCATTAATTAGTAACGTATATAAAATAAGTTCAAACAAAAAAATAAAAAAAATCTAATCAAAAAAATTTGATTATTATAGACGAATCTCCAAAAAAAATGGTAAAGAAGATGATGAAGAAAGTGAGGAAGAATATAATCATGATGAGGAAGAAAACCAAGAGAATGAAGAAGACTTCAAATGGAAATAAATTGTATTACATTTACATTACATCAGACGAAATATCATAATTATTCTTGAATAATTGAATGTTTGTGTACTAGTCAGTAACTTGGAAAAATTCTACTATAAGTAAGCTTCAAACCTACGAGTAATGGTCTCCAAGAGCACTTCAAATTAAGAGTGATCAGCGTGACCTTAATGTTGCTATTGCTTTAATATAACAAAGCTTCATAACATCTTTCTAAATTTTAATAGATTTTGTTAGACTGTAATATTATGCCACATTTTTATATTCTTTTAACATTATTTCCACTCAGTATTGTATTGAGTTTATTATTAATATTACTTGTATTTGAATCGAAGATGATACGCAGCATATTATACAGAAGTTGTCCAACGTTTCAAATTATTTTTCCCTAAAATTAGTATTCTATAGTATTCTAAAATAATCCAAAATAATATTTTCGATGGGTGACCCGACGGGACTCGCGTAATTTGCTAGTTCTAGATCTAGTGTTCTAATGTGTAATCCTAATGGTCTAGTTTTAGATCCAAAAGTTATTTTTTAGTGGTCTTTGTCTTTGTTGTACATCTTTTCAAAATTTATAAATACCTCAAAATATCTATCTTGGGTAAACACCCACCAACAACACTGATTATAATTAAAGTAAAAAAGAAATGTTTAGAAATTATTTAATCTATTCGGAAACTTAAAAAAGGCACTCACATGAATAAAGGAACAGGGTACCCAACGACGGGACACATCAAAAAAGTCGTTTCATTCTTAGGCACAGAAAGCATTGTAAATCTGATTTTTTGGTCTATGGCTTTTGGAGGCATATTATTTGTAGGCTCTGAAACAAGAGCCGCTTGTTATCTAATATATTAAAAAATAATAAATTTATAAATCGTAAAATAAAAATGTGCCAACCCCAAAAATAATCTTTTATATTTTACTTTTACCTACTTGTATATAGGAACAGGAAATCCAACAACATCGCAAGTAAGCACAACGAACGAATTCAACACAAAAAATTTTAACTTTCCTCCTTCGTAACGTTCACCAGAAATTTTCGGTGGTACATTTCCAGTAGGTTCTAAACGTTTAAGAAACCAAATATGACATACCTAAATTAAACGTACCTAAATTTTGGGACAGGGTACCCCACGACTTGACACGTTAAAAACACGGTTAAATTGCGTGCTGTGAAGACTTTAGCAAAGCCGTATTTGTCATCTAAGGCTTTCGGACCTATGTTATTGGTGGGTTCTATAAATACGAACAATACGTCATAAAAAAAGTTTTCTAATACGAAAAGCCCAGAAAATTTGTGAATGCAAGGGGATAAACTAAAATTACCTGAATACAGGAGGTGGAAAGCTTTGAGCTGGACACGTCAAAGAGGACGTGGTGGCTCGCAATACTGACTTTTTCATGACATCTACCTCTTTTACTTTGGGAGGCACTCCTCCAATGGGCTCTAGAAAGAATGATTTGAAATCAGGTTAGATTTAACATTCAAAATAGAAAGACAACCCCATCAATTATTACTATAATAGTACCTAAAATGTGGAACTGGTAAGGCTTGGGCTGGACAAAGTAGAGCAAAACTTGTATTAAATCGCCTATCAAATGAGAATGTCTTGGAATCGGAAGAAAAACTCGGAGCTTTCAAACCCAACGGTTCTAATCAAACAAAAATAAATATTATTTTTTTAAATTATATTAGAAATCCTAAATGTAGGGATAGGCACCGTGTTAAATTCTAATTTAATAACCTACCTGAAAGACGGAATTGGCAAAGCTTGAGCCGGGCATAATATAGCAAAGCTTTCGTTAATTCCAACTTTAAGAGAAAATATACGAGACGTCCCAGAAAAAGTAGGAGCTTTTAACCCCAAAGGCTCTAACAAACAAAATAGAACATCCAAAATAAACTACAATTATTAATACAATTAATAAAAAATATGGGATAAGGTACCCAAATGCATACCTAAATTTAGGTACGGGAAAAGATTGAGCTTGACACAAAAGCCCAAAACCTTGTCCTACAGCTCTTGTATAAGAGCTACTAGTTGCGTCACTCGAAAATGATGGCGCTTTTAACCCAACCGGTTCTAAACATTAAAAATTAAATTAATTACCTAAAACTCGGGATGGGTAACGCTTGAGCCGGGCAGATCAACGCAAAATTTGTTCCAATCGGTTTCAAGTAAGTGTAAGAAACGCTCGATGCATCGTGCGAGAAGCTCGGAGCTTTCATTCCGATTGGTTCTATAGAATGAGATTTTTACTATAATAACGTGCAGTTACCTATAAGTTGGGATAGGAAGAGCTTGAGCCGGGCAGAGTAGCGCAAAGATGGTTTTCGAGCGCTTTGTGTACGTAAAACTCGAGGACTCCGACGGGAAAACTGGCGGTTTTAACCCCATCGGTTCTGAATGGGAAGTAAAAAAGAAGTTTTTGTAAGATTTTAAAATAAAAGCCTACCTAAATGTTGGTAATGGTAGTGATTGAGCCGGGCATAGCAGTGCAAAGCTTTGTCCGAGTTGGCGTTCGTAACCCATGCTTTTTAAATCGTTCGTAAATGAGGGGGCTCTACTTCCAACCGGTTCTGTAATATTTAAACTGTTTGGGATGTATGCTCCTGCCTTTATGTTGGATTAAATAGATTAAAATAGTAATAGTTATTTACGTAACTAGTTATGAAAAGACTAATTTTGTTTAATGAGTTTTATAAATTGAATGAGTTAAACAAAATTAGCAGTTTCTTAACGTGTTAAGTACAAAATTTTATCTAACCCCGTTTTAAAATTGAACGAAATCAATATTCAGTTAGGTAATATTTCATTACACCACAAGTCGTGTAATGATATTTCATTACACTACTAGTTGTGAAAAATGTGACATTACAAAACGACATGTAAAACCTGACATTTCCTAGCGGTGTTAGATAAATTTATATTATAAAGCTTTATGAACGGGCAGTAAAATATTACATCTTTATAAGATAAAGTGATAATTTCTTATATATAATTAACCTACCTGAACGTAGGAATTGGAAGAGCTTGAGCAGGGCATAACAACGCAAAGCTAGTATTTTATCTCATCGTATAAGAAAAGCTTCGCGACGTACTAGAAAACGTTGGTGACTTTGACCCTAAAGGTTCTGAAGAAAACTAAATATTAGTTAAAACTAATTACTATTTTTTGAATGTTTTGAACGGGACCCGTTTATCTGTTACAGTAAAACTAGTTGGCTTGCATTAATGATGATAACCTGCACTTGAAGAGTATTTAAAATATTTGTGTTATTAGAAAATTATTTTCTTACAATTGGTATTGAAAAATGCCCGAATACGCTGAAGCTGGTTTTTTGGCAATCCCATTTCCGGTGCTGGTTATATTTTATACCCGCCCTAGTAAATGGTTATCACCAAGCTGTGTTAAATACCGAAGGACAAAATATATCAGCAATGGACGTGAACAAACCGTTTAAAAGATAACTTGTTGTTAGAAAAAATTCAGATTTTATCCTACAAGTAACACGAATTTTATTAGTAAAGCTTTATGAGTCTGCTGCTATTGATCAAAATCAGAGCTGGGCTAAGTGGTTGAAAAACGTAGTCGAGTATTACTACTAACTACTTTTAGATTATGGTAGTTTGATTATTAACTGCCAAGCAATTAGTAGTTAAATCCGGCTACTTCGTTAACTCCATAAAAAAATGAACTTTTAAAGTCTAAATACCCAACGTACTTACAACTGCAAAAATGCATACAAGGGTATAGAATACCAAATAAATGGCTCTTTAAAGGCAACTAGTTTGTGGTTAGTAGTTAAGAACTTTTGAACTGTTATACATAAATCATGCTTAAAAGTCAGATTATTTTGATACAACCATACAAAACTGAAACTTATGAAGTAGGTATTAATTTAAAATTATTTAAAAATTTAAAGTTGTTAAAGGGCGATTTTTAATTTAAGATAGATTTTATTTAAAAAACCGACAAACCAAAAACCAATCATTTCAAGTCTTATGAAAGCAATTTACGTCTTCTGGGAGCATTTAAAGTCTTTTGGAAGCAATAACAAGCCAACTAGAAGCAGTTCAAATCTTCTAGAAGTATTTCAAGTCTTGTAGAAGCATTTCAACTTCTCTAAAAGCATTTCAAGTCTTTAGGAGGCAATTCAAATCTTTTGAAGCACTTCAAATCTTCTAGAAGCAAGCAATATCCAGTCTTCTGGAAGTAGTATAAAGTTTTCTAGAAGCATTTCAGGCCTTCTAAAAGCATTATAAGTGTTTTGTAAGTATTTCAAATCTTCTGGGAGCATTACTAATCTTTTGGAAGTAATAATAAGCCATCTAGAAGCAGTTCAAGTCTTGTAGAAGTATTTCAAGTCTTATGAAAACATTATCAAAAAGCATTTCAGGTCTTTTAGAAGCTTTTCAAGTCTTCTTGAAGTAGTGTTAAGTTTTCTAGAATCATTTCAACCGTTTTGAAAGCATTTCCAATCTTTTAAATGCATTTCAAGTCTTCTGAGAGCATTTCAAGTCTTTTCGAAAGCAGTTCAAGTCTTCTGAAAGCACTACCAAGACTTCTAGCAGTAATAACAAGTCTTCTGGAAACATTTCAAGTGTTTAGAAAACAGTATCAAATTTTGTAGAAGAGTTATCAAGTCTTCTAGAAACAATATTAAGTCTTCTAGGAGCATTTCAAGTCTTTTGGAAGTAATAACAAGCCAGCTAGAAGCAGTTCATGTCTTGTAGAAGTATTTCAGGTCTTATGAAAGCATTATTAAGTTTTCTAAAAGCATTTCAGGTCTTCTGGAAGCTGTTCAAGTTTTCTTGAAGTAGTATTAAGTTTTCTAGAATCATTTCAACTCTTTTGAAAGCATTTCCAATCTTCTAAATGCATTTCAAGTCTTTTGAGAGCATTTCAAGTCTTTTTGAAAGCAGTTCAAATCTTCTGAAAGCAATACCATGACTTCTAGCAGTAATAACAAGTCTTCTGGAAGCATTTCAAGTCTTCAGAAAACAGTATCAAATTTTGTAGAAGCGTTATTAAGTCTTCTAGAAGCAATATCAAGTCTTCTGGAAGCTTTTCAAGTCTTCTTGAAGTAGTATTAAGTTTTCTAGAATCATTTCAAGTCTTTTTGAAAGCAGTTCAAGTCTTCTGAAAGCAATACCAAGACTTCTAGCAGTAATAACAAGTCTTCTGGAAGCACTTCAAGGCTCTAGAAAACGGTATTAAATTTTGTAGAAGCGTTATCAAGTCTTCTAGAAGCAATTCATTTTCAAGTATCTTGGAAGTAATAACAAGCCATCTAAAAGCAACTCAAGTCTTGTAGAAGTATTTCAAGTCTTATGAAAACATTATCAAGCTTTCTAAAAGCATTTCAGGTCTTCTGGAAGCTGTTCAAGTTTTCTTGAAGTAGTATTAAGTTTTCTAGAATCATTTCAACTCTTTTGAAAGCATTTCCAATCTTCTAAATGCATTTCAAGTCTTTTGAGAGCATTTCAAGTCTTTTTGAAAGCAGTTCAAATCTTCTGAAAGCAATACCATGACTTCTAGCAGTAATAACAAGTCTTCTGGAAGCATTTCAAGTCTTCAGAAAACAGTATCAAATTTTGTAGAAGCGTTATTAAGTCTTCTAGAAGCAATATCAAGTCTTCTGGAAGCTTTTCAAGTCTTCTTGAAGTAGTATTAAGTTTTCTAGAATCATTTCAAGTCTTTTTGAAAGCAGTTCAAGTCTTCTGAAAGCAATACCAAGACTTCTAGCAGTAATAACAAGTCTTCTGGAAGCACTTCAAGGCTCTAGAAAACGGTATTAAATTTTGTAGAAGCGTTATCAAGTCTTCTAGAAGCAATTCATTTTCAAGTATCTTGGAAGTAATAACAAGCCATCTAAAAGCAACTCAAGTCTTGTAGAAGTATTTCAAGTCTTATGAAAACATTATCAAGCTTTCTAAAAGCATTTCAGGTCTTCTGGAAGCTGTTCAAGTTTTCTTGAAGTAGTATTAAGTTTTCTAGAATCATTTCAACTCTTTTGAAAGCATTTCCAATCTTCTAAATGCATTTCAAGTCTTTTGAGCGCATTTCAAGTCTTTTTGAAAGCAGTTCAAATCTTCTGAAAGCAATACCATGACTTCTAGCAGTAATAACAAGTCTTCTGGAAGCATTTCAAGTCTTCAGAAAACAGTATCAAATTTTGTAGAAGCGTTATTAAGTCTTCTAGAAGCAATATCAAGTCTTCTGGAAGATTTTCAAGTCTTCTTGAAGTAGTATTAAGTTTTCTAGAATCATTTCAAGTCTTTTTGAAAGCAGTTCAAGTCTTCTGAAAGCAATACCAAGACTTCTAGCAGTAATAACAAGTCTTCTGGAAGCATTTCAAGGCTCTAGAAAACGGTATCAAATTTTGTGGAAGCGTTATCAAGTCTTCTAGAAGCAATTCATTTTCAAGTATCTTGGAAGTAATAACAAGCCATCTAGAAGCAGTTCAAATCTTGTAGAAGTATTTCAAGTCTTATGAAAGCATTATCAAGTTTTATAAAAGCATTTCAGGTCTTCTGGAAGCTGTTCAAGTTTTCTTGAAGTAGTATTAAGTTTTCTAGAATCAATCAACTCTTTTGAATGCATTTCCAATCTTCTAAATGCATTTCAAGTCTTCTGAGAGCATTTCAAGTCTTTTTGAAAGCAGTTCAAATCTTCTGAAAGCAATACCATGACTTCTAGCAGTAATAACAAGTCTTCTGGAAGCCTTTCAAGTCTTCTGAAAACAGTATCAAATTTTGTAGAAGCGTTATTAAGTCTTCTAGAAGCAATATCAAGTCTTCTGAAAGATTTTGAAGTCTTCTTGAAGTAGTATTAAGTTTTCTAGAATCATTTCAAGTCTTTTTGAAAGCAGTTCAAGTCTTCTGAAAGCAATACCAAGACTTCTAGCAGTAATAACAAGTCATCTGGAAGCTTTTCAAGGCTCTAGAAAACGGTATCAAATTTTGTAGAAGCGTTATCAAGTCTTCTAGAAGCAATTCATTTTCAAGTATCTTGGAAGTAATAACAAGCCATCTAGAAGCAGTTCAAGTCTTGTAGAAGTATTTCAAGTCTTATGAAAGCATTATCAAGTTTTCTAAAAGCATTTCAGGTCTTCTGGAAGCTTTTCAAGTCTTCTTGAAGTAGTATTAAGTTTTCTGGAATCATTTCAACTGTTTTGAAAGCATTTCCAATCTTCTAGAAGTAATGTCAAGTCTTCTGGGAGCATTTCAAGTCTTTTGGAAGTAATAACAAGCCATCTAGAAGCAGTTCAAGTCTTGTAGAAGTATTTCAAATCTTATGAAAGCATTATCAAGCTTTCTAAAAGCATTTCACGTCTTCTGGAAGCTTTTCAAGTCTTCATGAAATAGTATTAACTTTTCTAGAATCATTTCAACTCTTTTGAAAGCATTTCCACTCTTCTAAATGCATTTCAAATCTTCTGAGAGCATTTCAAGTCTTTTTGAAAGCAGTTCAAGTCTTCTGAAAATAATACCCAGACTTCTAGCAGTAATAACAAGTCTTTTGGAATCATTTCAAGTCTTCAGAAAACAGTATCAAATTTTGTAGAAGCGTTATCAAGTCTTCTAGAAGCAATATCAAGTCTTCTGGGAGCATTTCAAGTCTCTTGGAAGTAATAACAAGCCATCTAGAAGCAGTTTAAGTCTTGTAGAAGTATTTCAAATCTTATGAAAGCATTATCAAGCTTTCTAAAAGCATTTCAGGTCTTCTGGAAGCTTTTCAAGTCTTCATGAAATAGTATTAAGTTTTCTAGAATCATTTCAACTCTTTTGAAAGCATTTCCACTCTTCTAAATGCATTTCAAATCTTCTGAGGCATTGCAAGTGTTTTTGAAAGCAGTTCAAGTCTTCTGAAAATAATACCCAGACTTCTAGCAGTAATAACAAGTCTTTTGGAATCATTTCAAGTCTTCAGAAAACAGTATCAAATTTTGTAGAAGCGTTATCAAGTCTTTTAGAAGCAATATCAAGTCTTCTGGAAGTAGTATCAAATTTTCTAGAAGGATTTTAAGTCTTGTGTAAGCAGTTCATGTCTTCTAGAAGCATTTCAAGTCTTTTGCAACCAATAACAAGCCATCTAAAAGCAATTCAAATTTTCTGAAAGCTATATCAAATTTTCTAAAAGCATTTCAAGTCCTATGAAAGCAGTATCAAGTTTTCTCAAAGCAGTTCAAGTTTTCTTGAAGCTTTTCAAGTCTTTTTGAATTATTATTAAGTCATCAGAAAACATTATCAAGACTTCTAACAGTAATAACAAGTCTGTAGTCTTGTATCAAATAAATTAACTCGCCAATTGACTTCTTTCAATCTGTTGTTAGGATCATTCTCAAGATCACACGCGATCATCGTAAAGTAACGTTTTTTAACTATTTTTACAGTTAACTACTGCCCAGCTCTGATCAAAATAACATCAAGACTGTAGTAATTGAATCTACAAAAAGTACTTGGGATAAAATACAACAAGTGAAGGATTTATTAATTTAAAGGGCATTTTTAAAGCCAAAACAAGACACAGCAGTATCTAATGAATTTTTACTGATTTTGAAGTATGAGGCACTCCAAAATGTGTCAGGGTGGAATAAGAAGAATGTTTCTAGTAAAAATCGTCGGTTAGAAGTACTAACACATTTTCATGTACACCAACTTTGTCAATTTTAGGGCCGATTAGTCGGATAGTCGTTAGTCGGCCCAATCTTACTAAATATTTTTATACTCAAAAAAAAAGCTAAAAAGATATTAAATGCTAAAAGATAGGGTACGCTTATATCGGATTTATTTCTTTTATTTAATTTACCTATATGTCGGTATTGGCATTGCTTGTGCGGGACAAAGTAACGTTAAAGTTTGTCCCATCAGTCGCGTGTAGCCCATAATAGTTATATCGTTTGGAAACGTTGGCGTTTTGGTTCCAACCGGTTCTAGCGGAAAATTAGATGAAATAAATATCGACTTACTTAAATTTGGGAACGGGTAACCCTTGCGCCTGGCACAGAAGGGCAAAGCTCGTGCTGGATGATCTCGCGAAAGCATTTATTAGGTTGTCAGTTGAAAATACCGGCCCTTTTACACCAACCGGTTCTAATACATTAAAACTCTAATCAAATTGGTAATTAAAAATAAAAATAGATTACCTAAAAGCAGGCATTGGGTACCCTTGAGCTTGACACAGAAGACTAATACTATGGCTATTAGGCTTTTCTATTGTTACGCTTTTTACATCGGCGGATAAGCGAGGAGCTCTCGTACCGACAGGTTCTATAAAAAAGAAAATTCAAACTAGAACGGGTTTTACAGTACCTGAAGAAAGGTGTTGGGTACCCTTGAGCTTGACAAAATAAAGCAATGTCTGTTTTGAAAGCAGCTTTTGCTCCGCTGATAAAATTAGACGTTAGAGTGGGTGCTCTACTTCCCAGAGGTTCTAAATAAAACAAAAGGAGCACCAATTAGGAAACTTTAATACCTGAATAAAGGAGTAGGATATCCTTGAGCTTGACACAACAAAGCAATATCAGTTTTTGCAGTTTCTATGGTCCCGGTGATTACAAAATTAGATGTTAACGTGGGTGCTCTACTCCCAACTGGTTCTATTTAAAAAATCACCACAAAAAATAAAAATAAGATAATAAGAGGGGTACCCTTGATTTATTAATTTACGATCATCCTAAAAAATTTATTACCTAAATAACGGAGTTGGATATCCCTGTGCTTGACAGAGTAAAGCAATATCAGTTTTGGACGTTTCCTTTACGCCGGTACTAACAAAGTTAGATGTTAAGGTAGGCGCCCTACTTCCAACGGGTTCTATTAAATCGAGAATATTTCTTGTGATTCGAAAAGTACTAAATGAAAATTAAATACCTGAATAAAGGTGTGGGGTACCCTTGGGCTTGACAAAATAAAACAATGTTTTTCTCCGACATTTCTTTAACGCTGGTACCAACAACGTTTGATGTTAAGGTGGGTGCTCTACCTCCGACGGGCTCTAAAGATTGTCAATAAATAAAAATAAGTATTTACCTAAACACGGGTGTTGGGTACCCTTGAGCCTGGCACAAGAGGGACAAATTTTTACCCGATTTTTCTTCGAACCATGTTAATTTGGCTGAAGATAATAATTTTGGGGAACGAGTTCCCACCGGTTCTGCAAGGATTTATGCGAAATAAAAATAACGAGATAGTTACCTATGCTTAGGGACGGGAAACGCTTGAGCAGGGCACATCAACGTTACCGGTTTATCAACGAGAGCATCAAAAGTACGTGATTTATCTAAAGATGGGAACTTGGGTTTTGCTGTTCCAACAGGTTCTAAATATATAATTTATTATTTTTTAATCTATATTTTATTACCTGTATTTTGGAACTGGGTACGCTTGAGCTGGGCATATTAAAGTTAACGGTTGATTAACCAACGCTTCGAAAGCGTTCAATTTGTCGATGGATGAAAATTTAGGTTTTGCTGTTCCAACAGGTTCTAAATGTACAATTTATTCTATTGTTATTTAATACGGATTAATTTAAAATTATTTCGCTTCTATTACCTGTATTTTGGAACTGGGTACGCTTGAGCTGGGCACATTAACGTTAACGGTTTCTCAACGGAAGCTTCGAATGCTCGCAGTTTGTCGATTGAAGGAAATTTAGGCTTAGCAGTTCCAACAGGTTCTAAACGTAAATATCTTATTAGTTGATAGTTAATAGAAGCGAAAATATCTCAATATGCTATATTATTTTAATTAATTTTTAAAACGATTGCTTTAGTTTTGAGTCAAATTTTACCTGTATTTTGGTACCGGAAAAGCTTGAGCAGGACAAAGCAACGGAAGTGATTTGCTTACGGGAACTTCCAGAAGACGTAATTTTTCTATTGGGGGTAATTTAGGTTTCACTGTTCCAACAGGTTCTATTTATACAAAAATTTATGTAAAATTTTTCAATAATTTTATTGAAGATAAGGTACCCTCGCTCGCACTTAATTACCTGTATTTAGGTACTGGAAAAGCTTGAACCGGGCAGAGTAATGGAAGAGATTTCTTCAGCATAACTTCAAGTGTACGATATTTTTCAATTGGGGGTAATTTTGGTTTTGCAGTTCCCACCGGTTCTATTAATAAAAAATATTTCGGTGTGAGTAAATTTATTTCATGTTAAAATAGGATACCCTTATTCATATTCTTTAGAATTCAAATGTGTTAATGGAAAAAAAGTTGGTTTAACATAGTCAATTTACTTCGTTTCTATTATGTTCAAATAGGGTGGCTTGTTTACCTATGTCTCGGAACAGGAAATGCTTGCCCAGGACAGAACAGTGTCACTTCCTGCGATATCCTGGCGAGGACGACTTGCCATTGATCGCTAGTTGTCAATCGCGGACCTACGCTACTTATTGGTTCTGAGAATATCGCATAAAATAAGACATCCGAATCGTATCTTTTTGAAAATATATACAGTGTCGGACATAAATTAAGCAACCGTACAATACTGCATTAATTCTCAGAAAAACAATGAAAAAGAAAATTAAAATGAACAATAATGATTTCAAAATACATATCTTCCAGTAAACAAATTTAATATGGATAAGACATCGGTCATACCGCCCTATACAATTTTTTCCAGAACAATAAATAATAGCTCAAACTATAATAAAAAGAGGCACGACAAAAGTTAAGCAACTTCTCATTCTAGACATCAGGGAAGTCTTTATTTTCCTGATATGCGTACGTATGCGTATGTGAAAGTATTCAGACCGTCTTATACTCAATTTACAAACTACAACATGACCAGATACATTGATAAATAAAACATTGTAGTACAATGTCTCGGAAGACGTACAGCGCAGATCACAAAATGCAAATTGTAAAAATGTTTAAGAGAGGAGAACGGCACACCTCAAAGTGTCATTAACTCTCAGTTTGATATAATTAGTTTGATATAAGTCAATTATATCAAGGATTATTAAACGGTACACAGAAAGAGGTACAGTAGTGAGCCCATTTCGTTTTGGCCGCCCACGGAAAACAACCAAAAGGGAAGATAATTTGATTAAAAGAAAATGTCAGATTAACCCATTTTTGCCAGCTAGTAAAATAAAAAGTCAACTTGAGTTAATCGTTAGTTTCCGTACAATCCAACGTCGATTAGTGGAAAGATGGCAAAAAAAGCAAAGAATTAGTCGATTGAATTTTGCAAAAGAACATTTAAACTGGACCATATAGAAGTGGAACACAGTGTTATTCAGTGATCAATCAAAGTTTAACATGATAAATTCAGATGGGATGTGTTGCGTAAGACGGCCTGTAAATAAAAGACTGGATCCACGCTACTATAAAACAAGTGTGAAAAATGGCGATGGTAGTGTGATGGTTTGGGGTGCTTTTCGGGTAATGGTCTTGCTTGTTTACATCGAATAAATGGCATAATGAATCGATTTATGTATAGAGACATTTTGCAAAATATCATGTATTCATACGATATGCTGATACGATGCAATAGTGGTGAAAGAGTGATTCCGAGAAAATAATATAACCCCTCTTCCATGGCCCTCGCAATCCCTGGACTTGAATCCGATAGTAAATTTGTGGGAGATTCTGAATCGGAAAATTAGAGATGAAAGCAGATATCCAAATAAAGAACAACTTTTGCACCTCTTGAACCTGCATGGGCTGAGCTATCATCGGATATATTACGTAAACTCATTGAGTCAATGCCTCGAAGTTGTGCAGCGGTAATAAAAAATAATGGATATGCGACTAAATATTAATGGATTTATTAATGGATTTCTCTTCCTGCGTTAATGTAAAAATTAATGTGTTATTAATATGGTTGCTTAATTTATGTCCGACACTGTATAATGGTTTAAAGAAGGTTGAATATTATATTTATCTATTATACTTATCAAAAGAAGTAAAATAGCTGTAATACAAATAAATTTTTAAATGAGTAGGAAAACAAGAAAGGAATGATATTAAGTAAAACAAGTTATAAACTAAAATGTTGTGTTTGTAGAATTACAAGACACCTCTAATCAGAAAAAGATGTGCAAATTACGTGAGTCCCGCCAGGTCACGATGGGTCATGCGTGATCCACCGTGAGCGGGCATCAATTGTTGTACCACTCACGTGAACGTGTGTGATCGTGAACATCTTTGGTTCTTCGATAGGACCCGGCGTGACCCGGTTGGTATTTATAAATTGGGTATTGCTTTTAAGGTTATTCTAAATTGGGTTTTAGTATGGAACAATTTAAAATTGAATAACAACTAAAAAAAGAGCTAACACTAACGCTAAAGCTAATACTAGACCTTGAACGAAAAGCATTTAGGTTTACTCGTGCCTCTTTTAAGACGGAACCCAACCCAACCCAACTCAACCTAATCTACCTTCAGAACTAACACTAGACTTAGAACTAGAAATATTAGAGTTAGTCATCTAAAGAAATGTACGGCTAAATCCTAATGTTTCTAGTTCTAGTGTCAATACTATAGATAAGTTGAAGGTCTAGTATTAATTATACTTTTAGTTTCAGAAGTATTTATAGAAATCAAGCACTGAGTGGCAATTAAAACTAGAACTAACACTAGAATAATCGTCGAGACCGATAGCACAATTGTTTGTTACATTCTTTAATAGATTTAAATTGTTGTATTTGGATTCAACTAAACAATAAAATTGCTGGTAACTTATATATGCATTTGATTATTTAATTGATAAACTAATTTTATTTTTAAATAACGTGTAACTTAAACAAAAATTGCAATATCGTTTCCAAAACAACGTGTAAAAGAAATTACAACACTTCCAAAAAGTGTTGTAATTTTAAAAATGTGTACTTTATAATAATATAATTCTATATATTTTTTATTAATATGATTGTGATTATTTCTATTTTTTCCAGAATAATAAATAATAGCTCAAACAATAATAAAAAGAGGCACGACAAAAGTTAAACAACTTCTCATACTAGACATCAGGGAAGTCTTTATTTTCCTGATATGCGTATGTATGCGTATGTGAAAGTATTCAGACCGTCTTATACTCAGTTTACAAACTACAACATGACCAGATACATTGATAAATAAAACATTGTAGTACAATGCCTCGGAAGACGTACAGCGCAGACCATAAAATGTAAATTGTGAAAATGTTTAAGAGAGGATAGCGGCACACCTCAAAGTGTCATTAACTCTTAGTTTGATATAATTAGTTTGATATAAGTCAATTATATTAAGGATTATTAAACGGTACACAGAAAGAGGTACAGTAATGAGCCCATTTCGTTCTGGCCGCCCACGGAAAACAACCAAAAGGGAAGATAATTTGATTAAAAGAAAATGTCAGATTAACCCATTTTTGCCAGCTAGTAAAATAAAAAGTCAACTTGAGTTAACCATTAGTTTCCGTACAATCCAACGTCGATTAGGGGAAAGATGGTTATATAGCAGACGCCCGGTAAAGAAACCTTTGCTAACAAAAAAGCAAAGAATTAGTCGATTGAATTTTGCAAAAGAACATTTAATCTGGACCATCCAGAAGTGGAACACAGTGTTATTCAGTGATGAATCAAAGTTTAACATGATAAATTCAGATGACATGTGTCACGTAAGTCGGCCTGTAAATAAAAGACTGGATCCACGCTACTATAAAACAAGTGTGAAACATGGCGATGGTAGTGTGATGGTTTGGGGTTGCTTTTCGGGTAATGGTCTTGCTCGTTTACATCGAATAAATGGCATAATGAATCGATTTATGTCCATAATGAATCCATACGCTGATGAAGAAATGCCACTACGATGGATTTACTAACAAGATAACGACCCCAAACACACTGCAATAGTGGTGAAAGAGTGATTCCGAGAAAATAATATAACCCCTCTACCATGGCCCTCACAATCCCTGGACTTGAATCCGATAGAAAATTTGTGGGAGATTCTGAATCGGAAAACTAGAGATGAAAGCAGATATCCAAATAAAGAGCAACATTTTGCACCTCTTGATGCACGTTCAAGAGGTGGGCTGAACTATCATCGGATATATTACGTAAACTCATTGAGTCAATGCCTCGAAGTGTGCAGCGGTAATAAAAAATAATGGATATGCGACTAAATATTAATGGATAATGAGAACCCTGTAAGTTACTTAATTTTTGACTACCCTTTTCCTATAAGAATTTTTATTATAATTTATTTTCTTACGCAAGAATATTGTATATACTATAAAACTATTGTTTCTGTATTTTAATGCATTTATTTTTCAGCCTTTAAAGTTATTTTTTCTTTTTTATTATTCTCTTCCTGCGTTAATGTAAACATTAATGTGTTATTAATATGGTTGCTTAATTTATGTCCGACACTGTATAATGGGCTTAAAGAAGGTTGAATATTATATTTATCTATTATACTTATCAAAAGAAGCAAAAAAGCTGGAATACACATAATTTTTCAAATGAGTTGGAAAACAAGAACAGAATGATATTAAGTAAAACAAATTATAAACTAAAATGTTTTGTAGAATTGCAAAAGACTTTCTGATTAGAGATGTGCAAATTACGTGAGTCTCGCCAAGTCACGATGGGTCATGCGTGATCTACCGTGAGCGGGAATCAATTGTTATACCACTCACGTGAACGTGCGTGATCGTGAGCTTCTTTGGTTTCGACGGGACCTCTCGTGACCCGATTAGTATTTATAAATTGGGTATTGCTTTTAAGGTTATTCTAAATTGGGTTTTATTTTACAACAATTTATAATTGAGTAACAACTAAAAATAAAGCCAACACTAACGCTAGAGATAGTACTAGACCTAGAACAAAAAAACATTTAGGTTTAGTCATACCTCACTTAAGATGGAACCCAATCCAACCCAATCTAACCTACCTTCAGAACTAACACTAGACTAAGAACTAGAAATATTAGGGTTTAGTCATCTAAAGAAATGTACGGCTAAATCCTAATGTTTCTTGTTCTAGGTCTAGTGTCAATACTGTACATAGATTGCAGGACTAGTATTAATTATACTTTTAGTATCAGAAGTATTCACAACAATCAAGCACTGAGTGGCAATTAAAACTAGAACTAACGTCTAAAGACGTACGGCTAAACCTAAATCTTTCTAGTACTAGGTCTAGTGTTAGTTCTAGTTTTATTTTGATACAAACATACAATTTAAGACTGAACGAAAAACATTTAGGTTTAGTCATAACACACTTAAGATGGAACCCAATCCAACCCAACCTAACTTCACAATTAACATTAAACTTAGAACTACAAAGATTAGGGTTTAGCCGTTTAAAGAGACGTACGGCTAAATCCTAATGTTTCTAGTTCTAGGTCTAGTTGAATACTATAGATAGGTTGCAAGCAGTGTTGCCAGCTTCAGGAAATATTCCCTAAGTCTAGAGAAAACTTATCCCTAAAACTGCCTTTAGTGCGAGGGAGAATAAAGTTACCAATGTTTACCACATTGAACATTGAAATGCAAAAATTGAAAATACTTTTAAAACTCTGGTAGATAATTATTTAGAAAATTATTACTTAATAAATACTCCCACTGAAGACATTCAGTTTCGAAACCCAAATTATTTTGTTGACATTGAAGATATCTACCTTGGTGGTGAGGTAATAGCATTAATTGCAGTCGGTTTTAGACAGGTTTAGATGACCAAGGTTTATTAGAATTTCGTCAGAAATATTTGCAGTTTTACATAGAAGATTGCTACCAAATTTATAAAAGATTTAAATTTAGAGAAATTGTTTCCAGCATTTTTAAGCCTCTGAAAATGATTTTACCAGAAGAAGTCAAACGTAGACGACTTATTTCAATCGTTCCTTTAGCAATAAAATTTCCCAACTTAATTCAAGGTAGTGCTATAAATGATTTAAATTGAGAGTGAACAATCTTATTTTGTAAAAATCGTTAATGAAAGATAACAATAAATGTGTTTTTATTACATTTGAATATTATTTCGCATCTATTAGAACCTAGAGAAATTTCACTAAGAAATCTAGGAAAAGCAGTTTCACTTAACCTTTAACCTGGCAACACTGGTTGTAGGTCTAGTACTAATTACACTTTTAGTTTCAGAAGTATTTACAAGCACTACTGATAACATGATAAATAAAAGTAAACACTCTGTTAATTCTGCCATTCTGTCAAGCACGATTAATTAATAATTAAATTAGCAAGTAATCAAACATGATTCATACATTTGATCATCTGATCGAGCGTGAGTCACGTGAATTGACGTGACCCACGCATGACTCACGGATTCATGAATAATATTCACGTGAGTGGCGTGCGTGACACGCGCGGGTCAAAATCGTAAGTAGGCATAAAAAGTCACTCACGCGCACATCTCTACTTCTGATAAGTATTATAAATAGATAGAATATGCAACCATATTTGGAAAATTAAATAATTCTATCCGAAAAATTGAACATTCCTATATCTACCTGAATGTAGGCACAGGATACGATTGCATTGGACACAATAGTGTGGCGGTATAGTTCCGTTTAACGTCCACGTCTTTTGTACGAATTTTATCGCCAGAAGTCAGCCTCGGAACGACGCTATTCACCGGTTCTGTTTTTAGAGAATAAAAAGGATGCCTCAATTAGATAAGCAATACCGTTTGTTGCCAGTTGTTTTGATTTAGGGTACACTTCCTCACGGTCGGTGGCGTAAAAAATAATTAATTACCTGTGTTTGGGCGTTGGAAAAGCTTGGCCGGGACAAATTAAAGTTAAACTGGTGTTCCTTTTACCATCGATAGTTTGAATTTTTGATGTTCCCGTAGTGAACCTAGGAGCCACACTACCGATCGGTTCTAATTTAATAAAAGAGTAATTGAGACGGATATAATTTTAACGTTGAGTACCCTCTGCTTCTTGAACAAGTTTCAAGTGGTTTTAATGAGTAATGAAATCAATTACCTATATTTAGGCACGGGGAACGCTTGAGCGGGGCATATTAAGGTTATTTGTTGCGCGCCTTCTCCAGATATTGTTCTGGATTGATCGCCTGAGGTTAGACGCGGGATTACGCTTCCAATCGGTTCTACACAATCGTTAACATTATTTATTGGATAAAATTGAATCAATACCTGAATGTCGGTACTGGATACGATTGCATCGGACAGAGGAGGGTTGCTGTTTGATTCAATTTGACATCTTTCGTTCTAATTTTATCCCCTGATGTTAATCTTGGAGCCACACTATTAACCGGTTCTAAAATTTTAATAATCATAATCTAAAACTCTATTTTTTCTTTATGTTGGAATTGCGTACTCTTACTTATCATCATGATTTGTTTAAGGCCACTCATAGTTAAAGTCATAGTTAGCGTTATCTAATAGATAACGTAAAAGCCGGTTACTACCGCTGTGTTTATCTTATAGATAACCTTAGCTCAGAAATAACTTTCGCTTTAACCGTAACTAACCTCACAAACAGAATGCGCCGAGTGTTGTAGCGGTACACGTGTTTGTGAAATTATAAATGTGGATAATTTTATGAACATTGGCGATGAAGAGAATATTTTCGAGGAACTAAATAAATTATTTCCTCCTTTAAATCATCTGAATTATCTCAAAATTGACTTCATTTTTGGAAAGTAGATGCTCCAATTGAGAGCAATTTCATAACAATTTTCAAAAAATTTAATTTTTTAAGAATTTTTAAATTTATTCGAAATATTGGAAAAATCCCAATTAAGTTCAGCAGCTTATATCTCAAGAACTATGTAAGCTAATTCAAATTTGACTCCATTTTTGGAAAGTAAATGCTTCAATTAGTAATTGAAAGTAAATTCGTAACAATTTTCCAAAAAATTGATTTTTAAGAATTTTAAAAATTATTCAAAATATCAGAAAAATCCCACTTAAGTTCAGCAGCTTATATCTCAAAACTAAAGTGAGACATTTCAAAATTGCCTTCATTTTTGAAAAGTAGGTGTTCTAATTAGTAATTGAAAGTAATTTTGTAACAATTTTCCTTAAAATCGACTTTTTAAGAATATTTAAATTTACCCAAAATATTGGAGAAACCTCAGTTAAGTTCAGCAGCTTATATCTCAAGAACTAAGTAAGATATCTCAAATTGATTTCATTTTTGGAAAGTAGATGCTCAAATTAGTAATTGAAAGTAATTTCGTAACAATTTTCCTAAAAATCAACTATTTAAGAATTTTTAAATTTACTCAAAATATTGGAAAAATCCCCAGTTAAGTTCAGCAGTTTCTATCTCAAGAACTAAGAGAGATATTTCAAAATGACTTCATTTTTGGAAAATAGATGCTCCAATTAGTAATTGAGAACAATTTTGTTATAATTTTTCAAAAAAATCGATTTTACAAGAATTTTTCAAGTTATTCAAAATATTGAAAAGTCCCAATTAAGTTCAGCAGCTTATATCTCAAGAACTATGTGATGTAGCTCAAAATTGACTTCATTTTTGGAAAGTAGATACTAGAATTAATAATTGAAAGTAATTTCGTAACAATTTTCCAAAAAATCAATTTTTCAAGAATTTTTAAATTTATTCGAAATATTGGAAAAATCCCAATTAAGTTCAGCAGCTTATATCTCAAGAACTAAGTGAGATTTTTTCAAATTTGACTCCATTTTTGGAAAGTAAATGCTTCAATTAGTAATTGAAAGTAACTTAGTAACAATTTTCCAAAAAATTGATTTTTAAGGATTTTAAAAGTTATTCAAAATATTAGAAAAAAGTTCAGCAGCTTATATCTCAAAAATTAAGTGAGACATTTCAAAATTGCCTTCATTTTTGAAAAGTAGGTGTTCCAATTAGTAATTGAAAGTAATTTTGTAACAATTATCCTTAAAATCGATTTTTTAAGAATTTTTAAATTCACTCAAAATATTGGAAAAATCCCCAGTTAAGTTCAGCAGTTTATATCTCAAGAACTAAGAGAGATATCTCAAAATCACTTCATTTTTGGAAAATAGATGCTCCAATTAGTAATTGAGAACAATTTTGTAATAATTTTTCAAAAAAATCGATTTTTCAAGAATTTTTAAAGTTATTCAAAATATTGAAAAGTACCAATTAAGTTCAGCAGCTTATATCTCAAAAACTAAGTGAGATATTTTCAAACTGGCTTCATTTTTCAAAAATAGATGCTTCAATTAGTAATTTAGAGTAATTTCGTAACAATTTCCCTAAAATTCGATTTTTTGAGAATTTTTAAATTTACTCAAAATATTGGAAAAATCCCAATTACGTTCAGCAGCTTATATCTCAAGAACTAAGTAAGATATTTTAAAATTGACTTCATTTTTGGAATGTAGGTACTACAATTAATAATTGATGGTAATATGGAAACAGTTTTCAAAAAAATCGATTTTTAGAATTTTTAAAACTATTCAAAATATTGAAAAATCCCAATGAAGTTCAGCAGCTTATATCTCAAAAACCAAGCGAGATATCTCAAAATTGACGTCATTTTTTGAAAATAGGTATTCCAATTAGTAACTGAACTACGTAGTTTGTAATAATTTTCTCAAAAACAGAGCGAAATATCTCATAATTTTGAAAAAGAATATATAAATGATGGTTCAGTACTTTTAACTGGTTTCATTGTTTAAAATAAGAGTGACTAGTTTCGCTTTTTTACAGCATCTTCAGAGGTGCTGAGATCAGAATGAAAATTATATCATTCATAATTTTAACGTGTTAATGTGATGTAAAGATATTTTATAAATTTTAACTTTTAAGTCTTAAATTAGTTCGATCTAGTAAAAAGTAAATACTCGAAATTGATTATCCACATGTTTTTGAACGGTCTCATAAAATATGGAAAATAAACTTGACTTTTGTAACGTTCACACGTAGTCACTGAAGATGCTGTAAAAAGCGAAACTAGTCAGACTTAATTTAAACAATAAAACCAGTTAACAGTACTAAACCATCATTTACACATTTTTTTTCAAACTTAAATACTGGTAGAATGGATAATTTTTACTTTTCAACGTATATCTCATAGTTGACTATATTTTTGGAAAGTCGATGCTAAAATTAGTAATTGAATGTAATTTCGTAATAATTTCTCTAAAAATCGATTTTCCAAGAATTTTTAAAATTATTCAAAATATTGAAAAATTCGAATTAAGTTCAACAGCTTATATCTCAAGTTCTAAGCGAGATATCTCAAAATTTACTTCATTTTTGGAAAGTAGATACTCCAATTAGCAATTGAAAGTAATTTTATAATAATTTTCTAAACAATCGATTTTTGAAGAAATTTTAAATGTTACCCAATTAAGTTCAGTAGCTTATATCTCAAGAATTCGATGAGATATTTCAAAATTGACTTCATATTTGGAAAGTAGATACTAAAATTAGTAATTGAAAGTAATTTCGTAAAAATTTTTCTAAAAACCGATTTTCCAAAAATTATTCAAAATATTGAAAAATTCGAATTAAGTTCAGCAGCTTATATCTCAAGAACTGAGCGAGATATCTCAAAATTGACTTCATTCTTGGAAAGTAGATGCTCCAATTAGTAATTGAACGTAATTTTGTAAAAATTTTCCTAAAAATCGATCTTTTAAGAATTTTTAAATTTACTCAAAATGTTGGAAAAATCCCCAGTTAAGTTCAGCAGTTTATATCCCAAGAAGTAAGATAGATATCTCAAAATAACTTCATTTTTGGAAAGTAGATGCTCCAATTGGTAATTGAAAGTAATTTCGTAACAATTTTCCAAAAAATCGATTTTTCGAGAATTTTTAAAGTTATTCAAAATATTGAAAAATCCCAATGAAGTTCAGCAGCTTATATCTCAAGATCTAAGTGAGATATCTCAAGATTGACTTCATTTTTGGAAAGTAGATACTCCAATTAGTAATTGCAAGTAATTTTATAATAATTTTCCAAAAAATCGATTTTTAAGTTTTTAAATTTATCAAAATATTGGAAAAATCTCAGTTAAGTTCAGCAGGTTATAACTTAAGAATCAAGTAAGATATCTCAAAATTGACTTCATTTTTAGAAAGTAAATACTCCAATTAACAATTAATTTCGCAACACTTTTCAAAAAAATTGATTTTTCAAGAATTTTTAAATTTATTCAAAATATTGGAAAAATCCCAATTGAGATCAGTAGCTTTTATCTCAAGAACTAAGTGAAATATTTTCAAATTGACTTTATTTTCGGAAAGTAGATACTCCAATTAATAATTTCGTAACAATTTTCCAAAAAATCGGTTTTTCTAGAATTTTTAAATTTATGCAAAATATTGGAAAAATCCCAATTAAGTTCAGCAATTTATATCTCAAAAACTAAGTGGGATATTTCAAAATTGATTTCACTTTTGGAAAATTGATGCTCCAATTAGTAATTGAAAGTAATTTCGTAACAATTTTCCTAAGAATAGATTCTTTAAGAATTTTTAAATTTACTCAAAATATTGGAAAAATCTCAATTAAATTCAGCAGTTTATATCTCAAGAACTAAGAGAGATATCCCAAAATTAACTTCATTTTCGGAAAGTAGATGCTTGAATCAGTAATTGAACGTAATTTCGTAACAAGTTTCCTAAAAAGCGATTTTTCAAGAATTTTTAAATTTATTCAAAATATTGGAAAAATCCCCAGTTAAGTTCAGCAGTTTATATCTGAAGAACTAAGAGAGATATCTCAAAATGACTTCATTTTTAGAAAGTAGATGCTCCAGTTAGTAATTGAGAGCAATTTCGTAAAAATTTTCAAAAAAATGGATTTGTCAGGATGTTTTAAAATTATTCAAAATATTGAAAAATCCCAATTAAGTTCAGCAGCTTATATCGCAAGGACTAAATGAGATATTTTAAAATTGACTTAATTTTTGGAAAGTAGGTACTCGAATTAGTAATTGTGAGTAAGTTTCTGATAATTTTTCAAAAAATCGATTTTTCAACAATTTTCCAAATAAACCAATATTACATTTCTATACCATATAAATAAATAAATAAAGGGAATAAAGTCATACACAGAGGTAAACACGAGAAATGCAATGTTTCTTCTTCTAGCTTATCTAACAGATTGCAATGGTTTGGTAGTAACGGGTTTAAGTGAAATAAATAAAGTACCTGTATATAGGTGCTGGAAAAGCTTGTACGGGGCAAAGTATCGCCGAACTGGTACCTTTCAATACATTATCCAAAGGTGGTAATTTAGCAATGTTAGGTCTAACTTTTCCCATGGGTTCTGAAAATTAAACAACCTTTCTAACATTTATTTGTACCTGTATAAAGGAACAGGGAACCCTTGCGCCGGACAAAGAAGTGTAACACTTTCTGTTACTTTGGCAGTGAACCCTCTAGAATTGTCAATCGTGGGAAACTTTGGCAGCGTGCTTCCAATAGGTTCTAGTATCCAAAATATGAGGAATAAATTAAAATGTATCGGACTGAAAGGTACCCTTGATAAATGAGCAAGAAACTAACCTATAGATTGGAACAGGAAACGCTTGAGCGGGACAAAGCAGTGTCAGGGAGCACCCACTATCGCCTTTGTATGTTTTTGAAATTTCCAAAGAGGAAAATTTCGGTAAAACGCTACCAACTGGTTCTGAATAAATTTTGAAACGAAATATGTAAAAATCGAAATAAAATACCTTTTTATAGGTAGAGGGTACCCTTGAGCTGAACAAAGAAGATTTACGGACGAATTTCTCTGGAATATGTACTCTTTACGAGTTTCCAATGGAAATTTAGGCTTTACAGTTCCTATTGGTTCTGAAAGATAATATTGCAAAAAATGGGGTATACATTTTTTTTAACTTAATAGCAACAATAATAAAATTAAATTATTAATCTCCTCTTCTTGAACGCTTTCTCCACTTACCTTGGCCATCTCTCGAGGTATAACCGTGTAATTTAAGAGGGCCAGGGTACCCATTATGGCTCAAAACTAAATGCTTTGATAACGAGTTATACCTACCCATAAATTTGTTAACCGATTACAGCTACAACGCCACGAAAACCATTAGGAAATAAATCTACTCATTCAATGATTGTTATGAAATTAAGTGAACGCGGTAAATTTTGAAAATTTTGACGTGCCCGCTCATGAAGCAAGGGTACCCTATCCCAACATTCAGGCATTTCTGGGCTTTATTATGAGTACTATACAAAAGAAATAAGATTTTATTTATTTATTTATAAATGTTTTATGATAAAATTAGTATTTGTAGGGTACTCATAATAAATCTTATTATAAATTAATTAAAATTAAATAAAATCACAAATTAATTGTATTAATAGATTTGAAAATATTATTATATTAAAATTTGTGATTTTATTTGATGTAAAAACAATGTCAATAACAAAAATTGAATTAATTATTAAAAAAAAACATTGTTTTTACATTCTAAACATAGCAATTTTTCATAATACATTCTTTTTAAATAATATAAATAATTTTGTTATGAATGTATTTTGAAAATAGAACTCCACATCGAATAATACACTTTTATAACTATGTTAATAAACATATTTAGCACCCGCACGTTTGTGAAGAAGTGTTATGACTCATGAAAGCTGTGTTACTCATAGTGATCTCGTTCAGAAAAATGACTAAACCCCGTGTTGAATAAAGCAGCTTAATTACGAAGACCGTTATCGTTTAAAATTAAATAACCAGACGATTAATTGCGTCCGTCCCTTAATTAACGCAATAATAATAATAACATCCTTATCCGCAAAGATATTCATCTAACCTCCCACGCGACGTCTTTACTTGTTGTAGACATCTTTACTGTTAAAAATTAATCCAAGCAGTGATATCTTTATCCGCAATGAAATAATTTGAGGAAATTGTCGGCAATTTTCGTATATAAATAAATTGTCGGAATCCGTTCTAAGCTAACAGATAAGAAGGGCAGTGATTGAGAGTTTATTACCAAGGTTTCTCTTGAATGTATTTTTACGATAGCAACAAACTTTTACCCGTAATTTCCTATCTACTTTACAAGCTGATATCTTCATTAATAGACTTGTTCTCTTTGTTGTTATCGTAATGTTACGTTTATGATAGAAAATAAAAAAACTCTGTTGTACTTCAACGATGAATATTTTATTATTATTTTTCGATTTCGACCGGTTTCGGCTACACAGCCATCATCAGGAAACCACGTTAAAAAAATTTATCCAATTTTATATTGTTTGATTATATTAGAATTAAACAAATAACTCATTTCTATAAAAAAAAATTAAATAAATGAAACTCAATGTTATTAAGGAATAGTTTTAAAATTTTTTGACATGGTTTCCTGATAATTGCTGTGTAGCCGAAACCGGTCGAAACCGAAAAATAATACTAAAATATTCATCGTTGAAGTACAACAAAGTTTTCTTATTTTCTATTATCAACGATATCTTCATTGTCTTTAGAGATGGCAAAGTAAGAGACACCACTAGAGAGCCCGATCTTTTCTTCATCTAAAATCGGGTTTTGCCCTGTCGATATTTCTATATCCATAGCAGAAAGAAATAAAGAACATCGCCGAGTTCCGAATACACCTCAATTGTCAAATTTTAAGCCCGTATGTAGCCGTTATGGAACCGAATTAAAAAAAACTTTATCAATTTTGCAAGAACACACCTTGAGCTATCTAATTCCGGGTTCTGTCCGGTCAATATCGAACCACGTCTACCAAAGTTCACACGTTATAAACAACCCTACATAGTCATCGGGATACACTTATACCTCAAATCGGCCGTATAACGGATGCTTGCACTGAATTGGGAAGAATAAGCTCAATAGTTCATTGAAATTGGAATATTCAATATCAAGTCCTAAAGTCTTAAACTATTTTAAATCGTCTTGAAGCAGTATCAACTCCTCCAGAAGCAATATCAAGTGTTCCAGAAGTAGTATCAAGTCTTCTATAGTCATTCCAAGACTTTCAAAGTAATATCAAAGTAATTTCAAAGTAATATCACGTCTTCTGAAAGCATTTCAAATCTTCTAGAAGCAGTATCAAATCTTCTGCAAGCGTTTCAAGTCTTCCAGAGATAATATCAAGGTAATACTTTCTGAAAGCATTTCAAATCTTCCAGAGGCAGTATCAAGTCTTCTGGAAGCATTTCAAATTTACCAGAGGCAATATCAAGTCTTCTGGAGCATTTCGAGTCTTCTAGATGCAGTATCAAGTCTTCTGGCAGCATTGTAAGTCTTCTAGAAGCAATGTAAGTCTTCTAGAAGCATTTCAAGTCTTCTGGAAGTAATCAAAATCTTCTAGAACCAATATCTAGCCTTTTAGAAGCATTTTAAGTCTTTTGGAACTAGATCAAGTCTTCTAGAAGCAGTTCAATTCTTGCAGAGGCAATATGAACTCTTCTGGGCGTAGTTCAAATCCTCTAGAAGCAGTATCAAATCCTCTGGAAGCATTTTAACTCTTCTGGAAGCATTTCAAGTTTCCCAGAGACAGTATCAAGTAAATTGAACGTTTTTATGTAGTTGGAATAAGAACAGTGTAGAATAAGAACAATAATAAGAATCTAACAGCACAGAATACCCAACATAATAACAATAACAAAACATACCAGACCATTGTATTTCAAAAAAATGTTATTAAGTCATCTGGAAGTATTTCAACTCTTCTAGAAACATTATAATTCTCCGAGAGGCAATATCAACTCTTTTGGATGCATTTAAAATCTTCTAGAAATAGTATCAAATATTCTGGAAGTATTTTAAGTCTTCTTGAAGCATTTCAAGTTTCCCAGAGACAGTATCAAGTCCTATGGAAGCATTTGACTTCATTCAGAGGCAATATTAGCTTTTCTGGATATATTTCAACTCTTCAAGAATCAGTATCAAATCTTCTGAACGCATTTCAAGTCTTCTGGAAGTATTCGAAATCTTCCAGAGGCAGCATCAATTCTTCTGGCCGCATTTTAAATCTTCTAAAAGTAGATGAAATCTTCTGGAAGCAATATCAAGTTTTTTGGAAGAGGATCAAGGTTTCTAGAAGCAATATCAAAATGTTTATGCATTCAGAGAACCCGCATATTTGGCGCTTATTTTTATGGATGCTCAGCACCTGCTAAAAGTTTTGCATGAGTTTGTTTTGCAGAAAATCTACATATCCAGCGCCTATGTTGTTTGTAGACCAACATAGAAATAATATTCTATTTTCAACTCCTTGTAGCAGCGTACAACTGCGGTAGTATCACAATAAACGCGGTTTTAATTGTGATCATTTTGAAGAAGGATGAATATTCTCTGTTCAAAATGCGTGAATGTGTATTAATAAGTCAACGTGGTCATACCAATTTTCATATGCTCTCCAAGTAATATCGCCTTTTCCATGACGACTTAATAGTTTTGTATAATTAAAATTTAAGGATGTACTAAAAACTTTTACTTGCCATCGGGCATCCTCTAGTGCTATGGTTAATACAATTTTTTACAAAAGGCATGAGCATAATAAGCGTAGATATTTTTTGTGGAGCAATTTTTTTTTTTAATATTTAACGTGCAAGTAGAATTTTTTATTTTATTTTTTCTTTTAACAAAAATGGTAATGCGTTTAATGTTTTGTCATCATTTTGTAACCATTGTGCTTCGTCCAAATTTAAATAGAAACTACCTTCACATACATCGCACGTTGAATTCCTTTGCATAAAGAGGTAGATGTAGTATTTAAATTATTTGTACCAAGTAGCACTTTAAAACGTACGTTGGCACATTATATCTTCAACCCTTGATTCGCATAAACTTACGCCTTCTAAGAAAGATGTACTTAAGAATACTTTTCCAAAACATTCATTTTTTTTGTGAAAACATATGTGGAGATATTACCACATATTTATATAAAAAGAAAATATTTAATTTTCTTATAAACATAAGAATGATTCTTATAGTGTTTTAATTGACTGTCCATAAAATAAAAAATTTACAATATACAACAAACTTCTGTTTTCGATATCGTTGGTATCGCACTTAAACATACATTAAGGAGTGGAAAATTTTGTAGAAACAACGCTGCAAATACACCCCCCCCCCCCTTCCAAAAAAAATAAGAAGGTTAACAGGGAAACAAAAATTAATAGGAACAGAAATTGATTCAGATTATGAAACGAACATGTAAAGATTTATTTGAAACTGGCTTAACAGCAGAAGCAATTTCTAATTGATCGTTAGCTAAGTATGTTGGAATTAAACGATCGATGTTAACAGTAAACGGCTTGTTTTCTTTTTGAATAGTAATATTTTTAGAAAAGCGTTTAATAACTTTAAAGGCCCCTTTAACAAACCTCGGAGCGAGCAAAAGGTTTAAAGTGTGGTATTTTTAAAAACACGTAATCAGAAACAAATAAATTTTTATGTATAAAGGGTTTACGTTTGGAATGATAAGAAGTTGGAATCGGTTTCAAGTTAGAGAAAGTCTCTTTAAGACTTGAAAGCAGCTTTTCTACTTCTAAATAGCTTTTGGAAGTACTAAAAAATTCGAGGTTGGCCGTACACTAATTCGGCAGGAGAACAACTCAGATCTTCTTTTAGAGAAGATCTAAGACCCAATAAAATAATTGGGAGGTCGCTACTCCATCTGTAGCTGTTCCCTCTGGCAGCAATGGCAGTTTTGAGCGTATAATAAAAACGTTCCAAAATGCCATTGCTTTGAGGATGGAAAGATGAAGTGTGGATCTGGTCAGATTCAAGGAGTTGGTTAAAATGGCGAAATAATCTGGATACCAAAACGGGAAAATTGTTGATGTAGTAATGTCGAAGCTATTGGTAGATGCCGCAGTATGGCGGACTGGGTAAACTTTCGGCCATCTGGTAAAATGGTCAATGACTGTTAAAACAGGGGAACAGTCAGATGAAGGAATAAAGGGACCTATTAGGTCGCTATGAATGTGTACAAATCGTCCTGAAGATAAATTAAATTTTTGGACTAAAATACCATTTAGTCACTTTAGCTTTTGACACGGGAAGCAAGTTTTGCACCAACGTTTAACTTGCTTTGATAAATGTGGCAGAAAAATAGATTTTTAATAGTATTTAGGGTGGTTTTGTAACATGAATGAATTACAGAGTGATATTTTTGAAAAATTGTTTGGCGAAAAGCAGGGGTATATGTAATCTATTTAAATTGGATTTCATAGACTTAATTTTAAATAAATGTTAGTTCTTATTTAATTTTGAAATTTGCTTTTGTAAAAGGGAGTTCAGTTCCTGATCAAAATCTTGAGATTCTTTAATCATTTGCTCAGAAGGATAAACAGAGTTTATGGGGTCAATGCTAATCCTGCATAAGGCATCCGATACCGTGTTATATAATAATAATAATATAGTTTATTGCTCCATTAATAACAATTATAAAAAAAAGTTTAATTATAGCAAAAAAATTGGAAATAAAATTAGAAACAAAATTGAAATTGACATTATAATATAGCAATCGTATGGTGCGTATTCAACAGAAAAAATAGCTGATCTTCCATACGCCCATAGTGAACCCAGTAATGATCGCACAAGGATAGAGTACCAGAAATCAAATTTTATCACGGAAACATAGCCGAAATTTCATATTCTTAGCCAAGCCAGAGATTTCCTAATTGAGCCTGAAGCAGTTGTTTAAACATGGCTAACTTAAGAGATCCCACCGAAATTGCCGATGGATAGTAACCCGTGCCGAAAATGTAAGTGTTGTACAATTTAAAAATTTGATAGGTATAGCTATTTTTTAAACATTCTGTCTTTTGAGACGGAGGTGATAATGCTCCCTTGAATCTAATATTTACTATATGTACGTCGGATCGTCAGCGGATTTTATCAGTTAAGTAAGGAGGCACACCCGTAACAATTATTTTATAAAACAGAACGGTAATAAGCATAGTTCTTCAGTTATGCATGTTAAGCCAATTGAGTTCCTCCAGTTTATGACTCACATGATCTCTTCGTCTCAAACCAAAAATCAAGCGTATACATGAATTCTGTATTGTTATTTATACTCTTGCTCGCAGCTGAGAAGTTAAAGTTTTTGTACGGAGAGTACAATGCATCAGCATAATTGAACTGGGACAGGACCAAAGAATCACACAGCACGATCTTCAGCTTTCGGGAAAGATAATGTTTCATGTTAAATAACTTTTCATGTAAATAAAACTCTTTTTTAGACATAAATTTATATGGTCCGGTCTTTATATAGTAGCCTCAGCTAGCATAATTCCCAAATTTTTTAGTTTTTCTTTACTCTATTTCTAAGCCTTCACGGACCAATCTCGGTTTTATGATTATTAATTTGCAGTCTGGGAATAGTCTGCGGTCGACGCCAAGTCACTCTGAAGTTGGTTACATAGCTCATCCACATCAGTTTTCTTACCCGATACATAAATCTGGATGTCGTCTGCATAATAGTGATATTTGGAGTATTTTAGGCAGATATGCTTCTAATATAAATAGAAAACAACAGCGGTGACAATATAGATCCATGAGGACACCCAGAAGTAGATTCCAGAAAATCTGACCTGCCGCCACCTAGGCTTACGGCTTGCTCTTGGTCAGCAACGTATTTTCTAAGCAAATTCAATGCTTTAGGTACAACCCTATTGTGATACAATATGGCAAAAAGCAGCTGATGATCGATCATATCAAAGGCTTTAGTATAGTCTATAAGACATAGAATAGTTATATTGTATCATCTGCAGGTCTCAATATATCATCCACTACACATAGAAGTGCTGTGGTGCAGCTAAACCCCGATCTAAAGCTCGACTGCACTTGACGTAAAATATCCTCACATGAAACAAACTGATTCATTTGTTGCCATAACAGTTTTTCACATACTTAGGCGAAAACAGACAGAATGCTGATCGGTCGCAAGTCTGAAATCGTGAGGTTGTTCTTCTTTGGTACAGGTATCACCAATCACCTTTTCCAATCAATAGGGAATTTTCAATCAACAATGCATGTATTGATAATATTTACCAGCTGTGATAAAATATGAGGATAACACATTTTCACAGCTTTTATATCCAGCCCATCACAGCCGGTAGCGGCTGGGAAGTTTGTGCAAGCTTGTGATATATGAATGTTATATACCACTTTAAAGAACAGAAAATTTCCTAAAGGATCTATATGGTCTCAGAGTGTCATATAAGAATGTTATGTGAGCTTAAACAGCTGATTACGGCAATTATACGTGATTTTCACAGTTTTTTGGGTAGAAAATTTTTCTACAAGCTTGCGATCTATGAATGTTATACACCACTGCAAAGAGCAGAAAATGTCCTATAGTTTCTATATGGTCTCAGAGTTTTAGACGTGTCATATAAGATTGTTATGAGACCGTGAACAATTGTTTATGGTAATTTTACGCAGTTTTCGCAGTTTTGGGGATAGAAAATGCTTGAGCAAACTAGTGATCTATGAGAGTAATATACCACTGCAAAGAGCAAAAAAATTCCTTTAAGCAGAATGTGGTTTCACTGTTTTATTCGTATTATGTAAGAAAGTTTTCGAGAGAAAGTCAATATACCGATTACTATGTAGGGTTGTTTATGACATGTGAATTTTGGTGGACGTGGTTAGATATTGACCGAACAAAACCCGGATTTAGATAGCCTAAGGTGTGTTCTTGCTAAATTGATAAAGCTTTTTTTAAATTCGGTTCCATAACGGCTGCACACGGACTTAAAATTCGACAATTTTGAGGTGTATTTGGAACGCGGCGGTGTTCTTTATTTTTTTTTACGGTGAATATAAAAATATCGACAGGACAAGACCCGGTTTTAGATGAAGAAAAGATCGGACTTATCTCTAAAGATATCGAAGACATCGGCTTGTAAAATAGATAGGAAATTAGGGGTAAAAGACTGTAGCTATCGTCGCACGGGTTTTTTACGTTCAGATTAAATGAAACGAGTTGACGGTTTTTACACGTACAACAAAGTCCTCTCCGTGCGTGTCCTCGACAATCCTCCTGAGGCTTATTCATAATTAACATCCGGCCAGGCGTGTGATATTCATGAACCACGAGAACGTGCACTACATTTTCGCACAAAGAATCGGGCCGATCGATTGAGAACCGGACGGCAACGGTGGCGGCGGTAGCAGTAGCTTTATTCGAACCGCCTCTCTACATACGGTCCTGTCGTTAAATGGGACGTAGTCCTGCTAATTTGCGTCGATGTGCTCCGCAGGAAACGGCCTGAAAACGGCCTTTCATGTATAATGTTACACCCACCAACGACACAACGTTTAACGAGACGTAAAATATATTCAACGTTCGTAAATAAATACTAAATCAATGTAACCTATTTAATATTCTAATCATTATCACTAAATTTAGTACTGTCAATGGGAGAGGAAGATTCGCGCTCGGAAACGACAAAACGTAACGTTAAATGGTCGTTATTATTCCAATCAGATAGCCATCCTTTGCCCACGACTCGCGGAAACGTAACAGTGTCAACGACTGCGTAAGTTACGTTCGTCAATCCTGTAACTTTAAGATAATAATAATAAAGGAGTAGGGGATAAAGATGAGAATCCTCTTTATTTAGATGTAACGTTAGAATTAATTAAGTCTCTTCTTAGCCGCTGTACCGTGCGCATTAATCACACGTTTGTTCTAATTAATAAATAAAAATAAGTTTTAAATTAATCAAAGTAGTTTGGGATTTAAATTAATTTCATAAATAAATTCTTTTAAAAACCCTAATCGCTCGACACGATTTGAAACTGGCGCAGTCAGTAGGATCTGCTTGTACGATTACTGACATTTAATGAAAGTGTTCGGTGAATTTTAATTCTTTAACAAGTGAATCTTGCAATTGGAACTTAACGGTGACAAAAGACGTAAAGGCGTAGTGGAAGAAGAAGGGCCCACGGTGGAAGGTAAAATTCCTGAAATCAACAAGCGAAAGGGTCGGATCAACATTTCCCATACCCGCGACAACCCACAGCGTGAGGATAAAATTTCCCATACGCAACACACCCCAATCCAGTGGATAAAATTTCCCAGAGACCACAACAAAAGGAAGAAACATTAGAAAACAACATTCCACGTCCGTAAAAACAATAATTTATGTGGCTCGAATTCCTACTTGTAGTCCTGTAAGTAATTTATTTTGTATTTTTTTTTGTAAAACTGATATTTTCAAAATTGACGAATTATTGGCAAATTTCCAAAATTTAAATTTAAAAATGGCAAATCCAAATCCAGTTCAACCTGTTGTAAACACAAATAGAATTGATCAGATAACAACTGTAGAAGTCAATATTATTCCAAAATTTTCTGGTAATCCTATATCATTACCGCTTTTTATTGAAGCATCAGAAAGTTTTATAAATAGACGAGCAAATAGGGTTAATGAAGATGATCCAATAAATTTTTATATACTACAAATTATAAAATCTCGCTTTGAAGGAGAAGCTCAAGATTTAATCGCTTCACGAGAACTAAATACATGGATGGAAATAAAAGCATGCCTTGAATTAGCTTATAGTGATCAGAGATCAGAAGATTGTTTATTAACTGACCTAATGAACATTTTGCCTAGTCCAAACGAAAATCCGTATTCTTTGGGTAACAGAATTAGAAATGTTTTAAACCTCCTGTTGACAAAAGTTAAATTAACCGTACATGAACTTGCTGACAAACGATTAAAAATCAATATGTATAAAAAAACAGCATTACAAACTTACATGCGTTCATTGATGCAATATTCAGATTATGGAGAATACATTTATTTGAAAAATCCAGCAGATTTAGAAACTGCCATGCAACATATTTTAGAAAAGCAAAATTGGCAATATTATTGTAAACAAGCTTCAAAAATAAATCAACAAAATTCGCCAAAACAAAATTTGTTAATTCCAGGAAAAGATTTTAATTTACCTCAAACTTCACAAAATAAAACAAATCCATTAAATTTAGCATCAAATCTAAATAGAGTAAGAGCAATTGATAAATATCCACAACAATTTGCTAGAAATCCGGTTCGACCGCAATTTAATATGCAACCAAGACCTAATTTTACTCAGAATCAATTTAATTTCCCTAGACCTCAATTTAATCAACCGAATTACATGCAAAAATATCCATATCCAAAACCAAATTTTAACCAAAATGTAAGACCATTTGTGCAACAAAAACCGTATACACCGACTCCGATGGATATAGATACTACCATAAGTAACTACAGACTGAATAAATCTAGAATAAACAACATTGAAAACGAAAATTTATTTTACGATGAAGAAAATGGGATGTATTACCAATACGTCGATCCATACTTGCAAACATCATTAACTGAAGATTTTATTTCAACGGAAGAAGAAGTGACAGTTGAAGAAACTAATAATTCTTGTCCTGAAATTTCTGAAGTAGACTCTGAAACAAATTTTTCTGCAACAGCCTCACAACATCAGATTCCGTAGTGGAAGTAAATTTACAAAATTCTTCAAAATTACCTTATATCATACTACCCGAATTGGACAATGTCAAAATTTTAATTGATACTGGTGCAACACATTCGGCTATATCTTCAAAATTAGCAAACAAATATTTTCAGGAGTACTTTTGTTATGAACCATATGTAGTGAAAACTATGCATGGATTAACAAAACATTATTATAAATTAAATTTACCTAGCTTCAAAACTTTTAATGATTTTGAAAATAATTATTGTTTCAATATAATAGACTTTTCTGAAAAATTCGATGGGATCTTAGGTAGCGATCATTTAGAAATGATGGGAGCTAAATTAGATTATCCAACAAAAACACTACAGACCAAAAATGCAAATATACCATTTTACTTCAATAAAACAAAAATTAATGTACCACAAAGAACAAGGCAAATTATCAAAATACCTACAACTAACAAGGAAGGACAATTTTTAATAAATCATTGTGAAATAATAAAAAATGTGGAAATTCCAAACGCATTAGTTAGTGTTAATAATTACGAATGCTTAGTAGAAATAACAAATTTCAACGAATACCCTGTACAATTAAATTGTAATCCTATAGAACTTGAAGAAGTTAATTTGAAAAACTACGAAACAAATAAAACTCTCACAAGACAAGAAACAATTAAAATCCAGAGAGAAAATATTAATAAGAAATTACGACTAGATCACCTAAATAATGAAGAAAAATTGATGATAAAGAACTTGCTACATCAATATCCAGAAATTATACATGATGAAAGAATTCCTTTAACCTTTCATTCGGAAGTGAAACACGAAATAAATTTATCAGACAATGTTCCTATTTATCAAAAGCCATATCGACAACCATATGTTCAACAACAAGAAACGAAGAGACAGATTGAAAATTTGAAGTCTCAAGGAATAATCAGAGATAGTTGCTCACCATGGGCAAGCCCAATAGCATTGGTGCCAAAGAAATTGGATGCATCTGGAATTCCGAAATGGAGAATGGTTATCGATTATCGACGTCTTAATGATAAAACAGTGAAAGATCGGTATCCGTTGCCTAACATTAATGAGATATTGGATAAGTTGGGAAGAGCAAATTATTTTTCTAGTTTGGATTTGGCAAGTGGTTATCATCAAATTCAACTTAAAGAATCAGATAAATTCAAAACTGCGTTCATAACCAATCAAGGTCAATATGAGTTTGAGAGGATGCCATTTGGATTAAGTAACGCACCCTCAACTTTTCAAAGGACGATGAATAGTATGTTACGAGGACTTACCGAAGATATATGTCACGTATATCTGGATGATATTATTGTGTTCAGCACCTCATTACAAGAACATAAGGTACGATTGCAAAAGGTATTTGAAAGATTAAGACAAAACGGCGTTAAAATATCTTTGGATAAATGCGATTTTCTAAAAAAGGAAATTAGGTATCTTGGACACCTAATAACCGAAAAGGGAATAAAACCTGATCCTGCAAAAATTGAAGCCATAAAAAAGTTTCCATTGCCCAAAACTAAACGTGAAATTAAATCATTTACAGGTTTATTGGGATATTATCGAAAATTCATTAAGAATTATGCAAAATTATTAAAACCAATGACACAATATCTGGCTAAAGATAAAGAAATTGAAATTACGCCTGAATATAAAAATTGTTTCGAAATGTGTAAAAATTTATTATGTAACGATCCCATTTTACAGTTTCCTGATTTTACAAGGCCATTTGTAATCACCACGGATGCAAGTAACGTCGCAATTGGAGCAGTGCTGAGTCAAGGAGTAATTGGAAAAGATAAACCCATAGCTTACGCTAGTAGAACTTTATCTAAGACAGAATTAAAATATTCTACCGTAGAGAAGGAACTATTGTCAGTGGTTTATGCTTGTAAGCAATTTCGTCCGTATATCTATGGAACAGAATTTACACTTGTGACCGACCATCGACCTTTATTGTGGATTCATAATTTAAAAGACAATAATCTCAAGTTACAACGTTGGAAAATTTATCTCCAAGAATTTAATTACAAAGTCGTATATAAAAAGGGTAAAATGAACGTTAATGCGGATGCACTAAGTAGAATCCAAATAAATCACATCGATAATGAAAGTACATTGGCAAACAGTGGTTCAATAATAAATTTAGAAGACGATAATGAAAGTTTAAATAGTGATCAAAATTTAGAAGTAACTAATCCAATACCAATTACTGAAAAACCAATAGATAATAAAGATAATCAACTTTTTATCTATCTACATGAGAAACCAACTGAAGTGCATGAAGAAGTAAAAGAAAATAAAAGAATTTTAAACATTTACATCAACAAAAGGGAAATTGAAACACATTTATTACACGTATTAAAAGAATACTGTACAGAAAAACTGTATCATTTATTTTGCAGTGATGAAATGTATAAAATCATTACTGATATTTATCTAAATCATTTTGAAAATGCAAAATTTAAATTAATTAGATGTTTAACAAGGGTTCAAATTATTAATGCAAACGATAAAATGAGACAACTGGCTTTAATAAGAAAATTCCACGAGGGAATCACCAACCATAGAGGAATAGAACATACAATTAAGGAAATTAGAAAGAATTTTAGTTGGAAAAATCTAAACCAGATGGTAAACAAATATGTAAATAATTGTCAACAATGTCAACTAACCAAATATGATAGAAA
Organism: Onthophagus sagittarius; assembly: GCA_036711965.1. NCBI lineage: Eukaryota > Metazoa > Arthropoda > Insecta > Coleoptera > Scarabaeidae > Onthophagus > Onthophagus sagittarius. The sequence continues at coordinate 10,422,935 of JASERS010000003.1, forward strand.
TCCACCTGAGATTAGACAAGTTATTACTGTAACACCTACAAAACCCATGCAGGTCTTGCATATTGATTCATTTTCAACGGAAAGAACGTCATTTTTGACAATAATAGATAAATTTTCTAAATTGGGCCAAGCTTACGAACTTAATGATAAAAATGCAATAACCATTGTTGATAAATTAACTGAACATTTTAGCAAGTTCGGAATACCAAACGAAATTGTATGTGATCATGGAAGTGAATTTAACAATTATTTAATCAAAGATCAATTGAAATTATATAAAATAAATGTACATTTTACTACAATAGGTCATCATAATTCAAATTCACCCATAGAAAGATTTCATTCAACGCTTATAGAACATTTACGTCTTATAAGATTAATGGATAAAAATCTTTTTCTACGTATTGCAATGAATAGAGCAATTTTGGCATATAATTCTACAATTCACTCATCCACAGGATTTACTCCTTTCAACTTACACTTTGGACATTTAGACAATTTAGATCCAATCAATATCGACTATGAACATAGAGCTTCGCAAGATTATATTAATAAACAAAAGGAGATTACTCAATTGGTTTATGAGAAGGTAAATGAAAAAGAAAAAGCAAGGAAAACCAATGTAAATAAAAAAGTAAACAAGAACATTTCTGAATCTCAATTTGAGGTAGGACAGCAAGTATATTGGTTTAAAGAAACAAGAGAAAAACTAAAAGAGAAATATATCGGACCATATGAAATTATAGAGATTTTGGAAAATAATAAAGTAAAATTACAATCTAAAAATATCAAAGGAACCAGAGTAGCACATATGAAAGAGTTAAAACGTCGTCTTTTTACAGGTGCCTTATCAGCACAGGACGAGCAGAACTGACAAAATTGGAAGATTCTAATGGGGCTATAATTCACCAATTAGGTATCGCGTATAACAGCCATTCAGACGCGGAATTAGTATTAGAAATAAATTTAAGAGAAGTTATTAACACTATAAGTACTAATTTTAATTTCATTAATTCAGATATAAGGATTAACCACCAAAGTTCAGAATTAATTAATAAGTTACATAATGAAATACGTGATAAGTTGGAAATTTTGAGTTTAAAATCTAGAAGTAAAAGAGCATTAATAAATATTGCAGGAAAATTCATAAAGGCCATTACAGGAAATCTTGACGATTCAGATGCAGAAAGATATGATGATTTGATATCAAAATTAGATAAAAATCAAGAAAAATTAGATCATAATTTACATTATTTAGCAAAATTAGTAAATAAAACTAATATTCAAGTTCAAAATAATTTCAATTTGGTAGTAAATAAAATCAAGAGTTTAAATGATAAACTTGACTTACTATGGCTCAATAAAAATGTAATCGAAATCATTGAATGTTATGAAATGACAGCAAGAAATTTAAATGAACTTATAGACGTATTAAATTATGCAAAAAGAGGAATCGTACACCCGCTACTAATAACTCCTTCAAAACTGATAGAAGAAATAAAACTGATACACTTGGACGACAATCATAAATTTCCTTTCGATTTATTATTGGAACAAGTTGATACAATTGAAAGAATAACGGAAGTAAAAGCTTACAAGAAGGATGATAAATACACAATCATTTTACAAATACCTTTGATAAGTAACGAAATATTTCAATATTATGAAATTCATCCATTGCCAACTATAATTAATGATACTCTAATTCAAATTGAAAATCAGTTTAGATTTATGGCATCGGATGAATACAAATACATTGCTACTGATACTATTTGCATTAAACTGTTTGAAGAAAAATACTTGTGTAAACAACAGATTGAAAGTAAAGATTTACAAAGTTGCGAATATCAGTTAGTGGTCAGAAATATTGTAAATAAAAATTGCAAATTCATAAGTTTAACGATAGTAGATTTTCAAATAATTGAATATAGCTTTGGTACTGTAATTGTATTAATTAAAGAAACAGAACTGTCAGAAATTTGTAATAAAATGATAAAAATACATAAATTAAAAGGTACTTATTTGATTAATCGCAAAAATCAATGTATTTTTAAGATAGCTGATGTTGTAATTCGTAATTTTTATTCTGTTAGTATCAATACGCCATCAATATCAATACCAGCTATAGACAGGAATATATTAAATTTGACATTTAATGAAAATAAATTAAAATTAGAAAATCTTAGCTTTGTTAACAATAATAATTTAGAAAAACTAAATTCAATTAAAAACTTCGGCGAAACTCACAGTTATTTACTTTATATGATTGTTATAATAATTATTTTATTTTTAATTGTGTATTTAATAAAAAGGTTCTTTAAGAACAAAAATGTTAAAACTAGGAGAATCCAGGAGGATCCTCAATCTAGCCAGGGAGGAGTTACGTTCGTCAATCCTGTAACTTTAAGATAATAATAATAAAGGAGTAGGGGATAAAGATGAGAATCCTCTTTATTTAGATGTAACGTTAGAATTAATTAAGTCTCTTCTTAGCCGCTGTACCGTGCGCATTAATCACACGTTTGTTCTAATTAATAAATAAAAATAAGTTTTAAATTAATCAAAGTAGTTTGGGATTTAAATTAATTTCATAAATAAATTCTTTTAAAAACCCTAATCGCTCGACACGATTTGAAACTCGTATCCCGCTTTTTAAGTACACGTCCACGGATACGCCGGTTTTAACGAATGCTAATTATTTCAACGCAAACTGCTTTTAGCACGATTAGATTAAAGATTAACTCCGCCAGACTTTGCTTAAACGTAAAAAAAACGCATATTATTCGATGTGGTTCATTATTTTATCGATTACGTAATAAACAACGGCTTAAAATCGCTCACCAGTGATGACCAATCGTCCTTTCGTCGCGCTCAATCTTGTCTCACCAGTCAAGCGATGTTTCGTGCGGCATTGGTAAGATTTGTATCCGTCTTCTGGTCCAACGTCCTTGATATGTAATTCGCCAGATGGAAGTACCAAATATTTACTGTCTGTTTATGAAATTAAAAACAACAATCAATATTTAAGAAATGTGTGCTCTAGTTTTATGCGCAAATCTATTTTATATGAAGGAATCTTTTACATACTAAACTCCTCCATATATTCAAACATCAACTTCGATTTTATCAATCAAGATCATTTTCCTCAAAATGGAAGTTGATGCGATCTACTTAAAAGCATTTAACTCTACAAGGTCAAGGCGAGGATGGTTAAAAATAGGATGGAAAAGAATGGGATTTAAGAGAGAGCTGGGACATGTTCTAAAGAGAGCTCCAGATATCGCCCGAGTATATAATGGAACCCCATCTCAACCGTATAGAAGATTGCGTTCAACGGTTTGGAGGTAACGACGACAACACAAACAAGAAACGAGACCGCGAAGAACGAAAATAGACGGCGAATCGAGAAGAAAACACCGAGGACTACGAACCCAAAGTGGAAGATTGCGGCGTGATCTCGCGTTTTTCATCCTGGACCCAGGAGATCACGCTCACGTAATCACTGACGAAGCTCGGAATGTGGCACTTGAAGATTGCCGTGTTTCCTTTGAGCACGCTCTCGTCCATCACGTTCGCGGTGTAAGATTGTGAAACGACTGCAAAGAAAAGAAAATAAGATAGAAAATTTCCGCTGGTTAATTTTTTTTATTAATTTACGAGTTTAACGTGAAATTCCATTATACACTTGCATATCTAATACAATAAAGAATTTAGCCTAGTTGTATTCTAATCCAATTGAAACGAAATTCCAAACCAGTATTACATTCAAACGCAAAATCCATTTTACACGCTCGTTATGACCCCACCACGTTGATATTTATAGACATAGACACCATCGTAAAATTCCTGTTGATACGCCCCAGTATGTCAGCAAAAATGCATGAATGATTAGTACTGTTCCTAATAGATACGAAAGAAAATCCCTGACTGTGTCTAGTGTTTGTGTTTGCGTGGGCATCTGTCGATAAATGAATTAAATTGTTGCTCAAGGACTTTCTTAATTTAGAAGGTTTTGAAATTAAACTTCTTCGTTGTGTATCGATGAATTTCGTGGAGAAATTGGGATTATTAATTAAAGGAATTTGTAATAAAAGGAATTATTTATAAATGGAGAAATTTCTAAAATTTAAATCGTACCAAATATATCAGTAGGGGGTAGATATTTTTTATTTTTAGTATCTTCCCAAGAAATAACATCGACGTGATCTGAAACGAACGAGGGTACGTTGCACTTGAAAACGGCCGTATTTCCTTTGATCACAAAGACATCGTAAACTTGGGCTTCGTAATATTGATTGACAACTGTAAGAAAAAGAACAGAGAGAGAGTATTGGTGAAATAAAGGACTAGTAAAATTTGGATCGCTATAAATAAAGGGTTTTCTTTAATTACGGATATCTTTACCGTCGTTTCGAATATTTTTATCGTGTTTGAACGTTTTTCCATCGTCCGTAATCCAAGCTTCGATTTCGACGAAATCTGACACAAAGCTAGGTACTAAACACTTTAGAATCGCCGTATTTCCACGCAAGACAAACTCGTCGATGACCCGGGCTTGATAAAATTGTTGGACAACTGCAAGGAACAGTTTGGATAAATAAATTAAAATAACAATAAGGAAAATGAGCAAGCTTGTTAGGGATCCCAAAGTTTTTTAGGGTAAAGTTACCGAAGTTATCTCCAGGAAGGAACGTATTTCCTTTGGAGTCCTGCCAGTTTTCCACAACTACAAAGTCTGAAACGAACGATGGCACCTCGCATTTCATGACGGCAGAATTTCCTCTTATGACATATTCGTTATCTGCCTCCACTTCGTACGATTGAGCAACAACTAATAATAAAATTAATCAAAACTAATTAAAAAACACTTGTAAAGGTGATCAACATGAAACGATTTAGATTTAGAGCTCGTCAAAAGAGCAAAACAGGACGTATTTGAGATTCAATACATCGTTAGTATTAAGGACTATTATTCAATTAATTCTATACGCATAAAGCTTTAATAACGTTTCAATGAACATATAATGCATGAGCATAATGTAATTTAATGTTTTGCAATACAAAATTATCTATATACATAAAGATAATTTGATTAATCTTATAACAACTTAAGCCACATTGTTTTAATTATTGTAATATGATAAAAGAAATTAGTTCAATGTAGCAATTCACCTTCAACAACCTTTCGTAACCTTCCACCATGAAACAATTTAAAACCAGAATCGAGTAACTCCATATTAGAACAACAATGAGCCCCCTTTTAAATAATTCATGACATCCAGAATTGGACGAAAGCCATACAGAAGCCGAAAGACAACATCCAAAACTGTCTATCTAAGAAATTCCCACTGAAAACGAAGAGTCCTAATAAAATTGTAAATCTGGAGCATGTAAATCTGGTGATGTGTGTGATTTCGGAAATAAGAGGAATGAGAGATGCCAAGGACCGAGTTTCTAGGCTCTGGTTCTTAAAATACCGAAATCTCGTACCGAACAGCTCCGGTTGATACTTGTACTGTTTTCCGTCGTCGGCGATCCAAACGTCGACGAATATAAAGTCTGCCACGAAACTCGGTATCTTGCACTTGAGGACGGCCGAGTTTCCGCGTATTACATACTCGTTCTCGGCCTCGGTCATGTAGAACTGCGAAACAACTGTCAAGAAAAAAAAACCAAGAACATCAATTACCGAAATCGTCGGACACTCTCAGTTCGTGGCCTCTTTCGTCAATCCAAGCTTCTACGTGGACGAAATCGGCCACGAACGATGGGATGCTGCACTTTAAAACTGCTGTGTTTCCCCGAATCACGTATTCTGTTAATATCTCCGCCTTATAAAATTGATTAACCACTATAATATAAGAAATTAAAATAATTAGGGGTTTCAAGACGATATCAGGAACTTTCATAGAACACGTTTATTATTTATGAAAGTTAACCGTGTTTTGTATTAAATGGTGGTAGTGCGTGATGATATTTATTGATTAATCTTCAAAGGTAAGCACAAACTAACGAGGTCCCTCCTAAATTGTAGTGTTACACGCAGTGGTTCCCCTCACCCTATTTTAGCCCGAGTCGTAAAAATACGCTGGGATCATTTCAGCTATGACTGAATGATACAGAAGGAAAAGTTGGGGCGATTAAAACAACATATGGTGTGCAAATGCTAAAAATAAAACAACACTTAAGTATCAAAAATAAAAATTCCCAAAAAGGATGATGTATTTAATATTATTAAGTTGGATTTATCAAGGATGGGAGATAATTTCTTTGATCCTAACAAATTACCGAATTCATTTGAATAAGAGTACTCTTTCTTGTCGCTTCCCACCCAAGCTTCGACCCGTACAAAATCGGCAACGAACGACGGGATATTACACTTCAGCACCGCAGTATTTCCCCTGATCACGTACTCAGACACCACCTCGGCTTCGTAGTATTGATTTACGACTGAGAAATGGAATTGAGAAATCAAAAAAAAAATCATTTCCAGAAAGAGATTATATCAAAAATAATATCTGGTTGCAGACAGGATGTGCGGTCGAGCGATATCTGAAGTTTTCTACAAAAAAATGAGCGGAAGTCCCGGGCGGAGGACGAACCGAACACCGATCATCCGTGGAAACGAATTTTTTACCAATCTTTTCGTCGTCCCTATTGAACGTGTTTCCTTCGCTATCCAGCCAAGAAGCGACCTGGACGAAATCGGCGACGAACGAAGGAATAGAACACTTCAGCACGGCGGAATTTCCACGAATGACGTATTCATTGTTCACCTCCGTCTGGTAGAATTGCTGGACAACTGTGAAGAGAAAAGTGTCTAGTGCATATTCAGCGCTTGTTTTCTATACCATTCGGCGCGTCCGGATAGAAATCGTCCCCGCTGTCGGTGTGCCACGAAATCACAGAAACGAAATCGGCTACAAACGATGGTACTTGACATTTTAGTATGGCTGCATTTCCTCGAATTACATACTCTTTATTCACATCTGTATCGTAATACTGAGCTACCACTGTAAAGATTATTATTAAACATAAAAATTACACATAAAAATTTTATATTATTATACACAAAACTAAAATAAAAAAGAAATTAAAACAACACTTAAGTACTAATCGATTCTCAACAAATATAAACATCCTGTATATTGCGAGTTTCATCATTTAAACACGTTGTGTTAATTAAATCATAATTGTTTCTAATAATGTAAAATCCGGACGTATAATCCGAATAGGGAATGGTTTGTTTATCAAGTTACTACCATGACAGAGTTATAGCAACTTCCGGCATGTTAAACCAATAAACCAGCTTGGATCAGAAATTCCGCGCCCAAAAATAGAGCTATAAGGTAATTCCAAACAAACACAAGGGGATACACAGATTACATCACTTATTTAAAGATATTAAATTTATTATTTTGTATACAGTATGTCCTCGGATCGAGTTATAATAAGGAAAAAAATATTTATTACTGAATTTTCAAACTTAACTCTGCATAAATAATAAATAATAATGCGCCGGATATGTTCAAACCACTAAATCGTAGGAATTTTATACTAAATTGTTGAAATTAACCAATTATTTCCATTTTTATGAAGAAAATGATTTTTTTTAATTGAAAATTGTTGAAGTTCGATGTATGATATTGACCGAATAAAATTTAAAGATAGTTCAACCAGTTCATTAAAATAATTTTGCAACATATCCAAATATTTCGGTTGATTTACAATTCCATCGAAAAAATATGGCCCAATTACCTGTGATATGTTATAATTTTAATTTCGCGGATGCGGATGCGTAAGCGGATGCGGATTTAACGGACACTGAGTTATTGCAAAAAGTTACATACACTCATACCTCGTTATACGGCAGTGCATACCGTAAAACAAAATGTATAGCGAAACTACATATGTAAACGATATGTATCTGTAAGCTGTACATATGTATGTATTTGTAGACCACCATTGAAAAATGTTTCTATTTCCAATCCTAGTAGTAGTTTGCAAATATGATAATGTTAATGAGAAATGTTGGCGCTGCGCTATCGATAGAGATTTTTCTAAAGAAGGATGGACATTTTCTGTTCAAAATGCCTAAGTCTATAGAATAACTCAGTCAATTGTAGGATTTAGATTTCAACCACTTCTTCTTCTGCCCGAAGTATTTCTATCTCTAGAAGTTCAATTAACTCATCACTCAAAAGCGGTTAGCGATCAACATCCAAATGAAAAAAACAAATTTCTTTTGCTAAACGTAATGTTTTGTCTGATTCCTAGAAGCAGATCCTAGAGCAAAATGTTTTTCGCGATTTAATGTTGTTGATTTCGTCTTGGCATCTTTTTGAAAACTTGATAAAAGCAACTTCAGAAAAGATGGGCATACGGCGAAAGCGGGAAAAGCCATTGTTAAAGTGTAACAAAAATTTGTTTTTATTTCAATTTACCAGAATGGCAAGTAAAATCATAATGCAATATGTTTTGTTTAATTTCTTTAAGCATATCAGGGCTACTGTCAGTTACAGAACTAATACAATCGGGAAAAATGTTTTTCCATACACGATTTAATGTCGTGGATATCATTTCATCCCATTTCAAATATTGTCTAAAACCTTTTTTATATTGAGTTAATTCTTGATGTATTTCATTCTCTGCAAGTTCAATTAACTGATCATTTGAAAGTGACTGGCGATCAGCATTCAATAAATTCACATAATCTTCAAAGTAGTCCAAAAACCAAATTTTTTGCTAAACGCAGGTAATATGCTTTCTCTCATTTTTAGGACCTGATCATGGCTAGTATCAGTTGCAGAACTAACACAATCGAGCAAAATATTTTTTCCATGTGCCTCCAGTCATGTGCATTATAACATTTTTATATCGAATTGTTTCCAAAACTCATTATCCAAGAGAAGCAGAATTTTTCACCCAATTTCTTGAATGTTTCAGTGTAGAAGAATTACTGAGGATAGGCCATAAATCGAAACATCGTAGACCGTAAAGCGAAAAGATGTATGTTTTATGAAGGCCGTTATAGCGAATCGCTGTATAAAGAGGGGCTGTATAGGGAGGTATGGGTGTACTAAAATCCTCTACAGTTAATATAATTAATATTCGTTATTTTCAGATTTTTTAAAGAGCTTCTAATATGTCAAAACTCAGAAAAATTATCTTAGGATGTCATCATATTGGCATCAAATGATTCTATACGTATTTAGGTTGCCTAATCGATGCAAATCAATAAAAAAGTACTAAATGGGTTGTTTTTCAAAAAATACAAAATTTTTGGATATGAAATATATTGCTTGATCTTCACCAAAGTGGTCCTAATGTACTTCTTAGATATTTAACCAATGTTGAAAAACTTAAAATAATTGATTTTGAGATTGATGGAAGAACTTTTAAGTTAGAAAAGGTCTCAAAATGATAGAAATTGGATCTTACATTTTTAGGTTGTTTAATCCATGCAAAATAATTGAAAAACACTCAACGAACTGTTGTTCAGAAAATGCAATAAAATTTTGATTATGTAATATCAATTATTTTTTGCATTCCATCAGCAACTGTATAACACTTTAATCTACAAGTTTCCATTCATTCATATTTGCAATCCATATTTGAGCAGCTGGTACAAAAACACCATGTGTTGAAATGTTTTCTTTGGCTTCAAGTCTACATTTTCGTCTTATAGTTCTTGGGATTGTCTTTTCTTTTGCGAGGTTTCTTAATTTCTTTCGGATATGCTTTCATACAAAAAACGGGATTGCAGTGTGTCCTTTTGCACTTGACCCTTCAGACTCCGAAGAACCACTCAGCATTGTCGTATAATTAGAAACATAGTCTGATTCATCTGGAGAAATGATATGGCTTGTATGATTTGTATGGCTGTTTCTTTCGGATATTCTATCATATAAAGAATGCGATTTCAGTGTGTCCTCCTGCACTTGTCCCTTCAGACTAAGAAAAACTATTCTGCATTGTCGTATAATTAGGAATATAGTCTGATTCATCTGGAGAAAAGATATAGCTTGTATGGTTTATATGTATATTCAAATCTGATGACGGTTGCTTCGAAGAAATTTTCATCACCTCTTAAAAATCATTTCATCACCTCAAAATCTTGGATACCAACCCAAATCCGACTTTATGTTCCAACATGTTCCAACATTCCAAGTTAGCCGAGATTTTTTTTCCATTTCAAGCGGGATGCAAAATTTTTATGTTGGTTTCCACAAAATCCAAGTATTTAATTCGGGTTAAAATGCAATCAAAATTTAAACGAACTTAATTAGTACCAAATTCGTAAAGTTCAAAGAGTTGGTTTGGTATTTTCAACCATTTGGAAAGTTCTCAGTAACACTTTAAGTGCAAAGTTCCGTAAATATCCTAATGATTGGGTTTAAGGAGATGTAACTCCTTAAGTCAAGTTTAAACCAATTAAGCTAAATTTAGTTAAGATGTCAGCCGTCTCCACCATTTCCGGATAAATACCGGGCCGATATCAATGCGGTTTTATCAGAAATATTATATAACCGCAATTAATTGACAATTGCGGTTTTCGGTTTTATTGGTTCTTTAAAATTATGTTTCCTTAATTTTTATAGAGAGATTTAATCGAATTATTAATATAAGGGAAACAGCAAGTAGCCATGCGAGGAGAGGGGGTTCCGTCCAATTCGCACAGAATTAGATAAGATTGTAAGATTATCCTCAGTTACACACATTGACTTATTAACTACATGAAAACATGATTCACCAGTAGAACCAACACTAACAGCTAGAGTTAACACTCGCCCAGAACTAGAAACATTTGTATTTAGTTGTACGTCTCTTAAGACGGAACCAAACCCAACCAAATCTAGCTTCAGAACTAACACTAGACCTAAAACTAAAAACATTATATGTACAAATATGACAATTTTCAATATTATTTAAATATTTTAGAACTCTACAAACCTCATAATTTTAACACTTCGATTTTATAAATAGACGAGGATTATAATTCTTCCACTATAACTATTTAATTTTAAATGTCAACTTTGGTTGTTCTTCTCTGTTCAATATATGACAATAAATATCTAATTAAGCATTACATATCTATGTAATTAATTTATATGAATATTTTAGAAGTGTCTGAAGAAAACTAACTAGCTAGTCGAAACAATTGTAGCGCTTAAGTAATAAAAATACTAAATTAACATTTCATCGTCTAAAGAGTGTTATTTTCTTTTTGGAAATACGCACATATATATTTACTTTTATAACGATGAACATTGAGTCAACATTAGCCTAAATAATGTTTCAAGTTTTAGATATAGTGTTAGTTCTGAAGCTGGATTGTAGCTAGAGATGTGAGCGTGAGTGACTTTTAGAGCCCGCTCACGATCTAGACCCACGCGGGTCACGCACGCCACTCACGTATATCAGACAAGAATCACGTTACTCGCGTGGGTCACTTGATCATGCCTCTGAAAGACTTGAAATGCTTCCAGAAGACTCGATACTAGTTCTGGAAGACTTGAAATTGCTTCGAAAAAATTTGAAATGCTTCCAGACACTTAACATTTAGAAGTCTTGATACTGCTTCTAGAAGACTTACAAGTTTCGAAAAGACTTTCAATACATTCAGAAGATTTGATGCTGGTTATTGAAAGCTTTGAAATGCTTCCAAAACACTTTGTATTGCCTTTGGAAGACTTGAAATTGCTTCCAAAAGACTTGAAATGCTTCCAGATGACTTGACTCTGCCCTTGGAAGACTTAATTCTGCTTCTAGAATACTTGAAGTACTTCTCAAAGACTTGACATTGCTGTTGGAAGACTTGCTACTGTTTCTAGAAAACTTAAATGCTTTCAAAAGACGACTTACAATACTTTGATGAGATTTGATACTGTTTCTAAAAGACTTAAAATACTTCCAAAAGACTAGATATTGCTTCTAAAAGACTTAATGAAATACATTCTGAAGACTCGATACTGCTTGTAAAACTGTTGGCAGAAAATATTTTCATCTCAAAATAAGCCATTTGACTTTATTTCGAAAATATTAAATACTATTGGACAAATTGCAAAATTCTGGCGTAAGTAGTCCAGAAACTGTCAATTAAACACGAAATACTGCTAGAAGAAGGCAAGAAGCTATTAGTAAAATTTGATTTTGCTTATAAAATACCAAATACTGTTGGCAAAATACAATATCTTAAACTGAAAAGTTCAAAAATTACCGTACAAAAATTAAAGCACAAAAAACTAAACATTGCTGGCAGAAGACATTCCTTTTGCTAAACCAATTATAGGCGCAAGATATGTTGAGTTCATAGTTGACATAATTTTGGAGTCTTTTAACAATTTTCATCCGAGCATTCCGTTTACATTGGAAATGGAAACTAATAATAGTTTACCTTTTTTGGACACAACAGTTATTCATAACTCATTTAATAAAATTCAATTCAATTGGTACGTGAAACCAACATACATCACAACTTCAAACATAAAAATTCTACAGTTCTGTGCATGAAACAAACCGTAGTGCATGAAACCCAAATTTGTGAAAAGGAATTTAAAAAAAATCTTGGAATTTCTTAGAAGAAATTTTATTAATAATGGCTATCCATTAAAATTAACCAACAAATTATTGTTTTCAACTTCTTCAAGTATTAATAACATGGAACAGGCCAATTTAACAAATTCAACTTTATTAGAATCTGAACGAATTGTTTATGAAAAGCTTCCTTATATTGACAAACTGAGTGAGTCTTTAAAGAAAACTCTCACAATCAAATTAGTTAATCATTTTACTAAATTGAAAGATAGAACTGAAGATGGATACAAATCTAATTTAATCTATTGTGGTTCATGCAATGATTGTGATGATATGTATGTTGGCCAAACTTCATACATGTTCATGACTGCAAACACACGTTTAACTTCGATGATGTTAAGATTTTAGACACTGAAAATTATTATCATAATAGACCTTTCCTCGAAACGATTCACATCAACTAGAGAATGCAAATCAATTTCAAAACGGATACACAAAACGTGAGTAATGTTTACGCATGCTTGTTTACAAAGAATAGAACTAACCAAAATTTTAATTCTAACCCACACCATAATGATACTAGAGATGGAGTGTCCAATTACTCCACTGATATGATATACTGAGGTTTGGTTTTTAAGAAATCTTTGCTGTTAATGAATTAATTATAATTTTATAATAGGTTAACTTGGTAATATTAAATTTCGTTTGACCTTTGCATCCGTACAAGTTTTTTTAAATTTAAATATTACCGTTTTTATAATTCTTGATCGTTCTCATTGGTTCATTCTTGGTCATACGCATTGTATAATATTTTGAAATGGATGCAGCCACGAACGGTTTATTCTCAAATTTTGTACTTTTATAGCATTTCATTACTCCATCTTGTTTGTCAAAAATTTTTTTCATGTAAGTTAATATTTTAATAAGTTAAACGCAGTTTTTAAGTAGTTCATACAGTCTTTTTCAGATATTTACAACATGGTTTCGTTAATAATTAAATAATCTACCCAATCGGGTCACACCGGGTTCCGTCACAACCAAAGTTATTCTCGATCACGCACGCGCACGTGAGTGGTACGAAAATTGATGCCCGCTCACGGTGGGTCACGCATGAGCCATCAAAGTCTAGTGTTAGTTCTAGTTGTAGTTCAACACAAGTATACAATAATCTAAAAGCGGATAACAGCTAAAACTGGAGTTAATAATAACACTAAAACTAACACTAGACTTACAGCTAGAAACACATTTGGATTTAGCTGAACGTCTCTTAGGCCCGTTCCTACCAAATCGTTGACATCTATTAGATAAGCTGACTATAAGATAACGCTAAACTAATAGTTTACGGACACGGCCGTACTACCACTTCAAGTAATCTCATAGGTAGGATATCTTTAAGATATCTAAAGAATCTAGTGATTTTATTTGGGGTGATTTTTTAAGTTGGTTACCATAAAGTCAAAAGATCATCAAAAGTCATTCTTCTTATTTTGTGAACCATTCGAACATAGAAAGCGGAAAATGATAAGAAAAAAGAACTGCAAATTATTCTAAACAGGAAATGGAAATATTGATCAATTTAATAATAAAAATAAAAAAAAAGTATGTTATAAAAAATAAAAGAATTGACGCGTCATGGATGGCGGTTTAATAACTTCCTCTATTCCATGGAGAAGAAAATGAAAAGTCTCATTGGAAATACGAAACCTTTTCATGAATTCCCCGAACTGAATGTTTATTTAGATGATTTAATCGTCTTCGTATTATTGTTTCACTTCGTATAGGAAATAGTTAGGGGTGTGCGATACAGCATGAAGCGTATCGATATTCTAGACGCACATTGTATCGATATATCGGAAATATACATGTATCGATATTGTATCGATACTCATATCAATATCGTATCGATATTTAGATCGACAGTTAATAAAAAGAAACTATGAAGAACATAAAAGTTAAAAAAATTATTTATACTTTAGTTAGTTGAATTTAAGTCTAAATTGTATAATTATTTTTGTATCGATATATCGATGTTTTCTTTATATCGATATGGATATTTTCTTTGTATCAATGTACTAATGCTGCGATATATCGATATTAGAGTGATGTGCGTATCGGCCATTCTCGATACATATCGATATATCGATACTTTAACCCAGCCCTAGAAATAATTCATTTGTCCTCGAAAATATTTTCTTCATCGCCAGCATCCATAAAATTATCCATTTTTGTAATTTTGTAATATTTCACTGAAAAACCACGCGTACCCTTACACCACCGGGCGATTTGTGAGGTTAGGTTTCTTCTTTTATCTATGAGATACCGACTTAACCCGAACCGAATTGACTGGTTATGGTTAACACAAAAGTTACCTTTCAGGTAACGTTAATTGTGAGATAAATGCAGTGGTAGTAATCGATTTTTACGTTATCTTTTAGATAGCGCTAACTACAACTTTAACTATGAGTGTTAGTAACGGGTCTTAGGCCCCGTTTATTCATCTTTGGTTAAATATAACTATTGGATATTTACCAGTTATTGGTCATATAGCCAATCATGGTAAGTGAAATTATAGTAACCATAGAAAATATCCAGTAGTTAAATTTAACCAAAGATGAATAAACCAGCCCTTAGGGCCGGTTTATCAATATCTAGTTAGAACGATTTATCTGTCAGTAAAATGTTAATTGGTAGTTAACGTCGACGAATCATTTATCCACCCGTAGTTTAGAGTTATCTTATAGGTAAGTAGGACATTTGGATACCAACCAGTTTGAACTACAGGTTAAGGATTTACCTGTTAGATAGAAATGACAAAAAAATCAAAATCAACACCCAGTTTAAATATTTCTTATATTTCAAATAGACAAACAAGATAAATTAAAACGATTGTCGAATTTTAGTTGGTCTGAAAAAAATTTGCTAATTGATTTGGCAAACAAATACAAAAATATAATTGAAAATAAGAGAACTGACGCCGCAACGTGGAGGCAAAAAGATGAATGTTAGGAAAAAATTACTTCAAAATTTAATATTTGTAATATTGGAACAGTAAGTAATAACTTTTGAAATCAAACATGTAAAATAATCTGAATTTATTATTTTAGCCAAGAATTACAAAACAGCTTCGAATGAAGTATGATAGAATTCAAAAAGAAATTAAAAAAAAATTCAGCACATAAAAGGTTTTTAAAAGGGACTGAAAGCGAAAAAGAACTAAAAAGGCGAATGCTTGTTTTAAATTAAGTGTATTTTACTAAAATTCATTCGTTAGTTATGAATGGTATGGACATTGCGAACATCAATCTGAACATAACAAAGGAGGAAGAAGAAATTATGTGCCATTGGAGTAATTTTGAAGTCTCAATACTTCAAACGGAGACTTCAAACATATCATATCACCGTTCCACTGGATTTCTAGTTCTTATTAATGATTCATTATATAGTTTTTCGACTCTATTTCGGGTATTCAGCAAAGGTATTACTAAATATTTGATATTACAGTATCCGCTGTCACCCACTAATAATGCATTACCAAACTCAGTAGGATGACACAGTTTGAACATTCAACGAAAAAAAGCTTTTTCGATTGCGAAATGTCTCTGCACGTGGCCCACCTATAGTTATTATATACTCATTACTATTAATTCTTCTATTCGATTCTTTTCCTGGCGATATAGTACTAATATGACTGCAGTCGATATGGCCTATCACCAATGAAAATCTCGCTTTTACATAAAATTGTTCTTGAGATATTCCTATTTGATAACCAGTAGGCATACATATATATTCTGATGCCAGTTCTGCAAGGGCAGTAGATACCCTTTTTACAATATCACAGGCACCACTTTTACTAACATTAAAATAATTGCCACATGAAATTAAAAACTTTCCTGTAGCGTAGAATCTTAGTGCAAGGAGCAATTGATCGATAGGAAAGATGCTGTGATTCCTAAACATTCAATTATTTATAAATTATAAGTCTTATTAAATTATTACTATAAAATACAAACTTGTCGGTTTGGAATTCTAATTTCAACTCTATTTTAACCAAGATTGACAAAATTGTGTCATTTTTAACCAACAACTTTTTAATCTAACAAAAAAATCGTGGTCGTCCAGCTCCTGAAAGTGGTTTTGTCTTTCTTTTATAATATATGGTCGTCATTTATAATTTAAGAGTTGGACATTTCATCGCTGTCTAATAAATACTCATGTAAGAATTCCATTATAAAAGAGATTTTCGTAATCATCGCACAATGTACACGGAAATGATAATCTCTAAACACGATCCACAATGTCAATTATTCAAATTTAACCGATCTCATTTCATTTCCGTTTCTAAAGTTAACACTCAGGGATACCAACTTCTTTTTATCTTGTAGCTTGCTACCTGTCGGGTTGAAAGTGCGTGGATAAACGTTTCACTGATGTTAACTGTTAGGCAAGTTTATCTATTAGTTGCATACCTAACAGATTTAACTCGATATTGATAAACCGGCCCTTAGAGTGGTTAAGCCCAAATATTTCTAACTCCAGGTTTAATGGAAGTCGAATGTATGGAAACAGTTAATTTTATGGTTTCTATAGTTACATATCATACATTTAATTAAAAAAATATTTACTTTGGAAAAAGGTCCACATTTCACATAAAAATTGGAATAATTAGTTAACACTAATTATAATTAGTGTGATTTAGTGATTTGAACATATCCGATGCATTATTTTTGCAGAGATAAGTTTGAAAAAGAAGGGACACAAATCGGAACATACTGTATATTAAATAAAATGTTATTAGTCTTGTTTAATACCAATAACTGAAAGACTTTGTTTAGTTTTTTTGATAATTTATAATCAATGAAAGATGAATAAAGAAATCATCTTTTGCTGTTGAATCTAAAAAATCATAAACGGTTTAAATCAACGACTAACTCCACATCTGTCAAGTTTCTTCGCAAAAATAAAGTCTCAGATTCTTATAAGTTCCCGCAAAGTTCGTAAATTTAAGAAACTTCCCGAAAAACATTTTCGTGCACTTTTGCGTCGCATAAATCACTATATTATAACGTACCATATTGAATTTGTTTTGAAGAACCCAGTATTAGATCGATTTATATACAAAAATAGAGCGCGTCTAAATATTGCCGATGACCTAATTATTATTGCGATAATTTAAGCATTATTAATAAAAAAATTAAACTGATACATCAATTCCATAAGGAAATTAATCTAACCAGAGAGATAAGTGGCGAGCACAAAACGAGAATCGTTGCTGCGAGTTTCACATTTGTTCCAACACTCATTGGCAGGATACACACGAAATTTGATATCCGAGAAAAGCTGCCTAGAAACGCGATATGCAACAGTTTTTAAACGTGGGTTGAAAAAAATAAATAAATAAACAAACGCGGAGTGCAGTTGCTGAAAGAATAAACTTTGAATTTGTTTATACGCGTATCTATTCTTGGTTAATTCTTTTTAAATCATTTCTTTTTATTTTAATTTTTGTTTGAAACTTAATGAAACGTAGTTCAAATCATTTGCATAACAAAGAGGAACAAAGACCATGCAAAATAGGTTAACCTAAAGCGGTGTGTTCCTTTAATAGTACAAAACCGCTTCCTATAAATCTTTTTTTACTGAATAGACAGTAATGACATAAGATCATATACAATTCGAATACATAAAAATAACTGTAAAATTATCTGTGTGGAATATTGAAGAAATCACTTACTTTTTAAACGGAAAGGTTAACAGTTTTTAAAAATATTCAACACACGTAATAACGACGCATTCTCGAACACACATTGAGTGTTAGTTAGGAACGCTGAAAGTGCCTCAAAAAGGTTTTGTTTTCAATACGAAACAGTTGCACATGCAAGTAAACAATAGACGTATCCACTTAACGCCTACTTAGACTCGTTAATGAAGTGCTAATCGAGGACCATGTTTATTATAGTGCCCTGTCACTGATTCAAGTGGTGTAAACTGTGAAATTCTAACAATTTAAATAAATCAAGAAAGTGGATGACGTCTTTATTACGGCGAGTTTAATTTTATTATCACAAAGCTGATTGATCTTAATGAATAATTTAAAAATTGCTTTTTGTGAAACTCTCATCAACCTCCCGCTTGAATCTCGCCTTTTATCTTTCTTATCTCACTTTCTCTCAAGAAAAAAAATCTTTAAGAAAAAACCTCCATATGGAGCAAAAAATTTATAAAAGGGGTCAAGTACCAACCTGCGCGAACGTTAACATCCCTAGAATGAATAGTGCCTACACTATTCTTAGCGAGACAAGAGTACACCTGGGCGTGGACCTCTTGGCGGTAGTCTTCGGCGCGGAACGGCGGAAAAACGAGGTTTCCGTTGGCGAGAATTTGTCTTAAGCCGGGGACGTCTCCAACTGCGGTTCCATCGGATCGGACCCAAATGATTTCCGGTGGTGGGTTACCCCTGGCCTTGCACTCTACAACGGATCCCGTAGAATTGGAGAAATCGATGCGGTTCGGCGGTTCCCGTAGGAATATCGGGCCGACGGTGTCGTCGGCCGCGAGCACACCCCAGAAGGGCAACAGCCCTGCCAGGACAAGAGTCAATGATAGCCGGAGTTTACACATCGCTTTTAAGCGGCACTGCACTGCCAAAAAACACTTCACCGTACGCACCACCGATGTAGGTGTTGAACACTAAAAAACACAACAATAATACAAATTAATAAATTGATTATTCAAAGAAACGGTGAGCGTTGAGTGAATGATGAATGAATCTTAAAAGTGGAATGTGAGTAATAAATGAGTCATTTAAAAAAATTCCAGATAAAGTGCAATAAATTCCAAAAATCAAATTTATGGCATGCTTAATTAATTCAATAAAAAAAATAACAGTTAACATTTCTAAGATATAATACAAAAACGCTAATACCAACTCAATCTGATTATAAATCGACTTAAATTCTAAGAATATGCATAAAAATATCGATGATGAAAAACAGTTTCGCTTCAACTTCCCGTTCAATATAAGATTATCTCAAGATTTAAAAGCTCGAAAAATAAATCGAACCGTTCAACTTAGAAACTTTCAAAGCACGCTTTCGAACCGTTAGATTGGTATCGGGGGAGGATAATTGCTATCACGAATCTCGTTGGACGTTAGGCATTTATAAAGGAAAGGCGGTTCCTTTTAAATAATAAAATACTAAAAGTATAGTAACGCGGTCCTTTTTAATTACATATTATCGCTAAACACAAACAAAACAGAATTCAAATATAAACCAAAACAAACAATCAAATAGATAATTTAAATATTTTGATACGGGTGCACACCAGGTATGTTGCGTAGTGAATAAATAGGGCGAGTTTAAATAGCGCAATGCAGCCGGTGTTATGTGGAATCGCCGTGAAAACGTGCGGTTCGCTTTAGTACAGAGAAAGCTGTAATTAATTCTCGTAAATATTAGAAAACCGTTAGTTGGTAAATAGTGTTATTTATTATACGAGATTAATGCGTTAAGTGTACGTTAATATTTCTTAACTAGATTTGCATTGAAGGGGATTTATAATTTGTTCAATTATATCTTAAAAAAAGTAGATTAATTTTGCTACTTTATGAATTAATTATAAGTAATTGATTCTTTTTGAAAATTTTTAGATTTACTAAAAATGTTCTGTGAACGGTTAAAGCGTTTTATAGGAAGAAGAAAATCGTGGAGTAATAAATAATAAAAAATCAGAAAATTAGAAGTATATCTTGATACAGCCGATCAATTCCTAAAAAATCAGGATTGAATTTGATAAAATCAAAATCGACACTTCTATCACTGGGCTTCTTTAAGCTAACTCTCTCCTTCAACTTTGTAAAGACAAACTTTTGCACCTCGTTTTCTGTTCTCAAATCTTCCATCAACAAGTCCACTTATATCAAAAATGATTTTTATGGTACCCTTTAGGTCCATTAGATCCATCTTAATACTTGCACTTTGATAAATTCTAAACGTTTTCCAAATCTTTTCCAGGACAATATTAAAGAACCAGACATTATAGCTTCAAACGTTCTTGATAGATCTCCTAGACTTTACAGAAAACGTTACAGGCAGAGATATATTAAAGAGACAGAGAATTATCTATTTTCCAATCATATACTATATCCAGATTAAGTGAGCAAAAACTTCTTAGCAACAAATTTTTACCCGTAATTTCCTATCTACTTTAATAGCTGATATCTTTCATATTAGTAGAGATAAGGAAAAGCTAAATGCGTCATTTAAAAGCTTGATTCATTCTCTATCTATATCCGGTCTAAACCCGGTCTATCGATAAGTTGGTACTAAGATCTCAAACCTTCCATCAATAAGTCTCTTTAATTCCATTTATCTTAAGGCTTGCATTTTCATAAATTCCAAATGTTTTTCAAATCTTTTCTAAGACAATATTAAAAACTAGACATGATAGCTTCAAATGTTCTCGATAGCTCTCTTATACATCACAGAAAATATTCCACCCAGAGATATATAGAATTGTCTATATTCTAATCATACTACTATATCCAGATTCAGTGAGCACCAGCAGAACCTCCCAGCAACAAATTTTTACCCAAAATTTCATATCTACTTTCATAGTTTATATCTTCCATATTAGTAGGGATGAGGGAGAGATGACTCAATCTATGTCCGGTCTAAATCCGGTCTATCAATAAGTACGTACTAAGATCTCAAATCTTTCCATCAACACGTCCACTTGTACCACAAATGTTTATTGTGATAGTCTTTAGGTCCATTAGAAGCATCTTAAAGCTTGCATTTTGATAAATTCCAAAGACATTTTTACAAACCAGACTGATAGCTTAAAATGTTCTCGATAGATAGCTTAGTCTTCACAGAAAACGTTCCAGACAGAGATGGATGTTGAACTGTCTATGTTCTAATCACATACTATCCAGATTCAGTGAGCACCATCAGAACCTACCAGCAACAAATTTTTACCCGTTCCTTTCATACCTGACGTCTTCCATATCAATAGATATAAAGAGAAACTAAATGCGTAATTTGAAAGCTTGGTTCATTCTTTATCTATATCCGATCTGCCGATAAATTGATACTAAGATCAATAACTAATAAAAAAACACTGCTCTGTACATAAAATATTTTAAGAAAATTACGAAAGTTCAAGCCCTAGTGCAATTGATATCAAATTAAATCTAATTATCTTAATTCGGCTTTCCTTTGGTCAAAATCAATGGACGTCATGCTTCAAATAGCTTTTAATTGTTTTTGCTCTAAACAACTTTTTATTTTATAGGGATAAAACTCTAAAATCACATTTTCTGCATTTTCTTAACTTTTTATTACTTAATGTAGGATAAGACTTAGGAAGAAAAAAAATAGCAGATGATGCTACCACATCGTATGTTGCTGTTAAACTAATTTTAATGTAATAACATTCAACGAGTTAAGACAATTCCATCTACCAAGACGTCGTCCAAAAGTTAAATGGGTTTTATGACTTTCGCCTATTGCACACCAAAATAAAAGGGAAGAATCGTAAAACTTACCGATACCATAAATTTCACTGTTAACACCATCCAGAGTCAACAAATAATTTGTTTTTGGATAAAATGTTTTAAATACCACCCTGGATTTTGCCGGAAAAAGGTCCCAGGTAACAACCACAACAAATATTTATGATGCTTCACGATACTACCTCTTAATGAGTTCGGTAAGCAGCACGAGGGGCCATAAATTCCATTTAATTTTTGTACCAGTATCCCAACAGTTAAAAAACTTCCACCTGTCAAGATTACCCAGATCTATATATTCAAGATTTTGCATTTTGTTGAATAAATTAAATAAAAATATATATGTCTATTCGAAGCAACCTCAAATAATTTATCAATAATATCTTGTTTTTTGCGATGAAAACATCTCTTCTGAAAGAAATTCCATTCTGCTAGAAGCATTTCATGGTTTTTGGAAGCAATATGAAGTCTTCTGAAAGCATTTCATGTAGCAATTATCACATCAAAAATTTGAACGAGATTGAAGGCTCTGCATAGTTTTCTTTCTTGTATAAATATCAAGTCTGAAGAAGTCATATACTTTATCAGATATAATGGATCTGAATTGAACCATTGTAGACCTTACAATAGATGTAGGCTCTAGCCGTTCAACTATTCCTTCATCAACCCATTTTTCCAATTAATTCTAATACAATATCACGTTTTCTGAAAGCATTTCAAGTCTTGTAGAAGTAATACCAAGTCGTCTGAAAGCATTTCAAGTATTCTAGAAGCTATACCAAGTTTTCTGACACATTACAAGTATTTTGGAAACATTTCGAATCTTCTGGAAGCAATATCAAGTCTTCTACATGCAATGTTAAGTCATCTACAAGCAATATCAAGTGTTCTGAAAGCCAAAAATTTGAAGATTTTGAAAATCAGTGTGAAGTATTCTAGCTTTTCAATTGTTCCAAAAGTTTGACTTGATAACTTGAAATAATATTAATTATGCTGGAAGCATTTCAAAGCAAGTCTAAGTAAGTTTCAAGTATTCTGAAATTATTTCTTGTCTTTTGGAAGTAACATCAAGTTTTCTAGAAGCAATATTATGTCTTTTATGGGCAGCATTAAGTTATTTGGAAGCAATTCAAGTCTTCTGGATCCATTACAAGTCTTCTAAACTAAAAGAAATATCATGTATTCTAGAAGCAGTATTTAGTCTTCTAATCTTAATCCAGCCCAACCCAACTAGCTAGTTAGCACTAAATATTAGTTGCATAACTGGTTAGTGCTAGATATTAATTGCGTTAGCTTGAACAATCAACCTGAACCCAACCCAACCCAAGTGGCTGGTTAGTGCTAATTATTAGATGGGCTGAGAAGATATTAATCTCTTTTCTTTACACTCATCTACCTGGAATCTTTTCTAGGTGTTAGTTGTTATTAAAAACATGGTTTTCCCATTCCTAGATCGAGAACATTACTAAACTTCATCATTTGTTTCTTAGACGATTAATACTGCTCGATATGCTTCGGAAGACTTGAAATGTTTCCACAAGACGATACAGCTGCCAGAAGCCTTGAAATGCTTTCGGAAGACTTGATATTGCTTGCAAAAGACTTAAACTACTTCCAGAATGCTCGATACTGCCTCTGGAAGACTTGATATTACCTCTAATAAACTTGAAATGCTTCCAGGAAACCTGAAACTGCTTCTAGAAGACTTGGCACTGCTTCCAGAAGACTTTATATTGCTTCGAGGAGATTTTAACTGCTTCTAGAACAATCGATCCTTCTGAGAGGACATGATACTGCTTTTAAAAGACGTCAAATTTAAAAAAAATCATAAGACTAGAACTGCTTCCAAAAGGTTTGATACTGCCTCTGGACAACTTTACACTGCTTTTAGAAGCCTTAATATTGCTTCTAAAGGCTGAAACTTCTCTTTATAAAAGTAACATATTGCCATAAACTCTTGTATTAGGAGAGAAAACGGAATACATTTAAATTACTTAGAAAATTATGACATAAAAGGAAAAGAAAATTATATGACATATAAGGGTTTCCAAATGTATCCAAACAAAAGTGACCAAACTTCTAGAGAAGGAGTATCTAGTTTGCTGAGACATTACAAGTATTCTGAAAACATTTCTAATGTTTTGGAAGCAGTATTAAGTCTTCTGAAACAATCGCAAGTCTTCTGGAAGTAATATCATGTGTTCTAGAAGCAGTATCTAGTCTTCTAAGGGAAGTATCAAGGCTTATAGAAGCATTTAAGTCTTCTGGGAGCAACATCAAGTTTTCTAAATGCAATATCAAGTCTTCTGGAATTTCAAGTATGAATTTTTTTTAAGCATTTCAAATCTTTTAGAAGCAGTGTCAGGTCCTTTAGAAGCAGTATTAAATTGCCTTTGGGCAGTATCAAGTTCTTTGGAAGCAGTTCAAGTCTTCTGGAACCATTGCAAATCTTCTAGAAGTAATATCATGTATACTAAATGAACATCAAGTCTTCTAGATGCACTATCAAGTCTTTGGGAAGCATTTCAAGTCTTTTGGAAGCATTTCAAGTCTTCTGGGAGCATTTCAAGTCTTTCAGGGGCTGTATTAAGTCGTTTGGAAACAAAATCAAGTCATCTGAAGTCATTAACTTTAGCCTACCCCAACTAGCTAATTACCATTAAATATTAATTGCGTTAGCTTGAACCATCAACGTGAACCCAACCCAACCCAAGTAGCTAGTTAGTGCTAGTTATTAGATGGGCTGGGTTAAAACATTAATTTACGTTTGTTAGCACCAAGCTGTTTTTATATTTTTCTTTATAGTCATTTATCTGGAAACCTTTCTGTGTTGATGTTAAACTTCATCTTTCGTCTCTTAGACGATTGATACTGTTTCCAACATACTCAATATGTTTTCAGAAGCCTTGAAATGTTTCCACAAGATGATACAGCTGCCAGAAGCCTTGAAAGCATTTCAAGTTCAGAAGACTTAATATTACTTGCAAGCTTTTCTCTTTATAAAAGTAAAACTCCACCACAAACTCCTGTATTACAAGAGAAAACCGAATACATCTAAAATTATTACAAGAAAATTATGTGACATATAAGGATTTTCAAAGGTATCCGAACAAAAGTGTCCGATCTTCGTTCGGAATGATCGGCAATGGCCGATTAATCGGTCGATTAGTCGCCCTCTTTAGGCCCAAATAGTCAGATAGTCGTTAGTCGGCGAAAATCATAGTCGTCCCACTTTAATATCAAGCCATCTGAAAGCGTTATCAGGTCTACGAAAAACAGTATGAAAATCTGGAAGCATTTCAAGCCTTCTGAGGCATTATAAATATTCTGGAAACATTTCATCTTTTGGAAGCAGTATCAGATCCTCTAGAAGCAGTATTAAGTCTCCTAAGGGCAGTATCAAGTCTTTTGGCAGCATTTCAAATCTTTTGGAAGCATTTCAAGTCCTCTAGAAACATTTCAAGTCTTCTGGAAGCAACATCAAGTTTTCTAAATGCAGTATCAAAACATCTAGAAGCATTTAAAGTCTTCTAGATGCAGTATCAAGTCTTTTGGAAGCAATATCAAGTATTCTAAAAGCAGTATCAGGTCTTTTGGAAACAATATCAAGTCTTTGAAAATTAGTGTGAAGTCTTCCCTAGAAGCATTATCAAGTCTGTTGAAGCATTACAGGTATTCTGAAAATATTTCTAGTCTTTTGGAAGGAATATCACGTCCTCTGGAAGCAATGTTAAGTCATGTATGGGCAGTATAAATTTTTTTGGAATAGTGCAAGTCTTCTGGAATCATTGCAAGTCTTCCAGAAGTAATATTATTTGTTCTATAAGCAGTATCTCGTCTTCTTAGGGCTGTATCGAGTCATCTAAAAGCATTTCAAGTCTTCTGGAAATGACCTAAAATCTTCTAAAAACATTTCAAGTCTTCTTGGAGCAACATCAAGCCTTCTAGATGTAATATCAAGTCATCTGGAAGCATTTCAAGTCTTTTGGAACCATTTCAAGTCTTCTGGCAGAATTTCAAGTCTTCTTTGGGCAGTATCAAGTTGTATAGAAGCAGTATCAAGCCATCTGAAAGCGGTATCAAGTATTCGAAAAACAGTATGAAATCTTCTCTAAGTATTTCAAGTCTGGCAAAGGCAATATCAAGTTTTCTGTAAACATTTCAAGTATTCTGAGTCATTACAAATATTCTGGAAGCATTTCTAATCTTTTGGCATTAGTATCAGGCCCTCTAGAAGCAGTATTAAGTATCGTAATGGCTAGTATCAAGTCTTTTGGAAGCAGTTTAAGTTTTCTGGAACCATTACACGTCTTCTGGAAGTAATATCATGTGTTCTAGAAATACCTAGTCTTCTAAGGGCAGTATCAAATCATTTAGAAGCAGTTCAAGTCTGCTGGAACCATTGTAAGTCTCTTGAAAGCATTTCAAGTCTTTTGAGCGAACCCACACAGGTAACTTCTGGATAATTCATTTCTACATACTCCATTGCACTATCTAATTGTCCCTAATTGAGGACCAAATCTTAGATCTTCAAAATCGATGTTTTAGTATATTAGCTAGGGAATGAGGGAGTGTTAACGCCATTTCTAAGCAATCTTGAACTTTCTGTACGTCCATTTCGTTAAAATCATCATTAATACGTACTTCCTTAAATGATTTTAATAGTTTTGGTAATGATTTTTTTTAGTTTTATAATGGGATACCCCGGATAATATTAATTTCTAACATATTTAGTTACACAAAAATAGTTTAAAACACATTTGTTCTAACCCTGTTTTAGACACATTTAAACCTTGTTCGGGTTGGCAACTTCCTTATAAGATAGGGAGAAAATTCTAGAATCATCTGATATGTTCCATAATGCAGTAAAAAATTTAAGGTTCCATAACTTACTGCGAAAATTGTCTTTTCAAGGCTTATCTCTTCATAATATCATCCAAATCCATAAAAGTGGGCAGCATGTTGTATTTAACGTAAAAGAATAATCTAAAGGTTAAACAAGCATTATCACACGGGTTATTTTTCTCAAAAAAAAAGAGTTAACCAAACATTCACCGAGCTTCTGAATAGTTTTTATTATTCCATTAAAGTTCTCCCATGAACACAACTATTTTCTGACTTATTATCCAACGATAAAATGAGCTTTGCAGAGGCGCCGATTTTCTAGAAGAACCATTATACATTTTCTAGAAGTAATATCATGTGTTCTAGAAGCACTATTTAGTGTTCTAAGGGCAGTATCAAATCATTTAGAAGAAGTTCAAGTCTTCTGGAACAATTGTAAGACTTTTGGAAGCATTCCAAGTCTTCTGAGTGGACCCACACAGTCTATGCTTCATGGCTAATTCATTTCGACATACTCCATTTCAGTATCTAATTGTCCCTGATTAAGATTTGCTCCTCAAAATCGATGTTTTAGTGTATTAGTTAGGTAAAGAGGAGGAGTTAACGCCATTTCTAAACACTTTTCAAGTTTCTATACATCCATTTCGTTAAAATCACCATTCCTTCTTTAATGTTCTTCTTTAAATGATTTTAATAGTTTTGGTTACGATTAATTAACGATAATTAAATATTAATTTCTAAATTATACTCCACAAAAATTGTTTAAAACAATAAGAAGAGTTTAAAACAATAAAAAAAACTATTTTGTTAAATATATAAAGTGCAAGTATATAATAGTGCAAGTCTTCTGGAATCATTGCAAGTCTTCTAGAAGTAATATTATTTGTTTTATAAGCAATATCTCGTCTTCTTAGGGTCGTATCGAGTCATCTAAAAGCATTTCAAGTCTTCTGGAAATGACCTAAAATCTTCTAAAAACATTTCAAGTCTTCTTGGAGCAACATCAAGCCTTCTAGATGTAATATCAAGTCATCTGGAAGAATTTCAGATCTTCCAGATGTCATCTGCAGAATTTTAAGTCTTCTATGGGCAGTATCAAGTTGTATAGAAGCAGTATCAAGCCATCTGAAAGCAGTATCAAGTATTCGAAAAACAGTATGAAATCTTCTCTAAGTATTTCAAGTCTGGCAAAGGCAATATCAAGTTTTCTGTAAACATTTCAAGTATTCTGAGTCATTACAAATATTCTGGAAGCATTTCTAATCTTTTGGAAGTAGTATCAGGCCCTCTAGAAGCAGTATTAAGTATCGTAATGGCTAGTATCAAGTCTTTTGGAAGCAGTTTAAGTTTTCTGGAACCATTACACGTCTTCTGGAAGTAATATTTCTACATACTCCATTGCACTATTTAATTGTCCCTAATTGAGGACCAAATCTTAGATCTTCAAAATCGATGTTTTAGTATATTAGCTAGGGAATGAGGGTTATAATAATATTTAATGAGTGTTAACGCCATTTCTAAGCAATCTTGAACTTTTTGTACGTCCATTTCGTTAAAATCATCATTAATACGTTCTTCCTTAAATGATTTTAATAGTTTTGGTAATGATTTTTTTTAGTTTTATAATGGGATACCCCGGATAATATTAATTTCTAACATATTTAGTTACACAAAAATAGTTTAAAACACATTTGTTCTAACCCTGTTTTAGACACATTTAAACCTTGTTCGGGTTGGCAACTTCCTTATAAGATAGGGAGAAAATTCTAGAATCATCTGATATGTTCCATAATGCAGTAAAAAATTTAAGGTTCCATAACTTACTGCGAAAATTGTCTTTTCAAGGCTTATCTCTTCATAGCATCATCCAAATCCATAAAAGTGGACAGCATGTTGTACTTAACGTAAAAGAATAATCTAAAGGTTAAACAAGCATTATCACACGGGTTATTTTTCTCAAAAAAAAAGAGTTAACCAAACATTCACCGAGCTTCTGAATAGTTTTTATTATTCCATTAAAGTTCTCCCATGAACACAACTATTTTCAGACTTATTATCCAACGATAAAATGAGCTTTGCAGAGGCGCCGACTATAACTACGTTATTATTTCATTAAATTTCTTGGTAATAGCAAAATACAATAGCTGTAAAGCATTATAGTTGGCCGGTTTATTATCTGTACGTTGCAGTCTCTTCAATGCAGTTTAGAGACGATGAAAAAAATAATCAATACTGCCGTCTCCTGAAAAGTAATCCCTAACTTTCACATTTTCAATGGAAATTGAAAGGAAATTGGTCAATAAAGTTTGAAAGAGAAGAAGGAGGAGATATCAAACCAATACGAATTTAATTATAAATAAATAAAAATAATTTTTTTTATTTGATTATTCCCCTATATTAAAGTGTGCACATTTTATTTAAGATATTAAAGCAACTTGCATTTTAAATTAAAAAACAGAGATACCACAATCATTACTTTGATTATAAATAATAAACAATATAAGGATTAATTTTATCTTTTAAAGAGATAATACGCAATCTTCGTATGTATATATTTTGTTGAAATCATCAATAATATTTATTTATAACGTTGATTAATACGTAAGTTTTCTTCGAGACGTTTTCTCCTTAGCACCAAATGTAAACTCTCGAGGACTTTTTCAAAAGAGCAGGTGTTCAGGCAAAGAGCAGCTGCAGCATCCCAAAGTCTACGGGAGCGCCGCATAATCTCTCTATACATTTCGTGTGTCCAGAAAAAAGAAAAAAAAAAAAGGAACAGGTAATATTTTAAGAAACATCTTTAAAGTTAGAATTTCCTAAGAAATTTTCGCATGAGTCAAGCCGCAAAACTCGACATCGATTAATTACATCACCAACAAGGAGACGAAATGTTCTATGGCTAAAGTGATATTAAATGGAGAAAATACAAAAGGGGGTTGAACCTTTTTCATTTTTATTAATTAAGATTTTTTGAGATCATTGCAACTTGAATAAATAAATTTTTTGGTTGGTTTTTGTTTGTGGAATTGTTTTTGTTTTTTTTTTGTAAGAAATAAATGAGTTGTGATTTAAAGATTAATATTAGAAAGGAATTAATTAATTTATAAGCATAATAAAGTGCCGGCGTGGGTGTTGTAGGCCGGGATTGTGTGAGTTTGATGAGAAATTTTGGGGGTTTCTTACCAATAAATTATCCTTGAGGTGTTAACACGACGAATTTCTTTCACCGTTTCACAGAAATTCACGAATTCTTTGGAAAAAACACAGAGACACTCCGCACAATGGACACCCGTACGCCTATGTGAGAAGACGGACAGAATGATTTTTGCTCCTCCTTCCACAGACATTAAGGGAAGGGGACGATCGAAGATTTAACCGTGGGTTGCAAACTTTACATCAATATAATTAATTTAAAAAAACGATCTCATCCAATTCATTAAATAAACCTAATTCAAGTTTAAGTCAACTTTTTAATAATCAAAAACGAAATTTAATAAATTTTTAAATTAATAATTTAGTGATTTTATTTTTATAATGTTGACGCGACAATGAAAAGCGAAAGTGCTGCCACTTAATTTTGTTTACTTCGTTTACTTGTCAATTCTTAAAAAAATCTAAATTATTTAATATTATTATTTTATATTAAATCCAAAAAAATCGGTTCAAAATGGCTTTGGCTATGCAAAGAAAAGCTAACGTAAGTATTATTTATCAATCTAATTTAAAACTTAATCAAAACATAACCTCACTTTTTTTTAATCAAATTTTTAGGTTCGTTTACCACCCGAAATCAATCGAATTCTTTACATTCGCAACTTACCCTATAAAATAACCGCTGAGGAAATGTACGATATCTTTGGAAAATACGGCGCTATTCGGCAAATTCGAGTCGGGAATACCCCCGATACTAGGGGTACTGCTTTCGTTGTTTATGAAGATATTTTTGATGCGAAAAACGCGTGCGATCATTTATCTGGTTTTAATGTTTGTAATAGATATTTGGTTGTGTTGTATTATCAAGCGAGTAAAGCTTTTAAGAAAACCGATTTGGAGAAGAAAGCTGAAGAAATTGATAAAATGAAATCGAAGTATGGTATTAATACCGATGAACTAAAACGGAAATAAATTTATTGATTTAAAGTTAAGATTAAATTTAATATTATTTAGTGTAAATAATGTGTTTTATAATAAAAATAAATAACTTCATTTGATGTTCAGACACAGTTTTATGTGCGTTTTGAGTTTGCAAAAGATAAACGGAAATAAATTTATTGATTTAAAGTTAAGATTAATTTTAATATTATTTAGTGCAAATAATGTGTTTATTTATTTATTTAATATTTGGGATACAAACAGGGAAACCCCACAATAGTATCCACTTAAGCCTAAAATGCACAAAAAAAAAAACAAAGATGAACTCCGAATTACAAAAAAGAGTAATACTGCTCAATACTACATACTAAATAATAAAAATGAAATTATACAATACTAGTCGTTATAATAAACTTAAGAGTAAATATCAAAGTCGAAGCCGAACTAAAACTGAATAAATCACTGACAAATTGTTAAGTTTATTAAAACTTTACGAAACGACGCAAACGATAAAGTAAAAATATCACAATCTGAACAGTGACGATTGTAAATTTGTATCATTCGCGGCATCGATGAGTTATAGTGCGCGTTTGTTGAGGAAGCGGGTAGTCGAAACAAACATTGATCTCGTGTGGGATAACTCGGGACAGCAAATGAAATTGGACAGATCTTCATTTAGATTTTAAATGTGGACATACTACTGTACGTAGAATTGTTAAGGAAACTGTGGAAGTAATATGGAATAAGTTAAAAGACATCTCCATGCCAGAACCAACAGAAGAGTCACATTTAAAAACCGCTGAAGGATTTAAGAAATATGCTAATTTTCCTAACATAATTGATGGAAAACATATAAGAATTATAAAACCATGTCCTACCGGCTCAGAATATTACAATTATAAACACTGTTTTTCGATTGTGTTGCTAGCAATATGTGACGCTAATTACAATTTCATAGATATAGATGTTGGATGCTATGAAAAGAGCTCAGATTCAACAATACATGACAGCAGCGATTGGGCAAGAAAGATACGACAAGGAAATTATAATATACCTCAACCAAGACCTATATCTAACAATGGAATATCACAACACTTACAAAGACCATACACTGGTAAACATTTACCACGAAATAGGAGAATATACAAATACCGCTTAACGCGCGCAAGGCGTTATATTTAATGTACATTTGGTATATTGAGTAACAAATTTAGAATTTTCAACCGCCCCTTAAACGTTAATATTGATTTTTCTACGAATATTGTTAAAGCTTGTTGCTTATTGCACAATTTCATACGTAAGCGTGATGGATATAAATTTGATCACACTTTGAGTATAGTTGGGTTCCAAGATCCACCTGCCAGTGATAATTTACAATTAATTGGAATTCGAAGATCAGAACTAGATGGTACTACAATCCGAAACATTTATGCAGATTATTTCACTGGTGAAGGTTCTGTACCGTGGCAAAATTCAAAAATTTAAAATACTCTCACTTAGTTATATAATATTTTTATATAAAATATATTCAGATAAAATATTTTTATTTCATTAAATTAAACAGCTTACCACAAGCATTCTTTTCTATATTTGTTTTTCGAACAAATTCAGTATCAAATATCTCATTAATTTCTTCCCATGCCTTTCTTTTTGCCACCTTATTAGAAAATTCTGGAAGGCGCGAGTCCCATATTACAGGACGATTTTGGATTGCTACTATAAATGATTCTGTGTCGAAAGATTGTCGACTAACGCGCGACATCCGCAACAAATTTGACACGACTAACGCGCGTTTTGCAAACGCGCGACAGCATCGCTACAAAAAGTCGTCGTGGACGAGGGCCCTTAAACCTGTTTAAAATCATGTGTGAAGGATTATTTCTAAAAGACACAATAAACAATATAAATTTGCTTTCAATTATAACAGACACAAATTCTCAGTATAATTCCCAATTTATTTAAAAATTAAAAATATTATAAAATTTCCGACGTTTCGAGCTTAAACAGCTCATTATCAAGGAATCATCATTGAGCGTAAATTTACAATAAAATATCTATTTTTGCCGACAACATGTTGGATGCCATTTTACTTTATAAAAAGGAGAAGATTCTATATCTGAACTTATGTAACCTCAGTAAAACAAGAAAAATTATATCAATATTATAAGGATTTACTTGTAATTTCTAATACATTTAATAACACTTTAAACTAAAATTTCTAAAACTTGAGCATTTTTTTTCATTTATTTGTTATTTAATTCCTTAACCCTCCGTCTGTCGGGCGCGCTTTCTTAACACTTTCGATCTGGTGTGGTCTGTGGAGTCAAAATAGAAAAAACTCTAAAGGACGCCAACGTGTCCACCAGTGCTAATTTCTCTTCATTTATATGATGCTTGTACTATATAATATCCTAATACAGGGCCAATTCCAATCTTAAAAACTAAAAATTGGGCGTGAGAATAAAGTTCTCAAGTCTCAAGTACTCAATAACAAGAGAGGTTTTATCTTCTTCAAGAGAAATTTTATCTTTTTAATTTATGGAATCGAAATAATTATAATTTGTGTGTTAAAACTAGATTAAATTTGCTTCAAAATGATTTTTATTTCATAATAATATCTCAATTCGTCTTTGAAATATGATGATGTAAATTAGATTATTCAATTTAACCTCAATAATAAGAGAAGAAGAGATCGAAGAAATAATAATTGGTGTGTTAAAACTAGATTAAATTTGCTTCAAAATGATTTTTATCTCATAAAAATATCTCAATTCGTTTTTGAGATATGATGATGTAAATTAGATTATTCAATTTAACCTTAATAATAAGAGAGGTGATTTAAAAAAATATATCTTTTTAATTTATGGAATCGAAGAAATTATAATTGGTAAGTTAAAACTATATTAAATTTGTTTCAAAACAATTTTTATTTCATGGCGATACCTCTAATCATCTTTGAGATGTGATGATCTAAATTAGATTATTCAATTTAACCTCAATAATAAGAGAAGAAGAGAATCGAAGAACTAATAATTGGTGTGTTAAAACTAGATTAAATTTGCTTCAAAATGATTTTTATTCCGTAATAATATCTCAATTCGTTTTTCAGATATAATGATGTAAATTAGATTATTCAATTTAACCTCAATTTTGCAGAAGAAGAATTTGCCGCTATTCGGCAAATTCGAGTTGGAAATACCCCCGATACTAGGGGTACTGCTTTCGTTGTTTATGAAGATATTTTTGATGCGAAAAACGCGTGCGATCATTTATCTGGTTTTAACGTTTGTAATAGATATTTGGTTGTGTTGTATTATCAAGCGAGTAAAGCTTTTAAGAAAACCGATTTGGAGAAGAAAGCTGAAGAAGTTGATAAAATGAAATCGAAGTATGGTATTAATACCGATGAACTAAAACGGAAATAAATTTATTGATTTAAAGTTAAGATTAAATTTAATATTATTTAGTGTAAATAATGTGTTTTATAATAAAAATAAATAACTTCATTTGATGTTCAGACACAGTTTTATGTGCGTTTTGAGTTTGCAAAAGATAAACAGAAATAAATTTATTGATTTAAAGTTAAGATTAATTTTAATATTATTTAGTGCAAATAATGTGTTTATTTATTTATTTAATATTTGGGATACAAACAGGGAAACCCCACAATAGTATCCACTTAAGCCTAAAATGCACAACAAAGATGAAATCCGAATTACAAAAAAGAGTAATACTGCTCAATACTACATACTAAATAATTAAAATGAAATTATACAATACTAGTCGTTATAATAAACTTAAGAGTAAATATCAAAGTCGAAGCCGAACTAAAACTGAATAAATCACTGACAAATTGTTAAGTTTATTAAAACTTTACGAAACGACGCAAACGATAAAGTAAAAATATCACAATCTGAACAGTGACGATTGTAAATTTGCATAATTCGCGGCATCGATGAGTTATAGTGCGCGTTTGTTGAGGAAGCGGGTAGTCGAAACAAACATTGATCTCGTGTGGGATAACTCGGGACAGCAAATGAAATTTGTCTCAAAAGCTCAGGCGAGTCAACTGAACCGCTGATCAATTTATACAGAAATAATACATCAGAGGCCAGTCGACGTCCCCGCAACGATCGCAAACCAAAAACACTACATCTTTGCTCGTACGTACAATACGGTAAGCTGAACTTGTGAGCCAAGTAGCGCACAAATCTTCTCTGTAAAGCTTCAATACGGTCAACATTCGTAGTATACACAGGGTTCCAGACAATCGAGGCGTAATCAGGAACACTGTTAACATAAGCCATGTATAAAGATTTAATGCAAAGTAGATTAGTGAAAGGTCTTGACATTCTAATGATAAACCCCAGGCGCCTGGTTGCTTTACAGAGTAATTGCTCAACATGATAATTGAAAAGTAATTTTGAATCCAGAACAATGCCAAGATCCTTCACCGTCGACAATATATTCAACGTATCTTCTTCTGCTGAATACCATTTGATTGCATTTATCATAATTTAAGTAAAGGAAATTTTTTGAGCAATAAATTTGTAATCTGTCTAGATCAATTTGTAACCTTTCACAATTAGAGGTAGATTGAAGTTTCGAGAATATTTTACAATCATCAGCATAAAGCAGAAAAGAACTATGGTTGAAGCATTCATATATATCGTTAATATAAGCTATAAACAGGACCGGTCCCAAGTGACTGCCCTGAGGCACTCCAGAAGTGACCGAAGTAAAGTTAGATATAAAATTATTAATTTTTACTGCTTGGTATCTATCCGAAACATAAGAGGCCAACCACGAAAGAAGATTGAAAGTCAGGTTAAATTTCTCTAGTTTGGCCAGGAGCATCCCATGATGCAACTTATCAAACGCTTTGCTAAAATCGGTATAAACTGCGTCGACTTGGCAATTTTCATTCATACATGTTTGAATGTAATTAGTGTAGGATACCAGATTAGTCTCTACAGATCTGCCACGAAGAAAGCCATGTTGTTGTTGAATAATAAATGGTTGTATTGAATTGTATAAAGTTTCGTAAACGATTTTTTCAAAGACCTTAGATAGTATCGAAAGAATAGAAATAGGGCAATAATTAGAGACAATGTTTTTACTTCCAGATTTATAGATAGGAAGAATGAACGCTTTTTTCCATTCCGCTGGGAAAACTGAATGAGCCAGTGAACGGCAAAATATAATATAAAGTGTCTTAGCTAGTTCAGAGGCACACTTTACTATAAAAATGCCTGGTAACCTGTCGGGACCTGAGCCCATTTTACAGTTAACATTAGCAAGAGATTGCGACACATTTTCAAGCGAAAACCAAGGACGGAAGTTATTATTTATAACGGGGAGTTCTCGCTGCGGAAGTTTAGTGTTTTATAATAAAAATTAATAACTGTTAATAAACTGAAATTACACACAACATATTGTTTTCTGGGTTTAGTCCCGGACCCACTGGAAAAGTTTTTTTCTTTTAGCCATTCTCTATTATATGAATCTTTCAAACTTTTCCATTTTTTCTGAAGTTTAATAGCTGAAGAAAGAAATAAAACTTTAATATTTTTAAGCTATTGAAAAATTAATATTAATGGAGTTTGAACCTTACGACCTTGGAATCCCATTTAGTTATTAGATAGTAACTTATTCTATTTTTTACAGGTACTTAGCAACTGGATATAATTTCACAGATCTTCATTTAGATTTTAAATGTGGACATACTACTGCATGTAGAATTGTTAAGGAAGCTGTGGAAGTAATATGGAATAAGTTAAAAGGCATCTCCATGCCAGAACCAACAGAAGAGTCACATTTAAAAACCGCTGAAGGATTTAAGAAATATGCTAATTTTCCTAACATAATTGATGGAAAACATATAAGAATTATAAAACCATGTCCTACCGGCTCAGAATATTACAATTATACACCCTGTTTTTCGATTGTGTTGCTAGCAATATGTGACGCTAATTACAATTTCATAGATATAGATGTTGGATGCTATGAAAAGAGCTCAGATTCAACAATACATGACAGCAGCGATTGGGCAAGAAAGATACGACAAGGAAATTATAATATACCTCAACCAAGACCTATATCTAACAATGGAATACCTATACCGTTTTCGTTTATTGGTGATGAAGGATTTGCCTTATCACAACACTTACAAAGACCATACACTGGTAAACATTTACTACGAAATAGGAGAATATACAATTACCGCTTAACGCGCGCAAGGCGTTATATTTAATGTACATTTGGTATATTGAGTAACAAATTTAGAATTTTCAACCGCCCCTTAAACGTTAATATTGATTTTTCTACGAATATTGTTAAAGCTTGTTGCTTATTGCACAATTTCAGCATGTGAGCACTACAGTAAACCCTCAATATAGCGAACACACAACATATTAGCATTGACTATGTAATAAGTTTATTTGTATTTTGTTCATATTATAATTAAAATTATTTTTTTAAGTAATCATTTATGGCGCTTTGCTTTAAAACGGGTTTTGTTTGTCTTAAACATTCTTCAGTAATTTTATTCAAAGAATTCGCGAAACCTTCCGAAATATTCTCTTCTGTATCAGCAAACCTTTAAATTGTGATATAAATAATGAATTCGATAACAAATCAGATGTGGGTTACCTTTGTATAGTAAAGAGAGCCGCTAAAACTTCAGCTCTTGTAGGAGGTGTTACATTTACCATTCTTCCTCACCACCTTCATTGCTTTATTCATTCTCTTTCTATTCTTGGCCTATATTCACTAATGGTAACTCGATTTCAATTGCTTCTGAAGTCACTACTTCTCTGTCAACAGTGCAGTATTCATCAAAACTAACTTAATCGCTCCAATGTTTTACCTATAACACTTAATAAACATATCGGTCTATACGATTTTTTCTGATCCAATTTTTTTTTTTGATTTATGGATAAGCACCAATACAGTTTTTCGCCACATTTCTGAAAAAAATCCATCCTCTAAGCATCTATTGTATACTAACAGGAAAATATTACATTTTTTAATCATTTCGTTTGTTACACCATTTTCTTCTGGTGCTTTTTTTGTTTTTAGCTGATTCATATACACCATTATTTCTTCTTTTGTAAAAGGGTCTATCGAGTGTTCAAGGTTTTCCTCCTCCTCCTCTTCATCCCTCTCTTCATGTATTAGAAACAGAAGCTTAAATTGCTCTTTTACTGTTTCTTGATCGATCTCCTCTTTTCTTCTTCCTCTTAATCTTTTTGTTAATATCTGGAATGCAGTTTCTTTTATTCTTGTAATCTTGGACACTCTTTCTTATTACAGTAAACCCTCGATATAGCGAACACGCACGGGGGAATCCAAGCCGTTCGCTATAATGAGATGTTCGCAATTTCGCTGTAACAAATTAGTTCGTTATATATTATAAATAATAGAAGCATTGAGAGCAAAAGTGGACTAACCCACATATATTATATGCTGGGGTTAGTCCACTTTTGCACTCAACGCCTCATTAATGAATAGGATTTTGGGGTGTTTAGAAACATATTAACATCGACTATGTAATAAGTTTATTTGTATTTTGTTCATATTGTAATTAACATTTTTTTTAAGTAATCATTATGGCGGTTTGCTTTAAAACGGGTTTTGTTCATCTTAAACATTCTTCAGTAATTTTATTCAAAGAATTCGCGAAACCTTCCGAAATATTCTCTTCTGTATCAGCAAACCTTTAAATTGTGATATAAATAATGAATTCGATAATAAATCAGATGTGGGTTACTTTTGCATAGTATAGAGAGCCGCTAAAACTTCAGCTCTTGTAGGGGGTGTTACATTTACCACTTCTTCCTCATCACCTCCATCGCTTTCTTCATTTTCTTTCCATTTTTGGCCTGCATTCACTAATGGTAAATCGATTTCAATTGCTTCTGAAGTCACTATCTCACTGTCAATATCTCACTCAAATATCACAACTCAAATATCTCACTGTAGTATTCATCAAAACTAACTTGTGTAACTTGTTGATAATTTTCCCATTCTACATCAGTAAATTCAGCCTACAATGCAGACAATAAAAGCATGTAAAGTAAAAAGTTATTAAAAAGATCTAAGTGATTTTTCTCATTTTCTTCTTGAGAGTCAGTTGTCCACGCTTTAGTTAGTTAGTGAAAAGGACATGATGATAACATGGAAATGTCAGAAATAGTATTGGACTTAAGGTGCTTCGACAGTGTGTGTAGGTATAGGAAAAAATTGTAGTTCTAACTTTTGGTCCAGTTCCAGTTTCTTTCATGTAAGATTCTTCGGACAGAGCCCGTTTTTATAATAAATCATTACATTGTCAAATATTTACCCGAATACAGACTTCTTTTTAAAAGCATTATTACAAATACTTAAAAGTCAAAATGACAATTTCGACTTTTAAATACTTGTAATAACGCGAATTTTTAAGCTTTGTAGGAAGGTTAGTGCAGAGATAATAGAAGTGCATCTATTAGTTAGTGCATCTATCGTCTATAAGAAAACCCCAAAATTGACGTTAATGTTCCAATTACGCACAAATGGGACCTTAAGTACGGAAGAGTTGTAAAACGACAATAAATCCCAATTAAGTACAGCCTCTTGAAGGCTTGTTTTATTTAAAAATTTAAATATTTAACTTTAATATAGCACATATAAACAATATTTGCAATTAACGTATTATCATTATCTTAAAGTGCGTACTGACTTGAGCATTTTAGTCCGAACGAACCAAGCGCACACAAACAAACCGAATAATAAAAACGTTCGATAAATTTATTTGCTCGTTGTGTTCTCATGTTTGCCGGACACAATTAAACATAGACGCAGAGAGTGTTGTCGTAGCCGCTGCTGCGTTTTTCATCGTGAAAACCATGGAAGATAACAAAGAAAAGAAAAAAAAATCAAAAAGGTGTGGACAAGGCGTTTATTTTTACGACGTAAAAATACGACCCTTCTAAAAGACATGGACAACTGTCATTTTACAAATTTCACACGAATGTCTGCAGAAGACTGAAAAGTTAATGCGACTAGTCGGTCCCAAAATTGCCAAAAAGGACACGAAATTTCGAAGAGCTATACCTGTACAACATCGCTTAGCATTAACTTTACGATTCTTAGCTACAGGAGAATCGTATACCAGCTTGCAATATTTATTCAAAATTTCCAAACAACGCAACAAAGCATTTAAGGTCTAAAGGATCAAGTCAAGGTAAGTTTTCATATTCTTTTATTATCTTAACACCTAAAGTTACCAATTATTATATAAAAAACCTAAAACACAAACTTTTAAAATAATTTTTAATTATTCCCCAATTGTGAAATCGCGTGGTGTCATCCTGATCTTCTAAAACTGTGCCAATGCTTTGAGTGGTGAGAGGATGGGTTTATGTATGTCGATGTATTACCTGATACTGTCGAAGTTTGTAGATTGGGTAAAGGGGTTATAGCCATTTGGTAGGAAGTACAAAGAGAGGGCGAAGGAGAAGATATTGTGCTTAAAAGTTGCGGAGAATTTAATGGCGTTTGATTGGCTGATGATGGATATGGTGATTCATCCTGACCGTAACATCCTATGTTGGCATTAAACAATATATTATTAATGTGGTGCTCAACAACATTTTGCACCCTTTTCGTGTAGCATTTTAGTTTATTAGCTACATGCTGTCCGTACATGCTGCATCCATCGGTCTTAAGGGCACTGCTTTCAACAGCACTTCTTAACATACCCAATCCATCTCACGTTCCAGTCTTTTTCTTTTAGCTGTCCCCATTGTTCGAGGCGTAGGTGTAGTTATTTCCTGCGTTTTGGTGGCTGTTTTTTCAAACACTTCTTGACTATTCACTGCAGTACTTTCATTCTCAAAGACACTTCCTGTCTCCAACGTAACTTCTCTTTCTAGTTCAGTATTTCCATTCTGAAATAAAAAAACATAGGTTAGAAAAACGTTTAAAGGAAAATATGTGTAAGGTATATCAGAAAAGCCACAAGTATAAATTTTAATGTAGATTCTCTTTCAGATGCTAACATGTTCAGAAGAGTGGTTGAGCATATCCAGCCTGTTTGAAAAATTATGGCAATTTCCTCATTGCGTAGGATGCATGGATGAAAAACTTCAGGCCCCTTTTCAAAGTGGAAGTGATTTCTACAATTATAAATCAAATTTTAGCATTGTCCTATTTGCTCTCGTGGATGCGGACTACAATTTCATATTTGTTGATGTTGGTTGTCAGGGCAAGATATCAGACGGCGGAGTTTTCAAAAATACGACACTTCAGAACAAATTGCAAAATGGTACATTAGGGTTACCTGATGATTCAATGTTACCTAACCTGAACAAAATGTT
Organism: Onthophagus sagittarius; assembly: GCA_036711965.1. Taxonomy (NCBI): domain Eukaryota; kingdom Metazoa; phylum Arthropoda; class Insecta; order Coleoptera; family Scarabaeidae; genus Onthophagus; species Onthophagus sagittarius. The sequence goes on from JASERS010000003.1 coordinate 10,464,278, forward strand.
AGCATATTTCTTTTGGCCGACGAAGCATCTCCATTTTCAAAACATGTCCTTAAACCTTTTTCTGGGTTACATGCAAAGACGTCACTTGAAAGAACGTAGTCGAGCTGGAAGGTAATAGGAAATGTTTTTGGAATTCAGTCTGCAGTTTTTAGAGTACTGAGAAAACCAATGCTACTTAGTCCTGAAAAAGCACAACTAGTTGTTTTGACAACTGTTTACTTACATAATTTTCTTAGAAGGAGCAGTAGCTTGAGAAATATTTATACGCCACAAGATACTTTCGATAAAGAAGAGGATATGGGCAATATCATCCCAGGCAATTGGAGAAATGCAAATGATCCTGGAACATCATTTGTTGCGATTTACGCAACAAATGAGGCATCAAATGCAGCGAAAGAAATTCGTAATGATTTTGCTGAGTATCTGTACAATATGTAGTACATATTTTAATAAACAAATACTAAAATAATTAAGCAAATTCTGAATGTTATAATACCTCATTATATTACACTAACCTCAGTTGTATCTAACGCTGCCCTCGCTTCATCCCTACCCAAAAGGAATGCCAGACATTGGAAGGCGAATCATTTGGTTACGTAAATTTGATGCCTGCCTATACACTAAACGTTGATCAGTGTTTGTCTTTCGCATTTCATACTGATCATGTATGATCTAAGTTGAATTCAGGGTTTTTCGCTCTTCTGAAACTGAGGTCTAGTTTGGAAATAATTTGATTGTTACAGGGATATTACAGCCTGTGCTTTTCCCATTTAGCCTATAATATTTTAATTTGGAGTTTGGCTACCGACTGGCTTGGCGTTGTCGAATCTTGTAGAGAGCGAGAACTCTTAACTTTACCATACATTTATATACAATATGCGTCATAGTGGTTTGTCACTACCAATGCATAAAACTTCTTTGTTTGAAGAAAGTCTTCTTTGTTAAAATTATATAAAAAACTGCCCCAACATATTAGAGACATTCATAATATTAAAACTAAAGCTAAGGTATACTATAACCAGAATGAGTTTTTGAATACCTAAGTGACATTGTTTTTATTTTTACCTTAATTTAAGTTTATTGATTTTATTTATTTAATGTAAACGTATTGTTTTATTGAATATATACATTTACTGTAAGTGGCTTAATGGTGAAATAAATTATTATTACTATTATGTCATTTAATCTTAAAATATTCACAAAATAACATTACTTACTATTCTATCTATTATTATAATACTTTATAAAAGTATGATTAGAATTTAAATCAATTTTATTTGTATTTATTTATTTTTGATATTGTGAGGTAAAGAAAAATTAGGCATATAAGAAAGTAATGAATTACTGCAAAAAATCAAATCCATCTAAAAATTACATAACTTTAAAACTACATTTAAGTCAATGATGGTTAAAATAACTTAATGAAAATTATTAAATTGGAAATTTTAGTCATCCTCTTCTTGCACGTCAATTTCTTCCTTTTTGATTTCGTCTTCTTCCTCTTCATCAGAAGGATCAAAGCGGTGCAATCGTAAGCGCCACTGTTTAATTAATCCATCCCAACCTCGTCTCGAATATTTTCTATGTTTATCTGGAGTTTGAGGGTCGTTTTGTCCGCGTGAATTTCTGTTAACATAATTTTACAATTAAATCTATAATAAATTGCTTAAAATGTTTATTTTTTACTTTGGTACTTCTGTTATATATCGTTCATAACCAATGGTATTTTTTCCGTAGTCGATTTGTTTTTGTCGTCGTCTTAAAACTTCAGGATCATGCTCACCTTGACGTCTAAAAAAATTAAAAATATAAATTTATAGAAACAAAAAATATATAGAGTAACATTCTGTCTTTGTTCAAAAGGTTGATTTTTCAACATTAATCCCACGATAGAAATTTTCATTCGTATTTTAGTTTGAGCATATACAGGGGAGAAGAATAAGAACTTTTTTTCTTGAAATTTGTAACACCCTGTGAGGTATAGCTGCTACAGCAGAGACTGCTAATTGAAATCAAATGGTAACCTAATCTTTTTTGGACATTTTATTTTTTATTCACTCTGTTATTACTGAAGATGCAGTGTTTCAAAGTAAACACCTGTGAAAAACAAGACAAACAAGTATAACCGATTCGCGACATCATAATACTGCGTGTATTGTTGCTTTAATTGAAGATACCCCGAATAACAGTTCAAGATGCCTGATATATGAAAACAGAAAATTTGACTGTGCGACAAAGTTCCGATAGAAGATAAGTGACGACAGCAGTTGATGACCAATTTATTGTTCTAAACACTTTGAAGAATCGAAGAACCACAGCTGTAGAAACTCGCCATCGTCTTCAAATGGTGTTACGTAAGTGACTGCAAAAAAAGTCCCGATTTTGTCTCTGGTCACCTGATGGTTGAGATGGAGAGGTCGTAATGAAAGATTTGCTGCCTGCACATTTTCGAAAAGAGTACCTTATCACGTATGGGCCGGTATTTCGACGAAAGACACAGAGCGTTCATCATTATTGAAAATGCCACGCTAAATGCTCATCGTTATACCCAAGATATTCTGCAAGACGCTGTCGTGCCCTGTGAATATCTTGATGAGGTGGGTGTTGAACGTATGGAGTGGCCAATGTGCAGCCCGCACCGTAACCCTATCAAACATATTAGGGACCAACTTTAGAGACGCATTCATATTCGCTCCCGACCGAATATGCGGTGATAGTAGACAAAACCACTACTCAAGTTCTACGAAAACAAAATTTCCTTCATTGCTCGATCTGCCAATTCACATGTAAACGAGCAGACGAAGACGTGATGCAAGCAGACCACTTCTAGCAAGTTTTCAGCAAAATGGTTTTCTCCCCGTATATGCTTAAATTAAATGAATGAAAATTTCTATGGCAGAATTATTACCAAAGATCAATCTTTTGATCAAAAAAAGAATCATCAAAATCGCATGCACTGTTTGCGAAAAAGCTAGCTTTGAAGTTGTGGCAAATTTATAGTAGTCGGTTTTTTCTAACTTTATTTTAAGAAATAATAAAATTAGGGAGCTTAAGACTCAATCAACAACTCAATTAAATATTTTTAAAAAGCCTAATCAGTTGCTGTTGCTTTTGCATCATTCAAAATGAGTTATTTCTTAGCAAGAAAATGTAAATCATTCTCCGATGGTGGATTTATAAAGGAAACTTTTTTAGAGATGTCAGACTCACTTTTTAATGTGAATTTAATGTTCTTGTTTTTCCTTACAGTGTACTGAATCGACTGGCATAAGTGACACAGCACAACTACTTGTTTTTATTCGGTTAGTTTTTGAAGATTTTCATCTAAAAAAGAATTGTTGGGGATGATTTCTTTAAAAGAGAGAACTAGACGTATAGATATATTTCATATTTCTAAAAAGTTCCTCATTGAACTGAAGTTACTTTTTAAGTTAGTTTCAAAAACGGCAGATGGAGCAGCCGCGTAAATGGATTAATGCGTTATGTAGAAATGATGACGACTTCCCTAGTTTTCTCGGCTATCACTGTATAATTCACCAACAAGTATTACCCAGCAAAAGATTAAATACCAAAGAAGTAGTAGATACAGTGTTTAAAATTGTCAATTCTATTCGAGGAAGTTCTCTTAAACGCCGTCTTACATTACAGCTTGATGAAGGGCAAACCAGAATTACTCTTACATACTGATGTTGGGTGGCTGAGTAGAAGTAAATTCTTTTCTCAATGAAAAAAATGGAAAATATATACATTTAAAAGATGAAACATGGCTGAGTGATTTAGCATATCTTACAGATTTTACATCGAAATTTACTAAATTAAATTTGGAATTGCAAGGGAAAACAAAACATTCATTGAAATGATTAGCAGCATTGATGCGTACAAAATTAAATTTATCATGTTAATAAAAGATTTCAACAAAATAATTTGAGTCCATTTTCCAAATATGGCAGATCACAAACAAAAATATCAAAAACGTGATTGATGATTTGAAATTCAAGATTTTGAAAGAATTAAAGAAATTGTATTTTTCCTTTCCTTTAATACGAATTCCTTTTAATACGGATTTAAATGTAAAACAAATTAGTGAAAAAATGTTCAGGCATATTTCATATCAATAATGAAGCAATAGAAAATGAAATGATCACTTTACAAAATTATCTTATCTTACGAGCGAGAAAATTTGAAGGATTTTGGAAATGGGCCAACAATAGCAATAAATACTTACATTTATTCCTATTTTGGCTCTACATACCTATGTGACTCGGCTTTTTCATATTTAAAAATGACGAAAACCAAAAATCGATCTGTTCTTACGGATTCTCATATTGAAGACTCATTACGATTGTCGTTGTCGGGATATATCCCAGATTATGAAACATTGGTTCTTTGAAATAAGTATTTTTTAATAAATTTATATTAAATAATAATCATGTCGATTTAATTTAACCCTTGAATGTGGCTTTCCTAGCCTGAGATGTATCAACCCTACCCCAAAAACGGCATTTTTAGATTTGTAATGGCAAGTCGAGCGCGTCAAATTATTAATATTTAAAGTAGATCGTCTATGTTGGCCGCCCCTGACTTATCTGTATACTAAGTTGTACCCTTGAAGAGTGAGTTTACTTTTTTTTATTCTTCAATTTTCTACAATTTTTCAAAAATGCTTAAAGATTTGATGCAATTTGAAAACGAGTTGAGATATTTAAGTATGCTTTCCTTTATAATCACAAAAAATCGTCAAGACATCTTAAGTATTCGATTTCTTTCGATTTTCTCAATATGACTAAAAAATTTTGTAATGAAGGTTGAGTTCAAAACTTGATATCTCAAAAACAAATTGAGATACTTATGCATGATTCATGCGTGAGTTGATGATTCATGAACTGAAGTGCTTACTTTTTTGTATTTTGTAAGTAATTTATAAAATACAAAGAACATCAATATATCTTAAGAATTCGATTTTTTACAATTTTTTCAATATGACTAAGAAAATCATCAATTTTATGAAATGCTACAAATTAAGACTGCGTTCAAAACTTGATATCTCAAGAATGAATTGAGGCACTGAAGTAAGGTTTGATCTCAAAAAAGTTCATACTTTCCTTTATAAACCACAAAATATTTCATCATGATATCTTAAGAGTCGATTTTTTAAGATTTTTTCAATATGACTAAAGAAATCATTAATTTTGTGAAATGCTACATATTTAGGTTGCGTTCAAAACCTGATACCTCAAGAACGAATTGAGATACTAAAGTATAGTTTTATTCTGAAAAGTGCATATTTATTATTATACTTTATTATTAATTTATCTTTATTATAAGATATTTTAAAAATTCGATTTTTACGATTTTTTCAACATAATAATAATAATAATAGTTTATTGTCATTACACTACAATGTAAGTGATTAAATAAAAAATAAGGTATAGAGTTTGCCAAAGGGTATTTCCATCAATGTGCCATGAGAATATGGTGGCCTGGTCTTCCTGGAAATCCCGCACACGAAAACATAAATATATAAAAAAATGTACATATAAAAAACTAAAATCATGAAGAAAAGTTTATATAAAGCCCGGTCCGAAAATGCTTCTTAAGGGCGCTAGAGCCCTTTAAAGATGGCACTCAGAAAGTAATTTATAGGGATATCTCATAAACGGGAAGGTTTACAATGCTGAAATTTGGTATGCAAACATATTAATATGTGACAAATAAGATAATCTAAAGAAAAAGAATAAATAATTTATAAGTTTCAAGATAACAGGTATGTGGCGTATTTAAAGTACCATAATCTTTTTATCTTTATTTCTTCTGTCATCCTAACTACTGCTTCTAAAATTCCCTAAAACCAGCGTAAACGTAATTTACAACAAAAATTGCATTAAACGGTTTAGGGTATTAAAATAAGTTAAAAAAAAAATTAAAATCCTTGTAGGCTTCTTTCATATTACAATTTTTACTGTTAAACAATTAATTACGCACTTTTAGGTATTTCTTACCGCAGAAATAATTGACGTAGTTAAAATAGCAGAAAACCCAAAGATAAAAAAGATAGGGTGCTTTAACCACGCCCCGTATATGTTATCTTGGAACCTATATATTTTTTTTCTTTTGATTATCTTATTTGTCACGTAAAAATATCCCTGAATACCAAATTTCAGCGTTCTAAACCTTCCCATTTTTGAGAAATCGCTAAAAAAGTACTTTCTGAGTACTTTATCTTCCATCTTTAATGGGCTTTAGCACAATTAGGAGGCATTTTCGGACCATTTTTTCGGATCCGCATTTTATATAAACTTTTCTTCATGATTTTAGATGTAGAAAAACCCCTTTCAGTATATAAACGCAATTTCCAAGTATCTTATATATACACACTTCTTCCAGTTGAAGATAGAACGACAGGATAGTCATTAAGAAATATAAGACATAGTTGTGGAAAAGCAGATCGTACTTATTCAAAACACTATGACTAGAAGACCTCCTAAACAGTTGGGTATGGTGACGAGGAATGTCAATGAGCCGTACGTTAATATTATGAATGTCTGTTCTGTAAGTAATTTTGTTGGTGAGGTAAAATAAAGAAATCATTTAGGTTGCATACAAAACGTGATATCTCAAGAATGAATTAAGATATTGAAATATGGTTTGTTCTCAGAAAAGTTCATACTTTCTTATATAAAACACAAAGAATTTCATCAAGATATCTTAAGAATTCGATTTTTTACCATTTTTTTCAATATGACTAAGGAAATCATTAATTTTATGAAATGCTGCAAATTTAGGACGAGTTCAAATCTTGATATCTGAAGAACGATATGAGATGCTTAAGTATGGTTTTGTTCTCAGAAAAGTGCATATTTTCCTTTATTTATTGGCAAAAAAATGTATCAGGATACCTTCATCATAACAAGAAATCGATTTTTACAATATTTTAAAAATGAAGTAATTATATATCAAATACGACAAACCCAACTCAACTCAACCCAACCCTTATTTACTATTATTACCTGTTGAATGCCTCAATTGATCTCAACTTGCTATTAATTAATAACCTTGATCACATTCATAACATAAAACAAATTTGGTTAATCCAGCTTACTGCATTACTGAGATATTAAATGTTTTATAAACTCAAAATACAACTTTAAACGACTATAACTAGTGTTCGATCGAAATTTTGGTCTAAAATAGGACTTTTGGCGAAGTTTCGGTTTCGGCAAGTTTCTTCTTGCCACCTACCAGAGTTCTTAGTGAACTCTAGTTATTTTGGGCAATTATTCATATAATCATATCACATATTTATTAATAATTGCTATTTAAAATCGGTTTTCAAATTTTTTTTATAAGTTTGAGTGTCCCAACGAGAGATATTCTTGTGTTTGGATATTATTGCTGGAATTTTTGTCAAACTACATAAAAACATGATCTATCAGTACCACCATAGCATTAAAACTAGAAGCAAAAGTCTACAATTAAAACTAGAGCCAACACCAACGCTAGAGCTAACATTAGAACGTCTTCAGACGCACAGCTAAAGCGAAACTTTCTAGTTCTAGATCTAGTGTTAGTTCTAGTTTTAGTTTGATACAAGTATACAATAAATTTAAACTGAGTAACAGCCAAAAGTTGAGCTAAAACATTTGAGTTTAGCCACACACCTCTTAAAACCATTAAATAGAAATGTTTAAGTTCAAAAATTTTCAATTTAGAAATTGTCCAGTTTTTACATAAAAATAGGAACCAACGATGGCTCAATTTTGCTTCGATTTCAGCTCAAGATTGAGTTTCAGAGATACAACTTAATACAAACTCAGGTACAACTTAGTATATGTTGTATTAAATCTTTATCAATTCTTATTTTAACCACCCTATACGTTTTATGAATTTAAAAATTAAAGAAAATAATTACTTTGATATAGTTCTGTGTTTCTCAACATGAGCCCTTTTAATAGGTGAAACACCAATTTCCGAATCACACTCAGATGAAGTTCTCCTTGAAGACTCATTTTTCCGCTTCAACAAATTTCTCTTTACCGAAATAACTGGTGTTGATGGGCACCCCATCTCCTTTTTTATATCATCTTTATCAATAGGACATTCTGATCCATTTGTATTATCTTCAGAACTAAATGTTAATTTCTTTTCAAAATCTATCCTTTCCTGTTTAATGGGACTATCAGTACTTAATAAACTAAATTCTTCTTTTACCACAGATGTAAACGACTTATTAGAAAGCCTGCAATTTTCATTGTATAATTCTGCATTTGTTTCAGGGTAGTCATCAAACGGTTCTTCTTTTACATGCAATGTATCATCAGCACTTGAAGAATCCTAAAAGCGTTCATTAAAAAGCGATAAATAAGAAAAGTGTGATTATTTACTTCAAATATATTAGCGTCCCTTAAACTTGTATTCACAGTAAAACGCCTGTAATTGCTGGTCATGTTAATTACTTATATTTCAATACTTTTTGTTATTGGTGATATTTTATGAATTATTTGCTACGCTAAATATCCTTTAATTATATATTTTTAACGCTTAAACGATATTCTCATGATTTATAAACAATGATATAGGTTAAGTTTATCACGTTATGAAAACAGATAAATGTCAATAATTTGCCGCGCTTCTAATTAATACCAACTTATAAGTAAGAAAAGTACTAAATAAAATTTTAATTAGAAAAGAACGTTATTAATTATTTCTATATTTAAGTATATCCAAATTATATTAAATATAAAAGTGAAAACGAAAAATGTATTGCACATTTAATGAATAAATTGTGATTATTAAAATATCATCAACTACCGGTTGGTTACATCAATTTTTAAAAATTACTGTTGTTATGGTTGTTGTTTTACATAACCTCAATTTCTTCTTGATTTATTAATTAAATAAGTTATAAAAAATATGAGTCTCCACGCAGATTTTGGTCCAGATTCCGGTGGACGAATGAAAGTAGGTTTATTATTAATAATCTATCAAATTTATACATTTTTTTTTCAATAGGGAGTATGCATCGTAAAACCAATAGTATATGGCAATGTAGCTCGTTATTTCGGCAAAAAACGCGAAGAAGATGGACATACACACCAATGGACCGTTTATTTAAAACCTTATAATAACGAGGATATGTCCGTTTACATTAAAAAAGTTCATTTTAAGTTACACGAAAGTTATGCAAATCAAAACCGTATAGTTGTAAAACCTCCATATGAAATTAGCGAAACCGGTTGGGGAGAATTCGAAATAGTAATTAAAATTCATTTTAACGATCCTAACGAAAGACCTGTTACTATGTATCATATATTGAAATTGTTTCATACCGGGGGTACAACCGAATTGGGTATGGACCAAGGGAAAGGTTTGGTATCAGAAAGTTACGATGAAGTCGTTTTTCAAGATCCTACTCAATTGATGCATCATATGTTGACAAATACTAAGCAGTTAACAATGGGCAATTGGGAGCAACACACAAATTTCGAAGAGAAAAAAGAGAAGACTTTAAAAGCAATATTAGAGGCTAAACAAAAAATTAGAAACGAAATTGTGACATTGAAAAATCGGTTAAAATTATCTAGGGAAACAATTTCTCAATTTAAAGAAGAAATAGCTAAAACGCAAGATAATCAATACATTTTATAATTTAATTTATTTTTAATTTAATTTTTGATGTACATAAAGAACAAAAATAAGTGAATTTGAATTAATGTGTTACATGTTTGGAGTTTAGTGTTGGACTCCCGTAACATTCCCACGTTATTGGATTACATCTCATTTCATTGGGAAGAACAACAAGATCTTCATTCGGTGTTACGTAAAATGAAGGTTGATCACTTAATTTTAATATCAATGTATCCATGTTACTTGAATGCATAAGCGATGAGTTTTGCCTTTAATAATAAAAAAATTAAAAACAATTTAAAGTATGCATTTTTCTGAAAATAAAACCGTGAAAAAGTTGAGTAAACTTTTTTGAAAAAATCGTAAAAAATCGAATTATTGAGATATCTTGATGAATTTGATTGTAATTTATTAAGAAAAGTATGCACTTTTCTAAAAATAAAACAGTGCGTGAGTATCTCATTTCGTTTTTGAGATAGCACGTTTTGAACTCGACCTGAATTCTTGAAAATAAAAATTGAGTTTATCTTTTTTGAAAAAATCGAATTCTTAAGATATCTTAATGAATTTTTTTGTGATTTATTAAGAAAAATATATACTTTTCTGAAAATAAAACCGTGCGTGAGTATCTCAATTCGTTTTTGAGATAGTAAGTTTTGAACTCAACCTAAATCCTTGAAAATAAAAACTGAGTTTATCTTTTTTGAAAAAATCGAATTCTTAAGATATCATAATGAATGTTTTTGTGATTTATTAAGAAAAGTATGTACTTTTCTTAAAATAAAACCGTGCGTGATATCTCAATTCATTTTTGAGATAACAAGTTTTGAACTCAACCTGAATTCTTAAAAATAAGAATTGAGTTTATCGTTTTTGAAAAAATCGAATTCTTAAGATATCTTGATGAATTTTTTTGTGATTTATTAAGAAAAGTATATACTTTTATGAAAATAAAACCGTGTGTGAGTATCTCAATTCGTTTTTGAGATAGCAAGTTTTGAACTTGACCTGAATACTTAGGAATAAAAATTGAGTTTATCTTTTTTGAAAAAATCGTAAAAAATCGAATTCTTAAGATATCTTGATGAATTTTTTGTGATTTATTAAGAAAAATATATACTTTTCTGAAAATAAAACCGTGCGTGAATATCTCAATTCGTTTTTGAGATAGTATGTTTTGAACTCAACCTAAATCCTTAAAAATAAAAATTGTGTTTATCTTTTTTGAAGAAATCGTAAAAAATCGAATTCTTAAGATATCTTAATGAATTTTTTGTGATTTATTAAGAAACGTATGTACTTTTCTGAAAATAAAACCGTGCGTGAATATCTCAACTCGTTTTTGAGATAGTATGTTTTGAACTCAACCTAAATCCTTAAAAATAAAAATTGAGTTTATCTTTTTTGAAGAAATCGTAAAAAATCGAATTCTTAAGATATCTTAATGAATTTTTTGTGATTTATTAAGAAAAATATATACTTTTCTGAAAATAAAACCGTGCGTGAGTATCTCAATTCGTTTTTGAGATAGTATGTTTTGAACTCAACTTAAATCCTTAAAAATAAAAATTGAGTTTATCTTTTTTGAAGAAATCGTAAAATATCGAATTATTAAGATATCTTAATGAATTTTTTTGTGATTTATTAAGAAAAGAATGCACATTTTCAGAAGAAAATATAACCGTGCGTGAGTATCTCATTTCGTTTTTGAGATATCAAGATTTGAACTCAACCTAAATGTTTAAAAATGAAAATTAAGTTTATCTTTTTTGAAAAAATCGAATTCTTAAGATATTTTGATGATTTTTGTGATTTATTAAGAAAAGTATGCACTTTTCTGAAAATAAAACCGTGCATGAGTATCTCAATTTGTTCTTGAGATAGCAAGTTTTGAACTTGACCTGAATACTTAGGAATAAAAATTGAGTTTATCTTTTTTGAAAAAATCGTAAAAAATCGAATTCTTAAGATATCTTGATGAATTTTTTGTGATTTACTAAGAAAAATATATACTTTTCTGAAAATAAAACCGTGCGTGAGTATCTCAATTCATTTTTGAGACAGTAAGTTTTGAACTCAACCTAAATCCTTAAAAATAAAAATTGAGATTATCTTTTTTGAAAAAAACGTAAAAAATCGAATTCTTAAGATATCAGAACGAATTTTTTTGTGATTTATTAAGAAAAGTATGCACTTTTCTGAAAATAAAACCGTGCGTGATATCTCAATTCGTTTTTGAGATAGCAAGTTTTGAACTCAACCTAAATCTTTAAAAATAAAAATTGAGTTTATCTTTTTTGAAAAAATCGTAAAAAATCGAATTCTTAAGATATTTTGATGATTTTTTTTGTGATTTATTAAGAAATGTATGCACTTTTCTGAAAATAAAACCGCGCGTGAGCATCTTGATTCGTTTTTGAGATAGCAAGTTTTGACCTAGACCTAGATTCTTAAAAATAAAAATCGAGTTTATCTTTTTTGAAAAAATCGTAAAAAATCGAATTCTTAAGACATCTTGATGATTTTTTTTGTGATTTATTAAGAAAAGTATGCACTTTTGTGAAAATAAAATCTTGCGTGAGTATCTCAATTCATTTTTGAGATAGCAAGTTTTGAACTCAACCTAAATCCTTAAAAATAAAAATTGAGTTTATCTTTTTTGAAGAAATCGTAAAAAATCGAATTCTTAAGATATCTTGATGAATTTTTTTGTGATTTATTAAGAAAAATATATACTTTTCTGAAAATAAAACCGTGCGTGAGTATCTCAATTCGTTTTTGAGATAGCAAGTTTTGAACTCTTCCTGAATTCTTAAAAATAAAAATTGCGTTTATCTTTTTTGAAAAAATCGTAAAGAATCGAATTCTTAAGATATCTTGATGAATTTTATTGTAATTTATTAAGAATAGTATGCACTTTTCTGATATTAAAACCGTACGTGTCTCACATCGTTTTTGAGATATCAAGATTTAAACTCAACCTAAATGTTTAAAAATGAAAATTGTGTTTATCTTTTTTGAAAAAATCGTAAAAACTCGAATTCTTAAGATATCTTGATGAATTTTATTGTAATTTATTAAGAATAGTATACACTTTTCTGATATTAAAACCGTACGTATCTCATTTCGTTTTTGAGATATCAAAATTTGAACTCAACCTAAATGTTTAAAAATGAAAATTGAGCTTATCGTTTTTGAAAAAATCGAATTCTTAAGATATCTTAATGAATTTTTTTGTGATTAATTATGAAAAGTATGTACTTTTCTGAAAATAAAACCGTGCGTATCTCAATTCGTTTTTGAGATAGCAAGTTTTTAACTCAACCTGAATTCTTAAAAATAAAAATTGCGTTTATCTTTTTTGGAAAAATCGTAAAGAATCGAATTCTTAAGACATCTTGATGAATTTTATTGTAGTTTATTAAGAATAGTATGCACTTTTCTGACATTGAAACCGTACGTATCTCATTTCGTTTTTGAGGTATCAAAATTTGAACTCAACCTAAATGTTTAAAAATGAAGATAATCAATACATTTTATAATTTAATTTATTTTTAATTTAATTATTGATGTACATACAGAACGAAAATAAGTGAATTTGAATTAATGTGTTACATGTTTGGAGTCTAGAGGGGGACTCCCATAACATTCCCACGTTATTGGATTACATCTCTTTTCGCTGGGAAGAACAACAAGTTCTTCATTCGGTGTTACGTAAAATGAAGGTTGATCACGTAATTTTAATATCAATGTATCCATGTTACTTGAATGCATAAGCGACGAGTTTTGCCTTTAATAATAAAAAATTTAAAACAATTTTAATAAATTTTTTTTGTTACTTACACGGGGATCCCCCAACGTTTAAATCTAAAAGCTTCTTCACTTGGAGGTAAATAATGGTCAGCATATGTCGTTATATTACATACTTTTCCTGATCTTTGTTCTTCCCATAAGCGCTCTTTGTAAGCTTTTAGTCCATATTCTGTTACACTTCCCTAAAACTTTTAAATATAAAATCTTAAATTTCTTTTTGATTCAAAAACATACAAAGTTAACGGTGTAATCATCTTCAGGTACCCATTTGTTTTGTAGCACTTTCCAATTTCTTTCAAGGTTACATAATCTTTTTAGTTTGGGAAAATGGTTGTAAGATAAATCGTAAGTTGTCGCAAAATTCTTTGTAAACTGGTCTCCGTTGATATCTATTAATAATCGCGGGCCAATTCCCTGATAAAGAATAAATCTAAAAATCGTGGAATTAAAAAAAAATATATTACGTTTTTTTTATCTGTGTTGTCCATTTCGATTTTTGAAAGTGGTTGTGGTATATAATCCCGGTTATAAGTCGAATTGTGCCTGTATCTTGCTTTTTTGTAGCGTCTCCGTTCTTCAACCCATTTTCCGACGAGAGTTTTGTTTGAAAATGGAGGGCAATATTTCTAAAATATAATCAAAGACATTTTATATGTAGAAGCCGCATAGATTATATTCGCCCATATATTAGTTTGAAGCCAATGCAAGACTTTGCCTTGTTCTTGGCAGATTATTAGAAGGCTCGGCCGAATCTGATCAGTGCATATTCTTGATTTCGTAAAGAATGTTATTAAATTAATCGGATCTTGCGTTGGCTTCAAATTAGTGTTTACAACTTCTTCATATATTCAGTTTCTTTGAATATAATCGAATTTTCATATTAACTGTTTAATTACTTCGTGTTCAAATCGATCAGAATCCTCTGCTTTGGAACACATTTTATAAAATTTAATCTTTTCTTTTTTGTATTACAAAAAAAGAGTTCTATTAAACATAAAACTGGTGTTTGTTGTAAATTTGTCAAATATTAGTATATTTGACAAATTAACGTCTTAATTATTGTCAATTACTTGACAAGTTACTAATATTACTGTTAAATTACACATACTTACTAATATTATTATAAACTACTAATATTACCGGATTCGTTGAGTTTTATTGGTGATTTGATTGATGTTTTAAAAGAAGAGCATCGGACCGTGTAGTATTTGAAAAGTAAAATAAACTTGTACAAATTACAAGATGAAGAATGCACAAATTTTGACGAAAACTCGATTGCTTTTCTTACGAAGAGACAATATCAGGAAGTATGTTGTAAGAGTGGGAAACCAGGCCGTTTAAAGAAAGATTGGTTTAGGAATTTTGCTTGGTTATATTGAAGTTGGGTATAGAGTTTTAATAAATAACAGAATCATCAATGACCATCTTTTAATGACCTCCGGCCTGTTAGCATCCTCCCATTTCTTTGTAAGGTCTTTGAGAGGGTGATTCAGTTTCAACTGTCACAATTTGCCAATCTATATGATATCCTTCCACCTACTCAGTCTGGATTCAGGGAAGGACACAGTTGTACCACGGCGATGTTGGCTGTTACGGACGACATTATGGAGGCTACAGACAGGGGCGATATTACAATAATGACGCTGTTGGATTACAGTAAGGCGTTTGATACGGTTAACCACTTAACGTTGTTAAAAATTTTAAAATACTTTGGTCTGAGTGAGTCTGGACGACAACTCCTTGGTAGTTACCTATCTGGTCGTTGCCAAGCTGTTCAAATTGATAATATGTTGTCTGCTCCTAGGCCGGTAGAGCATGGTGTCCCACAGGGTTCAATAGTCGCGCCACTCTTGTATACCTTATACACTTCACTTATTTTTAAAGGCATTAAGTTCAATAAGTTTCATATGTATGCCGATGATACCCAGCTATTTTATTCTTTTAAACCTGAGGAATATATTGCTGCTCAAGAGAGAATCAATCTTGACCTTCACACCCTGTGGGTAACATCAAATATGCATCAATTGAAGTTAAATCCAGCTAAATCTGCGGTTGTGCTGTTCGGTAATCGGCGTGTCTGTGCGGAGTTGAAAAATCTAATAAATATTAACATAGATGGATGTACCCTCCCCTTTGTCGACGAGGCTAAGAGTTTGGGTCTTTCTTTGTCAAATGACTTTAGATATGTCACTCAAATTAGCCGGTATATAAAAAATGCATACATGGGCTTGCGGATGATATATCCTCACCGATCGTGTCTTCCTACTCGCTTGAGGACGAGACTTTGTGAAGCACTTGTGTTATCACATTTTAATTACTTAGTTCCAGTCTATCATCCTGCGATTAGTGCTCTCGACGCTAAACGCATTCAAGTGGTTCAAAATAACTGTTTAAGATTTATTTATAATATTCGTAAATACGATTCCATAACTTATAAACTAACTGAGGCGGGGTGGTTGTCAATGGGTAATAGAAGACAGCTTCACACTCTGTTATTTTATAAAAAATTAATTAACTCTGAAATTCCTGAGTATTTATTTAATAAAATTCGTTTCAATTCTTTGGTAAGGAATCGTGATACCAGAGGAAGATACGATATTTACCCCCCGTATCACAGAACTTCAATGTTTAAACGTTCATTCTCCTACCATATATACAAATCATACAATGAGTTGCCTGTTGACCTTAGGATCGCGGATGCGGCACGGTTTCGAAGGAGACTTTATACAGGGTTGCTCGAGAGTCAAAGTTTGATTATTATTCAGGGGCGATATTTGAATGTGTTGGGCGATGCTCTTAGGTGGTAGCACTGGTTGGTTATTTGGCGGTCTGGCATTTTTCATTTTTGATTTTTGGTTTTACATTTCTTTTTATTTTTGGCTTCATTTAGTTCTTATATCATTATTTTATTAAGTTTTTATAAATTAGATAATGTGAATTAGAATTAGTTTTATTATTTAGTATTATTAAATCTTTTTGTTTGTATACTTTTTTTTCTCTTTCATTTGTGTCAGGGTGACAATGGAAGATCAGGTCTTTGTTCCTGAATTGTTGCCCGGTGATTGTGCGAGGCATATAAGTAATAGTTTTCTTTATTTTTGTTCAATAACTTGTATTTAGTTTATGTATTGTTGCTAAATTGTTAAAGATTTTTTCCGCTTTGCATAATAAATGATTATTTATTTATTTATTTATAGCTAGCCATAGAGATGTTGTGGAGGAGCATGTTAAATGAATCGTTTTAGATAAAGTGATCATTTGAGTGACTCAGAAATATAAGATGAAAGTAAAGTGAATAAATTTCTAAATAAAACAATCAAATTTAAAAAATACTTCAAGAATTGAAAAGATTAAAAAGAGAACAAAAAATGCCGATTAGTTATATTTAATTATGTCTATACAAATTTTTGCAATGTTGAAACTTCAATTAATTTTGAGGAGGTGAATAATCAGGAAAGATTAAGAATAATCAAGAAGATTGAAAGTTAGCTATGAATAGGGAAATAAAATTTTTAAAGAAAAATAAAACGTGGAAAATATTAAATGGATTTATACAAAACATCAAATAGCATTTATAAAGCTAGATTAGTTGTAAAAGGATTTCAACAGTCTGAAATTATGGATGATATTTATTCACCAATAACTAAAATGCAAACTTTAAAAATTTTGTTATCGAGAGAGTTTAATAATTGAACGAATAGACGTGAAAACTGATTTAAGGACAGGCAGAGCTTGTAAACTGGAAAAAGTGTTATATGATTTGAAAGTCCTTGTGTGTGGTACGATTGTTTTGACAATTTTTTAAAAGAAATGAATTTTGTAAAGAATCCATATGATTATTATTTATTTATTTATTAAAGGAGACGAAGGTGATATGATGTACTTAATATTGTTGACGATCTATTAATAGGGGAATATGGGGCAGTTTAATACAGTTTTTATATTTTGTCATAGAATTCCTTTGAACATTGACATCTATCTCAATTGTAAATACTAAAGATGTACGTATGAGTGACTTTTTATGCCTGTTCACGATCTAGACACTCACGGGTTACGCGTTACTCACACGTGGGTCAGTCAATTTACGTTACTCAAGCAAGATCAGATGATCAAACTTATTAGTGATATGGATGTGGGTTTAGCACCGTATCTGCTATGTATGCGGAACCGAATTTTTTAATTCTAATTTCGTGGATGCGGATTTAATGGATGTGGAGTTATAAAAAAGTTACGTACTAACATTTTAATGAAAATAATATTTCTATTGCAATTTTCCTATTTTATATCTATATGTTACCTCCGGTATTCTATCTAATATCTAAGAAATTTACAGAATAAGTTCCTTATCAGTAAAAATTTCAAAAAATTATGAATGAAATGTATTTAAATTAACTTGATCATTTTAATGATTATTAAATTGAATAAAATTGAGCAATTTTGAAAGAAATTGTAACTTGATACCATCTCTCATATTGAATTGAACTTAGAAGTTTTGGATTTGGTTTTTTTGTTATATGATGGCATGAAGTTGAAGCTTGACTCAACCCAACTATAGAAGAAAAAACCAAAATTTAAAATATGGAAGAAGAAATCTCGGAATATTTCCAAAAATTAAAAATTATTCGAAATTTTGAGTGTGGGCTCATATTGAAAGGTATGAAGTTGCAGTTTAACCCAATCCAACCCAACCACAGAAGAATTTTGGATTTGATTTTTTGTTATATGAGGGATAGCATGAAGTTGAAGATTAACACAACTCAGCTATAGAAGAAAAAATCAAAATATTTCGCGACTTTTTCTATTATACTGCGATTGGATTGGGCTTCAACTTCATACTTAATAATTTGAAGTTGGAGCTCAACCGACCTGTACCATAGAAGAAAACCTTCATATCATGCTTCATATTGAATTGTATGGTGTTGAAGCTCAACAAAATCTAACCCAGTCTATAAATATTCTTCAAAAATCATGGACCTATGCAACTTTTGGAAATTGTATTTTAGAATATTATGGGCTGGATTAGGTAATTATAAGATTTTGCAAAAAAGCTTCTAACATGTATATGTCTTATGTCTTCTAAGATAAAATAATAGCTATTGATTCTATATATATATATATATATATATATATATATATATATATATATATTCAGGTTGCTTAATTAATGTAAATCCATTAAAAAATACTAAGGTGTTTTATAGAAAATACAAAAATTTTTAATTCTGAAGTATATTGATTGGTCTTGACCAAAATGATTCTAATGCGCTAAATGCACTTCTGATTAAGTATCAATCATTGTTGAAAAAATGATTAAGTATCTCTTCTTTTAGAAAGAGCTTTTAAGATGTCAAAAGCTGAAAAAGACGTCTTTGGAGAGTGTAATTGTGCAAAAACATTTAATGAGATTTTTTTCAAAAAATGCAAAAAAAATGATTATGGGATATACTGATTGATAGTAGAGATGTGCGCGTTTGTAACTTTTTATGCCCGCATCAGCCCTTCATCAGGGCCTTTTTATGCCCGTATCAGATAATATCAATTAATCCTGTTTGACAGAATGGCAGAATTAGTAGGAAAACAGTAGAAACTTTATTCGGATCCTAGGCAATACCAACAGAAGCCAGAAACCCTTAAAGAATTCCTTGAATCAACAAGTATTATAGAAAAAAAGCGAGAAGAAGTGCAGAAGTTGTAAACCTTTAAAAGTACGGTATAGATAACAACGTATAAGTGTACCATATCAAGATCGGTTTTTATAACACCATCTATTTACTAATGTGGACAAAAACGAGATTATTGACTAAGGACCAGATTAAGAGGATCACCCCTTTCTACATATAGAGAGATATTAGGATTAAATTATTTTAGTTTCAACAAATTTCAATTTGATTTTGTGGCTATCATTAAAATCTGACCGGATATTCACAAGGCACTGTGTTCTTTAACGAAATATATTTGAAAATATAAATGGTGTAGATGTGATTGACACGACATTTAAAACTCAAACTTAAAACTAGGGTTGGGCGATACCTTCGAGAGTGCATATTGCGTGCAGAAAAATTGAAATGTTTCCAGAAAACTAGCAATACTTCCAGAAGCTTTGATACTGGTTATAGGAGACTTCAAATGCTTTCAGAAGACTCGATGCTGCCTTTGGTAGACTTTATACTGTTTCCAAAAGATTTTAAATGCTTCTAGAAGATTTGATACCTCCCCTAGAAGACTTGATGCTCATTGTAGAAGACTTGAAATCCTTTCAGAACACTTATTATTATTCCTTTTGGAAGACTTAATACTGGTTGTAGAATACTTGAAATGCGTCCAAAAGACTTGACATTGCCTCTAGAAGACTTGAACTACTTCTAGAAGACTTGAAATGTTTAAGAATACTTAATATTCTCTTTGGAAGACTTGATACTGCTTCTAAAAAACTTAAGAGGTTTTCGGAAGATTTTCAATGCGTTCGATGCCGGTTCTAAAATCCTTGAGATGCTTCCAAAATATTTGGCTTTGCTCCTGGAACACTTGAAATACTTCCAAAAGACTTGGCATTATCTCTGGCAAATTTGAACTACTTCCTACCCTTCGGAAGACTTAATACTACTCCTAGAAGACTTACGAAGTTTCCAGAAGACTTTTAATACATTCAGAAGATTTGATGCTTTTTATAGAGGCTTTAAAAGTCTTCCAAAACACTTGGTATTACCTCTGGAAGATTTGAAATGCTTCCAGAAGACTCAATACTACCAATGGTATCTGGAGGACTTGAAATTGCTTTAAAAAGACTTGAAATGCTTCCAGACACTTAATATTTAGTTTGAAAGATTTAATACTGCTTCTAGAAGACCTACAGGTTTCCAGAAGACTTACAGGTTTCCAGAAGACTTTCAATACATTCAGAAAAGTTGATGCTAGCTATAGAAGCTTTGAAATGCTTCCAAACCACTTGGTATTCCCTCTGGAAAACTTGTAAAGCTTTGATACTGCTTCTAGAAGATTTACAGGTTGCCAAAGCACTTTGTATTGCCTTTGGAAGACTTCAAATTGCTTCGAAAAGCCTTGAAATGCTTCCAGATGACCTGATACTGCCCTTGGAAGATTTGATTCTACTTTTAGAATATTTGAAGTGCTTCCCAAAAACTTGACATTGCTGCTGGAAGACGTGATACTGTTTCTACAAAACTCAAAAGCTGTCTAGAAGACTTACAATATTTTAATAAGATTTGATACTGCTTCTAAAAGACTTGAAATACTTCCAAAAGACTGGATATTGCTTCTAAAAGACTTAATGAAATACTTCCTGAAGACTTGATATTGCTTGTAAAGCTGCTGACAAAAAATATTTTCATCGCAAAACAACCATATAAGCCATTTGACTTTATTTCGAAAATATTAAATACTATTGGACAAAATGCAAAATCCTGATGTAAAACTGAAAATGAAACTGTCAATGAAACTATTTAGTGTTTCATTTAGTGTCTGCTGGAAGAAGACATTTTTAATACAAAAGGCAAGAAGCTGTTAATAAAATTTCATTTTGCTTCCAAAATACCAAATACTGTTGGCAAAATACAATATCTTCATCTAGAAAGTTCAAAAATTGCCATTTCAACTATAGATACAGCTTGTAAAACTCTAAACACTGCTGGCAGAAGACATTTCTTTTGCAAATCAACCGCAATAGGCGCAAGATACGTGGTAGTTCATAGTCTTTTTCCATTTGAGGTGTTTTCATTACCATATACTCTTATTATTTTCAAAAACGGACGCTTATGATCCCCACCACTAACGTCTTTTGAAATAATAAGCAATAATCACGTATTGAATCTCATCTTAAAGTAAGCTCCCTTAAAGCATTATTTCTATACACATCTCGTTCTATATGAAATTTTCTTAATATTTTTGTATGTGGAATCACCCCCCAAATACACTGTAAATAAAATTTTCTGTATATAAAAAACAATTTACGATATTTCAACACATTCGATACTATCGACATTTCAATACTTTCAATACCTTGCGAGTATCGATTGTCGATACCATCGACGAGTATCAATACTTTATCCAGCATTATTTAAAGCCCTTCTTAGGACTAAAAATTCATTCGTAACATATGATTCACAATCGATATTTGCAAGGTCTCTTTGGCGCTTTGTTATTGAATTTTTACACAATGTTTAAATTGTTAAATATTTTGTTTTTGTATTTTTCGTTAATAATTAAAAAATCGACCCAATGGGGTGACGCCAGGTCCCGTCGAAGCCAAAATTGTTCACGATCACGCACTCTCACGTAAGTGGTACAAAAATTGA
Source organism: Onthophagus sagittarius (assembly GCA_036711965.1). Classification (NCBI taxonomy): domain Eukaryota; kingdom Metazoa; phylum Arthropoda; class Insecta; order Coleoptera; family Scarabaeidae; genus Onthophagus; species Onthophagus sagittarius. Next base: position 10,486,027 of record JASERS010000003.1, read on the forward strand.
TGCCCGCTCATGATGGGTCACGCATGACATATCGTGATCTGATAGGGCTCACGTAATTTGCACATCTTTCATTAAAAATATAATTAAGTACTGTGTGATAGTGTTGTCATTAGTAACGTTGATATTATTTATTTATTTATATTGGGGAGCAACAGCATCCAATAAAGTTGCTCCACATAATTGATTATACATTTACAGAAAAAAATTATATTAAAAACTCAATATGTTAACAATGACTAAAAGAACAGAAAAATAAATAAGTTATTATTTTAAATAAACCTAACTGAATTATTTTATTTATTTAATCTGATGGAATATGTTATATAATAATTATTATTATTATGTGCAGTCTTCACAGCCTCACGGATTGCAAGCTTAGTAGTGAGTGGGTTCCTCGAGAAAAGATCGCAACTTACGCGATCCGCGGTTGTTTCCATCCTTAGAATGGGTGAATTTCGATATGCATTTGTTCGTGGAGTGGGCATATAAAAAAGAAAGTCATATCGCCCCAGCAGTGATGGAGAATCAGTGTAACCATTTACAAGTTTGTACAAGCAGAATATATCATTATACGCACGCCGTTGGGAGAGCGTTAGCAATCCGAACATTTCTCAGTCAGACGCATATTCACTGTATAATACTTGCTTAGTTTTATAACACAAGTATTTAATTAGCCGTTTTTGGACTCCTTCCAACCTAGTGATATAGGCGGAATATTGAGGATTCCAGATTACACCACCAAAGATTAAGATGCTGTTGACATATGCATTATACATACTTAGAATAGCGTTGTGGTTTGTGAAATCCTCGGAAGATCGGTTTATAAAGCCCAGCATTCTGTAGGATCGAGCAACCACACCATCTACATGAACATCAAAAAGTAGTTTTTGGTTTAATGTAATACTAATATCACCTGTAGATGTAACTCGAAAAGCTCTTTAGTGTTAAGACTGTAATCATATTTTATGTAATCCTTTTTTCTTTGTAACGTGGTGGTGTGGCACTTAGAAAAGTTTAAGTGTAACTGATTACTAGTACAAAAATTATAAATTCTCATAAAATCTGCTTGTAATTTAACACAATCGTCAATGGGTTGAACAGGAAGATAAATTTTTAAGTCATTAGGCAACGCGAATAAACAATAGTACTAAAAATATCATTTACGTAAATTAAAAACAGTAAAGGACCAAGATGACTGCCCTGCGGTACTCCAGAACTAGTATGAATCAATCGTGACTTATAGTCATCATTATTACCAATATTATTTATAATAATATTATGTAATATTATTATAAATAAAAAGATAAAGCTAGTCAAAATATAAAAGCGATCTTTAGTATCTTAGCAATTTACAAAATAAAGTCCATGAAGATTTTTATACTTACAACATTTTGTATATATATTTATAATAATAATACAATAATTAATCTTATCAATTCCATGTGATGGGATTATCTCGATGTTTTCTTGGGATAACTACAATTTCTTCGTTTGGCGTGACAGTACAAAAATGCATATCTCTTAACTTCACCGTATTATAATACATATTTGAGGGTTTCATCAAAGATGAGTTTTTCCTAAACAAAATAATTAATTAAATCTTAATTTTGTAATCAGCATTAAACAAATACATAGGAATAGCAAAACGTTTGATAGGTGTCATTTCGGGAATGCACTCATATGATTCTTGATACTCAGATTTCACTTCTTGCTCATGACTAGGGCTTCGTTCTTTCTCCCAAAGACTCGATTTGTATTCGAAAATTCCGTAACGAGTAATGTTACCCTTAAAACCATATCTTTAAATATTTAAAAAAGCATCAAATTGATTCTTACATAATCTTTTGTAAAATCTGTTTCGGGCAACCAAATATTGTCCTTACAAACCCAATGTCGTTCGATTGGGTTAGTTTTCGCTCTTTTAGCGAAATGATTATATGATAAATCGTAAGTTGTTGAAAAATTGTTTGTGTACGCGTCCTCATGTTGGCCAAATAACATACTCTTGGGAAGTCCCTGGTTGATGAAAATTGAGTATAATTTTATGGTTATAATTAATTCTTAAATGGGTATCGTTTTTACAGCTGATTTAATAGCAATTTGAGAAGAATCTTCCGAAAATGCGACAGTCTCACGAGGAATATAGTCTCGAGTGTAAGTACTTCCATGACGGTATGTATATTTTTGAAATTGTGATCTCTCTTCGTACCAATTCCCCAATAATGTTTTATTGCTATATGGAGGTTCCTTGTGTTCATTAAATCGTGGGCTCGAATCTGATTTATCACACATCACACAAAATTATAAATGATATATATCAGTTTGACAGTTTGAATTGTCCAAGGTCCATAAAGCGTATTGTACCAGGTTGGCCAGACGGAGGATTTCAAAGTATGAAAAGCTGAGGAGGAACGTGACGGGCATTGAGCTATATCTCGATTTTAGGTGAACAAACTTGAAATTTTCCATATAATTTTTAGACAAAAAATAGTATAAAGTAAAATGGCATGATAAAATAAATGATAATATAATTTCTATTAAACGAAAAAGAAGAACTACCTTAAAGAAGCTTAGAATCTTAAAGAATCCTCTGCCCTGGCTTCTTGGATTTATCTTTTAACCCTTTAGTCAAGAATTTGCTTTGAATGGACAAGAATTTAGAAGATTTTTAATTTTGGTTTTATTATTTTAAAGATTATTTAATATTTTGGCAGTTTTGAAGATTCCTCTTTTTCATTCCTATCATTTCCCAAAAATCGACCACATCTCAAAAAACAAATTGCAGAAAGCGCTATTAAACGAATATTGTTTAATAGTTTTTTTTGTTCTTTAATAGTTAACGAACCAGAAAAGCATAATCCGTAATCAGTTACAACCTAGATATGACAAGATTGCGGGAATAAAGAGAAAATTTTCGAAATAGACACCAAAAATCCACAAGAGCAGTGGAATTTGGTTATTACAGTTTAACGTCAAAATCTCTAAAACATGATAATTGATGATTTTTATTACAAAACTTTTTCATAATTCAAAAATCAAAGTGGATGATCAAAGACCTCGTTCGCGAAAATTGTTCATAATGGTGTGGAAAAGTATAATCCATAACCAGTTACAACCTGAAAATAAAGAATTTGCAGAAATACAGCAAATATCTTCAAAATATCATAATTTCGGATTTTCAGTACAAAAATTAATCATAATTCAAAACCTAAAATAGATAGAAAGATACTTTTTGGATAAATATTGTTGATAATGAACCATGAACACATAATTCATAACCAGATGCAACCTAGATATACAACTGGGGAATTGTTAAAAAATCAGCAAAAGTGCCATCATTTAAGAGTTTTTAAAAGAAAATTGTCTAATATTACACAATTGTGTTTTTTAAATTATCTACATATTTTTGATTCATTTCTAATATCTTACAGGTTTCAAACTTACGTATTTTGTTTAATTAAATAATAAAAATCACAACACGCATCTTTGACAATCAACATTAAGAAAAGCAGTACATAATAGAAGATAAATTAAATTGCTTCAACTTCTAAGGCTCGTTTACTACCATCTTCTGCTTAGTAATTGAAGGTAAGTTTATAACAATTTTTCAAAAAGTCGATTTTTCAGGAATTTTTAAATTAATACAAAATACTGGAAAACTTCCAATTAAACTCAGCAGCTTATATCTCAAGAACTAAGTGAGGTATTTTCAAATTGACTTCACTTTTAGAAAGTATATGCTCCAATTAGTAATTGAAAGTAATTTCATAACAATTTTCTAAAAAATCAATTTTACAGGAATTTTTAAATTTATACAAAATATCGGAAGAATCCCAATTAAGTTCAGCAGATTACATCTCAAGAACTAAGTGAGATATTTTCAAATTGACTTCACTTTTAGAAATTAGATGCTCCAATTAGTTATTGAAAGCAATTTCATAATAATTTTTCAAAAAATCGATTTTTCAGGAATTTTTAAATTTATACAAAATATCGGAAGAATCCCAATTAAGTTCAGCAGTTTATATCTCAAGAACTAAGTGAGATATTTTCAAATTGACTTCACTTTTAGAAAGTAGATGCTCCAATTAGTAATTGAAAGTAATTACATAACAATTTTTTAAAAAATTGATTTTTCAGGAATTTTTATATTTATACAAAATATCGGAAGAATCCCAATTAAGTTCAGCAGGTTATATCTCAAGAACTAAGTGAGATATTTTCAAATTGACTTCACTTTTAGAAAGTAGATACTCCAATTAGTAATTGAAAATAATTTCATAACAATTTTTCAAAAATTGATTTTTCAAGAATTTTTAAATTTATACAAAATATCGGAAGAATCCCAATTAAGTTCAGCAGGTTATATCTCAAGAACTAAGTGAGATATTTTCAAATCGACTTTACATTTAGAAAGTAGATGCTCCAATTAGTAATTGAAAGTAATTTCATAATAATTTTTCAAAAAATCGATTTTTCAGGAATTTTTAAATTTATACAAAATATCGGAAGAATCCCAATTAAGTTCAGCAGTTTATATCTCAAGAACTAAGTGAGATATTTTCAAATTGACTTCACTTTTAGAAAGTAGATGCTCCAATTAGTAATTGAAAGTAATTACATAACAATTTTTTAAAAAATTGATTTTTCAGGAATTTTTAAATTTATACAAAATATCGGAAGAATCCCAATTAAGTTCAGCAGGTTATATCTCCAGAACTAAGTGAGATATTTTCAATTTTACTTCACTTTTAGAAAATAGATACTCCAATTAGTAATTGAAAATAATTTCATAACAATTTTTCAAAAATTGATTTTTCAAAAATTTAAAAATTTATACAAAATATCGAAAGAATCCCAATTAAGTTCAGCAGTTTATATCTCAAGAACTAAGTGAGATATTTCCAAATTGACTTCACTTTTAGAAAGTCGATGCTCCAATTAGTTATTGAAAATAATTTCATAATAATTTTTTAAAAAATCGATTTTTCAAGAATTTTTAAATTTATGCAAAATATCGGAAGAACCCCAATTAAGTTCAGCAGGTTATATCTCCAGAACTAAGTGAGATATTTTCAAAATGATTTCACTTTTAGAAATTAGATGCAACAATTAGTAATTGAAAGTAATTTCATAACAATTTTTAAAAAAATCGATTTTTCAAAAATTTTTAAATTTATACAAAATTTCGAAAGTATCCCATTTAAGTTCAGCAGTTTATATCTCAAAAATTAAGTGAAATATTTTCAAATTGACTTCACTTTTAGAAATTAGATGCTCCAATTAGTAATTGAAAGTAGTTTCATAACAATTTTTCATAAAATCGATTTTTCAGGAATTTTTAAATTTATACAAAATATCGGAAGAACCCCAATTAAGTTCAGCAGGTTATATCTCCAGAACTAAGTGAGATATTTTCAAAATGACTTCACTTTTAGAAATTAGATGCTACAATTAGTAATTGAAAGTAATTTCATAACAATTTTCTAAAAAATCAATTTTTCAGGATTTTTTAAATTTATACAAAATTTCGAAAGTATCCCATTTAAGTTCAGCAGTTTATATCTCAAAAATTAAGTGAAATATTTTCAAATTGACTTCACTTTTAGAAATTCGATGCTACAATTAGTAATTGAAAGTAATTTCATAACAATTTTTCATAAAATCGATTTTTCAGGAATTTTTAAATTTATACAAAATATCGCAAAAATCGCAATTAAGTTCAGCAGTTTATACCTCAAGAACTAAGTGAGATATTTTCAAATTGACTTCACATTTAGAAAGTAGATGCTGCAATTAGTAATTGAAACTAATTTCGCAACAATTTTCCAAAAAATCAATTTTTCAGGAATTGTTAAATTTATACAAAATATCGAAAGAATCCCAATTAAGTTCAGCAATTTATGTCTCAAGAACTAAGTGAGATATTTTCAAGTTGACCTCACTTTAGAAATTAGTTGCTCCAATTAGTAATTGAAAGTAATTTCATAACAATTTTTCAAAAAGTCGATTTTTCAGGAATTTTTAAATTAATACAAAATACTGGAAAAATTCCAATTAAGCTCAGCTGCTTATATCTCAAGAACTAAGTGAAATATTTTCAAATTGGCTTCACTTTTAGAAAGTAGATGCTCCTATTAGTTATTGAAAGTAATTTCATAACAATTTTTCAAAAAATCGATTTTTCGAGAATTTTTAAATTTATACAAAATACCGGAAGAATCCCAATTAAGTTCAACAGTTTATATCTCAAGAACTAAGTGAGACATTTTCAAATTGACTTCACTTTTAGAAAGTAGATGCTCCAGTTAGTAATTGAAAGTAATTTCATAACAATTTGTTAGAAAATCGATTTTTCAGGAATTTTTAAATTTATACAAAATATCGAAAGAATCCCAATTAAGTTCAGCAGTTTATACCTCAAGAACTAAGTGAGATATTGTCAAATTGACTTCACTTTTAGAAAGTAAATGCTCTAATTAGTAATTGAAAGTAATTTCATAACATTTTTTCAAAAAATCGATTTTCCAGGAATTTTTAAATTTATACAAAATATCGAAAGAATCCCAATTAAGTTCAGCAGTTTATACCTCAAGATCTAAGTGAGATATTGTCAAATTGACTTCACTTTTAGAAAGTAGATGCTCCAATTAGTAATTGAAAGTAATTTCATCACAATTTTTCAAAAAATCGATTTTTCAGGAATTTTTAGGTACAATTGAATGCAAATTTTATACTGCCATCTAACGTCCGATGACTAAAGCTACATTTCGTTATTAAAGTATTTTTTATTAAAAATTAACGATTTTTTTATTTATTAGTAAGAATTAATAATTTGTTTAATTAATTTTAAAGCTATAAATAAATTTTGGGTGGTATGAATATTGAATAGTATGTAACTTAAACCATCACATTTGACGTAAATGTCAAAATTTGACGTTTGTTAGTAGCAGGTGTAAAAGTAGTTGTCAAATCAGCTGCTCAAACAATTTAGTTGAAATATAAACATTTTTAATAACATAAACCCGTTACATGTAGTGTAAATATCATTTATAATAATGAATGATTTAAACCGAAATTAAAATGCGTGCAATCAATATTTGATTCTCCATACGTTATAGGTGCCGTTATTAAAGTACTACAAGAATAGAATATTTTAAAGAGTTTCTCAATTAAAAGAGATGTGTTTTATACGAAATCCCATCAAAAAGCCGAAAATAAACTTCGACCAACATCGACGTGTTGTTAATTCACGGTTTAATTGCCTTAACGGTATCTTATACGTAATAATAGTTCCAAACGAATAGAATTTTTTTATCGTCATAAAAGTAATATATAAAAACCATGGATTCCGAAGAGCCGGAGAATGATTCCAACGTCGCAGCAGCTACAGCAGAAGCCGCCGCGAACAATCCTATGAATTGTGATATCGACGCTGTCGAAGAATATTCCTGCCAGTTTTTAAAATGTAAGCCCAAAGATAACAAAACAGAACAGAGCTGTGATGAAACGGAAAACAAGCATAAGTTATTAGAGAGAACAACGAATAACTGTTATGGCGAGGTAGCAGTTAGCATTTCTAGTCATGATCTGCCTTTGAATGTCGGAGGAGACCTTATGGGGGCCGCCGTCGGTGAAATTAAAGAGCTTAACAGTGAATGTATGGGGGGCTCCGATGTGAAATGTGGAACTATGTCTGCTGAATTGAACAAGAATGGTGTTTGGGTGCTTAAATGGAATTTAGAATGTCCCGAAATCGATAATTTTATTAGTCTTAGTGCTGTAGGTGAGTTTAACAATTTTATTTTTAAAAGATCAAATGGGTTTATTTTGAAAAACATATATTCGCATTAAATTTAGTTTTAAAGGAATATCAAGCAATGTTTTTGAACTAAATGTATTAATGAAAAACGATATTGCTTTATTTCTATAAATAATTCTTTGAATAAATGTGAGGGGTGAGCAAATTTGGTTCTCATTATAGGCTATTTCAAAAACTATAAAAATTGGAAGAGAAATAAGTTACATGTCTTAATTTCTTTTTTAAAATTAATATTAATATCGAAAACTTCAAAATGCCATCGTCTTTTCTTTTTCTCTTATTGTTAGAGGCCAAAATTGAAAAAAAAACCATAAAACGAGCAACTGCAATTATCAGGGTTGTAATTTCTAATACATTTAATAACATTTTAAACTAAAATTTCTAAAACATGAACATTTTTTTAATTTTATTTATTATTTAATTCCTTAAATATGGAAACTAATTTTGCTGCTTTATCGTTCCCTAATCTATTTCTGATATGGGAATGTACTAAATCAAAAGACGAACAAAACCTTTGCAGATATACTGCTGACGATGAATCTAAACCAGGCTAAGGGATATTAGTTGTTTAGAAAATATATAAATTTTTTAAACAGTGTACTATTTGCTCGAAAATTTATTTTCCGAATAGCACATTTGCGAGAATGTTTTTTTTTTTACATTTTTGCATTTAGCTCTTCTTTTATTGTTAAGTCCTTTAATTTCTTTGAAAAAAGACCAAATGGGGTCCTTCTTACGTCCCGTAATAGACATGTTTTCTTGCACCAACGACAATGAAACGAAAACTAATGTAAAGTTTCAAATCTACCCAGTTCACACAAGAAACGATGGGAATCCCCAAATATTATTGATCACTGGTACTGGTTTCCTATATAATCGCTTGAAGCTGGTGCAGTATTCAAACTCAAACGATGTCTGTTAAAAGATTATTGGCTCTTTGTATTTACAGCTCTTAAAAACTAAAAATTAGGCGTGAGAATAAAGTTCTCAAGCCTCAAGTGCTCAATAACAAGAGAGGTGTGAATTTATGGAATCGAAATAATTATAATTGGTGTGTTAAAACTAGATTAAATTTGCTTCAAAATGATTTTTATTTCATAATAATATCTCAATTCGTCTTTGAGATATGATGATGTAAATTAAATTGTTCAATTTAACCTCAATAATAAGAGAGGTGATTTAAAGAAAATTTATCGTTTTAATTTATGGAATCGAAATAATTATAATTGGTGTGTTAAAACTAGATTAAATTTACTTCAAAATGATTTATATTTCATAACAATATCTCAATTCGTCTATGAGATATGATGATGTAAATTAGATTATTCAATTTAAACTCAATAACAAGAGTGGTGATTTAAAAAAAATTATCGTTTTAATTTATGGAATCGAAATAATTAAAATTGGTGTGTTAAAACTAGATTAAATTTGCTTCAAAATGATTTTTATTTCATAATAATATCTCAATTCGTTTTTGAGATATGATGATGTAAATTAGATTATTCAATTTAACCTCAATAACGAGAGAGGCGATTTAAAAAAATTGTATCTTTTTAATTTATGGTATCGAAGAAATTATAATTGGTGTGTTAAAACTAGATTAAATTTGCTTCAAAATGATTTTTATTTCATAATAATATCTCAATTCGTTTTTGAGATATGATGATGTAAATTAGATTATTCAATTTAACCTCAATAACGAGAGAGGCGATTTAAAAAAATTGTATCTTTTTAATTTATGGTATCGAAGAAATTATAATTGGTGTGTTAAAACTAGATTAAATTTGCTTCAAAATGATTTTTATTTCATAATAATATCTCAATTCGTTTTTGAGATATGATGATGTAAATTAGATTATTCAATTTAACCTCAATAACGAGAGAGGCGATTTAAAAAAATTGTATCTTTTTAATTTATGATATCGAAGAAGTTATAATTGGTGTGTTAAAGCCAGATTAAATTTGCTTCAAAATGATTTTTATTTCATAATAATATCTCAATTCGTTTTTAAGATATGATGATATAAATTAGATTATTCAATTTAACCTCAATAATAAGAGAGGTGATTTAAAAAAATTTTACCTTTTAATTTAATGGAGTCGAAGAACTTATAATTGGTGTATTAAAACCAGATTAAATTTGCTTCAAAATGATTTTTATTTCATAATAATATCTCAATTCTTCTTTGAGATATGATGATGTAACTTAGATTATTCAATTTAACCTCAATAACAAGAGAGGTGATTTAAAATAATTTTATCTTTTTAATTTATGGAATCGAAATAATTATAATTGATGTGTTAAAACTAGATTAAATTTGCTTCAAAATGATTTTAATTTCATAATAATATCTCAATTCGTCTTTGAGATATGATGATGTAAATTAGATTATTCAATTTAACCTCAATAACGAGAGAAGCGATTTAAAAAAATTGTATCTTTTTAATTTATGGAATCGAAGAAATTATAATTGGTGTGTTAAAACTAGATTAAATTTGCTTCAAAATGATTTTTATTTCATAATAATATCTCAATTCTTCTTTGAGATATGATGATGTAACCTAGATTATTCAATTTTACCTCAAAAAGTGAGGTGATTTAAAAGAATTTTATCTTTTTAATTTATGGAATCGAAATAATTATAATTGATGTGTTGAAACTAGATTAAATTTGCTTCAAAATGATTTTTATTTCATGGCGATATCTCAAATCATCTTTGAGATATGATGATGTAAATTAGATTATTCAATTTAACGTCAACAACAAGAGAGATAATTAAAAAAAAATTTATCTTTTGAATTTATGGAAACGAAAAAATTATAATTGGTGTGTTAAAACTAGATTAAATTTGCTTCAAAATGATTTTTATTTCATAATAATATCTCAATTCGTTTTTGAGATATCGTGATGTAAATTAGATTATTCAATTTAACCTCAATACTAAGAGAAGTGATTTAAAAAATTTTATCTTTTTAATTTATCTAATCGAAGAAGTTATAATCGGTGTGTTAAAACTAGATTAAATTTGCTTCAAAATGATTTTTATTTCATGGCGATATCTCAATTCATCTTCGAGATATGATGATGTAAATTAGATTATTCAATTTAACCTCAATAACAAGATAGGCGATTTAACAAAAATGTATCTTTTTAATTTATGGAAACGAAATAATTATAATTGGTGTGTTAAAACTAGATTAAATTTGCTTCAAAATGATTTTTATTTCATAATAATATCTCAATTCGTTTTTGAGATATCGTGATGTAAATTAGATTATTCAATTTCACCTCAATACTAAGAGAAGTGATTTAAAAAATTTTATCTTTTTAATTTATCTAATCGAAGAAGTTATAATCGGTGTGTTAAAACTAGATTAAATTTGCTTCAAAATGATTTTTATTTCATGGCGATATCTCAATTCATCTTCGAGATATGATGATGTAAATTAGATTATTCAATTTAACCTCAATAACAAGATAGGCGATTTAAAAAAAAAAGTATCTTTTTAATTTATTGAAACGAAATAATTATAATTGATGTGTTAAAATTAGATTAAATTTGCTTCAAAATGATTTTTATTTCATAATAATATCTCAATTCGTCTTTGAGATATGATGATGTAAATTAGATTATTCAATTTAACCTCAATAACAAGAGAGGTGATTTAAAAAGAAATTATCTTATTAATTTATGGAATCGAAATAATTATAATTAGTTTGTTAAAACTAGATTAAATTTGCTTCAAAATGATTTTTATTTTATAATAATATCTCAATTCGTCTCTGAGATATGATGATGTAAATTAGATTATTCAATTTAACCTCAACAACAAGAGAGGTGATTTAAAAAAATTTTATCTTTTTAATTTATGGAATCGAAATAATTATAATTGGTGTGTTAAAACTAGATTAAATTTGCTTCAAAATGATTTTTATTTCATAATAATATCTCAATTCTTCTTTGAGATATGATGATGTAACTTAGATTATTCAATTTAACCTCAATAACAAGATAGGTGATTTAAAATAATTTTATCTTTTTAATTTATGGAATCGAAATAATTATAATTGGTGTGTTAAAACTAGATTAAATTTGCTTCAAAATGATTTTTATTTCATAATAATATCTCAATTCGTCTTTGAGATATGATGATGTAAATTAGATTATTCAATTTAACCTCAATAGCGAGAGAGGCGATTTAAAAAAATTGTATCTTTTTAATTTATGGTGTCGAAGAAATTATAATTGGTGTGTTAAAACTAGATTAAATTTGCTTCAAAATGATTTTTATTTCATAATAATATCTCAATTCGTCTTTGAGATATGATGATGTAAATTAGATTATTCAATTTAACCTCAATAGCGAGAGAGGCGATTTAAAAAAATTGTATCTTTTTAATTTATGGTGTCGAAGAAATTATAATTGGTGTGTTAAAACTAGATTAAATTTGCTTCAAAATGATTTTTATTTCATAATAATATCTCAATTCGTCTTTGAGATATGATGATGTAAATTAGATTATTCAATTTAACCTCAATAACAAGAAAGGTGATTTAAAATAATTTTATCTTTTTAATTTATGGAATCGAAATAATTATAATTGGTGTGTTGAAACTAGAATAAATTTGCTTCAAAATGATTTTTATTTCATAATAATATCTCAATTCGTCTTTGAGATATGATGATGTAAATTAGATTATTCAATTTAACCTCAATAACAAGAAAGGTGATTTAAAATAATTTTATCTTTTTAATTTATGGAATCGAAATAATTATAATTGGTGTGTTGAAACTAGAATAAATTTGCTTCAAAATGATTTTTATTTCATAATAATATCTCAATTCGTCTTTGAGATATGATGATGTAAATTAGATTATTCAATTTAACCTCAATAACAAGAAAGGTGATTTAAAATAATTTTATCTTTTTAATTTATGGAATCGAAATAATTATAATTGGTGTGTTGAAACTAGAATAAATTTGCTTCAAAATGATTTTTATTTCATAATAATATCTCAATTCGTCTTTGAGATATGATGATGTAAATTAGATTATTCAATTTAACCTCAATAACAAGAAAGGTGATTTAAAATAATTTTATCTTTTTAATTTATGGAATCGAAATAATTATAATTGGTGTGTTGAAACTAGAATAAATTTGCTTCAAAATGATTTTTATTTCATAATAATATCTCAATTCGTCTTTGAGATATGATGATGTAAATTAGATTATTCAATTTAACCTCAATAACAAGAAAGGTGATTTAAAATAATTTTATCTTTTTAATTTATGGAATCGAAATAATTATAATTGGTGTGTTGAAACTAGAATAAATTTGCTTCAAAATGATTTTTATTTCATAATAATATCTCAATTCGTCTTTGAGATATGATGATGTAAATTAGATTATTCAATTTAACCTCAATAGCGAGAGAGGCGATTTAAAAAAATTGTATCTTTTTAATTTATGGTGTCGAAGAAATTATAATTGGTGTGTTAAAACTAGATTAAATTTGCTTCAAAATGATTTTTATTTCATAATAATATCTCAATTCGTCTTTGAGATATGATGATGTAAATTAGATTATTCAATTTAACCTCAATAACAAGAAAGGTGATTTAAAATAATTTTATCTTTTTAATTTATGGAATCGAAATAATTATAATTGGTGTGTTGAAACTAGAATAAATTTGCTTCAAAATGATTTTTATTTCATAATAATATCTCAATTCGTCTTTGAGATATGATGATGTAAATTAGATTATTCAATTTAACCTCAATAACAAGAAAGGTGATTTAAAATAATTTTATCTTTTTAATTTATGGAATCGAAATAATTATAATTGGTGTGTTGAAACTAGAATAAATTTGCTTCAAAATGATTTTTATTTCATAATAATATCTCAATTCGTCTTTGAGATATGATGATGTAAATTAGATTATTCAATTTAACCTCAATAGCGAGAGAGGCGATTTAAAAAAATTGTATCTTTTTAATTTATGGTGTCGAAGAAATTATAATTGGTGTGTTAAAACTAGATTAAATTTGCTTCAAAATGATTTTTATTTCATAATAATATCTCAATTCGTCTTTGAGATATGATGATGTAAATTAGATTATTCAATTTAACCTCAATAACAAGAAAGGTGATTTAAAATAATTTTATCTTTTTAATTTATGGAATCGAAATAATTATAATTGGTGTGTTGAAACTAGAATAAATTTGCTTCAAAATGATTTTTATTTCATAATAATATCTCAATTCGTCTTTGAGATATGATGATGTAAATTAGATTATTCAATTTAACCTCAATAACAAGAAAGGTGATTTAAAATAATTTTATCTTTTTAATTTATGGAATCGAAATAATTATAATTGGTGTGTTGAAACTAGAATAAATTTGCTTCAAAATGATTTTTATTTCATAATAATATCTCAATTCGTCTTTGAGATATGATGATGTAAATTAGATTATTCAATTTAACCTCAATAGCGAGAGAGGCGATTTAAAAAAATTGTATCTTTTTAATTTATGGTGTCGAAGAAATTATAATTGGTGTGTTAAAACTAGATTAAATTTGCTTCAAAATGATTTTTATTTCATAATAATATCTCAATTCGTCTTTGAGATATGATGATGTAAAATAGATTATTCAATTTAACCTCAATAACAAGAAAGGTGATTTAAAATAATTTTATCTTTTTAATTTATGGAATCGAAATAATTATAATTGGTGTGTTGAAACTAGAATAAATTTGCTTCAAAATGATTTTTATTTCATAATAATATCTCAATTCGTCTTTGAGATATGATGATGTAAATTAGATTATTCAATTTAACCTCAATAACAAGAAAGGTGATTTAAAATAATTTTATCTTTTTAATTTATGGAATCGAAATAATTATAATTGGTGTGTTGAAACTAGAATAAATTTGCTTCAAAATGATTTTTATTTCATAATAATATCTCAATTCGTCTTTGAGATATGATGATGTAAATTAGATTATTCAATTTAACCTCAATAACAAGAAAGGTGATTTAAAATAATTTTATCTTTTTAATTTATGGAATCGAAATAATTATAATTGGTGTGTTGAAACTAGAATAAATTTGCTTCAAAATGATTTTTATTTCATAATAATATCTCAATTCGTCTTTGAGATATGATGATGTAAATTAGATTATTCAATTTAACCTCAATAACAAGAAAGGTGATTTAAAATAATTTTATCTTTTTAATTTATGGAATCGAAATAATTATAATTGGTGTGTTGAAACTAGAATAAATTTGCTTCAAAATGATTTTTATTTCATAATAATATCTCAATTCGTCTTTGAGATATGATGATGTAAATTAGATTATTCAATTTAACCTCAATAACAAGAAAGGTGATTTAAAATAATTTTATCTTTTTAATTTATGGAATCGAAATAATTATAATTGGTGTGTTGAAACTAGAATAAATTTGCTTCAAAATGATTTTTATTTCATAATAATATCTCAATTCGTCTTTGAGATATGATGATGTAAATTAGATTATTCAATTTAACCTCAATAACAAGAAAGGTGATTTAAAATAATTTTATCTTTTTAATTTATGGAATCGAAATAATTATAATTGGTGTGTTGAAACTAGAATAAATTTGCTTCAAAATGATTTTTATTTCATAATAATATCTCAATTCGTCTTTGAGATATGATGATGTAAATTAGATTATTCAATTTAACCTCAATAGCGAGAGAGGCGATTTAAAAAAATTGTATCTTTTTAATTTATGGTGTCGAAGAAATTATAATTGGTGTGTTAAAACTAGATTAAATTTGCTTCAAAATGATTTTTATTTCATAATAATATCTCAATTCGTTTTTAAGATATGATGATATAAATTAGATTATTCAATTTAACCTCAATAATAAGAGAGGTGATTTAAAAAAAATTTACCTTTTAATTTAATGGAGTCGAAGAACTTATAATTGGTGTGTTAAAGCCAGATTAAATTTGCTTCAAAATGATTTTTATTTCATAATAATATCTCAATTCTTCTTTGAGATATGATGATGTAACTTAGATTATTCAATTTAACCTCAATAACAAGAGAGGTGATTTAAAATAATTTTATCTTTTTAATTTATGGAATCGAAATAATTATAATTGATGTGTTAAAACTAGATTAAATTTGCTTCAAAATGATTTTAATTTCATAATAATATCTCAATTCGTTTTTGAGATATGATGATGTAAATTGGATTATTCAATTTAACTTCAATAATAAGAGAAGTGATTTAAAAAAAATTTATCTTTTTAATTTATGGAATCGAAATCATTATAATTGGTGTGTTAAAACTAGATTAAATTTGCTTCAAAATGATTTTTATTTCATAATAATATCTCAATTCGTCTTTGAGGTATGATGATGTAAATTAGATTATTCAATTTAACCTCAATAACAAGAAAGGTGATTTAAAATAATTTTATCTTTTTAATTTATGGAATCGAAGAAATTATAATTGATGTGTTAAAACTAGATTAAATTTGCTTCAAAATGATTTTTATTTCATAATAATATCTCAATTCGTTTTTAAGATATGATGATATAAATTAGATTATTCAATTTAACCTCAATAATAAGAGAGGTGATTTAAAAAAAATTTACCTTTTAATTTAATGGAGTCGAAGAACTTATAATTGGTGTGTTAAAGCCAGATTAAATTTGCTTCAAAATGATTTTTATTTCATAATAATATCTCAATTCTTCTTTGAGATATGATGATGTAACTTAGATTATTCAATTTAACCTCAATAACAAGAGAGGTGATTTAAAATAATTTTATCTTTTTAATTTATGGAATCGAAATAATTATAATTGATGTGTTAAAACTAGATTAAATTTGCTTCAAAATGATTTTAATTCCATAATAATATCTCAATTCGTCTTTGAGATATGATGATGTAAATTAGATTATTCAATTTAACCTCAATAACGAGAGAGGTGATTTAAAATAATTTTATCTTTTTAATTTATGGAATCGAAGAAATTATAATTGGTGTGTTAAAACTAGATTAAATTTGCTTCAAAATGATTTTTATTTCATAATAGTATCCCAATTCTTCTTTGAGATATGATGATGTAACCTAGATTATTCAATTTTACCTCAAAAAGTGAGGTGATTTAAAATAATTTTATCTTTTTAATTTATGGAATCGAAATAATTATAATCGGTGTGTTAAAACTAGATTAAATTTGCATCAAAATGATTTTTATTTCATGGCGATATCTCAAATCGTCTTCGAGATATGATGATGTAAATTAGATTGTTCAATTTAACCTCAATAACAAGATAGGCGATTTAAAAAAATTGTATCTTTTTAATTTATGGAAACGAAATAATTATAATTGATGTATTAAAATTGGATTAAATTTGCTTCAAAATGATTTTTATTTCATAATAATATCTCAATTCGTCTTTGAGATATGGTGATGTAAATTAGATTATTCAATTTAACCTCAATATCGAGAGAGGCGATTTAAAAAAATTTTATCTTTTTAATTTATGGAATCGAAATAATTATAATTGGTGTGTTGAAACTAGATTAAATTTGCTTCAAAGTGATTTTTATTTTATAATAATATCTCAATTTATCTTTGAGATATGATGATGTAAATTAGATTATTCAATTTAACCTCAATAACAAGAGAGGTGATTTAAAATAATTTTATCTTTTTAATTTATGGAATCGAAATAATTATAATTGGTGTGTTAAAACTAGATTAAATTTGCTTCAAAATGATTTTTAGTTCATGGCGATATCTCAAATCATCTTTGAGATATGATTATGTAAATTAGATTATTCAATTTAACCTCAACAAGAGAGATAATTTAAAAAAATTTTATCTTTTGAATTTATGGTGTCGAAGAAATTATAATTGGTGTGTTAAAACTAGATTAAATTTGCTTCAAAGTGATTTTTATTTTATAATAATATCTCAATTTGTCTTTGAGATATGATGATGTAAATTAGATTATTCAATTTAACCTCAATAACAAGAGAGGTGATTTAAAATAATTTTATCTTTTTAATTTATGGAATCGAAATAATTATAATCGGTGTGTTAAAACTAGATTAAATTTGCTTCAAAATGATTTTTATTTCATGGCGATATCTCAATTCGTCTTCGAGATATGATGATGTAAATTAGATTGTTCAATTTAACCTCAATAACAAGATAGGCGATTTAAAAAAATTGTATCTTTTTAATTTATGGAATCGAAATAATTATAATTGGTGTGTTGAAACTAGATTAAATTTGCTTCAAAGTGATTTTTATTTTATAATAATATCTCAATTTATCTTTGAGATATGATGATGTAAATTAGATTATTCAATTTAACCTCAATAACAAGAGAGGTGATTTAAAATAATTTTATCTTTTTAATTTATGGAATCGAAATAATTATAATTGGTGTGTTAAAACTAGATTAAATTTGCTTCAAAATGATTTTTAGTTCATGGCGATATCTCAAATCATCTTTGAGATATGATTATGTAAATTAGATTATTCAATTTAACCTCAACAAGAGAGATAATTTAAAAAAATTTTATCTTTTGAATTTATGGTGTCGAAGAAATTATAATTGGTGTGTTAAAACTAGATTAAATTTGCTTCAAAGTGATTTTTATTTTATAATAATATCTCAATTTGTCTTTGAGATATGATGATGTAAATTAGATTATTCAATTTAACCTCAATAACAAGAGAGGTGATTTAAAATAATTTTATCTTTTTAATTTATGGAATCGAAATAATTATAATCGGTGTGTTAAAACTAGATTAAATTTGCTTCAAAGTGATTTTTATTTTATAATAATATCTCAATTTATCTTTGAGATATGATGATGTAAATTAGATTATTCAATTTAACCTCAATAACAAGAGAGGTGATTTAAAATAATTTTATCTTTTTAATTTATGGAATCGAAATAATTATAATTGGTGTGTTGAAACTAGATTAAATTTGCTTCAAAGTGATTTTTATTTTATAATAATATCTCAATTTATCTTTGAGATATGATGATGTAAATTAGATTATTCAATTTAACCTCAATAACAAGAGAGGTGATTTAAAATAATTTTATCTTTTTAATTTATGGAATCGAAATAATTATAATTGGTGTGTTAAAACTAGATTAAATTTGCTTCAAAATGATTTTTAGTTCATGGCGATATCTCAAATCATCTTTGAGATATGATTATGTAAATTAGATTATTCAATTTAACCTCAACAAGAGAGATAATTTAAAAAAATTTTATCTTTTGAATTTATGGTGTCGAAGAAATTATAATTGGTGTGTTAAAACTAGATTAAATTTGCTTCAAAGTGATTTTTATTTTATAATAATATCTCAATTTGTCTTTGAGATATGATGATGTAAATTAGATTATTCAATTTAACCTCAATAACAAGAGAGGTGATTTAAAATAATTTTATCTTTTTAATTTATGGAATCGAAATAATTATAATCGGTGTGTTAAAACTAGATTAAATTTGCTTCAAAATGATTTTTATTTCATGGCGATATCTCAATTCGTCTTCGAGATATGATGATGTAAATTAGATTGTTCAATTTAACCTCAATAACAAGATAGGCGATTTAAAAAAATTGTATCTTTTTAATTTATGGAAACGAAATAATTATAATTGATGTGTTAAAATTGGATTAAATTTGCTTCAAAATGATTTTTATTTCATAATAATATCTCAATTCGTCTTTGAGATATGATGATGTAAATTAGATTATTCAATTTAACCTCAATAACGAGAGAGTCGATTTAAAAAAATTGTATCTTTTTAATGTATGGTATCGAAGAAATTATAGTTGGTGTGTTAAAACTAGATTAAATTTGCCTCAAAATGATTTTTATTTCATGGCGATATCTCAAATCATCTTTGAGATATGATTATGTAAATTAGATTATTCAATTTAACCTCAACAAGAGAGATAATTTAAATAAATTTTATCTTTTGAATTTATGGAAACGAAGAAATTATAATTGGTGTGTTAAAACTAGATTAAATTTGCTTCAAAATGATTTTTATTTCATAATAATATCTCAATTCGTTTTTGAGATATCGTGATGTAAATTAGATTATTCAATTTAACCTCAATACTAAGAGAAGTGATTTAAAAAATTTTATCTTTTTAATTTATCTAATCGAAGAAGTTATAATCGGTGTGTTAAAACTAGATTAAATTTGCTTCAAAATGATTTTTATTTCATGGCGATATCTCAATTCGTCTTCGAGATATGATGATGTAAATTAGATTATTCAATTTAACCTCAATAACAAGATAGGCGATTTAAAAAAATTGTATCTTTTTAATTTATGGAAACGAAATAATTATAATTGATGTGTTAATATTAGATTAAATTTGCTTCAAAATGATTTTTATTTCATAATAATATCTCAATTCGTCTTTGAGATATGATGATGTAAATTAGGTTATTCAATTTAACCTCAATAACAAGAGAGGTGATTTAAAAAGAAATTATCTTTTTAGTTTATGGAATCGAAATAATTATAATTAGTTTGTTAAAACTAGATTAAATTTGCTTCAAAGTGATTTTTATTTCATAATAATGTCTCAATTCGTCTCTGAGATATGATGATGTAAATTAGATTATTCAATTTAACCTCAACAACAAGAGAGGTGATTTAAAAAGATTTTATCTTTTTAATTTATGGAATCGAAGAATTTATAATTGTTGTGTTAAAATTAGATTAAATTTGCTTCAAAATGATTTTTATTTCATAATAATATCTCAATTCGTTTTTGAGATATGATGATGTAAGTTAGATTATTCAATTTAACCTCAATAACAAGAGTTTATACTTTATCTCACTTGAGTTAGAGTTTATATAAGGTATAATTTGGACGTAAGGGTTCGATTTTCGGTTTAAAAATATTCTTAAATATTTCATTTATTTCCAGCTTGTTTAAAACAGGTTTAAAATGAAACTGTTTAAAACAATTAAAAACAGGTGTTTTGTCCTAATATTCAAAAAAAAACTGTTTTTTTTCAACAGAGGTGGTGTGTTAAAAAACTAAGATGTTTAATGGACACTTTTTTGCAGAATTTGATGATGTAGTAAAAATTGTCTTTTGCTTTTCGATTTTGAAATATAACAATTTTTTCAAACCGTTATTTTTTTCTCATTTCAAAAATATACCGTTCAATGAGGGTATTTATATATTACTGAAATAAAAAATTATATATTACTGAAAAAAAATCTGTTTTTGAAGTTGATGAATCAGTAATTTTTAAATAGAATAAATGGCATTGATACATATTACCATAAATATTTATCAATCAGGATTGTTTTTTAAACGGTATGAATAAGACCACACTAAGGAAGTTATTAATTATACTTTCATACAATTCTTCCTCTCTTTTACGAAATAATGATGGGGAAGCTGATTCATTATAATTTAAACAAAAACTGACCACTAAACTAACAAAAAATCCAGTACCTTCCGAGAAAATTGAACGCAACATTCTTGGAAATCAAATATTTACAACTGTATTCTTAGTAGACATTTCCCCAATCCAGCTTGAATGTATTAAAATCGAAACTTTTTTTAAATGAAAATTTTATGAAATAGAAAAAATATGCGATAAAAATGCGTCATAAACGTCCACGCGCATCGTCCCGAAGCAATCAAACGATCCATGACCTTATTTTCTCGTTTCGGATGCGCTCTATTGCGCAACAGAGAGGACTTGTCCTATTCGGCGAACGTAGTCGCCATAATTCACATGGCAGAACATGTCTTATTATGGCACCAAGAATGGACGTAACGCAATCTGTATGCGGCATGAAGAATGTTCCGTTCGCCGCCGGTATTATTAAGTTCTCTCTTCTCGTGTATTATAATACGGTGGGCATATACGATAGGAAACCTTTTTATAATGCATAACCGTAATACGGGCATTGCACGAAATTGCGCGCATTATACTGTTGCAAGGTATGGTATGTACCTCGTGTACGCTGTGGGAAAATGAAAGTGTATAAAGTATGATACTAAAAAAATTTTCATTTAAATTATCTAAATTGAAATTTCTCATCATTTTTTTTCGACCCAACCCAATATCCCTTCAATTTGTTCTTTTCCTATCAAATAATTTCGGCTGGCTTCGAAGATATCTGGTAGTAACACGAACGATACTTATGATAGTCTATTTCAAAGACTTCGGCCATTTCAAGTATCGCAAATAATTCTTAGAGTCTGAAGTCTTATATTATTTCTTTTGATATCTTTAGATTTTGAAGTTTCTTTCAAGCATGAAAATATATTTTGCCCATGAATAGAAACGCATCAATTTGATTAGAAAATCCCAAGTATTTCTTTTTTTTTTCGTATAACAAATATTTGTAATAACCATATTTCATTGTAACAATTAAACATGCTATCAGCTATATTATATTTTCATGTAATTGCTTCATTATAAAAATCGTGATAAAATTAGTATCTATATTTGGTTCAATCTAAATACAAAAGTATGTTCGATGGGGGGACTAAATCAGATAAACATTATTTAAAAACGTGTTCATTTTTTTTGCAGTACTATTAACGTCTAGACATTTTCTTAGAATTTAGTTACACAGATAAAATTAAAACAGTTTCACCAAATTTTATTTTATTGTCGTATACAGAAAATATCCGCAGTAATTTTTAAATTACCTTCATAAAACTAGTATGATAACTTTTAAATTGCGATTCCGAGATGGGATCCAACAAGCCAATTTTGGAAAGTTGCCAGCATTTGAGGTTGTGTACTTTTTAGATTTCGCGTTTCTCTGTTTATCTTTCACTAAAATCGCAAAGTAATCAACCACATAAAATCTTTTTACAGTTCTATTCTTTTTTTATTCAAAGGTATACAGGGTGTATTTGAATTACGTTTCTGAATTTCAGGGAGTTTTTCTGAATAGACAAAGTTCGGTCCCAAATCAAGTTGAGGAGCTACGTTTTTCTAAAAATTAA
This sequence comes from Onthophagus sagittarius, assembly GCA_036711965.1. NCBI lineage: Eukaryota > Metazoa > Arthropoda > Insecta > Coleoptera > Scarabaeidae > Onthophagus > Onthophagus sagittarius. The sequence continues at coordinate 10,508,909 of JASERS010000003.1, forward strand.
GGAAAATTTTGATTCATTTTTTAATCTCGAGAACTATAAATGTGCTCATAATGAGGCTCATATTTCTCATATTCTCTCATATTTCTAATAGAGATGTACAAATTACGTGAGTCTCGTCGGGTCACGATAAGTCAGACGTGACCCACAGTGAGCGGGTATTAATTTTTGTAACATTCACGTGAACGTGCGTGATCGTGAACAACTTTGGTTTCGCCGGGATCCGGTGTGATCCGATTGAAATTTTTCTTTAAGGCAGTGTTTAAATGTCTATTTTCTTATATACCGGCAGAGGCGAGATTTTTTTGACATATTTTTATGAAAAAGTAGATACACAGAATTGAAGTAGATACATGTTTTACAGATTGCAGTATTCCGCGATCTAAACTTGCTGTATTTGTAACATAATAAAATCCTGAAGTTTCTTATAAATAGCACTTGAAATATAGCGATTTTCACAAGAAACTAAACACTAAATTTGGACGCCGACGCTTCGTGAGATGTAAATCTGATTTGTTCTTATCTCATAAATTGGGTAAAATAGAACATGTGATTTACAAAATATTGAGAATTTGTAAAGAAATCTGTATCAAACATGATTCATACATTTAATCACCTGATCGAGCGTGAATGACGTGAATTGTAGTGACCCACGCGTGAGTCACGTGATTTATGTATGATATTCCTGTTTGTGACTCACGTGGGTCTCACGCGCACATCTCTACAACAAAGCGTCAAAGAGACCTTGTAAATATCGATTGTGAATCATATGTTACGAATGAGTTTTTACTCCTAAGAAGGGTTTTATGCAGTGCTGGATAAAGTATTGATACTTGTCAATGGTATCAGACTATCGAATGTGTCGAAATATCGAAAATTGTTTTTTATATACAGGAAATTGCATTTACAGTATGCAAGAGTGGTTCTATATATATTAAGAAAATTTCATATAGAGATGTGTATAGAGATAATACCTTAAGGGAGCCAAAATTCTTCGAAGGTGAGATTCAATATGTGGTTATTGCTTATTATTTCAAAACTCGTTAGTGTTAAAAACATGAAATATACGAGTACGATAATCGCGAAAATTATCAAGAGCATATGGTGGTAATAAGGGTTAGGGTCATATGCACCGGTTTTTGAAAATAATAAGGGTATTGGGTAATGAAAACAACTCAATTGGAAAAAGGTTGTATAAATTACCACGTATCTTGAGCATATGGTTGGTTTGCAAAAAAAATGTCTGCTGCCAAGAAAATTTTAAATTTTATAAGCTGTATCTAGTGTTGAATTGGCAATTTTTGAACTTTTGAGATGAAGATATTGTATTTTACCAACAGCAGTGATGTAAAATTACGGTAATTTATAATTTGTGTAAATAACCGCTATAAGTTACGTCTTTTTTTCTCAAAATTTATTCTATTATTATTAAATTTATTTATAGTATTTTGACATAATAAGATCACATGCGAGTACAATTTTCTTTATTTTATCAGCGCACTGAACATTTTTTTAAGATAATTTTTGTATGGAAACCTTCGTTCAGTAACACACCCCTATTTGATTTTAGGGTTGGATAGGTCGTGTTATAATTACATATTACATGTTATGAGCAGGAGGTTATATGCAGGAGTAACTAATTTATATTTATTTAAACAAAACCTTTTGAACTACAGATTATTCATAAATTGGCGGATAAACAATACCTAGTAACATTCTTCGTTTGATTCTAAAGGGAGGTACCTCATTTGTCATCGGGAGGTTCTGAAAGATCAGATAATTTGTTCATAAACAATTATTAGTATTAATAATTTAGTTTAATTTCATTAAAAGTAATTTAGAGCTCTTATGGAAACATTGCAAGTCCTCTAGAAACAATAGTATCTGTTATATCTTCTTTATAGATAATATCAATTCTTTCAGGAGAAGTATTAAGTCCTCTAGAAGCATTTCACGTCTTCCAGAGGCAATATCAAGCCTCTTCGAAGCATTTCAAGTCTTATAGAAGCAGTATCAAGTTTTCTTAAAGAATTTAAGTCTTCTAGAAGTAGTGTCACTTCTTCTGGAAGCATTGCAAGTCTTTTGAAAGCATTTCATGTCTCCTGAAAGCAATATCCAGTCTTGTAGAAGCAGTGTCACGCCTTCCAGAGGCAGAGTCGAGTCTTCAGGAAGCAGTTCAAGTTATCGATAATATCAATTCTTCTAGGAGTGTTGGAGGTGTCTTGGAAGCATTTCAAGTCTTCCGGTAGCAATATCATGTCTTGTAGAAGTAGTATCAAGTGTGCCAGGGGCAGTAGCAAGTGTTCTGGAAGCAGTATCAAGTCTTCTAAAAGCATTTCAAGTCTCCTGAAAGCAATATCCAGTCTCAGGAAGGCAGTGTCAAGCCTTCCAGAGGCAGAGTCGAGTCTTCTGGAAGCAGTTCTAGTTATCGATAATATCAATTCTTCTAGGAGTGTTGGAAGTGTCTTGGAAGCATTTCAAGTCTTCCGATAGCAATACCATGTCTTCTAGAAGTAGTATCAAATGTTCCAGGGGCAGTAACAAGTCTTCTGGAAGCAGTGTCAAGTCTTCTAAAAGCATTTCAAGTCTTCTAAATGCAGTGTCAAGTCTTCTGGAAGCATTGCAAGTCTTTTTAAAGCATTTCAAGTGTCCTGAAAGCAATATACAGTCTTGTAGAAGCAGTGTCAAGCCTTCCAGAGGCAAAGTCGAGTCTTTTGGAAGCAGTTCAAGTTATAGATAATTTCAACTCTTCTAGGAGTGTTGGAAGTGTTTTGGAAGCATTTGAAGTCTTCCGGAAGCAATATCATGTCTTCTGGAAGTAGTATCAAGTGTTCCAGGAGCAGTACCAAGTCTTCTGGAAGCAGTTTAAAGTCTTCTAAAAGCATCTCAAGTCCTCTAGAAGCAGTGTCAAGTCTTCTGGAAGCATTGCAAGTCTTTTTAAAGCATTTCAAGTGTCCTGAAAGCAATATCCGGTCTTGTAGAAGCAGTGTCAAGCCTTCCAGAGGCAAAGTCGAGTCTTTTGGAAGCAGTTCAAGTTATAGATAATATCAACTCTTCTAGGAGTGTTGGAAGTGTCTTGGAAGCATTTCAAGTCTTCCAGTAGCAATATCATGTCTTCTAGAAATAGTATCAAGTGTTCCAAGGGCAGTAGCAAGTCTTCTGGAAGCAGTATCAAGTCTTCTAAAAGCATTTCAAGTCTTGTAGAAACAGTGTTAAGTTTTCTGGAACCATTGCAAGTCTTTTGAAAGCATTTCAAGTCTCCTGAAAGCAATATCGGCTTTTGTAGGAGCAGTGTCAAGCCTTCCAAAGGCACAGTCGAGTTTTCTGGAAGCAGTTCAAGTTATAGATAATATCAACTCTTCTAGGAGTGTTGGAAGTGTTTTGGAAGCATTTGAAGTCTTCCGGAAGCAATATCATGTCTTCTGGAAGTAGTATTAAGTGTTCCAGGAGCAGTAGCAAGTCCTTTGGAGGCAGTTCAAATATTCTGAAAACATTTTAAATCTTTTGGAAGCAATGTCACGTCTTCCAGAGGCAGTATTGGGTCTTCAAGAAGTTGTTTAACTCTCCTGGAAGGAGTGTCAAGTTTTGGTGGAAGCATTTCAAGTCGATATCGTATTGAATGAAATTGGTTCTTCCAGGTCGATTTGAAAATAATCCAGAAAATTTTCCAATTAAGTTCTTTTAATGTGTAGTTGGTATCTGACTTTCTTTGCTTTCTTTACCCATTAAGTTTGTTATTTATTCATTCTAGCTGGCTGATATATCATCACTTAGCCCCTTATACTTTATCCGCTTCTTTGGAAATAACTTTTTTTACTCTTTTATAGTAATATAATGACCATTTTAATGTGTTCTGTACTGTACTAGATCTTTTGCTTCTATTATTGATGTGTTGATTCTGTTGTAGTGTTACCGATCACTACATTCAAAGGATAACCATACCGGTAATTTATGAAAATATATTGTCCCATAGTATTTAATTACGAAATAAAGTCAAATGGTTTATATTGTTTTTTTGCGATGAAAATATTTTCTGCCAGCAGTTTTATAAGCAGTATCAAATCTTCAGGAAGCTTTTCTTTAAGTCTTTTAGAAGTAGTATCCAGTCTTTTGGAAGTATTTCAAGTCTTTTAGAAGCAATATCAAATCTTATTAAAATATTGTAAGTCTTCTAGAAAGCTTTTAAGTTTTCTAGAAACAGTATCAAATCTTCCAAGGGCTGTATCAAGTTATCTGGAAGCATTTCAAATCTTTTCGAGGCAATTTCAAGTCTTACAAAGGCAATACAAAGTGTTTTGGAAACATTTCAAATCTTCCAGAGGCAAGAAGCATCAAGTCTTGTGAATGTATTGAAAGTCTTCTGGAAACCTTGTAAGTCTTCTATAAGCAGTATTAAATCTTCAATGGGGAGTATTAAGTGTTCTGGAAGCATTTCAAGCGTTCTAGAAGTAGTTTGAATCTTCCAGAGATAATCCCAAGTCTTTTGGAAACATTTCAAGTCTTCCAGGAGCAATACTAAATGTTTTGGAAGCATTTCAAGGCTTCTATAACCAGCACCAAATCTTCTGAATGTATTTCTTCCGAACCAACCCACCCTTTTAAGTCTTCTAGAAGCAGTATCAAGTATTTCAAAGGGAACATTAAGTATTCTTAAAGCATTTCAAGTCTTCTAGAAGTAGTTCAAGTCTTCCAGAGGCAATGTCAAGTCCTCTACAACCAGTGTCAAGTCTCCTAGGGCAAGTATCAAGTTTTCTAGAAGCATTTAAAGTCTTTTGGAAGCAGTATAAAGTCTGCCAAAGGCAGCATCAAGTCTTCTGAAAGTCTTGTATAACCAGTACTAAATTTTCAGGAGGTATTGCTAGTCTTCTGGAAACATTTCAGTTTTTCTGGGCGCAATACGAACTCTCGAAGATATTGCTACACCATTTATATTTTCAAATATATTTCGTTAAAGAACACAGTCTCTGTGAATTTCTGGTCAGATTTTTATGATACTCACAGAATCAAATTCAAATTTGTTGAAATTAAAATAATTTAATCCTATTATCTCCCTATATTTAGAAAGGTATGATCCTCTTAATCCGGCCCTTCGTCAATAATCCCGGTTTTGTTCACATTAGTAAAGAGACGAAGTTATAAAACCGATCTTGATATGGAAGACTTGTACGTTGTTGTACTTCGTTTTTTTTATATAATACTTGCTGATTCAAGGAATTTTTTTTAGGATTTCTGATTTCTATTGGTATTACCTGCGATCCGAATAAAGTTTCTGATGTTTTCAATCAGGATTCATTAATATCATTCGATCGAGCGTTAGTAACGTGATTCATGTCTGATATTCACGTGAAAAGTCACTCATATAGGGCATAAAAAGTCACTCACGCGTACATCTCTAATTTCTAACTTATTTAAATAATATCAATTCCGTTCTACATCAAACAATCCAACCCATCCAACCATCGTTCAATTATTTCCTAGATTTTTTTGTATGAAGATGAATAAGTACAGCTCAAAAATTGTTTGAAAATTTAATAATTTCCTAGAAAAAAAATAGGCGAAATCTTGAAGTTAAGAAACAGTCCTTTGCAATTAGGGAGCATAATTCAGATACACCCTGTATATTAAAATTTGTTTATTTCATAACAAAAATAATTTACAAGATTTTAGTATATTATTACGTTGCTATATTTATTATGTGTATAAAATTGTTTGTGCATACGGAACAGGAGATTCTGGGAAAGCAACCTACGTCACCGCGGGCGGCGTTTTTATTCCCGTTTTCTCAGTATCGTGCCGCATATAACTTCCGTATCCGCCCGTACAATCGGATGTTTTGCATTTGCACTCGGTGGGAACCACATTTTTGTATTAAATCCACGTATATGGTTAAACTCCACACAACTAAGCGCCGTTCAAAATTTTAATTGCTTATTTTTTTAAGATACTATTAATATTGAGATTGATTAGGACGCTTTTGTGATGTGTTAAATTTAATAAAGTGAATAGATCTCGTTTTTTGTTTAATTATAGCGCCCCATGGAGGGCAAAGGTCGTACTACGTAGTCACTATTAATATGATGAGTAGGATGAGTGTCAATTAAGATGTAAGTAATGTCTTTGTTCACGGCATCCACAAAAATTGTTATCGTATTGGAAAGAATTATATTTTTTATTTTGAAGAAGTTAAGACATGTTGACAATTTAGAATTTGTTGGAGCCAACAAAATTCCAGAATTAATAACTTCTTCATATTTAAAGTTATCTGAAAATATACTTAACTGTAACGTTAGTTAAGAGTTAATCTTGCATGTTAAAGTTGTTATAAAAATTTGAAGTTGAAGGAAGTTGATGCTTGGCGTGGATTAGGGATGCGAGAAACATCTTTAAGAGTTGGCGAGCGAAATGCGAGTTGGTTGACAAATTAAAAATTGTGCTGTTGGACACGCACTATATTCGTAAAAAGATAGTATAATATGTGTCTCAAAAAAATATATTTATAATGAGAAGAACATTGTTTTTGGACATAGAATGAAATGGAAAAGCTGTTCAAATATACATTGTGTACGTAAAGTATGGAATAAATTCGATATAAACTTTGGGGATGATCTTAGAAAAAAAGGCATAATTATCTATGTTAAATTTTTTAGCTCGCATTTTTTGAGTTAATATTGAAATGTAGAGTGTCCCAAAATTAGATACCATGTCTAAGTTAACATTTTCAAGTAGGAACTCCCATTTTTTATTACATTCATAGAGTCTACGTTAAATCTAGTTTCAACACACCAATTATAATTATTTCGATTTCATAAATTAAAAAGATAAAATTCTTTTAAATCACCTCACTTTTTGAGGTAAAATTGAATAATCTAGGTTACATCATCATATCTCAAAGAAGAATTGGGATACTATTATGAAATAAAAATCATTTTGAAGCAAATTTAATCTAGTTTTAACACACCAATTATAATTTCTTGGATTCCATAAATTAAAAAGATACAATTTTCTTAAATCGCCTTTCTCGTTATTGAGGTTAAATTGAATAATCTAATTTACATCATCATATCTCAAAAACGAATTGAGATATTACTATGAGATAAAAATCATTTTGAAGCAAATTTAATCTAGTTTTAACCCCAATTATAATTATTTCGATTCCATAAATTAAAAAGATAAAAATTTTTTAAATCACCTCTCTTGTTATTGAGGTTAAATTGAATAATCTAATTTACATCATCATATCTCAAAGACGAATTGAGATATTATTATGAAATAAAAATCATTTTGAAGCAAATTTAATCTAGTTTTAACACACCAATTATAATTATTTCGATTCCATAAATTAAAAAGATAAAAATTTTTTAAATCACCTCTCTTGTTATTGAGGTTAAATTGAATAATCTAATTTACATCATCATATCTCAAAGACGAATTGAGATATTATTATGAAATATAAATCATTTTGAAGTAAATTTAATCTAGTTTTAACACACCAATTATAATTATTTCGATTCCATAAATTAAAAAAATTAAATTTTTTTAAATCACCTCTCTTGTTATTGAGGTTAGATTGAATAATCTAATTTACATCATCATATCTCAAAGACGAATTGAGATATAATTATGAAATAAAAATCATTTTGAAGCAAATTTAATCTAGTTTTAACACACCAATTATAATTATTTCGATTCTATAAATTAAAAAGATAAAAATTTTTTAAATCACCTCTCTTGTTATTGAGGTTAAATTGAATAATCTAATTTACATCATCATATCTCAAAGACGAATTGAGATATTATTATGAAATATAAATCATTTTGAAGTAAATTTAATCTAGTTTTAACAACACACCAATTATAATTATTTCGATTCCATAAATTAAAAATATTAAATTTTTTTAAATCACCTCTCTTGTTATTGAGGTTAGATTGAATAATCTAATTTACATCATCATATCTCAAAGACGAATTGAGATATAATTATGAAATAAAAATCATTTTGAAGCAAATTTAATCTAGTTTTAACACACCAATTATAATTATTTCGATTCCATAAATTAAAAAGATAAAAATTTTTTAAATCACCTCTCTTGTTATTGAGGTTAAATTGAATAATCTAATTTACATCATCATATCTCAAAGACGAATTGAGATATTATTATGAAATATAAATCATTTTGAAGTAAATTTAATCTAGTTTTAACACACCAATTATAATTATTTCGATTCCATAAATTAAAAAAATTAAATTTTTTTTAATCACTTCTCTTGTTATCGAAGTTAAATTGAATAATCTAATTTATATCATCATATCTCAAAGACGAATTGAGATATAATGAAATAAAAATCATTTTGAAACAAATTTAATCTGGTTTTAACCCCAATTACAATTTCTTCGATTCCATAAATTAAAAAGATAATTTTTTTTTAATTACCTCTCTTATTATTGAGGTTAGATTGAATAATCTAATTTACATCATCATATCTCAAAGACGAATTGAGATATTATTATGAAATAAAAATCATTTTGAACCACATTTAATCTGGTTTTAACACACCAATTATAATTATTTCGATTCCATAAATTAAAAAGGTAATTTTTTTAAATCAGCTCTCTTGTTATTGAATACTTGAGAACTATTTTCACGCCTAATTTTTAGTTTTTAAGAGCTGTAAATAGAAAAAACCAATAGTCTTTTAACATACATCGTTTGAATTTAAATACTGCAACAGCTTCAAGCGATTATAATTTCTTTCGTTTCTTGTGTGATCGTTTCTTGTGTGAAAACATTCTCGCAAATGTGCTATCCGGAAAATAAATTTTCGAGCAAATAGTACACCGTTTAAAAAATATGTATGTTTCCTAAACAATTAATAGACAACGTGAAGCCCTTAGCCTGGTTTAGATCCAGTTACTTTAAATTTGGTTCAGCAATTGCATACTGCAGTAGATATAGAAAGGATTTTTTCCTCTTTTGGTTTAATACCTTCCCCTATCAGAAATAGATTAGGGAACGACAAAGCAGCAAAATTAGTTTCCATATTTAAGGAAGTAAATAACAAATAAAATAAAAAAAAGGTTCAAATTTTAGAAATTTTGGTTTAAAGTGTTATTAATATTATAAATACTTTATAATATTATTTATTGTGTCTTTTAGAAATAATCCTTTACGCAAAGTCCTATGATCTTTATGAACAGGTTTTAAACTGTTTAGTTTAATTTAGTTTAAAACATGTTAGGTTTCATATGTTTAAAACATGTTTAAAACAAGTTTAAAACAAATAGGTTTTAAGAAATCGTTTAAAACTAACAACCCTGATTACTACAGCCTGGTTATCCTATATTTATTATTCGTCTTCCATCAAAAAACAATTAGGGAAGTTTTATTTTGTTTTTTTTTAGTATACAAACTTAAAGTATTAAAGCTAAATGTTTAATCTTTTAGTACATCTACAAAATTGAATATAGCAATCAATTAATCGATTTTTTCAACAAACGGGTTTGTTAAAATCGTTGCATTCCAATGAATCCGTTCAGAAATCCGTTTCAATGCGCCGCTTCTTGGTGCCTTCGCCGCCGCCACCGCCGTAAAGTCACTCTTTCCCCCCCACCATAATCGTTGTCGCCGCCGCCTTTTGCTACTCACTCCCGTTCGTCGTTGTCTTCCCTTCGCCTCCCCACGGTCGCTCTAAGGTCGTTCGATTATGAATGAAGTCGCGAGCCCCCTCCCCTCGCGGTCACGGTGCCCCTTCACGACTCTGGGCCCATTCATTCCCGATTCAGTAGTTGTAAAAACATCGCGACGGTTGCCACGTAGCGTCGTCCTCGTCGTTCTCGTCGTCGTTCCGTCTCCTTTTAACTTCCAGAACGACGTTTCGCGATTTTACTTTTAATGTTGTACTTCTTTATTTTATTTTCTTTTTCGGGGTTACTCTTTTCTTTTTGATAATTAATTTAAAAACTGTATTGAAACATTGTTACACATCTTTTTGGTGGGAAAGAAGAAAATAGTGGATGTATTAAAGGAAGCTTTTGGGTAAGTTATCGAGTCCTGACTCCGGTTCAGTTTAAAGTCGGCTACGAAAGTCGCAAAAGAAAGTTATGAATGGGCCGAAACGTAACCGTTTTAACCAAGTTGGTGGGGAGCCGGTTAAATTGGCGAACGCCGCCAGCTTATTGCACGTGTTTTTCTCTTTTATGTCTTTTTTATTATTTTCTTTTGTAAATGTTTACTGCGGAGTTTCTAGATTTATCTCTTTTTTAACCAATTGTTTTCCTAGATTCTGCGTTGTAATAAAAATTTAAATAATCGTGTTGTTTTCGAAATTTTTAAGGATCGTTTTAATTTTATGAATGATTTATGATGATACTAAATTTTTTTGTAATTTAAGGTTTTCCTGTATTACTCATACAATTTATTAAACCTTGATGAAGCTTTTATGTAACACCTAAATTTATATTCCTATCATTACTATCAATTTTAATTTAATAATTGATAATTTCATTTCTCGTTTATTGCTAAATTACATCGATTACAACATCAATCAAACTTTGCACACTTTTTTCACGCTTCACATAAACGATTTCCTATTATAAAATAAAACTTTGTTCCTATTTACTTTCTAGTTGCTTGAAGTTATTAAAGAGAAAGTCACCAGAATGTAGTTAAAAAGTAATCAACAAAAATTATCCATTTAAAGTTGTAATAATCATTAATTTAATAAACAATCTCGTAATTCCACGAGAAATTTCCATTTAAAATTTACATCAAAAACGTCGTTTTTAGTTATTACTCCAATTTTTTTTAATAATCTTTATAATAAATTAAACTTCTGCGAATTAGATAGATACAAAGTAATCGAGGTCTGAACCGGATCAGGCACAATAAGAAATATCAATTAAAGAACGACATCCGGTTGTACCACATAAATTAATAGACCATTGTATTCAAAAATGTGTTTCCATGCTCGATTTGTATCGAACCTGGGTGCCTTTATTAAGAATCGGTCTCCGCGTGAAACTTTGTAACGGTTAAAATATGGTATATTAGCATAACAGAAGTCGTCTATAAACAATTTAGTTTATCTCGAACTTTCATATTAACCCCGCTTCTTGAATACTAATGGTACAAGATAAAAATGAAAATTAGCTATTGTTAAAAGGTTTGAAAGAAAAAGAGTTTAAAAGGAAACAAATTAAACCTAAAAGATTGTATTAAGGTATAGTAAAACCTTGGTAAAACGGAGTTTAATGGGGAATTGAGTCATGCAAAATATCTTTAACAAATTATGAGCCGTTAAAAGCCGGATCTTGGGCATTTAGATTGAAAATGCATCGCGAATTGAGTGTTTGGATGATGCAAATGTAGAATAATCCAGAAAATGGGAGCGAACCGATAAAACTAATGTTGAAAAGAGAAGATAGATATAGATAGAATTTTTAACAAATTAAGAATCGTAAAAAGTTTGTAACTTGAGCATCATATTAAAAATAAATCAAGAATTGAGTTCATGAATGAAAATATAAAAAATGATAAAAACACAGAAAATGGTTTGACTTATTACACTTACAAAGAGCTATTCAAAAATTAAATAAATAATGGAAGGATGATGAGATATAAGACGAAAGAACGCTTGGTGTATGAAACTAGAAGAGTGAGGCATCTGATAAATTAGATTTGCAACATTTTAAGATCCAACCCAAGTCCACAAACAAGTAGTGTTCAAGGAAGAAGATGAAGTCTTCATATAAATAAAATTTTTATCAAATTAAGTAATCATTGAAAGATGGGATCTTGGGCATTTAATTGCATTTAATTAAAAATGGATCACGGATTGATTTCATCGATGAAAATATAGAAAATCAGATAATAACACAGAAAATTGATTGGCCAGGACATCTGGAAAGGATAATCTTGATGGTGATAAAACATGAAAAGATGGTGAGATAGGGGACGCAAGAGCACTTGGTGCTCAAAACGAAAAGCATATGATAGATTAGATTGGCGAGATTTTAAGAACCATGAAACAACTATTGCTGAAGTAGAGCAAATCTAGGGAAGTAAAAATATTTAGTATGTTGCGATTAATTGATGATATCGTGACTTCTACAGATAAGGGAAAGTATACTGTAGTGGTCTTCCTTAACTTTTAGAAAGCTTTTGATACTGCCGTTTTGGGCAATTTGCTGCGAAGCATGGGATTGGAGCGCTATCCTTGTTACAAGAGTATCTTAATAACAGAATACAAAGAGCAAAAATTGGTGAAGAATTGTCCCATGAAGTTAAAGTACTCTGAACACTACACAATTTATCAAACGTCTTCAACATTAAGTAAAATGTACCTGTACGCAAATGATATTCAGTGCTTCCTATCGTTTGATGAAGCAGATAAGAATCGTGCACAAATGCTTATTAATGAGGACTTATTTATGAAAAAATCTCCGAAACGGGTCTAAAGATTCAAATTTTTTGTGCATATTTTAATTTTTTTCCGCCATTTTTGAACGAGTTATGACGTCATCAAAGATTTTTATGTCGGAATATGAAAGAGGGTTTTTTTCTGAATTTTGTACGATAAATATTAATATCGGTTACATAAGAAAATTTTCGAGAAAAGATTATTTAAAGTTTCATTATTTCTTATTTATTTGATACAAAAATAGCAATGGCAGTGCGTAACCATGGCAACCAATTGTTTTGTTTTGATATTTCCAAGTGTCAAAATTCAATTTGAATTGAATTATTATTACTATTGTACTTGAGTTATAAAAGCAGCAATAACTTGTTGGATCAAGCGCATAAAAAAACGAACCTCGAAGAATCTTGCATCTCAAGTGCAATAGTAATAATAATTCAATTCAAATTGAATTTTGATACTTGGAAATGTCAAATCAAAACAATTGGTTGCCATGGTTACGCACTGCTACTGCTATTTTTGCGTCAAAAGAATGGGAAATAATAAAATTTTAAAGGAATTTTTCTCGAAAATTTTCTTACGTAGCCGATATTAATATTTATTGTGCATAATTCAGAAAAAATTGTCTTTAATATTGCGATATAAAAAATGGGGCGTTTCATTTAAAAAGAACTTCGACGACAAATGTAGAATAATTCAGAGATTGAAGGTGAATAGATGAACCAAACTGAATCCACAATGTTGGAAGAAAAAAATAAGGTCCTTATAGAGATAAAATTTTTAATAAATTAAGAATTGTTAAAAGATGGGATCTTGAGCATCAAGATTAAAAATGAATCAAGAATTGAGTTGATGGATGAAAATATAAGGAAATAATCTCTACAGTTACAAAGAGCTATTGAAAAATTAAATTAATAATGGCAGGATGATGAGATATTGGACGAAAGAACGCTTGGTGTATGAAACTAGAAGAGTGAGGCATCTGATAAATTAGATTTGCAATATTTTAAGATCCAACCCAAGTCCACAAACAAGTAGTGTTCAAGGAAGAAGATGAAGTCTTCATATAAATAAAATTTTTATCAAATTAAGTAATCATTGAAAGATGGGATCTTGGGCATTTAATTGCATTTAATTAAAAATGGATCACGGATTGATTTCATCGATGAAAATATAGAAAATCAGATAATAACACAGAAAATTGATTGGCCAGGACATCTGGAAAGGATAATCTTGATGGTGATAAAACATGAAAAGATGGTGAGATAGGGGACGCAAGAGCACTTGGTGCTCAAAACGAAAAGCATATGATAGATTAGATTGGCGAGATTTTAAAAACCATGAGACAACTATTACTGAAGTAGAGCAAATCTAGGGAAGTAAAAATATTTAGTATGTTGCGATTAATTGATGATATCGTGACTTCTACAGATAAGGGAAAGTATACTGTAGTGGTCTTCCTTAACTTTTAGAAATCTTTTGATACTGCCGTTTTGAGCAATTTGCTGCGAAGCATGGGATTGGAGTGCTATCCTTGTTACAGGAGTATCTTGATAACAGAACACAAAGAGCAAAAATTGGTGAAGAATTGTCCCATAAAGTTAAAGTACTCTGAACACTACACAATTTATCAAACGTCTTCAACATTAAGTAAAATGTACCTGTACGCAAATGATATTCAGTGCTTCCTATCGTTTGATGAAGAAAATAAGAATCGTGCACAAATGCTTATTAATGAGGATTTATTTATGAAAAAATCTCCGAAACGGGTCTAAAGATTCAAATTTTTTGTGCATATTTTAATTTTTTTCCGCCATTTTTGAACGAGTTATGACGTCATCAAAGTTTTTTATGTCGGAATATGAAAGAGGATTTTTTTCTGAATTTTGTACGATAAATATTAATATCGGTTACATAAGAAAATTTTCGAGAAACAATTATTTAAAGTTTCATTATTTCTTATTTATTTGATACCAAAATAGCAATGGCAGTGCGTAACCATGGCAACCAATTGTTTTGATTTGACACTTCCAAGTGTCAAAATTCAATTTGAATTGAATTATTATTACTATTGTACTTGAGCTATAAAAGCAGCAATAACTTGTTGGATCAAACACATAAAAAAAACGAACCTCGAAGAATTTTGCATCTCAAGTGCAATAGTAATAATAATTCAATTCAAATTGAATTTTGACACTTGGAAATGTCAAATCAAAACAATTGGTTGCCATGGTTACGCACTGCTACTGCTATTTTTGCGTCAAAAGAATGGGAAATAATAAAATTTTAAAGGAATTTTTCTCGAAAATTTTCTTACGTAACCGATATTAATATTTATTGTGCATAATTCAGAAAAAAATCGTCTTTAATATTGCGATATAAAAAATGGGGCGTTTCATTTAAAAAGAACTTCGACGACAAATGTAGAATAATCCAGAGATTGAAGGTGAATAGATGAACCAAACTGAATCCACAATGTTGGAAGAAAAAAATAAGGTCCTTATAGAGATAAAATTTTTAATAAATTAAGAATTGTTAAAAGATGGGATCTTGAGCATCAAGATTAAAAATGAATCATGAATTGAGTTGATGGATGAAAATATAAGGAAATAATCTCTACAGTTACAAAGAGCTATTGAAAAATTAAATTAATAATGGCAGGATGATGAGATATTGGACGAAAGAACGCTTGGTGTATGAAACTAGAAACGTGAGGCATCTGATAAACTAGATTGGCAATATTTTAAGATCTAACCCAAGTCCACAGACAACTAATGCTAAAAAAAAGGTGGTCTTCATATAGATAAAAATTTTACAAAATTAAGGGTTATTTAAAGATGGGATTTTGGCCATTTGGATTAAAAATAGATCAGGGATTGATTTCGGGGATGAAAATACAGAAAATCATATTTTTAGAATTTTGACACTTGGAAATGTCAAATCAAAACAATTGGTTACCATGGTTACGCACTGCTACTGCTATTTTTGCGTCAAAAGAATGGGAAATAATAAAATTTTAAAGGAATTTTTCTCGAAAATTTTCTTACGTAACCGATATTAATATTTATTGTGCATAATTCAGAAAAAAATCGTCTTTCATATCGCGATATAAAAAATGGGGCGTTTCATTTAAAAAGAACTTCCACGACGTCATAACTCGTTTAAAAATCTCGGAAAAAATTTAAAATATACACCAATAAATTGCAAAAATTTGTATCCTTTGACTCATTTCAGCGATTTTGTCGTAAATTGTAATGATTTTATCGAATTTATCCGTTACTTTTGAAACGCACTGTATACATATAACGTTGCAACTTATCATAAGTTAAAAATTAATCCGGATAAGTCAGCGTGTGTCTGCTTTGGGAGAGCGAAAGGTGTTAATATCTTGAATTTTTGATCTTGGTACCAACATGAAGATCATTCTAGATTAATGTTTTTGGTTTTTCAATCTGCGTACATCTAATTGTATACAAAAGGTTCAGAATAGTTGTTTTTGATACATATATGGCATTCGTGAGTTTAATAGAGTCTCTCACAAGCTTAAGAATGCAGAGTGGCTGAACATGAGAACGCGGCGAGAGGTTATAGTCTATTGTTGTTACATAAGGTTGTCACAACACGCATTCTCGGCTATCTTTATGACAAAATTACTTTCAAGGTTGCAAGTACTGCAAGCAAAGATCAAAAGATGGTATCTACCCACCAAAGCATAGAACGTTTCTGTTTCATAGATCCTTTACGTACCATGTATATAAATTATATGGAAGTTTGTCTATTCATTACAAACAGTTAAACTCAAAACATTTTAGACAGAATTTATATACTGATACATTTTTGCATCAATATACAACTTTAGTATGGTTTGACCTGTGTTTAAAATAGTTACATGGATGTATATGTACATTTTTCTTTGTATTATTTATGTTCAGAAAATGTTAATTTTTGTTTATTAGTTATGCCGAATTTATTCGTAGAATGGTTAGAGCAGATTATTATCTGGAACCACAATGTATTCATTTGACATATATTATGCTGTTAATTTAAGTAATATTTTGTCAATCTTGTTTAATTCATATATTGTTAATCTTGTTATTATTTTGCTATTATTCTTTTTGTTATTATTATTATTTTACTTCTGTTGTTTCCATTTTTATTTATTATTTGTTTTTCTCTTTACATTATTGAGTTGTTGTAACAGTTAAAGCAATTTAAACTTTATATGTATATGCATTGTGCAATGAAGACATTATTATTATTATTAATCACTACAGTTATGGAGAGCTATCGAATCAGCAAAGAATCTATGACAAGGATAATGTAATACCGACGTACAACCTAGAAAGTATCTGATAAATTGGATTGGAATTTTTATGAGTTCCAACCACAGACAAATAGTGCTGAAAGAGGTAGATGAAGTCTTCATATAGATAAAATTTTTATCAAATTAAGAATCATTAAATGATGGGATCTTGGGCATTTGGATTAAAAATGTATCACGGATTGAATGCACGCATGACAATATAGAAAATCACTTAAAAACACAGAAAATTGTTAGGTTGAGAAATCTGGAAGGAATGGAAGGAGATAAACATTACAGTTACAGAGAACTGTTAAAAATGCAAATAAAACATGAAAAGATGGTTAAATATGGGGACCAATGAACGCTTGGTGCATGAAACTAAAAGCATGAGACATCTGATAGATTATTAAGATTTTAAGAACCATGAGACAACTGGTACTAAACCAGAGTAAATCTAGGGTGGTAATCAGTACAATTATAAAGAGATATCGAAAAAGCAAAGAATCCATGGCAAGGATGATGGCTGGATATAGGTCACTTGGTGTGCAAAACTAGACATCTGATAAATTGGAATGGCAACATGATATTTATGAACAAAGCCCACTTTGTAGTCTGCTAGTGCTGAAAGAAAATGAAGTCTTTAAATAGATAAGATATTGAAGTAAAACCGTATACCTCCTTCCTTCAACACGCATTTTTGACAGTAATGATTCGCTAAACCGAATCAATTAAATTCAGCAACTCACATTTAGATGTTGTCAAAAAGTATTATAAACACATATTTGTGGATTGTCTGCAATTTATCTTGCAGTATACAGAGTGAGTCAATAGTGCGGGGGCGCAAGATCGTGGCTTTAGTGTTGAAAATAACAAAATTGTTTTTTTTTGCTATCATACATTACCATCATAGCTACATCGATTAAAATTATTTTCAGCTATACAGGGTGTTTCACTATACGAGGACCGTACTCAAGTTAATTTTTTTAAAATGGAATCCTATATACATTATCGTCAATATTTAGTAATAGTACTGATAACAAATTTTAATTTGATCACATGATTTTTTAAAAAAATCACAAAATGATGAATAACTTGGCAACCTTGCATTTAAAATTTGAAAACATGATATGCACTTATAGTATTCAAAATAGGTAATTATCATACATTATCATGTCCCATAGTGCACGGTCCTGGAAGAGTAAAACACCTTGTATAGCTTAGTTTCAGGTATACAGGGTGTAATAATAATAACATTTTTTTTTATTCTCAACAGTAAAGCCACAATCTTTCGTTTCGTCCTCACACTATTGTCTCACCCTGTATATAATACACAGAACCTTTTACTACTTTCGTCACTTTTAAAATTGTTTGTCCCAGCGTCTTTGTGGACAGAACTGCCTAATTTGCTGCCCATACATCATTATACTGCTAACCAGACCTTCAAACATAATCGTCCTCGTTGTCACATTCCTTTCAAAGACTCTATCCCCGAACCAATACTTATCCCATCTCCTTATTTGCTTTTTTTTGCCATTGCTTTCACATGCGACCCCTAACTATTATCTTCCCTAAACACATACCCCAAGTATACTCCTCGATCTCCTTTCACTTCCAACCCCTTTCCCCTAAAATAACTTTGCAAGGTCTTTATTATATCCATCTCCACCGCTTCTTTTGCCATGACCACGATGTCATCCGCGTACGTAGACATATGCACGTTTCTATCTCCCACCATCACTTCCTCAATCTATTTTCCAAGTCAGCTGTATACAATGCAAACAGGGGACACGTAAACAATGATCACAGCCTCGGTACCTTCGTCGTTCAGAACACATCGTTAAGCTAATCCCCCATTTTTATCCTAGCCATAGTCTCCATGTATATTTCCTTCACTATCGCTATTAGATGATTGGATCACGAATCACCCTCCTCGCCATCTCCTCCCACAATTTCCCCCTATCTACCTTATCCAAAGCCGCCTTCAAATCTATAAGCAGGGCGTACAATTTTCCCCCTTTCTTATCCAGCTCCTTATCTGCCAGATGCTTAAACACGTACACGTTGTCGATTGGTTCTACCGTCCCGAAAGCTTGCTTGCCCATCTGTCAAAATTTTCCCCAACTCCATTTCCTCCTCCAGTCTTCCCAATAGTACTGTCGTGTATACCTTGTATGCCGAGTCAAGTAACTTCATTCCCCTGTAGCTATCTACACTTCCCTTATTACCCTTTTTTGTATACTGGACAAATTACCCCCACTTTCTATCCCTCCGAAATCCAACCCTCTCCCAACACGCTATTCATCCCTTCCAACAACTTCATTTTCACCACCCTTGATGCTTCTAACCATGCCTCGTTATGGATCCCATCTTCTCTTGGCGTCTTACATTTCTCCAACCCTCTATGCACTGCTTCCATTTCCTCTCCCCATCTCCCCCACAGCCTCCCAACCCCGTTATCTTTGTTTCAACCCCTCCCAATAATCCCATAAAGTAACCTTTCCATTCTGTCATGTGTATTTCGCTGGTGATCCTGTCTTTTCCCTTCATTATCTTTTTCAGATACCCCCAAACGTCCCCTTCTCTTTGTACCCCTTTAATTTTTGCCTCCTCCTTCTCCCTCAGTTCTGTATGAACTATTGTAACATTCAAAGACATGTTGATGAGTTTGCAGTCTGCCAACTTCTTGGCGGCATGAGTTATTACTGTTTCAAACACTATACATTATCTTAAAAACTGCTAACTTGTTAGCAACACGTGCTATTATGTCTCCAAAGTCATGCTTATTAATCTGAAGTCTACCAACTTATTGGCAGCTTAAGCTGTTGTCTCCAAATACTGTGCTTTATCTTAAACACTATCAACATGTTGGCAGTATGAGTTTTTGTATCTCCAAAGTCCTGTTCATCATTTTAAGGCCTGGAACTTGTGGCTGCGTGAGCTATTACTGTTCCACAGACTATATGTTAACTTAAAAACTGCCAACTTGTTGGCAACATGAACTATTATGTCTCCAAAGTCATGCTTATTAATCTGAAGTCTACCAACTTATTGGCAGCTTAAGTTGTTATGTCTCCAAAGACCTGCTCATCAGTTTGAAGTCTGCCAACCTGTTGACAGCATGAACTTTTACTGTGCCAAATACTGTACTTTATCTTAAAGACTATCAACATGTTGGCAATATGCTTTTATGTATTTCCAAAGTCCTGTTCGTTTTTTTTGAGGTCTGCCAACTTGTTGGCAACGTAAGCTATTACTGTTCCACAGACTATATATTAACTTAAAAACTGCCAACTTGTTGGCAACATGAGCTATTATGCCTTCAAAATCTCTCTCATCAGTTTGAAGTCTTCTAACTTGATGGCAACATGAACTATTATCAGTGTTGTTGTACTCAAGAAAATAAATGCTTTAAAATTTGTACTGAAAATGAAAAAAAAATGTACTGAGTGAGAAACTTGAACTTTTTCTTGCTTCAACTTTAGTATGATTACAGCTTATGATTACGCAATATTTTTGTTACATCTAAAACTTTGGTAATTTCAATTAATTTTTCATTTTTGAAATTTATCTACTCTTTACTTCGTTGCACCATGAAACATAAAAATTGATACAATTTAACGGTACCACCATAGGATGTGCGTCAAATATTTTATTCACATTTTCGTTAACAATTTCTTCAACTTCACATTTCAGGGAAGTGTGAAGTTTCGAGGATTGATGTCAAATGCCTCATTTTGAAATATTTTATGTTTCTTGTAAAATTTTATTTTCATTTGAAAATGCAATGTTATACTTGGTAATATTACATGAAATCTTGGACATTTACTTTGACAATGAAGATTCATTTTTATAACAATATGTACAATATGTTGGAGAAATTGAAAATATAACTTATTCTCATTTTTAATGATTCATTCAAGTCTTGGTACTATAAGCTATTACTGTTCCAAACACTATATATTATTTTAAAAACTACCAATTTGTTGGCAGCATGAGCTATTATGTCTCCAACGTCCTGCTCATGAATTTAAAGTCTCCCAACTTAGGTTTAGTGTTTTGTTTGTTATTGTTCAAAATCATAGGTAAATTGTTGATTTGTTGGTTGGTATGTGAATGTATATAAGTGTTGTCGTCAATTTCCTCTTCCTCTTTCTATGTGTGAATGTTATACGTTAAGAGTGTTATAATCAAAACCAAGAAAACATTTTCTTACGAGCGAATTAAAGGGGGATTAGTGATTAATCCAGAAAAATTGAAGGAATCGCTACTTCAGGTATTTCTGGGATTTTACGGTTTTGTTAATAATAATAAGAAACGTTTGTATCCGTATTTCTTTTCCAATTTTAGGATTTAATTCACCAATTAACGCTTTGTTTGAAATTTCCGGAGAGGAGGCAAATTTCTTTGTTTTTTGTTATGTGTAATGTTCATTGATATTTCTTAGTGATCCTCATTTAAAGCTTCTTCTAATTATAAGTTTTGTTGTTTTCCTTTTTTTTAATACGAAATCCATTGGTTGTTTCTGAGATTCTCCAGTGGTGCTTCTTGTTAGAAGAAAAATTGGTGAAAGACTGGTGAAGTTGCAGGAGAGGCCTTTTGTTGTTTGATCTTTAATATATGAAATTATCTTACTAGTGGAGTAAAATTACGATTTAATTGTATTTGACAGCACTAGTAGCCTTTTCTTTGTTGGAAAAAACTTTTTTTTACCTTAAATTATTAATTTCTCCGTAAGAAAATCTCTTTTACTTTATATTCCAGTTTATGATTTAATTAAGCTCCAAAACTGTTTGTCTTATCTATATTTATACACCATTAGTTAAAAGATATGAGAATTGTCAAAGTGGAACAAAAAGAATCATAAAGTTGTGATGATAACATTTCCAAGAATTAATGCTCATTCTCACTCTCAGAATTTTATTAAATTCTGAGACTGAGATTACCCAAACCTTTATCATTTTCCAACATCTATATCTATTACTAAATACTCCTTAAAATTTGATATTAAATAAGTGTAAACATCCGGCGTATTAAGTAAAAGAAAACAAAAAAATATATATCTGTTATCAGTTATGCATCGTTCTGTTATCGCATGTTTACATAATTATTATAACAAACAAAGTAAAGTTTATTGCGTGACAAAAAATGTTATATTTGAGTGGTTTAGATGTATCGTTAAATGTTTCAATGACTTTTAACGTAATTGCTTAATTTTGTTTTTTTGTTGTATTCTTTATCTGAGTGGCACTCAAGATAATCTGTTGACGTTTATAAAATTGCAAATGTTTGTCGTGTACATACTCTTGAAGGGACACTCTAGAAGATTGAAAATTCACATTCTCGTTTGGACGGTGTCACCGTGAAACGAACCGACTATATTTCACACGCGTGAATGTCCCAGTAGGTGGTTGTAGGTAGACAATTTCGACCTGTCGCTATTTACAACTGGAGGAAATGGTGCATTACCCAACAAGAGAGAGACTCGATATTGCGTAGGTGGTAACATTTACCAATTGTGTATAAAACCGGACCAACTCTAAACTATACAAATTCGATTTTTTTAGCTTAATGCTTTTTTTTAAAACTTGATACTTTAAATAATTTATGTTGTTGGATGTGGTGTTGTAGCGTATAGAGAAAGTATTGGTGGAGGTAGTGAAGAAATCGGGAATGGGAAAAAAACGTTAATGATTAAAAACAGATGGTTTTCTTACTTTAAAGACTGCAAGTGCAAGGCACTCGGAATTGTAATCGTGGGTGCACCGTCTTTTACTTGCTATAATGGGAGCAACCTGCGTCGGTATGAATATGGAATTGACACCAACGCAGCCAAACGGGCGCGCATACCACGTATTTACCAGCGGTGTTGGTGCCTTTTCACATTAGTACTATTAGAAAACGTGTTTTAAACAGTTTTGGACCGATGTTTTGTAATTTTCTAGAGGCTTATCTGGATATTTAGGTTGGATGGTGGGCAGAAAATCAATAAACTCATTGACAATTGGGCACAGTTTACATAAATTAATTTAAATAACACAATTATTTGCATAGCTTATTTTTTATTAATTGTAAACAGCTGAGTGGATGTCTTATTCAGCTGTCGTCTTCTTTTTGTTCAAGGTCCAAGGTTGCACTTCCTGTTTTCTACAAACCGATAAGATAAACTCGTTCTGTTACTACATAACCAATATTTACACCGGGCCGGAACTTACAAGTAGAGCAAACACCTTGTACCCTTCCGTTATCTGTGAACTTTTCTTGTTCTCAAATCGTTATTTGCTTTTCAAATAGCAATAAAAAAACCCTCTGACTTTGATATAGATATTATTAATGGATTTTATTGATGTATGAAAGTAATGTTAACCTTCTGTGTGTATAGAGTAAACACCGTTGTAAAAGTATCACGGAAATGCCATTGTAAGCGTACCGTCACGCCGGAAGCGAGTGGTTGTTTCCGTTTTGCAACCGCGCAAAGCGAAATTTGAGCTGCCAAATACTGATTTTGTAATGAATTAAATTCGATTTATTTTTTTTTTAATTCAATTTGATTATGTTTTTATATCTCAATCAACATCTTTTTATTTATGTTATAAATTGTTGGAACATCTGTCCGTTTGTAAGTTTGTTTTAGAGAGTGTGGAATAATAACTTGCTAATTAACTGCTTTCCAAAGAAGTAATGCACACCCGGTCACCGTGAAACGATTCAGAAATCCATTAAGTCGGTCTCGTGTCGTTGCATTTATGCACGAGTTCCTAGTATGGCATCTTCGTGTCGCAATGGCTTATCAAATTGCATATGCTGCCGTAATTCAATCCTCGACCGCGGTCGTTTTGGACTGAAATCCGCCTCTTCTTTGGTACATTTCCTGGTTCTTCCTATTATGTAACAAAACAACCTACGTTTTACTAGTAGATTTTATCTACATCACTTAAAATTCATAATGTTACAATTTATCTCTTTCTCTAGCATGAAATAATTTTTTTACTTTTTTTTTTGAAATATTTTGCATTATCAAATATAAACCATTTATCATAATTTTTCTAAATCTGATACATATTTGCATAAATTGGTTTACAAGATTTTGTTATCCATTTGTTATGATGATTAATTTTGACGCGAAAGCTATGAAGGATTAGAAGATGAGGATTCTTCTCCTAGGCAGCCTATAAATGTGTCGGATGATGACTCATATTATGAAGAATAACCTAATGCTCATTGCAATCATTGAATCTGATGATGATAGCGATACTGAAATGAACAATATCGGTATACTAATCCAAGAAATTCTTGATGCATTGCCTGAGTATTGCTTTGGCAAAACTGGATTTAATTTAAATAGAGTAGAAAACAGCCACTAATTAGACAGAAAATGGTTCTACTTAATATTATGAGAAGGCTTTTAGGAACGAGGAATGTTGTTTTCGTGTTGGGTTCTAATCCCAAAACAATAGATATGTAGTATTTTTTACTTGACCAAGAAATGCTTAGGGAGACTATACACTGGACCAATATGGGGACGGGACAAGATCATTTTTAAGGATAATATAAGAAAGGAAATTAAGGTTTGAGAGCTCAATAAAGAGTATGATTATCTATGGGGGAGGTATTGCGATGGAAAGAGCAACGACTCTTAGAGGATGTGCAGACCAGGTAAAAGTTTGGGAAGAAATGAAGAAATGTTTTGAGGAGAGGGTGGAAAGTAGAGGATATTGTAACATCCTAAGGAAGTGCTGTTGAACAGATTGAGACAAGTGAGAGGCGTTATGTTGAGCAAAGGGAAGGAACCTATAGAAGGATAATGTATTCAAACTTATGCGTAGGAATAAGAAAAAGGCGAACAGATATTGAATGTAAGATGAGAAAACAGGATGTAGAGTGTATGAGGAAGGTTGGGAGTCTTTATGTGATTTCCTGGTGGAATGTAATGAATTGAGAGAGGATCTGATGGATTGGAGCAAAGAATAAAAGTCTCAACGTCGATATTCGCTTATATACCGGTCTGAAGCCAATGCAGGATTCTATTTCTTTAATAACAACATTTGCGAAACTGAGATGAGAATCTGCACAGATAAGACTACCGATTCGGCTGATTGCTGGCGATAATATGCTAAATCGATTATCTGATCTATGTAGATTCTCAATTTCGCATAAGATGTTAGCAAACAAACCTGGTTTTGTGTTGGCTTCTAGTCTTAGTGTTTACAACTACTTCTATATATACAATTTCTTTGCATTATTGGAGCTATATTTAACTTGTTAGTAATGAAACAGCAATAACAGAGTTATAGATGAAATGGAAGCCACTGATTTCTCGAGAGCTTTTGACTTTTTGGATCTTTCGTTGTTAACAATGAGGCTGGGAAGGAGCTGGACTTGGTGAATTGAAGTATCCGACCCTTTTACGTCATTACAATCTCCTTAAATTGGAAGATAGAAGAAAGAATACGTCTGTGTTCTGTCCCAGCTTAATATAAGAGTGCCGAGATTAAGTGCGCGCGTTTTTTATGTGTTTTTGCCAAATTATGCTAACACAAACATAGGTTGTATTGTTTTCTTGATACGTAAATCTCCGAGTCTTTCTGTATTTTGTAATAGTATTTTTGATGTCTTGTGCGTGTTGCTTTAATTGCTCTAATTACTTTGATTGCTTCAATATTACTTAAGATTTGTTTCATCTACGTGCTTTCTCATTTCCATATTTGATTAGTTGTAACATTATATTATCCCCCTTTTCTTGGAACAATGTATATCCGTTGGGATA
This sequence comes from Onthophagus sagittarius, assembly GCA_036711965.1. NCBI lineage: Eukaryota > Metazoa > Arthropoda > Insecta > Coleoptera > Scarabaeidae > Onthophagus > Onthophagus sagittarius. The sequence goes on from JASERS010000003.1 coordinate 10,534,387, forward strand.
ATAAATTATTATTATTATTATTTCAAGTCTTCTGGAAACATTTGAAGTCCTCTGGAAGAATTTCAAGTCTTTTAAGAGCAGTATCAAGTCTGTCAAAAGCAATATCAAGTCATTGGGAAGCATTTTAAATCTTCCAGAAGCATTATCAAGTCTTTCAGGAGCATTTCAACTTTTCTAGAAGCAGTATCAAGTCTTCTAGATGCAGTAGTAAACCTGAAAGTAGTTCAAATCTTCTTGAAATATTTCAAACCTTCTGGAAGTATTTGAAGCCTTCTAGAAGCATTATCAAGTCTTCCACGGGCAGTAATAAATCTTCTGGAAGCAGTTCAAGTCCTCTAGAAACAGTTCAAGTGTTCTGGAGGCATTTCAAGTCTTTTAAAGGCAGTATCAAATATTCCCGAGGCAATATCCGGTTTTTTGGAAACATTTCAAATCTTCTAGAAGCAATATCAAGTTTTCTGGCAACATCTCAAATCTTCCAGAGGCAACATCAAATCTTTTGGAAGCATTTCACATCTTCCTTAAGCAGTAGGAAATCCTCTAGGAGCATTTCACGTTTTCTAGAAGCAGTATCAAGTCTCCTAGAGGCAGTAATATATCATATTAAAATAGCTCAAGTCTTCTGAAAGTATTTCAAGTCTACTGGAAGCATTTGAAGTCTTCGGGAAGCATTTCAAGTCTTCTGGCAACATCTCAAGTCCCAACCCAGAAGCATTGTCAAGTCTTTTGAAAGCATTTTAAATCTTCTAGAAGCAATGTCAAATCCTCTAGGACCATTTCAAGTTTTCTAGAAACGGTATCAAATCTTCTAGAGGCAGTAGTAATCATCTGGGAGTAGATCTGGAAATATTTCAAGTGTTCTGGAATCACTTGAAGTCTTCTGAAAGGATTTCAAGTCTTCTGGCAACATCTCAAGTCGTCTCCGAGGCAATATCAAGTCTTTCACAAGCATTTTAAATCTTCCAGAAGTAGTATCAAGTCCTCCAGGAGCATTTCAAGTTTTCTAGAAGCAGTATCAAGTTTTCTGGAAGTAATATCAAGTCTTCTAGAGGCAGCAGTAAATGTTCTGGAAGCAGTTAAAATCTCCTGGATGCTTTCAAAGTCTTCTGGAAGTATTGTAAGTCTTCTGGATGCATTTCAAGTCTTTTGGCAACATCTCAAGTCTTCCAGAGACAATATCAAGTCTTTTGGAAACATTTTAAATCTTCCGGAAACAGTATCAAGTCCTTCAGAAGCATTTCAAGTTTTATAGAAGCAATGTCTAGTTTTATTTTTAAGGGCAGTAGTAAATCTTCTGGATGCTTTTCCAGTCGTCGCGAAACATTTCAAGTTTCCCAGAGGTTATTATGATAACAAATGGCTCATAGACTTGATACTGATTCCAACACACTTAAAATACTTCCACAAAACTAACCGCTTCTAGAAGGCTTGAACTACTTCCAAAAGATTTGATACTGCTTCTAGAAGCTTTGATATTACTTTCAGAAGACCTGACATATTTCCATTCTTTTGGAAGTTATTTCGTTATGTTGGTTAAGAAGACTTAGAAGAAGAATACTGTTTCTAGAAAACTTGAAACGTTTCCAGGAGGCTTGTTATTCTATCTGAAAGACTCAAAGTGCTTCCAAAAAACTCGAATATTGCCTCTGGAATACTTGATACTGCCTTTAAAAGACTTGAAGGGCTTTCAGAAGATTTACTATTGCCCGTGCAAGATGCTGACTTGAAATACTTTCAGAAGACTTGATATTGCTTTGAGAAGATTTGAAATGCTTCAAAAATACTTGATATCACCTCTGGAAGACTTGAAATGCTTCTAGAAGAGCACCTATACAAAATTATTAATGATTAATTAACAAAATTGATCAAAACGTGATGATTGAACAAAATTCTATATGAATTCTTAATACCAAGCGTATTTTCACTTTTATTTTCACTGTATTTTTAAAGACACTCTAATTGGTATTCGTCTATTATCTCTTGGGTAATTATGATTTTTTTTTTGGTAATTATATTACTTTTATCTCTTAAAAAATTACTAGAATTAATTTGTTACACTCATTTGAGAAAGTGCTCGTGTTAACCCAAAAACATTTATGAATGAATAAATTCAAGTTTAAATTGTTTTCAAATTAGCACAAAAATAAACTTTAAACGTTAAGCTGTTTATAGCTTTAAAGATTTACGTTTAATGATTTCACTTGAAATTCCGGAAAGGTGGAGTGTGTTTAATTTTTACCATTATTTTAGTTTAATGAAAATAAGCTTATCTCAGCAATGAATATTCAATCAAATTCTTCTTGTTATCTTGTTATTTAGCCGTTTTAATATTTGAAAGATTAATTTTGGGATTGCTCGTCGAGGACGGCGTATCCTGTGTGTATCGTAAAATTTAATTTATGTGAGGCGAGCAGTTCCACGAATTCCAAAAGGCACCGCCTTGTGGTAGCCAACGGAAATGGATCCGTCGTTCATAGAAATCTCTAATCGGCGCCTAATCGGAATGTGGACACATAGGTTTTTTACCGGTCTTCAAGACGAGACTCAAACAGGATGAGGTTTTGATAGTTTGATAACATAAAACTACATTTTCCACTTTTACATAGCGTAACGATTTTTTTTATTTTCGCGGAAATTGAAAGAAAACGTAACGTTTTCTTGGAGCAAAATGTAAAATTATTGCTGGGAGAAGCCGCGAATGGTGGGTACTGTAATTACTAAAGAAACCCGAGAGTAGTTCTTTGAAATAATCGTTGTTCGCACAACGTTCATTGTTCTCGGCGTTGTGTAGAAGCCGCGAAGTCTCGGGGGCTTTAATACGATGTGGGAATGTTTATGAGAATGGATGTGGAACGGATGTACCGCAAACTTCCAAGAACTTTGACTAACTCGTCGTTATACCTTGAAGCAATCATCTAATTTGTGATTTGTGAAAAACTAAAAAATCGACTCAACTCTATATTTAGTGTATCATAGGATCCAAGAATTTTTGCAACTAAATATTTCTTGGAATAGGATTACGCCAAAACCACACCTCCATCATCATTCGATTCATTATTCAATTCTACAAAATAGTATACGCCCAACAACTTTTAGATATCCTATCTCATAAGACATTAGAAGAGATATGGGCATCATTACATCCGCTCAGCATCGATGTAAGAACATTTTATAGTTCCGGTAAAACGTCTTAACGTTTACCGATCGTTAACACCTGAATAATAACCGCGTCAAGTGGGTGTCCCATTCGATAAATCAACGTCTCGAGATACAAAGGGACATTAAAAACGACATTTAATTGAGCCATCTCCCCGCGTGGGTGGACGAAAAGGTTTTGCGTGTAGGTGGCGAATTCGTTCGACCTTATCGTTTAGGTATCGTCTCCGTGCCGTGTAGGTTCTTGTAACACGTCCACGTTGTTATTAAAACATCTGGTAATCATATATCATCTTATTAAAATTAATTAAACGAATTAAATTCTAATTATTATCGCCCGTTCTTATTTTAAGTGTCTATTAAAGCCGTTCAAGGACACAACTTTAACACCAAATATTTATAAACGGAATGAAAACTAACACGGTGCGAAAAACATTTCTTAATATAGTGGGTTATTTATTTGATTAGCGTCGTTCATACCATTGGCAACGTTGAGAGTAGCGCAAAAAAATACCTTCGTGACCTATTCGCTATTTATCCGCGTCCTTGATACGGAAACACGTCCAGGATGCCCGGACGTTTGACAAAAAATATCGAGAACAAATGAGGTTCACGAAAAGAGGCCGAGGACGAAGACGACGTCAACGGGAACAAGAAGAGAGGCGGGGGCCGCGCATTTTTTATGGAAAACGGAAACGGGCCCATGTGGCTACATCGGACTGAGACCAGCATCATCCTACGGGGCCGGAAGTGGCCCTCATTACTATGCCGAGCCCGTCCGACGTCTGCTAATAACGTCGTAATTGTGCTATTGAGAAGAAGGTCATAGTGACCCGTTCATAAAGTTGCCTGCAGGTGACGACATGAAACGGAATATGTTATTTTACTCTTTCTTATAAACTTCATTTTAATTTTACTTTTCCTGAAAACTAAAAATCTCGCAATTTTAAGGTTTTCATTTGCATACAAATTTTTAAAGTATCAAAAGGAATGAAACATTTATTTATTTAGGTGTCTCTTTAAAATGAAATAATATGAATGAAATATTTAAGAATATTCTTAAACCAAAAATCGAACTCTTACGTCCAAATTATGCCTTATATAAACTCTAACTCAAGTGAGATAAAGTATAAATTCTTGTTATTGAGGTTAAATTGAATGATCTAATTTACATCATCATATCTCAAAAACGAATTGAGATATCGCCATGAAATCAAAATCATTTTGAAGCAAATTTAATCTAGTTTTAACACACCAATTATAGTTATTTCGATTCCATAAATTAAAAAGATACAATTTTTTTAAATCACCTCTTATTATTGAGGTTAAATTGAATAATCTAATTTACATCATCATATCTCAAAGACGAATTGAGATATTATTATGAAATAAAAATCATTTTGAAGCAAATTTAATCTAGTATTAACACACCAATTATAATTATTTCGATCCCATAAATTAGAAAGATAATTTTTTTAAAATCACCTCTCTTATTATTGAGATTAAATTGAATAATCTAATTTACATCATCATATCTCAAAGACGAATTGAGATATTATTATGAAACAAAAATCATTTTGAAGCAAATTGAATCTAGTTTTAACACACCAATTATAGTTATTTCGATTCCATAAATTAAAAAGATACAATTTTTTTAAATCACCTCTCTTATTATTGAGGTTAAATTGAATAATCTAATTTACATCATCATATCTCAAAAACGAATTGAGATATTATTATGAATTAAAAATCATTTTGTAGCAAATTTATTCTAGTTTTAACACATCCTATGATTTTCTTATGATTTTAAACAGGTTTAAAACTGTTTAAAACAAATTTAGTTTAAAATAAACAATTTCAATGTTCAGTACAATAGAAGAGAAATTGTTAGTAAAACTAACAATTTTTCATTGCATTGTAGGAAATTAAAAATGCTTTCAAATGAGTCCAAACTCGATGGGGTTATCTTAAAGAAACAAAAAGTTATGACGCAAAATTAAACCAAAAACAAATTAAAATCGACGGTCAACATGAATTGTCAAACAACTGTCAATGTTTTTTTTAATCAACAAAAAAGTTTCAAATTGAATTTAACTCGCGATTATTTTTGTTGTATATCTTCGATTTTTAATGTATCAATACAATAGAAACATTTTTGTAACAATTTTTCACTTAAAAAACCGGAAGTGAACTCGAGACGTAGTCATTTTGATTTGGCTTTGTAGAAAATTAAAAATGTTTTCAAATGAGGCCAAACTCGATGGGGTTATCTTAAAAAACAAAAAAGTTATGACACCAAACTAAATCAAAAACAAATGAAAATCGACTGTCAACAAGAATTGTTAAACAACTGTCAATTTTTTTCTAAATTAACAAAAGAAATTCAAATTGAATTTAATTTGCGATTATTCTTCTTGTATATCTTCGATTTTTAATGAATCAATACAACAGAAATATTTTTTTAACAATTTTTCACTTAAAAAAACCGGAAGTGAACCTGACGCAAAATTAAATCATAAACAAATGAAACTCGACTGTCAACATGAATTGTCAAATAACTGTCAAATATTTTTTACATAAATAAACCGGAAGTGAATCCAAGAAGTCGTTATTTTGAGTTAGTGTTGATTTCCCGTTTATGAAATTAAAAATGCTTTAAAATGAATCCAAACTCGATTTGGTTATCTCAAAAAACAAAAGAGTTATGACACAAAATTAAATCAAAAACAAATGAAAATCGACTGTTAACATGAATTGTCATACAACTGTCAAATTTTTTTATAAATCAACAAAAAAAAAATCAAATTGAATTTAATTCGCGATTATTTTTCTTATATATCTTCGATTTTTAATGAATCGATACAATAGAAATATTTTTTAAACAATTTTTCACATAAAAAAACCAAAAATGAATCCAAGAAGTCGTTATTTTGATTTGGTGTTGATTTCGCGTTTAGGAAATTAAAAATGCTTTAAAATAAGTCCAAACTCGATGGGGTTATCTCAAAAAACAAAAAGTTTATGACACAAAATTAAATAAAAAATAAATGAAAATCGACTGTCAAAGTGATTTTTAAGTTGATATATCTCAGCCGTTTTTGGAGATAATTAATTCGTGTTTGGACTCATTCTAAAGCATTTTTCCTCTAGATTAAGAATTTTCAATGAAATTTTACTAATTTTTTTCTTATTATTGAGGTTAAATTGAATCATCTAATTGACATCATCATATCTCAAAAACGAATTGAGATATTATTATGAAATAAAAATCATTTTGAAGCAAATTTAATCTAGTTTTAACACACCAATTATAATTATTTTGATTCCATGAATTAAAAGATAATTTTTTTTTGAATCACCTCTCTTGTTATTGAGTACTTGAGAACTTTATTCTCACGTTTAATTTTCAGTTTTTAAGAGCTGTAAATAGAAAGAGTCAATAGTCTTTTAACAGACATCGTTTGTTATCATCGTTGGTTTTAAACTGTTTAAAACAAATTTAGTTTAAAATATGTTAGGTTTTATATGTTAGTGTTTTAAACATGTTTAAAACAAATAGTTTTTAACAAATCGTTTAAAACTAACAACCCTGAAAAGATGTGAATAAACATTAAAAGATGCGTTGAATGAGGATGTTCAGGTGAGAAAACATGAGCAGCAGGAAGGGCCGATGACAGCGTTTCTACTGCTTGGATAGAAGACGAGTGAGATCAGGAAATTCTCACGTATTGTTGAGCAACGATTCGACCACGATTTTCTATGGGGATTTACAATGGGGAGACGGTAAAAGCTGTCAAGGGTTGACTTGTGCGTTTCCGCTTTTCGTCGGAAACCCAGAGAATCTTATTAGCTCGAGGTCGAGGGGTACAATAGATTTCGAAGGGATACAGGAAGAGAGCGCTTTAGAATGGAAGAACGATTCTTATTTTCTATTTATTTTTAGGATTTGTATAAACTAAATATCAAAAACATTTTTTTTACCAAGAAATAAATGGAATAAACGTTGCGTCACTCACACAACGAATACAAACATATGTCGCCGAAACCGGAACAACTAATTGACTAATCGAGAGATTAGCGGCACCAAACTTAGTCACCAAAGATCCGTTTCCGAAAGAGATATAACCAGTCGCGTTATTCTATAGAAAAAGAGGGCGGGGGATGTTTACAAACAGCTCAAAAAGCTTTCAAAAAAACGCCAAGTTTCTGTTTTCGGCGTAACAGTTGGGGACTTGTCGGCAAACTTTTCGGGCGGGCCTTAACACAAAAAAAAAGAAGGAAGAAAAAAGTTTGACGTCGTCGTCGTCGTCGTGTGCGTGCGGTTTCGTCGGCACGTTAAAGTCGTCGGTTAATTTTAACGGCGAGGATGTCGTAGAGGCGTCAGCGTGCAGAATTACCGACACCGCACTTCCTACTTCCGGTCGAAAAATTGCCTCGTCGGCTTCGACAACTAAACGCGAATTGTTGGGGGAAGATGATGCGAAAATTGCTCGATGCCGGTAAGGAAGTTCCTTCTTATAATTGGAAGGATGTTGCGATTACTTCTGTTAAGATTTATTTATAAATTGATTTTTTGCGCAGCGTTTTTAATTTAGACATTCATAGATACAGTATATCCCTGGATTGAGTTATTAAGAAGGAAATGAATTTTATGACTGATTTTTTAAACATATCGAAGCATAAATTATGCGTCGGATATGTTCAAATCACTAATTACTAACTAATTATTCCTATTTTGATGTAAAAACTGTATTGTGTAAAGCTGAATTGCAGATTTTCTTTATTTCTAATGTAAAATAACTTAAAATCTAAAAGCGCAAGATATCAACGAGTCTCATCAACACATTTTTGTATGCAGAATCAAAACAAGTAATAAAAATAATATGTCTCAATTTAAAATAATTTATTTTTATTTCCATACATCGTTATGGAACGTTCTGTATGTTTGAATATATATGTTTATATTGTGGTAAAGTTTCCACAAATTTCTCTTAATAAAATGTACTTTGTTACTTACATAGAACATCATGTAAAGTATTTCAAATTAATCTACCATAAATAGCAATGTCCTCCTATTTATTACAGTTCTAGTTATATTTAGAAAATCCATTACAGTTTCTTTATTCACGCTAAAATGATTAAATAATTCTACATTGTTCATAGCAATGAAATTATTAGAATGTTCAAATCTATTTCGAATTTTATATTGACGACATACCCGTTGAAAATTTTCAATGATATTGATATTAAATTAAAAATGCTTTAAAACAAGTCCATACTCGTTTTAAAACTCGCTTTAAAATGAGTCCAAACTCGTATGATTATGAATTTTTATTAAAAATTTACAAATTTTGCTGCTTTTGGGTGCTTTCAAATGAGCTCAAACTCGATGGAGTTTTCTTAAAAAACAAAGAAGTTATGACACAAAATGAAATCAAAAACAAATGAAAATCGACTGTCAACATGAATTGTCAAATAACTGTCAATTTTTTTTAATCAAAAAAAAAAATTTCAAATTGAATTTAATTCGCGATTATTTTTCTTGTATATCTTTGATTTTTAATGAATCCATACAATAGAAATATTTTTTTAACAATTTTTCGCTTAAGAAAAGCGGAAGTGAACTCGAGACGTAGTTGTTTTGATTTGGTGTTGTAGGAAATTAAAAATGCTTTAAAATAAGTCCAAACTCGATGGGGTTATCTCAAAAAACAAAAGAGATGACACAAAATTAAATTCAAAAACAAATGAAAATCGACTGTCAAAATGATTATTATTTAAGTTGATATATCTCAGCCGTTTTTGGAGATAATTAATTCGAGTTTGGACTCATTCTAAAGCATTTTTCGTCTAGATTAAGAATTTTCAATGAAATTCTACAAATTTTATATTTTTCTTCGATTCCAATTTTAAAAGAATGCTTCTTAAATAATGTGAATTAAAATCATTATTTAAAAATGGATACGAACAATCGAAATTGTCAAACAACTGTAAATTTTTTTTTTCAATTTTACAACAATTTTTCACTTAAAAGAACCGGAAGTGAACCCAAGATGTCGTTTTTTTGATTTGGTGTTGATTTCTTGTTTACGAAATTAAAAATGCTTTAAAATAAGTCCAAACTCGATGGGATTATCTCAAAAAACAAAATAGTTGTGACACAAAATTAAATCAAAAACAAATGAAAATCGACTGTCATAATGATTTTTAAGTTGATATATCTCAGCCGTTTTTGGAGATAATTAATTCGAGTTTGAACTCATTCTAAAGCATTTTTCGTCTAGATTAAGAATTTTCAATGAAATTTTACAAATTTTATATTTTTCTTCGGTTCCAATATTAAAAGAATTGTTCTTAAATAATGCGAATTAAAATCATTATTTAAAAATGGATTCGAACAATCGAAATTGTCAAACAACTGTAAATTTTTTTTCAATTTTACAACAATTTTTCGCTTAAAAAAACCGGAAGTGAACCCAAGAAGTCGTTATTTTGATTTGGTGTTGATTTTTTGTTTACGAAATTAAAAATGCTTTAAAATAAGTCCAAACTCGATGGGATTATCTCAAAAAACAAAGTAGTTGTGACACAAAATTAAATCAAAAACAAATGAAAATCGACTGTCATAATGATTTTTAAGTTGATATATCTCAGCCGTTTTTGGAGATAATTAATTCGAGTTTGTACTCATTCTAAAGCATTTTTCGTCCAGATTAAGAATTTTCAATGAAATTTTACAAATTTTATATTTTTCTTCGGTTCCAATATTAAAAGAATTGTTCTTAAATAATGCGAATTAAAATCATTATTTAAAAATGGATTCGAACAATCGAAATTGTCAAACAACTGTCATTTTTTTTTCAATTTTACAACAATTTTTCACTTAAAAAAACCGGAAGTGAACCCAAGAAGTCGTTATTTTGATTTGGTGTTGATTTCTTGTTTGCGAAATTAAAAATGCTTTAAAATAAGTCCAAACTCGATGGGATTATCTCAAAAAACAAAATAGTTGTGACACAAAATTAAATCAAAAACAAATGAAAATCGACTGTCATAATGATTTTTAAGTTGATATATCTCAGCCGTTTTTGGAGATAATTAATTCGAGTTTGTACTCATTCTAAAGCATTTTTCGTCCAGATTAAGAATTTTCAATGAAATTTTACAAATTTTATATTTTTCTTCGGTTCCAATATTAAAAGAATTGTTCTTAAATAATGCGAATTAAAATCATTATTTAAAAATGGATTCGAACAATCGAAATTGTCAAACAACTGTCATTTTTTTTCAATTTTACAACAATTTTTCACTTAAAAAAACCGGAAGTGAACCCAAGAAGTCGTTATTTTGATTTGGTGTTGATTTCTTGTTTGCGAAATTAAAAATGCTTTAAAATAAGTCCAAACTCGATGGGATTATCTCAAAAAACAAAATAGTTGTGACACAAAATTAAATCAAAAACAAATGAAAATCGACTGTCATAATGATTTTTAAGTTGATGTATCTCAGCCGTTTTTGGAGATAATTAATTCGAGTTTGAACTCATTCTAAAGCATTTTTCGTCTAGATTAAGAATTTTCAATAAAATTCTACAAATTTTATATTTTTCTTCGGTTCCAATTTTAAAAGAATTGTTCTTAAATAATGTGTATTAAAATCATTATTTAAAAATGGATTCGAACAATCGAAATTGTGAAACAACTGTCAAATTTTTTTTCAATTTACAACAATTTTTCACTTAAAAAAACCGGAAGTGAACCCAAGAAGTCGTTATTTTGATTTGGTGTTGATTTCTTGTTTGCGAAATTAAAAATGCTTTAAAATAAGTCCAAACTCGATGGGATTATCTCAAAAAACAAAATAGTTGTGACACAAAATTAAATCAAAAACAAATGAAAATCGACTGTCATAATGATTTTTAAGTTGATGTATCTCAGCCGTTTTTGGAGATAATTAATTCGAGTTTGAACTCATTCTAAAGCATTTTTCGTCTAGATTAAGAATTTTCAATAAAATTCTACAAATTTTATATTTTTCTTCGGTTCCAATTTTAAAAGAATTGTTCTTAAATAATGTGTATTAAAATCATTATTTAAAAATGGATTCGAACAATCGAAATTGTGAAACAACTGTCAAATTTTTTTTCAATTTACAACAATTTTTCACTTAAAAAAACCGGAAGTGAACCCAAGAAGTCGTTATTTTGATTTGGTGTTGATTTCTTGTTTGCGAAATTAAAAATGCTTTAAAATAAGTCCAAACTCGATGGGATTATCTCAAAAAACAAAATAGTTGTGACACAAAATTAAATCAAAAACAAATGAAAATCGACTGTCAAAATGATTTTTAAGTTGATATATCTCAGCCGTTTTTGGAGATAATTAATTCGAGTTTGGACTCATTCTAAAGCATTTTTCGTCTAGATTAAGAATTTTCAATGAAATTTTAAAAATTTTGTATTTTTCTTCTGTTCCAATTTTAAAAAGATTGTTTTTAAATAATGTGAATTCATTGTTCTATATCAATTTTCTTTCGAAACAAATGAAATCTTTCATATCAAATCGGAATGTACTCCAAATACCCAGTCATAGAACCGAAGTCTTTAAGAATTGTTTGTCATATCAAATTGTTTTTACTTATATCAAAAGAACTCAACGACGAAATAGTTTAAAATCAAACATAAAAGATACCTCTATGATTGACTAGAAAAGTGATATAGTTTATTAATTATTTACATATAAATACGTATTATATGTTTTTTGTTGTTCTCTTACTCTTATGCATAATTGTTTTTTGATTTATGTATAATTATTTTTATAATTGGTCGTGTTTAACATTTTAGCAGCAAATGAAACATCACCAATTTTTATTTCTACTTTGCTTTCTTTCCTTATTATATAAACAATGATTCTGTTATATTGTAGAAATGAAACTATAGTTATTATTATTATATATATTCCTATATTTATTAAATACTCCTGCTGCATACATACAGTGCGCGTGTAATGTATAGAAACATGAAAAATTTTTTTAACGGTTTAATCAATTTGGTCAAAAGTTTATATATCTTATAAAACCTGGCGAACTCAAATCTTCTATTCAGTGTTATATTTATATATCGATATTTGAAAATGTAATTACTTAGGTATTATCATTTTTCGTAAAAAATAAAGGACAAGCAGACTAAGGCTTATGAAAGGTATGCATATGTACGTTTCAAATTTTGTACCTTAAAAATTTGAATAAACTGATGGGATATCTGATACTCTCCCAACGAGTTTTAGAGGTCTCTGTAGAAATAGAAAAATTTCGGTCGTTAATAGGATCAAAACAGCAAATATAAAGATAAAGGGTTAACTTCACGATTGTGTAAACTTAGCTGATCATAGGATTTAAACTTTAGAGATATAATTTATAAGAATAATCGATAAAACTCTTTCGACCCAACCCAACCTTTATCAGAGTTCCAAGATTCTCATCCCGCCGAGCCTTAAGAAGACTTAATCAGTACATTTTGAGAGATTGATTGACATTTTGATAAACTTTGAAACATTTCAGAGATTGATTTTTATAAAATACTTAATGGTGCAAACCGCATATCGATATCTTATCGATATGCATCTTATGATTTCATAAATACAAGATGTTTTTAAAAAAAGTACTATTTCGAAAAGTTGTAACTTATTCTAATTGAAAAATCTACCTTTTTGTGAGAACATTCAGTCAGTTTTCCCTCAAAACAATATTTTAGTATTATAGTTATTGGTATAAAAATGTTTTTTTTTTGCAGTTCTTAGGTAAAATCGATTCCAAATTGACACAACGAGTTATATATCACTTTAAAAAGGAACCTTCAACCTGCAATTTGATATGCAAGTCAAGTCTTGCAAGATTTCATTATCTAAAATAAGACGTTCACAATCTTTTAAATTTTTTCATTGCTTTCGCGATTTTACCTAAATGTGAAAAACACATTATCCTTTAACATTTCTTAGATGGAATTGGTTTCAAATTGAAAAAACGAGTTATACATCATTTGAAAAAGGAAGGTTCAAGCTTCAATCTGATATACAAATAATTTCTTCATTTTCAAAAATAAAACCTTCATCATATTTGAAATTTTATCATATTTTTCGCGATTATGCTAAAACGTCAACTTATCCTTTAACATTTCTTAACTGGAATTGATTTCAAATTGAAACAACGAGTTATACAGCATTTTCAAGAGGAAGGTTCAAGCTACCATTTGGTATGCAAGTCATTTCTTTATTTTCAAACATAAGTCACTAAATCGTCAAAAACACAATCCTTTAACATTTTTTAGCTAGAACCGATTTCAAATTGAAACAACGAGTTATATATAATTTTAAAGAGGAAGATTCAAACTTTAATTTGGTATACAAATCATTTCTTCATTTTCACAATACTCCCACAATACTCCAAATTTCATCACTTTTGGCTTGATTCTTCTAAAACTTCAAAAACACATCATCCTTTAACATTACACAGTTGGAATCGATTTCAAATTGAAACAACGAGTTATACATTATTTGAAAGAGGAAGGTTCAGCCTTCAATTTAATGTATAAGCCATTTCTTTATTTTCAAAAATAAAAGCTCCACGATCTTTCATCAAATTTCATCACTATTGTCTTGATTCTTCTAAAACGTCAAAAACACATTATCCTTTAACATTTCTTAGATGGAATTGGTTTCAAATTGACATAACGAGTTATATATCATTTGAAAAAGAAAGGTTCAAGCTTCAATCTGATATACAAATCATTTCTTCATTTTCAATAATAAAACCATCATATTTGAAATTTTATCATATTTTTCGCGATTATGCTAAAACGTCAACTTATCTTTTAACATTTCTTAACTGGAATTGATTTCAAATTGAAACAACGAGTTATACAGCATTTTCAAGAGGAAGGTTCAAGCTACCATTTGGTATGCAAGTCATTTCTTTATTTTCAAACATAAGTCCACTAAATCGTCAAAAACACAATTCTTTAACATTTTTTAGCTGGAACCGATTTCAAATTGAAACAACGAGTTATATATAATTTTAAAGAGGAAGATTCAAACCTTAATTTGGTATACAAATCATTTCTTCATTTTCACAATACTCCCACAATACTCCAAATTTCATCACTTTTGGCTTGATTCTTCTAAAACTTCAAAAACACATCATCCTTTAACATTACACTGTTGGAATCGATTTCAAATTGAAACAACGAGTTATACATTATTTGAAAGAGGAAGGTTCAGCCTTCAATTTAATGTATAAGCCATTTCTTTATTTTCAAAAATAAAACCTCCACGATCTTTCATCAAATTTCATCACTTTTGTCTTGATTCTCCTTAAACGTCAAAAACACATTATCCTTTAACATTTCTTAGATGGAATTGGTTTCAAATTGACATAACGAGTTATATATCATTTGAAAAAGAAAGGTTCAAGCTTCAATCTGATATACAAATCATTTCTTCATTTTCAATAATAAAACCATCATATTTGAAATTTTATCATATTTTTCGCGATTATGCTAAAACGTCAACTTATCTTTTAACATTTCTTAACTGGAATTGATTTCAAATTGAAACATCGAGTTATACAGCATTTTCAAGAGGAAGGTTCAAGCTACCATTTGGTATGCAAGTCATTTCTTTATTTTCAAACATAAGTCCACTAAATCGTCAAAAACACAATTCTTTAACATTTTTTAGCTGGAACCGATTTCAAATTGAAACAACGAGTTATATATAATTTTAAAGAGGAAGATTCAAACCTTAATTTGGTATACAAATCATTTCTTCATTTTCACAATACTCCCACAATACTCCAAATTTCATCACTTTTGGCTTGATTCTTCTAAAACTTCAAAAACACATCATCCTTTAACATTACACAGTTGGAATCGATTTCAAATTGAAACAACGAGTTATACATTATTTGAAAGAGGAAGGTTCAGCCTTCAATTTAATGTATAAGCCATTTCTTTATTTTCAAAAATAAAACCTCCACGATCTTTCATCAAATTTCATCACTTTTGTCTTGATTCTCCTTAAACGTCAAAAACACATTATCCTTTAACATTTCTTAGATGGAATTGGTTTCAAATTGACATAACGAGTTATACATCATTTGAAAAAGGAAGGTTCAAGCTTCAATCTGATATACAAATCATTTCTTCATTTTCAAAAATAAAACCATCATATTTGAAATTTTATCATATTTTTCGCGATTATGCTAAAACGTCAACTTATCCTTTAACATTTCTTAACTGGAATTGATTTCAAATTGAAACAACGAGTTATACAGCATTTTCAAGAGGAAGGTTCAAACTTTAATTTGGTATACAAATCATTTCTTCATTTTCAAAAATAAGAGCCCCACAATACTGCAAATTTCATCACTTTTGGCTTGATTCTTTTAAAACGTCGAAAACACATCATCCTTTAACATTACACAGTTGGAATCGATTTCAAATTGAAACAACGAGTTATATATTATTTGAAAGTGGGAGGTTCAGCCTTCAATTTAATGTATAAGCCATTTCTTTATTTTCAAAAATAAAACCTCCACGATCTTTCATCAAATTTCATCACTTTTGTCTTGATTCTCCTTAAACGTCAAAAACACATTATCCTTTAACATTTCTTAGATGGAATTGGTTTCAAATTGACATAACGAGTTATACATCATTTGAAAAAGGAAGGTTCAAGCTTCAATCTGATATACAAATCATTTCTTCATTTTCAAAAATAAAACCATCATATTTGAAATTTTATCATATTTTTCGCGATTATGCTAAAACGTCAACTTATCCTTTAACATTTCTTAACTGGAATTGATTTCAAATTGAAACGAGTTGTGCATAATTTTAAAGAGGAAGGTTCAAACTTTAATTTGGTATACAAATCATTTCTTCATTTTCAAAAATAAGAGCCCCACAATACTGCAAATTTCATCACTTTTGGCTTGATTCTTTTAAAACGTCAAAAACACATCATCCTTTAACATTACACAGTTGGAATCGATTTCAAATTGAAACAACGAGTTATACATTATTTGAAAGAGGAAGGTTCAGCCTTCAATTTAATGTATAAGCCATTTCTTTACTTTCAAACATAAAACCTCCACGATCTTTCATCAAATTTCATCACTTTTGTCTTGATTCTTCTAAAACGTCAAAAACACATTATCCTTTAACATTTCTTAGATGGAATTGGTTTCAAATTGAAATAACGAGTTATATATCATTTGAAAAAGGAAGGTTCAAGCTTCAATCTGATAAACAAATCATTTTTTCATTTTCAAAAACAACTCCTTCACCGATCTTAAAAACTTTATCATTGTTTTCGTTATTCTAGTAAAACGTCAAAAACATATTACACATTAACATTTCTTAGATGGAATTGATTTTAAATTGAAACAATGAGTTATACATCTTTTTAAAGAAGTTTCAACCTTCCATTTTATATACAAGTCATTTCTTCATTTTCAAATATAAAACTTCCACGATCTTTTTCAAATTTTATCATCTTTTTCGTGATTCTATTAAAACGTCAAAAACACATCATCCTTTAACATTTTTTGGGTAGAATCGATTTTAAATTGAAACAACGAGTTATACATCATTTAAAAGAGAGCGGTTCAACCTTCAATTTGATATACAATTTATTTGTTCAGTTTCAAAAATAAGACGTCTGCAATCTTTAACTTTTTTTAAATTTTTGATTTTAACGTTAAATGCCAAATATTATTTTTTGTTCTCCTTAAAAAAAATCTAATTCCTGCACGGTTTGGGCGGAAGAACAATTCTTGTAGTTGAACCCACCATGAGATTGTTTCTTTTTAAATTTACATTCAATACATTTTTCTTCTATATGTTTAAGTTTCTATTTTATCTTTAATTTTTTGTATGAATTGTGTACATCATCCTTAGAAACACGTCAACTTTAACATTTCTTACAATTAGTTGGAATCGATTTCAAATTGAAACAATGAATAATGCATAATTTGAAAGAGGAAGGTTCAATCTTCAATTAGATTCTTCATTTTAAATAAGACCTCCACGATACTTCAAGTTTCATTATTTTTATCTTTATTCATCTAAAAGGCAAAAACACATTATCTTTTACACGTTTTAATTGGAATCGATTTAAAATTGAAAAGACGAGTTATACATCATTTGAAAGAAGAAAGTTAACCGTTCATTTTGATATATAAGTAATTTCTTCATTTTCAAAAATAAAACCTCCACGATCTTTCAAATTTCATCATTTTTGTTTTGATTCCACTAAATCGTGAAAAACACAATTCTTTAACATTTCTTAGCTGGAATCGATTTCAAATTGAAACAACTATACATCATTTGAAAGAGGAAGTTCCAATCTTCAATTAGATGTATAAGCCAATTTTTCATTTTCAAAAATAAGACCCCCACGATCTTTCAAATTTCATCATTTTCGTCTTGATTCCACTAAATCGTCAAAATACATAATTCTCTTCAACATTTCTTAGCTAGAATCAATTTCAAATTGAAACAACGAGTTATACACCATTTAAAAAAGGAAGGTTTAACCTTCATTTTAATGTATAAGCCATTTCTTCATTTACAAAAATAAGACCTCCGCGATCTTTCAAATTTCATTTTCGTCTTGATTTCATTAAATCGTCAAAAGCACATAATTCTTCTTAACATTTCTTAGCTAGAATCGATTTCAAATTGAAACAACGGGTTATACACCATTTAAAAGAGAAAGGTTCAATCTGCAATTTGATGTATAAGCCATTTCTTCACTTTCAAAAATAATTCCTCCACGATTTTTCAAACTTTATTATTTTTTCGTGATTCCCTCAAAAACACATAATTCTTTAACATTTTTTAAGTGGAGTAGATTTTAATTTGAAAAAACGAGTTATGCACCGTTTTAAAGAGGAAGGTTCAACCTTTAATTTGATATATAAACCATTTAATAAAATTCGTGTTATTTAGTGTCCGGGGCCATACAGTACGTAATATATAAACCAACCTACGCAATTAAATCTCGTTTGTCTTATTCCAAATAAATTTAAGTCAGACTCGCATAACTTAAACGTATGACATAGATTTGTAATGAGAATTCAATTATGTTGAGCGTCTGGATTTAATATGTGTGTCTGCAAGGTGTGTTGGCTCGATTTCGCAGTAAATGACTCGTATATTTAATTAAGTTACTCTGAATCAATAACTTTTTATTATCGTTATTATCCGCTTTATATCTTATTTTTGATTAAACCATACTGTTGGATTTATTTCCTTAATAATAATAATTAATAATAATAATACTTTTATTATAATATCTCATAAAATTTTTAGTCAATCTTTTTGTTACTGACATTTTAATATTTGTTATTATTTTTCGTCTAAATGAAATATTGAAGAAATAAACATGTTCAACCGGAGATGGAATAAGTAATTTTATCCGCATGTTTGCATAGGTTCAGCATATATCATTATCTATTTAGCGCGTTCCGTAACCTGTTATTCAAATCAGAAACATTCTTGCAATTTTATTACGAGTTGTATAGGGAATGATCTATTGAAAATGGAAAGAAAATTGGAGCTGACACGTTTTTTGTATGGTAACCGGAACGTTAATAGCTCCGCGTCATAAAAGGCCACTTTTTTATGACCGTTATAAATTACGTTGACCGTTCGGTTTAAATGCTTTCGCGGTTGAATTGTCCAAACAGAATTAAGTTTATTGCTAAACGAAATTAATTGCTGTTAGAGTTTAAATTGGTTTGGGAATATGAAACTAGAAGATGATGAGTTGAAGTTTGTACATCAACTGGATTTGAAAAAAGTTGATTAAAATCAACAAACATATCAGTCGTCGACCACCTCATTGAGTTAACAGAAGATCCACTTTAACATGTCGGGTTCGTTTTAGCGAAAACATCGGTGTGTTTCCGGTGTTTATTTTCACCGAGCCGATTGCCAAAGTGCATATCCGGTTTCTTTCGGGCCGCACGAGCGAAATTCCACGGCACGTATACAGCGTGTCGCCAAAAATAGACCGCGGCTTCGGAGGAGTTGCCAAAACGTCGTTATCCTTTTCGTCTCCCTTCTTCATTTCATTTCACAATTTCTTTCTACATTGTCGTTTCCTTTATGATTACCAAGTCCGGAAACACGGGAACCAGATGGCCTCCGAGGACCGGAACTTGGCCATTGTTCCACCGTACTTCCGCACCTGCCCTCTCCCATATGTATAGTACTCTTCAAGCGGATTTACATTTTCCCGGATAAGCGGAGAGCCTATTAGCGGAACGGAAGGAAGAGGTGATTTGTTTGAGATGTCGGATGGCTATTTTTTAATTGGCCTCCGGCTTTAACGCTTAGGGGTAGAGGATGTCGTAAAAATAATACGTTGAATACAACGTAAACAAATGTAGACGAAAATAAACGTTTCCCTATAAACAAAATCGATTATAAAAAAGTTATTTCTTTTATTTTCAGATAATCAAGATTTATCCGAAAATTTGGGCCGCCAATCGGTGAAGGACGCGGCTACAACAACAATGTGGCTTTTGGATATTCCGTACAACCACGCAGAAAAACTTTTGTGCTTTCGATACCACGGCGGCCAAACTTTGGAATGTTACGCGCAAACGGAACCGCTTATAATGAAAGCCCCGCCGGATAAATTCAAGAAATACGTTAAATACAAATCGAAATTAAGCAACGGCATCGAAAATTGCGCGTTCCAAGATGAACTCGAGCCACCCTCCGTTTCCGTAAAAACATCGAGTTCGATGGAGGAGTTATCAACGAAAAGCAGAAAAGATGTAGAATTAGAAGAAGAGAAAACCGGGGCGAAGAAGAAATCACCAAACGGATTAACCAGGTCGGAAAGTACAACGATTAACGGCACGAAGAAGAAAATTAGGAGCGCGAAAAGCCCAAATAAGGAATATTACCATTTATGGGCCTCCACTTCGAGTACTATGGATGATGGAAAAAATGATTTGAGTCAAATCGACGGAGATAATGGCGAAATTGCACCTCCTTTACCCCCTAGGAGCTTACATAGACCATTAGAGAGGTTACACGCTGTAACTGACGATTTTAAACCCCCTATAGTTTATAGACAAAACAAACCAAAGGTAAATTAAATTAAATCACTCAATATAATAAATTAAGTAATTAAATTTATTTTTTTAGATAATCCAAAAACCAGAAGACACATTTAATTTCGAATTAATCGACACTGACGAGCCACTAAAATTATCTCTAACCGAATTCGAAATTCAAGAAAAACAAAAACTCTCTCATCCCAAAAAACTTGTCGTCAGCGACAATTACATCAGCACAGTTTTAACAAAATCCTTAGACAAAGCACAACCTTCAATCGAAATCCAACATCAACAACTTGAAGCAAGAGGTAGTCAAAGTTCAATTTCAACATATAGCAGTTCGATGGAAGGAAGTGAAGCCGAAACGGCTATCGATTTAACGAATAAAATCCACAAACCGTTAAGTCGGCAATTATCGGAAAAAGGGGTTCTTGGTCACGATGAAATCGATCACCGAACGCCGCGAAAAGAATGTGTTGGAAAACCGTTGCAAAAAGCTTTGGCTCGAGTTGTTGGTGGGGATCATAGTCCAGTTTGTCCCCCGACCCCGACACATCACGCTAAAAAAAGAAGCTCTGATTTAACACCACCCTCTTTAAGAGCCACTAATGGTACTGAAGAAATGGTTTCGCCGTTTGTACGAAGAAAAGGGAAAAATTTGGGTTTGAGTGATGAATCAGGTTTGATTTGAAGTTTAAAAATTTAATTTTTAATTTTTATATGATTATTTTTTTAAAATATTTATTTAATAATTTTTGCACTTTATTAAGACGATAGTATTTCATATAATGTTTCTACCGGTTTCGGTCACGTTTAGACCATCTTCAGGATACACATTTTTAAAAAATTGTTGATCGTATTGACGTTTTATTTTTATTTATGTTGTGATTTAATCCATCCGAAATACTATCGTCTTAATAAAGTGCAAAAATTATTAAATAAATATTTTAATTCAAGACGAAAAACATTCCTATAAAATAAAAGAATATTATTTTTTTAGCATCTTCATCTTCGTCGCAATCAACTGAAGATAGACAAAGTGAAAGTGGTGATGGACAAGGAGAAGCTAGTGGTGGGAGTATTGCTTTGAGACATTTAACGAGTACAAGGTTACCATCGATTCCTGAGAGAACCCCCAGGATTTTAACGGTTGCTGAACTTCCCGGAAATGATGAAGAACCTTTACCACCATGTAAGATTAAAATAACTAATTTTGATTCTAGATAGCAAAATAACACTTTGAGTAAAAAAATCGTTCAAGAATGCAAAATAATTTCGCTATCTTGTATCAAACAAGATTTTTTTCGAAAACTGCGTGTTTTAAACTTTACAAATTAATAAAACATCCAAATTAAATAATGACATTTAGAATTTGGATAATGTTTTGATAATCCACCATTTATTCCTGTAGGTCACATATTTACATATACCAAAAATGTCAGAAATTTATTATTATAAATTTGCATTCTAATATGAATGTTAATTTATTGTTTTATAGTCAAGGAAATATCATCATTGTTAAATAAAAAATTAGATTAATTTAAATAATCTTTATCTCTTATAATAGGCATTTACCTCGAATGTTTCATTAAAAGATCTCAAGAATTCAATTTTTGGTGATTTTTAATTAACTTGAGATAGTCATAAATGTTCACGTTGAATGTAATGATTTATATCTCAAAAACGGATAAATATTTTCAAGATCCGGTTTCATTACGAGAAAGTAGACAGTTTCCTCTATAAATCATGAATAATTCATTAAGATATCTTAAAAGTTGGATGTTTGGTGATTTTTTAAAACAAGATTATTAATTTCAAAAAATCATAAAAAAATTAGGTTAAGTTAAATCATCCTTATCTCAAAAATGAATAAAGATTTTCTAATTTGGTTCTCACCATGACAAAATAGACACTTACCTCTATAAATTTTGGATGTTTCATTAAAATATATCAAGCATTCGATTTTTGGTTAACTTTAAAATTAACTTGAGATAGCATTAAATGTTCACGTTGAATTTAATGATTTATATCTCAAAAACGAATAAATATTTTCAAGATCCGGTTTCATCACGAGATAGTAGACACTTTTCTCTATAAATCATGAATAATTCATTAAGATATCTTAAGAGTTCGATTATTCGTGATTTTTTAAAACAAGATTATTAATTTGAAAAAATCATAAAAAATTAGATTAACTTAAATAATCTTTACCTCAAAAATGAATAAGGATTTTCTAATTTGGTTCTTACTATGACAAAATAAACACTTACCTCTATAAATTTTGAATGTTTCATTAAAATATCTCAAGAATTCGATTTTTGGTGATTTTTAATTAACTTGAGGTAGCCGTAAATGTTCCCATTGAATTTAATGATATATATCTCAAAAACGAAAACATATTTTCAAGACCCAGTTTCATCACAAGAAAGTGGACACTTTCCTCTATAAATCATAAATAATTCATTAAAATATCTTAAGAGTTCGATTTTTCGTGATTTTTTAAAACACTATTATTAATTTCAAAAAACCATAAAAAATTAGATTAACTTAAATAATCCTCATCTCAAAATGAATAAAGATTTTCTAATTTGGTTCTCACCATGACAAAATAAACACTTACCTCTATAAATTTTGAATGTTTCCTTAAAATATCTCAAGAATTCGATTATTGGTGATTTTTAATTAACTTGAGATAGCCGTAAATGTTCACATTGAATTTAATGATTTATATCTCAAAAACGAAGTAATATTTTCAAGATCCGGTTTCATCACGAGAAAGTAGACACTTTCCTCTATAAATCATGAATAATTCATTAAGATATCTTAAGAGTTCGATTTTTCGTGATTTTTTTAAAACAAGATTATTAATTTGAAAAAATCATAAAAAATTAGATTAACTTAAATAATCTTTATCTCAAAAATGAATAAAGATTTTCTAATTTGGTTCTCACTATAACAAAATAAACACTTACCTCTATAAATTTTGAATGTTTCATTAAAATATCTCAAGAATTCGATTTTTGGTGATTTTTAATTAACTTGAGATAGCCGTAAATGTTCACGTTGAATTTAATGATATATATCTCAAAAACGAAGAAATATTTTCAAGATCTGGTTTTATCACGAGAAAGTAGACACTTTCTTCTCTAAATCATGAATAATTCATTAAGATATCTTAAGAATCCCATTTTTCGTGATTTTTTAAAACAAGATTATTAATTTCAAAAAATTATAAAAAATTTGGTTAACTTAAATAATCTTTATCTCAAAAATGAATAAAGATTTTCTAATTTGGTTCTCACTATGACAAAATAAACACTTACCTCTATAAATTTTGAATGTTTCATTAAAATATCTCAAGAATTCGATTTTTGGTGATTTTTAATTAACTTGAGATAGCCGTAAATGTTCACGTTGAATTTAATGATATATATCTCAAAAACGAAGAAATATTTTCAAGATCTGGTTTCATCACGAGAAAGTAGACACTTTCTTCTCTAAATCATGAATAATTCATTAAGATATCTTAAGAATCCCATTTTTCGTGATTTTTTAAAACAAGATTATTAATTTCAAAAAATTATAAAAAATTTGGTTAACTTAAATAATCCTTATCTCAAAATAAATAAAGATTTTCTAATTTGGTTCTCACCAAGATAAAATAGACACCTACCTCTATAAATTTTGAATGTTTCATTAAAATATCTCAAGAATTCAATTTTTGATGATTTTTAATTAACTTGAGATTGCCATAAATGTTCACGTTGAATTTAATGATTTATATCTCAAAAACGAAGAAATATTCTCAAGATCCGGTTTCATTACGAGAAAGTAGACACTTTTCTCTATAAATTATGAATAATTCATTAAGATATCTTAAGAGTTCGATTTTTCGTGATTTTTTAATACAAGATTATTAATTTCAAAAATCTTTAAAAAATTAGATTAACTTAAATAATCCTTATCTCTAAAATGCATAAAGATTTTCTAATTTGGTTCTCACCATGATAAAATAGACACCTACCTCTATAAATTTTGAATGTTTCATTAAAATATCTCAAGAATTCGATTTATGGTGATTTTTAATTAGCTTGAGATAGCCGTAAATGTTCACGTTGAATTTAATGATATATATCTCAAAAACGAATAATCATTTTCAAGATCCTGTTCCATCACAAGAAAGAAGACTTTTCCCTATAAATCATAAATAATTCATTAAGATATCTTAAGAGTTCGATTTTTCGTGATTTTTTTTAAACTAGATTATTAATTTCAAAAAATCATAACAAATTAGGTTAACTTAAATAATCCTTTTCTCAAAATAAATAAAGATTTTCTAATTTGGTTCTCACCATGACAAAATAGACGCTTACCTTTATAAATTTTGAATATATCATTCAAGAATTCGATTTTTGGTGATTCTTAATTAACTTGAGATATCCATAAATGTTCACGTTGAATTTAATGATTTATATCTCAAAAACGAAGAAATTTGTCAAATTTTATCTTCCTTCCAGGATTTTTTGTTTCTTCCCGTGTTAGAAAGCAATCAAAACGCAGAAGTGGTAAAATGCTCATGAATTTATCAAGAAACATTTCCTTCCACAGTTCTTGTTTTCGAGTAATACCCAGAAACGTCCAGTAATTATATTGTTAAGGAATGTTTTTTCGTCTTGAATTATCTGAAGATCAACATAGATGTGCTCGAAAGGTTCTGAAGATGGCCTAAACAGGGCTAAAACCAGTAGAACTATAACAAATTAAATTCGTCTTAATAAAAGGTTCAAAATTAAATAAAAATATCTTAAATAAGTCCAGTAATTAGTAAAGTCCCAAAAAATTCCTTCAATTTTAAAAGATTCCAAGGGATTTAATTCCTTGTTTCATTTTAATTTCCCAATTCCTTCTTCAAATATGGCAACATTTTCAATGCAGATATTGTATAAAACTACACATGCAGAAATTGAAAGTAATACCGTCCTACGTTTTAAATCTTCTTTTTAAATCTCCTATTGGCCCTTTCAGAAACCCAATTGCTCGAATTCACTCGAATTATCGATTAACAGCTCAATATCGGCCATACCACGTACAAGAAACCGGCCATAAATGTCATCATTTAATTTGGTTGTTTTATTAATTTGTAAAATTTAAAACAGGCAGTTTTCGAAAAAATCTTGTTTGATATACGATACCGAAATTATTTTGCCTTCTCGAACGATTTTTTTGCTCGCTAAAGCTCTCAAAAAAACTTTCATTCTCAAATGCAAAAGAGTCATTTCGCTATCTAGAATCAAAAATAGTTGTAAAATATTTTAATTAATTTATTTATTTTAGCTTGGGAAGCTAGAATGGATAGCATTGGGAGAATATTTTACATTGATCATGCTACTAGAACAACATCATGGCAAAGACCGTGTGGATCAACCAGCAGTATAGGAAGTAGAGAGGGTGCTGAACAACAAAGACGACAATTAGATAGAAGATATCAAAGCATTCGAAGAACTATTAGTTCTCAAAGGTTGGAAGTAGCTGATTATTCCGCAGCACCACCTGGATGTCGATTGTTAACAAGACCTGATTTTTTTACTATTCTTCATATGAATCAGGTAAAAATATTTTTTTTATAAAATTAAAATACAATTTTTTTACAATTTCTTATTTTATTAGGATGCCTTATCATTATATAATAGAAATTCAACTTTGAAACACATGATTGGACGAATCAGAAGAGATCCACCTACTTTTGAAAAATACCAACATAACAAAGAACTTGTTGCTTTGGTGAACATGTTTTCTGATACAACAAAAGATTTACCTCCAAATTGGGATACTAAAAAGGATCGAAATGGAAAGGTGATTTTTATTAGATTTTTATTAATTAGATAAATATAATAGATGAAATTTTTAAATAAATAGGAGAAGGTGGTTTTTAAGTCAAAACAATTTTAATTTATTAAAAAATTCGATATCTTCTAAGTAGGTTTAAACAAAATATTTTTGTCTAAAAGAACCAACTTAATTTGTAATGTATTGTTAAAATATTTTAAACAGATTTGAATTATATTTCGGAATTGAGTAGTATTTTAACAAGTTTATTTAAAATTTCAATAATGTTTTAAACAAATAAATAATGAAACATAATCAATAAAAATACAATACAATATTTTATTTAAACCTACATATACTAGTAAATTATATTAAATCAACATTACATATTATTTTTTAAAGTGAAATTCTTCTAATTTTTACATTTTCGTGTTTTTCTTGATATTAAAGTTATAAAATGCATCTAAGAGTAAAAGCATAAGGGAGCAGTATTAAATTAAATTTTCTTGTTTCGAATTTTTTTTCTAGAACGCTTAGATTCCTGAGCATAGAGATAAATAAGAAATATCTTCTTAAAATTTTTAAATAAATTTAAACATCGATTTTATTTTTGTATGTGACTCTTATTCCAAATTCTTTGACCACCACTTCTTTAATAAACTTCAATTTAAGTTAATTAATACTTAGGGTGTTAACCTTTAGCTATAATAACAATATTATCATCAAGTAATGTCTGTGAAATTTCAATAATGCTTCTGCATTCAAATGAAAGTTTATTATGTTCTAATATGGTTATTCTTTCCTTATACCTAATATTTATAAGTAATAATTTTCTTCCTTTTTTAATTTTGGTTTATTTTTCTTTGGTATATTTATGAAAGTTTCTTATACACAGTAGGTATTAAACGTTGGAACAAAATACACAAAATAAATACATTTTGAACACCCTCCATCTCAAATAAAAAAAAGTACCATTTATGGTAATCCTTTCATTATAATTTGTTTGAATAAACTTCATACCAAAAATATCTCCACCACATCGAGCGTCTTAAAGTAGGAACAAATTTATCTGATTCAACGCAATCCAATATGCATATTTGCGTGATGTCACAAAACGCTGTTGAACATAATTTTTTTATTTGGGGGAAAACGAATTTTATATAAATTGAAACAAATATTGAACAAGAATAATTAATATGAAGTGGATATGTTTAACTTAAGCACAAGCAAAACAATAAAATGGCTTGTTGAGTTGGTTTACAACTAATGAGAATGAGTAATTTACAAATGCAATGTGGATATCCATAGAAAATAAAACAACTGGAGAAAGAAGAAAACAATTTCTTGTATATGTGAATTTATTGAAACCTTATTATCCAACTTGAAAGAGTTGACACATATAATCAACACCTTTGGGAGAAGAAGAGATTAGAATGAATTTTGGAAAAGAAAGAAACTATTGCTTACAGAAGTTTTACAACGAACAAAAGGAAGAACAAAGGACGGACTTGAAGAATTTAATTGGAAAATTTCTTTGATTATGTTCTGTTTGCATAGAAGTGGGAAGATTAGTCCCATATGCAGTACATTTAAATTAAACACTTTTGTATGGGTACCCTTTTGAAAGCATTTCAAGTCTTCCAGAGACAATATCAAATCTTTTGGAAGCATTTCAAATCTTCTAGAAGCAGTATCAAGTCTTTTGGAAGTATCAAGTGTTCTGGAAGAAATATTAAAGTTAGATCTTCTAAGTTAGATATTACTTAGAAGTCTAGAAATATTAGTTTTCTGAAAGCATTTTAAGTATTCTAGAGGCAATATCAAATCATCCAGACGCAATATTAAGTCATCTGGAAGCCGTACAAGTCTTCTGGGGGTATTAGCAGTCTTCTGGAAACATTTCAAGCTTTCTGCGAGCAATATCAAAGTTTCTAGAAGCAGTATCATGTCTTCCAGGGGCAATAATAAATCTTCTGGAAGTGGCTCAATTCTTCTGGAAACATTTCAAGTTTTTCAGAGACAATATCAAGTCTTTGGAAATATTTCAAATCATCTAAAAGCTGTTTGAAGTCTTCTGAAAGAATCAAGTATTTTGAAGGAAATATTAAGTTTTAGAATTAAGTATTCTGGAAACATTTTAGCTATTCTAGAGGCAATATCAAATCATTCAGAGGCAACATTAAGTCTTTTGGAAGCATTACAAGTCTTTTGGAAGTAGTACCAATCTTCTGGAAGCATTCAAGCTTTCTGCGAGCAATATCATAGTTTCTAGAAGCAGTATCAAGTCTTCCAGGTGCAGTAATAAATCTTCTGGAAGCAGTTCAAGCCTTCTCGATGCATTTCACGTCTTTTGGAAGCAAGATTGAGTCTCTTGGAAACAGATCAAGTCTTCTTGAAGCGTGTCAAATAATCTTCTTGGAGCAATATCAAGTCTTCTGGAAGAATTTCAAATCATTTAGAACCAGTATCAACTCTTTTGGATGAATTTCAAGTACTTCAGAGGTAATATCAAATCGTCCAGACTCAATATTAAGTGTTCTGGAAGCATTACAAATCTTCTGGAAATATTACAAGTTTTCTGGAAGCATTCCAAGTCTTTTGGAAGTATTACCAGTCTTCTGAAAACATATCAAGCTTTCTGTGAGCAATATCAATGTTTCTAGAAGCAGAGTCAAGTATTCCAGGAGAAGTAATTAATCTTCTGGAAGCAGTTCAAGTCTTCTGGATGCATTTCACGTCTTTTGGAAGCAGTATCGAGTCTTCTGGAAACATTTCAAGTCTTCCAAAGACAATATCACGTCTTTGGAAGTATTGCAAATCTTCTAGAAGCTGTTTCAAGTCTTCTGAAAGTGTCAAGTATATTGAAGGAAATATTAAGTTTTAGAATTAACAAGGGGACCTTACGGGTTCGGCATCACCGATTTTGTTCATATTTGCAAGGATTGAAGATGAGTACTCGGACATCACTTTCCTGAAGCAGTACTATGCAATGCTCAAGAATACTCGAGAAAATCGACTTCAAAGTACTCAAAATATTTTGCAGCAGTAGAAATATAATAAATATTTGACTTTTTATGTGTCGTTCGTTAGTCAAGGGACTGTGAACATAGCTTTAAATTCTGAGGTAGCATGCTCAAATCGCACAATATGCAATTTTTTTAATTTTTATTCTATAAAATCAGTATTTTTTACATCTAATACTCTGTGTAAACAAAGGTTTAGTACAATGTTTTCTTAAAATAACTGTCAAAGAAAGAATCTTGTGTGCGCGTAAATATCCTAGTCCGCATCGAATTGAATAAATCAACTTTAAAAAATGCTGTTTATTATTATGAAAAGCGTCTTACAGAAAATAACTTGATAGCAGAACAACATTCTTCCACAATTAGCGAAGAATCTGTATTATTAGCAGAACAACTATATAAATATATTTTGCAAAATCTAATTGGAGACGAGAAACAATTTGTTATGGTGGAAGAACTAACAATGAATGAAGAAGGTGGCAATAGTAAATTTCAACAAATCGCCGATAAGGAATCTGATAATGTGAATAATTTTAAAGAAATTAAAGAAGATGAAGAACATAATTATGAACCCAATGAGAATAAATCAGAAAAGGAGTATTTCATTCCAATAGATTATAAAATACAAATTTATAACACTGCCAATACCAGACTACTTTTAATAGAACCCTTGCAACGAAAGAATCAAAAACAATTCTTGTTCAAAAACAAAACATGAATAAGATAACTCACTCGTATACAGCTCAATACAGCATCACGTTAGCTGAAAAATTGTTACCTGAAGTGTTTATATGTTTGCAAGAAACAGGAGATTCATTCGGACCCCTTGTGCAAAAATTGGTGGACGAATACGTCAAAAAATATAACATCATTGTAACATCATCAAAATCAGGGAAACTTACGTCTAAACTATATAAAGACTTTTTAATAAAAACTATAAAGCGTTATGTACAAGATCATAAATTTGGGGATTGGATTCATGGGGAGGGCAAACAAAGCCCGAAATATATGAACAAATTTTTATTAACGATAATGGTTTGTCAACATGTAGTATTAAATAAATTTAATATTGCCAAAATGTACTCCATTAGTGCAATCCTGCGACGTGTACTTCTATAGGCACGTTAAAAACTTTATTTAGAAAATTCAAAATTGCTTCGTTTTGATTGAGCAAAATCATGATATTAATTCTCGTCAAGATTGTATTAAAATACATTCTATCATTCATCACCAGGTATCATCTTCAATTTTTTTAATATGATTCAATACGCATGGTTTGCTTCTAAACTTTGCGATAATATAATAGAGAAGTGTTTATGAATGTCAATCAGGCATGTTTTTCACTAGATAATTTAAAAAACCTTGCGCTTGTACCCAACCCGCTTTTATACAGTGTGCTAGATGTCGTGATACTTACTGCTTTAGCTGTTTTTATGACAATTATCACCCTGGTTCTTGTACTGATTAATAACTGTTATTAACTGTTTTTATTAGAGTTGTTGTTATATTTACAGTGTGTCCTAGGATTGATCCTGAAGTGCATATATATATATTTAATTATTTTCGTATTATTCCTATGTATTTTATTTGTATTGTTAATATATTTCATATAATATTTATTAATTGCTGGCGTTTCCCACCAACAATTAGATTTAGTAAAGTATATGTGTATGTAGTTGTTCTGCCAACAGCACAGATTCTTCACTAATTGTGGAAGAAAGTTGTTCTGTTATCAGGTTATTTTCTGTAAGAAACTCTTCATAATAATAAACAGCAATTTAACAACAAATCAAGTTAATTTCAATTCGAATTTAATTCTACGTGAATAGATTTCACAATAATTATCTATATACTTATAATATAACGCTTTAAATAACATTTAATACTTTTCCTAATCATTTATTGATAATAAACAAAAAAAAGTCGGATCTAAATTTTTAAAATATTTTTATATAAATATTTTTTAACAGGTATTTTAAAAAGAAATTGTAACAATTTCTTGTTTATACAGCGTGTTAAATGATGTCGAACTTGCTGATTTACCTTTTTTTTCATAAAATAAAATATTAATTTAAAAAAAATTGCTTATAGTGCGATCTGAACCTGCGACCTTAGAATTTAAAGCTACGTTCACAGTCCCTTGACTAACGAACGACACATTAAAAGTCAAATATTTATTATATTTCTACTGCAGCAAAATATTTTGAGTACTTTGAAATCGATTTTCTCGAGTATTTTTGAGCATTGCATCGTACTGCTTCAGGAAAGTGATGTCCAAGTACTCATCTTCAATCCTTGCAAATATGAACAAAATCGGTGATGCCGAACCCGTAAGGTCCCCTTGTAAGTCTTCTGGAAGCATTTTAAGTATTCTAGAGGCAATATCAAATCATTCAGAGGCA
This sequence comes from Onthophagus sagittarius, assembly GCA_036711965.1. NCBI lineage: Eukaryota > Metazoa > Arthropoda > Insecta > Coleoptera > Scarabaeidae > Onthophagus > Onthophagus sagittarius. Next base: position 10,565,927 of record JASERS010000003.1, read on the forward strand.
ATATTAAGTCTTCTGGAAGCATTGCAAGTCTTTTGGAAGTATTACCAATCTTCTGGAAGCATTTCAAGGTGTCTGCAAGCAATATCAAAGTTTCCAGAAGCAGTATCAAGTCTTCCAGGCCCAGCAATAAATTCTTCTGCAATAAAATCTTTTGGAAGTATCAAGTGTTCTGGAAGAAATATTAAAGTTAGATCTTCTAAGTTAGATATTACTTAGAAGTCTAGAAATATTAGTTTTCTGAAAGCATTTTAAGTATTCTAGAGGCAATATCAAATCATCCAGAGGCAATATTAAGTCATCTGGAAGCCGTACAAGTCTTCTGGGAGTATTAGCAGTCTTCTGGAAACATTTCAAGCTTTCTGCGAGCAATATCAAAGTTTATAGAAACAGTATCATGTCTTCCAGGGGCAATAATAAATCTTCTGGAAGTGGCTCAATTCTTCAGGACGCATTTCACGTCTTTGGGAAGCAGTACCGAGTCTTCTGGAAACATTTCAAGTTTTTCAGAGACAATATCAAGTCTTTGGAAGTATTTCAAATCATCTGAAAGCTGTTTGAAGTCTTCTGAAAGAATCAAGTATTTTGAAGGAAATATTTAGTTTTAGAATGAAGTCTTCTGGAAGCATTTTAAGTATTCTAGAGGCAATATCAAATCATTCAGAGGCAATATTAAGTCTTCTGGAAGCATTACAAGTCTTTTAGAAGTATTACCAATCTTTCTGGAAGCATTTAAAGCTTTCTGCGAGCAATATCAAAGTTTCTAGAAGCAGTATCAAGTCTTCCAGGCGCAGTAATAAATCTTCTGGAAGCGGTTCAAATCTTCTGGATGCATTTTAGGTCTTTTGGAAGCAGTACCGAGTCTTCTGGAAACATTTCAAGTCCAAGTGTTTTGGAGGAAATATTAAGTTTTAGAATTAAGTCTTCTGGAAGCATTTTAGCTATTCTAGAGGCAATATCAAATCATTCAGAGGCAATATTAAGTCTTCTGGAAGCATTACAAGTTTTTTGGAAGTAGTACCAATCTTCTGGAAGCATTCAAGCTTTCTGCGAGCAATATCATAGTTTCTAGAAGCAGTATCAAGTCTTCCAGGTGCAGTAATAAATCTTCTGGAAGCAGTTCAAGCCTTCTCGATGCATTTCACGTCTTTTGGAAGCAAGATTGAGTCTCTTGGAAGCAAGATTGAGTCTCTTGGAAACAGATCAAGTCTTCTTGAAGCGTTTCAAATCATCTTTTTGGAGCAATATCAAGTCTTCTGGAAGAATTTCAAATCATTTAGAACCAGTATCAACTCTTCTGGATGAATTTCAAGTACTCCAGAGGTAATATCAAATCGTCCAGACTCAATATTAAGTGTTCTGGAAGCATTACAAATCTTCTGGAAATATTACAAGTCTTCTGGAAGCATTCCAAGTCTTTTGGAAGTATTACCAGTCTTCTGAAAACATATCAAGCTTTCTGTGAGCAATATCAATGTTTCTAGAAGCAGAGTCAAGTATTCCAGGAGAAGTAATTAATCTTCTGGAAGCAGTTCAAGTCTTCTGGATGCATTTCACGTCTTTTGGAAGCAGTATCGAGTCTTCTGGAAACATTTCAAGTCTTCCAAAGACAATATCACGTCTTTGGAAGTATTTCAAATCTTCTAGAAGCTGTTTCAAGTCTTCTGAAAGTATCAAGTATATTGAAGGAAATATTAAGTTTTAGAATTAAGTCTTCTGGAAGCATTTTAAGTATTCTAGAGGCAATATCAAATCATTCAGAGGCAATATTAAGTCTTCTGGAAGCATTGCAAGTCTTTTGGAAGTATTATCAATCTTCTGGAAGCATTTCAAGGTTTCTGCGAGCAATATCAAAGTTTCTAGAAGCAGTATCAAGTCTTCCAGGCGCAGTAATAAATCTTCTGGAAGCAGTTCAAGTCTTCTGGATACATTTCACGTCTTTTTGAAGCAGTATTAAGTCTTCTGGAAACATTTTAAATCTTTTAGAACCCGTATCAACTCTTCTGGGAGAATTTCCAGTACTCCAAAGGCTATATCAAATCGTCCAGACGCAATATTAAGTGTTTTGGAAGTATTACAAATCTTCTGGAAATATTACAAGTTCTCTGGACTTGTGCCTCTTGCAACATGGCACGCGAAACCTCAAACATTTTTTCAAAAACGCACAGCAAAACATAAAAGTTTCTAGTTTTAGATCACTTAGTTCTAGTGTTAGTTCTAATTTTAGTTCAATTAGCACTGGTCGTGAAAGTCTTCGTACTTATAAGCGTTAAGTTCATAATTGCAAAATAATAAAAAATGAAAAAATGATAATACAAAAGTTGTCTTCAAAATTTTCCAAATCGAAAATCTCCAAAAATTTCTTTCCTGTATCTCGAAAATTGTGCGTTTTAGAGGGTAAGTTTATAGCATTTTTTTTCAAATTTTTGGAGAAGCTATCACATCCTGAATCATATATCCTGCGCATATATTATGAAACATTCTGTATATTGTATATTACTGCCGAGTATTCCGATTATCGGCCGAACGATAGTCCGATCTGTGCACATTCTCGATTTTGCAAAGGATGTTTGGAAACAAACTGAATCTTGTGTTTCAAACTAGTATACGGACGAATACAGGCGTTGTATACAATTTCTTTTCAGTAAAACCCCTAGTTGAAAGGGAAGAAAAATTTTAAACTCAAAAAATGGGGAGCTAACTTGCCACACCGTTTACAGCTCGCGAGGAAAAGAAAAACATTTCCAGGTTTCAAAGTATCTAAAGACCTAAACGTGATGGTTGATGCAAATGCAGCTGGTGACTGTAAATTGTAGCCTCTTATAATTTACTGATCGGAAAATCCAAGAGCTTTAAAAAATAAGTGGTTTGCTCGTATTTTGGAAATAAAATGAAGCATGGATGACAGCGTCTGTCTTCGAAAATTGGATTGAGTGCCACTTTATTCCATTTAAGGTAATACTTCTCATTGACCATTCCCTTTGTCATTAGACAATATGTTAAGGTTGTCTTTTTGCCAGAAAACACAACCAGCCTGCTTCAACCAATGGACCAAGGAACCATTAAATTTTTAAGGCTTATCATATACGACGTTCATTTACGCATTTGAATAATGCTATGAGATAGAACGACCAAATGTCCAAAATATTTTTGGCACAAAAATCTGTTTTTTTGGCACAAAAATTTTTTTTTTTTCAAAAAATAGTAGATCTTGTGAAAGAATTTGATACGGATATTGACAGGAACGATATTCACCAGCTATTGACTTTAATTGAGTTTATAGAAACGCGTGACCAAAATGATGCTGGTGAAGAGATCAGTTCAGATCCAGCTCAAGGGGAACAATGAGAATTGCAAGTTTAACCGAAGGTTTGGACTCAGTTGAAGAAGTTTTGATAATGTTGGGAAATATAGACTCTAATGAAGAACGAGTTATTACTAAAACGCAAAGGATTAATAAGTTATTAGCTTGTTATGAAGAAATTCTTTGTATTTATAAAAATTCTATGTATTTACTGTAAGTCCCTCTTATCGCGTTACTACGAGGTATTACTGGTTTAGAGATTCTGCGAAAAAATATCAAGAGGCTTTAACTTTCATTACAATGCATTCCATTAAATCGTACATAATATTTATAGTATTCTATTTATCAACAAAGAAATTAAATTTAAGTACAAAATGTTAGTAAAGTTATTCTAGAAACAAACTGCTTACACAAATTTCTATAAATACGCGGTTTACCAACTTTATTTATTCAAAACATATCCATTAAGGAGCAAACTTGTAAAAAGGGCAACATTGTTGTATGGTTATTATTATTTAAATATTTTACATACAACAATTATGTATCATATATGTAAATATCAATTTCTTATAACCAATAATAGTATTGCTTATAACTTTTAATTCATATTAAATTTATCTTACTAATATTAAATTTTAAGCTTTCCAGAATTTTTATTAACACTCTTCTTTTAATTGTTAGCAATTCTTTATTGATCACTCTCATAAAAGGACTTCTTACATGGATCCTCGACTTCCAACGGAACCAATTTATTCTAGCCGTAGAATTTCCGACGAAGCACAAGGGGTAATAAGGAAATTACGCTTAACTTGTAGTCGATTTCGTTGTTTTCTCTCTTTTTTATTCTTTAATTATTAATTCGCAATTTTTTTCTGTATTTTTTATTTTTTTCGTTGTTTTAGCTTGTATTAATTTTTTATGTATTTTTTACTTTATAAATTCCCATTATTAAATCATATTCTTTTCAAATTTGTTCCAGGCTCCTGTTCCTCCTCCACGACCAACAACAACAACCTTTGTACCAACAACAGTGGACGTTCCAATCGCCTACAACGATAAAGTGGTTGCTTTTTTGAGGCAACCCAACATTTTCGATATTTTAAGGGAACGACATTCCCCCGTTGGAACTTCCGTTTCCCTGAGAGACAAAATTAATGCTGTTAGAGTGGATGGGACGACCGCTTTGGATCGATTAAGTCACGATCTTCATCTTACAATTCTTTTAAGGTAAGATTTTCTATAATACGCGTTTTTTAAGACGTCATAAGATGGAAAAACATCCTGACAAAATATTGATTTAAACATTTTACGTTTGTTTTAAAAAAACCGCATTAAAAGTTCCCGCTAATTTTCCGGTTTTATCAAAGAGTAACCCAATAATATTTTCCTTTGTTTTTTTTTGTGCGAGATTTTGGGAATTTTGAGAATTGCGGATATTGCGGAATAAACGAATATCTTTACGATCGAATCTTGCAAAACATCCGAAAATAAACATCGTTTTAAAAACAAACTTTATTCTTTAAATCACTTTTATGAATTAGTTGTTATTAAAGCATTACCACATAAATCTTTCATGCCAATTTCCCAATCGACTCTTTTTAATTTATTATCGATCACACCGCTCTGTATGTTGATCATAACCGTATAAAAAATTGTTTATATGAATCGACGAGTTGAATATAAAAGGGATGGAGCGTATTTTAAGTTATAAAACCGTTCCATTTCCCAGCCTTGAGTTTACTTTTATGGCTAGAGTGTGACGGAACACACCTGCCGGAAGTGCCAAGTTTTTGCCGATGCAAAAAAAAAAACAGTTCAAATTGTTTACGTTTAAAACGTTTTGAGGGTAAAAACGTTAGAATTCCGTTAGATATGAGAATTCCCTGAAATTACATACCAGAACATTTTTGAAGCTTTATTTTTATCTCAAAGTTCCATTTGTCGATAATAAATGATTATTAAGATTCGTTCAATTTAAATTAATTAGGTGTAGTTGCGAGTACCAGCATGATCCTTTAAAAGAGGAAGTCATTTTATTCGCTTAGAAAGAAATTAATTCCTTAAATTGATAACTCTCGTCCCGAATGAAAGTTTATTTAAGTTATTTGATTGATAATTGTGTAATAAAGAAACGGGGGTTTGAAACAAAAAAATGGAGTTAATCATAATAATTTTCTGCAATTATGTTATGTTAAGATACTTATAATAAATTGATATGCAATTAGTTTGCAGCTTTTCGCGTTAATTACCTTATCGAGTAAGGTCGATTTATTTTATTTACTCGACTTATTTAATCAAAGTACTTACTTAACGTGAACATTAATCGAAAGCGAGGATATTTTTTTCCACAGTTTCACTTTTGCATTTTTTAATTTTTAATTAACCGATTTTGTGTCGCGGGGCGCGTTTTAATTTTATTAAATTGCTTTTAAAACTAGCTCAATCCCGTGGAGGTCGTTTCCTCTTGATAGATTCACGCACCAATTCACATTGGGTGACAGCAACGCTAAACAATAAGAACCTTTTCAATTTCACCTTAAAGTTAGATTGAAAATAATTCGAAAACTTACGAAACCGACCTAATCAAAATTTTAATTCATTGTAATTTGAATGTAACCTTCATATAACCGCTTTTTTCAGGGTTGTTAGTTTTAAACGATTTGTTAAAAACTATTTGTTTTAAACATGTTTAAAACACTAACATATAAAACCTAACGTGTTTTAAACTAAACTTGTTTTAAACAGTTTAAAATCATAGGACTTTTTAGAAGGATTATTTCTAAAAGACACAATAAATAATTTTATAAAGTATTTACTTGTAACTTGTTAAGTTGTGTGTTAAAACTAGATTAAATTTGCTTCAAAATGATTTTTATTTCATAATAATATCTCAATTCGTCTTTGAGATATGATGATGTAAACTAAATTATTCAATTTTACCTCCATAATAAGAGAGGTGATTTAAAAAATTTTTATTTTTTTAATTTATGGAATCGAAATAATTATAATTGGTGTGTTAAAGCTAGATTAAATTTGCTTCAAAATGATTTTTTATTTGATAATAATATCTCAATTCATTTTTGAGATGTAATGATGTAAATTAGAGTATTCAATTTAACCTCAATAATAAGAGAGGTGATTTAAAGAAAATTTATCTTTTTAATTTATGGAATCGAAATAATTATAATTGGTGTGTTAAAACTAGATTAAATTTTCGTCAAAATGATATTTATCTCTTAATAATATCTCAATTCATCTTTGAGATATGATGATTTAAATTAGATTATTCAATTTAACCTCAATAATAAAAGAGGTGATTTCAAAAATTTTATCTTTTTAAATTATGGAATTGAAATAATTATAATTGGTGTGTTAAAACTAGATTAAATTTGCTTCAAAATGATTTTTATTTCATAATAATATCTCAATTAGTATTTGAGATATGATGATGTAAATTAAATTATTCAATTTAACCTCAATAATAAGAGAGGTGATTTAAAGATAATTTATCGTTTTAATTTATGGAATCGAAATAATTATAATTGGTGTGTTAAAACTAGATTAAATTTGCTTCAAAATGATTTTTATTTCATAATAATATCTCAATTCGTCTTTGAGATCTGATGATGTAAATTAGATTATTCAATTTAACTTCAATAATAAGAGAGGTGATTAAAAAAAATTATCTTTTTAATTTATGGAATCGAAATAATTATAATCGGTGTGTTAAAACTAGATTAAATTTGCTTCAAAATGATTTTTATTTCATAATAATATCTCAATTCGTCTTTGAGATATGATGATGTAAATTAGATTATTCAATTTAACCTCAATAATAAGAGAGGTGATTTAAAAAAAATTTATCTTTTTAATTTATGGAATCGAAATAATTATAATTGGTGTGTTAAAACTAGATTAAATTTGCTTCAAAATGATTTTTATTTCATAATAATATCTCAATTAGTATTTGAGATATGATGATGTAAATTAAATTATTCAATTTAACCTCAATAATAAGAGAGGTGATTTAAAGATAATTTATCGTTTTAATTTATGGAATCGAAATAATTATAATTGGTGTGTTAAAACTAGATTAAATTTGCTTCAAAATGATTTTTATTTCATAATAATATCTCAATTCGTCTTTGAGATATGATGATGTAAATTAGATTATTCAATTTAACCTCAATAATAAGAGAGGTGATTTAAAAAAAATTTATCTTTTTAATTTATGAAATCGAAATAATTATAATTGGTGTGTTAATACTAGATTAAATTTGCTTCAAAATGATTTTTATTTCATAATAATATCTCAATTCGTCTTTGAGATATGATGATGTAAATTAGATTATTCAATTTAACCTCAATAATAAAAGACGTGATTTAAAAAAAAAATTATCTTTTTAAATTATGGAATCGAAATAATTATAATTGGTGTGTTAATACTAGATTAAATTTGCTTCAAAATGATTTTTATTTCATAATAATATCTCAATCCGTCTTTGAGATATGATGATGTAAATTAGATTATTCAATTAAACCTCAATAATAAAAGACGTGATTTAAAAAAAAATTATCTTTTTAAATTATGGAATCGAAATAATTATAATTGGTGTGTTAATACTAGATTAAATTTGCTTCAAAATGATTTTTATTTCATAATAATATCTCAATTCGTCTTTGAGATATGATGATGTAAATTAGATTATTCAATTTAACCTCAATAATAAGAGAGGTGATTTAAAAAAATTTTATCTTTTTAATTTATGGAATCGAAATAATTATAATTGGTGTGTTAAAACTAGATTAAATTTGCTTCAAAATGATTTTTATTTCATAATAATATCTCAATCCGTCTTTGAGATATGATGATGTAAATTAGATTATTCAATTTAACCTCAATAATAAGAGAGGTAATTTAAAAAAATTGTATCTTTTTAATTTATGGAATCGAAATAATTATAATTGGTGTGTTAAAACTAGATTAAATTTGCTTCAAAATGATTTTTATTTCATGATAATATCTCAATTCGTCTTTGAGATATGATGATGTAAATTAGATTATTCAATTTAACCTCAATAATAAGAGAAGTGATTTAAAAAAATTTAACTTTTTAATTTATGGAATCGAAATAATTATAATTGGTATGTTAAAACTAGATTAAATTTGCTTCAAAATGATTTTTATTTCATAATAATATCTCAATTCGTCTTTGAGATATGATGATGTAAATTAGATTATTCAATTTAATATCAATAATAAGAGAGGTGATTTAAAAAAATTTATCTTTTTAATTTATGGAATCGAAGTAATTATAATCGGTGTGTTAAAACTAGAATAAATTTGCTTCAAAATGATTTTTATTTCATAATAATATCTCAATTCGTCTTTGAGATATGATGATGTAAATTAGATATTCAATTTAACCTCAATAATAAGAGAAGTGATTTAAAAAAATTTTATCTTTTTAATTTATGGAATCGAAATAATTATAATTGGTGTGTTAAAACTAGATTAAATTTGCTTCAAAGTGATTTTTATTTCATAATAATATCTCAATTCGTCTTTGAGATATGATGATGTAAATTAGATTATTCAATTTAACCTCAATAATAAGAGAAGTGATTTAAAAAAATTTTATCTTTTTAATTTATGGAATCGAAATAATTATAATTGGTGTGTTAAAACTAGATTAAATTTGCTTCAAAATGATTTTTATTTCATAATAATATCTCAATTCGTCTTTGAGATATGATGATGTAAATTAGATTATTCAATTTAACCTCAATAATAAGAGAAGTGATTTAAAAAAATTTAACTTTTTAATTTATGGAATCGAAATAATTATAATTGGTATGTTAAAACTAGATTAAATTTGCTTCAAAATGATTTTTATTTCATAATAATATCTCAATTCGTCTTTGAGATATGATGATGTAAATTAGATATTCAATTTAACCTCAATAATAAGAGAAGTGATTTAAAAAAATTTTATCTTTTTAATTTATGGAATCGAAATAATTATAATTGGATTGTTAAAACTAGATTAAATTTGCTTCAAAATGATTTTTGTTTCATAATAATATCTCAATCCGTCTTTGAGATATGATTATGTAAATTAGATTATTCAATTTAACCTCAATAATAAGAGAAGTGATTTAAAAAAATTTAACTTTTTAATTTATGGAATCGAAATAATTATAATTGGTATGTTAAAACTAGATTAAATTTGCTTCAAAATGATTTTTATTTCATAATAATATCTCAATTCGTCTTTGAGATATGATGATGTAAATTAGATTATTCAATTTAACCTCAATAATAAGAGAAGTGATTTAAAAAAATTTATCTTTTTAATTTATCGAATCGAAATAATTATAATTGGTGTATTAAAACTAGATTAAATTTGCTTCAAAATGATTTTTATTTCATGATAATATCTCAATTCTTCTTTGAGATATGATGATGTAAATTAGATTATTCAATTTAATATCAATAATAAGAGAGGTGATTTAAAAAAAATTATCTTTTTAATTTATGGAATCGAAATAATTATAATTGGTGTCTTAAAACTAGATTAAATTTGCTTCAAAATGATTTTTATTTCATAATAATATCTCAATTCGTCTTTGAGATATGATGATGTAAATTAGATTATTCAATTTAACCTCAATAATAAGAGAAGTGATTTAAAAAAATTTTATCTTTTTAATTTATGGAATCGAAATAATTATAATTGGTGTGTTAAAACTAGATTAAATTTGCTTCAAAATGGTTTTTATTTCATAATAATATCTCAATTCGTTTTTGAGATATGATAATGTAAATTAAATTATTCAATTTAACCTCAATAATAAGAGAGGTGATTTAAAAAAAAATCTTTTTAATTTATGGAATCGAAATAATTATAATTGGTGTCTTAAAACTAGATTAAATTTGCTTCAAAATGATTTTTATTTCATAATAATATCTCAATTCGTTTTTGAGATATGATGGTGTAAATTAGATTATTCAATTTAACCTCAATAACAAGAGTTTATACTTTATCTCACTTAAGTTAGAGTTTATATAAGGCATAATTTGGACGTAAGGGTTCGATTTTTGGTTTAAAAATATTCTTAAACATTTCATTTATTTCCAACAGCTTGTTTAAAACACAGTTTAAAACAGGTTTAAAATACAATTTTTTGGTAGCGACGGAAAATAAGTTTAAATCAAAAAAAACTGTTTAGCCCTGCTTTTTTTTACTTTTTTATTTCTTCGAATTTTGCTTTTTTTAAGTATAATTAGTTTTTACTCAACTATGTGTTAAACGAAGTTGGATATTTGAATATTGACGCGAATATCAACGATAACAATGAATCGTTTTGTTCGAACCGTCTTTTATATCCACATTTTTTGCTTGATCCATTAGGTGTGAATGGTGCGATTTTTTTCGGTTACAATCGATGTAGTATCTTCTAAAATTGACGCTAAATTCCTAATTTTATTGTTCCCCATATCCACTTGTTTCTTTATTAAGATATTCGCGCAGTTTTATGTTGTTATTCTTAATTGGACTGAATACGGAAGGAAGGTTAAAAGTCAAAAGATGATGACATAACTTAAATTATCAAAAAAGAACCATGAATAAAATTTATTTATGGGTTTCATGAAAATTGTGTCAGTGTTAACTGGAACGTTTTTTTGCCATAAATCTAAATTATTTATACTAACGTTACAAATGGTTAATCATTTAATGATGATTATGGATTTCACGCTTTGAATTAATAAACTTTCACTAAATGATTGCTCGCATTTTTTTAAATCAAACTACTTAAACTCTTCCAAAACAATTTTTAGCGCTAATTTTTTAAATAAATACAAACACAATATGTATTGTTTAATAAAGCACCTCATTGTATTTTTTTTTATGTTTACGTAGTTCAAGGAAAAGTTGTTATAAATAAATTTTAAGATTAAAAGTTGTACTGATCCAAAAATATCCCGCAAAATTGGGGCAGGTAAAGGAAATTTATTGTAACTTAATATGCCTTTGAAACCGTCTTAAAACCTCTTTGAAATCTTTCAATTCTAAAGAATCCCCGTTTCTTTTCAAATCTTTTCATAGATCATAAAAGGGTTGGGTTAGATTTTTGGATAATGTACAAAAGATTTAAGTGATGGATGCGGAGGAATTTGTGACATCTTTATAAATGTACCGTTAACTGGAGCAGTAACGCACTCAAATCGAACCAAATTCCTATTAATTTTATAAAAAAACTAAACTAATTACATTTTTATTTACTCATTTTAAAAACTAATTACAAAATGAATTTATTTTATCCACCCATTCATTTCGTTAGTTTGAATTTAATTACACTTTAGGATTCGTTGACCTCAAACGCACGCATACACGAAAGATGGATATACTATTTAAAATCATCACGATGCAGGGCACGTTGCGCTGTAAAAGCTAAAACTGATCCAGCTTTTTAGCGTTTCTGACGTCAGACGAAGCTTTAAATACGAATCTAGGGAATTGGCAAAGATAGATCGAAAATTTCTAAAATATATTTAATTACATAGTTTCATAGTTTTGAATGTTCGGATGAATTCATTTTTAAATAATTTTTTTTAGAAAGATTTTTTGCATTATTTCACGTGAAATTGTTAAAGTATGTTAAATATTGTTGCGTTGCGTAAATCGTAATCATTTATGCAAAAATAAACTAAAACGGAATATAGGAAAAATGTGAGTAATCTGTGACTAATTCGTTCAATTGATGTATTTGAATTGAAGGGTATAATTAGATAGTCACAAGAACAGTAAATGTTTAATTATTTTGTGGTTTGTTTTTGCTGTTTTGCAATTACACCTTTGAGCTCTTTGATGTCAGCTACGACATCGAGTGAGGCCTGAACGTTACTTTTTTTATTGCTTTTTTATCTTGAATGGATTTTGTCTCTTACTCATTTATTTATTATGTGTAATATAGTACGAATTGATACAGAGTGCAAATCTTCTTTATTACAGTACTCTCAAATTTAAAGCAATAAAATTAATATCGGTGAGAATGTTTCCATCAAATTAAAAATTAATTTTGATTTCAATCCAAATTTATACGAACCCAATCTTACTCAAACTTCACTCAACTTAACCAACTCAACTCAACCCAACTAATACAGCACAACCCAACTCAACCTGAACATGAATTCAATCAAATTCAACCGCGAATTCAGTCCAACTTAACTTCACTTAATCTAACACAACTTTAATCCAACACAACCCAAGTGCGGACACAGCACAACCCTACTCAACCTGAACACGAATTCAATCAAACTCAACGGTGAACTCAGTACTTTTTTTATGAGGTCGAGGAAAATCTGCGGACAGACACTTGGCCTGGGATAATGGACGAGTAGATAGTGTGGGGTTGGATTCGAAGACTCCGATCCACTAAAAATCTCTTTCCTGGTTTTCTCTAGAAACTGCATTACTTCAGAAAAATAAAAACGAAAAACTTTCCTTCGCCATGCTGGAAAAAGCTGGTTGTCTCTGGAAACACACAAGAAAAATGCCTTTCGTTAACTTTTTGAACTGATCTTAATTTTATACATATTCGGTTCTGGGAGACCCAAAAGGACCCCCAAGATCTATCTCCTGGTCTCTCTCTCTCTCACTTGTCCGGATTTGTCTCACTTATCTGGAGCACAAAGAAAAATTTTTTCCTAACTTTTTGAATTAATGTTATTACGTACCCGGATCGGGGGAAACCTGAAGGTTCCCCCTATTGGCCTTCCTTCCAATAGTTGTCTATGTATCCCTCTCCTTCTTACACTCCACCGGTTCTTTTTCCTTCAGGATTGCTCTCATCATCTTGGTCATTGCTGCCCAATTATCTTCCGTGACACTTATACCGCAGATCTCACTATATTCCCCTCTTCCGTTGTTGAAATGCACACAGAAGAATAGCGTGTGCGCCAGAGTATTCATCCAATCACAGAACCAGCACTCATCGGTTTCTGCCTTGCCTATTTTCTTCAGATACGCGCCAAAGACTCCGTATTCCAACAAAGCTTGAATCAGATAAAAATCGACGTCGTTCCATCTTCTCTCCTGCCATATTTCCAGATCTGGAATCACTTCCACCACTTCGTCATCAGATTTCTCCCAGCTTCTATTTTATTTTCTCTCCCGCTTGTATGGACATCAACACTCTTCTGGACCATACGATCCATTGATGGGACTCTTGTGATGACCTAAATAGCCGTAGCGGATACAGTTCTGCAGGGAGACTCTATTCCTATGATAACTGATGTCACCGTGGTTAACAAAATCCTCTTCATTCTGGCAGAAGGACACCCGATATTCTTCATTATTCTCATGTTTGATCTTTGTGTCGCCCTTTTTGTTGTCTCCAACACATGATCCCTCATTTTCATATCTTTGTCCAGATACACGTCTACCTATTTGACTCTTTCGGCGCTGTTAATTTCCATTCCATTTACCGTTATGTACGTGCTTTTAATCTGTCTTCTTTCCTGAAGTAAAACCAGCTCCGTCTTATGGGCTGCTACCTCTAGACCCATTTTTCCAGCCTCTGCGTAACTCTTTTACCACGTACACAGTTTTGTCCTTTAATTGAGTTCTGTTCTTCATTTTACCACGAGCACAAGATCATGTATGCGTACGCTATTAATTCCTCCATGCCTCCTGCTTCATTCTGAGTATTTCATCGTAATATATGCTCCATAGCAGAGGTTCGTCAGTTCATACACTTTATCAATTGACGCTGATATGGCTCTATCATTCAGGTATTATTCAGGATTTCACCATGCTTAGTAGGTATTTACTGATTTTCCCATCTTTCACTACCTTGACTATCTTTTTCCTAGGAACAGAATTCAAAACGTTTGATATATCAAGCAGCACCATAGCATAAAAGATTCTGTTTTTGAGTACTTTTTCTTAATCTTATCCACTATCCCCTGCACTTTATCAATTGCATTTATGATGAATTCGCCCTTCCTGTAACAGTACCAGTTTTCACTTAACTTTTCTTTTTTGATCGACCTCTCTTTGTATACGTTCTCTGATCAGACTTTCTAGTAGTTTCCTGCTGTGTTTAATAAGCTGCCTCCAGGTTTGGGAATTTTGTCTAACAGCAGAAATTTGGTTTCCAAATTTTTTGAAACACTGAATCTGTCTAATACTTGTTGTATATGTCCAAGAAAGATTTAGGACGATTTCATCTACTCAGGGTGATTTCATCAAGGCGCCTACTTTTTTGTTACCTTTGAACTGCACCAATTCGTCTTGCGTGAAATTCTTTATGCTTTATTGTTCCAGAGTCTCAGTATAATGCCAAGTGATTCTGTTATGATGTATGAATAACTGTAGAACTTGTGCATACATCTCCTCGCTGTTTGGTTTAAACCTCTTTCTAAATTTGAGCCTTTCGACAACAATCCAACTTAACTCCACTTAACCTAATCCAATTTAAATTACATAAGACAAGTCAATCCATACTCAATCCAATTCGACATAGATTGGGTTGTGTTGACATTTGGATTGGGTTGTCTTCATATTTAAGTTGGATTAGATTGTGTTCACATTCGAATTGTGTTGATGTATATGTTCATATATGGGTTGGGTTGAGTTCATATTTAAATTGGGTTCGGTTGTGTTCACATTTGGGTTGAGTTAGGTTGTGTTCACATTTAAGTTGGGTTAAATCGTGTTTAAATTTGAGTTGGGTTAACTTACGTTCATATTTGAGTTGGGTTGGGTTGTGTTCATATTTAAGTTGGGTTGGGTTGTATTCATATTTGGGTTAGATTGTAACATTTTCCCTAACATTTATTCATTTCAAAATTGTTTCACATTAAGGGGATTCAGTTATATTCTTATTATGTTTTTTGTCCTATTTGAAGCTGTAAAAGTAAGCAAAATAAAACTTTTCAAAAATGAATAATGGGGACCCTCATCACGGAGAAATTCGCGAAGGGTCACATACTCTTCTCGTTGCTGAATTCCAACCCTCTTACCACGCCTCCGCTTGCAGCCCCAATGTGATCCCCAAGGTGTCCATTACTTTCAATATTCCCTTCTGTCCTTCATTGAAAGTTATAGCGGCCAAATGAGTTACGATTTCAACCACGCTACTCCTGAAATGCAAATGTTTAGGCGCGATCAACAATTGATCAGCAAATCATCTGACGATAAGTCTTAATAAATTGGGGTTATGACTTTTAAAACTGAAGGATTCAGAAGATCTCGTTTATATTTAAAAGTAGGTAAGGTGCCGTTCGCCTCCTCTAGACTCCTTCTCGTTGCTGAATTCTAGCCCTCTTAGCACTCCTCCGCTTACTGCCCCAAGGTGTCCATTACTTTCAATATTCCCTTCTGACCTTCATTGAAGGTTATAACAGCCAAATGAGTTGCGATTTCAACCACGCTCCTCCCGAAATGCAAATGTTTAGGCGTGATCAACAATTATTTAAAAATTCCTTGCTGTTTTGAGTATGAGCCCCTAAACATCGTTCCAGTAAACCATCTGACGATAAGTCTTGATAAATTGGGGTTATGACTTTTAAAACTGAAGGATTCAGAAGATCTCGTTTATGTTTAAAAGTAGGTAAGGTGCCGTTTGCCTCCTCTTGACGCCACTTGCACCAGCTATCTGGACTAGGTGGACATAAAGTGTAGTTTGGATTTTCATCCAACGAGCTGCAATGTTGCCATGATGCGAAAATCGCGTCTTTCATTTTTGTGATAAAATCTGAGTTTCTGCGAATAGCAAGGCCATAGAATTTGGCCAACTTCTCCTCTCCCTCAATCCCTTTGTTATTCTTCTTGGCATTTCGTAGCCGTGTTCCCATCCGGTTTTCCACATGGCCTACGCAGTCTATTTTCTTCACGATCACATCGGTGTAAGAATCACAAGAAAGGATTCCTTTAAAATTTTGCTGTCTCCATTGCCATTTGGAATATAAAGATAATACCAATATTTGGCATTATCCTTATAAACATATTCGACCTTTGTGTTTTTTGCCATCTCCAACACATGATCCGTCATTTTCATGTTTTTGTCCACATAAACCTTCCTTCCATCATCCCTGAAATAAAACCAGTTCTGTCTTATGGGCTGCGACCTCTAGATTTCCAGCCATTTCTTAGGATTCCTTTAAAACTTTTGCTGTCTCCATTGCCTACATAGGTCAAGTATTTCAACCCATCCTTTTCGGCTAAACATTTCGGTTGTTCCATCGATTTCCATTTTCCCAGCGCTTCCCAAGTGATTAGTGGTGCAATTTTCTGTATGAGCATTTTCAGTTCTTAAGTGTTTATGATTTTCACAAGATTGGCAAAAATTAGATTTTACTAAATCATAGAACGAAGACACTGCAATGTTAATGTTTTCGAGAATGTCATAATAAGTCTTGGTTCCAAGCTCACTGCAAAGATCCATTAATTTATAGAATTTATTGATTGATTTTGAAGGCTTTATTCTGTATTTATGGGCACGAGTTCACGGAGTTTTCTGCACAATTACATTTCACTAAAAGTTTGAATCAATAAGCAAGTCTAGGTGTGATTGGAGTTTGTAGAAGATGTTTATCCCTGAGCTTCAATGCTGATGTGCATATATCTTATTTTTTTTTAAGTTTTTTGGATTCGATGGTTTGCGTTTTTTGGGTCGAGACACCCGGTAATTATTTTCACGTGAGCCATTACGACCCATATCACAATAAAAACATACACAAAATTATTAAATAACGTACTGAAAACAATAAACCGTGGTACTGCATGATGCTGACTTAAGAACAAACATGAACATGTTCGTGCGATCAAAGATCGCGCGAATCAACCGCGCTGCGGCGTCATGTTTAACGAGCGAATACTCTCAAACTAGAAAGATTTCTGATGAACCCTTTTACAGGGTTATTTCTGAGACCCTTTAGATTGAAAAAATGAAAAAAAATCGATTTTTTGAAACCGACAAGTTGCAAGTCTTAACCGATTTACTGAAATTAATTTTTTTTTAATTATTAATTTATCTTCAACTTCAACAAAGTTTATAAATCCAGTTTTTTTCATCATTTTAAAATTTTACATCCTCATTCACCATAAGTAAATATCATTCCAACTTTATAATGTTCTATTAAAGAAGAAACTTCTTCTTACATTCTCTTTTTAATGATTTGACACAAAATCAGTGCAATTAAAACAATTTAAGATAGCAACTTCTCGAAATCAACGATAATTCTTTCTCCGGATCATTTTTCCTTTAAACACTTTTAACAATTATTTCTTCTCGCCTCGTTTTGTACAAATTGTGCAGTATTACCACACATTTTCTCATCGTTGTCTTTCTAACGTTCCGCGCCCGATCTTTCTCCCGAACGATTCCTAATTGCTCGACAATTTAAAAAACTGGTTCTCTTAAATCTTAAGCTTTGTAATAGGTACGTGTGGCATCTTCGCTTTGTTCACTTTACGACCAGACAACATATGGTAAATAAAAAAAAATAACCATCCCATCGTAATTTTAATTGTTTATTGTTTAATTTCATAATATTTATTATTTTATTCTATTCTACGTTTTAATTCGTTTTCTTTGTAACGTAAATAAATTCATTAATGATTCAAGAAACGCGTAATTATTCAGCAAAAAGTGTGTATCGTTGTTACATTTATCGCAAAATGGTAATTTGTGTTTTGATTGCGAAATTCTAATTGTTTAGTTTTTCTTTTTCGTTGTTTTTAATGAGAGTGTGATTAAAGTTTTTGAAATCATGGTTAAAGTTGTATATGATCCGATTCTCGTTACGATTACGCTATAATAAGAGGTATGAGTCAATGTAACTTTTTTCGTGCGACCGCTTTGTTTGTTATTAACCGTGAATTCGATAAATTCACTGTTATTTGTAAAGTTATTAACATTGAATAATAATTAAACGATTTGTTGATTTTATGTTGAAACAAGTTCGGTCTTGCTGTTATAAGGTTTGATAACTATTCTTTATCTTCGGAGTTATTTTTAGCGGTTAAGAATTTTAGTTATTTAGAACAAGGGGAATTACAGGCTTAGTTGTTAATATTTCAGGTTGTAACACAATTTTTACTACCTCCATTTTTCAAAATAAGCAAATATGTGTATAATAAAGAATATCTTATCAATAGAAAAACATTTAACTTCGCATTTTCTAATATACAAACAAAATAGACACAAACGTTACAATTTCTTAGTATCGAAGATAATCTCTCCCATTATTTTAAGCAAATATTATAAGACAACATTTAACAAAGACTTGGATCATGGGAAATGTAGAGCTTTTTCGGTCCGCTTGATTTCCACATGGGATGAGTGCGTATTTGAACGTTATTTGCGGTGTCTCTTCCTCCCACTACAAAACTTTTGCTCACTCAACCAACTTGGGGATGTTAAACAGTTCGCACGTTACCGCTTCCACAGTATTGTGATGGCACGTGAACGTAAAACGTCGAAATAGAATTGTATCGCAACATATAAACGTTATTTATAACATTACGTGAATTAAAATAAAAACGAAAATGTGAATAAATTCGTTTTAATTAATTAATTTCGTTTTGAAATTGAGGAAAATGGGAACGTTGTCTTGAAAAGTTTAGTTTATTATTTATAGTGATTAATTATTTTTTAAGTAACATTTAAATTTTTTAATTATAAAATGGGCATCGTAACGAAGACGATAAGCGTGATTTTTAGTCTGTAAGTTTTGATTTTATTTTATTTTATTTTATTTTCTTTTAATAGTAAGTAAATTGAAAAAATCAATTTTTATCTAATCTGAACGGTTATTTTATATTTTATTGGTACCAATTAATACTTTATGGGCCGTAATAAAAAGAAAAGTAATAAGACTAATATGTACGGAGAAATCTAGATTAATTTCATTAATTTCGTACGTGTATCCCACTCAAGGTTTTTTCTTTTTTTAACTTTGATTTCTTTTTTTTTAAGAAATATTTTGCAACATTTTATTCATAACAAAAAAAAAATCCAAATTATTTTTACGTAACTTAAAAAATTAATTAATTAATTTTTTAATAACTAATTTTTATACAAAGCTTCTTCCATTTAAAGATAAGAATGGTATTCAGACTAAATGGAAACCCGTTATCTCCTTATTAAACAAAATTTAACGTCAATTTTTGGCCCCTTCTAAATAAGACTACAAAACCTTGATTTGATAGAATCGACGTTATTCAATCTGTATTGTTTATAAACACATTTCAGAAACGGTTTATCGTTTTAATTAAAATGGTCCAAAAAGTAATTGTTAGAAATAATTAAAAAAGGGACATTCATTTAAATTATTAGCAAAGAAAACAGAAAAAAATTTGTCTTGTAGCTGATAAGCTCCATATCCGGTCGATATGGTTATTATTTATGAGGATAAACCGCATTTCAGATTGAACAACCGCAAAGTCAACACCCGTTACGTTATATTTAAAATATCGGTACGAAAATATTGTAGATAATATACAGAGATAGTTTTGGTAAAAATTAGGAAATCGATAAGGAAAACTATAATAAAAAGATATCTGATTATTTTGAAAATATCGTGATTTTCCTGAGGATGTACCGAAATCGGTAGCTAAGATAAAGCATTAGAAGATACAAACTGAACGTTTTATTTCAATTCAATAAGATGTTTTTATTGATTTACGAGAATTACTTTTTAGTTAATACTGTCATAATGTAATATCATAGTGAAGAGAAGCTTCATCTTGATGAAAAATACGATTTTTCTACAACCTTTTCTATTAGAGTGGGTTTGGTTGGGTTAGTGTACATCCCTGGATTTCATGAAAGAAATCATAGATCCGAGACCACCAAGAAGTCTCGAGATTTTAAACTCCTATCCACTTTTACCAACCTCCAGTTAAATTAACTAGCGGAGATTGTAGCGAATTTAAACGCTCCCATTGACTATAAGCCGGCTTTTAACTGTTAGATAAATACTATAAAAGAACTGTTAGAAAAATGGCCCTCAATTGGATAAATCCATAGGCGCCTGGTTTTGAAAATACTTATGTATGGGTGCAAAAAACACTATAAGCATCAGCTGCGTGCTGAATTGGGAAGAATAAACATGATAGTATATTAAAATTAAGGAATTAATTCAACATGATAACTTCAAGTCAAATAAAACCATTAACAATTTTGTATGGTCCTGTTTTGAAGCAGTTTAAGTCTTCCAAAAGCAATGTCGACTCTTTTGAAAACAATTTAAGTGTTCTGGAAGCATTTCAAACTTTCTATCAAGTCTTCTAAACGAATTTTAAGTCTTTTAAAGGCAATATCAATATTTAGTCTTCTGGAAACATTTTAAGTCTTCCAGAAGCAGTGTAGTTTTCCGGAAAAAGGACAAGTTTTCTGGAAACATTTCAAGTTTTCTAGAAGCAGTATTAAATCTTTTGGAAACATTTCAAGTCTTCTAGATGGTATGTTAAGTCTTCAAGATGCAGTATTTGGTCTTCTGAAAGCATTGTAAGTCTTCTGGAAGAATTTCAAATCTTCCAGGGGCAGTAGTAAATCTGCTGGAAACAGTTCATGTCTTCTGAAAACATATCAAGTCTTCTAGATGTAGTAATCAAGTTTCCTAGATGCAGTATCAAGTCTTCTAGATGCAGTATTGAGTCTTCTAAAAGAAGTTCAAGTCTTTTGGGAGCATTTCAAGTGTTCTAGAATCAGTAACAAATCTGCTGGAAGCATTTTAAGTCTTCCAGAGGCAATATCAAGCCTTCTAGAAACATTTTAAATTTTTCTGACGCCATATCAATTCTTCCAAATGGTATTAAGTCTTCGAGATACAGTATTAGGTCTTCTGGGAGAATTTCAAGTTTTCCAACGGCAGTAGTAAATTTTCTTGAAGCAGTTTTTGTCTTCTACAAACATACCAAAATGCTTCTAAATGCAATATAAAGTCGTCTGAAAACATATCAAGTTTTTTGGAAGCACTGTCAAGTCTTTTAGAGGCAGCATCGAGTCTTTTTGATTTCATGCATTTCAAATCTTCTAGATACAGTATTAAATCTTCTGGAAGCATATCAAGCCGCTTCAAGATTCAATATCAAGTCTTCGAGAGGCAATATTAAGTCTTTCTTAAAGCATTGAAAGGCTTCTAGAAGAATATCAAGTCTTCTTGGGGCAGTAGTAAATCTTTTTGAAACAGCTTATGTCTTCTGGAAACATATGAAGGCTTCTAGATGCAGTATCAAGACTTCTAGCTGCAGTATCAAGATTTCTAGATGCAGTATTAAGTCTTTCAGAAGCAGTATCATGTCTTCTGGAAGCATATCAAATGTTTTGGAAGCACTATCTAGTCTTTCAGAAGCAGCATCGAGTCTGTTTAATTTCATGCATTTAAAATCTTCTAGAAACAGTATCAAATCTTCTGAAAGCATTTTAAGACGCAACATCAAGTCTTCCAAATGATATGTTAAGACTTCAAGATACAGTATTAAGTCTTGTGAAAGATTAGCAATGTTAAGCTGCCGGTTTATCTTTAATTTCAGAATTAAAGTAAATTGAAAAAATAAAATATTTTCTCATAAAAGATGAAGTTTATTTATTAATCGGTGCTACAAATTTGTTTCAGCTTTTACGCCGTCATCTGGCACCACGTCTTATTGTCAATTTTTTTTTTTTTTTTGTGAAAAACATAAATGGTAAAACATTTTAAAAAAGGAAATAAAACTACGTTGAACACACCAAAGATACAATAAATACAATAAGTAGTTAAAGGTTGAAAAAGTTTAGAACTAAACACTTTAAAATAGGAACAAGTTTATGTCTTCTAGAAAGACATCAAGGCTTCTAGATGCAGTATCAAGGATTCTAGATGCAGTATCAAGTTTTCCAGATGCAGTATCAAGTCTTTTGCAAGCACTGTCAAGTCTTTCAGAGGCAGTGTCGTGTCTTTTTGATTTCATGCATTTCAAATCTTCTAGAACCAGTATAAAATCTTCTGGAAATATTTCAAATCGCAATATCATACTTCAAGACGCAATATCAAGTCTTCCAGATGGTATGTTAAGTCTTCCAGATGCAGTGTTAAGTATTCTGAAAGCATTGAAAGTCTTTTGGAAGAATTTCAAGTTTTCCTGGGGCAATAGTAAATCTTTTTGAAGAAGCTTATGTCTTGTGGAAACATATCAAGGCTTCTAGATGCAGTATCAAGTTTTTTGGAAGCATATCAAGTCTTTTGAAAGCACTGTCAAGTCTTTCAGAGGCAGTATCCAGTTTTTTTGGTTTCATGCATTTCAAATCTTCTAGAAACAGTATCATATCTTCTGGAAGTATTTCAAGTCCTCCGGAAGCAATATCAAGTCTTTTAGAAGCATTTTAAGTCTTCCAGAGGTAATATCAAGTTTTCTAGATGGTGTCTTAAATCTTCAAGATGCAGTATTAAGTCTTCTGGAAGCATTTCAAGTCTTCCAGAAGTAGTATCAAGTTTTCTAGAAGAAGTTCAAGTCTTTTACAAGCATTTCAAGTCTTCTAGAAGCATTTTAAACCTTCCAGACGCAATATCAATTCTTCCAGATGGTATGTTAAGTCTTCGAGATGATGTATTAAGTCTTCTGAAAATAGAGCAAAATTTAATTTAAATTTATGATGAACGGAAGAAGAACTTTAAAAGGTTAAAGGAAGTATTAAAAATATTAATATTTCCATATAAGAGTATGTGAGCTTTTATTGTTTATTTTAATTTTATAACAGTCTCATTTATTTCAGAACATGATAAATAAAACCTAAACTCTCTATTAATTCTGCCATTCTGTCAAGCACGATTAATTAATAATCAAATTAACAAGTAACCAAACATGATTCATACATTTGACCACCTGTTCGAGCGTGAGTCACGTGAATTGACGTGACCCACGTGATTCATGAATGATATTCGCTTGAGTGGCGTGAGTCTTTTAGAGATGTGCATTCACGCGCGCTCTAAAAGAAACAAGACTGCAAGAATATAAAGCGTTCATTGAGGACCTCAATTTCTCATAAACTTTTAAAAAGTTCAAATTATAATAATCATGATTCACGTCTGATGACAAACACGCCTAGAAGACGAAATATTTGATGTTAAAAGAAATAAAAAATTTTTTTTAATATGAATTTATTTTGAGATAATTCTTCATAAATGGAGCGAACGGAAATGCGTCCTTCGTTAAAAGAAAGTGGTTCGCGATTTTCGAAAATCACACCGTGAGTATCGCCACGGTATTTGCACATTGTTCTAAACAATTAGCCCGTTAATTGTATTCTCATTATTTTTATAAAAGTACTTTCACGTCCGCGAAAATTGAAACTGCAAGTAACTTAACTCTTAAATTAAGTTTACTTTTATTTTTTGATAAATGTATATTAGTTTTATTTTCAGTTGCACTTTGTTTTATTTAGATAAAAATCTATAAAACGGTACTTTTTTTCTTAGTAAACTCTTTTCTTTTACCACCATTTCTTTTTATCTTCCGCATAAAATCATTACAAACTTAGAAATAACGCTTCTAAGAAAGTGTCCGAAAGGGCTTTTATCTGATCAGAAACAATTTCTTTTTTCTTAAGAAATCTGTGAGTTAAAATCTAAATTTATATCTAACCAAAAATATGAAAAGCCCCACGCGTGGTTATTTTTATACATGCACCACCGATTTAAGTACCAAAAATGTCGCACGGGGATCGAAGAGAAAGTATTAATAGTGCTATAATTAACTACCGGTTACGATTGAAGAAATCTAGATTTTGGCCAGGATATAAGTTATTTGCAATGCAAAAGCGTCCGGACAATGAGAAAGAGGTCGATAAATAGTTAAATCCCGTTGATTATGTATTCAAGAATCAGCAAACGTTACACCAGAAACCGTAACGTACGTACATATAATAACACAAAAATTGTTTTACCAAAGAATTTTACTCCGTATTCTTCTCCACTTAAATTTCATAAAACGTTTTGCAGGAAATATGCGCGTTTTGTACGTTTCTAGTTTAGAATTTAATTTTTAATGTTACAACTGTGTTTATATAGTTTATATCTTCCTTTCAACGGTTCTTAAAAAGATTATTTTTTCCTTGAGATTCACAAATAAATAAATATCGTATTTGAGGATGTGACCAATTCCAATCTTGTTATGCGATAATAACCCATCTTTGTATAAATATTTAAAATAAAATCTAAATAAACTTCAAAAAGAAAAAAAATAACAATGGTAGGTATTGATTCTGTGTTAATTAAGGTTATTTTAAGGTTAAATAAAAATAATATATTAGTAATTTTAGTTTTTTGTGTCTTAAATACTAAGAAGTCTCACATCCGTTGCAAATTTTAATAAAAAAGGTTGTATTGAATCTTTTCTCCTGCATCGTTGTATTTCTTATTGTTATCGATATTCCACAAGCTCAGTATTAACGTCTTTTTGATAGTTGCGATGATTGTTGGAATGTTCGGCAATAATCGGTTGAATCGATAGTCCGATTTCTGCAGGTTCTCAACTTTACTGAGAAAATGCTCAACCCCAAAAATCACCTCCAATATGTTGCCTGGATCTCCATTATTTTGAATTCTTCTCCTCTATATTTCTACTTCATACATTATCACGTTTCTTACTAATCTATTAAATACACTGCGATCAAAAAAGGTCCATAAAAAACGGTTTTCTCAAATGCTTGATGCCAATACAAACATCCCTCGTTCGTATTGGTTTTAAATAGTGGAGAAGAAGTGGGAAGAAACTTTAAAGTCACCTGATCGAAATCAATATCATCATTAAAATATGAAAGACAAAATAAAACAGTTTTTATTTTATATTTTCTCGGTACCGATTTCGACCTTACATTGGGTCATCATCAGCCGAATGGTCAAAATAAAGATTGAAATAAAATTAAAAACATTTTTATGGTTATTATCAGTAAAATATCACGGTTAACTGACGTTACAAACATAATTTCACGAAAAACGACAAGCACATGACTCAACATTGTTGAATTAAGTCTTGAGTGTCTAAAATAATTAATATTCGTTATTTTGAGATTTTTTAAAAAGCTTCTAACATGTTAATATCTTATGTCTTTTAACATAAAATGATAGCAATTGACTCTATACATCTTCATGTTGCTTAATCAATATAAAAATCAATTAAACAATACTAAAGGGATGTTTGTTCACAAGTATATTGATTGGTCTTGACCAAAACGATTCTACTGCGTTAAATGCATCTCTGAGATACTTAATCAATGTTGAAGAACTTAAAACAATTGATTTTGAGATTTTTGAAAGACTTTTTAAGAGTGTGTAGTTGTGCAGAACAATTAAAAAACACTTAATGAGATGTTTTTCAGAATTGGTAGTGACTCAACTGGTTCTAAAGCACTAAAAATATCTGTGGGATACTTAATCAAAGTTAAAAAATTGAAAATAATAGATTTTGGTGTTTTTGAGACTGTCAAAGATATCAAAAGCCAGAAAAAGATGGCTAAAGTGTGTGAAAATAGTACTAATTGCTTAGAAAAATCTTCGTTTAATGTACGCAAAATAATTATAAATACTAAATGGAAGGCTTTGCAGAAAACACAAAAATAAATTTACCAAAACAGTTCTAATGCACCAAAAAACAGTTTTCCAATGCACAGCTAAACCGGGATGTTTCTAGTTCTGTGTCTAATATTAGTTTTAGCGATAGTGGTTCTCAAACGATTGAAAAAAAATGTTTATTAATTTCAATGATAGAAGTCTCAATTCAATGTATTATTTAATTGTTGAGATAAAAATTCTTAAACAAAACCGTAGTTTTTAGGAAAAAAATTGATGCGATTGTATTCAAAAAATCGTATCTCAAGAATTAATTGAGATATCACTTTAACATAATAAGCAATTTGAAGCAAAATTAGTTAGTATTTATTGTGCCTTAGATCGTTTCTTTATATCTTTAAATCTCCGAATTACGATTTTTTGATTAAAACTCTGTAAAAACGTAATCATATGTTTTTGATAAAAATCAAGAAATTTTCAAAGAATCGTATCTGAAGTACTAATTGAGATGTCGCATTGAAATAAGCGACAATTTGAAGCAAATTAAGTTAGAATTTATTGTGCCTAAGATCCTTGCTTCAAATATTTAAATCTCCGAGTTATGATTTTTTTATCGAGTGTTTGATAAAAATTAAGAAATTTTTAAAGAATCATATCTCAAGAACTAATTAAGATAACGCTCTGAAATAAAAAACAACTTGAAGCAAATAACGTCCTTAATATCGTTTTTCCAAATCATTAAATCTCTGAGTTATAATTTTTTGATTGAAACTCTGCAAAATGTAATTATATGTGTTTGATAAAAGTCAAGACATTTTCAAAGAATCGTACCTCAAGAACTAATTGAGATAACGTTCTGAAATAAAGAGCAATTTGAAGCAAATTTTGTTGCTATTTAACGTACTTAAGCTCGTTTTTCTAAATCATTAAATCTCTGAGTTATGATTTTTTGATTGAAACTCTGTAAAATGTAATTATATGTGTTTTATAAAAATCAAGAAAATTTCAAAGACTCGTACCTCAAGAACTAATTGAGATATCGCTCTGGAATAAAGAGCAATTTGAAGCAAATTTTGTTGTTATTTAAGGTGCTTAATATCCTTGCTTCAAATATTTAAATTTCCGAGTTATGATTTTTTGATTGAAACTTTGCGGTATGTAATTATGTGTTTAATAAAATATCAAGAAATTTTCAAAGAATCAAATCTCAAGAACTAATTGAGGTAACGCTCTGAAATAAAGAGCAGCTTAAAGCAAATCTTGTTGCTATTTAACTTGCTTAATATCGTTTTTCCAAATTATTAAATCTCTGAGTTATGATTTTTTGATTGAAACTCTGCAAATTGTGATTATATGTGTTTGATAAAAATCAAGAAATTTTCAAAAAATCGTACCTCAAGAACTAATTGAGATATCGCTCTGGAATAAAGAGCAATTTAAAGCAAATTTTGTTGTTATTTAAGGTGCTTAATATCCTTGCTTCAAATATTTAAATCTCCAAGTTATGATTTTTTGATTGAAACTCTGCGGTATGTAATTATGTGTTTAATAAAATATCATGAAATTTTCAAAGAATCAAATCTCAAGAACTAATTGAGATAACGCTCTGAAATAAAGAGCAGCTTGAAGCAAATCTTGTTGCTATTTAACGTGCTTAATATCGTTTCTCCAAATTATTAAATCTCTGAGTTATGATTTTTTGATTGAAACTCTGCAAATTGTGATTATATGTGTTTGATAAAAATCAAGAAATTTTCAAAGAATCGTACCTCAAGAACTAATTGAGATATCGCTCTGGAATAAAGAGCAATTTGAAGCAAATTTTGTTGTTATTTAAGGTGCTTAATATCCTTGCTTCAAATATTTAAATCTCCGAGTTATGATTTTTTGATTGAAACTCTGCGGTATGTAATTATGTGTTTAATAAAATATCAAGAAATTTTCAAAGAATCAAATCTCAAGAACTAATTGAGATAACGCTCTGAAATAAAGAGCAGCTTGAAGCAAATCTTGTTGCTATTTAACGTGCTTAATATCGTTTTTCCAAATTATTAAATCTCTGAGTTATGATTTTTTGATTGAAACTCTGCAAATTGTGATTATATGTGTTTGATAAAAATCAAGAAATTTTCAAAGAATCGTACCTCATGAACTAATTGAGATATCGCTCTGGAATAAAGAGCAATTTGAAGCAAATTTTGTTGTTATTTAAGGTGCTTAATATCGTTGCTTCAAATATTTAAATTTCCGAGTTATGATTTTTGGATTGAAACTCTGCGGTATGTAATTATGTGTTTAATAAAATATCAAGAAATTTTGAAAGAATCAAATCTCAAAAACTAATTGAGGTAACGCTCTGAAATAAAGAGCAGCTTGAAGCAAATCTTGTTGCTATTTAACTTGCTTAATATCGTTTTTCCAAATTATTAAATCTCTGAGTTATGATTTTTTGATTGAAACTCTGCAAATTGTGATTATATGTGTTTGATAAAAATCAAGAAATTTTCAAAGAATCGTACCTCAAGAACTAATTGAGATATCGCTCTGGAATAAAGAGCAATTTGAAGCAAATTTTGTTGTTATTTAAGGTGCCTAATATCCTTGCTTCAAATATTTAAATCTCCGAGTTATGATTTTTTGATTGAAACTCTGCGGTATGTAATTATGTGTTTGATAAAATATCAAGAAATTTTCAAAGAATCAAATCTCAACAACTAATTGAGATAATGCTCTGAAATAAAGAGCAACTTGAAGCAAATTTTGTTACTATTTAATGTACTTAAGCTCGTTTTTCTAAATCATTAAATGTCTGAGTTATGATTTTTTGATTGAAACTCTGCAAAATGTGATTATATGTCTTTGATAAAAATCAAGAAATTTTCAAAGAATCAAATCTCAAGAACTAATTGAGATAACGTTCTGAAATAAAGAGCAATTTGAAGCAAATTTTGTTGCTATTTAACGTACTTAAGCTCGTTTTTCTAAATCATTAAATCTCTGAGTTATGATTTTTTGATTGAAACTCTGTAAAATGTAATTATATGTGTTTTATAAAAATCAAGAAAATTTCAAAGAATCGTACCTCAAGAACTAATTGAGATATCGCTCTGGAATAAAGAGCAATTTGAAGCAAATTTTGTTGTTATTTAAGGTGCCTAATATCCTTGCTTCAAATATTTAAATCTCCGAGTTATGATTTTTTTATTAAAACTTTGCAAAAACGTAACATGATTTTTTACAAAAAATGAGTTATGAAAAAGACAATTTTAAACAAAAGCAAGTGAATTTATTAAATAAAAGTTGTGGGTCACGCATGACCCATCGTGACCCGTCGTGACTCACGTGGTTTGCACATCTCTACTATCTTTTATGGCGAGTTAACTGAAAAAAGTACCCGATTTTTGAGAATGTCGACAACTTTGTGTACTTTGCGATTTTTTTCTCAAAAGCTATTTGATGAAACATTTTCAAATTTGAACTGATGGTAACCCAATGTATTCTTAATGCGCGTCCTGTTTTAGTTTATCGATATTCCCTATAGTTTCGTGAAAAATTGCAGTTGAGTAAGTTGTGGTTATTTCGAAAACGACCAGGAGGATATCAACGCGATTTTTACCAAAATGTGTTTAATAATGTTGTATGTTGAATTCCGTTACCAGTTTTTCAAAATAAAGGCTCCCTAATTTTTTAAGAGCGGTTCAATGGGAATACAAGTTAAAGAGAAACAGAAATAACATTTCGAGGAGAGATACGCATGAGGGATACCTCATTTTAAAAAACTGATTACGGAATCCGATAAACGACATTCTTTAACATATTTTGGTAAAAATCGAATTGAAATTCATCCGGTCGTTTTCGAAATAACCGCATCTTACTAAACCGCGATTTTCCACAAAACTGTATAACTTAGATAACCACCAATTCCAGTTTGAAATGTTTTCGCCAAATAGGTTATGAGAAAAAAATCGCAAAGTTGGATCCGAAAATTTCCAAATTAACCTATGATACACAGAAATGTTCATTGATTACAATAAACTTTACCGCAATTTTTTTCATTGAGCGATTTCGAAGATATCGATCTCTAAAGTGAGGGGCCTTGACTTTTGGCACGAATAATAGCGTCTAGTGATTTTACTTAATATTTGTTTATATTATACCAAATTTTAAGGCTTTATCACAGTGTTTGAGATATTTAAAAATATGTCTTACAATTTTCTTAGTTTGAGCGTCTGTATCTTTGCGATTTTAGGTCTTTGGCCAATTTCTTTTACTCGAATTACTATCATTTTTATTCCAGTATATGCGGTTAAAATCATTAAACTCAAAAATGTAATTAAGTAAAACAGAATTCAAAATACACTTTTAGAGATGATTATTTTCCCTATCGCATTACAAAAGCTATAGATAAAACAAGAAGCAAAAGGCGGGTTTAACACGGTGTGGGAATCTTATTTATTTATTTATTTATTTAAAAATTTATATAAATTTATTTAAAATGTTCCTATTTTCAAGTATGCTACCACGGAAGCTAAAAAAGAAACGACAATATTGTATAATATAGAAAAAAAACTTTTCTTTGGGAAATTAAAAAAATTCCAACTGTTAGAAGAAGCTATTTACAAAATTTCATTCAACTATTTTAATATATAATGTATGTTTTTTGTAATTTGCCGAATTTCATGGCAAAATAGTCTCTTAAGTTTTAATTTAAGAACGTATATTTCCTTCTATACATCTCCTAGAATTTTATGATGAATCCATTAGTCATTTCAATGAATACTCACCGAATAATTTCTTGTTTGTCAACACAAAAAATTTATAAAAACAACATTATATCTGACCAATTTATAATTATAATCGAGATGCACCACAAAGTCAAGGTTAAAAGTTTCATATGTTGTAAGGTAACCCTGGGTTTTATTCCGTTATTATTTTTTATGAAAATTGCCGGTTACACCTGGTGGATATTATTAAGGTCATCAAACAATAACTAGGAAAAAGAAACTGAATCCTTAAAAATAATCAAATTTAAAATGTTTTTTTATTTTTTGCAGTTTATTCGAGCAGGAAATTATGTCATACGTCCCTGCGGTTACCTCAACGAATTCAGGTCAAAACAACAGAAGTTCTCCACAAGCATCCCCAGTGGCGTCACCTGGCTTAGGAAGGCATCGGGCACCTGCTCCGCATAGACGCGACTTTGAAACGAAACTCAGAAATTTTTATCGCAAATTGGAAAGCAAAGGATATGGGCAAGGACCGGGAAAGTTTAAGTAAGAATTTTTGATTTTAATAAATTTGATTTAATTTAATCTAAAACTTGTTTAGATTAAATATTAGACGCGAACACCTCTTAGAAGATGCGTTTAGAAAGATTATGTCCGCAAATAAAAAAGAATTACAAAAAGGTAAACTTTGCGTCGTTTGGGATAACGAGGAAGGCTTGGATTATGGTGGACCATCAAGGGAATTCTTCTTTTTGTTATCCCGCGAACTTTTTAATCCCTATTACGGGCTATTTGAGTATTCGGCCAATGACACTTATACCGTCCAAGTATCACCAATGTCCGCTTTTGTAGATAACTACCACGATTGGTGAGAACAAAATCATTTCAATTTCATCACTTTGTATCATTAATAATAATTTTTGAATATTTTAGGTTTCGTTTTAGCGGGAGAGTATTAGGTTTGGCTTTAGTCCACCAATATCTCTTAGACGCGTTTTTTACACGACCGTTTTATAAAGCTCTCTTAAGATTACCGGTAGCGTTATCGGACTTAGAAAGTTTAGATTTTGAATTTCATCAATCGTTACAATGGATCAAAGATCACGACGTAACCGCGCAAGGAGAATTAGAACTTACATTCGCCGTTACGGAAGAAGTTTTTGGGCAAGTACTCGAAAGGGAATTAAAACCTGGAGGAAGAAATGTTCCCGTTACCGAAAAAAATAAAAAGGTAATAAAAACAAAATCCTTGAAAATTAACTAAAAAATCACCTTCATTTAAAAGTTAATCAATACGCCTTGACATAATTTGATTGCGATTTTCGCATTAACTTTTTTTTATTTGGCTAATTTATTTATGGTGTTGTATTTTTTTGTAGGAATATTTAGAAAGAATTGTTAGATGGAGATTAGAACGCGGCGTTGCTGAGCAAACTGAATCTTTAGTGCGCGGCTTCTATGAAGTCGTCGATCCGCGCTTAGTGAGCGTTTTTGATGCTCAAGAGCTTGAACTAGTCATGGCTGGAACGGCCGAAATAGATCTATCAGATTGGAGGCAAAATACTGAATATCGCGGGGGGTACCACGATCAACATCCGGTTGTAATTTGGTTTTGGCAAGCTATTGAAAGGTAAAATATGATTTGATTAAAATTAATCTTTAAATTTATTATTTTTTTGTTTATTATTTAGATTTACAAATGAACAAAGATTAAGGTTGCTTCAATTCGTAACTGGAACATCGAGCATCCCTTACGAAGGTTTTTCGGCTTTAAGAGGCTCAATAGGACCTAGAAAATTCTGCATAGAGAAGTGGGGTAAACCGAATAGCTTACCCAGAGCGCATACGTGTTTTAATCGTTTAGATTTACCACCTTATCCAACTTCCGAAGTTTTGTACGAAAAATTGCTTTTGGCGGTAGAAGAAACCAACACATTTGGCATTGAGTAAAGTCTTTAAATTTTTTTTTAAATTATTTATGTTTGCATATATTTTCGTGTTGAGGTTATTATATCCGGAGATGTGAAATATATTTTTAAAAAAGTGTTTAAATACAAAATGGAAAAGGTTTCAAATTTTTATATTTGAAATACAAAATATTAAATACTTTTTTTAATTTAGTACTTAAATGCAAAATACGTATTTTCAAAATACTTTTTATAAGATTCTTTTTTTAAACACCACGAGGAAATTTTTTTCACTTAACCCATTAGCGCCTATCGGTACCATTTGGATCCAATAAATATAACGTCTTACTAAATTTAATTAAAATATTAATGGGTTAAGGGGTTTTCACACTTTCGTATATTATCAATTATTTGTAATTGATGTGTAAACGCCCCTTTATAAAATTTACATAAGTGAATTGCTAAAATGACCACATGAATCTGCCAAATCTAATTTAGTGGCTCTGCTATAGATTATTGGTTGTCTCTAAGAAAAGAAGTTCAAAATTAGTTTAGCTAAGAGCAGTATATGAAAATGAATTTGCTTTGTTGGTTTTAAAATGGCAAGGTTTTCAAATAACTCATTGCTCAATTTCCTTTCATAAGATCTCATTATCATTCAAAAAG
The DNA here is from genome assembly GCA_036711965.1 of Onthophagus sagittarius. Classification (NCBI taxonomy): domain Eukaryota; kingdom Metazoa; phylum Arthropoda; class Insecta; order Coleoptera; family Scarabaeidae; genus Onthophagus; species Onthophagus sagittarius. Next base: position 10,599,092 of record JASERS010000003.1, read on the forward strand.
TATAAAAGGCACAAATTTTCTTACATATTATCTTGTTCAGTTTAGATTTTTCTTGGTTATCATTAAGAAGTGTTGACAATTACTAAGTTCTTATTTATTACGTCAAATAAACGTGCAATAAATTAAAAAAATAAGTCATCTGTCAGTGGGGCAAGAAAAAATATACTGTTTTGGAGTTTTTTGGTTTTAATTAAACACAAATCTCTTCTTAGACAAAGTCTATATTCTGTGAAAATGATACAAAGAAGTTATAGTAACTCCTACGTTTAGTTGCAGTTGGCAATATTTTTTTTATTTGCTGAATTTTCACGCCACTTTCGTCTTTTACTATGGGGAATAGATACTGTTTCTTTAATTTTTTAGGAAGTTCACTGTTACGTTATCGTCTTTCAATTTCAAAACTTTTCCTGCACAATATATTTTGTTTCTCTTCCCTTCAAACTCAACTAATACCCAATTGAGAGGGATTAAAGCAGCGTTATTGTCCAGGAATTCATCTGCCGTTATGAAGTTAGCTGAGTCTTCATCATCAGTTGAATGTCCAACCCAGTCCCCGTCGTATTTGTAGTCTACTAAGTTGGGTTCCTCATTAGATGACTCCAATTCAAACCTTGGGGCTATTTTGCTTTTCTTGGATTTTCTTTTTCAGTCCAGCTTTCGCCGGCGAGCTGGTGATAATGGACGACTCTTTTTTTTGTATTATCTTTCGTTTTGATTTTCTTTCCAACGCTTTGGGAAAACTCCGGATGGGGAACTGAAGTTGTCCTGGACTAAGTTCCGCCTGTGCTCCATTTGCTTCTGCCAAAGCGCGTTCTAACTCTTCAGAAGATTGGACTTCTAATGTGGATGGGCCGCCATTGACGTCTCCTATGCAAGGCCTCTCGGTAACAACAGCTTCTATAAAATCAGCATCCGTGAAGATTTGGTCATTGAATGGAATTTCTGTTTTCATGAAACTAGACTTGATGTTTTTTGGGGTCATCGCTACATCATGGGCCACGTTTACTAAATTTGTGATGTCGTAGATAGTTACTGGATTTCCTGGATGATTCAGCATCCATGTGTTAACTGCAGCATAGAATGGCCCAAAAACAGCTTTATCTAAGGGTTGCAGCTTATGGTTACAATGAGGCTCTGCGCACGAGCTTTATCAATTACTTCGATGGACAAATGGACATCTAAATTGTCTTAAATCAGCAGACCTGGATTTTCTTTTGTGCTATGTGATAAGCTGATGAAGTGGTTCGTCACTTTAGGAAATAAATCAGATGTAACTAACCTGAAGGATAAGCCAAACCCAGTGCCCCATGAGGTGCAAATTTTCGTTTGGTGGATATTGATTAAAGAATTTAAAGCATTTCTAAGTTAATAGTGTTGTTACTGTTGCTTATCTCTCATCAATATCACTCAGACTCGACAGTATAATCTTTTTTTCGGCAGTTCGAAAGATCTGCTGTCAGGCACCAGGCCGTTTAAAAAACCTCTTTCTTCAAAAAATACCTTTTCAAAAAGCCGGAATACGCTGTCGCGCTTCGATTGGTCCACATCAGCTATTCTTCATTCCATCGGATAACAGGTGGAGTGACAGACAGCGTTTTGCAACACAATTTTTTTATACGTACCAGGAAAGGGGGCAATCCCCCTTGGTTCACTCTTCTTTTCTCATCCCGACAGCCTCTGCTCCTCTCGTTTAGACACCCTTAACAAAATTACAAGCTTTTTGAATTATATTTGTCACGTTACATACCGGGAATGGGGAGCGCAGCATCTCCCCTCTCCTTTTGGCAGCCACACATCCGGTATATGGAAAGCTATCAGGACCACCCATGTTTCTTTTCGATCCTAGACCATCCTCTCTTTTTCTTCCTTTGACGACTATACCATAAACAAGACACACACGATAACTTTTTGCAATACATTACTCTTAATACAGTATTCCACTTTTCTTCCCTTTTCCTCACAATACATACATAGATCTGTGGCACTTCTCTTAAATTGAAAAAGGTAGGCCTTGAAGCAACCACCACTTGAGAAGCTGACATAAGTGGTTATTCACTTCACCCCATCCTCTCTCAACCGATCGTCTTACATCCCTTATCAACTTCTTGGTCCACTCAGCCTTCCCGGAATCTTTATACCATCTAACTTCCCATTTCGCCATGGCTTCCTCCTTTACCTCAGATTGCCTTACCTCCCACTTAGCAAAGTTTTCCATAATTTTTAGGTCCAATGGGATAGAGTTCGATATTACCTGCAGAACTTCAGAAGAGCAGACTCTATAAGCACTGCACATTCGGATCAATATCTGCATGTGGATTCTATGCAGGCTTTCAACATTTTTCTTAATCTTGCAGTAAATGTTGATCCCCTTATTCTCTGCAGGGCATAAGCAGTTTTTTCAACTTTAATAACAGCGGCTTTCAATGTGCTTGTTTTGACCATGTGCAGTCCTTTTCAAGCACCACTCCCAGGTACTTCAGTAATACGCTTGATTTGAGTACTCTTCCTTTTAATCTTAGGCCTTTGTTGTTTCTTTTCTATTCCTGAGCATCACCATCTCAGTTCTTTTCGGGACAATTTGCAGTCGATCATCCTTTGCGCCCTTTCCTCAATCTCCCCCAGATTCCAACCTGAAACCACGATAGCGAAATTGTTCGCATAAGCTATCATACTACTTTCCGGTTCCTTAGTGCCTTTTTCCAGTAGTTTATTAAAGAAAACATTCCAAAAGACCGAGCCCTGTGGTACACCTCTCGTCAATTCATACTTATGGCTTTCATAATCGACATATCTCTCCTTTAGGTATTCTTTAATTATGCTGATGAAATAGGCAGACACCTTTACCGTTTCCAATGCATATAGTATCTTCTTCCATGGAACAGTACCAGAAGCGTCTTTTAAAAGCGGCTACCGATATCATCAGACATTTCCTTGTCTTTCCTCTCCTATACCTATCGCAATTTTTTGCCTTCCCCAAAAACTCCTCAATCGCATGTACCGTGAAATGTGCCCTTGGTGAAACCAAACTGGTCATTTGACATTTGGCCCATTTCCTCTAGTTCTTCGCTTATCATGTTTTTGATTATGGTTTCGTAAATCTTGTCGTATATATTCAAGAGACATAGATATCTATACCTTTTTATCATTTAAGCTGCTTGGCTTTTCTATTAAAATGCTAAATGACGTCATCAATTGGTTTTCAACAACTTATTTATTCCAAGAGGTAGTCTATTTCATTTCCTTTGACAAATTTAATTTTTTTACGATGTCATTTAGTTGTTGGACATCAATCCAGTTGGACATGAAGAAGTAAGACACCTTCCAGTATACTCCCAATATATCTCACATCTCGTGTGGGGATCTAGGTCTTGTAAATTATTTTCTGTTCAACCTTGTTCTAAATCTCTTACAGCTATCAAACGCGGAGTATGAGTTGTACAAGATGTTTCAAATTCGATGTCCGAATAAGCTATCTCCGAAACTATAAGAATTAGTAAAAAAATAGCTTACATGATATCTTTTAGAATTATTTGACAATTTCCAAATATCGCTACATAAATACTTTATTAACTTAAGAAATTGCAATTTAACAACAAAAACTAATAATTTTGAAATATACGAACATTGTTCGTAGCATTGTTGTTTATGAAATAAAATTATTAGTTTTTGTTGTTACATTACTATTTTTTGCGTTAATAAAATATTTACGTTGGATGACACTGCTATCCGTGCCAAATGTCAAGGCCCCGCATTTTACAGATCGATATTTTCGAAATCGCTTGATGAAAAAAATTACGGTAAAATTTACTGTTATCAGTGAACATTTCTGCATATCATATGTTAATTTAGAATTTGCAGTTTTTCTTTTATCACGAGATAAGTGAAAAGAGTACTCCATAATTTTTTAATAGTGATTTAATGGGAGTACAAGTTAAAAAGAAACAGAAATAACACTCCGGAGAGAGGTGCTTATTAGGGAGACCTAATTTTACAAAACTGATTACGGGATCCAAAAAACGACATTATTTTATCAACATATTTTGGTAAAATTGCGTCAAAATACGCCCGATCGTTTTCAAAATAACCGCACCTAACTAAACCGCGAAATTATATGGAATATCGATAAAATAAAATATTCTCCATATTAAGAACACATCGTATTATCATCAGTTCAAATTTGAAATTTTTTCGTCAAATAGAAAGAAAAGAAAAAGAAAAAAAAACCCAAATTGGAAAAAGTTCCAATTCCGGCACTCTTAAAAATCCGGTACTTTTTTCAAATAAATCGCTAGAATAGAAAAACCGTGAATGCGAAAATATCCAAATTAACATATGATACACAGAAATGGTCACTGATTCTAATAAACATTACGAAAAGATATCGATCGAAATAAGAGTGAGGGGCCTTGACATTTGGCACTGATGATACCTTGTATTTTTGAAATCAGAAAAAAAATAACGAACTTAATACGCTAAAAATCAGTGATTGTTTCCATTTAAAACAACAAAAATTGTCACAATATCTCAAAATACATCATCTGATTCCGTGTATAAAAAGTGTCCATATAATATCTTAATTATAATACTTCACCTATAATAATTAATAGTTGATGGAACTAAATCATCCTCATCATTGTTACTTTCATCCTCATCTTCAGAGCTTCAAAATTTTATTCACTTTTCCAAATTTTTATTTATATTTAAAAACCTCAATCATGTTAGAATTCATGCCCCAATGTCAAAAATTAGTTCGTCAACTTTATCATATGTGTGAGATTCTTTAAATTGTTTACAAGCAAAAACATTTTCATTTGAGTATTATACATCGCTCAACTTTATATGAGTCGGGAACTCCCTAGCAATAATTAATTTTGGACGTTAAAAAAAGTATTTAATATTTTCAAAATACAAAATAAGTTAATAAAACTTTCTTAAATAAACCACAAACTATTATTTTTAAAATACGCATTTTGTATTTATATTTTCAAACATAAATTTCAAATAATTCACATCTCTGATTATATCTATATTTAACATTAAATTTGACAATAACTTCTTTGATCATTAAAAAAAATCAAAATAAGCCTTAAATTTGATGATTAACTATTTTATGGTCTTTTTCATTATTTATAGAAACCGTTTATCTTTTTTCCTAAGATTTCTTCATATATTGTTAATACAATCTTAAAATGCAAAGATTTAAAACATTTTATTACATAAATAACTTATACTTTGTGTACTTTGTACCGTTACCAAATTAATTGTAAGTAAAAAAGAATGGGCAAATTGTATGAATGTTATTATTCTTGAGATTCTTTTCTAAGCGAAAATGATTTATATAAGTATAATTTTCTCCCAGGTTTTTTTTATGTCATGTGTTATTGTGATTTTAAAAAGTCTAGTCATCGAAATAATATTATATTATGATTATCTATATGGTCGTTTAATATTTAGGGAATATGAAATGGTAATTAATAACCGCGCGGTTTTAATGGTAATGTTCTTTTTTATTTTTTTAGTTGGAAGAGATTTTTTTTATTTGCGTATGTTAACAAATCTGGCTGAACGTGCATTATCAATGTTATTTATAAGCGCGACTATTTAATTTTGGAAATTTTGTGTAACGATTGAGACATTCCCGAAATAAATGTTTGTTATTTATAAATTTATGTTTTTTTTTTATCCTTACATAACAATGATCATTTTATGATCTCTATTTTTATTAATAATACTTTTTATAAGATACATTCTTAAACACCACGACGAAAGATTTTTCACTTAAGGAGCTTTCACACGTTCATATGTTATCAATGTATATTGATATATAAATGGCTCTTTATAAAATCGTTAGCTGAGTATGCAGGAATTAAACGATCGATGTTAACAGTAAATGGCTTGTTTTTGAGGGAAGGTTTAAAGCGTGGTATTTTTTTATTGTTTACTTTTGGAATGATAAGAACTTGGAAACGGTTTCAAATTAGAGAAAATCTCTTTAAGACTTGAAAGCAGCAAATGGCTTTTGGAAGTAGTAAAAAATTCGTCTGAGAGGCGAAGAGGTTGGCCGTACACTAATTCGGCAGGGGAGCAACCAAGCTCTTCTTTTAGAGAAGATCTAAGACCCAATAAAATAATTGTACATGTGTTCCTTAAATCTTTTGGCTAAATTACGACCTGTCCTATGTATAACATTGTAATAATTCGGAAATTATTTAACGGTTTTAAGAAATAACCATTCGAATTAGAAATTCCTAGAGTGCAGCCTTTCGTTATTTTAGAAACTAAAAATCACGTCTCAAGTTAACGACGTCCGGTATAGAGACCAGACTTTGTGTTAAATTTTGTTAAAAATTATGTATCCGCAGTTTGATGGGGGAGATGCGAATCGAAACGAAGAAGTCGTTAAAAACTTAGACATTAGATCACGTAAAAATTTGATGGTTTCCACTGTTTGGAAATTACGTGACGATTTTTGGGATTAGTTAGTGGCGGATGTTATCTTCTGGTCTTGTGGGCGAGGAATTCTTCCCTTCCACAAATTCCCTCATTGGCTCAGAAAATTAATGTAAAATATCCGCCCCGTATTTTGGATTGGCCCCAGGTGTCGGGGATGTCCAGACGTTAGGGAACGCCTAATGAAGGTTTTGCACCCCTCCAAGACCCGAGGTTACTTAAGGCCTTGCACACGTCATAAAAAAGGGAATTCTGAACTTAGTTTCAATTTCGGGACCGGACGGAATCGGAAACGCCGCTTTAAAGGCCTTGCCTTTAAAGGCGGTCGTTTCGCTAACGGGGATCATCAATGCGACGCTCCGGCTGCGCCACTTTCCCACCACGTGGAAAAGCGCTGACGTCGTCGTGTTACCGAAACCCAGAGCGAACCTGACGTTCCCGCAAAACTACAGGCCCATCAGTTTGCTTTCTTGTTTCGGCAAGGTATGCGAGAGGGTCGTCCAGACGAGGCTACAAAGATCCGTTAGAGACCTTAAGCTCATCCAGGACGAACAGTTTGGTTTCCGACCCAAACATTCGACCGTACACCAGGTACTGCGACTTGTCGAACATATAACCGAAGGCTTCAATCGAAAGCAAAGCACTTGTGCTGTGTTTTTCGATGTTGCCAAAGCGTTCGACAAAGTATGGCATAAAGGACTTTTGTTCAAAATGTTAGAAGCGGGCGTGCCCCTGGGATTAGTCCAATTTATCGCCTCCTACCTTGACGGCAGGAAAGCGCGCATCAAACTGGAAGGTACGCGTTCGAGAGAGCGAATCCTAACTGCTGGCATCCCTCAGGGGTCGTTGCTTTCACCGATACTTTTTTGTATCTTTGTAAGCGACTTACCCCGTTACGAGGGCACTCAGTTAGCGATGTACGCCGACGATGTGTGCATCTACAGCAGATCTTGGTCCCCCGAGGTCGCCGCTCGTAGACTGCAGGCAGCATCGGACGAGTTGCTCGACTACTTCGCAAAGTGGCGGGTCAAAATCAACGCTGATAAAAGTACCGCAGTACTTTTTACTCGGCGTAGACAGAGACCCTCCGTTGCGTTGATACTGCAAGGGGACGAGGTCCCCTGGCGTTCCGAAGCCAGGTATTTGGGTGTCATTCTGGACTCTAAACTTACTTGGAAAAGTCACATCGACGCGATGGCGAACCGGGCGAAGGCAGCTCTGGTCAATCTGTACGCTCTGATTAATCGTCGAAGTAAGTTGGATCCTCTTCGGAAGATTCGACTCTACAAAGCGGTTATCAGGCCTACGATGACTTACGCCTCTTCAGTCTGGGGTTACGCCGCGCACTCGCACGTGCAAAAACTCCAAGTGGTTCAGAACAAGGTCCTAAGGATGGCATTTGATGCACCTTGGTTTGTCAGTAATGCGACACTGCACAATGATTCCCAGATGGCGACCATCGAGGAATTCATTCGGGACAAGGCCAGTGCCGAGTTGATGCGACTCGAAAACCACCCCAATCCCCTCCTAGCGGGATTAATGGATTATGACACAGAACACCTTCGCTACAAACGGCCAAGGTTGCTTCTAGTCTAACAATCCAGGACCCGACAATCCTTTCGATACCTACTTCCGATATCACTAAATCAGTGAACATTAATTAATATATTTTCCGTCTGTTTTAGATCCGATGAAGAGGGTTAAAGAAGAAATTCTAGGAACCTCAAGAGGCCCGTCAAGTTCACCGTTCACCGTTAGTTTCAATTCAACTTCGAAAGATATCTTTTTAGAAAGATATCGAACCAATACTCAACCAGCGCTCTGTTAGACCGAAACTTAGATTCGCTTTAACGCCAATTCTAAGTCCCGTCGAAATCGAGAACTTTGACTCAGCTTCAAGGGCAACTTTCTTCTGATTCACTTGAGGATTTGGTGTTTTTGTGTCAAAGAAGTCTTCCCGGATTATCCCGAGAAGATTCCAACAGGATCCAGGTTGCGACCCATCACCCAGACCACCAGATTGGAATACACGTCCGGGGTAAGTCTGTTTGCCAGTTCTCCCTATCATTTATCATCCCTACCATCAGGGTTAGGTTCAGACAGGTCATTTGCATTTTTAATTTTGTTTTGACTCCTTAAGTAATGTCGTTTTATTTCACATTTCCTGAGAGCCTTAGTGCAAGAACCCACCGTTCTGAAATAGTGACCGCGCGCTTGCCATTTAATCTTGTTTGAATAGATAGGATCAGGTAGGAGTCCTTCAGACTAAGAATTAGGTAGCGCGAAATACTGTTTCTGGTGGCAACGGTAATTACCAGAGGTTGAAGTCGTTCAGTGACGGCCTCACCACAACATATGACAATCCACTTAGTTCTTAAGTCTTAAATTGGTGGGTGATATTTAGAATATGACTTCTACTTTTGTTATTTGAGACAGAGGCTGGGTTGAGGCCATTATTTATTAAAATGTTTTTAATGGGGTAGATATGGAATGGACATAAACTTTGGTTTAAATTTTACATGTGGGTAAATTTTTATAAGTTATGAATTGTGGACTTTGAAGTATATACCTTGCAGTTCTATTAATGAGAATCCATTATTGAGGCCCATTTTAATTATTGTCTTGACTTCTGTTCTCATGTTAGTATCACTCAATGGAATGTCATAGAGTCTATTGAAAAAATATCTAAAGCAAGCGAATTTATGATATTCATGTGTAAAGAAACTTTTAGGTATAATATTATCAGTTGTTAAATTGTTAGTTGTTATTAGAGTATTTCTGGATGCTTCAATATCAAGGAAGTTCAAGATGCGATCATTTTCTATTCCTAATATAAATTTCAGGTTACTGATATTGTTAAATATGTTGTTCAAGGCAGATAATTTAGCTGCATTACCCTCATATATTATGAAGATATCGTCTACATATCCCGCGTAAAATTTAATGTCTTTTACGATTAAATTATATATACGTGAAAATAATTCATTTTCGAAGTTGGTAACGAATATATCAGCGAAAATTCCCGAAATAGGTGAACCCATTGGTAAACCATCTTTCGTTCTATAAATCTTATTTTATTTTATTATATATTGAACGTGAAAAAATTTTGGTTGCATATGAGTTTGAGGAGATTTATGAAGCTTGATATATCCAATATATTAAAATTATTATATTCTTGGGTATCAATGAAATTGTTTTTAATCATATTAACAGTTTCGATTACGGAAACATTGGTATACAGGTTTTTGATGTCAAATGATATGAGCTTACAGTGTTTATTTAATTTGAAGTGTTTAAGTACAGTAGAACCCCTCATATCCGACCTCGGGATATCCGACTCCTCGGGATATCCGTCACCCCTCCCTACTCCCAATTTTGTTCAAATGCTCTAATGTACGTTTTTGTGAATCCCAAGAGACCCGACTTTCCGTCGGGGAATTACTTGATTCGCTCAATCTTGATGTTTGCCAAGGGTTGCCCAACTGTGTTCATCATTGTGAATATCAATTGTATGCATATTTACAATTGTTATAGTAAAAGTGATTATGGCTACCCAACAAAAACGAAAACGTATTGTATGTACACTACAGAAGAAATTGGAAGTTATTCAGAGGCTAGACAATGGCGAGTCAGTTCAAAAATTATCTTCTGAATTAGGAATAGGCGTCACAACTATTAAAGACTGGAGGAAAAACAGAAAGAATATCGAATCGTACTCTATGACAGTGGAAGGGGAGGAGGGTTTAAAAAATAGAAAGATGCTTAAAAAGCCTAAATTTGATGTTTTAGATGATGCTCTCTGGATATGGTTTTGCCAAGAAAGACGCAAAGGAACTCCTTTGTCAGGTGCTATAATTAAAGAGAAGGCAGCGATTTTACATAAAACAATAGTAGGAGAGGAAGGGGAAAATTTCAGTGCAAGTGAAGGTTGGCTTCACCGATGGAAACGTCGCCATGGTATACGTCACGTTGTTATTTCTGGAGAAAAGCTATCAGCTGATGATGACGCAACCAAAGAGTTCGTGAAGAAATTTGAAGTTTTTATTAAAGAAAACAGGGTTAAACTACAAGATGCACCCACAAAAAACTCTTGCTGCAAAAAATGAAAAAGTAACAGGGACAAAATTATCCAAGGATAGACTATCTTTTGCAACTTGTAGTAATGCAAGTTGAAACCATAAAATGCCATTGTTTGTCATTGGAAAATCTAAAAAGCCCAGAGCGTTCAAACATGTGAACATGGCATCATTGCCTGTTTATTATAAAAATCAAAAATCTGCTTGGATGGACAGTTCTTTGTTTAAACAGTGGTTTTTTGAAGAGTTTGTACCAGATGTAAAAAAACACTTGAAAATGAAAAATCTACCACTCAATGCAGTCTTGATTCTTGACAATGCTCCCAGTCATCCTTCGGAAAACGAACTAACAATGGGAAACATCAAAGCTATGTTTCTACCTCCTCGTGTGACACCTTTAATCCAACCTATGGATCAAGGGGTTATTGAGTGGTTGAAGAAAAGATACAGGCGAAAATATGTCAGCTTCTTATTAGAGCAAACGGAAGGAGGCAGTAACCTACTTGAGGCAATGAAGACTTTTAATATAAAAGATGCCATTTACATTGCCGCACAAGCCTGGGACGAACTCAATCACACCACTCTACAAAAATCTTGGAGAAAACTATGGCCAAGTATTATTGAAGGTGAGAGCGCAATCTCTAATGAGTCTGAAACTTTAAATACAGATGAAGCAGAAATTCTACAAGATTTACAGACCATCGATGCCCAAATTCAACCAGCGGATATAGAAGAGTGGCTATTGGGAGGGGACATAGTTGAAGTCACTAACGAGCATCTGAACGACGAACAAATCGTATCCGCAGTTTTTAAAGTTGAAAGAGAGGAAGATGAAACGGATGATGAAAAAGAAGAACCTGAAAATATCAGTCATACGACAACTACAGAGGCTTTCGAGATTGCAATGAAATACGTCGAGCAACATCCAGAAGCAACACCGATGGATGTGCTGTGCATTAAAAAGTGGAAAGATATCTCAGCTAAAGCAAGATTTGGTAGATTAAAACAAAAAAATATAACTGATTTTTTTAAATAAATTTACATGTACATACATGGATTTGTATACATAATTAAATATATGTACTCGTTTATGTTTGTCTTGTTCATTTTTGTTGTTCCTCGGATTATCCGACCTTTTTTGGTAACCGACCATGCTCCGGTCCCATGGATGACGGATATGAGGGGTTCTACTGTATCTGAATTAGTTCCTTAGAATTTTTGATGGTATATGAGAATTTATGATGAAATTGTTTGTAAACTATGTTTTGAGTTGTTTTAGCGATTTTGTTCGTGGGGGTATCAGCATTACTTATTATAGGCCTTATTCCTTTGTCTGTTTTGTGTAGTTTAATTTGCCTTTTAGACAAGGTGTGATGGTTCGCATTTTTATGTTTATATTTTGTTGTAGAAATTGTTCATCAGTGGTTTAATTTCATAAAGGATATTATTGCGTAAACGATTATATTTTAGTTGAGATTCCAGCTTAATAGCAAGATCGACATGTTTTATTTTTAGAGGGAATGCGAATTTACATCCAAGTCTGAGAACATCAATATCATCGTCGTTTAATACATAATTACTAAGATTCGTAAATTTAGGTGCAAAATTTGTTATTAAGGTTTGACACATCTACATTTAAGATTGTATTATTTGAGTCTATTTTTTTGATAATAAAAGTTTGTTTTATATTCGTGGTTACATATATAATAGGTATATTAGGCGACTTCAAATTTCCCATATTATTATTCATATTTTTATTATGTTTATTATTAAAAGTCATCGACTTCTGATTAGCCAACCTCTTAGCTTCTTCTTTTTTCTTTCTTTGCTTTTCAATGTTCGATAATGTATTTCAGCTTCAATTTTGGTTATAAGATTTTCATATTCAATAAAGTGTAAGTGTTTTAGAAAGTTTCTATGTAAATATTTAAGCAAGCTTTAATGAGTTTCCTTTCCATATTTAGTTGGTATCCACTGAATTGCTCATGAAATTTTTATTTGAATGGTTTTGGAGTTATATGAAGGTGTACTGCCTTGTGAAGGAAATTTAAGTTGTCCAATGTATTTTCTTTCTTGTATTTGATGCTTCTCAGTTTATGAATCAAAGCAGATCTAATTTGGCAATTATAGATTCAATGTTCATCGTTGCAGATTTATGAAAAATTCAAAAGGAACAGCTTTATATGCAGTGTATCAAATCGTTCTGAAGGTAAATTAAATTTTTGGCATGGGATGCAAGTTTTGAATCAACGTTTAACTTGCTTTGATAAATGTGGCCAGAAAAATAGGTTTCTAATGGTATTTAGGGTGGTTTTATAACCTGAATGGTTAATAGAATGAAATTTTTGAAAAATAGTTTGGCGAAAAGCGGGATATCTATGGTTATGGGTAGAATCTTCATGCCATAGATCTAAATTGGATTTGATAGACTTAATTTTAGATAAATGTAAAAGAAAGTTAAGTTACTAATCAAAATCTTGAGATTCTTTCATCATTTGCTCAGAAGAATAAACGGAGCTTATGGGGTCAATGCTAATTCTGGATAAAGCAAACATATATTTACCTTTAATGTAACAAATATTTGATGTAAATTCTGTTACATCAATTTGAAATTTGCCAACATTTTTGGCAGCATAAGCTTTCTTGTTTTCAAAGTCCTGGATTGGGTTTAAAAAATCGCTACAATGATGTTTATGGGAAATAAGAAATAATTCATAGTACGTTAAATCTTCATTAAATTTGCTTCAAAATCTATTTTATTTCATGGTTATATCTCAATTTATACTTGAGATACGAGCAGAAACAACCAGAGTTGTATAAAACTTACTTCTAAAATTGTCTTGTATATGAATACTTTTTTAGTTGAAACATCTGATTAAAGAGGATGAAGAGAATTTGAATGAAGAAGATCTAGTCCTCATCTTCAGGATGAAATCGTTTACATAACGAAATAAACACACGCCACATCAACCAAAATCAATAAAACGAGGTAATTACAAGTTAAAACATCGATAGAGAACATTAACGATAACAATCTTATTTCATAATATAGACGATTTCTTCCTGAAGATGAGGATTAGATCATCGAAATATGTAGATTGAGAACATAAAAATAAATATAATCATTAAGTATAAAAATCGACGTATTTACATAATATTTAAAAAAATTGTATCTGATTTATTTTTGAAATTGAAGAAAAACGGTTGATACATTCTTAAGACATTTGTTGTCAGCAGAACTTTTTGTTGTTGTACATTTTTTAACATAGTTACTAATTTTTGAAATATAACATAAAATTATATTTTTACCGTTTTGGTCGATAATGATAACGAAATGATAAAAAGGGTGTATATGCAGAAAATATACGAGAGAGAGAGAAAACAAAATTTATTCAAGCCATAAAAAAATAAAAAATAACAACAGAAAAAAAAAATAACAATAATAAATACATATATAACAAAAACGCCGGCTTAAAAGGGCTATCGACCGTGGTCTTTCTGCCCGGGATAGAAATTCTTGATACTTGGTGCTTGAAACTAGTTTCGTAGTTTGCGTAGGATATGAAGGCAGTGGTGGGAAGATTGGGAAGCGATGAATAGGTTTTTTAAGGGGTCAATGGGGAAGTTGATGGCAGCATTATGGGATAAAATTTGTAGACGGATATGAATTGGAGGGATTTCGGTAAGGTTGTAGAGGAGTTCGTTGCTGGGATTGAAAAGTGGATTTTCGGGGTGTCGGATTCGCGAGACGCATCTAAGTGCAGATCTCTCCGCTACTTCGAGGTGGTACCTTGCTCCTCTGGATGCTTCGAAGAGGATTAGCGATGAGTACTCAATGACCGGTCTACAGATGGTCTTGTAGATGTGGGCAGCGCATTTAGTTGATATGCCGCGTCCTTGGTATGTAAGGGATCTAAAGTGCTTCGCCCGATTCGTCACTTTCATTTTTACCTTTATGGCATGGTCTGAAAATTTTAGTTTCCGGTCTATCGAGATTCCTAGGTATTTGGATATTGTAACAGAAGATATTATCGTGGATTGGATAGTTACGGTAGGGGAAGGAGCATGGATGGGAAGAAATGGAATGAAGAATTGGGTTTTAGAAGGATTAATTTGAATTCTCCATTTTTGTAGCCAACTCTCAGTGGATTGTATCAGCGACTGTAACCTTTGGACTGCGGATGAGATGGTTTTGCCGTGTGTTACCAAGGTAGTGTCGTCAGCGTAGAGTAGAGCGTATGAGTCTAAGTCGAAGGTATCTGGATTGGGATCGTAGATGTCACAAGAAAACAAGTTATAAAGTGTTGGAGAGAGGGGCGACCCTTGCGGGAAGCCTTGCTGAGGGGAGAATTTGCGGGAGAAGTAGTTTTTTAATCTGACTACTGAGGAGCGGTTGGAAAGGAATTGGTTGAGTAGATTAAGGAGGTAAGGCGGGATATCCAGTTTGCTAAGTTTGTATAGGAGTCCCCGATGCCATACTGAATCGAACGCTTTACGTATATCCAAGAAGACTGTCGCAGAGTGGCGTTTTTGGAGGCATGTCACTTGAAAGTTGAAGATTAGCACTGCCAGAGCATGGGACGTAGATCTACCAGATTGAAAGCCAAACTGGTAATTCGGTATTTTATGAGACGTATCCAATAATTTGTTCTTAATGTGTGTTTCGAGGATCTTGCCAATGACGGGAAGAAGGGAGATAGGACGATAGTTGGATGGGTCAGATAGAGATGCTTCTTTTTTGGGAACGCAAATTATTATGGATGACTTCCAATCTTCGGGGAAATATTGGTTCATGAGGCAGTATTTGAGGATTTTTATGATGTATTCATGAGAGGGAGGATTTAGCTTTCTCAGGATGTTTTTTGTGACATGGTCATATCCAGGGGCGGTGCTTGTTCCTTTACTTAGAATTAAGTAGTATTCGTCCTCGTGGATGCGAGCATCTTCGGGAGTGTCGGCCTGGGTGGTGAAAGCAGATTTATACCAGTCATCTATTACTGCTTTGTTGACGGAGCAGAAGGAAGCATCCTCGGAGAATGAAAACACACGCTGGAGGTAATCCCCGTGGATGTTAACAATTTCCTCAGGATCGGTGTGTGATGTGCCATCTGAGGGGTCAATGAGTTGGTTGGTTTCAGGGAACTTTTGATACCTGGATAATTTCCGAACTTCTTGCCAGTATTTTTTGCCTTTTGATTTGTTGATTTTATCACAGGCTTCGATGTACTTTTCGCTTTTGAATTGTTTTATTAAGGCTTGAATATGTTTATTAAGTTCATTAAATTTCCTTTTTAGGTCGGGGATCTCAGACATTCTAAAGTCGCGGTATAATCGTCTCTTTTCTTTAATTAACCTTACGATGAATTTTGCTAATGGAAAATTGTAGTATTTTTCGACTTTATTTGGGCTGGCTTCGTCAATCAGTTTCCTGAGATTTTCATTAAAATCTGAAATCGTATCTTCGGTAATTATAGGATTGGTGCTGATGAATCCTGAGATGCCTGAGTTAAAATATACGATATTCTTTAATTATGAAATATTAAATATTAATGTTAGATGTTAGAATTGCTTATCAGTTTGAAGTCTACCAAGTTATTGGCAGAATGATCTATCAGTTATACAGACTATATATTATCTTAATGACTACCTAACTTATTGGGAGCATGAGTGCCAACTTGTTGGCAGGATGAGCTATTATGTCTCCATAGTCCTGCTCATCAGTTTGAAGTCTGCCAACATGTTGTTCAAATTATAGTCTCTATCTAAGTACGAATGCTTAGATTTCACGACCGGCGTTAACGAAATCATTTCGAAACAATTTCTGAAGAAGGTTGCAACATGGCATCCGAAACATCAAAAATTTTTACAAAAAACACACGGCAAAACCCGAAAGTTTCTAGTTTTAGATCTAGTGTTGGTCCTAGTGATAGTTCTAGTGATAGTTCTAGTGTTAGTGCTAGTGTTGGTTCTAATTTTAGTTCAGTATAGTCTCTATCTTTCTGAAGCATTTCTAAAGCTGCCTTTAGTGCGAGGAAGAATTCGATATTTTTGAATCGGGTATTTCGAATTGGCTGATGGCGACCACGTGACGCCAGGACCTTCCCCATCAGCCAATCAAAAATTACCCGATATACAAATAACCAAATCTCCTCGTAGTAAAGCAGTGGTTTCCAAAGTGGTCCATACGGACCCCAAGGGATCCCTAGAGTCACTCAAGGGGTCCTCGGAAAATTAAAATCGATTTGATGGTCCCTTAACAACATCAGGGACCCCCCTGATGGAAACCTGGTTTTTCTTGTTTAAGTTGATTAAAGAAATTATGTATCACAGTAACACACACTAAGGACTTCTTTTTTATTAAAATTTTTGAAGGAATTTTAAGTTTCTTCAGTTAATGTTTCGAATTACTGTGTTTTAGTGTATTCCGTTGTTAATTAATGTATTCCGTTAAATAAATATTTCCGTTGTAATTATTTATTATAATTATAGATATATATAAGTACTTTCCTGTATCGTTTTGTGCCCTTTTTCAGATAACAGTAAGAGGGAACCGAAGAAAAAATGCAGACAATACATTGTTGAATATATTAAATTTGGTTTTATTCCGTCACTAGGAAATAGTACTTTATCTTTCTGTCTTCTATGTAACCAAACGATGTCAAACGATTCAATGAAATCTTCTAAGCTTAAGGAACGTTTAATAAAAATCCATAGTGACAAAAAAGATAAGGATTTAACGTTTTTTCAAACACTCAAAGAAAAATATTTGAAAACACCGAAATTGCAAGAACTCATAGGGGCAACATCTCATAGAGATGACGATGGACTGCGTGCTTCTTATAATATATTTTTAATGATTGCGAAGTCGGGAAAGCCGTACACTATTGGCGAACAACTTATTCTACCAGCTATAAGTGAGGTAATACGCACCGTGATGCACAAACCAGCTTATGATATTATAAAAAGAATTCCATTGAGTAATAATACGGTACGAAGAAGGATCGAGGAAATGGCTCAATTCTCTATACAGCTTGACGAGTCAACATTACCTGAAAATGAGGCTTTACTTTTAGCTTATGTGAGATTTGTGAAAGAAGAAAAAATTTCCCAAAAATTATTTGCTAAATGTTTGGAAACTGATATGAAAGGTGAAACATTATTTACTGAATTAAAAAGATTTCTTGATGTAGAAGCTATACCCTTGACTAATATCATGTCCGTTGCTACTGATGGTGTTCCGGCAATGGTAGGACGACACCGAGGCTTTCTGGCGTACTTAAAACAAGTCATACGGAATATACTATCGGTACATTGTGCTATTCATCGACATCATTTAGTGACAAAAAACCTTAGTGGCTGTTTACATGAATCACTACATTATGTCATTAGAGCAGTTAATAAAATCAAAAGGAATGCCTTAATTGAGAGATTATTTGCTCAACTTTGTTTGGAAAATGATGATGACTATAATCGTTTACTACTTAACATAGAAGTTCGATGGTTGTCTAATGGTGCGTGTTTGAATCGCTTCTATTCGCTTTTTGATTCAGTGTTTGAATTCCTGGAGAGTAAAGATAATGATTTGCGTCATAACTTAATTATCTCGAAAAATAACATCGCTTATATGACTGATTTATTTGCCAGCTTCAACGAGGCTAATTTGAAACTACAAGGTGACACACTAAATTTAATCAAAACTAAAAGTGTGATATCTGCCTTTGTTGCAAAACTTTTGCTATACAAACAAAACTTGGGAAGAGGAGAATGTTCTCATTTTCCAAATCTTTCAAAATTGCAAAATAGAGACGAAGATTTGCTTGCTTATAGTCAACACTTAACGGCACTCCATTCGGACCTTACTCAAAGATTTGAAGACATTCTTCACTTGAATATTCCCGACTGGGTGTTGAACCCTTCTGTAAGTAGTCAAACTCAGAGCACAAATGCAGATGAGTACATACCAGTACAGGAGCAACTTATAGAGTTATCCACAAATGAGGAGCTGAAACCAATGTTTAAGCAAGGATACGAAAATTTCTGGTTACAAAAACGTATCCCAACTTTATATCCAGCATTATGGGTTATTGTACGGAAACTGTTGATTGCTTTTCCGTCTTCGTATTTGGTAGAAGGTGGATTCAGTGCTGTTATGAGCCTCGTCACAAAGAAAAGAAACAGACTGGAAATTAGTAATCGAAGGGATTTAAGCCATTCATATTTTATTGTATTTTAATACAAAAGTTATAATCAATAAATACTTTTTCAACAAAATGTTTACTTTATATTTTATTTTTACGTCACCATTTACCATTAAGACAACAAAGTTAAAGTCTTCATTTTTGTATTATGTATTTAATGTAATTTTTCACCCTGGGGGTCCATCGGCAAGGTTTGACTAAGAAAAGGGGTCCGTGGGCCAAAAGACTTTGGAAACACTGGTCTAAACTGATCCGTTATGATCGTCAATGTTCGTTCAATCATTTTGGTCGTACGAGGGTTATTATTAGGATTGAAAAGTGTTGATAAATGAGAATCGATGAGTATTCTTGAGTTTTCGTATCTTTCTAATAATGCGTCCCACACTGTGCAAAATTATCGCTGCAAGTTTCTATAATAATGATAATCCTTTTGCTTTTATTGAGAACTTTCTGATTTAATGTTTTTCGAGTCGCGTGCTTTTCTCGTTTGATTACAAAACCAGTTGAGAACCACCTTGAAAAGAGACCAAAATAATAGATCATAAAGAGATTTGAAAATTCTTAAAAAAGTAACAAATTCAAATATCATTTCAAACACAAATTATAGTCTCTATCTTTCCGAAACATTTCTAAGTTTAGTAGTTTTATTACAGTTACTTATAAGTATCACTCAGATTCATTAGTATCACTTATTTCTTACGAATCTAAAAAATCCTCAAATAACTTTTCTTTCATCTTCCTTTTTGCGTTCTTTATTTTCAGAAATGCTTATCAGTTTGAACTCTACCAAGTTATTGGCAGAATGATCTATCAGTTATACAGACTATATATTATCTTAATGACTACCTAACTTGTTGGGAGCATGAGTGCCAACAAGTTAGGTTTATTTTGTTGGCAGGATGAGCTATTATGTCTCCATAGTCCTGCTCATCAGTTTGAAGTCTGCCAACTTTTTGGCAGCATGAGCTATTATGTCTCCATAGTCCTGCTCATCAGTATGAAGTCTGCCAACATGTTGTTCAAATCATAGTCTCTCTGTAAGTACGAAGGCTTAGATTTCACGACCGGCGTTAACGAAGTCATTTCGAAACAATTTCTGAAGAAGGTTGCAACATGGCATCCGAAACGTCAAAAATTTTTACAGAAAACGCACGGCAAAACCCGAAAGTTTCTAGTTTTAGATCTAGTGTTGGTCCTAGTGATAGTTCTAGTGTTAGTGCTAGTGTTGGTTCTAATTTTAGTTCAGTATAGTCTCTATCTTTCTGAAGCATTTCTAAAGCTGCCTTTAGTGCGAGGAAGAATTGGATATTTTTGAATCGGGTATTTCGAATTGGCTGATGGCGACCACGTGACGCCAGGACCTTCCCCATCAGCCAATCAAAAATTACCCGATATACAAATAACCAAATCTCCTCGTAGTAAAGCAGTGGTTTCCAAAGTGGTCCATACGGACCCCAAGGGATCCCTAGGGTCACTCAAGGGGTCCTCGGAATATTAAAATCGTTTGATGGTCCCTTGACAACGTCAGGCCCCCCCTGATGGAAACCTGGTTTTTCTTGTTTAAGTTGATTAAAGAAATTATGTATGACAGTAACACACACTAAGGACTTCTTTTTTATTAAAATTTTTGAAGGAATTTTAAGTTTCTTCAGTTAATGTTTCGAATTACTGTGTTTTAGTGTATTCCGTTGTTAATTAATGTATTCCGTTAAATAAATATTTCCGTTGTAATTATTTATTATAATTATAGATATATATAAGTACTTTCCTGTATCGTTTCGTGCCCTTTTTCAGATAACAGTATGAGTGAACCGAAGAAAAAATGCAGACAATACATTGTTGAATATATTAAATTTGGTTTTATTCCGTCACTAGGACATAGTACTTTATCTTTCTGTCTTCTATGTAATAAAACGATGTCAAACGATTCAATGAAATCTTCTAAGCTTAAGGAACGTTTAATAAAAAACTAAAGTGACAAAAAAGATAAGGATATAACGTTTTTTCAAACACTCAAAGAAAAATATTTGAAAACGCCGAAATTGCAAGAACTCATAGGGGCAACATCTCATAGAGATGACGATGGTCTGCGTGCTTCTTATAATATATTTTTAATGATTGCGAAGTAGGGAAAGCCGTACACTATTGGCGAACAACTTATTCTACCAGCTATAAGTGAGGTAATACGCACCGTGATGCACAAACCAGCTTATGATATTATAAAAAGAATTACATTGGGTAATAATACGGTACGAAGAAGGATCGAGGAAATGGCTCAATTCTCTATACAGCTTGACGAGTCAACATTACCTGAAAATGAGGCTTTACTTTTAGCTTATGTGAGATTTGTGAAAGAAGAAAAAATTTCCCAAAAATTATTTGCTAAATGTTTGGAAACTGATACGAAAGGTGAAACATTATTTACTGAATTAAAAAGATTTCTTGATGTAAAAGCTATACCCTTGACTAATATTATCTCCGTTGCTACTGATGGTGCTCCGTCAATGGTAGGACGGAACACCGAGGCTTTCTGGCGTACTTAAAACAAGTCATACCGAATGTACTATCGGTACATTGTGCTATTCATCGACATCATTTAGTGGCAAAAAACATTAGTGGATGTTTACATGAATCACTACATTATGTCATTAGAGCAGTAAATAAAATCAAAAGGAATGCCTTAAATGAGAGATTATTTGCTCAACTTTGTTTGGAAAATGATGATGACTATAATCGTTTACTACTTAACATAGAAGTTCGATGGTTGTCTAATGGTGCGTGTTTGAATCGCTTCTATTCGCTTTTTGATTCAGTGTTCGAATTCCTGGAGAGTAAAGATAATGATTTGCGTCATAATTTAATTATCTCGAAAAATGACATCGCTTATATGATTGATTTATTTGCCAGCTTCAACGAGGCTAATTTGAAACTACAAGGTGACACACTAAATTTAATCAAAACTAAAAGTGTGATATCTGCCTTTGTTGCAAAACTTTTGCTATACAAACAAAACTTGGGAAGAGGAGAATGTTCTCATTTTCCAAATCTTTCAAAATTGCAAAATAGAGACGAAGATTTGCTTGCTTATAGTCAACACTTAACGGCACTCCATTCGGACCTTACTCAAAGATTTGAAGACATTCTTCACTTGAATATTCCCGACTGGGTGTTGAACCCTTCTGTAAGTAGTCAAACTCAGAGCACAAATGCAGATGAGTACATACCATTACAGGAGCAACTTATAGAGTTATCCACAAATGAGGAGCTGAAACCAATGTTTAAGCAAGGATACGAAAATTTCTGGTTACAAAAACGTATCCCAACTTTATATCCAGCATTATGGATTATTGTACAGAAACTGTTGATTGCTTTTCCGTCTTCGTATTTGGTAGAAGGTGGATTCAGTGCTGTTATGAGCCTCGTCATAAAGAAAAGAAACAGACTGGAAATTAGTAATCGGGGGGATTTAAGCCATTAATATTTTATTGTATTTTAATACAAAAGTTATAATCAATAAATACTTCTTCAACAAAATGTTTACTTTATATTTTATTTTTACGTCACCATTTACCATTAAGACAACAAAGTTAAAGTCTTCATTTTTCTATTATGTATTTAATGTAGTTTTTCACCCTGGGGGTCCATCGGCAAGGTTTGACTAAGAAAAGGGGTCCGTGGGCCAAAAGACTTTGGAAACACTGGTCTAAACTGATCCGCTATGATCGTCAATGTTCGTTCAATCATTTTGGTCGTACGAGGGTTAATATTAGGATTGAAAAGTGTTGATAAATGAGAATCGATGAGTATTCTTGGATTTTCGTATCTTTCTAATAATGCGTTCCACACTGTGCAAAATTATCGCTGCAAGTTTCTATAATAATGATAATCCTTTTGCTTTTATTGAGAACTTTCTGATTTAATGCTTTTCGAGTCGCGTGCTTTTCTAGTTTGATTACAAAACCATGTTTGGAAACTGAATGTTGAATTGAACTGGATGTTGAATTAAAAAGATTTCTTGATGTAAAAGCTATACCCTTGACTACTATCATCTCCGTTGCTACTGATGGTGCTCCGTCAATGGTAGGACGACACTGAGGCTTTCTGGCGTACTTAAAACAAGTCATACCGAATGTAATATCGGTACATTGTGCTATTCATCGACATCATTTAGTGGCAAAAAACCTTAGTGGATGTTTGCATGAATCACTACATTATGTCATTAGAGCAGTTAATAAAATCAAAAGGAATGCCTTAAATGAGAGATTATTTGCTCAACTTTGTTTGGAAAATGATGATGACTATAATCGTTTACTACTTAACATAGAAGTTCGATGGTTGTCTAATGGTGCGTGTTTGAATCGCTTCTATTCGCCTTTTGATTCAGTGTTCGAATTCCTGGAGAGTAAAGATAATGATTTGCGTCATAATTTAATTATCTCGAAAAATGACATCGCTTATATGATTCATTTATTTGCCAGAGTGTGATATCTACCTTTGTTGCAAAACTTTTGCTATACAAACAAAACTTGGGAAGAGGAGAATGTTCTCATTTTCCAAATCTTTCAAAATTGCAAAATAGAGACGAAGATTTGCTTGCTTATTGTCAACACTTAACGGCACTCCATTCGGACCTTACTCAAAGATTTGAAAACATTCTTCACTTGAATATTCCCGACTGGTTGTTGAACCCTTCTGTTAGTAGTCAAACTCAGAGCACAAATGCAGATGAGTACATACCAGTATAGGAGCAACTTATAGAATTATCCACAAATGAGGAGCTGAAACCAATGTTTAAGCAAGTATCCAAAAATCTATCTATCTCTAAATCTATCACAAAAACGTATCCCAATTTTATATCCAGCATTATGGGTTATTGTATAGAAGCTGTTGATTGCTTTTCCGTCTTCGTATTTGGTAGAATGTGGATTCAGTGCTGTTATGAGCCTCGTCACAAAGAAAAGAAACAGACTGGAAATTAGTAATCAGGGGGATTTGCGGTTTCTACTGACAAACATTGAGCCGGATATAAATAAACTCATAACATCCTATCAGGTTCATACAAGCCATTAATATTTTATTGTATTTTAATACAAAAGTTATAATCAATAAATACTTCTTCAACAAAATGTTTACTTTATATTTTATTTTTACGTCACCATTTACCATTAAGACAACAAAGTTAAAGTCTTCATTTTTCTATTATGTATTTAATATAATTTTTCACCCTGGGGGTCCGTCGGCAAGATTTGAGTAAGAAAAGGGGTCCGTGGGCCAAAAGACTTTGGGAAACGCTGGTCTAATCTGACCCGTTATGGTCGGCAATGTTTGTTCAAACATTTTGGTCGTACGAGGGTTAATATTATAAATGTTGAAAAGTGTTGATAAATGAGAATCGATGAGTATTCTTGAGTTTTCGTATCTTTCTAATAATGCGTCCCACACTGTGCAAAATTATCGCTGCAAGTTTCTATAATAATGATAATCCTTTTGCTTTTATTGAGAACTTTCTGATTTAATGTTTTTCGAGTCGCGTGCTTTTCTCGTTTGATTACAAAACCAGTTGAGAACCACCTTGAAAAGAGACCAAAATAATAGATCATAAAGAGATTTGAAAATTCTTAAAAAAGTAACAAATTCAAATATCATTTCAAACACAAATTATAGTCTCTATCTTTCCGAAACATTTCTAAGTTTAGTAGTTTTATTACAGTTACTTATCAGTATCACTCAGATTCATTAGTATCACTTATTTCTTACCAATCTAAAGAATCCTCAAATAACTTTTCTTTCATCTTCCTTTTTGCGTTCTTTATTTTCCCTATTTCATCAAGAAAAAAGATTTTTTTCACATTTTCTCGATTAGATAGATATTCTCTATTAGATTAAAAATGAACAGTAGGTTCATCCAAATCTGAGTGACAATTACTTGTTAAGAGAAAAGATAAAGTACTACAGTAGAATTATCATTTTTCAGTGCATTTATCATTCGCAATGATATTTATAAGTGTGACTATTTAATTTTGGAAATTTTGCGTAATGATTGCGACATTCCCCAAAATAAATGTTTGTTATTTATAAATTTATGCTTTTTTATCCTAACAAAACAACGATTACTTTATGATCTCTATACTTTATTACTCTAAGTTACATATGTACAAACAAAGTTGTTTTTATTACTAATATTTATTACTAATAATATTTCATTTTTCACTTCTTATCTTTGTTACTAATACTTAATCCAAGTCCAACAAGTAATGCAACAATAGTAAATCCTTGCGCAGCCACTCTTGTCCTCATCATCATTTGAGACATTCTTGTATTACCACTGCTAAAACTCCAAATTCCATAACCCAAAGCAGCGGTTGTGGCCAAACATCCTATATAATAAATAAAATTGTATTTAAAGAAAAAATTACATAAATAATAATAAAATAGGTAACAGAAACTGTCTGTGTACCGAATTAACAAGGTTTTGTGGCGATTTTACCAATAGGAACGAAAGGATTTTCCTTCATTTTCCGGATAAATTTATCCTTAGTTGTTTCAGCACCCATTAACGCCATTTGGTCGTGCAAGTTGATCCAATCGAATTCAACTTCTTCCTGTTTGTTACCCATCGTTAAAAAGGTTTAAATCTACCTAAAAAGAAAATTAATTGATATTTTTGAAGGTTAAGGGCGATGACAGTTGAGGTTATGTTGTATCAAATTTGATTAATTAAAATAATTTAAGATTATCTAGTTTTACCGGAATTATAAAATAAATCTATCAGCAAATTTGTTATTATTATTATTAATTTGTTATGTTAATATTATTTAAAAAGGTATTTACGTTTTAAGTAATTTTGAGAGCGGCGTTATTTGGGTTATATAAATAATGTTGTTTTAGAAGTTTTCATTGTTACATTTCTCGTAATTGATATTCCAATTCCAATTTATTCCAATTTTAATTTTAATAGAAATATTAATTTTTATTAAAAATTAAAGGTGACATTGTCAAAAATTGTTTGATTTTTTTTAATAAATAGTTACATTTTGAATGATATAGATGGCGGTATTTGGGTTGTCTAAACTTAATAAATTAAAAAATAATAATAATATAATTTTGATTATTATTGTTATAATTCACGTAATAATGCTATATAATTAATAATAATTAAATTTTAAATGAATTATTATAATTTTGATGCTAGCAAAATATTAGTTTATTAATCGATCAATAGGTGGCGTTGTAAGTGAAAAACTTTAGATTTTTTCTTTTTGAAAGTGTCCCCTTCCTCAGGCTGGAACAATGCAAGTAGAGGAGGAAGCATGCGTACCGTTGGGATCAACGGAGGTAGATCTGGCCTTCAGTGCATAGCAAGCCTTGGCGTTGTCACTACGGCTTGATTTTGTAGGCGATATCCCATGTTTTCAGCAGTATTCCACGCCGAAAGGCCTTCGCGAGTGTCTTTATCCTCAAATATGTAAGTTGCGAACGTTCTGCGTGTGCATTTCGTTTAAAATAAAAATTCCACGAATAAATTTGTGAAAGAAATACGCAAACGGATCAACCAGCGTCGTCGAAACGACATAACCTTTAAAACTTTCAACGGACAGACGACAGACAGCTGGCTGTGTACGGAACAAACGACGATCGTAGTATTCGTGTTTTTTCTTGACAAGTACTAGTTGTGATCAATATTTGAAAAACATTGCACAATTTTAATTGGAATCAATGAAAATGCTCGAGGATAGGGCCAACGGCGAAGGACTTTTGTGCCTTTCAGACGACGAATTACGTTCAGTAAAAAGGAACTCTTCCATTTCCGATGTTTACGACGTCGAGGATACTGTATTTGCAAGGTAAGCTTTTTTATTTTAACCTGTTATTGAAGAAATTCATTGTCAAACAGTCACATTTTATTTTAAAACCGTCTACCACCTTTTTTTACGTATCGAGTATAGGAGATTAGATTAGAGAGTAAGTAATTCATTTTAAACGCTTCAGATTAATCTTATCTGCGGGTGGGTTGATTTAGGTGGAAATGAAATTAATTAACGATTAAAAAGATCTTGGAATTTCGGTCATTTATTGGGTAGGTAACGAGAAATCTTCACGGCGTTGCCAAATCTCTTATTCTCTCTTTTCGCTCGTCCGCCCGCCGTACATTTTCTATTTATCTCAACAATTCCATCCAATACCCTACTTTCTCTGGACAGTGTCGTATTGCGTTCGCGACCTCACCGACGTTTTTCTCGATTCGAAAGACGACGATACCATCGATATCATATATATATCTTTCGTATATTTCTTTCATTAATCGTAGGTAACTATGAAAACAAAAAAAAGTAATAATTTGACAGTTGTTTTACTATTTATTTACAAATTGTTTTCATAGCCTCCTATGATTAACCAAAAATAAAAAAAATAGGTTTCTAAGAGAATGATTAAGTTAATAGTGTCATCTTTTGGAAAATATTCATTTTGATGATGAAAGTTGTGCAATTTTTTAAGATTGTTGACAAGGAAAATGAAGAGATTAAAATAGATTAAGATATAGAGTCAATTTACCAGAATATAATTTGAAGATTAGAATGAAAACGGCACTTACCAAATAGTCAGATTTGAAATGATGATGAATACATAAATACTTATAGGTTTTTTTTCTATAATACCTGTCAAATTGTTGTTATGTTGGCAGAATTAACAAGGAATTTTGTTTTATCATGTTTTCAAATAAATGTGACATTGACGTTTGTTTGAGCTTTCATTGTAAACGTCTTATAAGGAGTAAAAAGAATGTTAATTATTCAATAACTAAGACAGTACATAATGGATATAATATATTATATCCATGTCAGTTTGCTCACTAAAACTGAAATTATTTGCCATTTTAAACAATAATTAACGACTAACGTATGTGGGGTAATAATTTGACAGATTGCTTTACTACTTTACTTACAATTTGTTTTCATAGGCTCCTACGATTAATGAAAATACTAAAAAACAAGCTTGAATCTTTTTGCGAATAACTCGAAAAGGATGCATCTAATCAAAATTATCTAAGAATGAAAATAGTTTTAAAATGAAATAGGCTTTTAGAATCAGTTGGAAACTTTAAGGGTTTACGACATAATAAAAAAGTTTTAATGAAATTTCCTTTGTGGACATCCTGTATCACTTGATTCCGTGGTTGTATGTTTTCAAAAGTGGTCTTAAATGATTTTTCATGAAAACATTGCATTGTTTGCCAAATTTTATCTTTCTAGGCCAAACTATATTCAAAATATTTAAGAAAAAGTTTAAAAATTTCTTAACTTTGAAGGCCCATATCTTAGCCATTTATGGGTTTAGAACAAAAATTTTTACACAAATCGTTATCATTTTAACTCAAGTATTTGTAATTAAAATTATTCCACGACTTACAGAAACACCCTGTATATATATCTTACATTAATCGTAGGTAACTATGAAAACAAAAAAAGTAGTAATTTGACAGTTGTTTTACTATTTATTTACATATTGTTTTCATAGCCTCCTACGATTAACCAAAAATAACAAAAAATGAGGTTTCTAAGGGGATGATTAAGTTAATAGTGTCATCTTTTGATGGTGAAAGTTGTGCAATTTTTTAAGATTGTTTACAAGGAAAATGAAGAGATTAAGATAGATTAAGACATAGAGTCAATTTACCAGAATATAATTTGGAGATTAGAATGAAAACGACACTTACCAAATAGTCAGATTTGAAACAATGATGAATACATACCTACTTATAGGTTGTTTCTTTTTCTATAATACCTGTCAAATTGTTGTTATGTTGGCAGAATTAACAAGGAATTTTGTTTTATCATGTTTTCAAATAAATGTGACATTGACGTTTGTTTGAGCTTTCATTGTAAACGTCTTAAAAGGACTAAAAAGAATGTTAATTATTCAATAAGTATAAGTTAGATATTTATATCCATTATGTACAAATTTTATTGCAGGATACTATAGTAAAAACCGCAAAATTTTAGAAATATGTTGTAGGGTATTTTTAATTATTTACATATATATATCTTTCGTATATTTCTTTCATTAAACGTAGGTAACTATGAAAACAAAAAAAAATAATTTGACAGTTGTTTTACTGTTTATTTACAATTTGTTTTCATAGCCTCCTACGATTAACCAAAAATAACTAAAAATGAGGTTTCTAAACGAATGATTAAGTTAATAGTGTCATCTTTTGCAAAAATGTCATCTTTGGATGGTGAAAGTTGTGCAATTTTTTAAGATTGTTGACAAGGAAAATGTAGAGATTAAGAAAGATTAAGACGTACGAGTCAATGTACCAGAATATACATATAGATTGTTGACAAAGAAAATGAAGAAATTAAGATAGATTGTCAGGAATTGAGACGTAGAGTCAATGTACCAGAATTTAATTTGGAGATTAAAATGAAAACGGCACTTACCAAATAGTCAGATTTGAAACAATGATGAATACATACCTACATATAGGTTGTTTTTTTTTTCTATAATAGCTGTCAAATTGTTGTTATGTTGGCAGAATTAACAAGGAATTTTGTTTTATCATGTTTTCAAATAAATGTGACATTGACGTTTGTTTGAGCTTTCATTGTAAACGTCTTAAAAGGACTAAAAAGAATGTTAATTATTCAATAACTAAGACAGTACATAATGGATATAATAAGTAAGATCAATACTTATTATATCCATTATGTACAAATTTTATTGTAGGATATTATAGTAAAAGCAGCAAAATTTTAAAAATATATTATAGGGTACGTATTAAAGACGATCCATAAAAATCCTGTTTTTACCATTATGATTCTATTTTTAAAGTGAATTATATTAGTGATGTAAGAGAATACATAATATAAAGGGTGATAGAAAAAGTAATACGCGTTCTCGACCTCACCGATGTTTTTCTCGATTCGAAAGACGCCGGTACCATCGATATCATATATACAGGGTGTTTCTGTAAGTCGTGGCATAATTTTAATCACAAATACTTGAGTTAAAATGATAACGATTTGTGTAAAAATTTTTGCTGTAAACCCATAAATGGCTAAGAATGGGCCTTCAAAGTTAAGAAATTTTTAAACTTTTTCTTAAATATCTTCAATATGGTTTGTCTTAGAAAGATAAAATTTCGCAGACAATGCAATGTTATAATGAGAAATCGTTTAAGATCACTTTTGAACACATACAACCACGGGATCATTGCTATACGGAGTGTCCACAAAGTTTATTTCATTAAAACTTTTTTTTATGACGTAAACTCTTAAATTTTACAACTGATTCCAAAAGCCTATTTCATTTTAAAACTATTTTCACTCTTAGACAATTTTGATTAGATGCATCCTTTTCGAGTTATTCGCAAAAAGATTCAAGCTTGTTTTTTAGGATTTTCATTAATCGTAGGCGCCTATGAAAACAAATCGTAAGTAAAGCAATTTGGCATTATTAGTAAATGCGAACAAAGTGAATTTATTAACAATAAAAATAACAAATTACAAAAACAACAACAAAAACAGCTCTTCAAACGTAAATACCAATAAAAAAATCAGTTTAGAAAACAGGGTAAAATAAAATAAAAACTTGAAAAACAACAACTAAAGTGGATAAAGTATAGTACATATTACAGTAAATGCTCCAAGAGTCCTCCGCCTGCTTCAATGCAGATTTCAAAGCGACGTCTTAAATTAATACGTAATCGAGGCAATGCGTTTTCTTGCCGTATTATTGTAAACGACTCCACAATTTTTTGGCGTAATTGTTCAACAGTATCAATATTCGAATTGTATACCAAATCTTTAACACGCTCCCATAAATAAAAGTCTAGGGGAGTTAGATCTGGCGATCGAGCCGGCCAAGTGATAGGGGCTTCTGGTAGTCGTCCAATCCAACGCCCGGGAAAGTGTTGATGTTACCACTCCTTAACAGTATTTGTACAATGAGGAGGCGCTCCATCATGTAAATACCACATTTCAAGTCTTGTTTCATATGAAACATCGTCCAATAACTCTCCCAGATTTTCCAAGTGTTCCAAATAACTAACACCATTAAGTCTGGAGTCCAGCCCAAACGTTTACACTGAATTTCCATTGCGATTGATAAACACACGTAAAATGTGGATTTTCTTCAGCCCAATTATGAGCATTTCTCAAATTAATTGTTGCATGTTTTAAAAAGGTAGATTCATCTGTAAAAAGTATTTTTTCTAAAAACGCACCATCAATTGTACATTTTTCCACCATAGTACGGCAAAACTGTACTCGCAATGGATAATCAGTAATTTTTTATTCTTGAACTGTGGACAAGTGGTATGGATATAATTGCTGTTCGTGTAAGACACGCCAAGCTGTAGTTCTAGATATTCTAAAATGTCGTTTAATATCAGCAGTACTACGATCTGCCACAAAATCCAAAATATCTTCTTCCATTTCGGGTGTACGAACTGACCTCTGATTTCCATTATTTACATACTTCGGTATTAAATTTCCTGTCTCGCGTAAACGTCTTTCGATATTAAGAAATGTTTTTCTGTCAGGTTGTCTGCGATTGGGAAATGTTTCGCAATATCGTCTTGCTGCTGCGTTAGCATTGCCTAAACACTCCCAAAATTAAAAGCATGTCAGTTTGCTCACTAAAACTGAAATTATTTGCCATTTTAAACAATAATTAACGACTAACGTATGTTGGGTAATAATTTGACAGATTGCTTTACTACTTTACTTACAATTTGTTTTCATAGGCGCCTACGATTAATGAAAATCCCAAAAAACAAGCTTGAATCTTTTTGCGAATAACTCGAAAAGGATGCATCTAATCAAAATTGTCTAAGAGTGAAAATAGTTTTAAAATGAAATAGGCTTTTAGAATCAGTTGGAAACTTTAAGGGTTTACGACATAATAAAAAAGTTTTAATGAAATTTCCTTTGTGGACATCCTTGATTCCGTGGTTGTATGTTTTCAAAAGTGGTCTTAAATGATTTTTCATGAAAACATTGCATTGTTTGCAAAATTTTATCTTTCTAAGCCAAACTATATTCAAAATATTTAAGAAAAAGTTTAAAAATTTCTTAACTTTGAAGGCCCATATCTTAGCCATTTATGGGTTTAGAGCAAAAATTTTTACACAAATCGTTATCATTTTAACTCAAGTATTTGTGATTAAAATTATTCCACGACTTACAGAAACACCCTGTATATATGTCTTGCATTAATCGTAGGTAACTATGAAAACAAAAAAAGTAGTAATTTGACAGTTGTTTTAAAGTTGTAACCTCCTACGATTAACCAAAAATAACAAAAAATTAAGTTTCAAAGGGAATGATTAAGTTAATAGTGTCATCTTTTGCAAAAATGACATCTTTTGATGGTGAAAGTTGTGCAATTTTTTAAGATTGTTGACCAAGAAAATGAAGAGATTAAGATAGATTGTCAGGAATTGAGACGTAGAGTCAATGTACCAGAATGTAGATTATTCAATAAGTATAAGTTAGGTATTTATATCCATTATATACAAATTTTATTGTAGGATATTATAGTAAAACGACAAAATTTTAGAAATATATTGTAGGATATCTTTGATTATTTACATATATATCTTTCGCATATTTCTTTCATTAAACGTAGGTAACTATGAAAACAAAAAAAATGTAATTTAACAGTTGTTTTACTATTTATTTACAAATTGTTTTCATAGTCTCCTACGATTAACCAAAAACAGCTAAAAATGAGGTTTCTAAACGAATGATTAAGTTAATAGTGTCATCTTTTGCAAAAATGTAATCTTTTGATGGTGAAAGTTGTGCAATTTTTTTAAGATTGTTGACAAGGAAAATGAAGAGATTAATATAGATTGAGACGTGGAGTGAATGTACCAGAATATAATTTGGAGATTAGAATGAAAACGACACTTACCAAATAGTCAGATTTGAAACAATGATGAATACATACCTACTTATAAGGTTGTTTTTTTTTCATAATACTTCAAATTGTTGTTATGTTGGCAGAATTAACAAGGAATTTCGTTTTATCATGTTTTCAAATAAATGTGACATTGACGTTTGTTTGATATTTCCTTCTAAACGTCTTATAAGGAGTAAAAAGAATGTTAATTTTTCAATAACTAAGACAGTACATAATGGATATAATAAGTAAGATCGATACTTATTATATCCATTATGTACAAATTTTATTGTAGGATATTATAGTAAAAGCGGCAAAATTTTAAAAATATATTGTAGGGTATCTTTGATTATTTATAAGTGATATACACTGCGATCAAAAAAGACTATCCATAAAAATCCTGTTTTTACCATTATGATTTTGATTTATTCTATTTTTAAAGTGAATTATATTAGTGATGTAAGAGAATACATAATATACAGGGTGGTAGAAAAAGTAATACGCATTCTCGACCTCACCGACGTTTTTTCTCGATTCGAAAGACGACGATACCATCGATATCATATATATATATATATTTCTTTCAGTAATTGTAGGTAACTATGAAAACAAAAAAAGTAATAATTTGACAGTTGTTTTACTATTTATTTACAAATTGTTTTCATAGCCTCCTATGATTAACCAACAATAACAAAAAATTAGGTTTCTAAGAGAATGATTAAGTTAATAGTGTCATCTTTTGGAAAAATTTCATCTTTTGATAGTGAAAGTTGTGCAATTTTTTAAGATTGTTGACAAGGAAAATGAAGAGATTAAGATAGATTAAGACATAGAGTCAATTTACCAGAATATAATTTGGAGATTAGAATGAAAACGACACTTACCAAATAGTCAGATTTGAAACAATGATGAAAACATACCTATTTATAGGTTGTTTTTTTCTATAATACCTGTCAAATTGTTGTTATGTTGGCAGAATTAACAAGGAATTTTGTTTTATCATGTTTTCAAATAAATGTGACATTGGCGTTTGTTTGAGCTTTCACTGTAAACGTCTTAAAAGGACTAAAAAGAATGTTAATTATTCAATAAGTATAAGTTAGATATTTATATCCATTATGTACAAACTTTATTGTAGGATATTATAGTAAAAACGGCAAAATTTTAGAAATATATTGTAGGGTATCTTTGATTATTTACATATATATCTTTCGTATATTTCTTTCATTAAACGTAGGTAACTATAAAAACAAAAAAAATGTAATTTAACAGTTGTTTTACTATTTATTTACAAAGTGTTTTCATAGCCTCCTATGATTAACCAAAAATAACAAAAAATTAAGTTTCTATGGGAATGATTAAGTTAATAGTGTGTCATCTTTTGTAAAAATGTCACTTTTGATGGTGAAAGTTCTGCAATTTTTTAAAATTGTTGACAGGCAAAATGAAGAGATTAAAATAGATTGTCAGGAATTGAGACGTAGAGTCAATTCGTTTTTGAGATATCTAGTTTTAAGGTCCCTCTAAACATGTAGCATATTATAAAATGAAATTTTTTTAAATCATTTTTTAAAAATGGTAAAAAATTGAATTTATAAATATCTTGCTGAAATTAACATTCAAGCTTTTAATATCAACATTTGGTGATATAAACGCTGCAATTGAAAGACCTATGCCGCATTAATATAATAGTGAGTAAAACTTAGAAAAATGTCATCTTTTGATTGTGAAAGTTGTGCATTTTTTTAAGATTGTTGACAAGGAAAATGAAGAGATGCAAAATACTTACAAAATACTATTTTATAAAAATAATCGAATTCTTAAAATATCTAAATAAGATTTGTTATGACTGAAAAGTATATACAATGGGTCACTTAAATATTTGTACACCTAATATTTTCAATAGAAATTGCAAAGGAGGTAAACAAACTAAAATTTTAAACTATATTTTATTTACACAAATGAAAACAATAGCAGAACACTTAATAACATTAAAAAAATAAACAGTATATGAATTTTTAAAGATAATGACATTTTTGATATCACAAAAGTATTTGTACACATTACCAAATAAAATCAGGTGCCTCTTAAACCAACTATCTAATACTTGGTATGCATTCCGTTAGCATTATAGCGGCTTGTAATCGTTTTGGCATGGACATTACCAATTTGGCTGTTATTTCTTGGGAAATTTTCTTCCATTCTGACTTCAGGTGTGTTTCTAAATCATTTCGATTGTGTATTTGATGTTTTCTGATATTAATGTTTAAAATATGTCACAAATTTTCAATTGGATTAAGGTCTGGACTTTGGGGTGAGTATTTAAGTAAGCGTTTTAAGCCCTGTATATAAAAAACATTCCTTAAGGATCCTTGCTGTATGCTTAGAGTCGTCGTCTTGCTGGAACATAAAATCCATTTTACATGAACTACTCAATAAATTAGCTTGCAAAATCTTAAGGTAGGTTTTAGCATCCATAATCCCAAACGAGAACGTGACCTCCCCCATGCTTTACTGTTGGAATTAAATTTTTCCTCCAATAAATTAAATAAATTAAGTCATTTGTCGTCCATCAGATGAAAATAAGTTATATTTTGATTCGTCGCTAAAAATAATATTCTTCCAAAACTCTAGATAGAGGTTTATTCACATATTCATTTGCAAACTGTAGTCGCTTAAGTCGATTTCGCTCAATTATGAACGGCTTTTTACGTGCTACTCTTCCATGGTAGCCGGCTTTACGAAGAACTCTTCTTACGGTTTCAGGTTGAACAGTTGTTCCTTTCCTCTCTACTATATATGTACAGCCAAACTTTGAGCGCTAGTTTTGGGATTATCTTGGACTTCTTTCAAAATAGCCCGTTGTTCACGATCGTTTAGTATTCTCGATCGTTTAGTATTCTCGGTCGTTCAGAGCGATGCATGTTTTCTAAACATTCGCTGGTGTTAAACTTTGTAATTATATAGCGAACAGCAATAACATTTTAGCAATTTCTCGCAAACTTTTCTTCTCCTTAAATAAGCCTATAATTTGTACTTTTTCCGAAATAGAAGTCTTTCTTAAATAAATCGCAAATAATCGAATTCTTAAGATATCTCGATGAAATTTGTCGTGAATGAAACCACACGTGAATGAATATCTCAATTCATTTTTGAAATATCATGTTTTGAACTAGACTTGAATATGTAGCTTTTCATAAAAATAACAATTTTCTTAAAAAAATAATCTCGAACAATTTATGAAAGCTAAAATAACGTTTTCTTTATCTGTATGACGTATGCAGTGTTTCAAAGTTTAATTCAGAGGTTCCCAAACTTTTTCGTGTTGTAGACACCTTGCTATGTTTTTCGGTAAATCCCTTAATAACCTGATATTGATTTTTTGTAAATTTCTAACTAAAATGAAGTTTAGTGTTAAAAACTCAACATAAAAACCCTTTTTTTTTGCTGACGTCCACCTCTTACAGGTGTTCATTGACCCCTGGGAGTTGATATAGACCACATTGGGAATCACTGGTTTAGTTACTTGAGATATGTGTAAGAAAATATTGTCATTAAGCTAAGTGTTCACATAGAAACTAAATTCTTATCAGATTTTTGTTTCACATCTCAAATATTTCTGTGAAACACTGGAGTTTAGAAAGATTTCTCTTATGGTATGTGATGTCTCTGAATTAGTGATGTGCAAATTATGTGTGCACATTATCTCGTTATCTCTACCAGTAATTCTCAACTGCTTGTCTGGCGAACTGACACCGGTCCGCAGAGTATGTTTGAACGATCCCTGTACAATTTTTATTTGTATAATATTTTTCAGTATACAGTGCTAGATTAATTAGGTTTGGCTGAGCCAGTAATTTTAATCTATCCCAACCTAACTACATAGTATTAAATATTAACTTCGTTGGCTTGAACCATCAACCATATCTGAACCCAACCCAACCTAAATAGCTAGTTAGTATTACTTATTAGATGGGCTGGGTTAAGCAATTAATCTTAATCCAACTAACTTGTTGGCACTAAATATTAGTTGGGTTGAGTCAGCAACTTGATCCTAATTAGCTATTTAGCACTAGATATTAGTCGGGTTGGGTTGAGTCATCAAAAAAAATTGACCAGACAAATTATTCAAAATTTTATTAAATTTATTCCTTTCATCATGAAGACAATGTATTATTATTGTTCAAAAATTAATATCATTTCATTTTACATAATTTGCGGTTAACCAGAATTATTTAAAATAATTAATCGATCCCTACAATTTTCTCATGGTTGAAAAACGCTGATCTATACCGCAGCATTTAAAGGTTTACAACTTCCTCATTATACGTGATTTTTTTTTCTATAATACTTGTTGAATCAAGGAAAATCTGATGTTTTGATGAAAATTTGATGTTTGTAAATTCGATTATAGCAAAGTGCAAAATTATCTAGCAACCATGTATCTAGCGCCTGTGGTTAGCTTTCAAAAGAGATATCTTCTGCTAACAGTGTTTAAAGTTTTGCAGGCAGTGGCTAGTCTTGAATTAGCAATTTTTGAACTTCTGATATGAAGATATTGTATTATGCCAACAGTATTTGGTATTTTGGAAGTAAAACCAAATTTTATTAACAGCTTCTTGTCGTCTGTATATTAAGAACGTATTCTTCCAGCAGCAATTAGTATTT
Organism: Onthophagus sagittarius; assembly: GCA_036711965.1. Classification (NCBI taxonomy): domain Eukaryota; kingdom Metazoa; phylum Arthropoda; class Insecta; order Coleoptera; family Scarabaeidae; genus Onthophagus; species Onthophagus sagittarius. The sequence continues at coordinate 10,636,392 of JASERS010000003.1, forward strand.
AATTAACAATTGTCGAGTAGTGTTTAATATTTTCGAAACAAACTCAATTAAGTCTTTTAGAAGCAATATCCATTTCGACTTTCCCATTTTTTTCACTATTTTCTTTGTTGATGCCTTCGAAATAAGAACGATCTGATCGTTAGTGGTATGTGCCTTCTTCTCTTCACGTTCAATCTCAATCTATCACGTTCTTGATTCTATCGAACCACCCATTATTATTATTAGGTCTAAAGTAGACCTTTGCAGACATCTATTTACTTGATATTTCATCAGCCCACATCTCTTGCTTCCATAACGCCGAAAATGTTTAATCATACTATTCAAATTGCTGATGTAGTGCGAACGAGAGTGCACTTCAGGAAAAACTCACCAAAAAAGTCTCCAGAAAACGAAATTTTTATTTGCAAAAAATAGTAAATACAAATATCATTAAGGGTCGAAGAAATGTGGTTGATTAAAACTGCTGAAACCAACTTCTTTGTTTTATGATACAAGTATGAACTTTAGTGCGATGTCTAAGAACAACTACGAGATTTCTTCGGGCCGATTCTAGTCATTTGGAAAGATTTCAATACTTTTAGAAACAGTATCAAATCTTCTGAAAGTATTGTGTCTTCTGGAGAGCTTTTAAGTCTTTTAGAAACAGTTGATACTCTTCCGGAAAGATTGTCATATCTTTTGGAAGCATTTCAAATCTTCTACAACTAGTATTAAGTCTTCTAAAAGCATTTAAAGTCTTTTGGAAGCAGTTTAAAGTCTATCAAAGGCAGTATCGAGTCTTCTGAAAACATTTCAAGTCTGCTATAACCAATGTCCAATATTTTGGAAGTAGTGCAATTCTTCTGAAAACATTTCAATATTTCTAGAAGTAGTATCAAGTTTCCTACATGCAGTATTAGTATCAATACAAAATACGTGCTCTCAAAAAACATTCGCAGCAGATGCTAGAATTGAATTGGATGGAAGAAACTCAAAGAAACTCAACCAGATAAAACCATCAATAATTTCAACAATTTAATTTAATTCTCTTTCTTTTTACTTTTATTTTATCCACCATTTTAACAACAAATTTAAAATCTACGAAGAAAAAAGATTACTCATTATGTACTTACTACATTATTAAAATATTATTTCTAATAATTTGATACGTCCAAACTTAGATACATTCGATACTTTGAATAGTATCGATACCACGAAGGTATCGATACTCGATACCTTATTTAAGGTATCGCCCAGTTCTAACAAGAAGATAAGAATATGCTGAGTTATCTACAGACGAATAATGGAGACAAAGATGTTGTCACATGACTTGAATAGTTTAGATACACCATCAAAAAAGTATGCGTAATCCTAAAACTAAGCACTCAGATGTGGCAACATTAATATAAATTAACAAATATGTGACTTATTTTACGAAATACACTTTAAAGATAACATTATAACCTCTCTACTTAAAGTGTATAGTTACCAAAAAATCTTGTACCTTAAATAGTGATGTTACAATATTTAAAGAATCATTGTTATCTAGTAAGACTCATTTAATTTAAAAATGGTTCGAGGTATTGTCATTACTCACAAAGACATTATGGATAATGAAAAAAAAAAACGCGGACAAAGAGTTAATGTTTACAGTCTATTAACATTATACAGTGCCATAAAAAACGAGCCAAACTTTAATTCTACCATTACATTCTACGTTTTATATTATGAATAAGTTTTTTATGTGACACCCTCCATAAATCTTGGGTTGGGTTATAATTTAATTAATTAATTTATCAAATTATGTTAACAAAAGAATTTTCTTGTCTCATTTTTTTCGTAAATATTTACTCAAAAGTTGTTTTACCCGAAGAAAGGTTAACACTCCGAAATTGTAAACTGAAAGGTGTTAAAATTGGTCTTAACACCTTTAAATGTTTCCCGTTGTTTCGCGATTTTTGTAATTGTTTGTGTATTTTGCTCTTTAATTGAAGCTTAAACAAAACATATCTTGAACCTCGTTTTATAGCTTTATAGCCTCGTATCTTTATAAATTTTTAGCATAAGCGAGTGTTTGATAAAGTAACGGTTTTGGTAAACAAAAAAATATTTTTAAGTGTTAATGAATCGTTAGTTCACAGAGAGTCATATAATATTTCCCGAAAACAAAGCAATGTAATTGATTATAGTTTATTTTATGTTTAACAAAATAGGTATTGATTTTTGGTTATGTTACAAAGCACGTTTTTGTTTTATTTTAATCTTTCTTATCATATCGTACCTATTTATTTTGTTCGATATAGGTGAGTCACCCATACGTGTGTACTTATAGCATTTTAATCATATGATGTCATATAATCTTTTACTAAAATAATTCAAAGACTTATATATTCAAAAAACAAGTTGGAATGAAAATGTTTTGATAATGATTAAAAAATATTCTGTATATCTGAAATGTAATTTGTAAATAACAACTTTGAAATTGTCTCATAACTTTCGAAACGAAAGTTTTATTTTTATCATCCAATTATATAGCCGGTAACTTCTTATTTTAGTGTATATGATTCATTTTTCTTAAAAAGGAATTTGATAGATTTTATCTTGTTAATTTCATAATTTCCACACGTCCCACATTTCACTAATTTTCTGTTTTGTTTCTCTAAATCTCGCAACAGCTTGGTTTTTCTGGGATATTACTCAAAGTCTTTCGAAAATTGTGAAACATAAAAATGCAAGATTAAGTCACACACGATGATAATATAACGTCTCTTTCGTGTGGCAGTTAGTCATACAAGGCCAGGTTGACGATTTCTGCCGTATTGTAAACATTTCCTTTCCCACAGGTTTTATTTTTAGACCATTACACGTATGTACCTGACGAGTGGCCGGATTGCACTTGAAAGATCGCATTCACAATTACGTTTTTTTCTCGTTTACGGGACGGGAAATAATGACTTTGCTATCGCGCTAATTCCGCCGGCAGCCGTTTACCCTATTAACTGTTATTATTATGTCACGGCGGCAACGCGTTGCAGCGTCTCCGATGGCAAATATTAATTATTCTCGTTAGTTCTCGTAACAAAACCGCGTACCCGTATCTGGATTCCGATAAGGGTGAACGCAGATTAAATTATTGCGAAAATTGACGATAAACGACTCCGGCGCTCTCTAGAGTCACTCGAATCAAACATTTTTCTTGTCTTTTTTAAATTCTTCAACCCGTATCTGTACACCTCAATTATTACAATTAGTTTCTGGTATTCCATAATTACCTTTAACGATTAACATTTATTTATCGTATAGTTAATTGGCAGTATAACTGACGTTGATGTGTTTTGTCTTCTACGTAATGAGGAAAGTAATCGTTTTTTTTTCGAAATAGATATATAATCGTTTAATGGAAAATATATCTACTAAATCGCGTGCTACTTATTTTATCACGATCATGATATTATTCAAATTAGGTTTATGTCGGCGACGAAATGGCAGTGTATGCGTATGACCGACTGGCGACTGTGGTCGAGAGGAAGTATACATTTAGGACAGTCGGCGGTTCCGATGCGAACGAGGCATAGTTTCACATGATGGAGAAGCCGATGAAGTCACGGCCTCAGGGTTTGACCGTCTGACCGATCTGGATGCGAGAACGCTCTCGTCTCCAATGAACTAACTGTACTTTTGTCGCCGATAGGTGAAAGAAAACTCGAGTAAAGTAACACAGCCGAGTAATCTACTTACAAAAATGTCACATCTAATCTATTAAGAATTTTCGTCATATCTAATAACAAAATCAATTCTAACCCCAGTATATAACAACCTATCAAGCAAATCTAGATATAAAAAGTTTAAATATATATCTTTAATAAATATGCCTTGATCAAATATCCTTTTGTCGTTAACATTTTGCTTATCCGGCACTGTGTCACGACGCCCATATTAGCATTTAGCCTTGTACCAATACCTCTGAAAGCGGATTCTGAATGCATTTTTCTTTCTGTGTACAATTACAGATATAAGATAAGATTACAATGCGCGCAAGAAATAACTGTAATAATGCGGGCGAGTGTTAATATTAAATTATCTACGATCAAGTTTCTATAGTATCTAAGTATCTATAATCAATTGTATGTCAACCTGGAAACAAATAAATATGTTTAAAGGGTAAAGCTATCCTTTTTCTATAACTGATTTGAACTGAAGCTGACTTTATTTTGAACATGGTTATATACAAGCTTAAATGAATCTAAAGTCTTTGAAACATCAGCTCCTCTCTTGAGTTGAGGCCTATCCATCGAACATTTTTTCTTGCTTTTAACACGATCTTTGTGTGAGGAGAAGTTAGGCATAAATCTCTGAGATTGTCCTCCATGAGCTTGAGTCGAGATCATGTCTTTAGTAACAAGACTGAAAATGATTCCAAGCTCTTCTTCAGTTGAAGCTTATCCATCGAACATTTTTTCCTGCTTTCAACATCATATTAAACGAGTTAGGGATAGATCTTTGAGGATTTTGGGATGTCCTCTAAGATTACCTTACATGAGCTTGAGTCGAGATCATGTATTTAGTGAGAATACTCATATTTGCATTTGTCCTTGTATCAACACCTCTGAAAGCTGAATAAATATGTTTAAAGGGCAAAGCTATCCTTTTTCTAAACCTGATTTCAACTGAAACTGACTTTATCTTAAAAATGGTTATATCCAAGCTTAAATGAATCTCAACTCTTTGAAACATCGACTCGCCTCTTGAGTTGAGGCCTATCCATCGAACATTTTTCCCTGCTTTTAACATGATCTTTTTGTGAGGAGAGCTAGGCATAAATCTCTGAGATTGTCCTCTATGAGCTTGAGTCGAAATCATGTCTTTAGTAACAAGACTAAAATTGGTTATACCCAAGCTCTTCTTCAATTGAGGCTTACCCATCGCACATTTTTTCCTGCTTTCAACACCATCTTAGACGAGTTAGGCATAGATCTTTGAGATTTTGGGATGTCCTCTGAGATTACCTTACATGAGCTTGAGTCGAGATCATGTATTTAGTGAGAAGACTCAAATTTGCATTTGTCCTTGTATCAACACCTCTGAAAGCTGAATAAATATGTTTAAAAGGCAAAGCTATCCTTTTTCTAAAACTGATTTGAACTGAAACTGACTTTATCTTAAAAATGGTTATATCCAAGCTTAAATGAATCTCAACTCTTTGAAACATCGACTCCTCTCTTGAGTTGAGGCCTATTTATCGAATATTTTTCCCTGCTTTTAACATGATCTTTGTGTGAGGAGAGCTAGGCATAAATCTCTGAGATTGTCCTCCATGAGCTTGAGTCGAGATCTTGTCTTTAGTAACAAGACTGAAAATGGTTACACCCAAGCTCTTTTTCAGTTGAGGCTTACCCATCGAACATTTTTTCCTGCTTTCAACACCATATTAAACGAGTTAGGCATAAATTTTTGAGGATTTTGGGATGTCCTCCGAGGTTGCCTTGCATGAGCTTGCGTCAAGATCATGTCTTTAATGACAAGATTCATATCCGCATTTGTCTTTGTATCAACACCTCTGAAAGCTGATTCTGAATCATTTTTTTCTCTATAAGATTACAACCAGCGCATAAGAAATAACTGTAATAACATTGTAGAACATTTTCGGGGTTGAGAAATGTCTGAGGGTGAGAAATTTCAAGATAGAATGAAAGTACTGGATAAGTGTAATAAAATCTCCAAAGGATTTGGTATTCTTCTACTTTGCGGCTTGTTTGCTTAATTTTTCAGTTATAACTGAAGAATCATTGTAGTAATAAATTCCTCCATATTACTTTAAAAGTTTTGTAAAAATAAAACAATTTGAAAACGATTTCTGAAGTAGTTATATTTAATTGTTCTCAAATGGCTACTGGTTTCGAAAGTATATTATGCTTGATTATTTCATCTTCAGGCCGTTTGTGTCAAAAAGCTGCTTTTAAAAAAACTTTTCAATGTTTAAAAACTACTCAGCTTTTTGACGCAAACGGCCTGAAGACGAAGTAATCAAACATATTCAAATTGTTTTATTTTTTCAAGAATCACTGATGATTTCATATTTCACTCTTCAGCAAATTGTAGCTTATTCTTAAATATGTAATTTATATTGAGTTTATTTTATACAAGGTGATTCAAAAACCACAGACACATTTCTAGAGCATGTAATACATGAAAAGCTAAGATGAATAATCTTAATATACATGGGCTGACAAATGCCTCATTAAGGGGACATATGGTGTTAAAATTAAACATAATCTACAATTTTTTAAACATATTTCTCTATGCTACTGCTAATTTGGTCAAACAGACAGTAATCAATTATTTATGAAATTTAGTCTTTCAAAACATTGATTAAAGCAGGAATTTTAAGAAAACCAAGTTCTATAATGGCATCATTTACAATATGTCCAATATTTATTACCGCAAGATTATCCACCAAGATTAGAGTGCTTGGAAAACTGTAAATCTCAAAAACTGTTGCTTTAATCAAACATTTGTAAGAGAATTGATAAATAATTGATTACCTTACACGAAAATTCTGTTCGTTTGAAGAAAGTAGCAGTGACGTAGAGAATATTTTAAAACAGGATTTATTCTAGTTAATGTTTAACTTTAAAGAAACTTTAACACCGTATATTTCGTTAGAGAGGTATTTGCGTGCCCATTTATATTTTACTATATTCATTGTAATTTTTTATGTAGTATTTGCCCTGGAAGTCTGTCAATAGTTTCTTGAATCACTCTGTATGTAAAAAATAAGCTTGGACAAATCGAAGGAAATCTTCAAAAGATTATCAAATTATTTAGACAAATTTGTCTCTTTGAAAAATTATGACTACTCGAGTTTTACAAATTGTTCAAAAAATTCAAAACTGCATTGACAGAAAATTAACACAAGAAATGTCAAGACTTGGAAGCATTTCAAATCTTCTAGAAGCAATATCGAGTCTTTTAGAAGTTGTGATAATTTAGGTTCATTTTAAGTCTTTTGGAAGTATTTAGAGTTTTCTGGAAGCAATATCAAGTTTTCCATGGCACTATCAATTCTTTTGGAAGCAATTCAAGCATTTTCGAAGCATTAAGTCTTCTAAGAGCATTTCAAGTCTTAAAACCAGTATCCAATTTTCCAGAGGCAATAATGAGTCTTCTGGAAGCAGATTAAGTCTTCTCAAAGCATTTCAAGTGTTCTGCAAACAGTATCAAATTACGTAGAAGCAGTGACAAGATTTGTGAAAGCAATATCAAGTGTTCTAGAAGCAGTATCAAATCTTCCAGGGGCAGTATTAAGTTTCTGGAAGCAATTTAAGCCTTCTCAAAGCATTTTAAGTCATTTGAAAGCATTTCAAGTCTTTTAAAACTAGTATCAAATCTTCCAGAAGGAATATCCTGTTTTCTGGAAGCTGTTTAAGTCTTCTCAAAGCATTTCAAGTTTTCTGGAAGCAGTATCAAGTCTCGTAGAAGCAGTAGTAAGATATGTGGAAGCAAGATCAAGTTATCTAGATGCAGTATCGAGTCTTGCAGGGGTAGTAGAAAATCTTATGGAAGCGGTGTCAAAACGTGGGGAAGTAATATTTAGCTTTCTGAAAGTAGTTTTAAATCTTTTGAAAGCATTCCATGCCTTCTGGAAGCAGTATTAAATCTCTTAGAAGCAATATCAAGTTTTCTGAAAGCATTTCAAGTCTTTTGACGGTAGGATCATTCTAGAGGCAGTATCGTGTCTTTTGAAAACATTTCAGTTCTTCTGGTGGCAGTATCAAATCTCCTAGAAGCAGTATCATGTCTCAATTCAAAATTTGTACTCTGCGAACAAGTTCTCAGAAAATACTGAGACTTAATTGGGAAGGAAAAAAAATAATATATAATAACTTCAATCCAGATAGAACCACTAACAATTTCATATCGATTCATATTCAACCCAACCCAACCACCAACAATTTCGTATCGATTCTTGACCACTTAAATAACCTACATGTTAGGAGATAAGGAAGTAAGCTACCATCAAGATAAGGAAAAAATAACTAAATAAAACCAATGATCTGAGAATGTGAAAGAAACTTCGGAGGTTCTTTTATATTGACCTAGTACTTTCATCCTGACTGGATGGGGACAAGTGTTACGATCAACAACACTTCTTCTTTCAAACTGATCTGGGTTTCCGAAATTTCATCCTGAAAATGGTTATATCCATCATTCATCTACTCCTCTTTGAACTTTCCTACTTCTGTGTGAAATGATTTAGACATAGTTCTCTGAGGATTTTGAGGTATCATCCGAGGTTATTAATTAAGAACATGTTTTATGTGATAAGCTACTCAAAGTAATGGATTTGAGTCGGCTGTTAATGTCTTGTTATTTATTTTTGACCACTAAACTAATTAAGTTTGAATTTTTTGCTTGCTTTAAAAATATACAGGGTGTTTACGGTCTTGTAATTTTATATTCAAGCTTAAACGTCTTAAAAGAATTGAAGAAACGTTAAAATTTTTTTAATATAAATAATTAATTTAATAAACATAAAACCGTTACTCTCCAATGCACCAGAATTGAGGCTTTCCTCTCCAAGTGTAAAAAGTACACGCTTTTCAATCTGAAGGTCACCCGTTACGATTGCAATTATTTTGCCAATGGTCAACAAAACTACAAAAATTCCAAACTTTTCTTCACTAGTACTCATATCTAGGTAATCGAAAATTCATATGTTATTATTTGTAATCATTTCCAGAGGAGATTTTCGATAAATATTCAATAGACAGCTTATTGGCCCTTTCGTATCAAGTAAAACAAATATGATTTCTGCAACATAACACAAAAATAACTTTAAACAATCAGTGAATAACAAAAAAACAATCTCAATTAATGTGTTTAAAAATAATAGTAATATCTCCGTTATTAAACAACTTGTGTTAAAACATTTTTACGTTAATAACCTTCTTTTAAGATTTTGTTTATCGATTTCTTCTCTTTGTTGTCCTCGTGATGTTAAGTTTAGAATAGGAAATTTTTTTTCTGTTATACTTCAACACTGAAAATTTATTGTTATTTTTTGGTTTCAACCGGTTTCGACTACACAGCCATCATCAGGATATCAATATAATTTATCTTTTTGTGAATGTACAATTTTTGTATTTTGACCCTTTTCAAATTAAACAAACAGCTATCTTTTTTTTAAGTAATGTAACTGATCTCGATGATATTAAGTAGTAGTTTGAAATTTTCTAACGTGGTTTCCTGATGATGGCTATGTGGCCGAAACCGGTTAAAACCAAAAAATAACAATAAATATTCATCGTTGAAGTATAATAGAAAAAAATTTGATTTCCTATTCTAAACTTCTTTTGAGATGTTTAAGGATCCCATAAAAATAAAATTACAAGACCAGAAACATCCTGTATGTGCATATTATGGGAAATAAGATTATTTAAGAACACCCTTTCTTGAATTGAAACTCAATCTGTTCTCTGAGGGTTTTAAGATATCAACCTTTTATCAGCATGAATCAACCACATAATCTGCCTTCTTTTGTATTCACAACTGAAACGGTATGAAACCTCAAAGTATTTTGTACCAATCTTATATTTTGTTTTTGCCACCAAACTTTTCAATTAATACTTGTTTTGCAATTATTATTGGAATGTTTATAAGAAACGTAAGTACATACCATTCTTTAATTACAATTAAAATAAAAAAGGTTTTTATCCTCACAAAATTGTCTATGAAACTTAATTGAGAAATAACCAGTTTTTTGATGTCATCACTCCACGTGTTTTTTGCTACAACTATAATTTACAAACCGGAGAAATTATATTCTCACTTTAATAGGCCTTCAGAGTGAAATTTCCTGGTGAAAACTATACCGAACATTAGGCTTTTGATAAATCAAAAACGCTGGTCTTATGAGCACGTGATGATGTTGATGTAAATTTACGTAAAATCACTACTTTCTATTAAACTGTTGGTACTTAACCTGTTTCCCTCGCTGTTATTGATCATTGTATAAAACCGCTTAAAATTAATCGATAATAATTGTGCCAAATCTCCCGAATGACCTGATTTTCTTGTAAGAATGAAATTGATAAATCGTATTTAAATGTTTACGCCGATTATGAATGTGAAATCTGAAATCGTTTTATTCGATTTCGGAGACACGTTTCATGTTATTATGCTTAATTGTATTCCGAGTATAACTTTGGATTTAACTTTCACTAAGCAACAAATTATGTCGAAAAGGTCGTTTCTAGGTATTATAATAGAATTTCAAAGCTTGAAAAGGAATTGTGTAATTTGTCTGTCGCCGAACGTTATATTACAACAAGCTTTTATTATTATTATTATTATGGGTAGTATAAAATTCCATTAAAGAGGAAAAAGGAATGACAAACTACACAATTAAGTTATAGTTACGCAAAAGCGATAAAGCTAAAAACTGAATCACGCTTCTTCGACTTGAACTTATGATTAATGCAACAAGAATGCGGGGACTACAACAGGTGGATGGGAAACCAGTTCGACATCTCTTGTATACGAAACTTACATTGTTTTTATGGCCTCGATTAAGAATTATTAATCATGTAAATTATCTAAGTACTTAAAATTAAGCCTATTACAAGAATATCTACAAAACGAACGGGGTAATTGAAGGATTCGATAAAATTCGAGGTCGTACATCATAATCGAACAAAAAAAGTACAACGCGAGCGATAAATTTAAAAATTATTATCAGCGCCCGTCCCACGCGCACACTTTCTGTGATGTGCGCATTTAACTCGGCGAAGAATAAAAACGGTAATTAAAGTTAATGTAAAGCTAATAAAAAAGCGTGGTGCTGCTTTCATTGACATTTATGTAATTGTCAAGGGGTTCAGCTGAGATGCCCACACTCAACGCTTTGTTTATGGAATTTTCTCACATTATTTTTACAACGACAGGTCAGCATCAAGACTCCTACACGTCCCATTTACCCAAAACGAAGAAAACCTCACACACCATTCAAATATAAAACAATGAAATATGAACCGATAATGTATAAAAAATAAATCGACTATCGAAATGTTATGAATACATTATTAAGTTGACAAGTTGGTAATATATGAATTATACTGAATTATACAATGGATGGTGACAAATGACAAATGCACGTTTTCTGTCGGTGATGGTACATCCACACCACCCATAAATCAAGGCGTTCGAAGCGTTTCAATGAAAGAAACATTCCTTACAATTAAGACAATTCCCATTGTGCCACGTCAACGGTCGGAAACAAAGTATACGTAGAGTATCGTCGTCGTGACGTTGAGTTTGTTTGGACAATAGACCGCGTTCGCAAAATGCTAATGAGAATACCTTTTTCCGCGTGTTGCTCTCTTCATGTACAAACCAACAAACCGACCACTATTGTAAGGTCACTTGGCCGGCCGTGATATTTTCCGCTTTGACTGTGTGTGGACAGACTGGAGGATTGGTGTATCGACGCATTTGGTGAAAGAAAATGCAGCGGCACACGAGAAATGTTTAAAGAGACTTTTTGTAATTCAAATGAATGCGTATTTGTACACGTGGAGTCGCCTTATTTAATCGACAAACCGACGATGTAATAATAATAACGATCGCCGTGCTTATACGACCAGACCGCCGACGCAGAAATGAGGTTAATGTAGAGTCGGTTGTTTTATGGGCAGATACGCTACTGAATGGGAATTGAGTTCGTTTGCAATTGATTCGTTAATAGCGAACGCAATTTCGATTTGATGAGGGGGAATTGAAATAAATTTAGTCACGTATTTAATTAAACTTAAAAATATCTACAGGAAATCGTTACGTGGTTTTGAAAGTAACTCAATCAAACTCCCAAAAAAACCGGACATTGTATATTTAAAATAGAGAATGATGGCAAATCTAAAACTGAATGAGGGATTGGATTCGATTGATTCGTTACACAACTTGGTTTGATCGTGAATGAAAGAATTTATAAACATGGCCATATGTTTCATTGTTTGATTGTATAATGTAAATGATGAGGTTGAGAAGTGTTAACGTTTTTTTAACGGAAATTAAACCGCACGTCGATAAAATGAGATGATACTATAAAATAAACATTATGGATGAATAAAAAACCACATTTTACGTCATCTTGTATGATAAATAAGAAAAATGATCTCGAATACGTACGGTTAAATCTGAATCTTTCTAGTTTTAGATTTAGTAGAAGTATACCATGATCTAAAACCGAATATCTGCTAAATTAGAGATAATACCAACACTAATGCTAACACTATACCTAGAACTAAAAAGATTTGAGAACAAACCCAACCCAACCTAGCTTTAGCACTAATATTATATCTACAACTAGAAACTTTAAGGTTTAGCCGTCTTCAGAGATGTACGGCTAATCCCTAATGTTTCTAATTTTAGGTCTTGTGTTAGTTTTGAAGCTGGGTTGTAGGTCTAATATTAGATATACTTTTAGTTCCAGAAGAATTTAAAAGGTTCTACAGTTAAACAATAATTAAAACTAGAACTAACACTAGACCTAGAGCTGGAAAGTTTCGGTTTAGCCGTGCGTCGTCAGACGCACGGCTAAACCTGAATCTTTTCAGTTCTAGGTCTAGTGTTAGTTCTAGTTTTAGTTCGACACAAATATACAACAATTGAAAACCGAGTAACTCATAAATAAATATTAACTAATTATTTAGTTATAACAGGCCCTCACGAAGATTTGAAATAAATCAAAATATTAGTATGCTTTTAAAAGAGATCATATTTCTTAGAGAAATAGAAGAAATAATGTAAATATATAATAAATAATATGCTACTAATAAAAAAAGGACCAAAAACCATAATTTTACTATATTTTTCACGACTCAAAGCCGAAGTAAGTTGTAATAAGTATAAGTAAGTATAATAAGTAAGCCGTAATAAGTCGCACATAATATTTTGTGATATTCGATGAAAACCTTTTTTTATATTTAATTTTCAGTCTAGTTTGGAAATATTGAACATTTCCACCGGAAATGAGTGTATAAATGTTATTCCATGATCGAATTGCACTAAAAGCCTTTCAGTGCGATCAAATTAATATTTGCAGGAGTTTATGATTTGAATATAGTGTGTCCGTAAAGTAAGGGATACAGGTGATAAACTCATAAACAGTTTGTGGAAAAGTTCCTAAAAGGGGGGTCTAAAAGTTTAGATCTTTTGGAACTTTTTGGAGTAGGTTTCAAATCTTTTCCCAAACGTCCATTTTGTTTTAGTTGGATTTGTGAAGTTTTCCTATCATCGTGTAATTAAGTAAAAAAGGCTGTATTGCACTTGAACGATGAAATTTATTTTTTATATAATTTAGATTTCTACCGATTTCGACCTTATATTGGTCATTCTCAGGAAATCAACGTCAGCGAATATAATCTATATATATGTTCATTGAATTGGGATACTATTTGAAAAAGGTGAAATTTTTATGTATGAAATTATGTTATTTATAAATGGAAAAATACATACTAGAGTTATAATTGTTGATGTTGATTTCAAGGAATATTTTTGAGAATGACCAATATAAGGTCGCATCGGTAGAAATCTAAATTACAGCGTTTTTTATTTAATTTTGTTTTATGTACTTGAAAAGTATGGGAACCAACGAGACCGAGACTCCGTGATTCTCCTAATGTTAAAAAATAACCAATGTGTTTGTATTTTGGAATCTGTTGGGGCATAAACGAAATCGAATGTGGAACAAACGGCTACAAATGATGCTGTATTGAATTCCATCGATCGTTTTGCGATATCTCTGTTAATAACGGAGACACATACTTTCAGCGGTTTTTTTCAAAAATCAAAAAAATCGCTGTACTTTAGAACTGGTTAAGGTACAAAGAAAATCGAAAGTGATACAAACGCGCACCAACGATGTTTTATCGAATGGTATTAATAAAATTAGAATATCAACAAGTGGGATTCCGGTATTTTTTCAAAATTTTTTTTATCACTTCATGTCCTGAGGTACAAACGAGTGTAAACGATTCTCTACTTAATCGTACTAATAAAACCAAAATATTATGAACTCGTGTTCTAGGTTCACAAAGTTGCGAGAAAAAATTGAAACCTACACTAAAAAGTTACAAAAAGACTTTAAACATCTTCCAGGGATTTTTCCATAAATCGTTTATAATGATTAAATTTATTATTTAAATTAAATTTTATCATTTATATTCGTTACTTTATGGACATACTGTATATTTTTATGCATGTTATGTACATGTTCACGAAATTTATATTTGTTAGTTTGCAATTTGTAATTGTTCAGTAAATAACATGCATTTATTAGTGTAGTTTTGAAAGGATCCCATTTATACATTTTTCTTTATACAAGGGCGACCAAATCCATCTTCGCTTGTAGCGCCGCTTTTAGTTCCTGAAGATTTTAAAAGATTCTAGAGTTAAACAATCATTAAAACTACAACTAACACTAGACGCTAAAGGCCTGGTTACACAGTGCCAGCTAGCAGACGAGCTGGCCTAGTCAGTTACGTCAGTCTGTGTCCGCATCATACGAATTAATTTCATGTGCAAGTTGGTCAGTACCTCGCATCCGAGTTACTACAAAATAAGAAACCAAATCGTGCCTCGAGATCAGGAAACGAACTGTTTCAAAAATCTTCAGAAACTAATAACAAGGATCGTGATACTAGTGGCAATAGCAACAGCACCGTTCAAATACAACCAATAAAGCCATAAAAAAACAAAGATCAAAGATGAAATTGTCCAGAAGACAATTTCAATCTTTCAATCAAAGAATTCACCAGAACAATGTTTGCTCGAGTCCCAAAGAACCGGAAAATGAATGTTAGCTAGAATTGATGCTAGAAGTGCGTATACTTCTTTTAATTACAGTCCTGAATCCGTTCCATCTCCATAGTCTTCAGTGTCTGCACACTGGAACAACTCTCGCAATCAATACTTGCAGGTGATATACTTGCAGCAGCAATACTGATATACTAAACTCTAAGCTGTTTAGTACTGTACTATGTAAGGTTCATTTTTAATACATGCAAAAAACATTAACAAGTGTGTATCCTCCACGTTGAATTATTACAGCAATTAAATTTAAGAGTATTTCCACTAATGTAGGTGTTACTCTCCTAACTGATTTATATTCCCGGGAATCTTCGTTATATCGTTCTTTAAATATAGTATGCGTTGCCCTTTTCCATTGTATCTATTTCCTGACCCAATTCATTCTGTTTTCTTCTTTTTGTGTATAGCACTTTTAATTCGAATTATTCAAGCGCAAAATATTTTTGTAACCGCTTTTATTACTGTATGAACCCTGATGAGTCATGCATTTTGGGACAATATTGCACGAGACCTAAAAGCTACTGCAAAGATGTGAGTACACACGTGGAGTAGCTGTCTAATATCACGCCAGCAAGAGCTTCAGAACTAATACTAGATCTACAACTAGAAATATTAAGGTTTAACCACCTTAAGAGGTGTACGGCTAAGTGGTAATGTTTCTAGTGTTTCTAGTTACTGGGTCTAGAGTTAGTTTTAAAGTTGGGTTGTAGGTTTAGTATTAGTTCTACTTTTAGTTCCAGAAGAACCTAAAACATTCTAGAATTATACAATAATTAAAACTATACCCAACACTAGACCTAGAAAGATTCAGCTTTAACCGTGCGTCGGAAGACTAACAATAAGTTCCAATTCTAGGTCTAGTGTTAGTTCTAGTTTTAGTTCGACATAAGTATACATCAATTTAAAACCGAGTAATAGTTAAAAGTAAGGCTAATAGCAGTATTAACCTGTTAACTGTCTTATGAAGGAAAGCTGACGATCCTTCGTAATGTCTCAAGAAAATTAATCGTCAACAATTAAAAGTCAACAACATCCGTCTTTCCTTTATACCCTTGTATTTCTTTCGATCTAGAATATTTTCAAAATGGTCGCCACTTCTGGTTTACCGGAAGTAGTTCACAACTCTGTTTTTCTTTGTTTTTTGTTTTAATGGAATGCTAAAAAATAGGTTGACTTTGATAAAATATACTAGTATTTAGCATTCTTCGTCTTGAAGTTGTTTTGATTTGATGCTTTTTTTTTGGCATTTTCAATATGTTTCTTTTTTAAATCATATTTCTCAACCATTGTACATGTAATAATGTTGAAAATGTGTGGAATTACACTTCAAATATTCACAAATGCAACATAATTAGTTGTATTAATCAATCTTATACAGGTGGGCAGGTTTTAAATTACATATAATGTAAGAAAATGTTCGTGAATTTTAACGTTTGTATTGTTGTTGTACTTTTTTATGCCTACTTTTTTGTACTTTTATGTATACTTTTTTATACTGTCATTATAAAAGCAACTATAAATAATATTCCAAATATTACGTTATATTGAGTAACGTAAATTGGTTACTCAACTTTTGACTATCTTGTATAAGAAACACAAATAAACACAAAAATAAGACAAACGTCAAAGCAATAACAAATAAAAACAATTTTTAACGTTCTATGTAATTCAATTTTTGGTCACCTGTATAAGATAGAGCAGTACAATTAATTACGTTTCGTAATTAACCTAAAAAACGCTAGGTACCAATATTGGTTATCAAAGTAAACTAATTTTTTTACAAGTAATTAAAAGATGTAATAAAATCTCTAGCATTCCATTTAAAACAACGAGATTGGTAGACCGGAAGTAGTAACCATCTTAAAAGTATTTTAAATCGAAAAATCTGGATGAATTTCCCGTACAAATTAAAATTTAAAAAATGTAGATGCAACGGTACAGAAGAAAAACGGGTGTTGCTGATTTTATTTTTAACTCAAAATATAACATGAAAGTACATTATTCTTTTATATGATATTGTCCAAAACATGGAGCTGGACAAATATCTGCATGGCATTTGTTCTACCATACCTTGATTCCATACCTCTTCGTTGGATTTTCTTTAGTTGTATAGGTGGTATTACAGCCAGGAAACGTCTTTAAATTAGACGAGATGGTTTAGGCGTTTTAGATCGTCTTGAAAAACTTAATTTTGTGGTTTCTTTGGTTACATATCATAAATTGAACTTGAAAAATTTTCAATTTAGAAAAAAGTTTCCAATTTCCGACGCAATATTTATGCTTAGATAAGTTTGAAAAATCAATACTAAGTTTTTCCCATCTTTGTAACTCGATCCAGGATATACTGTATATATAAGTCTACAAACGCTTTGTTTTGAAGATACAGGGTTTTGAGATCAGCCACTTCTTCTAATATTTTAATATTAATGTCTATTAAAGACATTTTTGATGATAAATATGAAAAATGTGTTTTAACAAAAGCTAATTGTCTAAAATAGTCTTTACACATTTAGTGCTGCCGAAACGTCATTAAAATTACGCAAGCAATTCTTATTTATTCAAAATTATCAGCATAAAATACAACAGCATCAATCCAGGTGCTCATCAGTTAATTATTGGCTTAGAACAGGAAGTAATTTTCGATATCGATAATAAACCATTATTTTACCGAAGTTAAAAAATTGTAGTTTGAATTTTAGTGGATGATAAATTTCACAGGAAACTAAACAAATTATCATCGTAATAATAAAGTGAAATTTTTTTTCTAAGGATTTTACAAATGTTTAAAACGATACTCTCCAAAACGAGGAACACCATAAAAGAAGCTCTGGTTTCAAAAAGAAAACGAACAGGTTCTGTTATACCGTTTAAAGGAACATTGTTGTCGTTTATGGCGTTTTATTGAGGACGTACCCATGACAAAATACTTAAAAGAGGCAGGATACAATAGGGTCCTCTGTAGATTTTACCTGTGTTCCGCCTAATGATACCTACACCTTATATCAACAAAAAAAAATTTTTTTATAAATTGCTATATCATTCTCGTAGGTAAACATTTTTTATCATTTTTCTTTTAGAAAAAAAAGATCATTTTGTTTTATTTAGATGTTAGTTAATGGATACCTTGTAACAGTCTATTTTGATCACATTATTTTAAAGTTCCTTCAAATGTATACGTTTCGTTATTATCCAATATGGTTATTTGTGGTTGTAACCTAATCAATAAGATATCTCGTAAATTTTACAGGTGTCCTAGAATTCTCTTAAAAAATCTTTTTCTTCTTATTAAATTAATATTATTTTGTGTACATTTTACCCATGATTTTTTTTTCATATTGTTCGTATAATTGTTTAATTTAATTTTTCTTGTAATAGATAATTTAAAGAATAATTGAACACAATCGTGCGTTTAATTAAGTATAAATTAACAAGGTCGGCGCCGAATGGTTTGAGTTGCGACCGACCGCGGAATTTGTGTCAAATCTCTTCTTGTGTCTTATTGTTTGCAATCAACTCATTCTACATTATTGCGATGACGTATCATCCGTCGCGTCGTAAACCTTTTTATTTTCAATTTCAAAGCATAAATAATGTATTAGTTGTTTACTTTGGTTTACGATTCAGGTTGAAGACGGAAGTTGATCGTTCTAAATTCCACGGAATGATAAGAAATTTATTGGATAACTGCTGAATTTGCTTTGAATCAGAAGTCGTGTTTAAATTTTGATAAATGGATTATTTTTTTATTACTAAATGGGGGAAATTGAGTTGAGACAGTTTGGCTATTTTGAGTTATCTTCTAGGAAATGTTATCTACGCGAGTTTTTAGGGAAACAAAAGGTGTGAACTTTCTAAAAGTATCCTACGTTTTTACCTGGAATTTATCTTTTTGATTTTTTTTTGCTGTTAAACGCTTTTTGGCGCCACTTTTATTGTTATAATTAATCCTTATTTTTTGATAAATTAATTAAATTTTTTTCTTTTTATTTTAGGTGAGTGTTATTTAGGAAGATCGAACTGTTACATGTAAGTTAAAAATGTAAAACTTTGTTAAAAGCTAATACTTGAGGTAGTTATTTTCTGTTGATATTTACAAGATATCTGCACAATTTTAATTAATACTTAAAAAAATCAGAAATGTAGTCTTACAAAACTCGTTTTCGTACAATTAATAAGAGACAACTCTTGGTTTAATCTGCAGGAATTAAATTTTTAAGACAAAAAGACCAACGTGCGTACGCCGCGGATACATTATTAAATTTGTATTTCATGCATGAAAACAACACTCCCATCTCGAGAAGCCATTAAGCGGTCGCAATAAGAGATAAAAGATAAATAAAAGTCGGCTTAATTTGTTTCTGCGCATTCCGTTAACCTTTTTAGGCGTCCGGTTCGCGTAAAACTCTCAGCAAATATGTTTTGCTAGGATATCACACGGTATCCTTGATTTTGTATGGAATCCTGCAAAAATCTTTTCTCGCGTTTTTAAGTGGTTCTATAAAACAAGGAAATTTTTCCGTAAATGGATTTCCTCACCGCTTCATTAATACGACAAAACGAAATCTCGGAACTACATCTTTTCGAAGAATAAATGACGTCAATAAACTAACATATACAGCATATCGTTTCCGGTGATTTGTTTTGTGGTGGAGGACACGTGGTAATCAGCTGATACGCGAAGAATTGATCGAGACAACTAAAAGTGAAAACGGGTAAATCGTGCGCACGTCGATGGGTGAAAGTGAATCGGCGGAATTTTGCTTATGAAATGTCGCGAACTGTCCGGTTTTTTTTTCAGGCAGTGTGTACAAACGCAAACTATTTAATCGCGGATACGCGATTTGAATAAGTCAGATGAAAGGAAGACCATTCTAAAACGTGCTCGGCCTCGCGATAATTGTTGAAAGTGAAATTCCGTACTTTGCACTTGTTTCTAATAGGTTCTTACATAATCTAACTCAACCTGCTTTATATGTTCTATTACTCTACTGGTGCGTTTAGATGTAGTTTATATGTTCCGCTAGAAAGAAATTTTAATTAATGCCGTTTGCTCATACACCGTGAAAGAAAAAATTTAAACGAATTAAACAAACAGGATGAAACTAAAAGTGAGTTTCGGGGCAACAAAATCGAAGATCGCCGATGAGAGGCTGCGGGTTGAGTTTTTAGTGAGACGACGACGTCGCCGTCTCCAGCGCGGTCCTATCGCATTCCAAACAAGGTCGGACGGTGCGTCGACCACTCGTTCAAACGACCGCGGGACCGGAGCTGAACGGGTTAACTTAACTGGTTGAGCGTCCGACATGCGACAGGCCACGGTATTCACTTAGCATTTATTACTTATACATACATTACGCGTTGACGTAAGAATTCCATTCCGCGCGACACAAAGAGAAAAAGGCGAAATGTACATTACCGGAACTTGCGCGGCCAACGCACCTAAGCAGTTCATGAATATAATTTGCCACCGTTGTGTTTCAACTACATCGAAAACGACCTTCGTGGGAAATACCATATGGAAAGTTTGAAAGATTTTTTTTTAATTTGTTACCGGATTTGTCTTTGAATGAAGGTGTAATTCGCTTTTGACACTATGAAAAATTATTAATACAATTCAAATAAAATTGCACTACTACTATTAATATAATATAGTATGTCCCCAGGTAGTGTTGTAAAGAGGTTACAAATTTTATTACTGCTTTTATTAAAATTTTATACTCTAACTATAGAAATTAACTAATTGAGGAGCTCGCGTGCAAAAGCGGATATATCCGTTCTTAAAGAAGTTTCAGAAAACGGGAAAAACTGATCAGAATTTGCCCTTGTAAAATATGTTAAAAATCTTAAGGTAGGTTTATAGTTATATATAAAGTGAACAAAATATGCAAACCTGAAAAATGTAAATTTAAAATTTTGAAGTTATGAAATCCTCCATTATTTCTTCAAAATGAAATATTCAAAATGTTAAAGAAAATTATATTTTATTGTTCTCGACTACCGGGTTTCGAAGCGTTGCTTCGTCTTCAGGTCGTACGCTACAAAGAGACATGTTTAATTAAGACAATGAATTTCCTCATTTTTACGTAAACTTAGAAATATTAAAACAAAACTTAAAAAAACAATATTCAAATTAGACACAAATTAATCAATTAAATAAAAAAAAAACATTTACCGTCAAAAATCTTCTAAAGTTGCATTAAATATTTATAAGAACAACGGATAACATCGAAACGTCAACTGTAGAGGTTGTGTTTACATGTGTTGACTCGAAAAACCAGATAATACGGTCCGTGAAACATCCAAAAAACAACAAAAAGCCATTGAGAACGGAAATCAAAATTAAAATACTTCAGTGTCGATTTAATATATCTGTAGTTAAAATAAAATTTATGAAGTAAAGCACAGTTTTTTGTAACATAAAATGACATTGAATACATAGACGGAACTGGAAATACATAATTTTAAACGAACAGTCACGAAGTTAGAAAACAGTTATTTCTTTTTTAAAAATTTTTCGCGCGGCTAATTGTCCAAATTAAAAAATTATTATCTTTATAAATTTATTTTAGGTAACTTAAATGTGTAAAAATATGAGCAAGATTTACGTCCGTGAGATCATTCATTAGGTTTTCTCCTTTGTTTTTATGTTTATAAACCTCTAACTCTTCGTATAGATCCATCTTCTTTGATTTCTTCAGAATATGGAGTAATTGTATTGAATCTTCGTTTATTATATGTTTGTTGCTATTGGTATGCTTGTAAACTGAAGAGTTGTTATTATTTTTATGCTCTTTTAACCTAGTTCTTATACTTCGTCCTGTTTGTCCAATATATATATGGTCACAATCAATACAACTTATTTTGTAGACGCCGCTGTTTTGCTCCTTTTTTTTCTTCTGTTTGCAGTTGATTAAGCTGTTTTTTAGTTTTAGATTATCTCTGTAAACGATGTTTATATTAAATTCTCTGAGCTTCTTTTGAATAATTTCATATGATTTATTATAAGTAATTGAGATGAATTTCTGTTTTGCTTTGAAGTGTGGATAAACCATTTGGATTATGTTTTTGTTTTGTATCTTATTGTATAGGTTTTGGATGAAATCTATACTGTAACCATTATTCAACGCCAGCTTCAAAATAAATTTTATTTCTTCTGTAAAATGGTGTAATGAGAGAGGTGTGTTGGTTAATCTATTAAGTAGAAAACGGAATGCGGCTTCTTTGTGTTTTATGTCGTTGTATGAGCTTTTGGAGATAATGGTGTCTATTGTAGTTGGTTTATGAAATATTTTGAAGTCTATCTTATTTTCTTTTAAGTTCTTAATTAGAGTGATGTCCAAAAAATTTAATTTGTCATCTTTCTCCTTTTCTATAGTGTATTCTAGATTGCCCAAATTTTTAAGAAGATTATGCAGTGCTATAAGACCGGCATCTGAACCGTTATAGATTATTAAGATGTCATCTACGTATCTACAGTATAGGGAAATATTATTGGTGAAAACCTCATATTTATTTGAAAAGAGTTCTGTTTCTAGGGAATCTACATAGATATCAGCCAGGAGACCGGATAATGAGGACCCCGTGGGTAGACTATTGGGCATTTCATAATATTTGTCTTCAAAAATAAAGAAGTTCTGTTTTGTAATGTGTTCTAATATGTAAGTGATATTGTGTATGTCTTTCTCTTGGATATAATCTACATTATAACGGTTATTCAGCATCATATTCTTTGTGATATTCAATGTTTCTTGTATAGGGATGTTGGTATACAGATTTTTTATATCAAATGATATAAACTTGGTGTTATAGTCTATATTAAGATTTTTAAGTTTTTCTATTAGTTGAGCGGTATTTTTAATGGAATATTTAGAAACGTATTGAAGTTTATGTAATACGATGTCGTGAATATTTTTATTCAGAAGATGAGTTTCTATTATTTATATAATAGGTATGATTGATTTTTCGGTTTTATGCAATTTTATCATTCTATATAGAGTGGGGGCTTGTGGGTTCATGTTGGTGACTTTATAAGTATTGACATTAAATTTATTTAGGGTTTCTTTACATTCTTGAAGGACTTGTTTAGTCTTTTTAACATATATGTCTAATGGAGTCTTATTTTTTATTGGTTGTATGCCATTCTCTTGAAAAAATTTAAACGTCTTTTCTTGATAGGTTTTTTTATCTAAAATAACTATCTCCGCATTTTTATCTTCCATAGTTGTGATAAGATTATTTTCATGTAATTTCTTTCTTAAGGATTTCAAGGATTTTGTTAGATATTTTTCAAATTTGTTGGTGGAAGGGGTACTTTTTGTGATGTGAAGTTGGTTGATGATAGGAATAATTTCTCTTCTTATACTTTGATACTCTGGATTATAAGACAGTTGACTTTCTAAATCTATGGCAAGATCTTCGACTCTATAGTTATTGTCTCTCATTGTAAATTTATAGCCTAGCTCTAAAAGATTTGTTTCAGATTTGTTTAATATGGTGTTGGATAGATTGGTGAATCTGGGAGCGAAACTCACCTCATTAATTTGTAATTTGCTAAATATTAATTTGTTATCTCTGATGTTGAGAATGATGTTGAGATGATGTTGAGAACAATAAAATATAATTTTCTTCAACATTTTGTAAATTTAAAACTTTTAATGTAACATGCTTTATAAAAATGGGTATGTCCGGTTTTGTCCGCAAATAAGACACTTCTTTAATAAAAATAAGGTTTATTGTCACAAAAAAAATCAATACAAATATTTATATATGAACTGCTTGTTCTTCTTCCAGACATGTCTCATTTACTTCTTCATTATGATTCAACAAATTTTTGTACCATACTAGGTTTTCTTGTTTTTCCCATACCTCACCAAAATGCGCATTCATCAGATGACGCAAACTTTTTTTCTTTTTATCTGGTATAGAATTCCCAAGTGGCAAATTATTAAGCTGGATTCTGTCGTCAGATTTTCTCTTTTTGATAAGAGGTTGAAATGAATACTTTCCGTGGAACCGGTAAAATTCAGTTCAAATTTATCTTCACTTTTTTATTGAATATAGTTTTCTTTATGAAAATTTGTTTACAGTCTGATATTCCTTTTATTTTTTTATATATCTTTTCCAGACCTTTAATATCATACATTTGCCAACCTGAGCCAAGTGTTTTTACGTTCCCAATTTCGGAATATATTT
Organism: Onthophagus sagittarius; assembly: GCA_036711965.1. Lineage (NCBI taxonomy): Eukaryota > Metazoa > Arthropoda > Insecta > Coleoptera > Scarabaeidae > Onthophagus > Onthophagus sagittarius. The sequence goes on from JASERS010000003.1 coordinate 10,660,428, forward strand.
CCACATATTCTTCCTTCGATGTTACAGTCGGATTCTTTTTTAAAATTTTTTCAACTCTTCCAAATACACGATCTGCAAGTAAAAAGCTGTGCCCCCTAACGCAAAGGATGGACATAACCGCTTTTGCTTTCTAATTTGGATATAACCGCTTTTGTACACAACGAGTGACTTTAACAAGTTATTAGAGTATGATATATCCGCTTTTACATACAAATGAATTCAGCAAACGGTTGAGGCCATGAAATCGATGCGAGTACATATGCCAGGTAAATTTCGTCAAAATGTGGATATAACCAGTTTTGCACGCGAGCTCCTCAATTATTCCCATATTTATGTAAAAGTTGGAATTTTCTAAACATTGAATATTTTTCAAGTTTAGTTTATTTATTTATTTTTTATTTAATTCCAAGTGTATACCCACTTGGAACAAACAGAACCCAAAAAAACTGTACCACAAATAACTAATATAAAGAAAAGATAATATTTAAACTTCTGAACTTGCTTCATTTATGTAAATCGGTACCGGTTTCGGAATTTACTCTATCTTCAGCCGAAAGTGTCGTAGAAGAAGCTAAGCACTAAGAAAGTTGAAAAGTTGAAAAGCTACGAAGAAAGCTACGAAACCGGTACCGATTTATATAAATAAAGCAAGTTCAGAAGTTTAAATATTATCTTTTCATCCACTTGCAACATGAATTCTTTACAAAACAAATAACCAAAACTATGCATATAAAATTCATAACAATAAAAAAAAATTAGTAACAATGTCACAGAAATGAAATGAAAGAGAAAAAAAATTCTACTGATATAACTAATACTTATAAGTAACAATTATTAATACATGTTAAACATCAAATCAAATGAACGCTTGAGGTAACGCACCAACCGCAGTGAAAAGCAGCTTTTTAAATAAATAGAAAGAATGCCGAAACAAATCTATATCGAGACGATTTGCGGATTATCTTCAATAACGCAGAATTTTGGTAGGCATTCGTTCTGGGTGTAGGTGTTATAAATAAGTGGAATAAATGTCTAGGTGGAACATGAATGTTATTACAACCAACGAGCTCAGAAGAGTCACAATTATTATTTATAAGTTTATGAAAAACTAATATATCACCACAAAAGCGACGCTGGCTGAGTGCCTGAGAAGACTTAAAACAAAGGTATTTTAAGAATTTGGTTTGAATACGCTTAATTCCGGATTTATACAGTTGACACTAATTCCAAAAAACACTGCAAAAATTGAGTGTGCTATTTATATAGGTAAAATAAAGAGCTTTAATTGCATTAACATTAGAAAAAGCTTGTGTTGACCTCATAATAAAACCTAACATACGCCAGGCCTTAGTGACCACAGCGTCAACGTATCAACGTGTTATTAAACAATAACTTGCAATCAAATGTAATGCCCAAATCTTTAATGAATGAAACACGTTGTAACTTCTCACCAGCGACGCTATAATTGTAGTTGATTGAATTAATCTTCCTAAAAAAGGAAACAATATTACACTTTGATAAGTTGAATGAAATGTGATTATTGAAGCACAAAGCTTGAAGATTGTTCAAGTCAGACTGCAGTCTAGAACAATCACGAGGCGAAGAGATACAAAGAAACAGTTTTAAATTGTCAGCGCACATGAAACATTGGGTATATTGAACAACTTCAAATATGTCATTACCATAAGTATTTAGAGTAAGAGTAAAAGTCATTAACCGAAACAATCTAATGAAACTATGTTGTCTAGAATTGATTGTGATGTTTCTCAAACACTTTCCCAAATGCTGGCAAAATAGATATGGGACGGTAATTAGAAATATTACCACGATTCCCAGACTTAAAAATGGGAAGAATAAAAGCTTGCTTCCACAACGAAGGAAAGACATCAGCACTCAATGAGACATTAAATAAAACATTTAAAGGAAGGAACAAGGAGTGAGAACATTCCTTGGTTTACGTATATGGGATACCATCAGTACTAAAACTATCCGTAACTTTGATGCTCATCAGAGCTTCCTCAACCTCAATCGTGTCCAACTACATCTGACTCAAAGGAAGTGCATCAGTTTCCACACTATCCACAATACGCTGGACTGGAGAAGGATTTTTAAAAGCCGATGAAAAGAACAAAAAGACTCCATCATCGACAACAGGTCTATTCAATGACATATTAGAAGGAATAACATCCGCACGTCTTAAGACTTACAAAAAGCCCAAAATTTCTTTGGATCAGATTGAATATTGCTTTCATTTGTTTTAATGTACACAATATAATCATTATGGATTAGATACTTTGCATAAAATTGAAAAGGTGAGGTAGTCAAGTTGATTACCAAACCGTTTCCATTTACATGATTTTATGTGAAAACCAAATAGGAAAACCCTTGGTAGAGCAATATGTTTTAAAGAAACAAATTTACGTATAGCAGTATTATGAAACCATAGAAACTAGAAAATTAAGGTTTTCCATACTATGCAAAGCGTGAATTATCGTGAAAAAGAGTATTTATTAACACTACTAACTAATACTAAACTAATTAATACTAAAACTAGAATTAATGTTAGATTTACTAGAATCATTTGGATTTAACTATCCTAAGAGACTTGCGGCTAAATCGACATGCTTTTAGTTCCAGGTTTAGTGTTAGCTTTAGTGCTAATATTAGCTCTACTTTCAAGTTTTAGAATATTGTATACTTGTATCGAACTAAAACTAGAATTAACACTAGACTTAGAACTAGAAAGCGTCGGTTTAGCCGTGCATCTTCAGACGCCTAAGATTCAGAAACCTAAATCTATCTAGTTCTAAGTCTAGTGTTAGTTCTAGTTTTAATTCTTATTTAGCTCTATATTATTGTAAATTCTTCTGGAACTAAAAGTGTAACTAACACTAGAACTAAAAGTGTAACTAGCACTAGAACTATAACCTAGCTTTAGTACTAACACTAGACCTAGAACTAGAAACATTAGGGTTTAGCTGTATGTCTGTTAAGACGGCTAAATCCTAATGTTTCTAGTTCTAAGTATAGTGTTAGTTCTGAAGCTAAGTTGGGTTGGGTTGGGTTCTGTCTTAAGAGAGATACGGCTAAACACAAATGTTTTTAGTTCTAGTTCTAGGTCTAGGTGTTGGTATCCGCTACTTTTAGCTGTCATTCGGTTTTAGATTATTGTATACTTGTATCAAACTAGAACTAGCAATAGACCTAGAAGTAGAAAGATTTAGGTTTAGCCGAAACTATATAAATTCGGCCCGCGTACGTTAATAACTTCTTTAGATTATTTGTTATATTTCCTATACTCTCAAATATTTATAATTATTTTCGTAAATTTATCTTCTGATCAACTTATGTTTTGATATCTGTTTTTTGTATTTTTGAGTGCATCGTTTATTGTATCAGTTAATTTCTAACTATCGCGATAAAGATCACCGAGATCAACATCAGGCATTTTTAATTTTTATATAAATTATTATGTTTCCGTTTCAACCATCTCAGATTCAATTTTTTTTACGAATAATCTATTTAACATCTTGTTAAAGAAATTTTAGCTTTTGTTGATGCACATTGCCGTTCTTTTTCTGTATTTATAGAGAGGTGTGAGAAAATTCGACTTCCAATTTCCTTTTTTTTTCTGACTTATTTTCCGGAAAATGGGTAACATAAATCATAAAAAGGGGAATTCTTTTCCAACTTCAACAATTGCAATCTTAGTGGCGGTTAAAACCGAAGTAACTAAATTGTGGATGCTGATTCAGAATTCTACGACAATTTTAATGGTGAGTTAATAACTCGTTTTCTGATATCTCGTTCGGTTCTTGAGAAATCAATCTTTGAAATTAAACTATAAAAAACAATTTATTGATTTTGACGTGTTGTTAATGTTCATTTCAACAAATGCTATCAGGGTAGTGATTAAAATCAAAGTAACCAAATTGTGGGTATTGATTCAGAATTCTAAGACAATTTTAGTGAAGAACACCGCTTTTTAATATTTCGATTGATTCTTCTCGATCAATCTTTAAAGTTATCATATAAAAACAACCAATTTGTTTTCACGCGTTGTTAGTGTTGTTTTCAACAAATGATATCTAGATGGTGATTAAAATCAAAGTAACTAAATTGTGAGCACTAATTCAGAATTCTATGGCAATTTTAATGGTGAAATCTGTTTTTTAATATCTCGATTAGTTCTTGAGGTATCAATCTTTGAAGTTGGTCTATAAATAAACAATCGATTGATTTTGCGCGTTGTTAGTGTTGATGTCAACAAATGATATCAGGTCAATTCTTCTGGAAACATTTTAAGTCTTCTTATTTATGTTTCAACACAATTCTAAAACTGTTTTTCGATCACACTTATATACTTACAATCTTGCAAATAACGAACGAATACGGTATTTAATTTTTTTAATTACACAAAAGAATATCTTGCGTTGAATCGGGTTGGGTTGGATGTATGGTTACATATCATAATTTGAACTTGGAAAAATTGTAATATATTAAACAAATTTTTACATTAAAATAGAACTAATTAATTAACTTCTATAGATAGAGTATAAAATTAATGTGATTTAGTGGTTTGAACATGTCCGGCGCATTTTTATGCTGGGATAAGTATGAAAAATCAGTTATAACTCAATTCGGGGACATACTATATATTAAACTCTCAGTTTTCCTTTTAGCTACGACGATGCATGTTTTAAGCATCAACAGCAGAAAACAAATAATGGAAATTCAGTTGAAAAATATGTTTTCCCATGATTCATAAAAAGAAAATATTGAGTATTTTAGTTTTCTAAGAAATCCCACAAATGTAGAGTATTTTTATGTAGCACAGATTATTACATTCTCTAACATCATAAGACATGCTTTAGTTAAAACTGTGAAGAATATGAAAAGAGTGAGTTTATGGATCACTTGACTAAGCGATAAATGAACAATGTAGTGAAAACGAGGTGTTCGTTTTCATCTCTCTAAAAATATAAACTTTTGCAGATAAAGCTGTTTTTTTTTTTTGAAAACAGGCTCAAATTATTGAAAATTCTTTGGCGCCTGTCTATGTTTATTACAGAACACTGATGATAGCCATTGCAACCACAGAAGTCTTTTTTTTGCATACATTTCGAGTGTTGGTTTAATGCCAAAATAATGAATTCTTAATAGAATATATTAATTTCATGAAACTGTTGGATTTCTTTTCGGAGAGAGTATATTACAATGGTTCATGGCATTATATTAACTTTATAACATTTATTCAACTAAGAAAAGGTAGGGAATATTAGAATACTTCATTTGGATATAATATTTTAATTGAATAATAACCGGAAAGGTACATTAGAACTAGAAATTCAGTGAAAAATCATTATAAACTTTTTAAATCTCCATTAGTTCCTCGAATAATACTTTATTAATTTATTACCAATTAAGAAACCTAATAGTTTCCGCCGAAAAAATTGAACTGTTATGTTTCCTGTACCATTTTATCTATTTTCTTTCTAACAATTAATGAATTTCGCCCACAAAGTGTCTGTATAATTGTCAAACTATCAAGTAGATAGCTTGTAATGCTGATCATCAAAATTTTGTCCATATCAATGACTTTGATAAAGGCTGAATAATTGGTATGAAAGATATGGTCTCTATGATGCGTATTCAGAGGCGCCATCCAGCTGGAAGACCCGCCCAAAGAAGCAACACACCGACTCCTTAGGAGGATGGTTACCAGGAATTGATTTAACAAGGTTCATTGTTGTGGATTGGACAAGAACTTTGAACCGACACTTGTCGATGGCAACTATTTACAGAAGAATTCTTTCCTTTGAGCTTCATTCATACCGTTCTTTCCGTCAGCTTCCATTAACACCTCCCCATAAAGTAGCCAGACTTCTACGGTGTTAAGAATGAGAGAAGGGAGGGTTCATAAATGGAATGATATTGTCTTCAGTGATGAATCATGGTTTTATTTATAAGTGAATGATGGTCGTAGAAAAGTGCGGCGACATCGAGGGGAAAGACGGAATTTTGAATTTTCATTCAAAAACAACACACAGCCTTAACACCTAGGGTTCTATAACCCCAGGTATTTTGGGGGAGCAATATGCTGTGGACAAAGGTCATCCCTTACATTCTGAAATCGGTGTTAACACCTTTCATGCAAACGTTGCAGATTGCTGTGTTTACAAGAAACTTCCTGAAGCAAGTTGGATTGCAGATTTTGCTCTGACCTGCAACCTTACCGGACTTGTCGCTAATTAAACATGTCTGAAATTTGATTTATCGGCAACTAAGACAGGTACCAAAGCATCCTGAGAATCTGGATGAACTTTCACACCATCTACTAGCTAGCTTTTTCTTGAAAATGGCAGTTTTTGTTTTCTTTTTCAACTAAACTTTCATTATTTTTTAGTTGATAATAAAACATTAATTTACCCAAGTTTCAAAATTTTAATCTCATTCTTAAAGTAATGGCAGATATTTGAATTATTTCTTACTTGCTTGCTTGTCTACATGTATAAATAAGTTTTTGATTCAAATACCTTCCATTATATTTTAATAATATGGATTCTTACAAACCAACAAACAATAATAATTAATGGATGGTATTTCATGTGATAAATTGTAAAAGAAAGTTTACGTGTTGAAATTTCTTGAGAGTATAGATTTACCATTAGACAAAAATCATCTAGAATTCATAAAATTTTTTTATGGTCTTTTCAAAACACTTAATAACTATAAGAACATTTTCTATTTGCTTATCATAGTGATATTAATGTAATCGTTAGGAATAAAGTTTTTTGGTGATAATTATGACCAGGTTCCATAAATCTTAATCTAATTTTGGTCAAAGATATCAGTCAAACGCCGTTCGTTGATTTTTTTAAAATAATTTATTTATAACTTTTAATGTTCTGCATTTTTTCTAAGAAAATTTACATCTCTACTTACTATACAGCATGAAAATCTTTAATAACGATAATTTAAGTGGTGTATAACGCGGACCATTTATAACTTTTGTTAAAACCTTTTTTGAGGCCTTTATTGAAGAATATTACATCCAAGAAAGTTTCTGAATCGTTTCTACTTGCAAGCATCTGGCCAATAGATATTCATTTAATAAAGCTTCACAGGATGGCTTGATAACATTCCGCACAAACTTTATGAAAGCTTTTTATCGGAACAAGAAAGATGGAGCAGTTGTCGGCTTATTTCGCCACTTCCGCCGTTTGTTTTTACCTCTTAAACTGTTATTAGTAAAAAAATGTGCTTTTTTTGTGAATATTTTTTTGGTGATTGATTAGATTTATCTATATTCTTGTAAAGTCCTATTCCTAGGACAAGGTCTTAAATGAGTCACAGACAAGGACGATTCTTTGTTACGACGTCCGGTCACTATAATGTGACATAAATGTGGCGGGAGCTCCCGATATAGTGCGATTGTCTGCCTGTAATGTGTGTGTGCCTCGCTAGAAGTAGTAGTCGTCTACTTAGTATCGAGTTGAGAGAACGGGGAGCCCCACGATCTTTGTGCTCAATTGGAACGATCTACATTTCGCAATTTCCTGTTCGGTGGGAGAATTACTTGTCACGTTCGCACGGCGATAATAGAACCGCGTTCGGGTCGTAGAATGGTCGAGATAGCAATAGTATTGGGAATGTGCGTAGTGGGGGCGACGCTTTGCGCTATTTTGATTACTTCTCTAGCGGAATATTGTGCGACGGCGACGATCTGATGAAACAAACCCCGTTACATAATGCAGATGCTCGATGTTTTGTAATTTTCAACGAGAACACGGGCGCTCTCGATTAATCTTCGTAATGTCATCGAGCAAAATGTTTATTAGGCGAGATGTGTGCAACAGGTTGTGCACGTTTCAACAACATTTCACGATCTTATGCAACGATTATTGTGTATTTTCCAAATACCCTTCACTCTAATCTATTACTTGAGAATAAAATTTATTTCACGCGATCTTTTCAATGTAATTACTTGAAAAGCTGATTAATGCAGATGCGCATTCCTGAGAAGGTTGTTCGAACGTTGAACGCTGCGTTATCCTAAAGTCCGATCGACGTTTCGATAAGGCGTGTTAGCTGCTGAGCAGGTACTCATTAGCTTTGTTATCTTAAACACTGTAGGGGAATGCTAGAACAACTCAAAATGTAAACAAAAAATATCTAAACAAAGTGTTAACCATTTAAATAAAGAAAATAAAAAGGATACATTGAACTTTAATATAAAACGCCGAAAAAAACATTTTATATAACACAAAGCTTGGTGTTGCAAAAGTCCGCAATTTATGATTTCCGCGAAGAACTCGGTGATTTTCATTCCTTACGAAGCGTTCCAGGGAAGAGAACAAAAGAAACGCATTCCTTTTATTGGCGTTGGAATTGGGTCAAGAAGAATCAAAACTAAATCAGTAAACATTTTTTTGAAAACAACTGTGCATTCTCAATTTAGAAATGTAAAGGACGCGAATGTAATAATAAAACAATAAACGAAAAATGAATGCTCCTCGTCTTATGCAACGAGGCCGTGTAAACAAACTAAATAAGTGGAAAACAAACGAACTCTGGTTTTCGGAATGAAGCTTGTGGCCGACACGAGATTGAATATTTGGCCTGAATTTTTTTTCAACATAGCCTCGAGGATGTGGCGGACTCATTCACATGTAATTAAATTTCACAGTAGCGCGGCTATATAGAAAAAAAGTTATAAGAATGTAGGCAATGTTTCTGTCGAACTTTTTGAGAGGTTGCTTCCTGTATGCTGTTAAAGATAATTATCGTTCTTTAAATCGAAAAGAAATTGCTCCACCCAATATTTATGGAATATACAGTGGGGCACTTAAGTATTTGCACAGGACCAATTTACTAAAAAAAGCTAAACAGCATATTTTTTAGCATTTTCTCTAATCGGCTACATGTTCTGAGAAATAGTATTTTTACATTTGAAATAATAAGTATTTTCCCATTGAAATATTGAGTAAAGTCTGAAATACGATGTCACAAAAGCATATGTACACCAGTGTATTTCAGACAAGTCTAGACACGCACAGAGACCGAAGCGTTAGTTGTAAATAACCTTTTGTATCGTATCAGTGTTTGAGTCAAAATGCCGAAAACTAAAGAATTGTCTATTTCGGAAAAAGTACAAATTATAGGCTTGTTTAAAGAGAAGGAAAGTGTGCGAGAAATTGCTAAAATTATTAAACGACCACTCTCGTCTGTTCGCTATATAATTACCAAGTTTAACACCAGCAAATGTTTAGAATACATGCATCGTTCCGGACGACCGAGAATACTAAACGATCGTGAACAACGGGCTATTCTGAAAGAAATCCAAGATAATTCCAAAACTAGCGCTCAAAGTTTGGCTGTACATATCGCAGAGAGAAAATGAACAACTGTTCATCCTGAAACCGTAAGAAGAGTTCTCCGTAAAGCCGGCTACCATGGAAGAGTAACACGTAAAAAACCGTACATAAGTGAACAAAATCGACTTAAGCGACTACAGTTTGCAAATGAATATGTGAATAAACCTCTAGAGTTTTAGAAGAATATTATTTTTAGCGACGAGTTAAAATATAACTTATTTTCATCTGATGGACGACAAATGATTTGGCGGAAAGCAAACAGATCTTCAAACGAAAAATTTAATTCCAACAGTAAAGCATGGGGGAGGGCACGTTCTCGTTTGGGGTTGCATGTCGTACAATGGGGTAGGAAATTTACACTTTATTGATGACATTATGGATGCTAAAACCTACCTTAAGATTTTGCTAAATAATTTATTGAGTAGTGCACGTAAAATTGGTCTAAAGGATAGCTTTATATCCCAGCAAGACAATGACTCTAAGCATACAGCAAGGATCCTTAAGGAATGGTTTTTATATACAGGGCTTAAAACGCTTCCACACCCAGCCCAAAGTACAGACCTTAACCCAATTGAAAATTTGTGGTATATTTGAAACATTAATATTAGAAAACATCAAATACACAATCGAAATGATTTAAAAACACACCTGAAGTCAGAATGGAAGAACATTTCCCAAGAAATAACTGCCAAATTGACAATGTCCATGCCAAAACGATTACAAGCCGCTATAAATGCTAACGGAATGCTTACCAAGTATTGGATAGTTGGTTAAGAGGCATCTGATTTAATTTGGTAATGTGTACAATAGTGATGTAGGTTTTCGGTATTCTACAGTATTCATACTCATTCGTTAGTTTTCTATAAGTAACTGAGTACTAGTAACGAATACCTGATTACTTTTAATGAATAGAAGTAATCACTCATTTTTAGCCAATATTCGTTACTGGTATCCGTTACTTGCATTCTTTATTAGAATAGGTACGTTACCAAGCTATTTTTTAATGTAGCATGCGTAACAAATCTTCGTGGAAGAACCAAGTTTATTCGTGATGTTTACGTTAGATGTCAGTCTACAAAAAAACGTGCTCTTACTGCGTTTTCATAAATCAAAAAATTAGTAATCTGATTATGTTGCCTTAACAACCGAAGTTTGGACCTCGTCAAGTACACAATCTTATATGACTATAACCATCCATTTCATTGATAGAGCCTGGAAAATTCAAAATTTTCTCTTAGATTGTTTTCATTTCACGAATAATCACACTGCCGAGAATCTCCGAAATTAGATTGTACGAATAGGTAATGAATGGGATATAAATGAAAAAATTGTGAGCACAACAACAGATAACGCAGCAAATATAAAAGCAGCTGTACGTTTAGGAAATTGGGAACATATTCCTTGCACAGCTCATAACTTAAATCTCATCGTTATGGATAGCTGAATCGTAATTGATGAACTTAGAATGAAAGTAAAGAATATAGTAAAATATTTCCATAAAAGCGCCGTGGCAGCTGAAAAGCTTTCAGCGATGCAAATATTACATAACAAACAGGCGCTAAAATTAAAAATGGAAGTTGTAACAAGGTGGAATTCAACATTTTACATGTTTGAAAGAATTTTGGAATTGAAAGACAATATATATCGTCCTGCATAGTATCATCCTGCATAGGTTTTCTTCTTAATCCAGTACCCGGGCTAACTAGTCATCAATGGGACGTACTAGAAGAAATGGTTAAGTTACTGAATACTGCAGTATTCCAAATGGTAAAAATTCTTTAAAATTCTATTGAAAAACGCATCAAAGACTTGCAAGCTTGCAAGTACTCTATTCCAACTCTAATGGATTTTAGATTTAAATCTAGAGTTTTATCTGAAGAAAGTATAAAAATTGCAGAATTACAAATTACAAAGGACCTTCAGGATATACAGCATTCTAACACCACTAATGCTGGCAGTTTCGAGCAAGTACGAAATGATGAGCTTGAAAGATCAGAAGAATCAGATCTACTTTGGACACATTTCGATAATGAAGTATCACAAATAAAAAAAAACAATTGAACTAAAGCAATATAGAGAAGAACCGTTACTAAATAGTAAAGATAACCGTTTGGAATTTTGGAAATGTCGAGAAAATATATATCCATGCCTTTCTAAAGTAGCAAAGAAATACCTTTGCACTGTAGCTTCATCGGTTCGTTCCAAACGAGTTTTCTCTAAAGCTGGGCAAATATTTTCCGAGAAAAGATCTCGCTTAACTCCAGAGCATCTCAGAACTTATAAAAATTATTATAATGTAGATGTATTATAATGTAGATGAGGTAGAGGTGCGGTCTATTTTGGCTTCCATCACATCCGCTTTAGTTGGGTGTGATGGTATTTCCATAGGAATGATACGTCTTTGCTGTCCGTTTATTTTGCCGTATTTGACTCATTTTATCAATTGTTGCCTTTCGAAGAGTAAATTTCCAACACTTTGGAAGCAAGGGCAATTATTATTCCTTTGGCAAAGGTTGATGATCGAAAGCAATTGAAAAATCCTAGACCTACAAGAATTCTTTCGACGTTATCTAAGGTGTTTCAAAAATTATGAAACAGCAGTATATGAGTTACGTGGAGGATAATTGCTTTTTGCCTCAGGACCAGTCTGGCTTTCGAAGTAGCTATTGTTGTACAACTGCAATGTTGCGTCTAACTGATGATATCCTGACGACCACGGACACTGGTTTGTACACCGTTATGGTCTTCCTGGATTTTTCTAAAACGTTCGATATTGTTAATCATGTAGTTTTGTGTGAGATTCTGTAAGATTTGGGGCTGAGTTCAGAAGCTGTATCTTTGTTGGGTTGGGTGATGATTTGTCTCGCACAGTAAGAGTTTTGAATGGAGTTTCTCTGTGTCACTCTTGTTCTCTTTATACACTTCACAGTTTAGTAGACGGGATTAATATTGTAAATTATTAAAAACTTATATTTTTGAATTTTAATGGATATTTGGAATAAATAAAAATTTGTAGTTTTCCTTTATGAAAATCTATTCCTTTTTGTTAAAAATATTTAATATATTTAAAACCTAATTTAATTTGTATTTATTTTATATTTTTTTATTTTACACCCTTAATATGACTACATATTTAGACGTCATATTATACTAATTTGTACATTCTCAAGAAAAAAATAAGTACCTATGATGCAAGTAATCGGTACCTGCAGTGACTAAGTAACGAATGAATTCGAGAAAGAATCGGGGACCGTATCTACTTATTGAAAAGTACTACTAGAACTGTCGTCACTAAGAAATAAGGAATGAGTATATGACCAGCAATTACTGAAAAGAATCGAATGAGTAGATATGTTACATCACTAGTGTACAAACGTTGTGATGTACAAAAATTTCATTATCTTTAAAAATTCATAAACTGTTTATTTTCTTTTTATGTTATGAAGAGTTCTGATATTGTTTTCATTTGTGTAAATAAAATATAGTTTAAAATTTAACTTTGTTTACCTCCTTTGCAATTTCTATTGAAAATATTAGGTGTACAAATGCTTAAGTGACCCACTGTAACTTTCTTTTGGTTCAACTCTATTAATTATTAATTTTTTATATTGATGTTAAATCCGTCTCTATCACACAGAATTAAACTGCGACGAAATTAAAATTCTCAACGGACGCCTCAGTATGTGACCGATCGCCGGCGACAACAGTAACTGTACTTTAATTTCCTGGCCATATAAGTACTAATTGTGGACCCGGTGCACACAAGCTGCGGCCTTGAAACAGACGCATCTGTCTTGCGCCCATTCAGCTGTGACATACAGGCTCCATTGTCGTTCGAACCGGCTCGAAATTATAAATAGGCGTCGATTCTTCAACGACCAAACGGCGTGCTGACGTATCAAACAGCCTTGATAATCGATTTCCAATTGCCATATGCAAATTCGACCGATTTTTTGCAAACTTATATTTGTGTAGGCAAATTTGGTGACCCACTTAAACGGTCGAAATGTTAAAAAAACACCATTATGGGCGTTATTAAGAAACTATGCGGTGCTTTCACCCGAAAAAGTGCAAATAATCGAAAAATACAAGCAAAAGTTAAACCGTATCCGAGCTATAAATGTTGATTGGTGATTTAATTAAAATACCAACCGCGTTTCAGGAAGAGAGGGGTGGGCAGCAGGCGCCGTTGAGCTGTTACGGCAGGATTGCGTTGGTTGCGACGGCAGGTACTTTGCAGCAATCGAATTGCCAATGAGGACATTACCGGCGCGCCATTGACTGCAACGTAGGATTAGAGAATTTGCACAAGCGGATGCACTGAGTTTTATGAGAAAAACGCTTTCATTTTCGTAAATATTCGACGAACTGAAATTTCTGGAATAAAAAGGACTGTTGCGAAACAAATAAGTGCATATCGGCTTCTTAGAAGTTGTTTCAATGCGCTGATAAACACTTTTAGAGGAAATGATGAGCTTTGATGCCGAGAAAAGTAAACTGTTTACGCATTCTTCAGAAACGAATTGCGCAAGAGTGATGTGAAACTTTAACGATGTCTTAATTGTGACTATCGGATGGTTTAGTATTTAAAACTCAATTTAAGAAGAAGAATTCACCCATATGAACATAATTGATACAAACATGTATTTATAGTAAAACCATTAAAACGTATAAAAAGTCCATTAGTTGCTTTTACAATGTTATACCCGTGAGTTGTTAGGTTATAAATCGTAAAGAGGCAACACTTTACAAGCAAGCGATCATGCAAATTCACTGCAAATCTCGCGTTTAACATATTTTAAGCGAGGCGGCCGCCGGCTGACGAACTCGCAGTTTACATCGCGACCGGCGTGTACCGTACACACGCACTTCTGATCCGACCGTAGGGGCCATTAATTCCCCCAGGACACCTGCTGCAGTCGCGTTATTGGTGGGCTCATTTGGATTCATTAGGGGCCGCGCGCAATTACGGATGGGGCCCCCGATGATTATCACACCGCCACTGCGCTGCCGCTGAAGGAAACACCCAAGCCAAAGCAACAGCGGATATGGCGCATCCTCGACGCCATCGAGGGGGTTTCCCCTTTAAAACGGACGCTCCTCGTCGTTTGGATCGCATCGTCAACGGCGCCCTTTGATCACAGACTCCGTTTAAGGACGAATAAATGAAGCCGATTTATTCATATTTAATTTGAACGTGGATCTTGTTAGCGAATCGTCCACATCTTGAATGTAACTTCTTGTTTATTTGTGGATTTCATTAATGTTATTTTTGCGAGTTTTATTTAAAGTTTTCCCATCCCACATGGATGGTTAGATAGCATAGACATAGTCCTCTCTCAACAAAGAACAAGAAAACGTGCTGCTTAGAAGTGGCACCCACCGGTGAGGTCACGAACTTCTGCTCAAAGCGTCCTAATATGGTACTGCTTCTTGGACGCGGTAATGAGGCACGGAAGACGACCATTACTTCACGAGGTGTTCCTCATTCATAAGCAGTTTTAAGATGCCACGATGTCCCTCTTGTTAATAAACAAAGAAACCCCACTCACTTTGTTCGTCTTTCGCGGTCGGAAATCTACTTGGATTTCTGAGAAGCGCATTTTTCAAATAAACCTGCGCGCTTTACGAGGAAGTAGTTAAATACAAATTTTATTATGAACTACGCTGCGTACAAAACGTTTCCTTATTCGAGAGTTGTACTTATTAGTCGTTATTAAATTGTCATTTACACCATACCGGTGACCGTAACCTAACGGTAAAGGAAAAAATGCGGCATAGTTCATAACTATCTCGTACTGCGGGACACTTATCTTAGCTGTTCAACCGACCAGTCTCAGCAAGTTCACACACCTACGCTTTATAACACTGTAAATGTCACGGCCAAATGCGCCATTTCGACATGTCAAGGAAATACAGCGTAATTGCCGTTTTATTACGGTATATAAGTCGGTTTTCATTAGGCGCTTAAGGAAGTTAAAAATCTGTCGGTGTTTTTCTTTACAACTTTAATAACCGAGATAAATATATGATATCAACTCGGTTTAATTAACTAACAGATGTTATCGTTGTTAATGTAGCTTTGTTTGCTTTTGATTTGATAGCGCATAATTTAATATTTTGACTCCGTTATGATTGAACGATTACATTTGCTAACGTCTTGCCAAAATTTATAAAGTATTGTGAAATACATCACAAGATCTGTGTGAATTATGGTCGTAAAATTTATCGCACGTTGTAACCTTTTATTTAACTTAAATAACTTCAACATTATAAAGTATATCCAAGGATCGAGTTACAAAGAGGAAAAAAAGTTTACTACTGATTTTTTAAACTTATCTCGGTAAAAATAATGCGTCGGATATGTTGAAACCACTAAATCGCTCGAATTTTATACTACAAATGCAAAAAATAACTTATTATTTCTTGTAATTTAAAACATCCTAGAGTTGTACAAAAATTAAAATTAGAACTAACACTAGACCTAAAACTAGAAAGCTTCGGTTTAGCCGTGCGTCTGAAGACGAGTTCTAGTTTTACTTCGAACAAGTATACAATAATCTAAAACGGAACAGCAGCACCTAAATTAAAGCTGATACATACACTAAAGCTAACTATAGACCCAAAACTAGAATCATTTGGGTTTAGCTGTACGGCTTTTAAGATGAAACCCAATCCAATATAGCTTCAGAACTAACAGCAAAGCTAGAAACATTAGGGTTAAGCCGCCCTAAGAGAATTGCCGCTAAACCCTAATTTGCTAGTTCTAGTGTTAGTTCTAAAGCTGGGTTGCAAGTCTAGTATTAGTTATACTTTTAGTTCCAAAAGAAGTTAAAAGGTTCTAGAAACCTCGAACTAGAAAGTTTCGAGAACTGAATCTGAATCTTTCTAGGTCTAGTGTTAGTTCTAGTTTTAGAAGCATACAATAATCTAAAACTGAATAACAGCTATATTAAAAATAATACCAACACTAAAGTTAACAGTAGACCTTGAAATAAAAATATTTGGGTTTAGCCGTCTCTTAACTCTGTGTTGCCTGATGATACTTAAAAGTACCACATTATTTAAACAAACAATATTTGGAAATCAAGCTTAAAAATACCATTTGGCCTGACGGTTCCGGAAAGTACTTTTTTCGCCTACAGATGATGAAAGATGTTTCGTAACAATGCAACGAGTAACAAGCATTGGTAGACACAGAAAATCAGTGCATGTGGTAGACATTCGAGTGGTGGAAATTGAAAACATTTTTATTATGGGAGAGAGAAAACAAATTTTATTTTGGCAACAAAAAAAAAGTACAAATAAGTTAAAAAGAAGGAATGTACAAATAAAATATATGAGAAAAAATCAAGTCTGCCAAAAATAGGGCTATCGACCATTTATTATGCCCACATGTCTTTCTGCCCATTTATTATGATTTTTGTAAATTTCAACAAAAGGTAAATTTCAACTTTTAATACTTAATTTATAACAACAAATATTTACGTGTGTAATGGATGGTTCTTCCTAAAAATAAACATGAATTTTACAAATATACGACTGTTTTTATAAGTTGGACTCGGAAGTGCCATTACACTAATTTAATTTGTGCTTCGGTGAATTTATTTTATGTTACTGTTTTCAAATTGTAACTCTTTTTACCTCAATAAAAATGTCTGGAAGGAAAGATAAGGCTCTTACAGATAAAGAATTTCTTGAAGAAACGAATAAAGCGCTCGATGAGTTGGAAAACATGATTACTGATAACAGCCAAGAAACCGATGGGGAAGATGAAGATTTAGAATAAGATAGTTTCTACAAGTTTCGGATCTTAGCGATAAAACTGATCAGTCGGGAGCTATTAAAGATAAATATATTAAGAAGAGACGGTCAATGAAACACCATCTAAACAAGACAAAGAAAGAAGCAAAGATAGAAAATAGCGAAAGAGACATTTTAGTTTTGAACTACCTGAATATAACTTAGAAGAAGGAAAATTCACACTGTAATTCAACAGTATATGTTTTCTCAACATTCCTTAGCCCTGTTGCTAAAGTCACCATTTATCAGTTCAATTTATACGCTACTCAAAGGAACAGAATTCTTAACTTTACAGAAGAAGAATATTATACATTTTTTTGTATAAGCCAGTTTATTTAAGCTATCATTAATTACCTTCTTGGAACCACGCTTGGTCATTTAGGAATTCCCTTGATCACAAGCACTATGTCCTGGGATAGATTTGATAAAATTTTATGCATTGCAACGATAATCACAATCTGACACTAATAATACCGATAAATTGTGCAAATTTCGATCTTTTATTCTAAAATTAAATAAAATCTTTTAGACGTTATAGTATTCGTAGATGAATCCTTAGAGGAAATTATCCATAGTTGAGTCAATGATAACATTCAAAGCTCGATCAAGCAATACTACCTCATGAAATCCATCAAAAGGTGTTATAAGATGTGGGCATTTGCTGACCAGAAAGTTGGATTTTGCAATTCGATGTGTATCAAGGAAAAAATGTAGCTATGGATCAAGAATGGAAGAACTATGGATTAAGAAAAAAAGTTGTATTATTTCTGACTAAAAAGGGATGGGGCAAAGAAAAAGTCATCTGTTTCGATAATCTTTTTCTTCTGTACCTCTTGCTGAAAAACTAAAAACAGAAAATACTTCTGCATGTGGAACTACAAGACCAAATAAAAAATTTATACCAAAATCTTTAGTACCTGATAAACAGATGCGAGCTGATTATGATTATAGACTAGTTTACAGAATATATGGTTTTTCAAGTGGAAAAACAGTAAAGTAGTTAATTCTATCTCAAATTTTCACGGTAATACTGAAAATCACGTTGCAAGAAGGCAAAAAGATGATTCTTCTGGGAAAGTTCCTTGCCTTAACATTGTAAAGGATTACAACAAATATATGGGCGGAGTTGATCATGCCGATAGACTTAGATAGTGTTACGCAGTGGCAAGACAAACTAAGAAATGGTGGCATAAAATTTTTGGGGACTAATAGATACTGCATTTGTAAAAGCATACGTTTATTGTCAAGTTTGCGAAAAAAAACCCTTTGCTGGAATTTCGGCGAAACATTCTACTTGGGCTATTGATGTGTAAGACTTAAGGTGGAAAGAATTTGAAGAAAAGAATGAGAGAATGTCTATGGTAATGAACAAATAAAGAAAAACTAATGTTATGTACCACGTGATTCGTCTTTCAAATATAGGATTACACTGGGGGAAATATGTGAAGGAAAGAGGAAAATGATAGATATTCATTCTAGACCTTATTCAAAATGTACGAATACAATGATTTTTTATGTTATGATGAAAAGAAATTGGTAAAATATACCACAGGAATATTTTCTTCCATTTATACATCGAACAGAAAAATTTAAAAAAAATTGTTTAGTTCAGCTGTATATTAAGAAGTCAAAATGACGTCGGCAACAAAGAGTTAAGATGGAACCGAACCCAACCCAATCTAGCTTCAAAACTAACTCTAGACCCGGAACTAGAAACATTAGAGTTTAGCCGTCCTAAGAGACTTGCGGCTAACGCTAGTTCCTAATGCTAGTTCTGAAGCTGGGTTGTAGGTCTAGTATTAGTTATACTTTTAGTTCCAGAAGAATTTAAAACTTTCTAGAGTTAAACGAAAATTAAAACTAGAAAGGCTCAGGTTTAGCTAGGTTTAGTTCTAGGTGAAGTGTTAGTTCTAGTTTTAGTTCGAGGCAAGTATACAATAATCTAAAACTGATTAACAGCTAAATTAGAGCTAATACCAACACTAAAGCTAGAAATCTAGAACTAGAAACGTTTGGGTTTAGCCGTACGTCTCGTAAGATGGAACCGAACCCAACCCAATCTAGTTTCAGAACTAACACTAATCCTTGAACTAGCAACATTAGTGTTTAGCTGTCTTAAGAGACGTATGTCTAAACCTTAACTAATAAATTTTATAGACAATCAAATAGATAATAAAAGATCTTGCACATTAAGACGATGTATCATTTATTAATTTTTCTACTAGTTTCGAAGTGTAAAACTTCGTTAATAGTTTCGAAACCAAAATTTTGGTTTCATAGGTGTTTTTCCTGAAGATGAACTTTATACACCGAAATTAGCAGAAAAATTAATAAATGATACATCCTCTTAATGTGCAAGATCTTTTATTATCTATTCAATTACACGATGTCAAAAAAACAAACCATCAAACTATTTAATACATTTTAGTAATTATTCAGCGTTATAACTAGATTTAGAAGAGTCTTTATAGTGCAAATAAAAATTTTATCGATGTTTTACATACAAAGAACAAATATTGTTCAAATATGTCCGTTTCATATCGACTTTTAACATGTTAATGTAGTAATTAGTTATTAGTAAAGATTGAGTAAAGAGTAGATATGAGTAAAGAATAACAAAATTAATAACAAAAATACTCAAATTCAGAACAAACATTAAATTTAATAATAAACAAAAAAAGAAACCGGATTTAATCCTTTACAAAAAAATGGAAATAAAAAAATTAAACTAGTGCCTTAAAATGTATCGGAAGTCACCTTTTTTATAAGAAAAAGTTTTTGTTTTCTTTTTGTTGTAAGTGTAATTCAGAATTTGTCGCCAAATTCTTCCAAACCAAAATAATTAAATTTATAAAGTGGTCAAACCAAATGCTCTAATATCTTATTTTTAAAAACCTTTAAAACGGAAACGAAAAATATCTAAGAAATTATCTTTA
This sequence comes from Onthophagus sagittarius, assembly GCA_036711965.1. Classification (NCBI taxonomy): domain Eukaryota; kingdom Metazoa; phylum Arthropoda; class Insecta; order Coleoptera; family Scarabaeidae; genus Onthophagus; species Onthophagus sagittarius. The sequence continues at coordinate 10,680,544 of JASERS010000003.1, forward strand.
AAACGAGAAAACATACTTGTTAATAGGGTTTTTTTATATGTCAAACAATAAGAAGAAAGAAAACCGTAAATGTCGATGTAAAGTAATGTGTAATAATCTCGGAATCCGGTGTAAATAGACGTAAACCAATATAAACGACTTGCGATTCCAAAAATTCCCCTAATTTAATGATTTTCGGGAGAGATCCCTCAAAATTATGATATTTCGATACATTTTCGTAGAATACAAGTTCCTCGCCAAAAATTTTCAAAAAACACTTTGTGTTTACTTCGTACGTTCAGGACCGATTCTTTCTCGATACACGAGCGACCAATATCAAACGGGTTTTTTCCTTTTAAAAATTTTAAATACGTAGATTTCAAAAAGAAAAATAAAATATAGAAAATAATTAAGCTAATTTAATTAACACGACTTTATAACTTAAAAACCATGAATGTTATGATTAAATTATATATTCTTCAATTGTTAAGTAAGCTGTCTTAAATAAACACATATTTCTTTCATCACTATGCTATTATTTATGGCAAAATACATAACTTTTGTTTGAAACATCTTTTTATTCCACGAATATTACGTATAATAGAAATTTAAAGTGTTATTAAGCAAGAAAGTAGGTAAAAATATTATAGCTTTGGTTTTAACTACTATTTTTACTTACTTTGAAATATAACTGGTAAAATGGATCACAGCTTTCATCATTGCTACTAAGTAATATCCAAATTAACTTCAAGTAGGCTCGCAATATCAAGTAGGATATAAAGAGGTAACAGTTGTTTTAGTTCTACTAGTAATTCATTCGTTATAATTCATAACTAAACGTTGGAAAAACATACGAATATCGCAAAAAAGCAAAATTATTTTTGTTTATGAAACAGCTGCCGTAGATATCAATTGTTATGCTTATCTAACAACCGAATTTATAGCTAATAGATAGTCATACTTTGCGTTGTTAGTACACATAATGATTAAAAAAAAATCTAATAAAAGTTATCTATTTTGTTATGGAGAGAATATAGCACATTGATGAAAAAAAATGATGGAGCTTCCCTGTCCATAATGACGTACTTTATGAATTAAAAATAACGATTTTTACAAACGAAACTAGATAAAGAAAGTTGATATATAAAGTAATTAAAATAATATCTTATTTTAATTCAGTGACATCGTGAAAGATTGAAATGAACAGTGTCCGTCTGACAAGGTCGCATATATCTCATACACACGTGAACATATAGGTGTTTTTGCGGGAGGTGTACATGAAACGCACCTATAATTCCCTATTTTACCTTTCGTTCTTGTTCGTGCCGTGAGAACAGGATAGCAGCTAGACGCTGCGATGATTTATGAACTGATTGAGAGCCGACAATACGATCCGCGTTTCGCTCAAAATAAAAACTCTCGGCAAAGTAATAAATTAAATCTACTCGGAATGGCAACTAAGGCAAACATAATAAATTCATTTCATTACTGACGCGATGCCGTCTAAATTGGTATTGGAAAACGGCTAGGAGATAATTATTGCGGAAGGTCGCCGGAATAATAAAACTTACAAAATAAGACATGACAATTGCTTGATTTATATTGAATTGATTACCGTTTTATTTAATTTAGTTTATTATTTATTTACATCCGTTTGTTAATTAGGAATAGGTTGTTAGGTAATCTTAGATATCTCTAGAATGACATAGATAGATTAATATTTGGATTATGATGTCAAAACGTTCCGTTACCTAACGCCCAAATATTGTTATCGTTTTCTACATCGTCCGGTTGGCGATTTAACGTTAAGTGAAAGCCGCAGCTTCGTGTTAAAGGTCAAATTTTTGCTACCTTTCCATCGAAAGCTACACAGCAACTGTTTATACATGCATAGTTGCTCAATAACTCGATAAGATCCGGACAGGCAAACATATTTTATTGAGGTTGTTTTTTTTTTTATTTCAGGTAAGCCAGTTTCTCCTCTTAAAATGTAGTCTCTCTACTTAGATGATAAGGAAAACAAAAAAGAAGGTAAGGTCCGGAATAATCTCTCGTACCACGAATAACTTTAGATAAGGCTAAATTAAATATTTTCTCGTTGCGAAATCAAATTATAAATACCTATCTTTAAATTAAATTCCTTTGTCATTTATTTGTAGCGGCTACGTTCTAGCTACAACGAGCCATCTCGGGCATTTTAATGATGTCACAGTGGAATTCGGTTCGTTTTTGCTGATGACCGGATAACAAGTGCCCATATCGTGACGAGATAGAATTCCGCGGCATTCTAAACATCCCCGTTGGCGATTTATTTGCAGTCGCCGATATAAATAGACCTATGAATAATATGTGCGGTTTATTAGCGCAACCTATTTTCGTTAACTAATTGTACCGGTTCCCTTCTTGTAATTTATTGGCTTCGCTGCCAGCCTTTCAAAATTCCTACGAAATACTTCGGAATCCAGTTTGTACCTAGTTTGTTTAGTTAATCTAATATGTGAACATGTACGAGCTCGCAGCTTGTTTTGTACTTAAAGTTTTATAACAAATCTAATTGTTTCGTAGGAATTCGGCGAAGTTTTAACAAATTAATCGATTTTTGATGTCTATTTAATAACATAATCAATTTCTATTTAACTCAATTACGTTTTCGTCTTATTATTTTGAAATTTCTCCACGCTTAAATTGAGTGAGTCATAAAACCGAAATGAGTGTTGTTTTTTCGCAAGCTACCATCAACTTGTTAGGCAGAACAATAATTTTCAAAGAGTTTTAATGTGGTGTGATCATTTTCATATGAATGAACATCAAATAATAGCGTGGTTGAAGGTCTAGAGTGGAAAGTATTTGTCAAAGACAAACTCTTAAGAAGAAGCGAGCAAATACAAAGATCATTGACGTTCCTCTAACGAAACTTTTCCACCTCCCCCCGTTTTAAAAATGAATGACCGGAATTGATTGTGTTGGTTCGGTTAGAATGTTAAAATTAAACAATTTTATTTTCAAGTTCAATAGCCTTTCGTTCAATAGCCTCGCGTAAAGGTGCGATTGGCGCCGCGACGCAACGCGCCGCGTCGATCGAGACGAGATCCGTGCCCCAATGTAAATTTGTTTTGGTTGCACGCCGATTTTATGGCCTATCGGCGTCGTTATAGGCCCCGTTTCGAAAATAAACGTCGTCTATAACACCGATCTTCTCTTCTGCCTGACTGGCAGAGTGTGATTCACCCGCGCGTCTTGATCCGCGGACGCGCCGTATTAATTTTAGAAGGCCGCCCGTCGTCGGTCCGAAGGAATGCACGTCGCTATTCGGCCGCCCAACTTTGGCGGGGCTCAAACTTAACTCACTCTCTCTCTCCCCCCGTTTGTCCACCTTTTCAATTTTGGGTCGGAATGTGGGACCTCGTACGACACAGGTACGCTCCGCTGAATTCAAGAAATGCTACGAATTGCAACTCTATACCTACCAAGAAACTTATTTTAAATAGAACATGAAAACAATGTACATTTAAGTATATAAAATAACGTCCGAAAATGCATTATTCAAATGTAGATTCACAAACATAGGCGCCGAATACGTAGGTTCTCTGAGTATACAAACACCCATACGAAATTGTTAACGATTTTATCTGAATTGAAACGATCTTCAATTAACTTTTGATTTTAATGTATCGTTGAGCTTTTCTTCTCGATTCAGTCCCAGCAGCTGCTGCAAATGCTTTCTATTTTGAAGGGAAGCTTGATAATGCTTCCAAAAGATTTGAAATTCTTCCAGGAGACTTGAATTGTTTCCAGACTTGATACCACTTCTAGAATTCTTGATCTGCTTGCAGAAGACTTGATATTACTTCTAGATGACTTGGTACTGCTTCCAAAAGCTTTGAAATTTGTCTGGTAGTCTTGATAATGCTTTCAGGTGGCTTCAATTGCTTCCAAAAGACTTGATACCACTTCTAGAAGACTTGATCTGCTTCCAAAAATCTTGATATTACTTCTAGATGAGTTGGTACTGCTTCCAAAAGCCTTGAAATGTTTCGAGAACACTTGCAATGCTTTCAGAAGGCTTGACACTGCTTCTAGAAGATTTAAAATACTTCCAAAAGAGTTGATATTACCTTTGAAAGACTTAAAATGTTTCCAGAAGACTTGATATGAAACCTGGAAGACTTGAAATTCTTTTAGAAGAATTGACATTGCTTCTAGGAAACCTGATATTGCCTCTAAAAGACTTGAAATTCTCCCAGAACAAAAAGAAATATGTATATAGAAGCTAGAGGTTGTAGACATTAAAACTTGAAGCCAATGCAAGACCTGGTATGTTTAATAACATCCTTGGCGAAACGATTATTACCGACTGTTCCTACGATTGACCGAACACATATATAAGGACTTGTTACTACTTCCAGAAACCATGAATTGCTTCCATAAGACTTGATGATACTTCTTAAAGACTTAATCTACTTGCAGAACATTTGAAATTGCTTGTAGATGACTTGCTACTGCTTCTAAATGACTTGATACTGCTTCCAGAAGTGTTGAAAAAGCAATTGAAGTAATTTTACGATAGATTTAGATAAGCATACCTTTTCCAATTTGGGACTTGGTATCTTACCTAAATTCCATTTAAATTAACACGTTCATGCCGACGCTGGGTGGACTGGACCCGTATTTAAAAATGTTGAGTATATAGTCTTTTAAAACTTGCCCATCCAGTTGTCATAATTACTTGAATCTTTAGTATCGTAGTGTCTTTTTAAATTGAATTATTTAATAAGTTATACACTTTCTTTATATGTCAAACATAGGCGTCAATATATAGGCATATGTCAAGCATAAGTGCGTGTATAGCATTGTTAATGGTTTTATCTGGATTGAAGTTGCCATTTTCAATTAACTTTTTCATTTGAATTAACTTTAGAGTTTTTTACATTTGAGAAAAGTTTCAACAAGATTTGAAGGGCTTCTGGAAGATTTAAAATGTTTCCACAAAACCTGAAACTACTTTCACAAGCCTTGATACTGCTTCCAGAAGACTTGAAATGCTTCCAGATCACTCGATACAGTTCCTGAAAGACTTAGCACTGTTTTCAAAAGACTTTAAATGCTTCCAGAAGACTTGATACCGCTTGTAAAAGACTTGATCTGCTTACAGAAGATTTGATATTGCTTCCAGATAATTTAAGTTGCTTCCAGAAGACTCGATACTGTCTCTGAAAGACTTGGCACTATTTTTAAAAGATTTTAAATGCTTCCAGAAGACTTGATACCGCTTGTAAAAGACTTGATTTGCTTACAGAAGATTTGATATTGCTTTTAAATGCCTTGATATTGGCATTTGATGGTACCTAGAAAGTACTTTTTAGGGATATCTCAAAAACCGGAAAGGTTTAGAATACTCAAATTTGAGATGCAGGCATATTTTTTTATAGAAAAACCATAAAAAATTTCTAACTTGCCTTTTTATTTACTATTGTAGTAGTTTCGGGTTTATCCCATCTTTAACCACAAAGTCAGTGAAAATATATGCGTTGTAGAATCATAGAATGCGAAAAAATAACGCTTGTTGAAAATGATGGATATTGAAAAAGAAGATAAACAATAGAAACCACGAAACATGAAAAAAAAATATGCCTGTATATCAAATTTCACCGTTCTGAACCTTCCCGTTTTTGAGAAATCACTAAAAAAGTACTTTTTGTCTGCCATCTTTAGCAGGCTCTAGCGCCCTTATTAAGCATTTTCGGACTGGGCTTTATATAAATTTTTCTTCATGATTTTAGATGTAGAATCACCTCTTTCAGTATATAAACTCAAATTCCTGGGGACATCTCTGTATATCCCCAGGATTTGATTAGATTCTTGCTCCCATCCTGCAATTTTAGTTGTTAATAATAATTTTTGCATTTTTTCGACATTAACTTTGTGGTAACCAAACTATAAACAATCAAACTGATACGAAATATGCGTTGTAATAACCCTAAAAACTTTTATAAAAAAGAGTTTTTGTTAGAAGTAAAAATAGCAAAGTTATTTGCTATATTCCAGAATTTTGTGTCACCCTGTATATCCTGTATAGCACCACTTAGATTCATCCAAACAATTTTAAAGACGACGTCTGAAGTTATATACTCAACTTAAAAGAAGTAGTTAGTTCTCATTCTCTTACATCACTGATTAACTATTAGTGATATATATTATATCACTAATTTTGAGGTTTACCTGATTTTACATTTCATATAATACACTCTGTCTTTCAAGTAACCCCACAGAAGATGATTGTTAACACTTCAATGTTAAAGACCTTATAAACGACGTTATTTTAATGCCTGCACAAAATGCATTTTATCTCTCTTTTTATACAACCATATGATTTCATATGTTCATCGTGTAAGGGATTTTTTATTATGAAATTGCCATTACACCGAAATAAAAGCAATGGAAACAAACAAATATCGATTAGAAATGAGCTACCATTAATAAAAAACTTTTACTTGAAACTTTCTTCTTTAAAACCACCAATGGTGAAGTTATTCGCTACATTCCAGACATTTGATACACCTTGTATATACATACATGCTATCAGCTGAGATGTTAATAGGAAGACTGTTTATTTTCTTTTTTGATATCTTAATCTTTTTAAGAATGTAGAACAAAAATATATCGTTACATGTTTGATTTTGGGGAGTAGATTTTGTGGACAAGACGCTACAGTTCCAGAAGACTTGAAATATTCCCACAAAACTTGATTTTGCCTCTGAAAGACTTGAAATGCTTCTAGAATACTTATATTGCTTCTAAAAGATGCTGAAATGCTTCCAAAAGACTTAATACACCTTGTAAAAGTGCTGGCAGAAAACAGTTTCATCGGAAAACAAAACACTGTTGATAAACTGTATGAGGTTGCTTCGAAAATATTAAATACTATTGAACAAAATGCAAAGTCTGCTGTCAGAATACATTTTAATGCAAAAGGAAAGAAATTATTAATAAAATTTGATTTTGCTTCCAAAATATAAAATATTATTGGCAAAACAAAACCTTCAAGTCAAAAACTGTCAATAAACAATTAGATACAGCTTATAAAACTCTAAACGTTGCCAGTAGAAGACTTTTCCATTGCAAACGAATCATAAACACCAGATATGTGGATGCCTTAGTACTAGAGGTATGTGAATTACTTGAGTACTTGCGGGTTACGATGGGTCATGCGTCATGCGATGTCATGACTCATCGCTAAATATCACGTTATTACATTTCAGTAACTAAATGTTGAAGTTAAAATTCTAATCAATTTTTAAGTTAGCGAAGTGAATATTAGTTGTAAAAACATTCTATAAACTAATGAAATAGAACAAAATTTTATTTAAATTTATGATAAATGAAAGAAGAACTTCGAAACGTTAAAGGAAGTATTAAGAATATTAATATTACCTATAAGAATATGTGAGTTTTATTGTTTATTTTAATTTTATAACAGTCTCATTTATTTCAGAACATGATAAATAAAACCTAAACACTCTGTTAATTCTGCCATTTTGTCAAGCAAGATTAATTAACAAGCAATCAAATATGATTCGTACAGTTGATCAGGTGATCGAGCGTGAGTCACGTGAATTGACGTGATCCACGCGTGACTCACGTGATTCATGAATGATCATGAGAGTGAGTCATACAAAATTTTTTTCTTCATTGAATTTTTTTTAAGATTTTTATTCTTCGTTTGTCTTTTTTTTCAATTCAATTTTTTCAACACCCAGCACCCATATACCCAAACACACACAGGTGGGAGTAATAATTATCAACAAAGCTACTGATTTAATCCTTTATTAGGTGCTAATCAATAAACACCAAGCATAGAATCGAAAGGAAAATATTTAAATAACCGTGTTTGCTTCTCACGATTTTTTCGAGTCACATAGATTCCAAACGAGAATAACGTCTCATTAGCAAGCGATAACACGTAGTGTCATCTGTCCGTACTGGTTGTTGAGCTGCTAAAAATATACAACGCGAGGTAAACTAATAATGCAACGACCTTGTCTGGCGTACGGTATCGTTGTTTCGTAATAAGCGTGCAAGAAATAATTATAATAAGCCGCGCCCGTCTCTTATTTGCTATTCCGTTTCAGAGTCTAAATGTTATCACGTCCTATTTAACGGTTAATGCGGTGTTTCACACACAATAAGTAAAAGTTCTTGGAAAATTTTTTTGGTATTCGAGTTTAACAACCTCTTTATTTTTTTTGTTTCATATTATTGTAAAACAAGATATGATCATGTATATGTCAATACACCTAATTATAGAGTAGTAATTACATTGTCCTCAGAGTTAGTCAGCTGTGGTAAGCGAATTTAGCCGTAGTAGCCGTCGTGCCCTTTACAATCGGTTCTATTTCGGAGAGTAGATGGCTGATTAGATAATACTGTGCATAGGTATTCGGTCTATCTTCGGCGAGGCAGCACTGCTGGCATTGGTCCATTCGCATACTGAGAGCTAATTTCGTGCCGTTCATAAATTTAATTAATGGTTCGCATAATTTGGCTTGGACCGTTTCGTATCGTCGCGATAACTCAAGGCGGTGAAGAGGCTTTTATGTTGATATTTAAATTAATTGCTAATTTACAGATTAATTGGCGTAAGATTCGCAAAATAAGGAAAAAGCATAATAAATTAATGGCCGGTTGCTATTGTATAACTTGAACAATAGTGAAGGTTAAATCTTAAAACTCTTCGTATACCGATCAGTTGCGAAGATAGTATTGATGCAAGAATCGCGCAGACCAGACAGACGTAAATCGAGAGGTACGGTTGTCATCTAGCGGAGCTAAGGACGCATAAATCATGATCTACTTTAATAATACCTTGTATAAGGTTATCTTATCTTGCACAACCGGAGCTCAGCTGTGCTTTAGATCGCGTTGAACTTTGAACAGAAATGCCAAGCCCCAGGTACACACCAGGCGCTCGATACGAACTCGAATGCTAATGCGCCCGTTTATTTTTTTACTTTTATTACCATTCAAAGCTGCCGTTCCAGCGCAAGTACTGTGCTAACCTAATTGCTACGTGTCGGTTATGCTTCGGTTACCAGTTTTACTTTCCGCTGATTATTGACTTTACTAGCCCGAAGGTAACAACAACAACAACAATATCGAGCCGCGGATTGGATTAATTAACGGCCGTTGGGTGACCTTAAGGATAATGGTTGCGTAATGGCGTGGGTGAACGGGTTATGCTGCATTTTCTCTAAACCATATACTACATTACAAACACATTATAATAATTGACAACTATACAACAGATTTCTTAGGATTTAGATTTGTTACCACCTTTATTGGCTTCTAACTCGATTGCCCCACTCGCACAAACACACAGTGCACGTATAGTGACAAAAGTAGAACGTATAATTGCATTCCAGTTGGTGGTTCAATGACTCTAGGTCTTCACATATTTGCATACGTTTGTTTGTACTTAAGAGAATTTGAAATTGGATTGTCAAGTGGTATGTTTTGGGATGAGATTTAACGGTATCTCTGAAAGAATGGAATATTTTAGATAATAAAATGAAGCCTAATCCAAATAGTTTTAACGGTACTAAACAAAGAGTTACAAAATAAGCCGTCTTAATTCTGGCTGGTATCTGAATCTATAGAGTTTTTCGTCTAACTGTAGGCGAATTGGGAAATTCGTCACGATCTTTAAGGAAAAGGTTCCCAAACGGCACAAGGTGACTAACTTTTAACGCTCCGGTGATCTTAATGAGCATAAATCCCCTAAATTGGATAATATTTACACGATATATAGATTACACAGAAAGTTAACTGTCGAAAGCAGCCATCGATCATAAAAGCTGAATTCTTTAAAAAAATCTATGCATATACAGGTTGACACAAAAGTCTAGAATATAGCTTATTTTTGATAGAGCATATTTAGAGAAAAATATGCTCTATCGAAAAGATAAAAAAAAAACATTTCGTCCAATTTTAAATAAAGAAAAATTTTACCATGGTAACCAAACTATAAGCAATTCAAAGAATCAAACTGATACGAAATCTACATTATAATAAGCTAAAACATTTTTATAAACAAGTTTTTTTGTTATAAGTAAAAATACCGAAGTTATTTGCTATATTCCACACTTTTGTATTACCCTGTATATGAGTGGGGATATGAAAACCACAACAAATTTCAAATTGAGCACCATTTAGGTACATCCAAACAATTTTGAAGATAATGTCTGAAGTTATATACTCTACCTAAAAGAAGTCATCAATTCTTATTCTCTCACATCACTGATTAACATTTCGAGGTGTACGTAATTTTACATTTCATATACACTCCCTGTCTTTCAAGTAAAGTCACAAAAGAAGATTGTTAACACTTATTTTGTAGTAAACTTACCACTTTGAGTGCGTTTTCTAACACCGCATGCATACATTATTAATATTTCGACTCTTTCTCATTCGTTTAATTGCGTCATATTTGCTAAGACTCTCATTTTTTGACATTTAATGCAATTTAGCAATTTATTTAACTTTTTTTTCTTATACAACCATATGATTTGATATGTTCATGTAGGTGGATTTATGATTTATTAAATGTGCATGAAAAACATATGCATCCTATCTAAAATAACAATGTTCGTTGCCATAGCAAAGGAACAAAAAACAATAGAAACAAATAAATATCGATTAGAAATGAGCCACCTTTAGTAAAGAAACTTTTACTTGAAACATTTTTCTATAAAACCACTAAAGGTGAAGTTATTTGAAATTCTCCCACAAAACTTTATTAATTAAAGAATTTAACTTAATGGACTCAAAGAAATTATTAATAAAATTATATTTTGCTTCCAAAATTTCAAATATTTATGGCGAGAAATAAAACCTTCAAGTCCCGAGTTCAAAAACTGTCAATAAACAATTAGATACAGCTTATAAAACTCTAAACGTTGCTAGTACAAGACTTTTCAATTGCACACGAACCATAAGCACCAGATATGTGGGTGCTGTGGATGCCTTAGTACTAGAGATGTACGAATTATACGAGTCCCGCCGGGTCACGATGGGTCATGCGTGATCCATCGTGAGCGGTCATCAATTTTACGTTTCAGAAGAACTTACAACAATCAAGCATTAAACGGCAAGTAAAACTAACACTAGACGTAGTACTAGAAAGTTTTGGTTTAGCCGTGCGTCTTTTTGTAGTAAACTTACCACTTTGAGTGCGTTTTCTAACACCGAATGCATACATTATTAATATTTCGATTCTTTCCCATTCGTTTAATTGCGTCATATTTGCTTAAACTTTCATTTTTTGACATTTAATGCAATTTAGCAATTTATATTACTTTTTTTTCTTATACAACCATATGGTTTGATATGTTCATGTAGGTGGATTTATGATTTATTAAATGTGCATGAAAAACATATGCATCCTATCTAAAATAGCAATGTTCGTTGCCATAGCAACGGAACAAAAAACAATAGAAACAAATAAATATCGATTAGAAATGAGCCACCTTTAGTAAAGAAACTTTTACTTGAAACATTTTTCTTTAAAACCACTAAAGGTGATGTTATTTGAAATGCTCCCACAAAACTTTATTAATTAAAGAATTTAGCTTAATAGACTCAAAGAAATTATTAATAAAATTATATTTTGCTTCCAAAATTTCAAACATTTATGGCGAGAAATAAAACCTTCAAGTCCCGAGTTCAAAAACTGTCAATAAACAATTAGATACAGCTTATAAAACTCTAAACGTTGCTAGTACAAGACTTTTCAATTGCACACGAACCATAAGCACCAGATATGTGGGTGCTGTGGATGCCTTAGTACTAGAGATGTACGAATTATGCGAGTCCCGCCGGGTCATGATGGGTCATGCGTGATCCATCGTGAACAGGCATCAATTTTACGTTTCAGAAGAACTTACAACAATCAAGCATTAAACGGCAAGTAAAACTAAAACTAACACTAGACGTAGTACTAGAAAGTTTCGGTTTAGCCGTGCGTCTTTTTGTAGTAAACTTACCACTTTGAGTGCGTTTTCTAACACCGAATGCATACATTATTAATATTTCGATTCTTTCTCATTCGTTTAATTGCGTCATATTTGCTAAGACTCTCATTTTTTGACATTTAATGCAATTTAGCAATTTATTTAACTTTTTTTTCTTATACAACCATATGATTTGATATGTTCATGTAGGTGGATTTATGATTTATTAAATGTGCATGAAAAACATATGCATCCTATCTAAAATAACAATGTTCGTTGCCATAGCAAAGGAACAAAAAACAATAGAAACAAATAAATATCGATTAGAAATGAGCCACCTTTAGTAAAGAAACTTTTACTTGAAACATTTTTCTATAAAACCACTAAAGGTGAAGTTATTTGAAATTCTCCCACAAAACTTTATTAATTAAAGAATTTAACTTAATGGACTCAAAGAAATTATTAATAAAATTATATTTTGCTTCCAAAATTTCAAATATTTATGGCGAGAAATAAAACCTTCAAGTCCCGAGTTCAAAAACTGTCAATAAACAATTAGATACAGCTTATAAAACTCTAAACGTTGCTAGTACAAGACTTTTCAATTGCACACGAACCATAAGCACCAGATATGTGGGTGCTGTGGATGCCTTAGTACTAGAGATGTACGAATTATACGAGTCCCGCCGGGTCACGATGGGTCATGCGTGATCCATCGTGAGCGGTCATCAATTTTACGTTTCAGAAGAACTTACAACAATCAAGCATTAAACGGCAAGTAAAACTAAAACTAACACTAGACGTAGTACTAGAAAGTTTCGGTTTAGCCGTGCGTCTTTTTGTAGTAAACTTACCACTTTGAGTGCGTTTTCTAACACCGAATGCATACATTATTAATATTTCGATTCTTTCCCATTCGTTTAATTGCGTCATATTTGCTAAGACTCTCATTTTTTGACATTTAATGCAATTTAGCAATTTATTTTACTTTTTTTTCTTATACAACCATATGGTTTGATATGTTCATGTAGGTGGATTTATAATTTATTCAATGTGCATGAAAAACATATACATCCTATCTAAAATAACAATGTTCGTTACTATAGCAACGGAACAAAAAACAATAGAAACAAATAAATATCGATTAGAAATGAGCCACCTTTAATAAAGAAACTTTTACTTGAAACATTTTTCTTTAAAACCACTAAAGGTGAAGTTATTTGAAATGCTCCCACAAAACTTTGTTAATTGAAGAATTTAACTTAATAGACTCAAAGAAATTATGAATAAAATTATATTTTGCTTCCAAAATTTCAAATATTTATGGCGAGAAATAAAACCTTCAAGTCCCGAGTTCAAAAACTGTCAATAAACAACTAGATACAGCTTATAAAACTCTAAACGTTGCTAGTACAAGACTTTTCAATTGCACACGAACCATAAGCACCAGATATGTGGGTGCTGTGGATGCCTTAGTACTAGAGATGTACGAATTATGCGAGTCCCGCCGGGTCACGATGGGTCATGTGTGATCCATCGTGAGCGGGCATCAATTTTACGTTTCAGAAGAACTTACAACAATCAAGCATTAAACGGCAAGTAAAACTAAAACTAACACTAGACGTAGTACTAAAAAGATTCGGTTTAGCCGTGCGTCTTTTTGTAGTAAACTTACCACTTTGAGTGCGTTTTTTAACACCGCATGCATACATTATTAATATTTCGATTCTTTCCCATTCGTTTAATTGCGTCATGTTTGCTTAAACTTTCATTTTTTGACATTTAATGCAATTTAGCAATTTATATTACTTTTTTTTCTTATACAACCATATGGTTTGATATGTTCATGTAGGTGGATTTATGATTTATTAAATGTGCATGAAAAACATATGCATCCTATCTAAAATAACAATGTTCGTTGCTATAGCAAAGGAACAAAAAACAATAGAAACAAATAAATATCGATTAGAAATGAGCTACCTTTAGTAAAGAAACTTTTACTTGAAATATTTTTCCTTCAAACCACTAAAGGTGATGTTATTTGAAATGCTCCCACAAAACTTTATTAATTAAAGAATTTAGCTTAATAGACTCAAAGAAATTATTAATAAAATTATATTTTGCTTCCAAAATTTCAAATATTGTTGGCGAAACATAAAACCTTCCAGTCCCAAGTTCAAAAACTGTCAATAAACAATTAGATACAGCTTATAAAACTCTAAACGTTGCTAGTACAAGAATTTCAATTGCAAACAAACCATAAGCACCAGATGTGTGGGTGCTGTGGATGCCTTAGCACTAGAGATGCGTGATTCATCGTGAGCGGGCATCAATTTTACGTTTCAGACGAATTTACAACAATCAAGCATTAAACGCCAACTAAAACAAAAACTAACACTAGACCTAGTACTAAAAAGTTTCGGTTTAGCCGTGCGTCTTCAGACGCACGGCTAAACCTGAATCTTTATGGTACTAGGTCTAGTGTTAGTTTTAGTTTTACTTTGATACAAATATACAACAATTAAGACTGAAGAATAACTAAAAATAGAGTTTTTGTTCTCTTTTAACATCCATTCTTGAAAGCAAAAGTGTTTCACTATCTAGAATCAAAAATAGACTCTTATTGTTCAAAATATTTTATATTGTATCTCTGAAAGAAAGGAATATTTCAGATAATAAAATGAAGCCTAATCCAAATAGTTTTAACGGTACTAAACAAAGAGTTACAAAATAAGCCGTCTTAATTCTTGTTGGTATCTGAATTTATAGTTTTTCGTCTAACTGTAGGCGAATTGGGAAACATAAAACCTTCAAGTCCCAAGTTCAAAAACTGTCAATAAACAATTAGATACAGCTTGTAAAACTCTAAACGTTGCTAGTAGAAGACCTTTCAATTGCAAACGAACCATAAGCACCAGATATGTGGGTGCTGTGGATGCTTTAGCACTAGAGATGTACGAATTAGACGAGTCCCGCCGGGTCACGATAGGTCATGCGTGATCCATCGTGAGCGGGCATCAATTTTACGTTTCAGACGAATTTACAACAATCAAGCATTAAATGGCAAGTAAAACTAAAACTAACACTAGACCTAGTACTAGAAAGATTCAGGTTTAGTACTAGGTCTAGTGTTAGTTTTAGTTTTACTTTGATACAAGGATACTACAATTAAGACTGAAGAATAACTAAAAATAGAATTTTTGTTCTCTTTTAACATCCATTCTAGAAAGTGGTTCACTATCTAGAATCAAAAATAGACTCTTATTGTTCAAAATATTTTATATTGTATCTCTGAAAGAAAGGAATATTTTAGATAATGAAATGAAGCCTAATCCAAATAGTTTTAATTTTAACGGTATTAAACAAAGAGTTACAAAATAAGCCGTCTTAATTCTGACTGGTATCTGAATCTATAGAGTTTTTCGTCTAACTGTAGGCGAATTGGGAAATTCGTCACGATCTTTAAGGAAAAGGTTCCCAAACGGCACAAGGTGACTAACTTTTAACGCTCCGGTGATCTTTACGATTACGGCACCGGTTCGAATCGCGCAATTCTCTCGTATACGATTTGGCTCGCATGTCGTCTGGGAAAAAAGGAGTAAAAAAAGGAACGTAATTACATAGCAGCACAAACGTTTTGTGCCGTGCTTTATTTATTCGAGTTATTGTTGCGTAAGTTCCTTTTTACCACCCCGCGTTTTTTCTTCGTTTTAAATCCGATTTATGATCGTAGTTGAATCTTATTTATGGAGGGGGATTCCATTCTGGCATCGTGTTTGCGTTGGCCCGAGCCGGAAAAGTAAGACCAATTTTTAACGGTCGACAAGATATTATGCCGCGACATAATCCGTGCGCCCCGACTAATTATAGTACACGGTTATTTCGGTCACGATTTAATGGATTTCGAATATCCAGGAATGAAAATAGATCCACCTGGTCCCGTAACGTTCTGGCAACAAACAAGAGTCAAATTAGAATGTTAAATACGATCTTTTTAATACGTTTTGTCTTTCATGCGGATATTCACGCGGAGGCGGTGCTTGTAATAAAATATCATTGTAATGTGATTTTATACATCAATAAAGATTAAATTTTAATTATTAAATGTGTGTAGTTAAACATTCCAAAAGATATATTTACCGCATAATTTACCATAAATCTTGTGGTAAATATTAACAATTAATACTCTCGCATAAACGTCTGCGGTTATTAGCGCAAAACCGTCGTTTATTATTTTCCCCAGAACCTTTCACAATCCTCTCTGACTTTCTACCTGTAGGTGAAAACCAACGGAAAATATGCCAAGAAGTAGCCGCGTAGAGACGTAGGTACCTTTATTACAAACGAAATCAATCGAAATCGTCCCACACGCGGACGTTAATATTCGCGGTACGTTCGAGCCCGGCACATCGACCAACAACGACAAACGTTCAAGCTGAGGTCGTTAAACGTTACGACACGACCGATTCGATTCGGTTCTTCGATTTGGACATAATCGGTCACCGATTGTGCCAAATTCACCACTCGGCGCGTGCAGACCACTTTTCTATTGTCTAAAACAAAGCTAGTCCTATAGATCTCAACTTGCCTACGTAGTATTCTACGACGATGATTTATCGACTTTAATTATAATCGGCTTATTGTTCGGAGGAAAATTACTCGCGGTTTTCTTTTTGTGATATATAGCCTCATTCAGTTGACAATTTCAACAGAGTTATTCGTCATCGTAATTGGATTGGGTTTGGTATTATAAAGGGCAAGTATTAATTACATCTTTTGTTATTGTTTTTATTCTTCGTTAATTAAAAAAAATGCACATAATATATACTCCATTATTGAAGATTTTATGTACGCTTAACCCATCTTTGTTTTGTGGAAGATTTAAGACATAGAAAATTAATAGTGAACTCAAGAATGATGGGAAAATCAAAGGAAGTAGCTACGAGATTTAGACAAATATTGGATAATAAAGGATTAACGGGACAGGATTGTGAAAATGTAGCGAAAGAGAATATTTAAGAATATTTTCAATGCAGCTAGGAAGCTGGCTCAATAATGAAGCTTTTGATAACGAGAAAGAGGGAAGGCTGATAAAGGAATCGTTTAGGGCTGAGTCTACAAAGGTCTTTTTTTGTCTGTGATTTTAATTCCACTTGGATGTTTTACCATTCTTCCGTACTGCTCATTGTAATTTTGCAATATAAATTTCATTAATTTTCTCGTTTTATGCTTCCAAATTATTGATTCGCATATCAATAATTACATTAAAACATTCAACAGAATTTAAGTTAAGCCCTAAACTAATCTATCAATATAGAATGCATCCAAAAAAGTTTCGAATTAGCTCCTTTCAAAGAAATTTCAACTCGAGAAGGCCCAACGAACTAACACAAGTTTCTCTCATAACGATGTTAAGATTAAGAAATAAATAATGCAAATTTATTGATTTTTTATGTACACGGTGACAAAATCAAAAGAGACCAAATTCCAAGCATGTAGTATTCCCTTGAAAATAATGTAAAAAACTCATATGTTGTTATTCGATTTTCATGTTTTCAATTAACTACTTAAGTACAGGAACGATGTTTCGACATTTTTATTTGATTACTGGTTGAATAAACCAATTTCAACCAGTAATCGATATGATGGACTTGGCAATCAAATGGAAACCGGAGATGAACCCAATACATGATGTTAATTACATCAAGCCTTTGTTCGACCTACTAAATAAGACGGTTACTAATAACTATGTTTTGAAAACCTTAACAAACAATCAGGTAAAGCTACAAGTAAACACGTCAGATAATTTTTCAAGAATCATTATACTAATTAATGAGAAGAAGACCAATCATCACACTTTTCAATTGAAATAAGACTGTAGGTTTTGAGTTATTATTCGGAACTTACATTCATCAACAGATCTTCAAGAATTAAAAGCCGCATTAAGAACTCTTGGTCATCCCGTTTTAAACACAGCTAATAAACAAAAAATGCTTATCTTTATTCAACGTAGAACTACAAAACACATCAAATAACAATTAAATTAAGTCACTGTTAATTAAATTAAGACACTGTTAAATACGATTGTTGTTATTGACCCACCACACCCTAATGTCAACGATGACCAGACATTTGGGTATACGAAGGCATACTGTAACGGGGAACCAAGATGTGTTAAATGGACATGAAGGAGGACGTGAAGTATGATAATTGCGATGGTAATCACTCTGTTAATATATAGAGGATATCTAGTCTATGAAGAATTACAGAAGAAAAGCTTTCCTATCATTTGACAAAAGGCAGTGACAAACTAATAAACTCTCAGTTCGCTAGTTATGCTGATCGAACAAAATCCCATCAAGAACTTCCAATCTCGGACCATCAAGCATCTACAGAAGAATGAAATGTGTCAAAATCACAAACAGTCAACACAAATGATAGCTTAGAACACATTGAGAATGGATAAACTATTCGACCTCATATCGTCACTGTTGTCGAAAATAACTCTTCAACCCTGATATAAAGATTGCATTATGGAACGCTAATGGTCTCATGAAGTCTTCACGATATCGATGTTATGTTAATATCAGAGGCTCACATCGCTCATATCAGACTCAACACCTTTCGGGAAAAGATAATGGAACAGCGCTAATAATAAAGAGCAATATGATCATCATGAACTTGATAATGATAGTCTGGAAAATACACAAGCAACGTCGATTAACGTCAATGACAGTCATGAGAAGTTGCCAATATCTGTTGTGTACTGTCCTTTTAATAAATCTATAACCAACGTCCAGTATAGATTTTTTTTCTAATTATGGGGATGTCGCTTCATAGGCGATTATAACGATTTTGATTATAACGGATCAAAACTCATCACCATCAGAGGAAGAAATCTCTACAAAGTTATCTTGCTAAATAAACTGCACATTCTTTCTACAGGACAACCGACATATTGGCCCTCTGGATCTGGAACCTTTATTTGTAATGTCCATTCTGACCATTCTCCATTTATTGTGAAGACAAAAATGAAAGCATACCGTTTGATCAAACTACCAACTATAACTAATACAAAAACCAACTGGTCTTCTGTCTTTAAGCATTCAATTTCTGAGACCATAAAACTGAATTCCCTTCTTAAGACTGGTAGTGACATCGAAGAAGTGGTGAAACACTTAACAGTAACAATACAAAATGCTGCATGGAAATATACACAACAATTTTCATCTAATACTAAACCAAAGAGAACTTCAAAGAGCTCTTCTCTTTGAAAGAAAGAAAAACTCAGAAAAACGTGACAAATTATCCGTAACCCCTGAGATAAAGCAAAACTTAATAAAGTCTGACGATAACTAAAAGTTAAAAGCGTTACAAAAACTTGATCACCGAAAACTTTCAAAAAAAAATGTCTCATACAACAGACAAAAGTTATTCTTTATGGAAAATAACCAAAACACTAAAACAGAAACAATTCTCGTACACAGCTGTAAGGAAGAATGACGGTACTTGAGCAAGAAATGCAGACAAAAAGGAAGCAGCCTTTGCTGAACATCTACAAAATGTATTTACACCTAATTCTAGAGCATCAGCTGATCATTATGAATTTATATAGGAAGCATTATCAGAAAAGTAAGCTTGTCGGAAATCAGAGACACTATTAATGGACAAAAATCAAAGAAATTACCTGGTTACGATCTGATCACAAGAGCAGTCTTAAAGCAACTTCCTGATGAAGAAATCACATTGATTTTTGTATATTTTCAACGCTGTAATCAGAATGGGCTTGTTTCCGATGCAATGGAAGGTATCTCAAATAATTATCATACCTAAGCCAAATAAAGACCTAAGTAACGTGACATCGTATAGACCTATCAGTCTTCTCCCAATACTGTAGAAGCTGTTTGAGAAGGTAAGGACTGCATGGGATGCCCTGGAGAAAAAGAAATTGCATTGCTGCCTTTTTGAACGTCTCTCATACCTAAGCCAAATAAAGACATGTAGCGTGACATCATATAGACCTATCAGTTTTCTCCCAATACTGTATAAGGTATTTGAGGAGATTCTGTTGGTTAAACTCCAGGAAGCTTTATCACAGAGGAGGCTGATACCCCATCATCAGTTTGGCTTTAGATTATCAGTTTCAACATGGCATAACAGAACAGGTTCATAGAGTGGTAAGGACTGCAAGGAATGCTCTGGAGAAAAAGAAAATGCAACATTCCGCATTCTGCTCTTTTGACATGAGAGTGAAGTCTTAAAGGAACTTCCTGATGAAGGAATCACATTGATTTTGTATATTTTCAATTCTGTAATCAGATTGGCCTACTTTTCAACGCTATCAAATAACACCTAAAATAAAGACCTAAGTAACGTGACATCATATAGACCACTGATTCTTAAACTGTTTAAAGCTGCCGCCCCTCTGAGAACTTTTTCAATGCCCTCTTCTTTTCTGAGAACTGAGAATTCTGCAATGTAGGGTAACCCAAAAAAAAGGTCGTCGGTCTAAAATCTCTTTACACATCTTTACTCGATACTTTTCTTTTGGTCTAAAATCTCTTTACACATCTTTACTCGATACTTTTCTCTTACTTGACTCGATTTAGAAAGCATTGCGATGTAAAATGTGTGACTTAATCGATAAAATCGCGACATCTTCCAACGATTATCGTTGCATAAGTTTTAAGATTAAATTTGAATCAGCCCAAAACGTGCCCATCACTTCCTTACCAGCCAAAACATGCCCATCACTTCCTTACTAGCCAAAACATGCCTAACGTCTCCTTACCGCCCAAAGCAAACTCACTGCCCCCGTTGAGAATCACTGATACAAACCTATCAGTCTTCTCCCAATACTGTCGAAGGTGTATGAGAAGGTTCTATTGCTGAGACTCCAGGAAGTTTTATCACAGAGGAGGCTGATATCAGATCATCAGTTTGGCTGTAGATCTCAACATGGTATAATAGAATAGGTTGATAGAATGGTAAAGACCGCTACCTTTTTGAACGTCTCTCATGCTTTTGATATGATGACTTCTTAGCAAACATAAAAAATGTGGCTACCGCATAGCATAGCTATTGTGTTAGACACGTACCTAAAATATTGTTACTTTTTGGTATGGCAAGAAGAGGTATATACAACACTACTACTTCCTACAAGCCGGATAAATAATCTTAGAATCTACAATTGTGGGGAATTGCTAGCAAAACAAACATCATGCAACTGCAACGATTTCACCCTAGAGTACTCCGCCATATCTGTCAGGCACCACAGTATGTGACTAACCATATCATCCATGAGGACGTTCAAATGACAACCGTGGAAGAAGTAATTGCTTACCGGAGTTCTGACGACATCAATAGATTAGAAAACCACCCAATGTTACTTGCCAATGAGTTAACTCGCCGACCAGTTATCAAAAGGTTGAAGAAATTGGACCTTCCTGACATACTTAACGTTATTGGGCGAGTTCCTACTGTGACAATTCATGTTATTTTATTTGTAAAGTTATAAATACTGTTTATTGTTAACAGATTTTAGTAATAGAGAAAAAAAAAAAAATTGTCCAACCTGTAAAAACGGTGTCGGCTCTGGTTAAGGGCTGTAAGAGAGGTTCGAATTGGCTGATGACGAACGTCCTAGCGTCACGTGAATGTAACAGCCAATCCGAACGAATTCCCAACTTCCGAAACTTGGAGATCTCCGTCGCACAAAAGGTAGCTTAAGTTGTGATATCAGAGTCTCTATGATCCGGGTCACAGGCCAATCTAGAGTTGCTGGTAATAAAGCGACAGATGAGCTAGCATG
Organism: Onthophagus sagittarius; assembly: GCA_036711965.1. NCBI lineage: Eukaryota > Metazoa > Arthropoda > Insecta > Coleoptera > Scarabaeidae > Onthophagus > Onthophagus sagittarius. The sequence goes on from JASERS010000003.1 coordinate 10,702,339, forward strand.
AGAAGGCAGCGCTAATACGTTTGAGATACAATAGATTTTTAGAATAGTTTAAAAGTACTAAGAAAACAAAAGAAAATCGGACAAGGACATCAGTTTTTTACATTATTTTTAAGCTTACAGTACACCATTTGTATTTAGCCTATTCCTTGCAACTCACCTGGTTTATTAAAAAAAATATATCAGATGTAGATTTTTGATTGTTCTAAAACAAGATTTAACAAGATAGAATGCTCAATCATCCCATAAGTACATGTATCCACGAAGATAGGTGTATTAATATAAGCAAACACTAACGTATCCGCAGGCTACCAATATAATTTGCATACGGGAGTCACCGCCAAATCGGAAATCATGTTTGCACGTTAAAACGATATGGACATCGGCCTTGAAAACGTGCGTTTCATGTGCGGACGGACGCGTTCAGACGACGATAGCGCCACGAGCAGCACGAGGAAGGCGGCTCCTTATTCAGCACAAACGTCAAGGTATCGCCCGATTTGTTTATGAGGAGTACCTACCTAGCAATCGATACAAGAAGGTTGTTTTTCATTTTAGACGACAGTTAAATTTGATTTTTTTTTTCGCTAAACTTTTGTTTAATCCTTTTACGGAGTTCCTTTGAGGTTACATAACAGAATTAAATTTGATTGGAACAAATCAAAGTGTAGCGTTTCATAAAAGGAATTGCGGCCATAAGGAAGTAAAGTTAAGCGTTCGCTTGTTGTGTTTTACAAATCGAAATCGAATAGAGTGCAATAGTACCATTACTATTGTTTAGATTGAATATGTACTCGATATTATAGGGTAACCGTAATATTCGTCGATAACAGCCGGGGTTTTATTATTGGCTCGTTCCACGAAACGACAGGATATGCCAATGCAGGGCAAATACACAGTATGCTTGCTTAGTACGCGCGCCTATAGAGAATTACAAACATGAATGGCCCGTGTATATAAATACGGTCTGCTTATTGCAGTTGGGAACGCTTTTGTCCAGATCGGTCTGTATTTATACACTCCGTTATTTTTAGAAGGTACATTCCTTGGTAGTATTTTCTTTACCATAAAAGATACCCGCAACATGTGAAAGTATTTTTTCTCTTTTTTTCTTATTTTTATTTTCGTGTAGTGTAGAAATCCCCTTAGATGTTACGCTTGGAAGACGCTTCCGTCGCAGGAATTGTTCGATGTGTACGGAGCGTATCAAGAGATGAAAAAGGAAAGGATTTTTTTATAGTCCATTTTATTATTATTTTTTATTTGACAGCAAAGGTTAACAACGTACTTGTGAATGTACATAAATATTAAATTCCTCGCATACTTTACTAACTTAAAGCTTCGATGACATTTATTAAAATTATGCTTATATAATAACATAATCATTCCAAATGTCGCTTTAACTTTCCACCTATTTTTGTAGTTAACGATTTTGTTCGAATAATTGAGGCAATAATTACCCACTTAAATAGATAGTAATTTATGTTCTTAGGGTGTGCATCTATTTCGAGAGGTGTTTTAACGTTCACAACCGTCATTAAATGACAACCCTTTCTTCCGGCCTTGTTACATTTATTTTTTATTTTCCCACAATCGATTATAATAGCCCAGTTTTAACCTAATCGTGTCAGTTAATATCGCGTGAAATGATACAACGAGAGAACGCAAAGTTAATCGGTGTGCTTTCTACCAGATTGTTAGATAACAGCTCCTATTGTGAAATAATGGTTTTGAAATCATTATCTCGGTACCCTTGCAAGTTTACGTAAGAGGTGATTTTGCGAATTGGTCTGGCGAAATATAATAACGCGGAAAATTAACGATTGGTGACCAAAAACCCACACGGTATATTTCGTTAAATGCGCAGTAAAAAACACGTGCTTGCCTTATTTGTGCATCGCCCTGTATGTTTTTGGCAACAATGCGGGGGCCGACTTAACGATGCTAATGTTTACGCGAAGAAGAAGTAGCGAGGTTATTATGTTACCTTAATAGTTCGTTGTGGGGTATCAAGTTTAATAAACATGTTATTTATATTTACACAATTGGGTTCGAATGTTTGTTGGGGAATTTTTATAAAAGTATAAATAAACAACAATAAGCTTTAAATCCGATTAAAGTTGACATAAAATAGGTGTTTAAATTAAAAATTTAAATATGTGTACATAATTTATATTGGATCGAAATGAAATTGATTTGAAATAGAGGTTTAACGATTAAATAGTGCCAAATAAGACCTTTTTCTTGGGAACAAGACAAACGGCACGGTTTCACATTCTTTCGTAACCGTCCAAGAAAACAATGAAATAGAACGAGAGCTAACCTTGGCACGGTTTTTGCAACAAGTTAACGAAACGCAGCCTTAAAATAAGAGCCCGTGGTTTTATGCAGTCCCAGTATTTTTAGACATTCCTGCCAACGGCCCGCCAGGACTAACCAGGATGTGAGTGGCTCTAAAATTGGCTCGCCACAAGGTTATTATAAGTTAAAATATCTGCCATAATTATGAACCTTGTAGCAATTAATTACTTCCATTTAGAGGCAGCCGTCGACGATTTACCGGAGTTGTGTAAGAAGTGCGGCGGTTCTTTGTCATATCTTACCATATATATTGTTATTATTTCTTTTGCACTTGTTTAAATAGACGGCTCAGCAAATAATTTAATCAGTCTCATTATGGAATTGCATCGTCTATTGCGTTACGTAAACCGCAGAAGGACCGACCGCTGTTGGCTATTTCTTGCGCAATCTTGGTATTTATGTTATTCTGACATAAAATTATTTCATCGTTGCTTTTGATTTAATAAGTACTGCCGAGATTTCCATCGAGTAATGGTGACGTGCTCTTGACATGCTCGCGACAGTTCCTGTTTCACACACATCATCTCAATTTATAAAATTTTTGATAAATGTTAATAAAAAGGTTAAATAAGTAAATTAGTAAAATAAGTCGAATGTATGCATGGCATACTTACAGTTCAACGTTTCGATTAATAACCAGCTTAAGCCGGTTTCTCACAAAAACAATGGCCTCTTCACATCCTCTCGTTCCACGCGGTCATAATTAACACACGTAATAACCCAACCAACAACGTAAGAACGCCGACAAAGACTTATGCTAAGTTCCGCTCGAATCGAGAACAAAACGAACAACGATTTTCTCCTTAGCTTTTCTCATAATAATTAACACGTCCGAATCCCTCGGATTGTGCATTATACAATTCCAAAGTGACTTCGATGATAGAGGTGAGGAATAGAAACGTGGGAAAATCTGCAAGCCTCCGGCAGTGATCTTAAATGGAACAAACCTCTCTCTCTTATTCTTTCTTCCTCTTTATCGCCATCTATTCACTATTCGCAAAGTTATATCATTATGGCACCCGGTTGGATAATAATGGAATTAGCTACGATGGAATCGATACGATTCCCAACCACTCCCACGTACTTTAAATGGAGCTATAAAATATAACTGCTTCGTGCAACAATCATTTCAGTTCTATTATGCCGTACTTATAAGATTTTTAATTAATAATTCGGATGGTTCTTAATGACTTATTTTAAATGATGACTTTTTAAGTCAAATTTAAATTACATTTAAAACGTTTCATTTATCTTAATTTCTCAAATTAAAAAGTTGAAGCTTAAAGGTTGTTATTAATACCCGGTAGGGATGTGCAAATTTCGTGAGTCCTGCCGGGTTACGATGTGGCGACATCAATCACATGAACTTGCGTGATCGAATAGAACCATTTTTAATATTTGTTTAATAATAATATTGAATTTGTAGAGGTCCGCATTAAGGAAAGATACAATATTTGATGATGTATTTTTCGAGTGATGGGCGACAGTTAATTTATACACAAAGAAATAAAAATATCAATTTTTGTAGTTAGTAAATAAAACTATAGAAATGAAAGAAAAAGAAAAGTTCCTAAGTCCAGTATTAGTTATACTTTTAATTCCTGAAGAATTTACCACAATCAAACACTGAACGGCCATTAAAACTAGAACTAACACTAGACCTAGTACTAGAAAGTTGCGGTTTAACCGTGGGTCTACGAACGCACGGCTAAAATTGAATCTTTCTAGTACTAGGTCTAGTGTTAGTTCTAGTTTTACTTTTATATAAGTATACTACAATTTAAGACTGAATAACAACTAAAAATAGTCAACAAATTGCTAGAGCTGACACTAGACTTAGAACGAAAAAGATTTAAGTTTAGTCGTATCTCTGTTATAACGGAACCCAATCCAACCCAACGCAACCTACTTGTAGGTCTTGTAACAAGAACAGCTTGATGCACAACCTTAGAGAGCCGCCTTGAATCATCATTGAGAAGAAGCTTTAATAATATAAAAAATTGAAATATAAAAAAAATCGATAACCTAAGATCCAAGTTCACTTTCAAGGACTCGGTCAAGGATAATTCTTCGTGGTTTGTAAATCTTTCTTCTGAAACCTAGAAATCCTAGACAATGTTCAACGATGTCTATCTTTGAACCCTAACCTTGGGTTACCAGCACAACGGAAAGATGTTTCTATTTCCAAAATTCTAAGTGAACTAGAAGTAATTCACAGGTTCTCACCACCGACTTTAGCCTTTCTAAATACAGCTCGGTCTACCAATATTGTGATTAATCACGTCACTAAGAGACAACCCCTGTCTAATTGGTTGATAAGATATCTGCCTTACTTAATTTTTTATATGGTGATAATCTGCCATAATTGTATCATTCCTAAATTTTACGGACTTTCAAAGATTCACAAGGCTGGAGTCTCCTAGAGACCTATTATTTCATTTTTGGGTTCCCCGGTATATAGCCTTTCTTCATTCCTGGCAGAAGTCTTATCCTATTCGTTCCTAGACTCCGGGTTTTGTGATCGTATTTCTTGATGTCGTGTCTCTTTTTACTAGCATCCTCATCGGTGTGGTCGCTGAGAGGATTAGGGAGAATTGGCGCTTAGTTACCCCCCATACTGATTTGGGAGTGGACCAGTTTTTGGAGTTGATCTCTTTTCTTCCCAATTCCTCTGTTTTCTCCTTTGATGGAACTGTATATAGGCAAAAATTTGGTACCCCTATGGCCAGCCCCATTTTGGCGACCATTGTGATGGACTTCATCCTTGATCGTTGCATCCCATCTCTACCGTTCCAACCACACTTCTTGTTCAAATATAAGAATGAATATAAGAATGCATTAGTTGCTCCTTGCCATCGGATCAATTAGATCTGACATTGAATATATTCAAGTCTCAGAACCCTCAAATACAATTTACCATGGGAAAAGAAAACAATAATTCAGTTTCTTTCTTATATTCGTTGGTCATAAGAATCTATTTCTGTAGATTGGTATCGTAAACCGACTTACTCAGGTAAATTCATTAATTTCTTCTCATGTCATCTCATTAAGATGAAACTTAACACCCTCAAGGGCATGAAAGATAGGATGTTGCGTATCATAGATGTTCCTTTTACAGTGAAGAACCTAAAACTTTTAAAAATTCTTTCTTCCATCCTCATTAAGAATGGCTTTCCCCCGCATTGGTGAACAGTGTACTGTTCTCTACATGCTCTTCATGACCGTCTTCCTTAACCCTCCGTCAACCCTCCATAGATATTTTTATGACACATCCTGAGGAGGTCCATGCTTCTGTTCTTGTAAAGAAGTCAAATTCCCCTTCGTACCTGGCCTTACTGACAATCTTGTTGGACATGCAAACCATTAAGGTCTTTATTTTCGTTTTTGAAGAACCCTTCTCCGAATGTAAACTATTAAGTATACTACCAAGAGAAATGGTATAGATAGCAAAATCGTTGGCTTGGATTGGATTGAATTAAATTGCTTCCAGGTTGGATTGGATTGAATTAAGTTGCTTTGAGGTTGAGTTGGGTTGAGTTGGATGGAATTAAGTTGCTTTGAGGCTGAATTCGGTTGGGCTGGATTGAGAAGAATGGATAAGAAAGCATGGCTAAGGAGAAGAAAGTAGCAAGAAACAAACAACGAGAGAGTGGAAAAGTGGAGGCGGAATAAGTTACAAACACATGACGAGTAGAGGGTACAACAGAAGTGAAAGAACTGGAAACGAAGTAAATATCAAGAAATTTGCATTGAGTTGAATTGAGTAGCTTTGATTGAGGTTGGGTTGGGTTGAATTAAGTTATTTTGATTGAGGTTGGGTTGGGTTGAATTAAGTTACTTTGAGGTTGGATTGAGTTAAGTTACTTTGAGGTTGGATTGAGTTAAGTTACTTTGATTGGGTTGGTTTATATTCAGTAAAGTTATATTATCTCAACCCAGAATTAGCTTAGTTAGGATTGGTAAGCTTCTTGGTGATCTTTAGAAATAACTAAATATTTAGCTATCTCTGTACTTTGAGTGGCAACAAACTCATTATTAAATGATTGACACATCCTGAGGAGGTCGATTTTTCTGTTCTTGTGAAGTACGCTAAACTCCCCTTCGTACGTGGCCTTACTGACAATCTTTTTGGCCGTTTTAAGGATCTTCCTTTGAAATTTGCTAAGTATACATGCAAACCATTGAGGTCGTTATTTTCGTCTTTGAAGCACCCTTCTCTGAATGATTTGAAGTCCAGTTTGGAATATAATATGGATTGCCAAGGGTGTGATGACTATGTTGATACAACGACTTAGTACTTGAAAAAAGGCTCATTCTTCTGCTCTGGTTGAACACCATCTCTCCACGGGCCATACTTTTGATTTCGTTGCCATGGCTATTATATGCTTAGAACCATCATATTCTAAACGTCTGTTTTTGAAAATGTTCCATAGTAAAGGAGACCAACTCTGTTAATTTTTGGTCTGATGTCTGATGTCTGAAATGTTAGCGATATTTGTTGTAATTTAATTAACATACATAATAGTGTTTCACCCTCTTTGGATGACTCCTCCTTTGGTGGTGTTTGGTTTTGGCGGCCCGTTTGGGCTCTGTTTTGTTGGTGGTTGTTTGAATTTTCCTGCGTGCGGGGTTCTTCTTCTTATGTTGGTTCCCCACTCGTCCATCTAGGGAATTTTGGAGTTGATGTTAGGTTGGTTTTGCTGAAGATCGTTTGCTTCTTGTCATTGACACATGTTCGTCAATTATTCCATATAGCTATCGTTGAAGTTTTTAATATTAATTTTTGTAGTTACTAAATAAAAGTATAGAAATGTCAAAAGTTCCTAAGTGTAGTATTAGTTATACTTTTAGTTTCAGAAGTATTTACAGCAATCAAACACTGAGTTGCAATTAAAACTAGAGCTAACACTAGACCTAGTACTAGAAAGATTCAGGTTTAGCCGTGCGTCTGAAGACGCAAATGTCCTACCTTTTTTAAGACGGAAGCCAATCCAACCCAACCCTACCTACTTTCAAACTAACCTTAACTTAGAACTAGAAACTTTAGAATTTAGCCGTCTAGAGACGTACGGCTAAACTCTAATGTTTCTAGTTCTAGGACTAGTGTCAATACTATAGTTAGGTTGTAAATCTAGTATTAATTATACTTTTAGTTTTAGAAGTATTTACAGCAATCAAACACTGAGTTGCAATTAAAACTAGAGCTAACACTAGACCTAGTACTAGAAAGATTCAGGTTTACTAGAAAGTTTCGGTTAGGTAGGACATTTGCGTCTTCAAACGCACGGCTAAACCTGAATCTTTTTAGTACTAGGTCTAGTGTTAGCCCTAGTTTTACTTTAATACAAAAATATATACAACAGTTTAAGTCCGAAGAATAACTAAAAATAAAGCTTTTGTTCTCTTTCAACTTCCATTCTCGAAAGCAAAAGTGTCATTTCGCCATCTAGAATCAAAATAGCCTTCCATTTTTTCAGATTTTCTTTGTTGTTCTGGTTTGTTTTTAGAAAATAATGTTAGATATTATATTATTACACTTTAGTAGCTAAATGTTGAGATCAAAATTCTAATCAATTTTTAAGTTAATATAACTGCATCGTTATCATCGACATCATTATCTTTTAATTAATAATTAGGATGGTTCTTAATGACTTATTTTAAACGATGCGACTATGACATAATGACGTTAATATTCCTTGCCTTTTAAAACGTTTCATTTATCTTAATTTCTATTAATTTCTCAAATTAAAAAGTTGAAGCTTAAAGGTTGTTATTAATACTCAGGATGTCGTTTATAACGAGTAACATTTCGAATTCAGCAGGAAACAACATTTTTGATTTTGTAAAGATATGTCTGATTTAATGGGATAATAACAGTGGCTGTGCGAGCTTAATTCTTAATTCATTCTTCCTGTTCTGTTTTTGTCTTAATTCTTTTAGGTACGCGTGTTTTCAAACAAAGCGAAATTGCAGACAACATTAAATAAAGATAAAAGTATTAAGTATACTACCGCCCGCAATTACGAAACGGGTTACGTCTTGGTTTGTTGCGGCTCGCGCCAATTACGTGCGCTGCAGCTTAAGACTCGGTTGTTGTGTTACCATTATTATCCTTTGTGGGAAGCGACGAGCGGCGGCTACGTTTGAATAGCGCTTACAAAAGGAAAAAGGAGTATGGAGGAAAAAGATTATAAGGAAAAGGCCGAGTCAGTACCGTACGGCGCCGGGGGAGACGTGGTCGATCGGTCGTGACTCACGAGGTAACCCCCGGTGACCCATATGGCCTACTACGACTACCAGTTAACAACTCGGCGTTTGCTTTGCGCCGCTTTTTAGCCTTATACCGATCGTAAATACAAGTCCTCTCCTTAACTGGACTTTTCTCACTCGGGTTGGGCCTCGAAATGAAAAGCGCAGATTTCTATTAGGGTTCGACAGCGAAATGTCAACGGGTTAATTAAGCTGACTAATATATTGTATAAACATCCCAGACGAATTGATATTTCTGTGTCATCATTAGGAATAGGAAAGATAACGATCATTTACTAGTTCTATTAAGCATCGAACCGCCAATTAGACCCAATAAATCACTCGGAAAACATTTAACTATCGGTAATAACAATAACTTGGCATTGTGCCCCCCGCGTTGTCACTTTGATCTTAATTGCCCATTCAAGCAAACCACTCGAGCAAGCGCTCGACCGTAATCCACAAAAAAAAAGATTCGAACGTCAGGAGAACGTCGATTTTCAAAGGTTTATGGGAACGAAATCTCGAACGCACGGCAAAACGCGCTAAACAGAGAGCAACGAACAAAGGAAAGTAACTGCTTCTTGCTGCTTCCTGTTACTCGACAACTGTCCTCTCCCGTTAATCGCTCATATGTATTCACGTCCCGCGACGTAACTGTCCCCGCGGTGGCGTCGTCGTCGTCGTTCTCTTCTTCGTCGGCTAGTTAGAAAGGAAATACATATCTCGCGGAATGTCGCCTTTATTTAACATCACTTGACCGTAAACAGAACGGGATGAGTTGAAAACATTGGAAGAAAACGCGGAAGTCGACCATTATTGGAGAGCTTCGACGCAATCTGTGCGGAAAACGATCGTCGAAAATAAAGGAAAACGGCGACGCGCTGATTTATCATATTAAGAAGACCGTGAAAGGACGTTGTGCGCTAATTGCGGTACTCGTTCGAGTTTATCATGCTGGGAAAGACAACGGTTTTACTGTTAAAGGAATCTGCTACGGTCATCGTGTATCTTATTAGGATGTGTTTGACTAAAATGGATACTGATTACTGTTACTTAGACTATAACCAACATTTAATTGATTTATCATTGAATTTTTTTATTATTTGTTTTTCATGAATCTCAAGAAATTTTGCGTTTCTATTTCAATCAGCAAACAAAACAGTTGAACCGGAAACAATTTGCAGCATATCCTTGCGGCGTTCCGGGTATCAATAACTCCCTTTCATCGCTGCGCAGCCTGCTGCGTTGATTCGATTTCTCGCTGTTTCCCAGGCGGAGCAACAACTGAAGAAATCTTTTGTCGCCCATCTCTCCCGTCTAATCAAACCGTTGCTTACGCGACGTTGCTTTCGTAAACAACGTCATCGACAAAAGCAACGTTGTCTTTGCGTTTTATCCGCGGGTGGCGTCCTGACCCGATCCGTGACCTTGCTATTAGCGAAGAATGCGCGACGCGGATCGCGCGGCCATGCCGTGAGAAGAAGGTACGGCTCGGCCATTTATCAAGGCGGCGACCCGTGAAGCTCGACCAACAATTGCATCAATCTTGCGGTCGGTTGCATGACTAACAGGTATTCTTCGCGGGACGCCATAACGTCGCGACGACTCTTTGAAAATAAATTGAATTAATAAATAAGGGTTTGCAAACCCGGTGCTTACCTACGCATTAACGTGTTGTTGATAATGACGCCGCGTGTGATCCTCTTCGGACCAACAACAACACATTTTTTAATCTTCTTATAACTCAATTTAATACATTTAGTTTCTCACTTACCAACCCTATAGTTTATCTTCATTCGTTTTCGTTCGCAAAGATTATAAGTATTAAAATTAGTGCCAAAACCGGACCAAAATTCCTTTTAAGAATACTCCCATAAATAATACTTCATATTACTAATACTACTTCATATTACTAATACTTACTCGCATATTACTTCAACTCAGCCCAGTCCAACTCATCCCAATGGTAAGACTAAAATGGGGCTAATCTGTATTATCATTAGCCAAATAAACACCATAGATAAGAAAACATTTGGTAAACACAGAAAGAGTCACAGACAAGAGTCACAATGAACAGTGACAGCTAAGTTGGGAACATCCACATGGATAAAAACTTACGACGGATTACTGATATTTAAAAAAATAGTTGGAAAAGTCTCAAGGATTCGAAACACTCTTCCAGATTTTGCCATGAATTGGAGGACCAAATCCCTATACCAAGTTATTGTCCCCATACCATCAAAAGTAAAGCGATATCGCCACCATATTAGAAATACCACCTTAGAAATACTATATTAGAAATAGCTCCTTTTCGCACGATATGTAATATAAATCCGAAAAAATATAGTGCACAATATTTATTATAGGTATTTTTGAAATTTCTTTAAATAAACATTGAATAACTGATTAATGATTTATTGACTGCAAATTGAAACAATTTTTTTAAATAATTAAAATAAGGACTTATACTATGGTAATTATTTATTTGTTTTATAATCTTTACCGGTTTCGGCACATTGCCATCCTCAGAATACCCTATTTATTGATTAGAAAATATAACGATTTTATTTCATTTCTGACGAATTGGTGAAAATAATTGGTGCAAATTGACAATTTATTAATACAATGTAACCTAATTTTTATGTACAAATGAGCCATAGTTTTAATGAATTGTACTACATGAATTGTTACAAAATCTTAGTCTATTACATGGACTAAGTCTGATGACGTACGGCTAAACCGACACTTACCAATTCTAGGTCTAGTGTTAATTTTAGTCTTGATTCGATACAAATATAAAATTATCTAAGACTGAAAAACAACGAGAAATAGAGCTAATACTAAAGATAGATCCAACACTAAATCTAGAACTAGAACCATTCGGGTTTAGCCGAATGATGTAGGGAAAGTTTTCCAAGTTTTCAAGAAAGTTGATAATATAAAAGAGACCACATGTATTTAGGGCCATAACAGCACATGTTTAGGGCACATGTAATCCGAAAAAGATTGAGAACTTATGCACTTTAAGTTTTATAGTGCAAGGTTATTAGCATTTTAAGTTGTCGTAAAGCCAATAAAAATCTATCAGATGAGCGTAATGAAAGAAAACATCGCTATTTAAAAAAATCAATTGTTATTCGTTGCTCATTTGTTTCTAAAATAAAAACATTTGAATACTATCTTATTATGGCAAATAAAATATTGAACAACTTTAATATGAAAAGTTTTTTTATAAAGTTGATAGCTATGGAGATGTATGCTATATTCCACGTATTTATAAAAGGCATCCTGTGTACACAAAAGAAGAAACAAACTCAAAAATGATTAAGACGCAGTTCAACAACAAACATTAAATTTTAAAACGTTCAACACAGACAGCAATTGTGACGTATTCGAGTTTTTCCAACAAGGTGTCTTTTTGGTGTTACTTCTACTACCATCATATCCGCAGTCCATCTATGTCGATGCATTAGTAATATCAATATAGTACATATATCTTGAGATGAAGCCTTGAAATACAAAAATCTAATATGATCAGTAGATACCACAGTGTATATCTGCAGTGACAAAAAAAGCAGTGGGAGCGCTGACGGGAATACCTCCTTATCCAGGAAATATCAAAGAAATGGCGTAATAAACGCATACTGTGTGAAGGAAATGACGAAAAAACGATGAACACAATAGGCTGAGCATCAATTTTCATTAAAGGTATTAGAACGTAACAGGAAGAAGTCCAACTACCGACTGTCATACGACACAAGCCATAACAGATAATGGAGTATTTTGTAGCTATATTAAGAAGATAAAAAAAGTAATATCAGATGAGTATGGTTTATATAAGGAAAACCCAATACACCATCTTTCAATATGACAAATTCCAACAATTGAAAATTTTAATTTAGTTAAAGCAGGGAGAAGAGATAAACGTAAACAGTATCGCCCGTATGTTGATTGGGCCACAAATCACCATTATAATGGATTTCCTCAAACTGGTGATGAAGATGAAAAAGGCGACGAATTGAGAAAGAATAGTAAAGAAGAATCTAAAAGGAGACGGGAAGGAGATCAAATACGACAAAATATTTAATGTGTAAAAAAAATAAGTGTTGGTTTGTTTTGTATGAATATTCATCCAACGAAAGTAGAGTAGCTAGATAAATCATGTCACATGTATCAATCACATGTAGTGTATACATGATACACTAAAGCTTTTATTAGCTTCCTCACTTTTAATTCCTTTGTCCCAGCATCTTCATGAAGAGAGCTGCTTTATTTGCTGTAGTATAATACCGATTTCTTTAAATTGTTGAATGGACAGTGGAATGACGTTATCAGGTTCATCTTCACTGCCGCCTTAAAATATTTAGCGCCCAGGGATGGGTTAGAAGAACGAAATGAGTGCTCTCCTTTTCATACAAAATTTAAAATACATTCTTGATCTAGTATAAGTTCTAGTTTTACTTCAATTCAAATACATATACAGAGTTACCAAGTCAGATGTACTGCAAAGCCTAACTCTGTATATTTGAATTGAAGTAAAGCTAACACTAGACTTGGAATTAACATCGTTCGAATGTTTGTAGTTCTAGATCTAGAGTTAGACCTAATGATATAAAACTATGAAGACGCACGGCTAAACCCAAATTTCGCGTCTAAGTCTAGTGTTAGTTCTAGTTTTACTTCAATTCAAATATATATGATTGTAACATCAGTTTGTTAAGTAGTCTATTCCAGAAACTATTCATTGTAGAGGCCTTCGTTAAAAAACGTCAAAAACGGCTAAACCGAACTCATCCTAATCCTGTATATTTGAACTAAAGCCGTCCTAGATAGGCGGGCTATAGCCCTATTAGGTCTTAGATTTAGAACGGCGCTGTTCCTCTTCCTCATCTGGCTATCCAAATATATTTGTCTAGCATTTTGCTAATAAATTGCAAGAATTGGCAAGCACATTGGGAAGGATGAACCCAGCAATTTTAATAGAAGCTCTTCAGTGTTTTTGAAATATCGTTAGTTTTTCTACAAATAGAACGAAAAATTTGCTAATTCTAATTAGTGAGTCTTTTACCAATTCAATTCATTTTTTTTTTAATTCTGTTCGAATTAATGCGATGTTTATGTTATGACTGGAAAAATCCATCCAGAGACAAAGGGCAAAAGAAAGACGAAAGGGTAGACAAAGGAAAAAATGGGAAAGTAGAACCAACAACAACAACAAAGTTGGTCCGGACTGCCTAAAATCCCATGGGCAAAAAGACTAGGAAGAAGTTTTTAGTGAATCAGTCTTGTGAAAACAAAAAAAAAATTAACTTACGCAGAGTTGGGTTGGGCATCATCATAGAAACTGCAATTTTTAGTTTTTTTAGTTTGGTAGATATAATTTTAAAATTAAATTTACCACAATGAAATCTTTATATTTCTTTTATATCAAGGAATATTAATAAATGACGTTTTAAAATACAAACTGTATTACACGTAATACATCAGACATAAAGTCGTAAACAACGGTAATGATATTGCCAAAAATTGTTTTAATATTATATTAAATTTTGTTTTTATTTTTATTATTTGATCTTTTAAAAGCTAAAACAAAATATATCATTACATATTTGATTTTAAGGAGTAGATTTTGTAGACAAGACGACACAAATACTCCCCCAAGGGCTTAAGCTCAACCATAGGTACCTAGATCAATAGAATATGGCCACCACAAACTTACTAGTATGAATTAAACCAAGAATGGACTGATGAATTTGGGAGCACTGGGCTATACCACTGAATGGAGCCGTATCTCTTTAGAATCGGTATTAAAATCTCCATTAAAACTCTTTATTAAAAAATGCTACAAACATCATCGTTGACAAATTTGCCGAGAATTTTGGCAAATTTGTTTCATTTCCAAATTTGAAATTATTTCGTAAAAAAATCTCTGCAGGAACAAACGAGATTTTCGTTAGAGATCTTTTTCAGGATTCTTGATATATTCATATTGATGCAGCCAAATATGGAAAAATATCTGAGCATTTATTCGAATATTACTATTACCACATATTCAGAGACAGAATGGTGTAATTCTCTTATTAATTCAATACAAATTCAATTCCATGTAATACATGACATCATGGTTAATAAGTTTGCTGAGAAGCTGTATATTGAAGAAAACCATTTATTTCGCAAAAATTTCTTTGCAGAAACAAACGTTCGAGACCTCTTCGGTATTCTTGATGTATTCATATTAATAATTGCCTATACTGATGGAGTTCTCTCTACACTTAGGATGCAGCCAAATATGGAAAAATATCTGAGTACTTATTCGAATATTACTATTACCACATATCCCGTGACAGAATGGTGTAATTCTCTAATTAATTCAATACAAATTCAATTCCATGTAATACATGACATTTTATAATTCATATTAAATTAATAAATAAAATTGGTATAATAAGTGACAACTTAATTCGCTTTTTACCATAGAATCCTCATTGCGTTATTTTAATGGGTTACTCCACCGTAACATTTTCATAGTTACTCACTCTAATAATAGTGCCAGTACGATTGATGGATTGCAAGCCGCGCGAACTACTACTATACCTACCTACCTGTTTATTTATAATTCCGGCTTCGCTCGTATCGTTTTTACGCGCGTTGAGTTCGGTTATGGTTGGCAAATTTCCCGGCGAGCCGCGGAATTATGATTCACTTCTGATTCTCCTCGCTGGGTTCACTGACCAAGTTCAACTATTATTTTTACGAGGCGCCGTCGACGTGGCCGTATGCTAGTTCGTTCAATGGAAACGTGCACGCTTGTATTTGAATGGGTCCGTTTCCTAAATAAACCGTCCCAGACCAAGCGTAGTGTATGTGTATGTTAGGGATTGTAACTTTGTGCGTTTTACTGGTCAATTTGCTGGACCGTTTATTTGCTCGGCGACATGATGTATCTACGTCGTTATGTTCGGATTAAATCGCGTGATTCACTCTGATGTTTTGTAAGATAGATATTCTACAGATGTGGATGTGGAGATTTGCGTGTGATAAATATTTACTGTTGTTAATTGTGCAACGAGTTTTGCTTTGCTCTCTGGTATATGTTCATTCACGGTTTTGTTTTGATTTGCTCTTATTTTTAATGGATTTATACATTTTGCTTTATACCCAAATTGATTTCAGAAAGAAATTCTTGCTTTAATATAACAATTTTGATGGGAAATAAAGTAACGTTTTTCGAAATTCTTATAAGAACAATAATGCAACGCGAATCTCCCATACCAGCAATACCTTTTCGTGGGAAACAAATCCATGAATAGCATAACTACTTGGTATACCGTAACGCTTAAAAGCATCTCGCATTCACAGCCCATTTTTGCAAGTGTCTATGCAACGCCGCCGCCGCCGCACAAAACTAATTAGAGACTACCGTATTCACGCTCCTTTAAACAGTTATCCGACTTCTTCTTTGACGCCGAAGAAAAAGTATCGTTCTATGTGTGTGCGTGCTGATACAGTTACGTTGTAACGTTCTCTTTATTATTACCATTACGACCGAAACGGATTACGGCATACAAATGGCACCTAGGTGGAAAATTGTGTTCTATCCTTTATTTAGTATCGCGTATGAAGGCGCCGACGTCGCGGCGCCATCGCGACATATGCCACCGCCAGTACCGTTCGACGGTCCATAGAATCACACAATAATCTCAATACAATCTCCATGCCGGCCATCGAATAATAAACATTGCAGTTCCTCGAGCGTGTCGTTTCTTTCCTGGGCATTGTCAGCGGCGTGCTGCGCTTCTATTTGCAGAAAACCATTTCACGCATGCCTGACTGAGCCAATTGACGGCCAATATGGCGTGGACATGTGTAAGTTTGTGTATATGGCTTACGCAGATGTGACTAATTGGATGCGAACGATGGATGGATAGCATTCCACACGGTGCATGCTAATGATTGTGTTCTGTTGTACAATATGCATATCGAGACGAACTGTATTTAGTATTATGCAACATAATGCATACCTACTTAAGGTATTAATAGATAGATATATTTTAAAATGTTTAATTAATATAGATGTTTTTAAATTTCTTTACACATGCATTTACTTTAATGTCACATGCACCGGTAAAGACGACACTTATTGTTAGACCGAAGATGTAATTGATAGATAAAATCAAATTGATGCATAATTTGAGAAATAAAGGTAAAGCGAAATTTAAAGGAAATAAAATTGCTTAATTATACGACCCTTGCGTTAAGTAGCGAAAAAAGGCCTATTTTGAATATCTACACTCTCAGACCAATTGTGGCAAATTCATCCCTTTAATGGTATGCGGAATAATAGAAGATAAATACCAAACAGTTTAATGAATGCTTTTGAAGTTAATATCGCTTTTCTTGGTAATGCTCCTATCATAAATAACGATGGATGATCATTAATGACTACAATAATACATTAGTTGATAATGTCGATATGAACTTTAAGCTGGCGATCATTGATGAAGACATAGTGCGAAAACTAACACAAAGTATAAAAACCAAATTTGTTGGGTCAGATGGCACTTCCATTGGCATGATTAGAATGATTTTTTCTCGTGTACTTCCTAACATAACACATATGGTTAGTATCCTGAGTGGTCGAAATCGTGTTATCGTGTTTTTATTACCAAAAAAATCTTTGCCAACAGCTTACAAAGATCTGCATCCTATAAGCATACTATCAGATCTCAGTAAAATATTGGAAAAAATTATATGTGGTCAGTTGAGGGAATATTTGAGTCTTAATAATATTTTGCCTGTATAACTGCTTTATTACATGTTACTCGTGCTCCTCTTATAAGAGTAAAAGATGAAAATGATATCAGCCTATTGGTTTATTTGGACTTTAGTAAGGGGTTTGATTGTTGGCGGTTCTTCGACATGTTAGTTGTGATGAGTCGATTCTTGAGATGATGTATTGCTACTTGAAGAATCGTAGATACTATTTGAAGTCACTATTGTGTATATTCCGATTTTTCAGATATGATTAGGGATATTCTCCAAGGTTCTCTACTAGGACCTTTACTTTTCTGTGTCTACACAAGTAGCTAGTACTAACAAGAGTCTGCTTTATCTGTCAGATTTCCCAACAAAGCATTCAGTAATTTGGAAATAAGAAAAAAGTTCGGTGTCAGTGTTTGGTAGGAATAGGTTGGTAAATTCTGTGAATCGCGCTAGGGCCTAATTATTGACAACTCTTTCAGATACCATAATTGCATTTCTAAAACAATTGGCATAACTTATCAACATTTAAAACTAGTTTCGGCCTAAAATAAGGATTTCGGCGAAGTTTCAGTTTTGGCTGTATTCTGGCCGAAACTACGCCCATAAAGCTTAATTACGATCTGTTTGAACCAAAACTCATTAGGTTGAGATTCTAGACCGTACCCTATCTTGCGAAGAATTGCATTAAAATATAAAACACTGGTTTAAAAATTGATTAGTTATTCAGTTCAGCAAACCAAATTTATACAGAACAGATTTGTAACCTTCATGGCAAAACTACCCAATCATTGGTATTTAAAAGCAGTTTTCAAATTTTTTTATAGGTTTTTTTATAGTTCCGCAAGCGACCTCGGCAATTTGAGGTGAAATCGTTCCCTATATATCTTAATAAGCTTATAAAGACTCCTGAAGACGATTTTATTCACAGTTCGCCAAGGTCCCTTACGGCCGAGACCCTACAATCTTCCAAAATGAACGATTTTATGTAAACATTTCAAGTCCGCAAGCGACATCGGCGATTTAAGGTGAAATTGTTCCCTGTATATCTTAGTAAATATATAAAGACTCCAAAAGATGATTGCATCCTCACTTCGCCGAGGTCGCGTAGCGGGCGAGGCGGAATAAATTTCCAAAATGATTGATTTCCTGTTTATATTTCATATTCAGTGCCTGGTCCCCAAACGACCTCGGCAATTTAAGGTGAAATCGTTCCCTGTATATCTTAGTAAATATATAAAGACTCCAAAAGACGATTTTATTCTCACTTCGCCGAGGTCGCGCAGCGGGCGAGGCACAATAAATTTCCAAAATGAACGATTTCATGTTTATATTTCATATCCTGTGCCTCGTCCCCAAACAACCTCGGCGATTTAAGGTGAAATCGTTCCCTGTATATCTTAGTAAATATATAAAGACTCCAAAAGACGATTTTATTCTCACTTCGCCGAGGTCGCGTAGCGGGCGAGGCGCAATAAATTTCCAAAATGTACGATTTCATGTTTATATTTCATATTCAGTGCCTCGTCCCCAAACAACCTCGACGATTTAAGGTGAAATCGTTCCCTGTATAACTTAGCAAATATATGAAGATTCCTATAAGACGAATTTATTCTCATTTTGCCGAGGTTACTTGCGGGAGAGGCGCTGGATTTGAAATGTTGATGATTCAGTAAGTGCTTACTGCTACACAATAATTTAAGTGTGAAATAAGCGTTGAAGAAGATGCGTTATATATTTACGGAATCTTAAGGTTGAGTCCAATGTTACACCTAGATTTCGAGCATCATCAACAATATTTAATTGCACCCTACCTATTTCAACTTATGCCCAAAGACCATGACTGAAGACTTCGCCGCGTTAATGAACAAGCTTAATTTATCAACCTCAGAAATTAATCTGTTAAAGTCAGAATTGATTTGAATATTGAATTATCTATGATATTAAATGCATACATATAATCTTTACAATATCGTAAAACTTTATGTAGATACACAGTATAAATTAAGTACAAAATAGGGCCAAGGACAGAGCCCTGAGGAACTCACAATGACATCAGCATCATCTATCCACCGGAAAATATCATCAGTCACATCCGAAAGGGCCGTTGTACAGCTATACCCGGAGTGAAAATCAGATTGACGTCAGATTGTTCAAACAACTGTCTTGCAATAAATTTTTTGAAGATTTTAGATAAAGAAGACATAATACTGATAGGCCTAAGGTCCTTGAAATTTAAAGGGTTAGCTAGCTTAGGCACTGGAGTAACAAGAGCCACCTTCCATGCATCAGGGAATATCAATGTTTCCATCATGACCCACAGCATTACTTTTAATCGTCTGCAGCAAATCAAAAACCTGCGACTCAGGTATATACACAAAACATAGTGGCTTTACTACAGATGGTAAGATGGTAGATCCATATGTACAGGATGTTCTAAATTCAACCGAATACGAAGGGTAAGAGAGAAACGAAAGAGTAGAGAAAGGAAAATAAGGGAAAGCAGAAATAACAACAACGTAATCACCAATGCAATCTGCAGGAATGCATGAGTTGCTCTGGACTACCTAAAATCTCATCGACAAGAAGACTAGGAAGAAGTTTTTAGTGGTTCGGCTTTCTAAAAACAATAAAAAATGGGTTAGGTTTTACTACGCAGAATTGGGTTGGGTATCATCTTAGAAACGGCAATTTTTAATTAAATTTGATAGATATAATTTTAAAAAAAGGTATGATTTAAACAAAGAATGGACTGATAAATTTTTGAGTACTGGGCTATACCACTAAATGGAGCCCTATCTCTTTAGAATCGGTATTAAAATGTAATGTTTCCAACAATAATTAATTATGTGACATATATATGGTAATACCTTGATACTAATACCATCATGACCCACAGCATTACTTTTAATCGTCTGCAGCAAATCAAAAACCTACGACTTAGGTATATACACAAAACATAGTGGCTTTACTATAGATGGTAAGATGGTAGATCCATATGCACAGTATGTTCCGAAATTGGCGGATAATCTATACTTAGATAATCTATTCTTCGCTTGAACCTGAATCGAAAATCTTAATTTTAAAATCAATGTATTTGAATACTACTGTAAATTTTATCAGTTTAAATCTACGAAAAGTAAAATTTTACTCTTCATTGTTGTATAATTCATATTAAAGTAACATAACAATTATGTACCCAATAAAATTAACATTTTTTTACATCAATTATCTGAACTTTGAGAATGTCCTGATGATGTATAAACCATGGTACAACATTTTGAGATTTTCGCTTTAGAATCAAACGAAAAATGTCAGTATGTATAGAACATCTTGTATATACAGGTGCCCCATATGTATGGAATATAGTATCCATCTTAGTAAACATCCACTATATACAGTATTTACTTTGCCTTAATAAGATGGATGTTTTTTAATTCAGAAAACAAATAAACAACGAATTTCAAACAAATTTCAAACGACAGTTGATTTTTTTTAATATCTACGTACCCTTTCATTGCACTCATTCGATAGAGACTTTCTTTCTCTTTACGACCACGTAAAAAGTTAATACATCTAAACTAAAAAGAAATTTTTGAAAAAAAAATCAATTGTTTATTAAGTTAGTTTCACCAATAACATATATTTGTCTTAACAATTGTATGCCATTTTTTATAAGGTAATAAATGAAAAACTAAAAATGATTCATTTAACAAAAACTGGACGAATATAAATTGTAATTATTGTGATTTAATATGCGAGTTAAAAAGAAGCGACATTTATAATATTACTATTTCCAGAAAAATCTTATTACGTTGCCATAATATAGCTTTATTTAGAAGATCTTTTACGTATAACATGACTCCATGTACAACTCTCTCAAATGTTTAATTTTAGTTTTATTTACTTTTTTTTCTTATCATACTTCAGTTTGCTCGCGTACTGTTAAGATTAGGCATGCAATTATGTTTGTATTTTACCATGATTCAAGGGATCGGTTTAAAAGCAAGGAATGTCTTACGGGACATTCATCTGAAAACCGCCCCTTAAGATCCTTCAAATACATAACTGTACCGTAACTCTCATTATTTATGTTATCTATTATGTTATATTGGGGAATAAATATATTATTATTACAGTAAACCCTCGATATAGCGAACACGCAGGGGAAATGCAGCCGTTCGCTATAATGAGATGTTCGCAATTTCGCTGTAACGAATTTGTTCGTTATATATTATGAATAATAGAGGCATTGAGAGCAAAAGTGGATTAACCCACATATACTATACGTTGGGGTTAATCCGCTTTTGCACTCAACGCCTCAATAATGAATAGGATCTTGGGGTGTTTAGAAATATATTAATATCGATTATGTAATAAGTATATTTGTATTTTGTTCATATTGTAAGTAAAATTTTTTTTTAAGTAATCATTTATGGCGCTTTGCTTTAAAACGGGTTTTGTTCGTCTTAAACATTCTTCAGTAATTTTATTCAAAGACTTCGCGAAACCTTCGGAAATGTTCTCTTCTATATCAGCAAACCTTTAAACTGTGATATAAATAATGAATTCGATAATAAATCAGATGTGGGTTACCTTTGTAAAGTGTAGAGAGCCGTTAAAATTTCAGCTCTTGTAGGGGTTACATTTACCACTTCTTCCTCATCACCTTCATCGCTTTCTTCATTTTCTTTCCATTCTTGGCCTGCATTCACTAATGGTAAATCGATTTAAATTACTTCTGAAGTCACTACCTTACTGTCAATAGTGCAGTATTCATCAAAACTAACTTGTTTAGGTACTGACAAGATGTGTTGATAATTTTCCCAGTCTACATCAGTAAATTCCGCATACAATGCAGACAATAAAAGCATGTAAAGTAAAAGTTACTAAGAAGAACTAATTATCGATGAATGGTTACCATCATTAACTGATTTTCCTCATTTTCTTCTTGAGAGTCAGTTGTCCATGCTTTGTTAAAACAATTTTTTGTAATGTTTGATGTTACTGAATTCCAAGAATCCGACAACGCTCGTATCGCTTATAGAATATTCCATTTCAGATTTTCTTCGTTCGCTTCTATTGCCAAAATTGCTGCTCTTACAAGACGAGCACGATAACGCTTCTTCATGCACGCAATTATGCTTTGATCAAGAGGTTGGAGTGCACTCGCTATGTTAGGTGGAAAATAAATCACCTTCACATTGTCCAAATTGATATCCTTAACATTATGTGCAGTACAATTGTCCATCGTTAGCAATACATTTCTGTTTTGTGCTGCCATGTTTTATTACAATAATGGCATGGTAAATGGGAACGATCTATTTTATTTAAACATCTGGGATTTTTTAACTTTCCTACTATCCACAGATTTAATTTTTCGCTTCCATCTGCATTGCAATATAAAACTGCTGTTACTCTTTCTTTGCTTTTAGTGCCACCATAACACTTTTTACCTTTAAAATCCAAAGTACGGTTTGGCATAAGATTATAAAAAAACACCAGTTTCATCAATGTTAAAAACATGTTTATCAAGATAGGCGTTTCTTATAAATTTCAACTCCCCTCTCCACTCATCTATAGTAAGCACATTAACTTTATTTCCTTCTCCAGATAAGGCGTGGTCTGAAATACCGTGCCTACTCCTAAATCTGTGCAAGCACCCAGATGAAAACTCACATCCTATTATGTTCAATTCAGCAGCGATTGATTTTACCTTATCTTGTATGAATGGTCCTGCTAAGGAAACATTTTTTGTTCTCATTTCGGTAAACCATTCTATTAATTTTTTTTCTAGTTCTGAAAATGCAGGTCTCCTCAACTTTTTACGAGACCTATGTTTACCTGACGTTACGGCACTATCAATACATCCTCCAATACTTCTAATTTCCTTTTTAAAGGAATTGATGTCCTTTTCAAACTCATTTTTTTCAATTAACACTGAACGAACACTTTTTTTCTAAACCTTAACACTTTGTACGCTTTTGAAGACCACACACTTGCATTTTAAACTGCAATACGACTTCGAGTCGATAAACAGTCGATCAGACAAACAAGTTATTCCCCGAATATCATACCTTAGATCTTCGGGGAATACCTCAAGTAGTCTTACATTACCTAGAGAACAAAAAAATTCGTGTTCGCAATAACGATAATAGTTTGTATTAAAATCATACTTATGAGATGAAATAATTGTTCGTAGTTCGTTACCATGAATTTTCGTTATAATGAAAAAAATTGCATATAAAATGTATTGAAGATATTTGTTGCGTAATTTTGATTCGCAATAACGACCATTTCGTTAAATCCATGTTCGCTATATAGGGGGTTTACTGTATTATTATTTATATGTGGACAAAAATGAAAATAGTCTTCAATTCAAGTCGTCTGTCCATATACATTTCTAAAAATTCTATGTGATTAAGTTATGTTTTCTGTCTGGACTGCTGGTGTATATTTATCTCAGCAGCCGTTGTAAGTAATGTCCCGAGTTATTGATTACAACCGCTTGATCTGTTCACGGTCACCTCGGTCGTTTCTTTATCCGGGACTTTCGAGCACCCGAATTAGTATCGTCTGGATGACGGGGTACGTGCACCAACCGACTCGATAAATTGTAAACATTCGAAATGCGACGCGCTAATTAATGTCGACATCATCTGTAGCTGTCGGCAAAGGGGCTTTACTACGATCCCGATCTCATTCTGAAGTACCGCATACCGTTTACCTTACGACATTTATCACCGCTAATCTAGAGCGCTCAGCGGCGCTGTCTATTTGTTTTGGACCGCCATTCATTGTACCCGTGACGACGACGACGACCACGCATACCTTGCGCCCTCTATTTTCGGCGCCAACTAAGAGAATTATGCGCCGTCCCTGCAATAATAACTTTGTACCAAGCTGATGTATTTCGCGTATTAGTTGGACTTACCACACTGGTCAAATTGATATATAACGTAATAATTGATGTGGATAACCAATGTATTAAGTTAACACTAAATTATGGATTTGCGGTTGATAATAATAAGTAAAGAAAATGGGCGCGATTTATTATTTCTGTTATCGTAATAACTCTTAATATTTTGTGTTTTTTTTTGTTCTAATCTCTTATAACCTGTTTATGTTTTGTAGTATGCGATAATTGAGTGCACTCAATTAGAGCAGCTCTTCGGTCTGCGAGCTGCAAGCTCTGGTCGGTGGCCAACGAAAAAAGAGAACGGGCGCGCGCATTCCGTGCCGTTAAAATATTCCCCAAACCGCACCGACGCCGAAACGGGCCGTCTAGACGTCGAGCGTCGTTCGTTCTCTCTATCGACGCCGTCGGCGCATTAGGCGCGTCCCATCAATTACCTCTGTTTGACAAGACGGGGAAATTAGGGGAAACGGAGCTTGATCGTTTTGGACGTCCCGTTTGAGTACCACCATAAAAGACCTCGATCTCATCATCATCAACATCCAAAATAATCAATACATTAAAAATGTTGTTAATACAGTCCTGCTTCGCCACATACACATACAAAGCAGTAGGAAAATTTTAATAACGACGAAACAAATTTGGAAACGTAGTCGTGTGTGCTGCCGTACGAACAAAGGCGTCCCGGGTTATACTTTTGCCCCTACACGAAACGGTTTATCTGCCACGAGAGGCGGCAGGTGACTCATTCTGTGATATTTTCAAGTGTCCCGATTTGGGGTGCGAGCACCCGAGTAGGTTGTGAAACGTGCGAACAAAAGCTCTCAACCGCACCGTAAAATATCCTACCGCTAATTCCTTTTTGTTTTTATTTGATTTTTTTATCTTGCTTTTTGGAGCATATGGTGCTGTTGCTGTTGTCTGCACGTCCAATTAGTTACACACCTTGCTTCTTTAAAATGTCGACGACCCAACAAAAATAAAACTACACAGACAGTTTTTTTGATCAACCTTATTGTTACAATTCTTATTGCAATTAATAAGATTCATTATTTTCTTCTTCCAAAAATAATGTATTATTACTAATTATGTGGGTAAAGTAGTTATTAATCTGAGATTTCATAAATAATACTGAAAACATCAATTTTCAATTACTTATTTCAAAAAGCACAGTCATCGAATGTTACAATAATCATTGGATCTTAAAGTTATTGGACATATGTTTATTGTAATACATTGCTGCTGAAACATGATTCTGGTGAAGAATGTGTTTATGGCATAAAGTATTTATTTTTTCATCTTCATCCAATCCATATATCCTATCATTTGCTTCTTCAACACCCTGTATCACATTCCGTTCACTCTTAACACCCTCGATCGCGTTCCCGTCACTCTCAATCATATATGTTGCAATTACGTCGCCCTCAACACTATATGCCATATAAAAAAATTAATTGAACCGTCTATCTCCTTTAGGGCCATTTTTACCACCTCTTAATATATTTATCTAACAGTTAAAACCGGTTGGTGAAAGTGGGATTTAATATTAAACAAGCTTCCTCGTTTGCAATTAAAACGGTAGGAGGGCGAAAACTTACTTTATGGCCTGGATGTTTAATACTAAAACAAGCAATATCTCTGAAAGAAGATTTACCTTTCTGGATTTCCTGAATCACCAACAACTGATTCAAGAACAATTGATTCTGGGATCATATAAACTAACTATTTAGAACAAAAACGAAGTACCGGTTGTGCTGTGGGCAATAGATTAAAAAATCCTGGGAAGAGCAACCAATCGGTAGGATGCAAAATCAAGAAAACAGCTTCCTTTTTTCGAAATACAACCTTTCGCAATAATTTATTGCTTCATCAGGGAACACTACAATATTACAACAATAGATGAGCAAAATTACAAAAAAATCTTTAAATTTAAGTTTCTTTAATTCTATTTACAATGGAAGTTAGAAGAAAGTTGACTTCAAAATCAACAATTTGAATATCAAATAGTTTTTTTGTTTTGAATAGTGTTGATAATTAGGAAACTGTAAATTGAACTTATCCCTTCTGTATCCGTTCTAAAATACACTGAATTTGTGTCTTTATTAATGTAAACCACTTCTAGAAAGAGACTTTTATTATAAACCGACTCTCTGTCTAAAATCTTAGCGATGTTAAAATCAAAATGGTGACCTTCCTTATCATCATGGTAGACTAGAGCACTTCTATTCTTATATCTACCCCCACAATCATTCCGATGTTCTTTAAGTCTATTCCCGAAATACTGCGCAGTCATACCAATGTACGTTCACAATTAACGCAAGGAATAAAGTAAATGATGTTAGATTGTTGTCAAATAGGAACGCTGTCCTTGGTTAAGTGGTAAGCAATTATATCTAGCAAATTTAATATTGAACTGATCAAAAAAGGAGATAAACCTAGATGTAAAGCCTCTGATGAAAGGTACTTTTACATATTCAAGCTGTGATGTTGCTTCAACAACATCCGACCCTTGGTCACCATCAACACGATTTATAGAAGCTACTAAAGAATGATGAATGATGACGCGGTGGATAACCGTTATTAACAAAAACATTCATCAGTATTCCTTGATAAAACAATAAATTATTGCGAAAGCTTGGATTTTGAAAAAAGGAAGCTGTATTCTTGATTTTGCATCCTACCCATTGGTTGCTCCTCCCAGAATTTTATAGTCTATTAACTATTTAGATTTGCAATTTTAAAATTATAGCCATTCGGCACAGTGCAGTTAATGGGTAACCATAACGCCATTTTGGTGTTGGATAATAATCATATCTTACTTTAATATGTCATAACGAATTTCGCAAAGAATCACAGACCTTATCAAAACCTTTAATAAAATGATTTGCAGTAGCACTGATGATATTCAGGATAATTTATCATGTGAACATTACCCAGAATTTGGTGGCAATACAGCCATCTCGTCAACACGCTAATTATGCTATCCAATAACTGTCAGTGTCCAATAATTGTATGGTTTACCATTTGTGGTTAATCACAATACTTATTATTGGAATTATTGATAAAGGAATAAAAAATCTAGGTATGGTCCAAACTTGGAAGTATTATAAAACTTTAAAATGCAGGATGTTTAAAGATCGTGGTGAGATAGTACACTTGAGAGTTAAATTTATAGAGATACTGAAGTTTGATTATTTCATAACTTCAAATTTTCATCATTAATTTATCTCAACAGATTGTACGTTAATCATAAAGTGCTTCTTATAATCGCAAAATTTTGGTAACTAATAGTATATACTGCTTAACATTTTGTAATGGGATAAATTGTACCAACCGGAAGCAAAGGAGACATCTAACTACTCTTAAAAACAGAAGGTTTCGTGCTGTATAGATTTACCAAATATCAAATTTGCAGTATTTGTAGTTTAAAAGAAATGCATACAATCCCAACAAAATTGGACATCCTGCATCCCGAAAGCGGTACTCTATGGTCGGTTCCAAGTCACAGAGACATTGAGAGCAATAAGTTGGTGGACAAGCTAGCCAAAGACAGAGAGCGAAAATAATCTTTATTGGATTCCTAATTTTGTGAACTACAAAACAGTTACATATATAAGAGTTTTATTGTATACAATAACATGCATCTCCCGCCTTCACCTTCCTTTTCTAGAATCCACTTCCTGTCTAAACCCCCACAATCCCCCCACAGCCTAGGCCATAATCGTTTCCCCTCTCCCCTCACCTTCAAGATCCACCAAAAATGTAGAGAGACGTTATCAGTGGATAGATCTTGCAAAATGAACACAAAAATTTCGTATAAACAAGGGTCGATAAACGCTTTCTTTTGTAGATACAATGTTCCAATTTTTAAATAGATTTTTTTAAATATTACATGTATACAGAGTTCTTTTTTTTGCATGAGAAAGGTTTCTTCGACATTCTCTGTACCTTTTAAATAAAAAGGGTACTATTATCAATATGTTCTAAATTTGATCAGATTTTATTATTAAATATAGACCACATTTTTTAGAGAATAGTTAAAATAATACGTGTTATGGAAACAAAGTTAGTAAATTAACTAATGGTTCACTTTATTAATATTTTTCAATCTGAATTATACAAAAATAAGATTAAAGAAATTGTTAAAAAATGTATTAACGAACAACTTTTCTGTATTTTGATAGGAAAGGTACACATAATAAGATTTTTATTCAAAAAGGCAAAAATTATATTGTCAGAAATGTTATGGTTATTTTAATATGTAAAGAATACGTGGTAAAGTGTCCTCTACCAGCTGACTGTTACTGAC
Source organism: Onthophagus sagittarius (assembly GCA_036711965.1). Taxonomy (NCBI): domain Eukaryota; kingdom Metazoa; phylum Arthropoda; class Insecta; order Coleoptera; family Scarabaeidae; genus Onthophagus; species Onthophagus sagittarius. Next base: position 10,730,934 of record JASERS010000003.1, read on the forward strand.
ATCATAATCATTTTTCTTGTGCCAAAAAACCTCCACATTCCAAATTTGAGTCTAATCGATTGAAATTCGTATGTAATATAAAAAATAATCGAAAATATTATGTGAACACCCTGTATCTGCAAAACAAAGCATTTGTCGATCTATGCTTATATGAAATTCTTATGTTAAGACCTATTGAGTGTTAAAGTCTTGCTACAAAAACATGAAACTCCTGCATGTGCGGTTACAAAAAAAATGTCCGCTTATTAGAGCTTTCCGCATCCCAGAGCTTTACACTATACAGGGTGATTCATTAGCACTATGACAAACTTTGGCAGATGAAAGGTGATGCGATTTAATAGGAAATATTCGCAACAATAATTATGAAACACAAATACAAAGTTAGCTGTGATACCAAAGCTGAGTTCTTTATATCAAACATTTCAATTTACTCTATTCTGTGTGTTCCAAAGTTTATAATTATCAGAGTTTTGATCGAAAACGGAAATCATGTATAACTACGAAGAATATACGACTGAAGAATATGCAGATATTATTTTTGTATACGAGCGTGGCAACGGAAACGCTCAGCAAGCAGCAAGAGAATACCTTCGTAAGCTTCCAAACAGACATCGACCTGTCCATACAGTGTTTAGTGCATCATTTCCCAAACTAAGAGAAACAGGTAAACCCGCTCCACCACATTCCGTTCATCCCCATGAAGTGAATATACAAAATGAAGAACCTGTATTTGATTTAGTACTTGACGACCCTTCAATTAGTAGTCAGCGAGTATAGCGAGTATGTTACAAATATCCCAAAGTATTGTATGGCGTGTATTGAATCGAGAAATGTTACATCCGCTTCATCGCCAAAATGTTCAAGCATTACATCCTGGAGATACTGAGCAACGCTTAGCATTTTGCCACTGGATTATTCAGCAACATGCTCAAAATTATAATTTCATTTCCCAAGTTCTGTGGTCTGATGAAGCGTGTTTCACTAGAAACGGCATAAATAATTATCATAACAAACATGTGTGGTCTTTGCAAAATACACATGCAATTAGACCAGGAAAATTTCAGCAACGGTTTAGTGTAAACGTTTGGGGTAGCATTTTTAATAATTCTTTACTACCTGCATTGGTGATAAATGAACGCTTAAATGCAGATATGTACAGAAATTTCTTGGAAAAAAACCTTTTCGGTTTTATCGACGACGTACCGCTTAACATCGTTCAAAGTATGTGGTATCAGCACGATGGTGCACCACCACATCGAGGAAGAATACAATCTTGGTTACATGAGCATTTTGCAAACAAATAGATTGGCAATGGAGGTCCAATAGTCTGGCCACCACGATCCCCAAATCTAAATCCGCTGTATTATTATTTCTGGAAACACATGAAGCAGCTTGTGTACCATGTAGAAATTACTACCCGTCAGCAACTACTGGGCAGAATTCAAGATGCAGCTAATAGCATATGAAATGATCCAAATATCATACGTCGTGTGACAGAATCTTTACTTCGCCGATGTGAGACGTGCATTTAAGCTGAAGGCGGACAATTCGAACAATTTTTGTAATTTTTAAACTTATATGTTACATTTTCATTTGCCTATTAAACTGTGTACAATTTTCAAAGGCTTATAATATCTTCTCCTTAGAATCGCATCACCTTTCATCTGCCAAAGTTTGTCATAGAGCTAATAAATCACCCTGTATAAGTATTACAACTTAAAAATATATCATAACGTATTTTATCTTTGTTATTTGTTTTTTAATTTCTAACAATTTTAGAATAATTCGACAATAATATCTTTTTGACCAAGATTTTCAATTAATTTGCTTCTGTACATCGTTTTAAAACCCCCTTTATTTATTTTTTTGTATTATTGTTTATTGATGGTATTAGAAACGATATATCTTGGGTAACTTAAATCATTTTACCTCTGTTAGTCGCTCCAATAACCATAACGATTGTAAGAAGAATGCGGGACCATTGTATTGTGTAGCGCTTCGCCCCAAGGTGAGCGCATTCACTCTCGTTTGTTTATAATTGCAAGCTAGCGCAGATAGTGGTAGTTGTTTATTATTAAACGACTAGTGCCAGGTAATTATCGATTCCGAAATGAATCACGCAGGAAGCGTCTCTGTGACTGTACGGGTTTATTGCGAACCGCTTCCTATGGTGGGAACGTTTCTTGTACTATTTGAATTATGAACATTTTTCCTGTTAACGTTTGCACGCGGTCATTAAATCGTTGATCGTAAATTAGATTTTCTAAGAAATGGATTAAGAATGTGTTTTTAGGTTGAATTTTTTTGGCGCCTTTAATGATTTTTTTTATGATGGTTTGCTTGTTAGGCTAAAGCCTATCCTGTTTGTGATTTATTCTCTTCGGTCGCACAAACGGCCGTCTCGCAGAGGCGCCAAATAGTTTATCCGGTGGTAGGTATGCGGCATTCCTGGTCGCTTATTTTTAGCAGGACTCCTCCTAAATTATCCCATACGGGTGTAGGCATTCGGCGGGACTCGCGCTCGTCCCTTTCAACTACGAAGAAAAACGCCGCCTCGCTACGTCGAAATTATTTGTGTCAGCCCTACTTACGGTTCATGCACAGATTTACAGCTGCGACCGCCAGCGCGGAAGCAACCTAAATATGACGGGCATTTACCACTCGTTAAAGATATTTCAACACCACCGGCAATTAGCCTCCCGCCCGTCGGTTTTGTCGATCGGCGTAGCGGACTTTAAGCGCGATCCGTCAACAGAACGTAATGGAGTTCGCCGTATTTCACTTCCATTTGAAATTATTTGATCAATTCTGACGGCTCAATGGCCATAATTAAAGCTTTTCTAAAATTGCAATCCAAAGTACAACTATATCCTTTCAACGCAATATCTCACATCTAATTTATGATATTTTCAATGTTTTGATTCGATGATTAATTTAAAGCTTTTTAGAAATTGCGTTTTGTGTGACATAGCCTTAACCCAAGATTCCTAGAAGTTTTATCACATCATATATTGTCCGCACGTTGCGAACAGATGGACAAGGTCAAACAATAAAAGACAAAATAGTTCTCGACGCGATGCGGCGGGCATCATTAATTGTAGCTTCGTAAAAAAGTAATTACTCGACGCGGAACAGCTTTCTTTGTCATCCCGGGGATGGATCCGCTTTGTTCGTAATGAAGGCGTTAGGGGCCGTCGCGGTCACGCTCCGTCCATCGGCGGTGACCTTGGTTCCGATGGCGGAGGGCTTCAGCGCGAAAGAAGAGGTTCTTTCGCTTCGGAAAATTTCTTCTTCCCAGCGACGTACTTTAACCCAGGAAGTCGTGGCGTACCGACGACGTCGCCGCTTCGGACGGTGATCTCAAATTACGACGGCTGCACGAAACCGATCCGGCGGACGCGGACGCGGACGCGAACGCGTAATTGGATGGCCATCATCGAGGGAAACGGCCGCGAGATGGCGCCGCGATAACTCCGGACCGCGACTTTGTACGTGTATGTTGTTTTGTTGTCGTAACTACTCGAACGTTTACTGTTTTTCGCTATAAAAAGGTCACTAAACTGTTAAAACGTTAAAGAAAACTGTTTAAAAAATGTTAACGCACTTAAAAAAGATGTTATCCATGCGGTGATAACAACAAACTTTTATCCCTAGTTTCTTATCTACATTACTTAAATTAAATATCGGGTAAGCGGATCTACCAATCTTGCACCATCACCCTAAAGATCTCTTACACCCGGATAGATAAAGTTATCCAATTGCACAGTGCAGTCCAATGCTCTTAACGAACACTGTTCTTGGTAAAAATTTTGCAGATTCTTTGCAGTCTGATAACGCACGGCGAAACCAAAACTTTCTAGATCTAGTGTTAGTGCTAGTTTTAATTTTTGTTTATCCCTAGATTGTTTTAAATTCTTTTGGAACTCAATGTATTAATTAATTAATACTAGATCTACAACCCAAATTCTGAACTAGAACTCACTTGGCATAGAAATATCATAAATCCTAATGTTTCTAGTTGCAGGTCTAGTATTAGTTCTGAAGCTATGTTGGGTTAGGTTTGGTTCCGTCTTGACGAGGAACTAGGTCTAATGTTAGCTTTAGTATTAGTACTAGCTCCAATTTTGCTGTTATCCGGTTTTAGATTATTGAATACTTGTATCAAACTAAAACTAGAATGATAATGAACTAGAATGGTGTTAGATAAGTTTAGATTTTCAGTTTTATAAGCAGCACAGTTGTCTAAAGTTAAAAGAATAGAACGATGTTGGGCGATCATTTTCTGATTTAGTTTAAGTAGCCATTCTTGAAACGTTTGTGCATCTATCCATGATAACACATGATGAGTATAATCATACGGTAACTGGGAGACCTTGACATTTGGCATGGACAATAGTCTATTAATTTATTTATTTATTCGGGATACAAACAGGGTTCCCCCCACAATAGTATCCTCTAACAGAATACATTCAGTAACAACATAAAAGAAATCAGTGAATTAACAACCAAACAATTCCACATAAAAATCTGGTAACAGTAAAAATAAGTAACACACTCTAGATAAAGTAAAATAAAAAAATAGCGTTCTCAGTTAATAATACAAGCCAGATTGAACACGAATATATTCAATGACATATACTCAAACTTAATACACTCTTGCGGAAAGACAGAGCAATGACGATTATAACAAATTAGTAATAGAAGCAGGCAACCGGAAAAGACATTGATCTCGAGTGGGATAGCTGGGAATTAAAAAAGGAATATGTCTCAGAAGCTCTGGCGAGTCAACGAAGCCGTTCGTTAGCCTGAACAAAAACATTAAGTCAGTAGCAGTACGACGTCCACGCAGTGTACATAAACCAAATACAGTGCACCTCTGCTAGTAGGAGCAATAAGGCAATGCGAATTTGTGAGCTAGATATCTCACAAATCTGACCTGCAAGGCCTCAATGCGATCAATGTACACAGCGTATGCAGGATTCCAAACAACTGAAGCAAAATTAAGAATGCTGTTCACATAACCCATGTACAAAGATATGATGCACTGTAGATTGGTAAATGATTTTGACAACCTAATAATAAAACCTAGGCTTCTGTTCGCCCTGCTAATTAGTTCTTCTACATGATAGAAGAATAATACTATCTATACTTACTTTACTTTAGATGACACACTTAAAGGACTAGGACCAAAGCTGTAGTTACGATTTATAGTGTATCTCTTTCTGGTGAAAGCTATTTGACTGCGTTTACCATAGTCTATAAAGAGATAATTATTTTCGGTTTAAATCCATTTGAAGTTTATCGCAATCAGAAGAAGATTCAATCTTGGAAAATATTTTACAATCATTTGCATATAGCAAAAAATTACTATTTTGAAAGCAGTCATAGATATCATTTATATAAGCCACAAATAGAACCGGACCCAAGTAACTACCCTGAGGCACTCCTGAGGTGACTGGAAAATAGTTAGATAAGTAATTATTAATTTTTACAACCTGGCACCTATCAGATATATAAGGTGCTAACCACATTAATAACCCATCAGTCAAGTCAAATCTATGTAATTTAGTCAGAAGTACCTCATGATGCAACCTATCAAAGGCCTTATTAAAATCGGTGTAAATCGCGTCGACCTGATGATTTTCATTCAGACAAGTTTGAATGTAGTTTACATAGGATACGAGATTGGATTCCACAGATCGGCCACGGATAAAACGGAATTGAACGGTATATTTTATCATAAACATTTTTTTCGAAAACCTTAAATAAAATGGAGAGAATAGAAATTGAACGGTAATTTGAAACACAATTTCTAGTTTCACTCTTATAGATGGGAAGTACAAATGCTTTTTTCCACTCTAATGGAAGTACTGAGTGCGCCAATGATCGACTAAAGATTATAAAGAGCGGTTCAGCCAGTTCAGATGCGCATGGCTTTAGGAAAATACCTGGCAACCCGTCAGGACCCGAACTGGAGGAACTATTGATTGATTAATACTTTAAATGGAATTTGCTTTAATTGATAATAACATTCGACCACAGGTTTGAAGTGATACTGATGTCCAAACCAAAGAGAGAAACTATGACTCAAGCTACAGCATTCAACCACCAAACGACGAGCAACCTAGTTTTAGATTTATTTTTTGGATTTTGTGGAGAATTTTTAAAAAAAGTTTGTCCAGAACAGACTAATTGCATCTATGTTGAATATATTCTATTCCTTTCTTCTATTCCTGGATAAAGAGATGAATGGATGATGTATCAGCAATTGCCGTCCTTCTAATTTCAGCGATACTATCTCAATTACAACGACTTTTGAAACTGCTAAACCAGGATTGTGTACTACCTTTAACATTTCATCTGTGACTTTCTTCCCAGCTTTTATCTTTCAAAATTTAACATAACTTGAGACTACACTGTGATTATCAGTGTAGTCCTGTTCTGATTAACAGGACAATTTTTCACTCTTACTTGATATCACACAATATTTTTTAACATTTAAAATCGTCATGGTATTAACGGTAAAATACCATGAATAAAACCATAAATTTACAAATGATACTTGAATGCAAAGGTTGAGTATTTTTAAGGCTCCGAGTAACTTTTTGAAATCTTTTCTTTATGTTTTATAATAGTTCTGACTGTTGATTCCGAACTTCTTGAAATTTCTTTGCCAATTCATAAAATTGAGTTTTTGCATCGAACTCTTGTGACTTCGTTTCCTGTTTGATGCAAATTAATCGGTATCCGTTCTATTTCACTAGGATGATATATTTACAAAAGGTACAGTCTTTCACAGTTAGCTCAGTAAGACATTGGAATTGTAATTAATGATTCTGTGTGCAACAAACACGTTCGAACCTGTTGTTAAACCATATGTTATGGTGTACTCCAAATTTACGTAAAACGGGGTAGCGTAAGTTGGAGTAACATTGTAGTATTTTTGTAATATGTATTTGGCAATGCAAATACAGGTTTTTTTTGTTACCGTATAATATTGTCCATATTTCCGGGATATTACTACATATTTTGATCAATTTTACACAAATTTATATTGCTTACTTTTGTTACATATAAATCTGGATCTTAGTAATGTTCTTCGCCCCTCCCTCTAGAATGATTATATATCAATAGCAAATACTGTTAGTACAGTTAGTACTCAGGCTGTAAACTGGCTTATTGCAAAGTGTCTGAAAGTATACTCCTCCCATGATTTCCTCTTCGGTGTTTAATCTATCTGTGAACATGCAAATATCTGCTTCAACCAAAGAATCTTCACTTTCAACCCAAGACTGCTGTTCATGCTATTTAATCTGGTATTGAGCATTAAACAGTAACAATGACACGCGTCAAATCTGGCTGATAGTATCTTCCGCAACCTTTTGGTAAAACAGGTCGAAACAAATTTGAACATACGAGTGAACGTCGTTTTACACCGTGTTTCCGTTTCAAGAGACACTGGCGTAAGAAAATGTAATGGACTCACTAGTTCACTTTGGAAAATTTCTTCCAACGCCATTTGCTTTGATTTTTGTTTTCTTTTTTGTAGCCTCATAGTATAAAGTCGAACGGCATCTAGGACACTTCTTTTAATATTTGCGCATAGATTGAAATTCCCATCTATCTTGCAGAGCTCATCTGTACCATTCTATAGAGGAAAGGATACGATTTAGATTAGCCATTTTTAGAATTTCCTATCATTTTCTTCCTCATCCTCCTCTCCCTTTTGGGATTTTTTGATTGAGGGTAATTATACGCCACCATCAAATCTTCTAATTCTTGTTTTGAGAATTGATTTTGAGTTGTTACATCTTCAAATCCATATTCGTATGTAAGCTTGATGTTGTCTTCGTTTATCTTAATGTTATCTACCTTTTCTACACTTACACATTGTATAAATCCAGGCAGAAGTTTACGCCAAACGCCGGTTAATCGCTTGTCACTTCGTCTCAAACAGACTTCATATTTTTGATTTCTAATCCATGGTTTCTAATGCGGAGATTGTGTTGGGAAGCATGTAATTTATCTTGACGTCCAATCCCATGTCTAAGCTGTCAAGATTATGCAGATGTTCTGGGGAATTGTGTAATAGGATTATTTTCCTTGGCAGGTAGGGCAACCCTAGCCTTTTTTATTTCATTTCCAAAAAATTAATAGGGAGCTTTATTCATTTGATACCAAAAGAACAGTTAGTCAATCATTCTGACTTTAACTTCAGTTCTTCTCGCGAAATAAATGTTCTCGATGAAAATTTCTTCCAATAGAGTCCTTCATCAAAATTGAAGATATGTAAATGTAACAAGATGTTCACTGTGTAAAATTATGTTTGCTACTAGAATCGAAACTCTGACCACCGTGTTGTGAATCGGCGTAAATTGAATCAATGCAAAACGACGTTTACCTGTATTGCCTAAATCTGTAAATTTTATCATTTTCTCTATAAGCACATGCAACGGAGTTAGACCAAGTATAACGTCTATTGCTAAAGTTGACGTAATGCTTATCGCACCAGAGATGGTCGGTCTGATGGCACGACTGAATTCGTGAAAGCTCATTTCCACAAAGTCTACGGCAAGTCCACAAGGATAGGCTAGCTTTGTGTAAAACTCCCTGCAAATGTCTATTCTAGGAGAGGGTTCTATTTACGCTTACTCATAGATATTTAACTTTCTTTGAGAAAGGAATTTCTTCGTCTTAGGTTGTACGGCAAATTAATCCATAAAACTTCCGGTTCCTGATGAAAGGTAGAACGATTGCTTTTTGCTGGTTTTTGTGGCCCTTACACCACGTGCAAATAGTTTGTTATTTACTTTATTACAACATCTTGTTTATTATTGCAGGTAATGGAAAACTAAATGCTAAAGTAAATCCTAAATACGGGTTTTCGTCTACTGATATGTTGATACTAACAAGATCAATAAAAAATGAAGAACACCGCTCCTTTGTCAAGCTTCCTGTAATGCACTATTAGAAAGTGATATGATTTTAAAGTTTTCTCCTCTTCATATAAGAAAGTTAAGAGCGACAGCAATTAAATGTTTATGTTATAACTTAAAAACCATCAATGTTATAGAAGAAAGTTTGAGATAAAGCTTTCGTCATATGACAGCGGAAAACGTTCTGCATAGTTATCATTGTATTTTAGAAGCGCCATCTATTTCTTTTAATTGTTAAATAAACATTTTTAAATGTTATTCCTCTCGACAAGATACTTAAGTTTGTTTGAAGCATTATTTTATTGCACGAATATTACGTATAATAGAAATTCAAAGTGCTACCAGGAAACATCGAAATTCACATCAAGTAGACTGGCAATATCAAGCCAGAAGAGATGGCAATTGTTTTAGTATCCATATCTGTCAGAATTTGCTATAGCTGTAAATTTATTCATTATAATTCATAAATTAAATTTGGAAAGACTACGATATTACAAATAAACGATTTTTATTTATGGAGAACCTACAGTTTGAACCGAACTTGTACCCATAGGATATTTTGGCAGATATGGATATTAAAACAACTGCCATCTACCAAGGCCGTCTTAATATTTCCAGGTTGTATTTATTATATTAAACAAAAAAAAATGTAATAAAAACTAGATTACTTAGTGATGAAGAGAAGATATGCATCCGTTAAAAAAACTTATTTAATGATCTAAAACTATTTTAGATAAAATCGATGGTTTATGAGATATAATTTATGAGTATTAAGACTGATTTAGCATGACGCCGATAATTAAGATGATTGAGAAATTTCGGTTTAGTAAATCAATTATTCGGTCTTCTTCATTTTTTCTTTGTATCAACATATCGACAGAATTAAAGTCAGATTTAGAATTTAGATAAAGAGAAAATAAAGCTTTAATATGGTGTATTTAGTTTTTCGCTATCTATAATAATAAGGAAAATATCAGCTAATAAACTAGATAGGAAATTACGAGTAAAAATTTGTGGCTATATATCATCGCACGGGTTAAGATGTTTCGTGTTGAATGATATAGTATTTTCATAAACGAATTATTTCCTCCCACATATGTAAATGAATCCTTAGAGTGAGTTAAATAAATGATTGGTTAGAATGAATGGTGTGTATCGACCGGAAGACAACTCTATTGCAATTTCCTCGGTGATATTGCTCCATCAAATCGTCGTATCGCTCTTAAAGCAGCGCCCACAGACGACTCAATCTCTAACACATAACCATAAACCAAACAAGAGAGCTTGGTCTTGGTGCTGCTCGCATTCTTCTTGCGTTCTTTGCGAGAGTTATCTCCCCGCCACAATAAATTCGAGCCGGCTCTTAAACTGATTTATGGAACTATTTGCCCACGGAAGTTAACCTAAATAGTTCTGAATCGCGATAATTTCATAACGTTCCCGGCTGGCTGATAAACGCGCAGCCAGCCCGAGGCTTCGCGTAATTTACACCTTTGGCCGCATTCAAAGCCGAAACAATTTGCTTATTGTTAGCCGTTCTGTTCCGGCCAATTATCTCAAATAGTTTCAAGTGGCCGGTTTATGGACCAACTCCATTTGCACGTCGAATTGTTTGATGGACGCTTTGTTAGGAACGAAGAAGAAAGGGGCAATTGCGTGGGCTGCGAAGAACTAACAGAGTTACGGACGCGAGTTGCGTTTGAACCGGACAGGATGCATCAGTCAAGACGTTAGGAATAACAGGAGCCCATCTGTACGTGTCTGTTTCAAAAAGCGCACGCCGGCTTATGAGGCAATTTATATTGCGCCAGTTAGAGATGCTAAGAGAAGGATGTTTTAACGCAATATTCTTAAAGAGGACTTTGTACAACATCCGCTGCTTTAATTATTCTATGTTTACACAATAAAAAGTCTTTCTAATTTTTTAAGCAAATCTTTTATTTAACAGTTACTGCGTATAACTCGGTTTAAGTAGCAAAAGTAAATCCTTGTGTTTTCATGCGTTTAATGGAAGCTTCGTTTCTATAAACTTTACAGTTAACTTTTATGGCCGCTTAAAATGGCACATGGCGGGATTTGACTTTTACGGTAAAATACCTAATTAGAAGCTGCTTGATTTAACGTTCTTAAAGTACTATTTATAACAACGAATTTTACTGTTTAATTTAATATCTGTTTATATGTTTATGGCTTTTATGTATTTACCCTTCAACCTAGATATTTAGTAAAGCCAACGATAAATGCCCACTTGTATAAACATTTATCTTTGATATCTTGTTATCGTTGTTAAAATATAAGCTGTACGCGAGATTACCTAATTATCAACATATTTACTCGGTTTATACACAACTAATGAACGTTGATAATATGAAAACCTTAAAATTATTTAAAATGGAGATTTTTGTTCCGCGTCATTTCATTTACGCTGACTAAACCCACTAAATATGTATTTCGTCATTGAGACATCCGAAATTTTTTATTTTTTATACCTTGAAAACAAGATCCTAAATACACACAAGTTGTCTTCGATGATCACTCATTAATGTTTATTTTGCGCTCACTCAACAAACTTAAAGTTATTAATATTAATACATTGACCTTTTCCTTGTTATGGTAAATGTTAACGAGTTCTTTTTCGATGATTTCAGGGGTAAATTTGCGACAGTCCGACGCGCCAATCACAAAACGACGGGCGTTCAGTACGCGGCAAAGTACATAAAGAAAAGGCGCCGAGCCGTCGACATGACGCCCGAAATTTACCACGAGATCTCGGTGTTGCGAAAGTGCGCCCCATGCGGCCGCGTCGTTCGCCTTCACGAGGTCTACGAAACGAATTCGGATGTTGTCTTGGTGCTGGAGCTAGCTGCTGGCGGCGAACTTCAGCGCATCTTCGATACGGACCACTGCCTAAACGAGGTCGAGGCGAGACGCGCAATGCGACAAATCCTCGAGGGACTTGGTTATCTTCACGAAAGGAATATAGCGCATCTCGATCTCAAACCCCAAAACTTATTACTAACCGTTGAGGACTCTTGCGACGACATCAAACTTTGCGACTTTGGCGTATCTAGGCTTCTGGCACCTGGAGCAGAAGTACGAGCATTATTAGGTAGGTTATAAAATTAAAATCGAAACTTTGTGATTGATTGAGTGAACCCTTTCTAGGTACTCCAGATTACGTGGCACCTGAGGTCTTAAGTTACGAGCCAATCAGTCTGGCGACCGACATTTGGTCAGTGGGCGTTTTAGCCTACGTCCTGTTATCCGGTTACACGCCATTCGGAGGGGATACTAAACAACAGACATATCTCAACATATCGCAGTGCATACTGACCTTCGAACCCGACCACTTCGGCGACGTATCTACGGCCGCTATAGACTTCATCAAATCCAGCCTTCTAGTTAATCCCAGGTAAGCAAAATTATCACAAAACTGACCATAAAAATTCTTTCATAGGCGCAGGAATTTAAATGCTATCTCAAATTGTCATAATAAAGTTTAAAATAATACTAAAACGTTGTGCATTAGCTCTATATCTTGTCAATAATTCTTGAACCCTTCAGTATACTTAACGCGTCTACCCTTTAGTACGCTTGATGCGCCAGGTTTACAATTTTCTACAAATTCAAATAATTGCCGAATAGATGCTACAGCTTATCAAATTTGAATCTTTCTGCTCCTTTAGTTTTATTGTCAAACCTTATACATCTAAGTAGGTATTAACATTTTTTGATAGAAGAGACTAAAAATATGTACTCCATCATCGTTACTTATCCATAAATGGTTTATAATGAGGCTGTTCGCTTAAAATGTTCCAGTATCATAAAAGAATCCATTAAAAGGTTGTGGTTGGGTGAAAATCACTATCTCGTGAGTAATTCTCGGCCAACTTCATATTTTTGATATCTAATCCATGGTTTCTAATGCGGAGATTGTGTTGGGAAGCATGTAATTTACCTTGACGTCCAATCCCATGTCTAAGCTGTCAAGATTATGCAGATGTTCTGGGGAATTGTGTAATAGGATTATTTTCCTTGGCAGGTAGGACAACCCTAGCCTTTTTTATTCCATTTCCAAAAAATTAATAGGGAGCTTTATTCATTTGATACCAAAAGAACAGTTAGTCAATCATTCTGACTTTAACTTCAGGAGTTCTTCTCGCGAAATAAATGTTCTCGATGAAAATTTCTTCCAATAGAGTCCTTCATCAAAATTGAAGATATGTAAATGTATCAAGATGTGTCACTGTGTAAAATTATGTTTGCTACTAGAATCGAAACTCTGACCACCGTGTTGTGAATCATAAATTGATTCAATGCAAAATGACATTTACCTGTATTGCCTAAATCTGTAAATTTTATCATTTTCTCTATAAGCACATGCAACGGAGTTAGACCAAGTATAACGTCTATTGCTAAAGTTGACGTAATGCTTATCGCACCGGAGATGGTCGGTCTGATGGCACGACTGAATTCGTGAAAGCTCACTGATTACTGTAGCATGTCAGACTTTCCACAGTCATATAGAGCCAGTACAGTCCTTCGGTAAATCTTTTCCACAAAGTCTACGGAAAGTCCTCAAGGATAGTCTAGTTTTGTGTAAAACTCCCTGCAAATGTCTTTTCTAGGAGAGGGTTCTATTTACGCTTACTCATAGATATTTAACTTCCTTTGAGAAAGGAATTTCTTCGTCTTAGGTTGTACGGCAAATTAATCCATAAAACTTCCGGTTCCTGATGAAAGGTACAACGATTGCTTTTTGCTGGTTTTTGTGGCCCTTACACCACGTGCAAATAGTTTGTTATTTATTTTATTACAATGTCTTGTTTATTATTGCAGGTAATGGAAAACTAAATGCTAAACTAAATCCTAAATACGGATTTTCGTCTACTGATATGTTGATACTAACAAGATCAATAAAAAATGAAGAACACCGCTCCTTTGTCAAGCTTCCTGTAATGCACTATTAGAAAGTGATATGATTTTAAAGTTTTCTCCTCTTCATATAAGAAAGTTAAGAGCAACAGCAATTAAATGTTTATGTTATAACTTAAAAACCATCAATGTTATAGAAGAAAGTTTGACATAAAGCTTTCGTCATATGACAGCGGAAAACGTTCTGCATAGTTATCATTGTATTTTAGAAGCGCCATCTATTTCTTTTAATTGTTAAATAAACATTTTTAAATATTATTCCTCGCGACAAGATACTTAAGTTTGTTTGAAGCATTATTTTATTGCACGAATATTACGTATAATAGAAATTCAAAGTGCTACCAGGAAACATCGAAATTCACATCAAGTAGACTGGCATTATCAAGCCAGAAGAGATGGCAATTGTTTTAGTATCCTTGATGCGCCAGGTTTACAATTTTTTACAAATTCAAATAATTGCCGAATAGATGCTACAGCTTACCAAATTTGAATCTTTCTGCTCCTTTAGTTTTATTGTCAAACCTTGTACATCTAAGTAGGTATTAACATTTTTTGATAGAAGAGACTAAAAATATGTACTCCATCATCGTTTCTTATCCATAAATGGTTTATAATGAGGCTGTTCGCTTAAAATGTTCCAGTATCATAAAAGAATCCATTAAAAGATTGTGATTGGGTGAAAATCACTATCTCGTGAGTAATTCTCGGCCAATGTATGAATAAATCAATTTTACTATTGAAGATCATTATATCTCTTAGGAAATATTTCCAAATTTGTAGAGGGTCTTTTAAATTGCTTGTGGTTAATTTTGAGTTTGCACAAAATGTGTTTTCTAGCTTAGGCCTTACTTTCTTATTTTATATACGTTTATTCCAGTTAGTAATTGCCTTTTCTTAAAAAAATAATTCTTTAGTTTTGTCAGAATATTGGCCTCTACAATGATTAGTTTTTGAAAGAGAGTACTTTACAAATAGATTTAAGAATCCTGTATATTTCAATTGAAGTAAAACTAAAACTAACACTAGATCTAGAAGTGGAAAATTTTGGGTTTAGCCGTATCTTTCCACTTCTAGGTGTAGTGTTAGTTCTAGTTTTATAACATTAGATCCAACTCTAGATCTAAAACTAAAGACATTCAGGCTTAGCCGTACATTCCTCAAGACGACTAAATCCGAATGATTGTAGTTAAATATACAGGGTTGGATTGGGTTGGGTTGGGTTTAGCGGTGCATCTGAAGACATTTTTAATAAAGATTTCTAAAATGACATTATTACAACTCCAATAACTAATTTTTAACTCGAATTTAACAAATTAGAATTACAAAACAGAAAATTGTTTTCTGAAATTTTGAAATTGGAAGTAAGTTTAGGGAAATTTTCTATAAACTTAGATACAGTGTAGCCAGATGGCGCAGATGGAATGAATGAAGATTTGTATCAGGGCGACGCGACAGCTCAAGGTCAACTGGTTGAAAGGAATCAAGGTCAAGAAGAAAATTTCTCTGAAATAAAAAGAAAGGATACCAATAAAAAAATTTGCTTCTTACGCGAAAAAAATTAATAACCAAGCCGCCAATACTCCTTCAGGTGATGAAATAAATAAAATGAAATTACAGAATGAAGATTTTCAAACAGTTACTTATTATAAAAAAATAATAAAAATATAATTCATGGTCAAATGTCAAAATAAAAATCAAAATAATCTAATAATTAAGGGTATGGACAGATTAATTCATTTACATATTTGCGGCTTAGCTGTTGAAACTGAAGAAAACGACGTATGAATTAAATTGATCTTTCATTTATCTTCAAAAGGCATAGAAAACGTCAAATGTGAAAAACTGAAAGTTAAAAGACCGCCGAATGAGTTCAACTTTCAAACTCGTCTGATATATGGGGCTTGTGGTACAAAAATAAATCGTTTTTTCTTCAAAACTGCCTGAAAATTGAAGACGGGGTAAAAAGGGGGTTTTCCTGTTTTCACAGAAAAAATAGTGAATTTAATAAATATTAACGTACAAGGTTTATCAAAAATAAATCGGCTTCAATATGTATAAACTTAAATACGGACATATTAGGAATCACAGAACATTGGATGTCAGACAATTTATTTATTTATTTATTTACTTCAAGGGATGCAAACAGGGTGAACCCCCAGCGAAGCATCCACAGTACAATAACAAAATTATAATAAAGAACAGAACATAAAATAAAAATAGAATACACAATAATCATACAATAGCTCTAACAAAAAAATAATAATAATAGAAAGAATCAAGAATTACATTTTTATAACATTATTCAATTACATCCCACAATTACGAAGTAGTAGGTATAAATTGCAATGAGGTCATTCCGCTTATGCCCCACAAAAACCGTCTAAACGCAGTATACGAGATATTAAACAAGTCGATACTTCGACAGTGAGAATCAAATGAGTACATAAATCTTTGAAGAGGCGAGTTAAAATGAGCGTTGGTATTTGATCTATTAAGTCTAAAAACCCGACCACATCTAGTACGATAAGACGGCACCGAAAAGCATAATCCGCCGGGCAATACCGGAGAATTGATAAAATTGTTTGTTAACTTAAAGATGAAAAGCAGATCATATCTCAGCCGCCTAACTTGCAATGACTGTAAGCCTAGCACCCTGCATCGCATCTCGTAATCGCAGTAGGGTAAGTAAACTTTATGGGCTAAATACCGCAAAAAACGGCGCTGAACAGACTCAATGCGATTAATGCAAACAGAGTACTGAGGATTCCATATCGCTGACGAATAACCGAGAACACTACTCACATACGTCAAATACAAAACTCTAATGCAACTAATATTCGAAAAAGAACGATAAGTTCTAATGACAAAACCCAACCTCTTCAAAGCTTTGGATGTGATATAATCTACATGCAAATTATATGAAAGTTTCCCATCTAGTATAATCCCCAGATCGCAGATGTGGTCGACAGATTGAAGATCTGTACCGCCTAGATTGTAAGAAAAATTCAGGGGGTAACGTTTACGCGAAAATGAGATTTTAGAACACTTTTTAAAATTTAGGAAAAGACAGTTATTGAAACAGTAGTTGTAAAACCGGTTCAGATCACTCTGAAGTTTAAGACAGTCAGAGTTACGCTTTATGGTCAGATAGATTTTACAGTCATCTGCGTAAAGTAAAAATCTTGCGTGCTCAAAGCAGGCCATCATCACATCATTAATATATACCAAGAAGACTTCCCTGGGGAACACCAGATGTGATTCGGCGAAAAGCGGAGACACAATTGCCAACACGTACGGCCTGATAACGATCAGTGATATATGAACTCAGCCACGTTAAGAGACCTTGGGGAATATCAAAAAGTGAAAGCTTGTCCATCAGTATATTGTGGTCAATCTTATCAAAAGCTTTGCTGAAGTCAGTGTAGATCGCGTCGACCTGCTCAGATGCGTTAAAAGCATTATGTATGAAGTTGGTGTAGGTCATTAAGTTGGTTTCAGCAGATCTACCCGGAAGAAATCCATGCTGCTCAACAATCAAATGCGGCTTCAAGATGTACAGTAATTTAGAATAGATAATTTTTTCAAAGATTTTAGAAACTATAGATAAAATTGAAATTGGACGATACTGACAAACATCACTACGGTCACCAGACTTAAAGACAGGCAAAACAATTAATACTTTAAATCTGCCAAAAGACAAACTTGCGAGCTACAATTGTAGAACATCATGTAGACACGGTGGAATGGCGATTATTATAAAAGAACAATACCTCTTTGAAATTATTGATTAAACTAAAATCGATAATTATACAAATATACCGCTTTTCTGATGGTGATATCAAGAAGTTGTTTGAAAGGCTGCAAAAAAATTTGGATTATACAACAAATACAGAAAGTAATAAAAATATAATATTTGGAGAGTTCAATATTTGCGTAAATGAAACAACAAAAGTGAAGGAAAATTTATAGACAAAATACTTATTAAAGTATTATGTCGGAGTATGGTCTGTATCTCATGTTTGATGAACCTTCAAGAGTGATAGAAGATGTGTGGACAATATTTTTGCTAACAGATTCCTGCAGAAAAGCGTTGTAAAGACTGTATAGCATTCATTTTGGTGATCATTTGGCGCAAAAAAATCTTGTATCTTGACATCTGGTAAAACAAGAAATTAAAATAATACCGGGAAGAATAATAAACAGAAAAGAAGATTGGTCACAAATACATAATACAAATCTCAATACACAAACTTACATAAAATTTCATGATATCCTCTTGACATGTTTCAAAAGGGCGCTTCCAGAACAACCTGTAAAAACGTCTGTTGGGACATTACATTTAAAATGAGAAACAGTTAAATTATTTATAATGAAAAATTAACTTGATGCGGTATATACGATTTTTGAAGTAACAGGGTAGTATGTAGGGTGTCTCACGTAACTGGTTCATTAGAACGTTTTTAGGTTGCACTACTCGTAGAGGATTGAAATTTTGGAATCATGGGTTGTTGATTCCGATCTTTTAACCTAAAATATTTTCAAGATGGCCACCACTTCCGGTCTACCGATAGTTTTTATTACACCATTCAATTATTCGTACCTAGCGCTTTTTGTTTTCGAGTTATTTTGATTTTAAGTGTTTTCTGTCAAATATCACCATGCTCTTTATAAGCCCATATCTCAGCCAACGCTAATTCAAAAACGTTTTGCATTAGTACGATAACTCTTCATATGCTGTTAAATCAGTGTTGCCAGATTTCAATATTGCATTTATCGTACATGCGCAGAAATTTATCGTTTTTAAATTCAATTATCGTACGCATAAAAAAATATAAAGTATTGTATAAATAAATAATCTTTATTGAATACAAAAAACTTGAAATTAAACTTGATTCTTAACAAACTTTGCAGTAAAGATATTAGTAACAGTAATAATAAAAAACAAAACTATTAAATTAGTTCCAATCTAAATTATAAATATCTGTATACATCTTACTATTCATTTGATTTATGACATCATTTGGTGGATTAAATTTGTTGCTACCATCGCTCCTAGAAATATATTGCGAAGCAAGCATTGTACCATTAATTGTTTTAGTTACAAGTCTGTTTCTAGTGTTGGTTTTTATTAAATTTAATTTGCTGAACACTCTTTCGCATTCTGCGTTGGAATGTGGTAAACTCAAAATATTCAGCACAAACGATGACAAATTTTTGAACAGATACTCATCTGCAACCGTTAAGTTTAACATTTTACCCCAAAATTCATCTGCTTCTAAATCTAAATCTGGCAAATCATTTTTAGGAAAAGTCGATAATCTTCTCCACTCATCATCAATTTTTTGCCAATCGTCAAAGTTGGCGAATCTTTTGCAATTATTTAATAAAGGAACTAAACTCTCTAATCTATTGTCTATTAATACTGCATTACGTGGCAAAAAAATGTGTAAACGAGATAATAAAGGATCGACAAAATCGTATCTTTGTTTAATTTGAGAACAAGCTTTTGAAAAAAATTTGAAACATCTATCATAAAAATAGTCAAGGGCAGGTTTATTTGCTTGAATTTCTGGTTTGTTTAAATCATTTAAAATATTCACTCCTAAGTATAACTGGGATTTAGATTTAAACTGGGTAGTATTTGTAGGATCAACTGAGAATGTTCATTTGAGTAATTGGTCGACCCGGGTCGACTCATCGAATCGAAATGAATAGGTAGATAAACTAAGTTTTTTGCAACTATAGTGGACGCCGCTTATTAGAATCACGGATAATGTTATCAATCGGATATTGTTATCACTTTTGGGAAGAACGGGCCGGACGTGTAATATTATATAACAAAAATTTTCGCTTATAGTAATCATGATTTCGGTTTATGTTATCATTTCTTTCTTAAAAATGTTTTCGACATGAGCAATAAATTTTATTTTTACGAGCAAAATAAATAATGTTGACATAGATTCGGTGAATCCCCAAACTCTGCATTTGAAAACTCGAACACGCGACGCTCGGCTGTGTACGTTACGTCTCAGTTCTATTCTAACCTTTTATAATGGCTGACGTAAAAAAGAGACGTGATCTTAGTTTAAGTGAAAAAATTAACATTTTAGAAAAATATGACAAGTTGCCGAAATTGAGTCAGCGAAATGCAGCAGCACAATTAAAAATCTCACAACCAATTTTGTGTAAAATTTAAAAAAAACGTGTGGAAATAGAAGATGCTGCTAAAAAAAATGAGAATTTACTGACTAAAAGAAATCGAACTGGGAAATACGCTCAAGTGGAATCTGCGTTGAAACTATGGTTTGCGAATGTCCGCGAACATGACGCACGTGTAGATGATGTAGATGGTTGATGCGACAGAAAGCGGAAGAACTTGCAAATAAAATGGGAAAAGAAAATTTTGTTTTTGAAAAAAAAGAGAAAACATCGTATACAAACGGACACACGGCGAGCAAAAAGATGCTGATTTTAAGAGTGCAGAACACTGGATTGAAAATGAATGGACCAAGATTGCTGGGGAATTTACTCCTAAGGATATTTTTAATGCAGACGAGACTGGGCTTTACTATCGCGCTCTCCCCGATCATACATACATGTTTAAAAAAGACAATGCAAAGGGTTGTAAGACATCGAAAGAACGTATAACAATTTTGTGTTGTGCAAATATGTCGGGCGACAAAGAACAGCTTTTAGTAATCGGCAAAAGTAAGAATCCACGTTGTTTTAAGAGTGTCAAAAATCTACCTGTTGATTATTATTCAAATACAAATGCCTGGATGACATCCTTAATTTTTAATGACTGGCTCTTAAAATGGGATAGGAGAGTAAATCGCAAAATTGCTCTTCTCGTGGACAATTGCGCTGCACACTGTGTAAATTGTCAATTAAAAAATATAAAAGTATTTTTTTTACCGGCCATTACTACTTCGATAATACAACCGTGTGATCAAGGCATTATAAGGACCATGAAAGCGTATTACCGGAACAGAATGTCAGTGTAACCACTTATAATTGTTGAATGCAAATTTAAAATTATTGCACTATTTTTTTGAAAGTATAAATTTAGTTGTGTAAATTTTGGTAAAATCCAATCTAAAAACTTAAAATACATAGCAATAAATGGATCATTTAAAGATTTATGAATTTGCTCAGCAGC
This sequence comes from Onthophagus sagittarius, assembly GCA_036711965.1. Lineage (NCBI taxonomy): Eukaryota > Metazoa > Arthropoda > Insecta > Coleoptera > Scarabaeidae > Onthophagus > Onthophagus sagittarius. Next base: position 10,751,964 of record JASERS010000003.1, read on the forward strand.
AAGTAATTTTCTCCCAAATATTTCTGATTAAAAAATATCACCAGTGCATTCCATTGCTCTAATATTCTCATAACTACAGAATGTAACGATAACCATCTTGTTTGAGATGGGTGAAGTAATTTATGTATATTAACTTGGGCAAAACTTTGAAATTCTTAATATTCTGCTAATCTTTTTGAACTCGTCTAAAATATATAATAATCATAATTAAACAAAACAAAATTCATGTAGAAAAATGTTTGAAATTACCTTAAAAAAATTATGTACATTTCTTGCTAAATCTTCTGGAGTTCGAGGCAATTCCTTACATGCCTCGCTAGCACATAAATGAAGGGAATGACATATACACTTCATTATTTTTATACCTTCAAAATTATCTTTAAATCGACTTGACACAGAATTTTTCTCTCCCATCATTACATTGCATCCATCTGATGCAAAACCTATTATATTATTTTTTGGTATATTTTTATTGAAAATGTATCCGTAATTAATTTATATAAGGTTTCGGCGTCGCATTTGGTATTACCATCAACAAATACATTTGTTAATTCGTTAAATTTACTGACAATTTTATTAGTTTCATGGCAATAAAATCGTACAACAATTGCATTAAGTTTACTAATACTAATGTCGGTGCTTTCATCAGTTAGTATACTAAATTTTGTTTTCAGTAACAAATTAATTAAATTTTGTTTTTCATATTTTCCTAACACATTTGTAATAATAGCTGTTGCTTTGGTCCGTTGTAAGGAAGCTTTTGCTAAAATTTTTGAGTCTGGAGCGGCATTTCGGAATGTATCAAGCATTGTGTCAGCTAGCGAAAATCGCAAATTATTTTCGGCTAAAAATGCTGCCATAATTATTTCACAGCGTTTTATATTTTTGGTATCATCCAATTGAGAAGAACTAAAGAATTTTGTTATTGAAGATGTAGATGGTATTGAACTTTCGGATTTGATATGTTTTGTAGATTTTTTGTGGTTTTTTATAATACTTAATTCTGATTTAAATTGTGTATTGCAGAGTCTGCAGCCTGCCAAATCAGGGTTACCTTAAATAAATTTTATCATTACTAAATCATGGAAATGTATTATTATTATTAAAACGTTTACCTTCTACTGGTATTAACCAATATTTAAAATCCGTGTCTTTCATCCACTCTTTTCTAAAGTATTGAACCCTTCTCGCCCGTTTTTTGGGTATATTAGAAGATGTATCACAATCACTGTCAGACATTTTCGTTAAAACAGTATTTACCGTAAACGACGAACAACGTTTCAAGTTTCAACGCTCGTACACAAACCGTGCTCCGCACATTTAACTATTAGGGGAATCCCTGGATAAGTTAAATTGGGAATCTGCGCTCGAGCTGGGAAACAATTGTATGAATTGTTTCCCAGCGTATAAAAAGTTGCAGAATTTGCAAAAAAATATTTATTTATAAAGTTGTACAAATTTTATATAAAAAATAAAATTGTATTGAAAATTATAGATGTTGCAAATTATCGTACAATAATGAGTATCAATGTATTATCGTATACGATTTGAAATTATGGTACATGTACAATAATTATCGTATGTTTGGCAACACTGTGTTAAATAGATTGTCACTTGTTGTATCAGCATATCTTATACAGCCTGGTCAAAAATTGGGTTACCGTTTATTTGTATTCAATTGCGTAAAAGTCGAAAATTTTAAATGGAACGCCCCATATTTTTATACCCTATCAGAAAGGGAATTTAATTCTCTACAAATTATCTATAAACATTCATTCATCTATTTATTATAGTTTTTATTTATTATATTGAGGAATTTATCAAAATCATACATAAAATGCTAGAAACCGTTTGTGTTTTTGTTAGAAGGATATGACATTTCGACAGTTTTTTGTGTAATTTATTAATATTATTTCTACAATGAACAGCGATTGAATAAACTTTAGATTGCTAGTTGTTATTTACCAAAAATAACCAAAAGAAAACCGAATAAATGAAACAATGCAAAACAACAATTTAATGACAAAAATTAAAATCAATAACATAAAAAAATCAAATACTTAAAATTATAAAAATAAATTAAGGGAATTTAATTCTCTACAAACTATCTAGAAACTTTCCTGTGCCTATTTGTTGTAGTTGCCCTCATATTTGGAAATTAATGGACGCATGCAATGCTGAAAAGCTTCGAGTTTTTATGTTAGAAAGCCATGGAGTTTTGGCAGCTTTTCATTCATGTTTATGTTATTGTTATCAGTACTTAGTTGGGTCATCACTTACTTCTGTTAATGTCTTTGAATATCACGAATTATTCCAACGCCAACATTTTAAATTCGTTTTATATATAGCGGATGTAAAAAAGTTTTGGATAGGATCTGTTTCTTAGTTTTGGAAAGATCAAAATATACAAGAAACTATAAATTTCTATCACCAGCAGATTAACATAATGGAATAAATGTTTTGTCATATTTTATTGCTTTACCAAATTCTTCGGTAAGAGGTGCTTCGATCGATTTAGATGAATAATATTTTCCAAGAAAGCACCGTAAATAAATAAACTGAACTTTCTAGGGATATCTCGCCCATCATTACGTCGAATATTACGCCATATTATTGTTTCTCATAGTTTCATTTATGCGTTCTTCTGCTGGTTATTTTTGGCAAATAAAAGCTAACAAACTAAAGTCTATTCAATCGCAGATCATTCTAGAAATAATACCAACGATAATTTAAATAAATTAAACGATAAACTGTCAAAACATCATAGCCTTGTAATAAAAACACGAACGGCTTTTAGCATTTTGTGTGGGATTTTGATAAAATACTCAATATGAAGAAAACTATAATAAATAGGTATAGCAAAGTTTATAGGTAATTTGTAGAGAATTAAATTTCCGTTTTGATAGGCTAAAGAGATATGGGGCGTTCCGTTTAAAATTTTCGACTTTCTCGCAATTGAATACAGCGAAACGGTAATTCAATTTTTGACCATGCTGTCCATGTTGACCACACTGATACAACAAGTGCCTTTCGAGTGTCCTTTTATCCATTGAAGTGAAACACAGTTGTGTGCTGCGGCCTTCTCCAACGTTAGGTGACAGTCCATTGCAAGTCCTGACGTAATAGTTATTCTACTCAGGGCTGAAATAGATTCTCTACTGTCAGTATAAATTGTCAAAGACTTACCTTGCAAGTTGGATCTGACAATAAAGTCAGCGGCAAGTAAAATGGCTATTAATTCTGCCTGTATGACGGTGGTAACTTTACCTAAAGGAGTAGATGTGTGGAGTTGGAGATCGTACGAGAAAACTCCAGCTCCTTCCCGACTAACCGAACCATCAGTGTAGATTTTGTTACTTTTATTTACTTCTACTTCTGTGGAACTTGGGTAGGTGAGATAACTTTTAGTATAAGTGTGTTGTAGGGGTATGAAGTCCGTCTTACGTTTCAGAATTGGCGAGTAACCGACCATTTCATTCCAGAGTACGGCATTTTTACTGTTTCTCTCACCCATAAAGATTCCTGCTGTACGCAGTTGAAACATGGTCACCAGTGCCACTTCTTGTGTGAACAAATGAAGTGGCGGTAGGTTCAACATGTTTTCCATGGCTGCGGTGGGGGTAGATCGCAGCGCACCTATAACATACAAACACGCAAGTTTCTGTACTTTATTTAGTGCAGCAGTGGAAATAAATTTTAAGGTTTTTGACCACCAGACTACTGCACCATATGTAAGCATAGGTCGAATTACAGCTGTGTAGATTAGTGGTGTTACGGATGTGGGTTTAACGGATGCGGATGCGGAACCGGATTTTTTAATTCTAATTTTGCGGATGCGGATGCGTAAGCAGATTTTTGGATGCGGATTTAACGGATGCGGAGTTGTTGAAAAAAGTTACATGCTAAAATTTTCTTGAAAATATCTAATGCACAAATAAAGTAATTAATATTCATAATTTATTATAGGCAAATTATATTTTAAAAACAGCAATTTTGATGCCTTCTCTCCTTTCAGACTTTTTCTTTTATCTGTGTATATTAACGATGCTCCACTGAATAGCTGTTCACTGGTAAAGCTGCTTGGTGGTGTTGATAAATATTGTCGAACAACCGGCAATAAAACGGTATATTTGTACCCATTTTGTCGCCACCACATTAATGGATCTTCTTCTAAAGGTAGTCTTCTTTCTTTAATATAATTTTGGAGCACAATTTTCAGTGTTATTAATTGGTCATCTTCTGCCTCGCTTTCACTTGAACTTAGAACGGATTGTACTGACTGCAGTAGTTTGGAAGAACAACAGCTAGAATTAGTAATAATTTGTTTATCAATTTTTCTTTTCTTATGTATCGGACTACAATCTTTATCTTGATGAATCGTTTGAATTTGGCACAAATTAGCTATTGTGGCTTCGACTTCTTCTATTTCAAAACTATTAAAAAATTTGGTTTTATATCTGGGATCTAAGTACGTGGAAATCGAACATAGTAAATTTCTGTTTAAATCGCCAAATCTTTCACTTATTACTCGTATAACTTTAACAAAAAGTGCTTTGATATTTTCTGGCGTATTTGAGCTATCTTTCTCAGCTTTTAATATTGTCAAAGTAACGTGCAGAAGTGGTATAACCATAGAAATGCTGTTCTTCGAGTTACTTAATTCTTTAGTAAGGTCTTCAAAAGGTGCCAACAATTTTAACAACAGTTCAATTGTTGACAAATCATTCGGAGAAAATGACACAAGTTGTTTTGTAGTTAAGTATAGAAGTAAAGAATCTTTTATTTTAACAAAACGTTCCAACATGTAAAATGTGCTGTTCCACCTGAAATGAAAATTAGTTATACTTTTTAATTTATAGACAATCGTTGGCTTACCTAGTGGGACAATCTTGTATTGTTGACATTGGAGGTTGCTTCAATCTTATTACCTGTATAGCTTTTAATTCATCTTGTGCTACTAGGGAATGATTAAAATGTGTTGACACTTTTTTCAATTACTTCTTGAACCCATTCTTCCGATAATATAACATTTTTAATGCAACACTGTTTTTGATGAATCACACAATCAAAATCAGTAAATCCAGATATCTGCATTGCTTTAATCATGTTGCTACCACGATCGCGTACCACACAGTGAACATTGTCCTGTTTTATACCCCATTCTTCAAGAATGGTTTCAAGTTTTGTCGAAATAGCTTGACCAGTGTGACGGCCTTCCATTATTTCACATTTCAAAATAATTCTTACTCTTTCAAAACCTTCGTTTATACCATGAGCAGTCAAACTAACTAATGAAGTCCCACAACTTGTATCTGACCAAACATCAGTTGTAAAGGATATTTTCTTAAGATCTTTTAATAGTGCTTTAATTTTATTTGCCACACCGTTATATAAATCGTCACATACAAGCGACGTAAAAAACTGACGTCCCCTTAATTTATATCGTGGAAGTATTGTATTGATTAATCGCCGAAAACCAACACCTTCGACGAAGTTGAATGGTAAGTCTTCCAAAGCAATCATTTCGCCTATTAATCGATCCGTATCTTTGGATTTTGTATATGAGAAATCCCAACATACATTCTTCGTTAAACATTCTTGTAAAGTAAGTTGTTTTGTTGTATTTGGACCTATATCTGTAGATGTACTACAACTTGGCTGGTTCTGTTCTGCATTTTCAGCTATACGTTTTTCTAACTCTTCAAATATTTTTGTATGCTTAGATTTCAAATGATTTTTTAAAGAAGATGTGGTACGTCCTTTTCGTGAATATTCCTTTTCACAAATCTTACAACGAGCAATCAAACTGTTAATTTCCGAGAAATATTCCCAAATAAAGCTTGTTTTTGGTTTCATTTTAATTAATTTAATTTCGGTGGATAGCAAACAATAAAACGAATGACGATAAATGCGCAAAAGCATACATACAAGTTGCCATCCGTTCAACAACTGATCGTCTTTAGGAATTAAGATCTTTTAGAGCGCTATGCATTGGCGCCCCCGATTTGAGGCGTTGCGGCGCGACAATATAGGAGTCGTATCGTCCGTCGCCACATCGCGATTACCTCACGTGTTCGTGCATGTTACAATATCTAAAAATTTTTTTTATCTAAAAAATCGAAACAAAAAACTGTCACTATTTTACCGGAGCTCCGTTAAAATATATGCGGATGCGGATGCAGATGCGGATCTTCAAAACAATGCGGATTATCCGCAGTTGCGGATGCGGATGCGAATATCCGTTACACCACTAGTGTAGATCCAGAGGGCAGTTTTAGGAGACAGCCCCCATGTCTTACCTATAGTCCTCCGGCACTGGCTGAATGCAACATACGCTTTCTTTACTCTATTGTCTAAGTGAGCCTTCCATGTCATTTTGTTGTCAAGTATAATGCCCAGATATTTGACTTCTTTTGACAAAACTAATGGAGTATTAGCAAGGGATGACAAAGTGGGCTTGCCAACCTTCCTCAATCGTGTCAAAAGAATCAACTCTGTTATCCGAGGATTCACAGAGAGCCTTTGTCGGTTATGCCAAGACTCAATCAATTTGAGAGCCACCTGCATCCTATCAAAAAGTACATTCCTGTATCTGATATGCAGGGTGATAAAAAAGTTTAAACTATCACACACAAATGAACACAAATAATTCTAATAATTATATACAACATAACTAAATCATTTTTGTGATTAAGTCATCATTACTTAATCATCATTACGTGATGACATGGTAGATACCACGAAACCGGTAGTCGATATAAAAATAAATAATTTCTTCAGAAAATTCATATAGTTTCATTTCAATAAGAACACTGATGAGATGCACTCTAAAAAGCTTCCAATTGCAAACTTAACTATAACAATGTATTACCTATAGGTACTGTGAATGACACAATCGTTAGGTCTTAATTTATTGTTTTAATGTTTGGCCGGTCTCAGAAACTGAAGGATACTGAAGGGTTAAAAGTTCTGCTGTAGCATATTTCTGCAGTTACTATTACATTTTGTTAGAACAACGATTTCTGTTTGCATTCAAACTCAAAATATCAAATAATGCAAAAAAAGCATAAATGATAATAATTAATATAGGTTGAATTTTATTGATTTAACACAACATTATGTCGTTTATATGAAAAAATAAAAACTAATTAAGTTTATTTTATTTTAGACTTCGACCAACAGTTCAAGAATTACTTAAACATCCGTGGATCTCACCAAAGAACCACATCTTACCATCTCTCTCAATAAAGACAACAGAACCAAAAGATACCACGCCGAAGACAACTCCAATTAGCCAGCGTAAGTGTTTGCCCCCCGCTGAATTGACGCCAAGCCCGAGGACGACATACGCTTCTGAAAATTTAAATGGGTTTGCGGATAGTCCCGTGAGGGCTGCGTTCACGGTGACGGCCAATTGTTTATGTGCTCAATGCGGGGCTACGTGTCGTCACCTTCCTCATACGCCCGTCTCCAAAACGCCAATAACAGTAGATCGTGGTATCCTTTGTTAGCCCATACATGGTGTGTGTTGCCTGCTGTAAATGTGTCTATTGTCTAATTCTTGTCTTCGAGAAGGAGCGATGGTTTATTTTTTATTTTTTTTTCTTTCGATTCGTTAAGTTGTCTTACTCTTTTTGTACAGGTGATAAGTTAATTACGTAATCTATTTTTCTACTCAATTTGGCCGAATTAGCAGATTTTTTAAGTTAAACGTTTCCTTTATTCTCCCCGTTGTAATAAACTAAAAACTAAAAAATTTGAAATTTTTCATTTTTGTCTTGATCTTGATCTTGATCTTATAGCTGCGTTCATTCTGGGTTTATTAATTTTTACGTTTTATTTTTTTTGAGAAGGACTAGTCAAATTCTGTAAGGAAAATTTAGAATTTTTCCCCTCCGATTCTACTTATTTCCCGACATTACACTTAAGGACGTTAATTTATTTTGTAATTAAGAAGAGAGCACACGCAAATAATAGCGCACTTTTTTCTTGTTACCTCCGAATAAAAAATAAATGAAAGAAAAGAAAGAATCCGCTCAATGTTTGAACTGATGAAGCGTTGACATGCACAAAACTGTGATTCGATTACTAAATAAACATAAAAATCGCACGCATTATTTTTTTTTGTCAAGTTGGAATACAAAAAATATCAACTTTTTTAACGTAAATATATCCTTGTTATTATTATTCTTAAAGAAATTGTTAGTCTCAGGTGAACTTTATAAAAGAATTATAATATGATAAGGTATCACAATGCCGAAGAGAATGTTATTAATACTATTTAAAAAAAAACACCAAATTATATAAACAAAAAAAATGCTTTTGCATAGCTATTATACTGTTATCAAAAAAAAAATCTTTAAAAATGCCTTTTGCATGTTGTGATGATGTTAATATATACGTCTGTGTTCAGCTAAATAAAAAAAAAACAGAAAATTTATCGTTATAATCATTCTCATTTTTGAAATCGTTTCAGAATACGAATTTAAGTTTTAACGTTTTAAACCTCCACCAGAGAAAGATAAATTTAAACTATATATTTTTTTTTGATTTACAATTTAACATTTAAGTTTATTACAAAAAAAGAGTAATTAAATAAATATTATTAATTAAAAAAATCGAAACGGGGGCCCTCCAATTGCAAGCTCCCATTGAGGGTTAGTTGAAATATAAGTTATTAGTTATTTTTAGATAATTTAAGTAATTAAGAACGGGGCTTGTGTGACGAGGGCTCTTGAATATTTCCCACATATTCGGTCGATGTACCTTTGTTGTGAGCGTAGTGGTATCCTTGTACTGTATTATGGTGAAATCATCTTAGCTACATGTGTAAGTTCTGCTATGTTCTCGTATATTATTTCGAATAAAGATACATTTTAAAAAATGTTGTTTGCTTTTTTACAATCTCATTTGTATGTTTTTTGTTGTGTGTCTTGGTTGGGCTTTTTCATTTGCTTAAAAGGTAAGTAATTGTTATTTACGTAACCAGTTATGAAAAGACCAATTGTGTTTAACGAATGCAATATTTGCCAAAACGAGCCAGTTTTGTAAATTGCGTGAGTTTTTATATTGGTTCTAGCTGCTATGACTAACTCATTTTTTCTGCATAAAATCTTTACAAAGGAAATAACACAACCGTGGCACACCGATTGCGACATAATTTGATACTGTTATAAAATGGACGGAAATAAGGTTTGCGTTTCTTTTATATGTGCATTAAAAGCCCCAAAGCTGAGATTTAGAGAGTTGAAAGTTTGGGGAAAAACCACATTTTTCCCTAATTTCGAAAATTATTAAATTGAAACTTATATTTATTCTTAGGACCGGTTTATTAACCTTTGGTTAAATTTAACTACTGCATATTTTCCATGGTTACTGTAATTTCACTTGCCATGATTGGCTATATTAACACTTTATCGACCGGTCGTGGTTGAGGCTACTACTCAGTAAGTACCGGCTTAATCGCGCTCGAATTTACTCCCAGTACCGGCTAAATTTTCACTATTCATTGTGTTGTGCTTATTCCTTTCCGAATTAATATTTTCTATAAATCATGAATAGTTCATTAAAATATCTTAGGAATTCGATTTTTCGTGATTTTTTTAAAACAAGATTATTAATTTCAAAAAAAATCATAAAAAATAGGTTAACTTAAATAATCTTTAACTCAAAAACGAATAAAAACTTTCTAATTTGGTTCTTACCATGCCAAATAGACACTTACCTCTATACATTTTGAATGTATCATTAAAATATCTTAAGAATTCGATTTTTGGTGATTTTTAATTAAATGATATAGCGGTAAATGTCACGTTGAATTTAATGGTTTACATCTCAAAAACGAATAAATATTTTCAAGATCCGCTTTCATCACAAGAAACTAGACACTTTTCTCTATAAATCATGAATAGTTCATTAGGATATCTTAAGAATTTGATTTTTCGTGATTCTTTAAAGCAGGATTATTAAATTGAAAAAATTATAAAAAATTAGTTAAATTAAATAATCTTTATCTCATAAACGAATAAAGATTTTCTAATTTCGTTCTCACCATGACAAAATAGACACTTACCTCTATAAATTTTGAGTGTATTATTAAAATATCTTAAGAATTCGATTTTTGGTGATTTTTAATTAAATTAAGATAGCGGTAAATGTCACGCTGAATTTAATGGTTTATATCTCACAAACGAATAAATATTTTCAAGATATGCTTTCATCACAAGAAACTAGACACTTTCCTCTATAAATCATGAATAGTTCATTAAGTTATCTTAAGAATTGGATTTTTCATGATTTTTTAAAGCAGGATTATTAATTTGAAAAAATTATAAAAAATTAGGTTAACTTAAATAATTTTTATCTCAAAAACGAATAAAGATTTTCTAATTTGGTTCTCGCCATGACAAAATAGACACTTACCTCTATAAATTTTGAATGTATTATTAAAATATCTTAAGAATTCGATTTTTGGTGATTTTTAATTAAATTGAGATAGTTGTAAATGTCACGTTGAATTTAATGGTTTATATCTCAAAAACGAATAAATATTTTAAAGTTCCGCTTTCATCACAAGAAACTAGACACTTTCCTCTATAAATTTTGAATGTATTATTAAAATATCTTAAGAATTCGATTTTTGATGATTTTTAATTAAATTGAGATAGCCGTAAATGTCACGTTGAATTTAATGGTTTGTATCTCAAAAATGACTAAATATTTTCAAGATCCGCTTTCATCACAAGAAACTAGACACTTTCCTCTATAAATTTTGAATGTATTAATAAAATATTTTAAGAATTCGATTTTTGGTGATTTTTAATTAAATTGAGATAGTGGTAAATGTCACGTTGAATTTAATTTTTTATATCTCAAAAACGAATAAATATTTTCAAGATCCGCTTTCATCACAAGAAACTAGACACTTTCCTCTATAAATTTTGAATAGTTCATTAAGATATCTTAATAATTCGATTTTTCGTGATTTTTTAAAGCAGGATTATTAATTTGAAAAAATTATAAAAAATTAGGTTAACTTAAATAATCTTTATCTCAAAAATGAATAAAGATTTTCTAATTTGGTTCTCGCCATGACAAAATAGACACTTACCTCTATAAATTTTGAATGTATTATTAAAATATCTTAAGAATTCGATTTTTGGTGATTTTTAATTAAATTGAGATAGTTGTAAATGTCACGTTGAATTTAATGGTTTATATCTCAAAAACGAATAAATATTTTCAAGTTCCGCTTTCATCACAAGAAACTAGACACTTTCCTTTATAAATTTTGAATGTATTATTAAAATATCTGAAGAATTCGATTTTTGATGATTTTTAATTAAATTGAGATAGCGGTAAATGTCACGTTGAATTTAATGGTTTGTATCTCAAAAATGACTAAATATTTTCAAGATCCGCTTTCATCACAAGAAACTAGACACTTTCCTCTATAAATTTTGAATGTATTAATAAAATATTTTAAGAATTCGATTTTTGGTGATTTTTAATTAAATTGAGATAGCGGTAAATGTTACGTTGAATTTAATGGTTTACATCTCAAAAACGAATAAATATTTTCAAGATCTGCTTTCATCACAAGAAACTAGACACTTTCCTCTATAAATCATGAATAGTTCATTAAGATATCTTAACAATTCGATTTTTCGTGATTTTTTAAAGCAGGATTATTAATTTGAAAAAATTATAAAAAATTAGGTTAACTTAAATAATCTTTATCTCAAAAACGAATAAAGATTTTCTAATTTGGTTCTCGCCATGACAAAATAGACACTTACCGCTATAAATTTTGAATGTATTATTAAAATATTTTAAGAATTCGATTTTTGGTGATTTTTAATTAAATTGAGATAGTTGTAAATGTCACGTTGAATTTAATGGTTTATATCTCAAAAACGAATAAATATTTTCAAGTTCCGCTTTCATCACAAGAAACTAGACACTTTCCTCTATAAATTTTGAATGTATTATTAAAATATCTGAAGAATTCGATTTTTGATGATTTTTAATTAAATTGAGATAGCGGTAAATGTCACGTTGAATTTAATGGTTTGTATCTCAAAAATGACTAAATATTTTCAAGATCCGCTTTCATCACAAGAAACTAGACACTTTCCTCTATAAATTTTGAATGTATTAATAAAATATTTTAAGAATTCGATTTTTGGTGATTTTTAATTAAATTGAGATAGCGGTAAATGTTACGTTGAATTTAATGGTTTACATCTCAAAAACGAATAAATATTTTCAAGATCTGCTTTCATCACAAGAAACTAGACACTTTCCTCTATAAATAATGAATAGTTCATTAAGATATCTTAACAATTCGATTTTTCGTGATTTTTTAAAGCAGGATTAGTAATTTGAAGAAATTATAAAAAATTTGGTTAACTTAAATAATCTTTATCTCAAAAATGAATAAAGATTTTCTAATTTCGTTCCCACCATGACAAAATAGACACTTTCCTCTATAAATTTTGAATGTATTATTAAAATATTTTAAGAATTCGATTTTTGGTGATTTTTAATTAAATTGAGATAGTGGTAAATGTCACGTTGAATTTAATGGTTTACATCTCAAAAACGAATAAATATTTTCAAGTTCCGCTTTCATCACAAGAAACTAGACACTTTCCTCTCTAAATTTTGAATGTATTATTAAAATATCTTAAGAATTCGATTTTTGGTGATTTTTAATTAAATTGAGATAGTTATAAATGTCACGTTGAATTTAATGGTTTATATCTCAAAAACGAATAAATATTTTCAAGTTCCGCTTTCATCACAAGAAACTAGACACTTTCCTCTATAAATCATGAATAGTTCATTAAGATATCTTAAGAATTCGATTTTTCGTGTTTTTTTAAAACAAGATTATTAATTGCAAGAAATCATAGAAAATTAGGTTGATATAGGTACTTATTGCATGCTATATAGTTGTCGGTTCGATATTTCCTATTGGCCCTTTCAGAAACCCAATTGACGGATATCGCTTGGGTTATCGATCACCAGCAGAGTTACAGCGATTCTTAGGAATGATCAATTTTTATCACAGATTTTTACCAAACATTTCAAATTGTTTAGCTCCTTTACATCATTTATCAAAAATATATTTATTCACAAAAGCTTAAATCAATCATTTCTTGGACACATGATCACGACATTTCTTTCACTACAGCTAAGGAACTTTTATCAAAATCGGTCTCACTTGCACACTCATCACCACAAGCAACTCTTTCACTGACGACAGATGTCTCAAGTAAATGCATAGGAGCAGTTTTATCATAGACTATAGACTACAAACCACAACCTTTAGCATTTTTTTCCCAAAAATTATCATCAAGCCAAATAAATTATTCAAATTTTTGACAGATAATTGTTAGCAATTTACATTAGTACCAAATTCTTTAAACATTTTTTACATGGACATCAATTTATAGTTTATACTAACCAGAAACTCTTAATCAACACAATTTTTTTCACAGAAAAAACTCCATGTCGGGCACAATATCTTAGCTACATAACTTAACAGATGATTCAGATATCAGGTATATTAAAGTACAATCAAACATTGTGTTCAGAACAAATATTGATTCTCTGAACTCACAATACCCTAACACAAACTTAAAAAAGCACACAACTTAATGACACAGAATTAACTCATTTACTAAATAAACAATACTCAAACTCACAAACTATTAATAAATATAACCTTTCGCAAGAAATAACATCACGTTTAGATGGAAAACTTTGGTGCGACATTTCAACAAATAATCCTCGAATATACATACCACAAAAATTTCGGAAAACAATTTTCAACAAATTTCATAATTTAATACATCCAAGTATTCGCGCTACTGCACACATCATCAAAATACGATTCTTTTCGACAAAACACATTCAGTTATGGTCAAAAACCTGTTTGCGATGTCAACAAACAAAAGTTTACAAAGACACAAAATGGCACATTGGAAAATTCCAATTCCAAAATTAAGATTCGATCATATTCACATTCTAATATTATTGTGGAGACTTTGTTTCGGCATTATTTCAGCCGATTTGGCATTCCTGGCACTATCACCCATGATCAGGGACGACAATTTGAATCAAAACTCCGTTTCTTAAAACAACGATAACTGCCAGAAGTAACACTATGAGGTGGAACTCGTAGGCTTCAGATCATTTCTTAAGGAAGATCTAGATTGTTCGTCCGACTTAGGCTTCCTGCAGAATTATTTGTTAATTCTCAAAACCCTTCAGAAACTGTCATTCATTCCAATTCATTCATTCAATTTCGAATTTGTGGTTTAATATAATTATTAACCCAAAAAGAAAGTATTTTTTATTGAGGATGTAATCCACAATACTTTACCATATGGTCATAGAATAATTAATATAATTTTTGTATACAGTCTCGGTTAAGGAGCCTTAACGTGTTAAGTACAAAATTTTATCCAACCCCGCTTTAAAATTGAACGAAATAAAAATTTAAATCTGACAATGCTCTTGTAGTAACATTCAAAACAAATCAATATTCAGTTAGGTAATATTTCATTACACTACTAGTGGTGTAATAAAACTTCATTACACAACTAGTGGTGTAATATGTGACATTACAAAACGATATGTAAAACCTCACATTTCCTAGCGGTTTTAGACAAAAAAATTATTTATAAATGATCTAAAATTGAATGTATTTTCAGATTTAAACAACGCCGAAGAACCATCATCATCGGATCAATCAATATCGGAGAATTCAAATTCTGAGTTAATCATTGATGGCACAAGAATTGAAATCAGAAGACGTTCTCATTCTATTATTACAATGCAACCAATTATTGACGAAATTTTAAAAAGTGATCCAAAATCGCCTGATAAGCCTCCGAATGTGTTAACGTTTCATGAAGAGCAACCTACTTGTGATACTTTTCCTCAAACAGGAATTAATGCATCTCCTGCATTTGAAAATGTTGAAGAATTTACAAGGCCAATATCAAATTTGGAGCCACTTATAAATGGCATTGACGATGTTGATGTTGAAGAAAATGATGATGTAGAAATTGTGTGTGAGGGGAATAAGGATGAAGATAATGAGAATAAAAATTCTTTTGAATGCGTTGTTGAGGAAGAAAGTTTGAAAATTGATGGAAATTTAGTAAATAAGCAAGATGAACAAAATGTAGAAAAATTATCAAGTTCAGAGATGTGTGAACAAGAATTTAGTCAAGAATGTAATCCATCGTCTTGTGATTTAGATAGTATTAGAGATGAAGAATTTATTGACGAAAAAGTCGAAGAAGAATCATCAAAAATTGAAATGATTATAAATTTAGAAGATGACCAACCATGTTTAAGTGATAAAAATGAAGAATGTACTGAAATTAAAGAGACTTTGCCATGTTCACAAAATGAATACAAATTAGAAGAATTAACTAATGAAGAGGATACAAGAAAAGAATTTAAAACGGACATAAAATACGAAGATGAGTTATCTTTAAGTGATGAAATTGATGAAAATATTCAACCAAAAGAAATCGTTTCTGAAACACATCATTGTTCGCAAATGGAATATAAATTGGAAGAAATAATTAACACAGAAATTGTTAATCAAGATTATCAAGAAGATAATGAACAATTAAATGAGAATTCCTCTAAATTAATTATTAATGATCAATCTAATGATGAGAATATCAAAGAGGAACTTGCTATAATTGAAAGGAACATAAAATCCGATGAATCTTTAAGTAATAAAAACGATGAATGTATGAAAATTGATGAGACAATTCCTGAAATAACGTATTGTTCGGAAATTGAACATAAACTGGAAAAAATAATATACACAGAAATTAATAAAGAAGATTTGGACGTGGAGGATAATCAAGAAATAATTGAAACCACCATTAATCATTCTTCTGAATTAATTATTAATGTTGAGTCATGTAATGGTGAGAATACTCAAGAAGAAATGTTTAATGAATCATGTACAAGTAACGAAATTTCTAAAAGTTATGAATGTTCACAAATTCAATATAAATTAGAGGATACGGAAATTAATAATCAAATTGAGGAAGATAAACAAAAAAAATTATTTGAACAAAAAAATTTTCTTTTATCTATCGGTTGCTCGGAAATTAAGCACGAACTAAAAGAAGTAATAAATCCCTCAAATTATTTAGAACAATCACATCGTTATTCTTGTGAAAAAGAATTCGCTTTATTAGAAGAATCAAAATGTATCGATGAGAATGCTAATCTGCAAATGAAAATTAAAAATTCCATGACATCTAACTTTATTAATAGGAGTAAAATTGATTCATGCACTGAATATGTTTGTAAAGACGCAAATATGACAACGAAACGTGAAATATCAAGTAGAAATTTAGATTTGGGTTTTGATGAGGTTTCGTCTGAAACTGATGAGGATGAGGGGAGATTCGCCGAAGATAGTTACTTATGGGAACAAAAGCAACCATCTAAATCTTTTGGGACTGCCCTTTCTAAGTTTAAAGCGATTGAGGAACAAACGAAAAGTAATAATAAAACTAGGAAAGTTTTGAGAAGGACGAATTTTACGTCACACTCTGTATCGGAAGAATTTACGCAAATTCAATCTAATGATACGTCCGATTTAGAATTATCCCCGGAAGTTTCTGATGGACTAAGTAATAGTAATCATTGAGGCTAATTAAAATAACTTAATTGTTGCAATTTTGATTTTTTTTTAATTCGGTTTGTATGAATTCAGATTAAAATTTGATTTAATTCGTTGTAGAACCGAAATCATCCTGATAAACTTCTTTTGTAAACACTTTTTTGTGATGAAGATAAAGAAAATTTCAAAATTGTTAATTGAAATCGTTTCGCACAAATTTTTTACTCTTGTTTTAATTACAATTTGTTTAAGGTCCCTATACTATGTGATATTATGTGTATAATAAATAATTAATTAAATCGTATTGTAAAATATTAAGTTGTAAAAATTAAAATGGAAATAAATTTATTGATTTAAAGTATCTAGATTATTAAAACACCACCATTTTAACTCGAAAAGTTACGCGGCAAATTTAAAATTTAAAAAAAGGGGTTATTTAGTGAAACAACACAAAAGATCAATCAAGTAAATTCCCTAATTTTTAATTACGAGTCAAACTCAAAGTACGACGATTAACCAAATTCCATTGTATACGTATGTACAGATGGTTCAAATTCGATGTCTGAATAGGCTCGATTATTTTTTTGAATAGGACGGAAGACTTCACACTGTATCTAGAAGACTTGGTAGCAGGTGGATGACTTAAATCCGTTTGAAAAGTTGATATTGCTTCCAGAAGACTTTCAATGTTTCCAGAAGACTGATACTGCTTCTAGTAGACTTAAAATGTTTACAAACAACTTACAATACTTCCAGAAGACTTGATATTACATCTAAGAAACTTAATTTGCTGCCGGAAGACTGCCTCCAGATGATTTGATACGGTCTCTAGAAAACTTGATATTGCTTCCAGAAGACTTGAATTGTTTCCAAAGGACTTACAATACTTCCAGAAGATTTGATGTTACTGTTTGAAATGCTTTATATTGCATTTAAAAGGCTTTATTTGTTGCCAAAAGACTGAGTAATGCCTCTAGATGATTTCATACTGTCCCTAGAAAACTTGATATTGCATTCAGAAGACTTGCAATGTTTCCAGATAATTGATACCGTTTCTAGAAAACTTAAACTGCCTCCAGATGACTTGATATTTCATCTAGAAGACTTGATTTGCTGCCAGGAGACTGAATACTGCCTCTAGATGATTTAATACTATTTCCAGAAAACTTAATATCGCTTCCAGAAGACTTGAAATGTTTCCACGAAACTGATACTGCTTCTAAAAGGGTAAAAAGTTTTCCAGGCGATTTACAATGCTTCCAGAAAACTTGCAATTCTTCCAGATGACTTGACATTGCATTAAGAAGACTTGAAATACTTTCAAACCACTTTCAATGCACCCAGAAAATTTCAAAGACTTCCAGAAGACTTGATGTTAGTGTAGACTTAAAGCACTTCCAAAAGACTTGATATTGAATCTAGAGGACTTGATATTCCATCGAGAAGACTTGATTTGCTGCCAGGAGACTGAACACTGCCTCTAGATGATTTAAGTATAAAAATGATTTATTCAGGATAAACGGTCCACAAAGTAATTAATGAAACAACTTTTTAAAATTGCTAATATATTTCGAATGTATTTCTCATTCTTCTTCAGAGCATTTATGTTGCTAAAATGGAGATTTTTTTATTACAATTAATGAAAAGGTTTTTTAACATGAGCATCCAACATATGTTGAAGACGCCAAAGAACAAAAAAAGATGAAATTAAACTTACTTGTTTTAAAAAGCATGAAATATAAAAATCGTCTTGGTCATAGTAGAAAACACATTAAAACTGAGTATCGGTAAATTAAAATAACAAATTAAAAGTTCAACAAGAACGTGTAAAATTTAACAATACAAAATGGACTCGATGAGAACGTTAAAATGTAAAAATTGATATGAAAAAAAAACCTGTTTTCGATCGCAAACACAACCCCGAAAAACGAAACTGCGCACAAACCGAAATTTACCAATAACAAAGCGGAAACTTTAAAATTTTAAATTTCAAAAATTCAATCCAAAGAAACGATTTATCAAATAAAAAACAATAAAACGAATCAGAATAATTAATACAGACTATGTAAATAAGAAAATGCAATTAACAATCAAAAAATGAACCTACTAACTTAAAAACTAGAAAACCATATCATTAGAGAAAGTAGAAACACTATTAATATCATGATTATGTTGGGTTGATGGATTATAGTTATGGTTAGTCTTGTCCCTAGTAAACAAGTAAGCATATATGTTACTTAAATTCTGAGTATCCGTTCTATAGTTAACAGTATTACTAGTGTAATTTATATGGACCATCTCTAAGAAAATTCTATTGTAGTAATTAGATTCAACATCCAAAATTTTAACGTTATCAAAATCGAAGGTGTGTTTGCAATCCTGAACATGTTGGGATAATGCACAAACGGTCTTATTCAACCGGCAGTTACTTTTATGTTTAGAAATTCTACTTTTAAGCCATTGAGAAGTCTGACCAACATATTTTCCACTACAATCGTTGCATGAAATGCAGTAAATTAAATTAGATTTAAATTTGTTTTCTGTAGCGTCTTTAAGTTTTGTGAAATGGTTACCAAGTTTGTTATCGTAGCGCTCAACTACTTTTAAATTGTCAATCACTGATAATGTTTTTTTCAAAGAATCACTTAACTTCTCGATATAAGGTAGTTTTTTTATAAATGATAGGCTCAGTTGTAAATAAAGATGGGTTAGTTAAACTGACCTGGTTTATGTTATTATTAATTAACGGTGTTGAAAATAAAATTTTATTAATTAATTTGCTTGGGTAACCATTATTAACAAAAGTTTTTTGTAGAAATTCTAAGTTTTCACGAAGAAATTCTTTATCACAAATGTTGGAGACTCTGTGCTTCATGCAACGTACAGTTGAAAGTTTGTGCTTAAAGCTATATGCTTATTTCTCTATGACTTGAGAAATAATTAAGATAACGTCCTGAGTAAGTCGGTGTAACGTACCAATCAAACTTAATCTTATTGGAACCGTCTCCGATTATTTTAGTATCCAAAAAAGGAATGCTATTATTACTTTCCAACTCCATTGTAAACTGAATACTCGGATGAAAATCATTAAAACAATTTAACACTGTATTGACATCATCCTTGTGTACCCTCAAAACCAAATCATCAACATATTTCTTAATGAAATTTATACGAAAAACTGAACCATTATTAATCAAAATCTCGTCCAACGCATAGTCCATCACAATCAAAGCCAAGACAGGTCATATTTTAGATCCCATAGGTGTACCTTCGACTTGATGATAAATAACATTATCAAATGTAAAAATTGAAGTGTCAAAAATCAACTTTAAACCTGTTAAAAAGGTATCCCTATCCCATGAGCAATGTTCAGCAATTAAATTCCATTTTTCCTTAATTATCTCATTAACCAAATCCAAAGGGATAACGGTGAACAAACTAACAACATCTAAAGAAATTAAGATGTGATTTTCAGGGAGGCTGTAACCTCTAAACTCTTCAACAAATTGAAAAGTGTTAGTGATGTTATAATTAGTTCTGTTACTAAAAGTCCGACTTAATATATCAGAAATGTAACCCGACAAATCGTACGATGCCGCACCAATGGAAGAGATGATAGGTCTTAAAGGTACTCCTTCCTTATGAATTTTTGGCAGAAAGTATGCCAAAAATATTTCTTTTCAGAAAAAGTTATGTAATTTTTTTCCTGTAGTAGTTTGATAAAACTGTTAATGTTGTTTTGATCCGTTAATAACGGATTAGAATTTAACACCTTGTAAACATTTATATCGTCGAGCATACCTTTTGATTTGTTTATGTAGTCAGTTTTATCAATAATAACTGTTGTTGAACCTTTATCTGCCTTGGTTATCATTTCGGAAGGGTTATCCTTTAGAAAAATTTTTGTTTATTTTAAATAATTACGTAAAATACTGCGCAACCCATCACACGTTCTGCCGGTACCCATATAGTTAGTGATAATATTAGTGATTTTGCCTCTCACCACATTCTTGGTGTCTGTTTTCAGTTCGTTAATGATGTTCTCTAAGTACATCAACAACCTTTTTAGATCGAAATTATGAGCATCCACCGGTAAGTTAAATTTCGGACCAAGCGAAAGTAAGTTTACAACCTCCTCAGGAACATCTACAGATGTTAAATTGACTAACCATTTTTTGTTATCATTAAAGAATTTTACGTTATTTTTGGACCTGGTTAGCATCATCTTAAACTTTTTAATATTACTTTTTCTAACATTACAAAAAATCTTATTGTATTTAAATTTAAGAGAATCAACAAAATTATTATAAACATTGGATGGTAACAAGGCTTTTATGCGGTTGGACAAATTGTTAAACGAGACTTTAATTTTACTCAAATTATCTATAGTGATTTTTCGTCAATCTTTTGAAGAAGATGTGCAGACTGAACACCAAGCTGGCAAAGTTAAAAAATCGTCTTACCTTTTTAATAAAATGTAGAAGAAATGGACTCTTCCCACCACACATTGGAAATTGCTCAAAGAATTGGATCAACTTGTTAGAAACTGACTCATCAATCCTCCTGAGAAGATTGGCAAGTTTGAAAGATAGGTGGGCAGTAAGCACATAAATTTAGAAATAAAAATCACTATAGATAATTTGAGTAAAATTAAAGTCTCGTTTAACAATTTTTCCAACCGCATAAAAGCCTTGTTACCATCCAATGTTTATAATAACTTTGTTGATTCTCTTAAATTTAAATACAATAAGATTTTTTGTAATGTTAGAAAAAGTAATATTAAAAAGTTTAAGATGATGCTAACCAGGTCCAAAAATAACGTAAAATTCTTTAATGATAACAAAAAATGGTTAGTCAATTTAACATCTGTAGATGTTCCTGAGGAGGTTGTAAAGTTACTTTCGCTTGGTCCGAAATTTAACTTACCAGTGGATGCTCATAATTTGATGTACTTAGAGAACATCATTAACGAACTGAAAACAGACACCAAGAATGTGGTGAGAGGCAAAATCACTAATATTATCACTAACTATATGGGTACCGGCAGAACGTGTGATGGGTTGCACAGTATTTTACGTAATTATTAAAAAAAAACAAAAATTTTTCTAAAGGATAACCCTTCCGTAATGATAACCAAGGCAGATAAAGGTTCAACAACAGTTATTATTGATAAAACTGACTACATAAACAAATCAAAAGGTATGCTCGACGATATAAATGTTTACAAGGTGTTAAATTCTAATCCGTTATTAACGGATCAAAACAACATTAACAGTTTTATCAAACTACTACAGGAAAAAAATTACATAACTTTTTCTGAAAAGAAAAAGTTAACAACTAATAATTCTATTTTAGCCAAAGCATACTTTCTGCCAAAAATTCATAAGGAAGGAGTACCTTTAAGACCTATCATCTCTTCCATTGGTGCGATATCGTACGATTTGTCGGGTTACATTTCTGATATATTAAGTCGGACTTTTAGTAACAGAACTAATTATAACATCACTAACACTTTTCAATTTGTTGAAGAGTTTAGAGGTTACAGCCTCCCTGAAAATCACATCTTAATTTCTTTAGATGTTGTTAGTTTGTTCACCGTTATCCCTTTGGATTTGGTTAATGAGATAATTAAGGAAAAATGGAATTTAATTGCTGAACATTGCTCATGGGATAGGGATACCTTTTTAACAGGTTTAAAGTTGATTTTTGACACTTCAATTTTTACATTTGATAATGTTATTTATCATCAAGTCGAAGGTACACCTATGGGATCTAAAATATCACCTGTCTTGGCTTTGATTGTGATGGACTATGCGTTGGACGAGATTTTGATTAATAATGGTAAATATGTTATTTTGGTATTTTGGATTTGGTTTTGGGGGTACACAAGGATGATGTCAATACAGTGTTAAATTGTTTTAATGATTTTC
Source organism: Onthophagus sagittarius (assembly GCA_036711965.1). Classification (NCBI taxonomy): domain Eukaryota; kingdom Metazoa; phylum Arthropoda; class Insecta; order Coleoptera; family Scarabaeidae; genus Onthophagus; species Onthophagus sagittarius. The sequence goes on from JASERS010000003.1 coordinate 10,774,566, forward strand.
ATCCGAGCATTCAGTTTACAATGGAGTTGGAAAGTAATAATAGCATTCCTTTTTTGGATACTAAAATAATCAGAGACGGTTTCAATAAGATTAAGTTTGATTGGTACGTTAAACCGACTTACTCAGGACGTTATCTTAATTATTTCTCAAGTCATAGCTTTAAGCACAAACTTTCAACTGTACGTTCCATGAAGCACAGAGTCTCCAACATTTGTGATAAAGAATTTCTTCGTGAAAACTAGAATTTCTACAAAAAACTTTTGTTAATAATGGTTATCCAAGCAAATTAATTAATAAAATTTTATTTTCAACACCGTTAATTAATAATAACATAAACCAGGTCAGTTTAACTAACCCATCTTTACTTACAACTGAACCTATCATTTATAAAAAACTACCTTATATCGAGAAGTTAAGTGATTCTTTGAAAAAAACATTATCAGTGATTGACAATTTAAAAGTAGTTGAGCGCTACGATAACAAACTTGGTAACCATTTCACAAAACTTAAAGACGCTACAGAAAACAAATTTAAATCCAATTTAATTTACTGCATTTCATGCACCGATTGTAGTGGAAAATATGTTGGTCAGACTTCTCAATGGCTTAAAAGTAGAATTTCTAAACATAAAAGTAACTGCCGGTTGAATAAGACCGTTTGTGCATTATCCCAACATGTTCAGGATTGCAAACACACCTTCGATTTTGATAACGTTAAAATTTTGGATGTTGAATCTAATTACTACAATAGAATTTTCTTAGAGATGGTCCATATAAATTACACTAGTAATACTGTTAACTATAGAACGGATACTCAGAATTTAAGTAACATATATGCTTACTTGTTTACTAGGGACAAGACTAACCATAACTATAATCCACCAACCCAACATAATCATGATATTAATAATGTTTCTACTTTCTCTAATGATATGGTTTTCTAGTTTTTAAGTTAGTAGGTTCATTTTTTGATTGTTAATTGCATTTTCTTATTTACATAGTCTGTATTAATTATTCTGATTACGTTTTATTGTTTTTTATTTGATAAATCGTTTCTTTGGATTGAATTTTTGAAATTTAAAATTTTAAAGTTTCCGCTTTGTTTTTGGTAAATTTCGGTTTGTGCGCAGTTTCGTTTTTCGGGGTTGTGTTTGCGATCGAAAACAGGTTTTTTTTTCATATCAATTTTTACATTTTAACGTTCTCATCGAGTCCATTTTGTATTGTTAAATTTTACACGTTCTTGTTGAACTTTTAATTTGTTATTTTAATTTACCGATACTCAGTTTTAATGTGTTTTCTACTATGACCAAGACGATTTTTATATTTCATGCTTTTTAAAACAAGTAAGTTTAATTTCATCTTTTTTTGTTCTTTGGCGTCTTCAACATATGTTGGATGCTCATGTTAAAAAACCTTTTCATTAATTGTAATAAAAAAATCTCCATTTTAGCAACATAAATGCTCTGAAGAAGAATGAAAAATACATTCGAAATATACACTTAGCAGCAGAAGTCTGCGTACAAAAAAATTCTAACACTTTAACTGAAAAAATAAGGGTCATGATCTAATGTGATAATCTTCATTTTTTTTTTTATTTTGTGTATCAACTACATATAATTCTATTAACAAAATATGCATCAATAAAACAGAAATATTAGTTAGAAGAAAAATTAAAATTAAAAATTCTCCAAATAATGCGTATGCAAAAATCTGCGTACAAATAAAGACGCCTTCTCCAAAATATACTTATTTACTTAAATACGTAGTTGGCGATGTACGCTTTCCGATTTAAATAAAAGATAATCGGTGTCAATTATATTAGCAGAGGCTTAGAAGCTAAAAGTTAGAATGGACACGAAAGGAAAGGAAATTGAATTGGGAGAGAGAAAAATTATTGTAAAGTTATGGAAGGAGGGAAAATCTTTTCGAAAAATAGGAGAAACTGTCGGCAGGTCACACTCTTCCATTCAAAGAGTAATTAATAATTATAAAGACACTGAAGATTACCTCTCACGTCCGCGATCTGACCGAGAGAAACGACCCCTTTTAACAAACCGAGACAAGCGAAAAATTGTACAGCAGGTTAGAAAAGAACCTAGGCTGGCGGCAAAAAAAATAGTAGAAAATGTACAAGAAGAATTTCATAAAACTATCAGCAAAGATACGGTGAGAAGGACGTTAAAAAAAGCTAACTATCACAGTCGCGTTGCAGGAAAAAAGCCATTTGTGTCAGAGGTCAATCGTCAGAAGCGGATCGCCATTGCAAAAAAACTCTTAGACAAGCCCATTGAATTCTGGGAGTAAGTTCTCTTTACAGATGAGAGCAAATTTTGCGTTTTCGGCATTAAGGGTAAACAACTTGTATGGAGAAAACCTAATACTGCCCTTAATCCTGAAAATTTGAAAGCGACTGTAAAACACGGAGGTGGTGGAGTTATGGTTTGGGGGTGTATGTGCACCAAAGGGGTGGGAAGGTTGGTTTTCATAACATCGACAATGGACCATAAAATGTTTATAGACATTTTAAAAGAAAATTTGAAGCCTAGCATCGAAAACTTGGGCTTGGGGCCCGAATACTTTTTCAACAAGATAATGACCCCAAACATTGCGCCCACAACACTAAGCTTTGGTTACTATACAATACCCCAAAGCAACTTAAAACACCTCCACAATCGCCGGACTTGAATCCCATCGAACACCTCTGGGATTTACTGGAACGCAGGATTCGGCAACACAACATAACGTCGAAGGAAACGTTAAAAAATGTTATGATTGAGGAATGGGCCAAAATCAGTTCGGACGAAACGAAGAAATTAGTGCACTCCATGCCTAAACGTTTAAGGGAGGTCATTAAACGTAAAGGTTATCCGACCTCATATTAATATAGAAACAATGATCTCATTTATGAATTTTTTATAAATACTGTCCTGACTTGTACGCAGATTTTTGCATACCCGTTATTTGTAGAATTTTTAGTTTTGATTTTTTTCTGTAACTACTGTTTCTGTTTTGTTGAAGCATATTTTGTTAATAGAATTATATGTAGTTAATATACAAAATAAAAAAAATCAAGTTTATCACATTAGATTATGACTCTTATTTTTTCAATTAAAGTATTACAAGTTTTTTGTACGCAGACTTCTGCTGCTGAGTGTATAATTTAAAAACTTTATATTGATTTTATGAAGTACGCCATCTATTATCCCAAAATATATCTAACCATATAATATTTTTAATTTTCAAAATTATCGTTTTTTTTAATAAAAATTATAATAAAGATTAATAAGTAAATTATATAGTCATGATTCACCAAAAGATAAATAAATATTTAATATTAATCACTTAAAAGGATTAGTTTAAATTTAGTAACTTTTACGTTACACGATTGGCATAAAATGGCGTTTGACAGATAAGCAACGCAGCGTATTTCAGCACTAACCCACTCTAAAATAAACCAGAAAAACATTAATTAATTTAAAGAAATCCTTCAATATTTACACCATAACAACTCGTTTAGATCTCAAAAATTTGGTAAGTACACTCTACAAAAGCAATTGCGTTCAAACTGGCTGACTAATTATCACGTTTTTAAATCCATATTTCGTGCTAATTAAATATACAGTTTGATGGTTCGATAAAACGTAACCTATTCGTTTTGTTTATAAGGTTAAATTATGTATAATGGAATTGGTTTGGCCACGCCAAGGGGTTCAGGGACAAACGGCCACGTCCAGAGGAATTGGGCGCTGGTTAAACCTCGCGAAAAAGAAAAAAATTACAAGACGGAGAGCGAATTGGCCGTTTTAGATACAGCCGCTAATAAGCAGCCGAATAAAGAGATTTTGGACCATGAAAGAAAGAGAAAAATTGAATTAAAATGCACTGAATTTGCTGATATTTTAGAAGAGCAAGGGTAAAAAATTTACGATTATTTGTTTACTTTTTCTAATTCGTTTTAATTATAGATATAGCGAAGAAGCAATCAAAAATAAGGTGAATAATTACAGAAATATGTTGATGGGACATGATGGGAAGTTGGAGAAAACTGTTGATCAATGGGGACGTGTTTGGTGAGTTAATTAAAAATAGATGATATTAAATTACGTTAGAGGTAATTTTATGAGGCTTTTAAATTAAATGGAGCAATTTATCTGGCGGGTTGGTGTAGCCAAAATATAATTGTAGCAACTATATTAATTTTTTAAGAATGTTTTGGATTTCATCCAACTAAAAGAATTTTTTTACAAGAATAAATAGTTTCTTGCTTGTTTTTCCCTCTATTTATAGTTGGAATCTAATTAAAAAGTCATAGAACAATAGCTCGCAATATCTAATAAGCTATATAAAGATTTTAATGTATGGTTTATTACTTTATATAGGTCTTTATATCAGTTTGTGTGATGTATATGTAATTGTTTATAGTTAGGAATTTGATAAGATTATTTTTATTGTATAAGTTCTGATTTAATGAATGAATTGAATTGAAAATTAATATCAATTACATTTAAATTTTTTTCAATTAGAAATGTTTATTGAAACTAAAAAAACAAATCAGGAAAAAATGCAACTTGAATTAAAGAATGCTCCAGTAATCACTTAGAATGTCTGATGTCTCAGTATATTATATTCATAGAACATCTTAACACTCGTCGTCCCGAAAGAGGGTCATTCGGACCCGAAAACATGTTATCAGGCTAGCATTTTCTCATAATTATTTTCCTTGTGATTTCCTCTTGTGAATTCTACTATTTAGTATTCACAAACAGTTTTTCCTATATTTTTTTATCAAATTAAAAATTAACAAAAGTGCAATTTGCAATTACTTTACATTGGGTCACTGTTGACCCAATTCTGGGTGTTGGTGTTATGGTTATTACTAACGTGACCATACGTCCCGTTTTGAACGGGACTGTCCCTTTTTAGAGTTACGAGTCCCGGTGTCCCCGAAATGATCCCTGGGACGCAAAATTGTCCCGTTTTCTAAAACCGCGTGAAAATTTTAGTATAGTCTGTACCACGAGAAACGATAGTGACTTGGTATTAGGGTCGTACGTTGACGTTTGTTAGAGTGAAATGGTTGCTTACGAGTTTGTCTGTTGCCTCTACTTTTAGGCGATGAGTCACTATCGTTTCTCGTGGTACAGACTATAGCCGAGTTGGGCGGACGCGATCGGTATGCGAGAGCGAGACGGCGTCGTCAGTTGACGGGATGATAGCCGAGAGAAGCGAAGACGTCATCGCTCGCGCTTTGTTGATTAATTTGGACTAATTGTTTCATAGATTTTTCGTGCGCCCAGTTTTCGATATATTTTTTGTTGTTGTTTGATGCTCGTTTACCAAGCAAATAACTTAAACTTCTTTTGTTTTGGAATCATAACTTAAAATGCCAAAACGCAAGTGTACGTTCAATATTAACTTACAAGCAAAATATCCGTTTATCAAGCAAATAAATACTTCCTCAGATGTCAGATGTGAAAAGTGTCGTATAGAATTTAGTGTTTTCCATGGTGGTGGGAGTGATATTGAACAGCATTTAAAGTCTGAAAAACATAAAAATGCCGATCGTGCCGCTGCTTCGAGTTCTTCGATGTTAACCTTTTTCAAGAAATCGGCCGCACCAACTTTAAAGGATATGGATATCGCCGCGGCAGAAGGCGTCTGGGCTTATCACACGATACAAGAAAACCACAATTTTCGCTCTAATGATTGTGCGTCAAAATTAATTCAATCATGTTTTGAACCCAAATTTACATGCGCGCGTACGAAATCAGAAGCTATTGTAGTAAATGTTTTGGTGCCTACAGTAATGAAAGAATTAAAAGATGATCTTGATAAGTCCAATTGTATTACAATACTAAACGACGCTTCAAACCACGGTAACAAGAAAATATACCCTATTCTAGTGCGCTTTTTTCAACCTTACGTAGGTGTGCAAGTAAAAATTTTAGATCTCCAAGACCAACCAGGCGAGACTTCTGATATCATTGTCGATTATTTAAACCAAGTGTTGACATATAATAATTTAACAGCAAAAGTCGTGGCATTTTGCGGAGACAATGCCAACGTCAATTTTGGAGGTGCGGCTAGGCGTGGAACTAACAATGTGTTAACGAAATTACAGTCATCACTGAAAAAGCCATTAATAGGTATTGGATGTGGAGCCCATGTAATTCACAATGCAATAAAATCTGCTGCAGACAGGCTACCCTTAGATTACGAAAGCATTATTGTGAAGATATATTCGTTTTTTTATATTTACACGATTCGAGTTGAAGCTCTAAAGGAGTTTTGCGCCGAAACTGAAACGGAGTATCAACAAATGCTCGGCTACAGCAAAACTAGATGGCTTGCTCTTATGCCTGCCTTGGAAAGAGTTTTAAAAATGTATCAGCCACTAAAAAACTACTTTTTGAGTATTGAAAAATGTCCCTTGTTACTAAAAAACTTTTTTGAAGATCCCACATCCGAATTGTGGCTTTATTTTTTACACGCTCAGTCAGCAAGTTTTCATCAAGCTGTATTGAAACTGGAAGGTCAGACTGTATCGGCAATTGAAGCTGCAAAAGAAATCAATCAACTAAAAGACAATTTGACTCAGAAGCAGACCAATCAGTTTCTTCCATTTATGGTCCGTCAATTAATAGTGAAATCGAAAGATAATGTTTCTGACATAGATGAAGAGTTTGTGAATAGGGTGGTTACAGAATTTTATCAAACAAGCCGTGAATATCTGGAGCAGTGGACTTGCTTTCTTACCAAAGAAATGGAGATATTTTATTGGGCAGATTTAAAAAAGGTCCCCTTATGGACAGACGTTCAAAAATCTCTGGATGTGTTAATTCAAAAGGAATATATTGACTGTAATAAAGATGCAGAAGTTTTTGACGAATTTTCGTTAATTTGTAACTACATTACATCGCACAAAGTAACCGAATGGAATAACCTAAATGTTTCCACGGAAACTCGTTGGGTGGAAGTATTCAAACACTTTCAAGCTAACAATCTTCAGCATAAACATTTTTCTCTTTTAGTTGAATATGTTTTATGTTTGCCTGCTACAAATGCTCCAGTAGAAAGAGTATTTTCTATGATGAACAAATTGTGGCCCTCTGAGAAGACCCAGTTACAAATTTCAGTCCTAAAGGCGATGTTGACAATTAAGGTGAATATAAAGAAAACGTGCCAAGAGTTTCATTCTTACTTAAAATCATCACCAGCTGTATTAAAGCAAATTTGTTCTTCTGATAAATATAAGTAAACGTTTGGGGTATATATATTTTTTAATTCGTAGCTTTTAACCTAACTGACTTTTTCTGAATAAATAACTTTAAAATAGTGCTTTTTATTTACTACTTGTTAATTAATCTAAATAAACCAATGTCCCGTTTTGAGTTAAAAAATAAATGGTCACGTTAGTTATTACCTACAAGATACTGCCTAAAAACTTGTACTTTTTCGCTGCGCACGCATCTGTGTGGAGCAAAGTTGATGCAAAAACATTATTGTCTTGTATGGTCTCGTGTTCTTGTGGACAAGTTCTCATTATGTCTTCTAATAAGGAAACTCTCACGGATGTAGAGCTTTTCAACGCTCTTCTGAATGATTCGGATGATGAAAATTATCGCGAGTTGTGTACCGAAAAAACTGACGAAATCGAAGTTGACAACGACTCGCAAAGCACGATGAAGTTCAAGATGAGTCCGTATGTAATTGGAGATACATAGCGCCGAAATTGGGAAGAATGAGAGTCACCGAATTCATTCGTAAAGTTAAATGTCTTACCGAAAGAAGCAAGAATGTTTCTTCTATATTGGATACATTCAGACTTTTTATATCAGACAATATCATAGATCTTATTGTGAAACATACAAATAAACGAGCCAGAGTATTTGTGAAATGTTTGGATTCATAGGTATTCTTGTTCTGGCTGGTCGTTTTAGAGAAAATAAAGAAAATCCTCATAGCTTATGGTCAGTTACCAACAAAGCATTCAACAGACCTATTTATCAGGCAATAATGAGTAGAAACAGATTTTTATCTATTATGAGACATATTAGGTTCGACGATCTTAGTACCAGACCTGAAAGAAAGAAAAAAGATAAATTAGCTCCTATTTGTGAGATGTCTGATATTTTTGCTCAAAATTGTAGAGATAGTTACTATCCTTCACCTTGGAGAACCATTGATGAACAGTTAGTATCCTTTAGAGGGCGATATCTTTTCGAGTCTACATACCTAGCAAACCCGGCAAGTACGGGATAAAAATTTGGGCACTTTGCGACGCAAAGACATTTTTTTGTTGCAACTTCGAAGTGTATTTGGGAAAATGGAAAAAGTAGGAGATATAAGTGAAAAAAATCAAGGTTCAAGAGTTGTCAAGACCTTAGCACATCACTGGCATGGAAGTGGGCGTAATATTACGACTGACAACTTCTTTACAAGCATTCCTTTAGCACAAGAATTACTCAGAAAAAAACTCACGTTGGTTGGTACCTTGAGAAAGACTCGTAAAGATATTCCAAAGCAATTATTGGACGTGAAAAAACGAGCGCTGTATTTGTCTGATTTTTTGTTTACCAAAGAAATGACTTTAGTGTCCTACATTACAAAACCCAGAAAATTTGTCGTACTGCTGTCATCTTTACATCATCGGCATGATATATCCACTGCAGAAAATAAATTCAAGCCAGAAATGATTTTGACATACAATAAAACAAAAAGTGGTGTTGACGTTTTAGATAAACTAGTAAGAGAATACTCATGTAAAAGAAGCAGGAGGAGGTGGCCCTTACGATTGTTTTTCAATTTTATTGACATTGCATGTTACAACAGTTTGGTGATATGGCTTTTGAAAAATCCTGAATGGAACTCAAATTCATCAATAAAATTTTGAAGAAAACTTTTTCTAGAAGAACTAGGAATGGAGCTTAGCAAACCCCATATCTCTAATTACCTCGTTTTTACACTGGTTTCACACTTTTTAAAAAGGCGTACGTTTTTGTATTACACTGTTTTGTAAACTGTTGTATTTCCTGAGTCCATGATGTTTGAAGAATGCTATGGATTAAATTAAACTACGCTCCAACTTCATACTATCCTTCATTTTGAATGGTATGAAATTGAAATTAAACCCAACCTAACCAAACGCAACTCAACTAAATCCAACCCAATCGAACGTATCTTTTAAGTTTTTTGGAAATATTGCATGATTTTTTTCTTCTATAGTTGGATTAGGTTGAGCTCCTACTTCATATCATTAAAAATGAGCGATGATATAAAGGTTTTTTTCTATGGTTGAGTTGGGTTGAGCTCAAACTTCAAATGATTAAGTATGAAGGATGATATGAAGTTAAGCTTCAAACCATTCATCATATAATAAGAAATCAAATCCAAAACAACAAACATTCTGAGTTCAATTCAATATGAGGGATAGAAATCAATATTGATCGGGGAACCCCATTATAAAACTAAAGAATCATTACTAAAACTATTAAAACCGTTTAAAGATGAACTTATTAATGGTGATTTCAACGAAATGGATGTGTAGAGGGTTTAAGATCGTTTAGAAATGGCGTTAACTCTCTCTCATTACTTAGCCAGTAAACTAAATCATCGATTTTTTGGAGAAAATCTCAATCAGCGACAATTAAATAGTGTAATGGACTATGTCGAAATGAATTATCCAGAAGCATAGGTGATTTAATTTTATATTTTTTATAATTTATATTAAGGTCTAATCAAATTATAGACTAGACGATGGTCGAGGATTTTCAAATACACTGTATTTGAAAGGCGCGGCCATCGAAGCTTCAGGTGTGGCTGTTCGTAAAAGGCAGGAAAATCCTGTATCGGGTACCAAACGTGGCAGATGTCATACTTGTCGCGGCAACGACAATAAGTACAGTACCAAATGTAAAGGTTGTGGACGGTTTGTGTGCCCGAAGCACAGCAAAACGACTCAAACTGTCAAAAGAACAAATTGTAATAGTTGTCGATGAAGATCTACAGATATTGACGAAGATGGTGAACCATAAATTTTTTGATATTGAACGTCAATAGCATATATTACACCGCAAGTTAGGCCACTGTTTACGAGTAAATTTGACCTCCATTGTTACTTTCTGTTTGAGTTTGAATTTAAGATTTTTTATCCTTCGACAATAAGAGGTCAAGTTGACTTTTTTTTGGAGATCACATTCAAACAGTGGGTTAGCTTCAATACAGGGAGCTTGCCACTGCTAAGTATGTTACACTAAGTTTGTAATTTTTTAATAATAAATAGATATAAAATGTATTTAAGGTTTCAAAATTTATCTATACTATAATGTATATATTCAGTAAATATCACAAATTTTGATATCTTATTCTGACAACAGTTTTTAAATAAAATTAAAGTTTACTGAATATTTACAAATCATATCACCTTAATTATTAAGTGGGTCAGCATTGACCCGGTTTAGGGATTTCATGTAAGTTTATTATTTTGGGACGGCGAGGGTTAAATACAACACTATTAAATATGCCCAAAAATTTGAAACGAAGTTCGCGTGTGAACACATGTAATAGAGCAAGACCACTTTTGTGTATTATAATGAATTATTGTTCTCTTTATAATTATTGTAATATCTCATTATTAACATTCTATTGTTGCTATTGTCGGATTCAAATAATTTTACCTCTCATTTGGAAGGTGAGTAACAAAGAAACTACTCCTTAAAAAAAGTTGAGACTAGCTTTATTTAATTTATGGTGAAATTTTGCTCACAGCTGTGTCAATATCAAAAGAATTCTGTTCTTTTGATTATACTATAAAATTAAATGATATAAATAATACAAATCTACACACAAATCGATTCTTCATTGTAAATTCCCAACAGATCCTGATTGTTCAGTGCACCTAACCAGGTTTTAAACAATTCCTATTTTTCTTGGGGGCTAGAAATTTATGAAGAATTGGTTTATTCGGTATTTTACACGATGATATACAACACTTCTTCCATGAAGATCGTGAGATGTTGAAATTCGTTTAAAAATTATTCAATTATAATAATATGTGTTACATATAAGATTATAAAAGTGATCTATTAAAAGGAAATAACAAGCAAAACAAAATAAAAACTGCTTGAAATGTTAAAAAAATATTTCAATACTAAATATTAAATTAATGATAATGAACTAATATTAAATATTTATGAAATAAATTAATCTGAATGCGTACTAAAATTAAAATTACGTAGTTGTTGCCACTCATTCGACAAGCAAGTCTAATTCTTGCATATTGTCTATTAAATTTGGGAAATCATCAAATATATTGGATATAGATAAATAGACCTCGGATATGTGGGTGGTCATACAAATTTTTTAGTGGGTGCAGAGTACCCATACATGCAAATTCTTGACTTGATACTACAAGTTACTACAAGACTTGATACTACTTCTACATGATTGAAACTATTTTCAACATACATGAAATGCTTCCACAAACATTCATACTGCTTCCAAAAATTAGGAAATTCAGATAGAAGTCTGGATGTAGCTTACAGAAAACTTGGACCGCTTCCAGAAGACTCAATATGCTTCTGAAAAACTTAAACTGCTTTTAAAAGACTTGAAAAACTTTCAAAAGACTTGATACTGCGTCTAGATGACTTGAAATGCTTTCAGAAGACTTGATACTGCTTCTAACACACTTGAAATGTTTCCATAAAACAGAAAATGCTTCTAGAAGACTTGATACTGCTTTTAAAAGACTTAGAATGCTTTCAGAAAACTTGACACGCTTCCAGAAGGCTTAAACTGCTTCCAAAAGATTTTATACTGTTCCTGGAAGATTTGATACTGCTTCTAGAATCCTTGATATTGCTTCCAAAAGATATGATATGTTTTCAGAAGAGTTACAATGTTTCAGAAGACTTGCAATGCTTCAGGAGGCTTAATATTGCTTCTAGAAAACTTGAAATACTTCTAAACTTCTATTGTTTCCAGGAGGCTTGTAAAACTGCTGGCAGAAAATGTTATTTATTGGATAAAATGTAAAATATTGATGTAAGCGGTCCATAACAACAGCAAATGCAACTGTTAATTAAAGACTAAATGCTATTGGCAGAAGACATTTTTATTGCAAAAGGCAAAAAAATGTTTAAAAGGTTTTGCTCCCAAAATAGCAGATACTGTTGCTATACAAAATGTTCACGTCGAAAGTACACTCACTGCTTGTAAAACTGTGAACGCTGCTCGCAGAAAACATTTCAATTGCAAACGAAATGGGAAAAAAAGTAATCTTTTCTTGATAATAATGCAATAAGAAATTATAAAATTTCAGTCCAACCATCCTTTTAGGCAGAAATTGAATATGGTCGTTATACGTATGGTCAATCGGGTTAAGCCCATATCCGATGCTCGCTTTCTTGATTGAAACCTAAAAAAGCTTCGTTGTATATTCATCAATAACGGGTATCCTTCTGACTTATTAAACAGGGTTTTATATCACAACAACACTTACCATCTTAATAGAGACCAACAATTTAATGATGACGGCCGACATGACGCATCTAACCATCCCAATTTCCGTACCTAACACATGGGCTGAAAAGTCCCGGGCCTAACACATGGATGGCCCTAGTTTTATTGTAGTCACCTTTTTTTCAGTTAGTACTAACCTTCAAAAGACAGCTGTTAATATTTCATGATATTCTATTTATTAGTTTGTGAGTTATTGTGCTAAGAATAACGCCACTTTTGTTATTTTCAAAACAATGGATCAAAAACAATTTCGTGTTTTAATTTTACACTCCTTCTTGATGGGAAGAAATACCGTTCAAGCGACGCAATGGCTTGAAAAGTGTTGTGGGGACTCCGCTCCGTTAGAAACAATAATAAAACTTTAGTTTGCTGACTTCAAACGTGGTCGTAGAGACACCGATAATGCAAAACGCAGTGGACGTCCAAATGAGGCGGTAACACCAAAAAGCATAAAAAAATCCACAAAATCGTTTTGAATCGAAAAATAAAGTTGCGTGAGTTAGCTGACATCGTAAAGATATCAAAAGAATATGTTGACTTTATATTGCATGAACATTTGACTATGAGAAAGATCCGTTAAAGTGTATGCCGCGTTTGCTCACTGTTGACCAAAAACAAGAACGTGTTGATGATTCTGAGCAGTTTTTGGCCATGTTTAAACGTAACAAACCGGAATTTTTGCGTCGATATATGACAATGGATTAAAATTTCACTCCGGAATCAAAACGATCGGCATCTGAGTGGACAGCAACTGGTGAATCTCGTCCAAAGCGCCCGAAAGCACAACAATCGGCTGGAAAGGTTATGGCCTCGGTATATTGGGATGTGCGTGGTGAATATTCATCGACTATCTTGAGAAAGGAAATACCGTCAACAGTGAATATTATATAGCGTTATTGGAGCGTTTGAAGGCCGAAATTGCAAAGAAACGACCGCATATGACAAAGAAAAAAATCTTGTTTCATCAAGACAACGCACCGTGTCACAAGTCAATCAAAACAATGGCAAAACTACATGAACTGAACTTCGAATTGCTCCCACATCCACCGTATTCGCCAGATTTGGCTCCCAGCGACTACTGGCTGTTCGCAGACCTTAAAAAAATGCTCGCCGGTAAGAAATTTCGCACGAATGAAGGATCGGCCTAGGATTTTGAGGCAAAAGATAAATCGTTCTACAGAAGTGGTATTGAAATGTTAGAGCGGCGTTGGAATGATTGCGTTGCTCTTGATGGAGATTACGTTGATGAATAAAGCTAATTTTGAACAAAAAAAAACGTGTTTTTATTTGTTAGGCCCGGGACTTTTCAGCCCTTGTGTTATTACACTAAGATTCCGTTTATTCCCAAGTTAACTGATAAGCTTGTTTCTATTTTAAAATCTAATTCTATTGAGTTTGCTAAATGCAACCCTTTACCACTATTTATTAGTTTCTCGAGGACTAAAGACCAAATTCCAAAAAGTTTACTTTCCAACATCATTTATAAGATTCCGTGCAATAACTGTGAAAAACTTATGTGATGCACTTACTGTTAACATCATCATCTACAAAGATATAGATGCAGAAATTGTATGATTACCACGGTTATGATGGTTAAGAAAAACTATAATGAATAATTGAACAAAACAAGTAACAAAGATTGTTGAAGAAAATTCTATAACCAACAATAACGAATAATTAATAAATGGAAAAAGAATGATGAATTTGCTTCAATACTTGTATTTTTCAAATTCATTTATTACGAAATCTGCCATTTAAGAGTGCTCAAGTAAATGTGCTGATGCTCCATCGACACTACAAGAGTGTCACGTCGATGGAGCACGATGACAGCATTGGTTGTCAATTTTTTCGAAAAAAAATAGATCTAATAACTGGTCACCTCCAATTCCGGCTCATACATTAATATTGAATCGTCACTGATGATGATTTCCTAGCATTGCATGGGGATTTTCAACAATCCAAACGGATGCATTGTGGATATTAAAAATTCCGCTCTAAGTAAGTATTGTAAATACTTCATCCGTAAATACTATGTTTATGGATATGTCGACGTCTTATGCGTCTCCCTGTATAGTCCAACTACAAAAATCTCTGATGAAACTTATCCACTTATGAAACTAAAATTTTGAATATCTTAGCAATGATCCATCTTCGGATCTATGTTTATTTGGTTTTTTTGTCTATTTTCGATCAAAGAATAAGTTGGTAAAGTATTATACAATCGTTGCGGGACACCTATATAAACACAATACAAATATTTTTTAAAAACATTTTAAGTTTAATCATAATAAATATGAAAAAGTAATTCATCCCTGGATCATCTCATATAAGACTGTGCAATATTATGTTTTATTGCTAAAAGAAACAATACGATTTGTATCGCATATTTAATATAAACAGGTATTTATGTAGTTTCTAATTATCTGCAAATGAACATGAAATGACATTGACTGATGCGCGGCAGATGACTAAAAAATAAGAATATTGAATTTATATAATCTGACGACGCTTATATGTCAAATGATAATGAATAACTGAATATTTATTTCTTTTACATGTTACTATGAACTAAATATGTGCAAATTACGTGAGTCACGATGGGTCAAGCGTCAATTTTTGACATCAATTTTTGTACCACTCACGTGAACGTGCGTAATCGTGAACGACTTTGGTTTCGACGGGACCCGGCGTAACCCGTTTGGACCGATTTTTCTTTAATATTTTAATTTTATCCAACGCCGGACAAATCAGTATATCGAACTTATTCAGGTCCGCTTAACGAAAAATACAAAAAGACAATATTTAACAATTTAAATATTATATGTGAAAATACAATTTATTTAAAATTTGTGTTTCTTGAATGTATATAATAATTAGTACTATAACTGACTTATGGATAAATGAGTATACACAACGAAGTAGTTGTCTTAACACTGCACAGTCTTCACACATATTAAATGACTATGGAATTGAAAAAGTATGTTCTAGAAACACGTGAATTTGTGAATAAAAAACTGGCAGCAATATACAAACCTTTACATTGGATATATTGAAATAATATCTAGAAACTGATACGGATCAAACTTTAACCGCTGAAGAGAAATTTTCGAAATGGGTAATTGTTACTGATAATGGCTCAAATCTCATTTTAGCATTTCGCTTATATACTGGACTTTCCTGTGCATGCCATAATTTAAGCTTGGTTATACATGATATTTTAGATGTCAACTATATGCTTCCAGAACTAAAAGCAGTTGTAAATTCATCAATAAAACGTTTATTTTAAGCACCGTGAATTAAATAATAAACCATCTAAGACTTTAACGTCATACAAATTTCATCACGCTGGAATTCTATTTACACTTTGTTGACCAGTGTACAAGGCGTATATAAGAAATTCAGACCTTATTAATCGCTAAGGATGAAATTTTTTACCTAGGTGCTTCTCATAACACTGAAATCATTAATAGATTCGTATTGTTAAATCAGATTTATACCCTGCGTTAAACCACTAAGTTTTTTACGAACATAAGCTTGAAACAAAATGAACAAAATTTATGATGAATTGAGGAAAATCTTTAAAACGTTAAAGGGTGTATTACCCATAAGAATATACCAGCTTATATTATTTATTTTAATTTTATGTAAGTCTCGTTTATTTGAAGAGCATGATAAATAAAACTAAACACCCTCATTTTGTCCAACAGGATTAATTAATAAGCAAATTAACAAGTAATCAAACATGATTCATACAGTTGATCACTTACGCGTGAGTTACGTGATTCATCTATAATAATCACGTGAGTGACGCGCGTGATCCGCGTGGATCTAGATCGTGAGCGGACATAAGTCACTTACGCGCACATCAATCGTATCAATGTTCATAGTAGATGAACATTCATAGCAACGCTTATGTAAATTCATTATATTTAAATGCATTTGGCACATAAGCGTTGTCAAATTTAAATACCTATGATTATCTTAAATTGACAGCGATGTTAGATAAAGTTTTGTCCTTAGCACTATTCTAAAGCCGGAATAAAATCAGCGAAAATAAAAAGGCCATATTTAAAGGTGGCTAATCCAGATTGATTGTTATATTAACCGCCGTGGTTATATATCTCTAAATTAGGGTCTATATAAAAATTTACTTTTGGTGATAATTAAAATTTATTTTTCTAAACTAGTTTCGAGCCTTGCTCTTCTTCAGTAGATACCTACAAGTTTACAATATACGAAAATGAACATATTAATATAAAAATAAAATATTAAAATCTTACGTAATTACTAACAAATTAGAAAAATTAATTAAAATTTTTCAAAATTTACGTCAAAAGTTGTTGTGTGACGTTAGGTTTTTTTGTTTTTGTTTTTATATTTGTGTTTTAGGTACGGATCTCGCAGGCAACTATATGTTCATTAAGGCTTATAATATTACTGTTAATTTCAATAAACTTGTTGATTTCGTACATTTCCATTATTTCCATAAGGTTGCTTTTATTAAGTTGGTGTAGTAATTTAATATTTTTATTTTCGTTAAATTCGTGGTTGTTGAAAATTAGATGTTTTCCGAATGCCGATTTTGAACTCTTTTTATGTTCTTTAAGCCTTGTTTGGATACTTCTTCCCGTTTCACCTATGTATGTGGCTGAACAGGTCCCACATTGCAATTGGTATATGCCACTTTTAGCGAGAGTTGTAGTCTTGTTTTTGTTATTAACTAATAATGCCTTCAGATTGTTTTTGTTTTTAAATGTCATTGTTATGTTGAACTTATGGAACATTTTCTTGATTTTATGGGATATTTCTCCTGGGTAAGTTACGGATCTGTACGTTGTTGGTTTATCAGGTTTTCGGTCGGATAGGGAAGTTGTTTCTTGAAGATTATATTTGTTTTGTATTTTCGAAAATATTCGTTGGATAAATGTCGGTGGGAAACTGTTTTCGCTTGCAATTTGGTGGATAATTTCGATCTCTTTTTCTAGGTCTTGTTGTTCCAATTTTGAATGGAAAGCTCTGTGTATATAAGCCCGGTATGCTGCCATTTTATGAGTTTCATCATGATGAGAATCGAAGCTCTGTGTATATAACACAGAGCTTTCCATTCAAAATTGGAACAACAGGACCTAGAAAAAGAGATCGAAAATTCAACATATACGTATAACCCTAAATAACCATTATAAGAAACTTAACGAACTCAACATTAAACTTTATAAATGCTACCAGGATTTAAATAATCAATATCATCACATTGAAATCGAAGAAATTATCAAAGAAGCTAAATTACATGATACAATAATTCTTAATGAAATTCACAAAAAGAAACTGAAAAAACTAAACAAGTTGAGAACAGAGAAAGAAAGAGAAAAGAATAAACATCAAACAAACAAACTAGGAGAAATTCATAAATTTTTTCCCAAAGTAACAAATACTTCAAACGTGATCTTCACAGAACAAGAAAGAAGATTCATGGAAAAAGGTCTGAAATATGCTCCAAAAAGAGAAATTAACCTCCCAATACTAGCAATAGAACTTCAGGCAGCTATCAAAGCACACGAAAAGGAAAACATTATGAATAAGGAGATTCAACAAATCCTAACTAAAGTAGAAAAGAGACGAACAAACAAACAAACAATAAGAAATGGAGAAGAAGAAAAGGAACAAAAAATTATTAAAAACATCAAGCGGAAAATTAAGGAAAACGAATTAATAGTTACTCCTGCAGACAAAAACGCATGAATGATAATTTTAACCAAAGATCTCTACATAAATAAGACTGAAAGCTTTATGAAAGACAATAACTTTAAAACTATCAATAAAAACCCCACAAACAATTTTCACAAAAAAGTATCAATAACTAAAGAAAACAAAACGACAATAACAGAAATTGGAGGTACCTTGACCAGCCTGTTACCTATGAATCCGCAAACCCCTAAATTGTATGCACTACCTAAAGTTCACAAAAATGGATTACCAATAAGACCCATTATAACCTCCATTGAATCCAGCACATACAAACTCGCAAAACTTTTACAAAAATTTATAATAAATGACATCAATTTTAAACCAAAATATACCATAATTAATCGTTACCAACTTCCCGATTTAATTGACAAAATACAGCTACCAGAAGGTTTCAAAATGATCTCATTTGATGTCAACAACCTATATACAAACATACACATAACCGACACGATAACGATATTAGAAGAAATATTAAAGACTGACCTCAAAAACAAAGACAAAACTCGCTCCATCTTAACGCTATTAAAACTATGCTTAGAACACAAAATTGACATTCAAACAACAAAATTAAATATAACATCTACAGAAAACCTACACAAACTAGTACTACCATCCCATTCGATTCTCATCATGATGAAACTCATAAAATGGCAGCATACCGGGCTTATATACACAGAGCTTTCCATTCAAAATTGGAACAACAAGACCTAGATAAAGAGATCGAAATTATCCACCAAATTGCAAGCGAAAACAGTTTCCCACCGACATTTATCCAACGAATATTTTCGAAAATACAAAACAAATATAATCTTCAAGAAACAACTTCCCTATCCGACCGAAAACCTGATAAACCAACAACGTACAGATCCATAACTTACCCAGGAGAAATATCCCATAAAATCAAGAAAATGTTCCATAAGTTCAACATAACAATGACATTTAAAAACAAAAACAATCTGAAGGCATTATTAGTTAATAACAAAAACAAGAAACATAGCAGCCACATACATAGGTGAAACGGGAAGAAGTATCCAAACAAGGCTTAAAGAACATAAAAAGAGTTCAAAATCGGCATTCGGAAAACATCTAATTTTCAACAACCACGAATTTGACGAAAATAAAAATATTAAATTACTACACCAACTTAATAAAAGCAACCTTATGGAAATAATGGAAATGTACGAAATCAACAAGTTTATTGAAATTAACAGTAATATTATAAGCCTTAATGAACAAATTATCCCGACCCAAAAACCAATCTATAGTTGCCTGCGAGATCCGTACCTAAAACACAAATATAAAAACAAAAACAAAAAAACCTAACGTCACACAACAACTTTTGACGTAAATTTTGAAAAATTTTAATTAATTTTTCTAATTTGTTAGTAATTACGTAAGATTTTAATATTTTATTTTTATATTAATATGTTCATTTTCGTATATTGTAAACTTGTAGGTATCTACTGAAGAAGAGCAAGGCTCGAAACTTGTTTAGAAAAATAAATTTTAATTATCACCAAAAGTAAATTTTTATATAGACCCTAATTTAATAATTGGTGAAAAAAGGATAAGAAAAATTATTTTTATATATATCTCTAAGCCATTCGAATTGGGTTTTTTTTATTTTCTCATATTCATCAACAGAAAATGTTAAGAGTACTACTGTATGCGACTTAGGAACATTCACTTTAAAAACGCCAAATCGTTTCATCGAAACTAAATCAAAACATCGCCATTTTTGGAAGGACATAACTTCCTATGAGAACCGAAATCGCCGATAGATTATGCAGGTACGGCAATATTATGGAATAAATTCAACAAAACAGTTATGTAAAAACGGAGAAATAGGTTTATTTTTGATTTTCAAAACTCACACTTTGAATCATTATTAATTTATTGTCAATGTCCATAAACGTTTATTGAATTTATTCTATAATTTTGCCGCACACTGTATAAGAAAATACCCTTAAAATTAGCTAAAGAATTGTTTCCTGACGTTTGGAAACATCATTCAGACACAGCTGTATATATTTTGTCCACAACTGTTTCTAAGAATGTCTAAATGTGCTCAACTGATTCCATGAAATGTTTTCAAATGTGTCGAACTGATTGCAAGTATGTCTGTTGTATGTTTAAACTACTTAAAAATATTTTTAACACAAATTTCTTCTTTCAGAGAATTCACGATAGTATTAGCAGTAATTTGTTTACGTATTATCGACAGTTATTATGTTGGAAGTGTTTCTAATGTGCGTAAAAATATAAAATACTTATATTTAAAAATTCTTTACGTAAAATAAATGTAATACTTGTTAAATAAATTGATAACTTAAAACGGCGACTACTTCCGGGATTTAACCCCTTTCGACGTTTGAAACGTTAAGAGGATATACCAGTCTGATAATAATTGCGTCGGTCGCAAGAGGTCGTCGGGATATCGATTATTTAGTCGCCGGATTCAGTTTTCGCGCATTTCCCCTCTCCCCATCGTCTCACGTCGGGTTTCCCGGAACATCCCCTTTAGTAGTCGCTTCACGCGATCGGTGGACGCGCCCGCGTTCCCCGCAAAGACTACCAAACGAAAACGGCCAAGATGTAGAAAGCCGAAACGCAAACAGAACCCACTTTTAGAAATCGAATGTCTTCCAAGTAACCGCTCCGGCAGTTACGCTCTAGTTTTTAAGTGCAAAACCCAAGTCTTCCAATTTTATGCTGTGGGCAATATAAAATTAATTTATTTTTGTAAAAGAAGATAAAATATATTGTTAAATATTTGTGAGAATCGAGATGTTTTATGGAAATTCGAGGCGGTTCTCGGTCGATGAGAGGGTTATTTTTGAGAGGTTGTGGAGAGATGCTTTGTGTCAGGCGTTGGGGCCGAAGGCCCCTATCAGATTTGCGAATAGAAGACAATGTTGCTGTCACTGCCATTGTGTTATGGGTAATCCTCATAATCAACAACGGCCTTTACAAATTTTACCTCCAAGAAATGCGTTGAGATCTGTTGTAAGGTAGATTTAAAAAAAATTTATCATTTTAATTTTGTAATATGAAAACTTAACCAGACGTAGTAGATAGGTAGACAGATGTTTAAGTTTCACCCTCCCCAATTTTTTTGCCTAAATATCGATCCATCACCCCCAAGTAGGGTGAATTGAACCCCACATATAATATAAACCATTCTTCTATTACGTTTTATACGATTAAAACATAAAATGGTTTGCCAAAGTGGCGTTGTTGCAAAAAATTCGTGAGTTTTGATTAAAATGACTCTTTGATTTTTTTTTAATACAATTTTATTAAAAAAATTTTTTTATTTATTAAAGTGTAACCGAAACACATCAAGTGGCCGAAGCACAACAAGAAAAGAACGCGAGATTGAGAGAAGCTTTCGGAATTTCGGAGTATTTTGTTGACGGCAGCAGTTTTGATCCGGATCGCCAAGCCAAGGAGCAGCTTGCTAAGCAGGAAAAGGAAAAGGAAAGGGCTTTAGAGAGGGAAAAGGAAAAAGAACAGGAAAAACAACAAGCCGCTAGATACGAACTCGTTCACACGCCGAGTCCCGAACCCCAAAGCAATGGAAATGATAAAGATAAAAAGAAGAAGAAACGAAAGATGAGGTAATTAAAAAAATGATTTAACCCTCCGTTAGGCGCGCGTATATCTAACAGATACATGCATAAAGTTCCTTCCCGTCTGTTTAGAGGTCGATATCTTTAGAATGGATGAACGAAAAAGTTTGCAGTAAACTTTGTTATAATTATTGGACATTTGTGCTATACTACCGTAAATTTGAAAATTTCGGCCCGTTAGTTATTTTTTTATAGCGAGTTAAACATAAAAATCACCCGATTTTCGAGATTTCCGTACATACCGTTACTTTATGATTTTTTTCTCGAACACTATAGCACGAAAAAATTTGATATTTCAACAGTTGATAGTTTAATATGTTCTGCATATGGGGCATATATTATTTTTTTCATATTCTACAAAGTTTCGCGGTTTAAGAGGAGCTGTTATTTCGAAAACGGCTGGACGGATTACAATATATTTTACACTGAACTGTGTAAAAATAAACTTTTTCCCATTTTTTAACGCGAGTAAAGTAATTGAAAGAAATGTGAAATCGACAGGTTACGCGACGCCTGTGCAGGGTCTTAGGAGAACCCGAGAAACCAGAATCTCCGTGACTACTGATTGTCTCCTTCAAACCTAAGAAGCTATTTTTAATTTTGTTGTATATTATACAAAACATATACAGGGTGTTAATGAACAACATGTACATATTTCAGGGGGCGGAACATGTGGTCAAAAATGCGTTATGTGGTCATTCACAGAGTGGTAAAGTTTCAATTTATTTTTCCAATTTTGTATTTTTCTCCGGTGTTTTTTGAATAATTATTTCAAATTTGATATACACCTCATGTTTCTGAATCTACAATAAAATGACAAAATCGTCATCCACATTACAAGATGTTACAATTTTGCCGGAACTCTGGTGTGCGCTGGTTAAAACACTTCTTTCTTGTTTTTATAATCTATTTGATTTACAAACGAAGAATTATCTGGTTGTAAGATGTGATCGAAAAATAAGAATAACAATACGAATGATCCTGCTTTTGAGCTCGCAGGCTCTTTTATAACCTTTTTTTATACAACGAAATAAAAAAAACTTGTATTTAAACTCAAAACATTTTAAACAAAATATGCAACCCCATTTGCTTTTAATATAAAAATTCTTAACACCAGGAGTGTTCCATTTTTTCATGGTGTTGATGCTTGTACCAACCGCAAGTTTTTTTTGAACACCCTGTCTGTTTGAATGTTTCTTTTCTTCAACTTTTTGGTCTGATACGTTATTTGCGTATCTGCTATCGTTTTCAACATATCTGAGCAAAAGAGTCACAAATACAAACAAGCTTAATAACAAAATCTGTTAAAAGAATATGTTGAATGCGTCACTTATTCTGTTTTGTAATTGTTCCACTGTGTCGAATGGAGTCTCGTGAATAAGCGATTTTAAATGTCCCCAAAAGAAAAAATCTAGACAGTTTAAGTCTGGGGACCTAGCGGGCCATGGTTGAGGTCCTCCTCGACCTATCCAACGGTTAGTGAAACATTGATTTAAAAAATTCCTAACTTCCGAACTAAAACTAAACTGGCGCACCATCATGCATGAACCACATTTGATTTCTTATGGTGGGTTCATGCAACATGTTTTAGTTTTAATCTTAGTCTTAACCGTTTGCGTTAGCTTTAGTTGTAAGGAAAGGCATTGGTTCATGCAATATTTAAGCACAGTACATTAAAGCAAAATTTTGACATAAAATAGTCGTGCCAAATTAAAAATACAAAAAGAAATCTGGAGTGAAACTGCTTTATTTATTAGAAATATTTTGTTTCTAACATAATTTTATTTAAGAAAATTGTTGCCACTGCTAGTGTAATGTGCTTGAATTAAGGATTACAATATCGGGATCCATGGGCAACAAGGATGCGGAAAAATTTAGTATTCCGTGTCAGCTTCTACATTAATCAGTTAACGATCCCGAGATCCCGAAAAAAAAGACGTAGAGATAACATGATTCTCGAAAGGAACCAAAATAAAGTTGCCAACTATTAACATGTCGTTGATCAATGATGGTCAATAGTTCAAAAAATCTCCACCAAAAAACGATCTTCTTTTAAAATATATGTGAAAGAAGAACACGGAAAAGAACCGAAACTTCAACTTGACTGCGAAACAATATTGAATAGCCTTTTAGTCATGTCAAAGCGATATAACAGTCTGAAAAACTGTATTATAAAAGCAATGATTGATTTGTGAAGTTCCATTATTAGTGACAGTGAATTTCAAATTATTTGCGTTTTAGGTTCGATCAAAGTGGGATGCATGCTTCAAGTAATTAAATAAATTAATGCTGCTTTAGGAAAGTCCTTAGAGGATTGTTTGATTGTTCAACCTTCGTCGATATTTAAGTGACCCAAACTGGATTTCCAGTAACAATGAACTTTTGTTCAATAAAACAAAGAATAATAGGAGACGTACAGATGAAAGAGATAAAATATATAATAAAAAGACTTAGAGGAAATGATGGTGAAGATGACAAAGTCGACCATGAAGACGCAGGCGATATTTCATTTGCTGAGTTGCAGAAGAAAGTTGACCAGGAGAAACCAAAGTCTTTTAAAAACACCCTTGAAAACGCATAAAACTATCCCGAAATCAATCCCGCGATTGATTATCCCAAAATTCCCGGTATTGTGTATTTACTTCAGGATTGTAACCCTTAGCTTGAATGCATTTTTTGTTAATCACACAAAAATCGAAGAAAATATTAATTTAGTTTTATGATCTTTGTGTCCTGTATCATAAAGATATTGATACACTTGTACCATTAATTTCAAATCAATTTGATTCCATTGAAATTATTGTTATAATTATAATAAAGTAAAATACAAAAGCTAATCAATTTAACCTCAATTTATAAAATAAGACAAAATATTGAAGATACAAAAACGAAATGTGCGCATGCATCAAGTTGTGACCGAGGGTTTTAGCTTTAAAAAGTTTTAAAAGTTGGGTAACTCTTGTGACTAGGACAAAAACCGTTTTAGTCATAAGGTGTTTTATGAACAGTACTACTACAACACAATACCTTAACTTTTCACGCTTATGACTATGACTAAAACTGAAACACGTTGCATGAATCCACCATTAGAAGTAGCGGCACGTCTTCTAATAGCACTGGCAATTCACTTTCCAGAAAATAACGATGTATTGTCCATTTAGCTTTGTTTGTAAGAAAAATGGTCCTATCAAGTAATCCCCAATAATGCCGACCTACACATTTAACGAAAACCGAACATGATGATTAGTATCATTTACTCTGTGGGGATTCTCATCGGCCCAGAAGTGGTTATAATGAACATTTCGAATGGCATTTCTAGTGAAACTTGCCTCATCACTAAATACAATTCTACTCCCAAATAATGGATCAACATGGTCAACATGTTTACAAACCACTCACAAAAGTTTAAACAACATTGAAAGTCGCATGGGAGTAAAGCTTGGACCCTTGGAATATGGTAAGGATAAAGAAATAAAAATCTACCAAAATCTTCCAGACAACTACATGAGAAATGTAACATATTTGTGCTAATTTTCTAGCGCTTGTAGTTGGGTCATTTTCAACTTCATGAAGAACAGCTTCCTCTATTTTAGGAGTTCTTACAGTTTTTTTTTGTTCCTGTTAAATGATTCGATTTTTTGAAGCTCCCGGTTTGACGCGACTCGATCTGGATATTTATCTTGATACATTCTTTTGGCTTCACGGGAATTGCCATTGGCAAGTCCATATACAAAATACATTGCTGCATATTCTCGATTACTAAATTCAACTTTAAATAATATAAGACCGGGGGTAGAGAATTTTTCCTTCAGAGAGATAAGTGAATCAAAGTTAAATAACATATTAACAAGATGACGAGTCAGGCCATAGGAAGCGATGGTATAAGTCTTAGAATGATAACTCTTTGATGTCCGTATTTGATTCCGTACCTTCTGCATGTGGTTAATTTCTGTCTGGAACATGGTGAGTTTCCAGAGAAATGGAAATCTGCTAAAGTCATTCCAATACCTAAAGTATCAAACGCCTCTTCTTTTTCGGACCTAAGACCTATTAGCATTTTGAGTACATTGTCGGGTATTTTGGAGAGGGTTGTAGCGGAACAAATGCGTGAACACTTGGAACATTTTTATATTCTACCCTCCATGCAGTCCGGTTTTAGACCTGGGTATAGTTGTGCCACCGCTCTATCGACTATTATTGATGAAGTTATATCTGCAATGGATACAATTTTGGTTCTGCTCGACTTTTCTAAGGCATTTGATACCATTAGTCATCAACTTCTTTTAGCGATTCTCCACTACATTGGGAGTAGTAATACCGTTCTGAATATTTTTAATAGTTATCTACGCGGAAGAAGCCAGTATGTAGTTATAGATGAGGACGCATCGGATACTACTACATTGAGATCGGGTGTGCCACAGGGCTCTAACTTGGGTCCCCTTTTATTCACTGTTTACACGTCTCAAATGCTCATGTTTGAAAACTTATCTTCAAAATTTCATATTTATGCCGATGATACACAACTTTACCGCAGTCTGTTGCGGATCTAAACGGTGATTTAGAGAGATTTCTGTCCATTACCAAAAGGCATGGACTTTTATTGAACGGGAATAAATCGGTATACATGATATTCGGAGGTAGGGAGTGCAGGGCGATGGTTAGTAATATGACACATTTTTATGGATGGAATTGAATTGGAGCAGAAAGATTGTGTTAAAGATCTCGGTCTTTATATTGATGACAGCTTGAGGTTCACCCGTAATACTACTCAAACTATCAGGCGCGCCTACGGGAACTTGAAAATGCTTTATGCTCATAGACAAGTTATGGATGTAGAAATTAAAAAGAATTTGTGTGAATCTTTAATTTTGTCAAATTTCACATATTGTGACACAATTTATGGTCACTGTTTGTTGGCCACTGATGCCCGCAGGTGGTACAAAATGCTTGTATCCGGTTTATATTTGGAATGCACCGCCGCCAGAGAATATCGCACAAGCTGACAGAATTAAGGTGGCTTAATATGTCAAAGAGACGTCATCTACATTTTGGCTGTTTTCTTTATAAAATACTGTCAAGTAAGTTACCACCATATCTAACTAACAAGATTACTTATAGGACAGATATTCATAATATTAATATACGACGGAATATTAATATACGAATAATGACGGAATATCAATGAGGTGCTTGATATAGTATATATCAATTGTCACCATATCCAATTGTTTAAAAGATCATTTCGTTATAATGCAGCTCGTGTTCTAAATAAGTATAGCACGGTCTTTGCTCAACCATCATTTCACACTTTTAAAAGATTTTTGTACCTCAATTTGTTTAATGGTTAGCACGTCGATTTGCCTTTTGCCAGATTTCAATCCAGTCATTCTTTTTTTTTTTGGTTTTGTTTGTTTTTTTTTTTATTGTTTTTTATTATTGTTTTTGTTTGCAAATATTTCAAGTCTCCGTCACTGTATAATACAAATAATACAAATTTAGTTTTGAACAGGTTTTCCAGGAAGACCAGGACGTCTTACTTTAAAGGCTTACTGATGGAAATACCCTTTGGCAAATTATGAATATTATACTCTTTATTTATTTACTTGATTTTTTTTTTTGTAATTTTCTTTTTATTTACTTATTATTAATTATTATTTATTTTTTCACGAAGAATTTAAAAAAAGTTAGACGCTTTATACGTTAACGACGCTAAACAAATAAGTTTATATCAATTGTCGCTGAACAAAATTAATAGCGAATATTCTTTTAACAGATTTTGTGTTTTAAGCTTGTACAAACAAGTTTGTGACTTTTTTTCTCAGATATCTTGAAAACGGTGGCAGATATGAAAATTACGTATCAGACCAAAAGGTTGAGGAAAAGTATGGGAAGTTTAAATACGATATCAAAATTCATACAGGGTGTTCAAACAAAATCTTGCGGTTAGTATAAGCATTAGAACAATGAAAAAATGGGATACCCCTGGTGGTGTGGATGATGATTTTGTCATTGTATTGTAGAGATTCGTAAACATTCATTATTCAAAAAAACACCGGAGATAACCGTAAAATTTTAAAAAAATGGTAACTTTTAATTCATATTAGTAGTTATATGTAATTTTTTACATAATTGTTAAAATATTTTCAAATAGTATTGTCTGCTTTAATACCTCTTTTGGGAAATATGGGAAATAGACAAAATTTGGGATTAAATCAGGATGATGCGGCGGTAAACGAAGCACGTCGTGATTGCGGTCATTTAATATTTTGTCAAGTTCATATTATTTGTAGTTTGGCTTGTTCTGTTTTATTATATAATATACACTTAGCAGCAGTCTGCGTACAAAAAACTTCTAACACTTTAACTGAAAAAATAAGGGTCATGATCTAATGTGATAAACTTCAATTTTTTTTATTTTGTGTATTAACTACATATAATTCTATTAACAAAATATGCATCAATAAAACAGAAATATTAGTTACAAAAAAAATTAAAATTAAAAATTCTCCAAATAATGCGTATGCAAAAATCTGCGTACAAATAAAGACGCCTTCTCCAAAATATACTTATTTACTTAAATACGTAGTTGGCGATGTACGCTTTCCGATTTAAATAAAAGATAATCGGTGTCAATTATATTAGCAGAGGCTTAGAAGCTAAAAGTTAGAATAGACACGAAAGGAAAGGAAATTGAATTGGGAGAGAGAAAAATTATTGTAAAGTTATGGAAAGAGGGAAAATCTTTTCGAAAAATAGGAGAAACTGTCGGCAGGTCACACTCTTCCATTCAAAGAGTAATTAATAATTATAAAGACACTGAAGATTACCTCTCACGTCCGCGATCTGGTAGATCACCCCTTTTAACAAACCGAGAGAAGCGAAAAATTGTACAGCAGGTTAGAAAAGAACCTAGGCTGACGACAAAAAAAAATAGTAGAAAATGTACAAGAAGAATTTCATAAAACTATCAGCAAAGATACGGTGAGAAGGACGTTAAAAAAAGCTAACTATTACAGTCGCGTTGCACGAAAAAAGCCATTTGTGTCAGAGGTCAATCGTCAGAAGCGTATCGTCTTTGCAAAAAAACTCTTAGACAAGCCCATTGAATTCTGGGAGAAAGTTCTCTTTACAGATGAGAGCAAATTTTGCATTTTCGGCATTAAGCGTAAACAACTTGTATGGAGAAAACCTAATACTGCCCTTAATCCCGAAAATTTGAAAACGACTGTAAAACACGGAGGTGGTGGAGTTATGGTTTGGGGGGTGTATGTGCACCAAAGGGGTGGGAAGGTTGGTTTTCATAACATCGACAATGGACCATAAAATGTATATAGACATTTTAAAAGAAAATTTGAAGCCTAGCATCGAAAACTTGGGCTTGGGGCCCGAATACTTTTTTCAACAAGATAATGACCCCAAACATTGCGCCCACAACACTAAGCTTTGGCTACTATACAATACCCCAAAGCAACTTAAAACACCTCCAATCGCCGGACTTGAATCCCATCGAACACCTCTGGGATTTACTGGAACGCAGGATTCGGCAACACAACATAACGTCGAAGGAAACGTTAAAAAATGTTATGATTGAGGAATGGGCCAAAATCAGTTCGGACGAAACGAAGAAATTAGTGCACTCCATGCCTAAACGTTTAAGGGAGGTCATTAAACGTAAAGGTTATCCGACCTCATATTAATATAGAAACAATGATCTCATTTATGAATTTTTTATAAATACTGTCCTGACTTGTACGCAGATTTTTGCATACCCGTTATTTGTAGAATTTTTAGTTTTGATTTTTTTCTCTAACTACTGTTTCTGTTTTGTTGAAGCATATTTTGTTAATAGAATTATATGTAGTTAATATACAAAATAAAAAAAATCAAGTTTATCACATTAGATTATGACTCTTATTTTTTCAATGAAAGTATTACAAGTTTTTTGTACGCAGACTTCTGCTGCTGAGTGTAATTCCGGCTTTGTCATTTTAGGACCTCTTTGGGGATGTCGATATTGGGCATTTATTTATTTGTTTTAAAAATAAATGAAATTGGGTATCAGTTGTTGGCCGGGTAACCATTTTTTGTAATTTTCGAAATTCATTTCCCGGTGATAATCCCTTATAGTGCAACAACGTAGCCAACGTGTGTACATACGCCCCAGGAACAAAGCCATTTTCACTCCCGCCGTGAACAATAATTATTCGATCGCTTGAAGAAATTGGCTTCTTTAAGCCAGTGTTGGAATTATCGTCCCAATTCTTTGCGTTAGTATGGGATGAGTGTATATATGTTTCGTCCATATAAATTATAGGGCGGTTTGCCTCTCTGTATCGTTTTATGTTTTTTAAAAATGTATATCTTAAGTTGGCGATGTCATTTTTTTTCATTAATAGTTTTAGATTTGTTTTTATTTTCCTCCACCGATATTCGATGCTGTGTTGTTATACAGCATTGATTCACAAACTTTCTGAACAGCCTTTTACTGTAGGTACCTCCTTTTCCGTGATAAAAAAAATTTGAACGATTCGCCGAAGAACGCCTACATCTGTGTCATCCAAATCCGTTTTTGTTTTTTTCGGTGTACCGTTTTTGTATGGTGATTTAAAGCTTGATGCTTCTCCACTATTAATTTTTTCATTTTCTACAATAATCCGTTTTAAGGATAGGAAATTTCCGGTTGCTACTGAAACACGTTCCTGTATCTTTTAACAAAACATTTCTAAGGTTAAAATGATACTTAAAATTGGAATTAAATATTTACCTTTTGAAGTGGAATTATACATTCGGCATTATTGAACTCTTCAGACATAAATTTAAAAACAACATTTTTGCAATAAGCTCTTTACATTGCACTGACAACGTCTAAAAAGATTAAATACAATACTAGAAACATATAGAGAAACAATAATAAATAATACTTAAACTAATCAAACGGCTTATCGAAATTAACAATTGTTGAAAATTTTCTCTTTTTGAGAATTTGTATAAAAATTTTGATAGTAATTTCGAAAATCGGGTATTTTTTTATGTTTAACTCACCAAAAAAAAAAAAAAATAAAAAATAACTGGGGGGCCAAAAATGTCCAATAATTGTAACAAAGTTTACTGCAAACTTTTTTGTTCATCCGTTCTAAAGATATCGACTCCTAAACAGTCGGGAAGGATATGCATGTATCTGCTGGATACACGCGCTCCTAACGGAGGGTTAAGAATCGTTTCGTTTTGTTTTAATTCCTTTTTAATTGTAGCTCATCGAGTGAGGATCACAAGAAAAAGAAGAAATCGAAGAAACGAAAGAAAGAAAAGTGAGTTTTTGCGACGGTTTGTTAATTTTTTTTATTTATTTCAAAATTAGTGCTTCCAAAAATTGCATTAATTTAATCACTTAGTGGCACTACTTTTGATTATTGTACATAAGTTTAAGGTTAAAAAGAAACATTTTTGTGTTAGTACAAAAATTTAAAAAAAAACCAAAACTTAATGAATAATAATAGAGTTTTTATAAATTTTGCGACAACTACTAATTGACTCGTTGGTGTATTTTCTTGCGGTACGTGTTTGAAGGCCTACAGGTAATGGTATCGTTTTGGCACGTCTAATTTAATTTGACTTTGCTTATGTCTAGCTATACCCCGGTCGGACTGAAGGTGCGTTCACACTTAACGGCTTAAACGTTTTTTAAAAACGATAAATGTATTATTTTCTCATTTATATTTTGATTCCGTGTTCGCGGAGTCCGTATAAATTCCCTTTGGCGTTGTAGTTCCTTTTTTAACATCGCTTTAAGGGAATTTACATCGGCAAATAGACATAAGTTTTTAGAGAGCAATGCCAGTGTTAAAGAAGTACCGTGTTTTTTTTCTTTTTCTCAAACCCTTTTATTATTCATTACGATTTCTTTCTTCCGTGATAGATCGAAAGATAAGAAGAAAAAGAAACGAAGAAGATCGTCGGTTTCGAGCGATGATGAATCAAATTCTAGTTCGGATGACTCGAGCAGTGAAGATGAGAAGAAAAAGAAACGAAAAAAGAAAAAAGAGGTTTGTATTAATTGATGAGGTTTATTGAGTTAATGAGGGGATTCTTTTAGAAAAAGAAGGCTAAGAAAAGAAGACATTCTTCGTCTGATAGTTCCCGGGAGAGTTCTCCCGAACCGAAAAAGACGAAGAAAGATAAAACCCCGCCTAAGAAGCACCAAAATCAGCCGTCTATTTCGTTGAGGGATCAAAAAAATAATAAACAATCATCGAAACAAGATCGGCGATCGAGGAGCCTTCATAAATCATCATCGGGGAGGCGACAATCCTCGGAATCTCCTTATAACAGAAAAGAAAGGGATCGTTCAAGAACAAATAGGTACAGGCATCAAGAAGAAAGAAATTACGAAAATCGGAGGCAAGGATATCGGCATAGATATAACAGATCGAAATCGCCGAGAGAAAAGCGAAGATCTAAGTCTTATTCGCCTCTAAGAAATAAAGATAACGTTGGTGATAAAGATAAATTTCGATATCGCCGAGAAAGTAGAAGTAGAGATCGATATAAAGAAGTACATCAAAAATCTTTAGAATCGCGCCAAAAAGAAAGAAGTAAAGAACGCGATAATATAAGTAAAGAAAGAATTAATAATCGAGAAAGGCGTGATGAAAGAAGAACCGAATTAAATAAGGATCGCAAAGAAGAAAGGAGTAGAGATGAAAAAAGATTAGACATGAATTTAAACAGTAGAAGAAATCGTTCAAAAACGCCACCGAAAATGTTAAAAAAACCCAGCGTTAGCCCACCAAGAAAGAGTCACACCCCACAAAACTCAAAATATTTAGATCGAGATCAAACTCAAACAGACACCAACTCAAAAAAACAATCAGATAACGAAATCGATTCTAATCACCCCGAAAAGAATCGAAATAACACCCCGATTCCGCTCAATCGTAGTAAATCTTCATCGAAATCGAAAACGCGTTCAAGATCTCGTGATAATTATAATAACCCAACTTCCTCAAAAATTCACGAAAAATATTCCCCATCAAAAGAAAGCGAACGCTCCCCGACCCCTCTCGAAGACAAATCAAGATCAATTCAAAAATCAAAGGATAAAGTCAAACAAAAAAAGCCACAACTTCCCGTTGTTCGGTTAAGATCGAGTAGTGAAGATGAAATGTCTCCCAACGATTACGATAAAGAAGACGAGGAGCAACGCGAGAAAGAATTAAAAATGCTTAAAGTGTTAAAATCGGGTTTGGCGGCTAAAGCTAAGGAAAGTTTGGAGAAGAAAATTCCGAAATTAAATAGTTTTACAATTCCAAAATTGGATGAAAAATTGGTGGTGATGAAGGGGGAAAAAGAGGAGAAACGGGAGGGTGTTGTTAAAGATTCGTTTGATATTAAACCGTTTACGACTAAGAGTGAGAAAAGTTCGATTGATTTGAAGAAATTGAAGGAGGTTAGGAAGATTCTGGAACGATATGGGAGTAGTGATGATGAAGATAATAATTTAGGGGAAAATCGGAAAAGCACTGTGTCGAGGTCTTCGCGGTCGAAATCAAAGAGTAAATCAAAATCGATTAGTAAAGAGAGGAAAAGTAGATCAAGGAGTTTTTCCCATTCCTCTTACAGGTAAAAATTGTTTGATATAATAATAATAGTAATATATTCTGTCATAGTGCCATAAAAAGTAGGTGGTGACAAGTCAATACATTCAGTACAAATACAAAAATAAAATTCTTATATAATTAAATTATAGTTAACCCACGCACGGGTACCACAACCATCCTCAATCATGGTAATGAGATACTCCCACACACT
Organism: Onthophagus sagittarius; assembly: GCA_036711965.1. Classification (NCBI taxonomy): domain Eukaryota; kingdom Metazoa; phylum Arthropoda; class Insecta; order Coleoptera; family Scarabaeidae; genus Onthophagus; species Onthophagus sagittarius. The sequence continues at coordinate 10,808,275 of JASERS010000003.1, forward strand.
ATAAAATCCATTTTTGAGTAAAAAAGATTTGACTGTATTCTTAAAAATTTTGGTGTGGTAATTTTTTTTTAATGGAAGCTGATAGCTTATTAAATAATTTAACAAAATCATATTCTGGGCTTTTCTCAAGAAACGTTGTGTGGTGCAGTAGCAATGGCAAGTCAAGGTGTCTAATTTCCCGTTGACTTACATAGGTGGTGTATCTGTTAGCCCCAATCGCCGATTTCGGACAAGTGCCGAAATAATTGAACATTTCGTGAAATGTATTTGAGCAAATGCTGAAATAGAACTGAATAATTTAATTCTGCACAATCGCTTATTGTGCACCTCCTATTTGATGCTAAATACAGCAGTAAGTCAATAAAGCAGAGTTTATACAGAAAATTTAACTATAAACTTAAGACCTCGATAAGTTGTTGGGTGAACACATTCTTTACTAACCCTGCTTAACTGTTAGGTTATAAAATCAGCCCAGGCAACACTATCGAGCGACAGCCGAGATTCCGTATGTTTTGTATAAAGGTTTCTTGAATAAAACGTCCTGGTTCACTCTTTTTGATTTTGGGGAGGAGGTGTTCGTCGCTACACGTCTTGTAAACTTAACCTTTCTCACACAGAAAGGTTAAGTCTTGACTTGACTTCTTCTATTTCAACTCTCTTAATGCAAAAAAAATATCGATCGAATACCTCATCGAAACTAAACGAACGAACCTCAAACAGCGACCGAACTTTCTCCCTCCTTGAAATATTTATTTCAATACAAAAGTATGTGTACAAAATAAAAATACAAACAAAAAATTTGAATTAAATACACTCTTTGAACTAAAATTAGAACTAACACTAGCACTAACACTAGAACTATCACTAGGACTAACACTAGATCTGAAACTAGAAACTTTCGGGTTTCGCCGTGCTTTTTTTGAAAAAATGTTTGACGTTTCGGATGCCAGGTTGCAACCTTCTTCAGGAACTGGTTCTAACTGAGTTAGAACCAGTTCTAATTTTAGTTCAATTAACACCGGTCGTGAAAGCCTTCGTACTTAAATACACTCTTGTTAGTCATTCAAAACTTGAGTCATTAGGTATTTTACATAAACGATGAATTGCTCGTTTGATGGTACCCGTTCCCGTTCGAATTTCCGCAACTCTTGGGACGGAATCACTCCCGCACACAACACTCACAACTCGTCCCATCAACCATTTACATGGCGGTAGATTGTCTTCTTGCACCACTACCAAATCGCCGACCTTCATTGGTGTCTGTGGACTCTGCCACTTCGCCCTCCTTTGTGATTCAGAGAGATACTCTCTACTCCACCTTTTCCAGAAATGTTGAACCATTTGCTGCACCCGCTGATATCGAGATAATCGATGTGGGTTGAGGTCGATTAATTTTTCGTCGATCAATGACGTAAGAGGTCTTCTTCAGGAACTCTTCAAATACTGAGTGTGAAACAGAAGCAACTCGAATTAAATGAAACTTCACTGATTTGACGGCTATCACAATCCTCCGCAATGTGGAGATCTAGGTGGTATCGTTTTCTAAGAAATAGTTTCTTCGTTAAGAAAGTCATAAATTTGTTTATAATCGTTATTGTTGAACGATTATGAACGACTCTAGTCCGCTTATCTTTAATCATGAATGGACCTGTGTAATCGATACCACCATGCAAACGAAACACCTACTCTTTCCAATGGCAATTCTCCTATAAGAGGCGTTAAAGGATGAGGATTTAATCTTGAACACTTCATACACTTTCTTGTAATTGATCTCATTAAATTTCTGCCTCCTACAGATCAATATTTTCCGCGAATTAAACCAAGCATAAGTTGCGATCCACAATGAAAATTTTTGACATGTATATCTTCGGCTATAAGTCTTGAAACAATATGTCTTTGAGGCAAAATAATCTGATGTTTGTTTTCAAGAGATAACAGAGTATTTTTTAATCTAACTCCAACTCTTAACAAAGTCAATGGTGGTCAAAAGTGGCCAACTCTTAACAATCCGTCATCATCAACAAATGGTTTAGTAATATTAGTTAGTAGTAATATTTTTTTAGAAGTTTCGTGAACGCAGTTGCATCTTTCATGTGTCCCCAGACATAAAAATCACACGGGGTTAAGTCGGGGCTTCTCGCAGGCCAAAGGATTGGCTCTCCTCTACCAATCCATCTATTCTGATACATCTCGTATAGCCTCGCGTATTCTAACTCTAAAATGTGCTGGACAACCGTCGTGCATGAACATTGTGTTTTTTCCAGTTTCCTCAGGAAGTCGTGCCAGCAACTCCCATAAATTATTTCGTAAAAGTTCTTTTTAAAAATTTCGCCGTTTAATATGGGAGGTAAAAAATGCGATCCAATTAGTTCCTTGTTAATGACACCCATCCAGACGTTCGGCGAAAATGTTCATTGTGAGTTTGTTGGTTTTACATTTTTAAGGTTTTCGTGGATCTTTGGAACCCAACAGTGGACGTTATGGTAATTTGTTATATTAAAATTTCATCCATCCATAAAATTTTTCTCAAAAAATTCACATCTTCGGCATCGACGTTTATCATAAAGCGGCAAAATTGTAAGCGACTCAATGGATCTCCATCTTCAAGCGTTTGCACTGGTTGGTAATGAAAAGAATAACGACCTGACTTGTGCAGTACATTCCATACCTTCCCCTGCGAAATCCCAAATTCTTCAAGTGTTTTGGAAGCATTTCAAGGCTTCTATAACCAACATCAAAACTTCTGAAAATATTGAAATTCTTCTGGAAACGTTTTAGTCTTCTAGAGACAGTATCAAGTCGTTCAAAGGGAGTTTTAGTGTCTGGAAGCATTTCAAGTAGTTTCGAAGCAATTTCAAGTCTTCCAGAGGTAGTACCGAGTCTTGTGGAAGCATTTCTAATCTTCTAGAGGCAATATCAAGTGTTTTGGTGCCATTTCAAAGTTTCTATAGCCAGCCTCAAATCTTCTGAATGTATTGAAAGTGTTCCGGAAACATTTTAGCGGTATCAAGACTTCCAAAGGAAATATTACGTATTCTTAAATCTTTTAAAGCATTTCAAGTTTTCTAGTCTTCCATTAGTTCAAATCTTCTACTTTTTAAGACACTTTTTAAGTCTTCTAGAAGCAGTCTTAAGTCAATTCTTCAAGTGTTTTGGAAGCATTTCAAGGCTTCTATAACCAGCATCAAAACTTCTGAAAATATTGAAATTCTTCTGGAAACGTTTTAGTCTTCTAGAGACGGTATCAAGTCTTTCAAAGGGATTTTTAGCATTTCAAGTAGTTTCGAAGCAATTTCAAGTCTTCTAGAGGTAGTACCGAGTCTTGTGGAAACATTTCAAATCTTCTAGAGGCAATATCAAGTGTTTTGGTACCATTTCAAAGCTTCTATAGCCAGCATCAAATCTTCTGAATGTATTGAAAGTGTTCCGGAAACATTTTAGCTGTATCAAGTCTTCCAAAGGAAATATTACGTGTTCTTAAATCTTTTAAAGCATTTCAAGTTTTCTACTCTTCCAGTAGTTCAAGTCTTCTACTTTTTAAGACACTTTTTAAGTCTTCTAGAAGCAGTCTTAAGTCAATTCTTCAAGTGTTTTGGAAGCATTTCAAGGCTTCTATAACCAGCATCAAAACTTCTGAAAATATTGAAATTCTTCTGGAAACGTTTTAGTCTTCTAGAGTCAGTATCAAGTCTTTCAAAGGGATTTTCAGTGTCTGGAAGCATTTCAAGTCTTTTCGAAGCAATTTCAAGTCTTCCAGAGGTAGTGCCGAGTCTTGTGGAAACACTTCAAATCTTCTAGAGGCAATATCAAGTGTTTTGGTACCATTTCAAAGCTATAGCCAGCATCAAATCTTCTGAATGTATTGAAAGTGTTCCGGAAACGTTTTAGCCGTATCAAGATTTCCAAAGGAAATATTACGTGATCTTAAATCTCTTAAAGCATTTCAAGTTTTCTAGTCTTCCATTAGTTCAAGTCTTCTACTTTTTAAGACACTTTTTAAGTCTTCTAGAAGCAGTCTTAAGTCAATTCTTCAAGTGTTTTGGAAGCATTTCAAGGCTTCTATAACCAGCATCAAAACTTCTGAAAATATTGAAATTCTTCTGGAAACGTTTTAGTCTTCTAGAGACAGTATCAAGTCTTTCAAAGGGATTTTTAGTGTCTGGAAGCATTTCAAGTACTTTCGAAGCAATTTCAAGTCTTCCAGAGGTAGCACCGAGTCTTCTGGAAGCATTTCAGATCTTCCGGAGGCAATGCCAAATGTTTTGGTACCATTTTAAAGTTTCTATAGCCGGCATCAAATCTTCTAAATGTATTGAAAGTGTTCGGAAAACATTTTAGACGTATCAAGTCTTCCAAAGGAAATATTACGTATTCTTTAATCTCTTAAAGCATCTCAAGTTTTCTACTCTTCCAGTAGTTCAAGCCTTCTACTTTTTAAGACACTTTTTAAGTCTTCTAGAAGCAGTCTTAATTATTCAAGTGTTTTGGAAGCATTTCAAGGCTTCTATAACCAACATCAAAACTTCTGAAAATATTGAAATTCTTCTGGAAACGTTTTAGTCTTCTAGAGACAGTATTAAGTCTTTCAAAGGGATTTTCAGTGTCTGGAAGCATTTCAAGTCTTTTCGAAGCAATTTCAAGTCTTCCAGAGGTAGTACCGAGTCTTGTGGAAGCACTTCAAATCTTCTAGAGGCAATATCAAGTGTTTTGGTACCATTTCAAAGCTTCTATAGCCAGCATCAAATCTTCTGAATGTATTGAAAGTGTTCCGGAAACATTTTAGCCGTATCAAGACTTCCAAAGGAAATATTACGTGTTCTTAAATCTTTTAAAGCATTTCAAGTTTTCTACTCTTCCAGTAGTTCAAGTTTTCTACTTTTTAAGACACTTTTTAAGTCTTCTAGAAGCAGTCTTAAGTCAATTCTTCAAGTGTTTTGGAAGCATTTCAAGGCTTCTATAACCAACATCAAAACTTTTGAAAATATTGAAATTCTTCTGGAAACGTTTTAGTCTTCTAGAGACAGTATTAAGTCTTTCAAAGGGATTTTCAGTGTCTGGAAGCATTTCAAGTCTTTTCGAAGCAATTTCAAGTCTTCCAGAGGTAGTACCGAGTCTTGTGGAAACACTTCAAATCTTCTAGAGGCAATATCAAGTGTTTGGTACCATTTCAAAGCTTCTATAGCCAGCATCAAATCTTCTGAATGTATTGAAAGTGTTCCGGAAACATTTTAGCCGTATCAAGACTTCCAAAGGAAATATTACGTGTTCTTAAATCTTTTAAAGCATTTCAAGTTTTCTAGTCTTCCATTAGTTCAAGTCTTCTACTTTTTAAGACACTTTTTAAGTCTTCTAGAAGCAGTCTTAAGTCAATTCTTCAAGTGTTTTGGAAGCATTTCAAGGCTTCTATAACCAGCATCAAAACTTCTGAAAATATTGAAATTCTTCTGGAAACGTTTTAGTCTTCTAGAGACGGTATCAAGTCTTTCAAAGGGATTTTTAGTGTCTGGAAGCATTTCAAGTAGTTTCGAAGCAATTTCAAGTCTTCCAGAGGTAGTACCGAGTCTTGTGGAAGCATTTCAAATCTTCTAGAGGCAATATCAAGTGTTTTGGTGCCATTTCAAAGTTTCTATAGCCAGCATCAAATCTTCTGAATGTATTGAAAGTGTTCCGGAAACATTTTAGCTGTATCAAGTCTTCCAAAGGAAATATTACCTGTTCTTAAATCTTTTAAAGCATTTCAAGTTTTCTACTCTTCCAGTAGTTCAAGTCTTCTACTTTTTAAGACACTTTTTAAGTCTTCTAGAAGCAGTCTTAAGTCAATTCTTCAAGTGTTTTGGAAGCATTTCAAGGCTTCTATAACCAGCATCAAATCTTCTGAAAATATTGAAATTCTTCTGGAAACGTTTTAGTCTTCTAGAGACAGTATCAAGTCTTTCAAAGGGATTTTCAGTGTCTGGAAGCATTTCAAGTCTTTTCGAAGCAATTTCAAGTCTTCCAGAGGTAGTACCGAGTCTTGTGGAAGCACTTCAAATCTTCTAGAGGCAATATCAAGTGTTTTGGTACCATTTCAAAGTTTCTATAGCCAGCATCAAATCTTCTGAATGTATTGAAAGTGTTCCGGAAACATTTTAGCCGTATCAAGACTTCCAAAGGAAATATTACGTGTTCTTAAATCTTTTAAAGCATTTCAAGTTTTCTGCTCTTCCAGTAGTTCAAGTCTTCTATTTTTTTAAGACATTTTTTAAGTCTTCTAGAAGCAGTCTTAAGTCAATTCTTCAAGTGTTTTGGAAGCATTTCAAGGCTTCTATAACCAACATCAAAACTTTTGAAAATATTGAAATTCTTCTGGAAACGTTTTAGTCTTCTAGAGACAGTATCAAGTCTTTCAAAGGGATTTTTAGTGTCTGGAAGCATTTCAAGTACTTTCGAAGCAATTTCAAGTCTTCCAGAGGTAGTACCGAGTCTTCTGGAAGCATTTCAAATCTTCTAGAGGCAATATCAAGTGTTTTGATGCCATTTCAAAGTTTCTATAGCCAGCATCAAATCTTCTGAATGTATTGAAAGTGTTCGGAAAACATTTTAGCCGTATCAAGTCTTCCAAAGGAAATATTACGTGTTCTTAAATCTCTTAAAGCATTTCAAGTTTTCTAGTCTTCCATTAGTTCAAGTCTTCTACTTTTTAAGACACTTTTTAAGTCTTCTAGAAGCAGTCTTAAGTCAATTCTTCAAGTGTTTTGGAAGCATTTCAAGTGTTTTCGAAGCAATTTCAAGTCTTCCAGAGGTAGTACCGAGTCTTGTGGAAGCACTTCAAATCTTCTAGAGGCAATATCAAGTGTTTTGGTACCATTTCAAAGCTTCTATAGCCAGCATCAAATCTTCTGAATGTATTGAAAGTGTTCCGGAAACATTTTAGCCGTATCAAGACTTCCAAAGGAAATATTACGTGTTCTTAAATCTTTTAAAGCATTTCAAGTTTTCTACTCTTCCAGTAGTTCAAGTCTTCTACTTTTTAAGACACTTTTTAAGTCTTCTAGAAGCAGTCTTAAGTCAATTCTTCAAGTGTTTTGGAAGCATTTCAAGGCTTCTATAACCAGCATCAAAACTTCTGAAAATATTGAAATTCTTCTGGAAACGTTTTAGTCTTCTAGAGACAGTATCAAGTCTTTCAAAGGGATTTTTAGTGTCTGGAAGCATTTCAAGTACTTTCGAAGCAATTTCAAGTCTTCCAGAGGTAGTACCGAGTCTTGTGGAAGCACTTCAAATCTTCTAGAGGCAATATCAAGTGTTTTGATGCCATTTCAAAGTTTCTTTAGCCAGCATCAAATCTTCTGAATGTATTGAAAGTGTTCGGAAAACATTTTAGCCGTATCAAGTCTTCCAAAGGAAATATTACGTGATCTTAAATCTCTTAAAGCATTTCGAGTTTTCTAGTCTTCCATTAGTTCAAGTCTTCTACTTTTTAAGACACTTTTTAAGTCTTCTAGAAGCAGTCTTAAGTCAATTCTTCAAGTGTTTTGGAAGCATTTCAAGGCTTCTATAACCAGCATCAAAACTTCTGAAAATATTGAAATTCTTCTGGAAACGTTGTAGTCTTCTAGAGACAGTATCAAGTCTTTCAACGGGATTTTTAGTGTCTGCAAGCATTTCAAGTACTTTCGAAGCAATTTCAAGTCTTCCAGAGGTAGTACCGAGTCTTCTGGAAGCATTTCAAATCTTCTAGAGGCAATATCAAGTGTTTTGGTGCCATTTCGAAGTTTCTATAGCCAGCATCAAATCTTCTGAATGTATTGAAAGTGTTCCGGAAACATTTTAGCTGTATCAAGTCTTCCAAAGGAAATATTACGTGTTCTTAAATCTCTTAAAGCATTTCAAGTTTTCTAGTCTTCCATTAGTTCAAGTCTTCTACTTTTTAAGACACCTTTTAGTCTTCTAGAAGCAGTCTTAAGTCAATTCTTCAAGTGTTTTGGAAGCATTTCAAGGCTTCTATAACCAGCATCAAAACTTTTGAAAATATTGAAATTCTTCTGGAAACGTTTTAGTCTTCTAGAGATAGTATCAAGTCTTTCAAAGGGATTTTTAGTGTCTGGAAGCATTTCAAGTACAATATTACGTGATCTTAAATCTCTTGAAGCATTTCAAGTTTTCTAGTTTTCCATTAGTTCAAGTCTTCTACTTTTAAAGACACTTTTTAAGTCTTCTAGAAGCATTTCAAGTCTTCTATAACCAGTATCAAGTCCTTTAGATGCATTTAGAGTCTTTGGAAGTAGTATAAAGTCTGCCAAAGACAGTATCAATTCTTCTGAAAGCATTTCAAGTCTTCTATTACCAGTATCAAATCATCTAGAGGTATTGTTAGTGTTCTGGAAACATGTCAATTTTTCTGGAAGCAATATGAACTCTCCTAGAAACAGTATTAAGTCTCAATTCATAATAGGTGCTCTCAAAAAAATATTCGCAGCAAATGCTAGGACTGAATTGGGTAGAAAGCTCAATGGTGCAAGGAAATTTTTGTAGGGTTTCTGGTTTCTGTTAGTATTACCTTGGATCCGAATAAAGTTTCTGATCTTTTCCTGTCAATTCTGCCATTCTGTCTAACACTGTTAATTAATATCACCCAATCGAGCGTCAGTCGTGAATTGACGTGAGTAACGTGATTCATGTTTGATTTTCACGTGAATGTCTAAATCGTGAGCGGGTGTGACCGGGCATAAAATGTCATTCACGCGCACCTCTCTAGTTCGGATATAAAAAACTTGAATTAAGTACCGATTTCAGCATGTTTACTAAGTCCGCCTTTCGTCCAACATTAGACAATCCGGGTTTTTTAAGTTCATTTTTCAGATCGATCAATTTTAGAGATTTTATTCTTATAGGCAACAACAAATAAAATCTTAAAATAACAGTACTTACCTTGTCACCACTACTTGCAACAGCATTACACCAAAAAATTCACAAAAAAACGAAAAATCTAATAAGATATAACTCTATATTAATTTTTTTAGTTCAAAACGTAACAGTTCTCAAAGTAGATCTTCGTCATCATCATCTAGTCGAAGTTCATCTCGCTCATCAAGATCGAGAAGCCATTCAAGTTCGCGTTCGTCGAGTTCTTCAAGAAGTTCAAGCAGCGGATCAAGATCGCGATCGCCGTCGATTCCGCGACGCCACGGATCGCCGAGTTTTCTGGATAGGCGCCGAATAACCAGGTAAAAAATTTTGCATGATCTCACACCGATGGCACCAATTCAAAATTATTCGATAGCATCGAGACGGACACGTTTCCTTTTATTTTGCTTTCTCTATTTTTCAGCAAGAAGTAGTAGGATTTTAGAGATGTGTATGTGCCAGAATCGTGTGATTTATTATAACTATTATAAAATATTGTCGTAATAAGTGAACCCTCCATCCAAGTAGCTCTTTCATATCGTTTTTTTTTTTGTTTTGGGTTCTCTGAGATTTTTTTGTTTTATCTTTTTTTTTTGCTTGGTTTTGATTTTTATTAATCAAAATGACGATTTAATTTAGTAATTACAAAAGATTATATTGGTTTGAAATATAACTTTTTTATATTATTTCGTTTTTATTATTTTTTTTTTGATTTTTTTGTAGATAAGTAAACATTTGTATTCTTTGTTTGTAGGCGATAATAAATTTATGATTTTTTTGATACATTTGGTTTTATTGTTTTTTAAATGTTTTTGTAGGTGTTTTCTTTTTATTTCGTGTATATTAATGCAAAATTTGATACGGATTAACTCCAATCAGATTTTGCATCAAAATAATTGAGTTAATAAGAAATCTTTCGTGTATATTTTAAATTAGCCGTTTTTTTACTTTTTTGCACCATGTATTTTGAAAAGGTAAGTATAGAGTTAATTTTTTTCTTTTTTGCATGCAAGTTTTTCTCAAAACTTAATCATCCCAAGTTTTAATTTTGTTTTAACGTATTAACTACTTAAATTCTTCGTTTTGCCGCTTTTGTACTAACAATTTACTAAAATTAAATTAACCAGTGCAAGAAAACGACCAATTCCTTATCATCGACAAACTCCGAGTTCGCCGTCTTCAGTGAGTAGCGGAAGTCGAAGTCCTTGGTATATCAGAAAACGCAGCTTTAGTAAATCTCCGAGTCGCACTTCAAGGTCAGCTTCGCGATCGCCCAGATCCCCTTAAAAAAATCGTTGAAAGATATTTTTACCTTAATATTTCACTCTTAATTTTTTTTTAGCAATAAATTAATTTTCTAGTCTCTCATTAACGAAATGGTGCAATATATCTAATTTATTTCTATTATTTATAACTAATTTATTAATATCTTTTTAGAAAAGGTTCGAATTGAAAAAAAAAAAAACAAACCTGTGATGGATCTTATTATTTTCTAGGTGCAATCTATTTATATACATTTTTTTCAACGTAGATAATCTTAATGTAGCGTATTTATAGAAATTTAATCTTAATTTCGAATTAATTTATAAAAAAAAATTATGATCTCGATATTTTTCAAATACTCATTTTTTCGTCGTTTTTTTAAAGACGCAAAGTACAAGTAGACTTCTTAACTTTAAAATTGCTTAAAAAGGAAACGATCTCTAGTCGAATTATCATTCCCTGTTTTTAGACTTTAAGGTTGTATTATTGTAAAGCAAATTAATTAAAATGAAAAACAAGATAAACGAAACGGACTTAATAAAAAAATTGTAAGCTGTAGTGTGTAGTTGTCAGTAAAGGTAAAAAATAAACAAATGTTGAATTCAAAAAAAAAGAAATAAATGTAAATCTCGAAAAAGCATTATTTAAAAAAGTTTATTTCTAAAAATAACCCATTATAACAAAAATACATTTATATATAACAATCATTTACAGACAATAAAAAGTTTTTTTTTCTGCAAAGTTTTAAAAAGCTTTAAGACACTACTAAGTATTTGAAGGAATGTTTCAATTCTTCTTGTACTCATTAATATATATCATTGACTTGTATTGAGTCTTGAGATTGTATAAAATCTCAATTTCTAGATTAACCCTTACGTATATTATTGTATAAAAAACTTTTCAGTTATGATACCAGCACACCTTATGCAATAAATGGATAATTAGTGTTTTGATTAAAAGACGGATTATTGGAAGTTTTGTTATCTTTGGCCAAAAAGTTTTTCTGTTTATTCAGATTTTTTTGATTTAGATTTGGCTTGTTGACGTTTTCTTGATATGTACACGATATAAAGGAATCCAACCACATTTAATAATAAAACTCTCAACTAAAATTTAAAAATTAATTTGTATAAATATAGAATGGTTCAAATAAGAATCAACACATAGCAACAACATATCTTTATACCAAGTTGTAAGTTTGAGAAGTTATAGCCTTTCAAAGTTGGATTATAAATGTTTTAAACATCTTAGTAATACATTAAGCTAGAAAAAACAAATTTGACATCCGTTATTCAACGGTTGAAACAGTTGTATACATTCCGGGAGATTTTGCTGCTATTTATGAGCAATTGCTTTCCATTTTATGGGTTGTAGCTGATTCTGAGACGTACTCTGCATATAATTGGTAGTGAAACAAATTCTGCTCGTAAAACAAATCAAAATGAACGTGTTGTTCTTGATATGTGCGATTTTTTCTTTTGTTAGGGCAAAATGGTAGAAATGTCATTTTTGTTGATATTAAAAAGTAAGTGTTCTAGTTGATCTGAGGTATCATACGATCTCACTTGGCATCTTCAGTGCTTTGTCATAGTCAGAGATGCGACTTATTTGAAATAAAAGTATTTAAAATACAAATACAAAATGCAAAATACGTATTTTGTATTTCAAATACATTTCACCAAAAGTACCAAGGAATCTGTGGTATTTCGTTGTACAATTATTTCAGAGACAGCCTGTATAACATATAAAATCTTGGAAAAAAATTTTAAAAATTATTTTATTTTAAAACAGACACTTATTTTTGGACTTAAATTTTCACCATATCAGTCACTTATTATGAGACAGAAGGAGTAATTAATTAAAGCTCAAAAAACTCTTATTCAAAACTCAAAGAATTACATAAATAGTATCTTGTCCCTTTGCGATGAAAATGTTTTCTGCTATCACTTCTACAAGCAGTATCAAGGCTTTCAGAAACATTTCAAGTCATCTAGAAACAGTATCGAGTCTTCTGGAAGCATTTCAAGTCTTTCAGAGGCAACATCAAGTCTTCTAGAAGCAGTATTAAGTCTTCTGGAAGCATATTAGGTATTCTGGCAACATTTACAAGCTTTTGGAAATAATATCAAGTCTTCCAGAGGCAATATCGCGTCTTCTGAAAGCATTTTAAGTCTTTTAGAAACGGTATCAAATCTCTTAGAAGCAGTATCAACTCTTTTAAGAGTAGTATCGAGTCTTCCGGAAGAATTTCAAGTAATCTAGAAGCATTTCAGGTTTTCTAGATGCATTTGAAGTATTCTGGATATATCTCAAATCTATTGGATTCATTTTAAATCTTCTGGAAACAGTATCAAGTTTTCTGGAAGCAAATCAAGTCTTCTAAAAGGAGTATCACGTCTTCTGAAAACATTCTAAATCTTCTGGACACATTCTAAGGCTTCTATAATATCAGATCAAATAATATCAGCACTTATAAAAGCAGTTCAAATCTTCTGGAAGTATTTCAATTCTTTAGCAAGTCAGTGCAAGTCTCCTGAAAACAATATCAAGTCTTTTGGAAGTACTTTAAGTCTACTGTAAGCAGTTCAAGCCATCTGGAAAAAATATCAAGTGTTCAAAAAGCATTTCAAGTTTCCTATAAGCAATATCAAGTTTTTCGGAAACATTTCAAGTCATCTGTAAAAAATATCAAGTCTTCTGGAAGCATTTCAGGTCGTTCAGAAGCAACATCAAGTCTTCTGAACGTATATCAAGTCTTTTAGAAGCAGTATCAAGTCTTCTGGAAGCACAATAAGTCTTCTGGAAACATTTTCAAGCTTTTGGAAATAATATCAAGTCAACAGGCAATATGGAATTTTTCGGAAGCAGTTCAAGTCTTCTGGAAACAGTGTCAAATCTCTTAAAAGCATTACCAAGTCTTTCAGGGGTAGTATCATGCCCTTTGGAAGCAGTTCAAGCGCTCTGGAGGCATTTTAAACAGTATCAAGTCTTCCAGATTTAAATAAGGTGTACTCGGTGTTCATCATAAATTTTATTAAATAACGCAATTATGTCAAACAATGAAGCAATCTTATTTATTTATTTTTCAGTGCTACATATGTTTCGGAAATTTCCTTCTTTCTTCAGGCAGGATGATTTCAAAAGACCTCTTCTATATGATCAAAAATAACCAATAAATCAAGTGCTTCAGATTTGTAGATATTATTATTTCGAATATATGTTGTATTATGGTAAATAAAATAGAATTTCACGAATTTAAATAAAAACTTTAGAAAAGACTGACCTTTATGTGGTATCAATTTAGGGAAACAATTTCCAAAGATGATTTTCTAGATTTTTTAAAGATTTTTTTTCCAAAGAAGATTCTTCTTTTTAAGACATCTGGAAGCATTTTCAAGTGTTCAAGAAGCATTTTAAGTTTCCTACAAGCAACATCAAGCCTTTCGGAAACATTTCAAGACATCTAGAAACAGTATCAAGTCTTCTGGAAGTGTATCAGGTCTTCTAGAAGTAGTAACAAGTCTTCTAAAAGCAATAACAAGTCTTCTAGAAGCAGTAACAAGTCTTCTGGAAGCACAATAAGTCTTCTGGAAACATTTTAAACCTTTTGGAAATAATATCAAGTTTTCCAGAGGCAATAACGAATCTTCTGGAAACAGTGTTAAATCTCTTAGAAGCAGTATGAAGTCTTTCAGGGGCAGTATCACATCTTATGGAAGCAGTTTAAGCCATATGACAGCAGTTCCAGAGTTTCCAGAGGTAGTACGAGTCTTCTGGAAGCCTTTCAAATCTTCTAGTAGTATTTCAGGTCTTCTAGATGCATTTCAGATCTTCTGTATATATCGCAAATCTTTTGGAAGCAGTTGCAGGTCATTGAAAAGCAGTATCAAGTATTCTGGAAGCAGATCAAGTCTTTTAAAAGAACTATAAGTCTTCTAAAATCTAATATCAAGACCTCTACAAGCAGTTCAAACCTTCTAGAAGCATTTCAAGTCTTTTGGAAACAATATTAAGTCTTCTAAGGCAGTATCGAGTCTTCTGGAAGCAGTTCAAGTCTTCTGAAAACATTTCAATTCTTTTGGAAACAATATCAAATCTTTTGGAAGTATTTCAAGTCTACTGGAAGCAGTGTCACGTTTCATAAAAGCAATGCTAAGTTTTTCAGGGCTAGTATCATGTCTTGTCTAGCAGTTTAAAAAGGATTTAAAGTCTTTGGCATACATTATTAGTGTACCAAGAGCATGAGTTCGTAGGAAAATCCGTCAAAATTTAGGTTACCATCAGTGTTGTTGAATACTCGGGTATTTATTTTCATGGGATACAAAAAAGTACAAAAAAAGTACAACAAAGACAAAGACTAAAAAAGTAACCATGTTAAGTCTTAAATATATCGATTTTTTACATACCAAATACTGTGATTATTGTAAAGAACCTTTCATTGTGAATAAATGTAACATAATTTCTGATGGAAAATTTTGAACAACATTCTTAATTGAACAACGACGCCTCTGAAGATGACTTTTAATCGAAACATGTAAGGTAAACATTTTTATGAAATAAACCAGTAAAAAAGTACAGATTTTCACCAATTTTTAACTTAATTTCAATATACTATACTGGTAAAATGGATACTCTAATCAATAACGAACTTATTTTCCATGCGGTTTCCTGAATTTCTTGTTTTCCCACAGCATCTGATAGAAAAACATGTTCTACTAGATCGGGCCGAGTACCGACCCTAGTGGCACTTCTCTTATCAGTTCATATTGCGAATCATATAGTACTCCACAGATTCAACCAGTTCTGTTGACATAATTTGGTCCAATGGTGCTGATCCAAAAGCGGTTTTAACGTCCACCTTTTCCACCACATTTGTCCTATCTGTGGAGTCAGTTGTGTTTTTCCAATTTCTCTATAATCCTTTCCCTTAGGGTTGCTTCGTATACTTCCTAGAGTGTTCAGTAGGCAGATTAGTCTGTAGGTTTTCTTATCTGTTGTTTGTGGATATTTCTATCAGTACCAATGTTCCTTGAAGTTAAATCTTAACCCAAATAAACCCAAGCAAATCTAACGAATCTATTAAAAATAGTTTTTTCATTTATAAACCTCTTTATGTTCCAACATCCTCAAAATATGACATTAATGGTCTATCAATCTTTTATCATTATTTACCTTCAATATGACATAAATGTGACTTTTCAAATCTAGAACTAGGAACTTTTGATATTTTCATAATTTTTTTTACTTTACTTTAGTTTTTAACTACACAAACTGATATTTTTATTTGTTTATGAATACATTAATACTTAATTTTACCATTAATTACCATTAATAATATTAAAAAATATATTCACATATTACTATAAACTGTTAATTGATGCAGGGGTAAATAATCTTTGAGATGTCTCAATTGATCTGCTTCTCTAGATCTGCCTTTTTTACATGAAATTCGGTCATTTAAACGTTCGTTCATTGCCTGCGCATTTTCCAGCCATTAGGTATCAAATTATTGATGGAGATTTTGATATATTTGCTATTACTGAAACTTGGATTTATACAAATACAGATGTTTCGTCATATTCAGTCAACGGCTATTGATGCTCGCCTTCATAACCACACCAATGCGGGTGGTGGTGGAGTTGGTTTTTATATTAGATTGACTTTAAAATTCAATGTTTTACTTCAGGAGATATCTCCGGTTATCGAGCACCTGTGGTTAGATGTTATTAATGCTCCTGTTACCATGATTATTGGCGTTGTTTACCGGCCTCACAATGACTTCAGTGAATTTCTCTCCCATTTTGAGGATATTCTGTCTTCTCTTGCTCCGACTACGGAGGAACTTGTCTGCATGGGTGATTTTAACATTAATGGATTGGATATTAATGGCTGGTATGGCAGTCGATTCATCCCAACTATTGAACAGTTTAGCCTTCAACAAATTATCTCGAGCCCGACTCGTGTCACTGTCTCCTCCGCCACTTTGATTGACTTTGTGATTTTGAATATGGATGCTCCTGTTCTTGAATCGGGTGTGATTAGTATTCATAACATTGCTGATCATTCGCTTGTCTTCGTTACCTTGTCTTTTGATTTGCCTATTTCTACGGTTAAAAGCATTACTTACAGAGATTTCAGAAACTTTAATCCTGAAATTTTTCTGGATGAGCTGAAAGCACTTCCTTGGCAAGAATTTCTGCTCTTGTCGAATATTAACGAAAAAGTTGATTTTTTCAATTATCATATTATTAATCTTTTTAATGTTTATGCACCCATCAAGACATTGGTTCTACATAAGCATTATCGCCCTTGGGTTACGGACAACATTAAACTTCTTATGAGACTGAGAGATACAGCTTATAGGAGGTTTAAGTCCACTAAAACATCCTCTGATTTTACTTATTACAAGCAACTACGTAACTATACCAATATTGCACTGCATCATGAAAAGAAAGCCTTTTTATCTCACATATTCGGGCATAATAACTCAAAAAAACTTTGTAGTGCCTTTAGGTCATTGGGAGTCTGTACGAATAAGAATGGTGACGTTCCTGGTGACGTTGGCGACGCTAATTCTATCAACAATTTATATCAATTTTTTCTTGTCTTCTCAGGTTAACAGCCCTGGTGACGCGGATCTTATAGAGTTTTATAATAATAACATACTGCCGCAGGTTTCTAGTAGGCTATACTTTACGCTCGCCTCGGAAGAGGAGGTCCTTGGTACGTTAAAATCTATTAAAACGAATGCAGTTGGGTGCGATGGTACAGCGTAAAAATATTGTTGCTGTGCTGCCCTGTTGTTGTTCCTTATATGTGTAATATTATCAATTGTTGTTTGAAATTTGGGGTCTATCCCGATAAATGGAAAACTGCATTGGTTTCTCCAATTCCAAAAAAAAGGAATCCGAATACTTTCGTTGATCTACGGCCTATCAGTATTTTAAATGTTACGTCGAAAGTTTTGGAAAGGATTGTGGCGGCGAGAATGTGGGACCATCTTAATACATTCAATATATTACCATCCAATCAGTCTGGGTTTCGCCCTGGTTTTTTCGCACTAGTTCTGATCGATTTCTCTAAGGCTTTTGACACGATCCATCATTTAACACTCCTATCAGTGCTCCATTATATCGGTCTCTCTCCGTTGGCTGTTGATTTCTTTAAAAATTATTTTTTGCAGCGCTCACAAATTGTAAAATTTCAAGATGTCTTATCAGCGAGTGGCCTTATTACTTCCGGAGTACCTCAAGGATCAATTTTGGGACCTATACTTTATCTTATTTATACGATTAATTTGTGTTCTAACCTTAACCACTATAAAACCCATATGTATGCTGACGATACACAAGTGTATTTCCGCTTTAATGGGGATAACTTTGGCGAGTCGCAATCTTTAATTAACAATGATTTGAAATTACTCGTTCACAACGCCACTCGCCATTGCTTGTCCATAAATGCTTCGAAATCGTCTATTATTATTTTTGGTACTGGGGCTCTTGCAGCTGAGGCTACGCTATCTTTCAAAATTTTTATCAATGATGAACAAATAAAATTTACCCCTGTTGCACGCAATTTGGGTATTGCCATGGACGCTGACTAGAGATTCAGGGGACATGTCAGTAATCTCCTTCAGAGAGCCTATTCCACCCTTAAGCTAGTGTATTCTAACAAAAATATTTTGCCTCAACAATTAAGAATTCATTTATGCGAATCACTTGTGTTATCCATCTTTAATTAGGTGGAGGCGAGCAATCATCATCACTAAGCACGTCATGAATATCAGGTTTGTAAATTGGCAATGCACTTAGGGTTAGTTTTGGAATGGGTTTTATGTTTAATTTCATTTATAATATTCGAGGGCCAATGAAAAACAGTTTGCGATTTCG
Organism: Onthophagus sagittarius; assembly: GCA_036711965.1. Lineage (NCBI taxonomy): Eukaryota > Metazoa > Arthropoda > Insecta > Coleoptera > Scarabaeidae > Onthophagus > Onthophagus sagittarius. Next base: position 10,826,313 of record JASERS010000003.1, read on the forward strand.
CTAATTGACTTGGCTCTCTTTAACTCTTTAATTTCATGAATTATAATTTTTTTTATTATTAATGCAAATTTTTCGTTTCTTTGTATCTTTTATGTTTTTTTGGATATATGGGTTAATAAATATATACAGTACAATTTTTGGGTTACACTATTCGTAGAGGCTTGAAATTTTGATATCATGGGCTGTTCATTCCGATCTATTAATCTAAAATATTTTCAAGATGGCCACCACTTCCGGTCTACCGGAAGTAGACCTGAACTTCGTTATTTTAAATGGAATGCTATAGTTTTTATTACACCATCCAATTACATATAAGAAAATATGTTGACTTTGATAACAGTTGTTGGTACCTATCGTTTTTTGTTTTCGAGTTATTTTGATTATAAGTGTTTTTTGGCAAATATCACCATGCACTTTACAAGCCCATATCTCAGCCAACGTTAATTCAAAAACGTTTTGCATTGGTACAATAACTCGTCATATGCTGTTAAATAGATTGTCACTTGTTATATCAATGTACCTTATACAGCGTGGTCAAAAATTGAATTACCATTTTGCTGTATTCAATTGCGAGAAAGTCGAAAATTTTAAATGGAACGCACCATATCCTTTTAGCCTATCTAAACGGGAATTTAATTCTCTACAAATTATCTATAAATATTGCTATACCTATTTATTATAGTTTTCTTCATATTGAGTATTTTATCAAAATCCTACACAAAATGCTGGAAGCCGGTCGTGTTTTTATTAGAAGGCTATGATATTTTGACAGTTTATTGTTTAATTTATTTAAATTATCATTGGTATTATTTCTAGAATGATCTGCGATTGAATAAACTTGAGTTTGTTAGCTTTTATTTGCCAAAAATAACCAGCAGAACGCATAAATGAAAAACAATGATATGGCGTAATATTCGACGTAATGATGCACGAGATGTTCCTAGAGAGTTCAGTTTATTTACACTCAGCAGCAGAAGTCTGCGTACAAAAAACTTGTAATACTTTAATTGAAAAAATAAGAGTCATAATCTAATGTGATAAACTTGATTTTTTTTTATTTTGTATATTAACTACATATAATTCTATTAACAAAATATGCTTCAACAAAACAGAAACAGTAGTTACAGAAAAAAATCAAAACTAAAAATTCTACAAAAAACGGGTATGCAAAAATCTGCGTACAAGTCAGGACAGTATTTATAAAAAATTCATAAATGAGATCATTGTTTCTATATTAATATGAGGTCGGATAATCTTTACGTTTAATGACCTCCCATAAACGTTTAGGCATGGAGTGCACTAATTTCTTCGTTTCGTCCGAACTGATTTTGGCCCATTCCTCAATCATAACATTTTTTAACGTTTCCTTCGACGTTATGTTGTGTTGCCGAATCCTGCGTTCCAGTAAATCCCAGAGGTGTTCGATGGGATTCAAGTCCAGCGATTGTGGAGGTGTTTTAAGTTGCTTTGGGGTATTGTATAGTAGCCAAAGCTTAGTGTTGTGGGCGCAATGTTTGGGGTCATTATCTTGTTGAAAAAAGTATTCGGGCCCCAAGCCCAAGTTTTCGATGCTAGGCTTCAAATTTTCTTTTAAAATGTCTATATACATTTTATGGTCCATTGTCGATGTTATGAAAACCAACCTTCCCACCCCTTTGGTGCACATACACCCCCAAACCATAACTCCACCACCTCCGTGTTTTACAGTCGCTTTCAAATTTTCGGGATTAAGGGCAGTATTAGGTTTTCTCCATACAAGTTGTTTACCCTTAATGCCGAAAATGTAAAATTTGCTTCCAGAAAAAGATCTCCCAGAATTCAATGGGCTTGTCTAAGAGTTTTTTTGCAAAGGCGATCCGCTTCTGACGATTAACTTCTGACACAAATGGCTTTTTTCGTGCAACGCGACTGTGATTGTTAGCTTTTTTTAACGTCCTTCTCACCGTACCTTTGCTGATAGTTTTATGAAATTCTTCTTGTACATTTTCTACTATTTTTTTTTGCCGTCAGCCTATGTTCTTTTCTAACCTGCTGTACAATTTTTCGCTTCTCTCGGTTTGTTAAAAGGGGTGGTCTACCTGATCGCGGACGTGAGAGGTAATCTTCAGTGTCTTTATAATTATTAATTACTCTTTGAATGGAAGAGTGTGACCTGCCGACAGTTTCTCCTATTTTTCGAAAAGATTTTCCCTCTTTCCATAACTTTACAATAATATTTCTCTCTCCCAATTCAATTTCCTTTCCTTTCGTGTCCATTCTAACTTTTAGCTTCTAAGCCTCTGCTAATATAATTGACACCGATTATCTTTTATTTAAATCGGAAAGCGTACATCGTCAACTACGTATTTAAGTAAATAAGTATTTTTTGGAATTCTTTATTTGTACGCAGATTTTTGCATACGCATTATTTGGAGAATTTTTAATTTTAATTTTTTTTGTAACTAATATTTCTGTTTTATTGATGCATATTTTGTTGATAGAATTATATGTAGTTAATACACAAAATAAAAAAAAATGAAGTTTATCACATTAGATCATGACCCTTATTTTTTCAGTTAAAGTGTTAGAAGTTTTTTGTACGCAGACTTCTGCTGCTAAGTGTATTTACGGTGCTTTTTTGTAAAATATTATTCATCTAAATCGACCGAAGCACCTCTTACCGAAGAATTTGGTAAAGCAATAAAATATGACAAAACATTTATTCTATTATCTTAAGCTGCTGGTGATAGAAATTTATGTTTTCTTGTTATTTTGATCTTTCCAAAACTAAGAGATACGTATCTTATCCTATCCAAAACTTTATTACACCCGCCATGAATATAAGACGAATTTAAAATGTTGGCGTGGGAATAATTCGCCATGATATTCAAAGACATTAACAGCAGTAAGTGATGACACAACTAAGTAATGACAACAATAACATAAATATGGTTGAAAAGCTATCAAAACTCCATGGCTTTCTAACATAAAAACAAGAAGCTTCCAGCATTGCATGCGGCCATTAATTTCCAAATATGAGGGCAACTGCAACAAATAGGCGCAGGAAAGTATCTAAATAATTTGTAGAGAATTAAATTCCCATAATTTATTTTTGTAATTTTCAGTTTTTTATTCTTTTATGTTATTGATTTTAATTTTTATCATTAAATTGTTGTTTTTCATTGTTTCATTTATTCGGTTTTCTTTTGGTTATTTTTGGTAAATTACAGCTAGCAATCTAAAGTTTATTCAATCACAGTTCATTGTAGAAATAATACTAATAATAATTTAAATAAATTAAACAAAACACTGTCAAAATGTCATGGCCTTCTAACAAAAACACAGACGGTTTCTAGCATTTTACCTATGATTGTGATAAATTCCTCAATAGCAAGAAAACTATAATAAATAGGTATAGGAATATTTATAGATAATTTGTAGAGAATTAAATTTCCTTTCTGATAGGGTATGAAAATATGGGGCGTTCCATTTAAAATTTTCGACTTTCACGCAATTGAATACAGAGAAACGGTAACTCAATTTTTGACCAGCCTGTATAAGATATACTGATATAACGAATGACAATCTATTTAGCAGCATATGAAGAGTTATCGCACCAATGCAAAACGTTTTTGAGTTAACGTTGGCTGAGATATGGGCTTGTAAAGAGCATGGTGATATTTGCCAAAAACCACTTAAAATCAAAATAACTCGAAAACAAAAAACGGTAGGCACCAACAACTGATCAAAGTCAACATATTTTCTTATGTATAATTGAATGGTGTAATAAAAACTATAGCATTCCATTTAAAATAACGAAGTTGAAGTCTACTTCCGGTAGACCGGAAGGGGCGGCCATCTTACCAATATTTCAAGCCTCTACGAATAGTGGAACCTAAAAAAGTTCTAATGAACCAGTTACGTGAGACACCCTGTATTATTATTATTATTAACTTGCTACCAATTAATGCCCTTGGTACATGTTATGAATGTCATTATAATTTGGTTTTTCTAGCTTAATGTATTTCTATAATATTATATGTTTTAAAAATTGAAAGCTTAAATTTAAAGGCCTATAACTCCTCAGAGATACAAGTTATAGAGATAATTTGAGGGACATAAAATTTAGTTGTCCCCACTCAGTGTTGGTTCCTACATAAGTCACCTGTATAATAAATTAATCATACTTACCATTGGTGGGACAACAGTAAAGTTTAAAATTTGAACAAGCGTTAAATACTTCCAAGCAGCCATCAAAGTTGGAACGTACAAAACAAAAAGTTGTCCCAAAGCTCTATCATGACTCTTTCCCTCAAATCTAGCTAAAGTATACAAAATAAATGCTTGATAAATCGGGGTATAAATCAATCTTTCTAAAATCAGCTTTTTAAACACGCCAAATTTGCTTTCATCGGTTACTATCCTTTCAACGAATTGATAAAAATAATGTGGGCATGTTCCCCCAAATAATAACCTAAACAATTAAATAAAAAATAATATATGAATAATATATTAATAAAAAATGTATTTTCATACCCAAATAATGCATAAGCAAAAACACCTTTTTGATTAATAGTTTTCTTTCCTTCGATTAACTCACTTACAAGTTTTCCACTTGTCGCAACTATGCAGCTAATAAATAAAATAAATATAAACGTTTAAATACTTTTGCTCATTCCTATACGTAATTAAAATAATTATAAAAAAAATCTAGTTACCTCGTTATGGCTTTCGTTAATACAGGGTGGTTAAACAAATTATTAAAATACCACATGGTAAAATTAAAAAGGGGTTTGGAAAGAACCATTTTTCCGGTGGTTTTTTAACCTTTCGTGTAACCGACGTTGAAATAGGACGACTACTGCCGTGAACTTTGAAAAGAAGATTGTGACATGAACGAAAAGTGAGATAAGAGTTACTTACTTCGATGACTTGCTAATTCGAATTTTATCGATATGACGTTGATCAAAATACGTTTCGTTTACTTTATTTAGATAAAGATAACCTGTTCAATTTTACGCCGTTGACGGTTCCTGACGGTGTTTATTTACTTTTTCTGGGATTGGAATGGTAGGTACATTTTAACTTTCTCGATACTATTACGATTATGTAATAGATGGCGTAATATGTGTTACTGAATTGGCAAAATAAGTGGTGATGAATTGAAAAGATATTTTCTTATCTATATTATAAAATGAGGTTATTTATTTATTATTTTTTAAAGTTATTAATTGTGGGTTTTTGATTTTAAATGTTTTTATTTTATTTTTTTACAATATTCGTGCTACCATCTATTGACAATAGATTAAAGGGATATTGATTTACAATTAGAATGATGGGATTTTCACATTAATGTGTTTACTAATTTATTAAAGTTCTGTTTATAAAATAAATATGCTTGTTATAAGAATCATCAATTATTATAATTGTTTAATAAATATCCTATAATTTGAATGTCAATCAATTAAATTTTGCGCGCCATCTATTGACAGTCATTGTAAAGCATTGTCTAATTACTTTTTCTGAGATTAGTAAATTTAAACATTCTCGATTATAATCATAAAATGATTGTTAAGTTATTATTTTTTTAAATATTATTTATTGTTTATTTTCAAATTGTTGTTTTTTAAATTTTATATAGCATTTATGCTGACATCTGTTGACAATAAAAGTAGGTGACAATTTAATTAGAACAATGAGAGCCTTTTATATTGATGATTTAAATAATTCGTTAGAGTTTTGTTATCATCATATCGTAATCATTAAATTTTTTAAGGAAATATAATGTTAATGTAAATTAATTACATTTTTCGCGTCATCTATCGTCAATTATAAACATCTAGAAAATAAGATCCTTGTTTATAGATATACAGTTATTCAACTGAAGTTAGTTTGTGTTCGTGATACCTAGATGGCAGGGTACCCAATGTGTGCCCATTCATAAAATTTAAATTTTACTATTCGCGCCTTGTACGTTTTACTATGAAATTGTAAAATAACTTGCATATATTTCTGTTATGTTCTCGTTGTTTAATAAAACATCTGTTGTTTATAACCATTTATTTAACTTCTTAATATTACAAAACTACAAGTCACTTTTCTGATTCGTGTCGATGTCGCCATTGCACTTCTTTGCATTGTTGATATATATAACATCTCCCCTCTTTTGGAAGACTGAACAAAGTTAAACTATGTTACCAAAACTAAACATTCTACTTCTTACTGTACTTAAGCTAAACTTACAATTTATTGGTTTATTTAACATAGTCTTTCAAATAAGTGGGAGTTCTCCGAATGCGAACTGGTCTACTTCCACTTTTGGTACTTAAAGTATTTTTGGGTAAAGACAGATCAGGAGTTTCCGAAACATCGTTATTGTTAATGACAGGATTGTTATTGTTAGTATTTAAAGGTTTATTAAGATTATAATAATGTTCAAAAACGTTGTCGTAAACTTCCCTATCAATATACGGCTTGTTATCTTTGAATTGCTTCAAGAGTTTACGATTTCTATCATAGACATCAGTCTTTCCATCATAGCTTATTTTGTATGATCTTGGACGGTTCCGATCTACTTCTACTATTCTACCCGGTTTCCAAGTTTTATCTTTTTGTTGCACGACCACTCTTTCTCCCTTCTTTAGGTTATTAAGATCTTTTGATTTTTTGTTATAGTAATTATTCTGAATAATTTGAGTATTTCTAAAGTGGTTCCTGTACAATTTGTTTTTAGTGTTATTATTTAAAAGATTTTCAGATATAGGTATCAAAGTTTTTATTTTTCTGTTGTACAGAATTTCAGCTGGAGAAGGCAATGATCTGTCCAAAGGTGTCGCTCTATATTCCAAAAGGACTAAATACATATCATTTCCCTCCTCTTTTGCCTTTTTCATTAGTTTTTTGATTGTTTGAATATGTCGTTCGATTAGACCGTTTGACTGTGGATAATTAGGGGTACTGGTTATGTGTCTAATCTCCCAGTCTTGTAAAAATTTTTGAAATTGTTGATTAACAAACTGAGGTCCGTTATCAGTGTAAAAAATGTCTGGTATTCCATTTCTTGCTAATATTGTCTTAAAATTTTTTATTACATTTTGATTAGTGGTGTTGTTTTGCAAACAAACTATTTCCGGAAATTTGGAAAAAGCATCAATTATTATTAAATATTCTTTCCCTTCAAATTGAAAAAAATCTGCCGCTATTATTTCCCATGGTCTACTAGGAAGTTCTCGGTTGATAATTGTTTCTTTTGTGTTCGAATTTTGGAATTTTGGAATTTTTCACAAGTATAACATTTTTTAATCAAATCTATTATTTGGATATTAATGTTTGGCCAGTATATTAATTGTCTTGCTTTTAAAATAGTTTTATTTATGCCCATGTGACCATAGTGTAACTTATTCAGTATTTCCTTACGAAGGCAATTTGGTATTATTACTTGATCACCTTTATATAATATTCCTTTTATTTCTGTAATTTCAGCTCGAACTGACCAATATGGTTTAACTAATATGTTCAGTTTTTTTTTGTTCTGGCCATCCCTCTTTTACAATTTTCAATAACTCTATTAATTCAGTATCTTTTTGTGTTTATTCTTTGATTTTATCATACCTTTGGGGACTTATCTTTGAATATTGTATTAAATTTAAATGAAGTTCGATTTCTTTTTCTTTAAGATCAAACTGTTCATCATTGTAACTGCTTCTAGATAATGCATCAGCTAAGTATAACAATTTACCCGGTTTATATCTGACTTCAAATTCATAGTTTTGCAGATTTATTAAGATTCTCTGTAGTCTGAGTGGACAATTATTTAGTGGTTTCTTGAAGATTATTTCTAAAGGTTTATGATCAGTTTCCACTAAGAACTTCTTTCCGAACAAATACTGGTGAAATCTCTGGCAACTAAAAAGAATTGCAAGAGCTTCTTTTTCAATTTTAGCGTATCGCATCTGTGTTTCTGTTAGTGATTTTGATGCATAACTAACTGGTTGGCCCTTTTGTAAAATAACTGCACCCATTCCTGATTTAGAGCTATCAACTGATAATGTGATTAATTCTTTTTTATCAAAGTACGCTAGTACTGGTTTTGTGACTAACAAATTCTTTAGTTTGTTAAATTCTTCATCATGTACCCTTGTCCAATCCCAAATTATGTTTTTCTTTAGCAATTGTCTTAAATTGTGTGTAGTTTGTGATAAATTTGGTATGAATTTAGAAACATAAGTCACCATTCCTAAGAATCTGCTTAGTTCTTGTTTATTAGTTGGAATCGATATTTCTTTGATTGCTTCAACTTTATGGATATCTGGTTGAATACCATTTTGTGTTAGAACATGACCAATATATTTTATTTCAGTTACCGCGAATTTACATTTTACTCTGTTAAATTTTACTCCCATTTCCTTGGCTCTTTGTAAAACCTTATTTAATATTTCATCATGCTCTTTTTTATCTTTTGCAAAAATTATCAAATCATCTATGTAAATGCTTACGCCTTGAATGTCTTTGAATACTTCCGCAAATGTCTTTTGAAAAATTTCTGGTGCACAAGCTAAACCGAATGGTAGTCTTAGAAATCGATATCTACCGTAAGGTGTTGCGAAAGTTGTTAATTTAGATGCTGATTCGTTTAGTGCAATCTGCCAAAATCCTTTATTTGCATCAAGTGTTGAAAAAATTTTAGCTCCATTCAATTTATGTGTCAGTTCCTCAAATGTGGGTATTTTATAGTGCTCTCTCTTTATTGCCTGATTTAAATTTTTAGGGTCTAAACATATTCGAATATTGCTATCAATATTTTTCTTTACTAACACTAAGGGGTTTACGAATTCTGTTGGTTCACTAATACTAATAATTATTCCGTCTTTTATCATTTTTTTCAGTGCATTTTTTAAAGGTTCCATTAATTGAAATGGTACTTGTCTTGGTGGTACAACCACTGGAGTGTAATTTTCTTTTAACTTGAACTCATATGGCTTAATGTTTATTTTCCCTAGCCCTGAAAATACATCTTCATATTTTTGAACTATTTCTTTAATATTATATTCTCTCTGTATTCTATTCATGGTAGTCTTTTGTACATTGTTGATATATATAACAGACATCTGTTGACAATAAAAGTAGATGACAATTTAATTAGAACAATGAGAGCCTTTTATATTGATGATTTAAATAATTCGTTAGAGTTTTGTTATCATCATATCGTAATCATTAAATTTTTTAAGGAAATATCTTATAATGTTAATGTAAATTAATTACATTTTTCGCGTCATCTATCGTCAATTATAAACATCTGGAAAGTAAGATCCTTGTTTATAGATATACATAGTTATTCAACTGAAGTTAGTTTGTGTTCGTGATACCTAGATGGCAGGGTACCCAATGTGTGCCCATTCATAAAAATTTAAATTTTACTATTCACGCCTTGTACGTTTTACTATGAAATTGTAAAATAAGTTGCATATATTTCAATATATCTTGTATACAAAAAAATCAATAATGTGTCCTTCAGATTAATGCCGAACCAGATGAGATATTTAACCAGATTTATGAGAGGACACCAACTGCCTTAAATCTTTTAAAGAAATTTGTCGGAGTATTATTCAAAATACTGGGTGACATGATAATAATACAAATTAAATATGTAATAAGTAGTAATTTTTATACTTTATAATCAATTAATGGTGAATGCAAGTTTTTAAAAATGTGTTTTATCTTAACAGTATTTTATATAATATATAATACATGTCATTTAAGATTGAGCAATATTATATGCTCTAAGGATGTCGAAAAAAATACTAAATTATAAGAATAATTTAAAATATAGAGTAACACAACTTCTTTACTTGCTATTGTTTATTTGTTCGGTACCGGTTTCGAGTTTTACAATCTCATCATCAGCCGAATCTACAAATTAAAATTGGAAATCAAATATAATCGTCGATATTTTGTTTATTCAATTACATGTGTTTTTTGCAAAATATTTGTTTAAAATTTAATAAATAATAAAATTAAAATTAAAAACTTACGTCAAAATATTAAAATACTACAAAATGGTAATAAATATATAAAACATTTACACAGAACGATTTACACGAACTACACAAATACAGAAGAAAACTTGAAATGGACAGGTTTTATTGTATGCTAAAAATTGTAGGTGTATCTTCTTTGAGCAAAGTAAGAGGGATTGATTTAGAGAAGAAGAGAAGATACAAATTAAGTTTTGAAATTTATAATGTTTTGAGAAACGTAAATAAAGGATTGTAGACGTGTGTTACTTGATCATTTAATAAATTGAAATTTATGTCTTTTTTGTGTTTGTCGATTTCGTACATTTCTAATAAATCCATTTTAAAACCTTTGTTGCAATGGTGTATCAATTTAGCATTTTTATAATTTATTTTATGCCCTGTTTCAATGGCATGCCTATATACATTAGAATTTTCTTTTGTTTGATGTTCATATATCGTTTGTCCTACATATATAGAATTACAGTTTGTACATTCAATGGAATAAACCCCACTCTTTTGAAGATAATTAGTTTTATTATGACAATTTGTTAATAGTTTCAAAATTGAATTTTGATTTGAAAAAGCCAGTGCGATGTTATTGTTAGAAAATATTTTTTTAGATTTGAAACTTAGTGTATTAAAGGGTATTGGTTTATATAAATTGTTATTTGGGTTTTTTGTATATATTGGGTCTTGTTGTTTTTGTAATTTTTGATATAGTCTATTAATTAATTTGTGTGAGTATTTATTTTGATCTGCGATTTTAAGTATATATTTTAATTCTTTATCTTTGTTAATGTTCGATAATGGATATTTAAGAACTCTATTTATCAGATAGTGAAATCCTGCCATTTTGTGCGAAAATGCATGTGCGAAGTCATAGGGAATAATAGTAGGGACTACTGTAGGTTTTCGATATATATCATACTCGATGCATTCGTTACGTCTTGTTAAGGTTAGATCCAAAAAATTTAATTTATTGTTTTTCTCTGTTTCTAAGGTAAATTTTAAATTATTATGTATTTCATTTATACAGGGTGTTTCGGTGAGTCGGGGCACAAATTAAACCGCATATACTAGAGTGAAAATGATAATGATTCGTGTAAATTTTTTTGGTCTAATCCAATAAATGGCGGTGTTATAGGTCAACACAGTCAAGAAATTTTAACTGATTTTTCTAAATATTTTCAGTACTGTTAAAAGTAGAACACTGAAATTTGGTACAGTGTAAATTGATATCAAGTAGAATCATTAGATAGTTTGTGAGTTAAATCGATCCACAGGAACAATGTTATATAGGGTGTTCCTAAAATGTATATGCTCAGAATATTTTTAGTTGCTCGTAAACCTCACTTATTAATGCACCATTTAGGAACTTTTGTTACTATTACGAAATTTAGATAAAATTTACCGTTTTAGAGTTAAATCTAAAATTGTTGGACCCCGGCAATAATGGCAATAAAAAGAACTTCTAAAAGCCAATGATACATTGAATCCTTAAATATTTTATACAAACGATTAATTGTTAAATGATTGTTAGCGAGTTGGTTACTCAATTCGTTGGTCAATTGGCATAATAATATATAATAATAATATATAATAATATATAATAATGTTATATAATAACATGGCTGGCATAGATTTTTTACTGTTGTTATTGTCGGCGTCCAACATTTTTGGATTTAACTTAAAATGGTGAATTTTACCTAAATTTCGTAAAAGTCATAAAAGTTTCTAAAATAAATTTTCTATTGGAAAATGTAAAAATAAATGTAGGTTTATGAGCGAATAAAAAAGTTCTTTGCATATAAATTTTGGGAACACTCTGGATAGTATGGTTTCCGTCGATCGATTTAACTGTCACCCCTACTAATGATTCTACTTGCTACTGGTTTACACTGTACCAAATTTCAGCGCTCTACCTTTAACAGTATTGAAAATATTTAAAAAAATTAGTTAAAATTTCTTGACTTTGATGACCTATAACTCCGCCATTTATTGATTTAGACAAAGAATTTTTACACGAATCATCATTATTTTTACTCTAGTATATGTGGTTTAATTTGTGCCCCGAGTCACCGAAACACCCTGTATATTCAAGAAATTTGTTTAAAGTTTCGACACCCCCTTCCCAAATACATCATCAACGTATCGTATCCATTTTACAATGTATTTTCTATAAGGATTTGTATTTTTGATTATGAATTGTGTTTCTATATGATTTAGATATATGTCTGATATGATACCTGATAAAGGCATTCCCATAGGTAGTCCTTGAGCAATTTTATAATAATAATAATAATAATATTTATTTGAAAAGACACAATTACAGAATATTATAATACAAAACTTCGAATACTATTACTAGCAAAGAAAACAACCGATACTGTATCCTTCCAAAGGGGATTGAGTCAGCGCACCAGGTCAAACCAGGAATAACTGTTTTTCATCAACCCCAAAATAACAAAATTAAGAATTAATTTATAATAATAATAACAATGACATTGATCTAAGAAGACTTACGAGACGAAAGAGAAGAGAAAAGAAAGAGAAAAACAACAAAAAGGAAGGAAAGCACATAAGAGAAACATGTACAAGAAAAGAAGGAAAGAGAAAGAAAGAAAACAAAAAGAACAAAAAAAGAGATAAGAGTCTATTGGCGCTGCTGCTGAAGCAAATGAGATCTGTAAGCTGATCTAAAGGATTGCTCACTCCGCTGCTTAATTTGCTCTGGGATGCTGTTGAGAACTTTGCAAACAGAATACGAAGAGGACCTTTTGAAAAGTTCAGTACGGTGAGCTGGTATCGTAAGCGTGAAACGATGACGAATGTTCAAATTATGAACATCACAGCGAAAGCAAATTTTGTTCCATAAATAAGGAGGGGTTTTATATAAAATGACTCGGTAAAAGAGACAAGCAGCGTGTAGAGACCTCCGATTCGCCATATTAAGCCAGTTGACCCGACCTTGAGCACTCGAGACGAGTGCTCAAGGTCGGTTCGAGTTTTGAACGTGTTCGAGTTTTGAACACGTTGAATACGAGTGGAAGTAAAGTTATCTATACAAGAGCCGTATAAGACATCACCGAAATTAAAGAGAGACAAAACCAAAGATTCACACAACTGTATTTTTAAACGTAAATTAAGTAAGCAACGATTACTGTAAAGGAGTCGAAGGGTAGAGTAAGCACTACGAATAAGGTTTGAAACATGAGATCGAAATCTAAAAGAAGAATCTATAACAATACCTAGATTCCTAGCCTCTTCAGTAAAGTTAAGTGAAACATCACCAATCTTAATAGATAGAGACTTTTGCATAGAATCACGGAAGGATGGACACCCAAACAGCATGACGGAGGATTTCTTAGCATTAATATATAAACATAGCTGAGACGCACGAGTGATTAACCTTTGCAAATCATCGTTAATACATTCCTGAGCAACGCAAAGTTGATCCGGAGTAAAAGAAAAATACAGTTGCGTGTCGTCGGCGTACATATGCACAGAGCAGTGCCTCAGAACATCAGTTAGATTAAAAGTATAAATTAAATAAAGTAAAGGACCAAGAACCGATCCCTGAGGCACCCCAGACGTAACGGATGCTTCCACTGATTGCAGGCCATTGAGTGTGACAATCTGCTTGCGATTACATAAATAGTGCTTAAAGAAAGAACACACATTGCGAGAACATCCAATGTAATGAAGACTGGCAAGAAGTATCTCATGATGCACAGTGTCAAAAGCTTTTGAAAAGTCAAGTAAAACAAGAACAGAAGCAGATTTGCGATCAATTTTCCGGATAATGTTATCGCAAACTTCCAAAAGTGCTGTGCTACAACTGAAACCGGATCTGAAACCAGATTGAGTGCATGGTAGAATCTTGAACGTATCTAAATGACTGCGTAGACGTAAACTGATGATTTTCTCCAGAACCTTGGAGAGAACCGAGAGAATGCTAATAGGTCTAAGGTCACTGTAACTTGCAGTTATAGTAATCATCGTCAAATGTACAGTAATTCTGTTCAATAATATGTTTAGTTATTTTATTAAGACCTTCAATTATGTTGTTATTTTTATTTCTAAATGTATTCTTAAACATTGTTGATATTAAATTTAGTGTTAAATCTGTTGGAACATTTGAGTATAAATTAGTAATATCAAAAGATACCAGTAAAGAATTGTTGTTTAGTTCAATGTTACTTGTTGCTTTTATAAAATCAATGGAGTTTGAAGTGGTAAATAATGGTTCAAAATTTATTATACGTAATACATTCAGCATAAAGTTAGCTAATTTAGAAGTAGGAGAGTTTTGGAAGGCTGTAATGGGTCGTATAGGCATATTTTCTTTATGTAATTTTGGTAATGAATATAATTTGGGAATTGTTGGGTTCATGTGTATAAACTTGTTGCTGAAAAAATTATTATTGCCATGTGATTGATTTAAATTAGGGGAAAATTCGATTAGAGTCTCTTTATATTGATTGATTAAATTTTTTGTTTTTCTGATGATTGTATCTAATGGATTTTTGTTTAGTTTTACATAATTATTTTGTTTCATATATTCTTTAGTTTTTTGATTATATTTCCCTTATCTGCTTTTACAAAAACGGCGTTTTCTTTTTTTAAGTTTTTCGCGGATTGATTTTATTGTTTTCCAATACGTTAAGTGAGTTTTGTTGGTGTTATTGATGGATTCATCCTTTTCAGTCTTTTTTATGAAAGGTATAAGATCATTTTTTAAATTTTCGTGTTCTGGAACATTTTTTATTGCTACGTCGAAGTCAATAGTTAAAAGGGGAAGATTAATCCTTGAGAATAACGCGAATTTATAACCTTTATTTAGAAGATTTGTTTCTTCTTGGTTAAAAACGATGTTTGTGTAATTTCTGTTTGGGTGTATACATTTTTATTGTTGGTTGAATTATATGTTGGTTTATTATTTAAAAGATTTTCAAATTTCCTGTTCTTTTTTCTCAGATCTTCTTGTTTGTGGAGAAAAGCCTGTGTTTTTGTTTTATTGATAATCTCATCAATTTCTAGAAAGTGCAGTTGGTCTCTTAAACCTCTATGTATTTTTGAAAGCTTTTCGTAGTAGAAGTTAAGGTTCTTAAAATGTCGTCTTTTTTCATCGCGAAGCAGTTTTGAAGAAATGTATATTTGTGTGCTGTTCCTGAGCTTTTAGATTTAATCCTTGCAAAATTCGGAATTATATTGTGTTTTAAGCATTTGTTGATAAAATTAATGTGGTTCTTCGTGATTTCCATTTTTATGCAGATTTTTTCGAAACCATGGATTAATGATGAAGTTTTATTTTGATATTGTTTAAAATTTTTTTAAAATATATAAAATATTTTTTTGAATTTGATGCCCTAAAATAACGACTGACGTGATGCAAAATATCAACAACAGCTAAAAGTAGAGCTAATACCAACACTACAGCTAACGGTAGACCTAGAGCTAAAACATTTGAGTTTAACAATAATAGGAAAAGCTATATGAAGAAAAACTTAACAGTATCTCCTGACCTCAAAGTTATATCAGGAAAAATTCTTGGAAACTATTTTTTTGTATATAGATTAGAAATGGGGGTATGAGATCGCGTGATTTTTAAGGAATGTAGTGATCGGGGTCTTGCTTTCTCAGTTACCATTATTTTAAACGGTGACTGTGATTATCGTTTACCTTTTACCGTTTAGAGAGGTGTCCACAATTCCCCAGACGTATGACAAAAATATCGTTAAAAGTAGCTGACTCAAAATCATAGGTAAAAAGATTATTGAACAGTTTTTCTGGACTTGATTTTCCTTCAGAGGTACACACAGATCTAGGGAGAGTGTTGTTAGTAATCTGACTACGGAATTTTTGAAACAAAATGGTACTAAAATAATACGTAGGTCTACATACCATCCTCAATCAAATGTAATAGAAATTTTTGTAGAAAAAAAATTCCTTTTTAATTCATGTAGTATTTAAGAGAATACTCAGAGCTTTGAGTTACGGAGATGGAAAAGAGTAGGACGAGTATATTGAACCAGCAATATTTTCCATAAAACGTGTACCACATACAACACACGGTTTCAATCCTGGGGAATTATATTATGGGAAGCAAATTAAATATAGGCAGCGGAAATCTTAAAAAATAATGTTAATGCCGATTCAAAGATTGCAAAGATTATGGAATATAATAAGATTGAGTACCAAAATGCGGCGTATGGGACAAAGTAGGGAAGAAGATAACTCGGGGCTCTCCCTAAACCAGATATATATGTAAGTAAAAGCTAAAATTTCAAAAAGGGATGCGAATACTTTGATTTTGTAAAAGGAAGTGTGTAGTGCTTAGTAACATCGCTTAGCACAACGAGAATAAACAGAAGAAAGGAGAAGAAATGGTGAGGCGCTTTTCTCCTTTCCATCTAGATGAACTATGGAACTATGGGAAGTGATTGCCTTTTCAGGAAGAATGCGCGAAAGATGAACGACGGTTGAAATGAATGGATTCCCCAAAGTAACCCTGCATTCATATCTCGCCCGACTTCGAAGATGTTGGCCGACAAAAGCATCACTAAGTTGGATTGGATTGGGTTAGATTTCGAAATTCCAACCCTACTCAACACTTGAAGACCACCTTAGATTGGGTGGTCGAAGGCTTTGGGTTGAAATGAAATTTCGAAATCCAATCGAAGAAGAATCGAAGAAGACGATTAGAAGTAATGAATATTGAGGTTTTGTTTATATTAAAAGAAATAATTCGGCCAATTACGAAGCAATATTGGTTTTCAATACCGCTCATATTTCGTTTAGAATCCCGGTATTTTGAGTCCCGGAATATCGGTATTAAAAACTCTAGGAGATTGAAAGAAATTAATAAAGAAAGTATCAGACACTAACTATGTATATGTAAATTTATTGAAACCTTATTATGAAAAACCTGAAATAGTTGAGATATATGTTACGTATTTAGGGGAAGAAGAGATAGTAATGAATATATGTATATGAATTGAAAACGAAAAGAAAGAAACTTTACCTACTATAGAAGTTTTTACATCGACACCCATTGATGAGAAGTAAGATACAAAGTTAATCTTAAAAAAAACTACCTACGTGAATACCCGACGTTACTTAAGGAGTCAAACAAATTAAAGGTGAAAATGACCTGTCTGAACCTAACCCTACAGCGAACTCTCGTTGACCGATAAATGATAGGGAGAACTGGCAAACAGACTTACCCCGGACGTGTGTTCCGATCTGGTGGTCTCGGTGATGGGTCGCAACCTGAATCCTGTTGGAATCTTCTCGGGATAATCCGGGGAGACTTCTTCGACACAAACACACCAAATCCTCAAGCGAACACGGTTTCCGACACGACACGGACGCCCGAATCAGAAGAAAGTTGCCCTTGAAGCTGAGTCAAAGTTCTCGATTTCGACGGGACTTAGAATTGGCGTTAAAGCGAATCTAAGTTTCGGTCTAACAGAGCGCTGGTTGAGTATTGGTTTGAAATCTTTCTAAGAAGATATCTTTCGAAGTTGAATTGAAACTTAGTTCAGAATTCCTTTTTTCAATTATGACGTGTGCAAGGCCTTAAGTAACCTTGGGTCTTGGAGTTGTGCAAAACCTTCATTAGGCGTTTCCTAAGGTCTAGACATCCCCGACAGCTGGGGCCAATCCAAAATACGGGGCTGATATTTTACAATAATTTTCTGAGCCAATGAGGGAATTTGTGGAAGGGAAGAATTCCTCGCCCACAAGACCAGAAGATAACATCCGCCACTAACTAATCTCAAAAATCGTCACGTAATTTCCAAACAGTGGAAACCATCAAATTTTTACGTGATCTAACGTCTAAGTTTTTAACGACTTCTTCCTGTCGATTCGCATCTCCCCCATCAAACTGCGGATACATAATTTTTAACAAAATTTAACACGAAGTCTGGTCTCTATACCGGACGTTGTTAACTTGAGACGTGATTTTTAGTTTCTAAAATAACGAAAGGCTGCACTCTAGGAATTTCTAGTTCGAATGATTATTTCTTAAAACCGTTAAATAATTTTCGAATTATTACACTGCCATCTTCTCCGGTGACGTTGTTTTTATGCCGGTGGATTTCTATGGCCTCTCTTATCAGCCTTTGGTGATATTTCTTAGTTCTAGCCAGTACCTTTACTTTGTCGAAGTCTATTCAGTATCTCTCTGAATGGCAATGTTCCGCAACCGCCGACTGCTGACTGACAGATAAATCCAGCTGGTTATGTACTTACTTCATCTTCGTCCCTCAACGTATATCCGATTTTCTGCAGTGCGTCCCATAGAGACCGTTCCTTCTTCTATAGGTTATTTCCTTTACAAATTCTTACTGTTCTTTGAAACAAAGTGTGGTTCACGGATCTCTTCTGTAGGGGATGATGGTGTGATGTTGCCTTTAAGTACACTTGATGTGGGTCCTCTTCCTATGCACTCCAAGTTCCATGTCACCATTTGTCGTACTAGTGACCAACGCATCTAGGTAAGGTAACTATTTGGTAGTTTCCGTTTCCATGGTAAACTTTATCGTTGGATGTTGTTGACGTCGTTTAAGTAATCTAAGAACTCCTGGAGGCATTCACTGCCTTCTAGCCATATCACAAACGCATCGAAGCAATAGTTTTGGTTTCTACAGGCTCTTTTTCAAAGCATCTTCTTCGAATGAATAATTGGCAACAATGGAGATTCCATGGCTGCCCGGTCAAACTGCACGTAAAACTCTCCTTTCCAACAAAAATACGTCGCCGATAAACAGTAATCTGCAAACATATTCTGGTAATCCCTCCGCAATGAGTTTCTGGCGAAGATCGTTCTTTACAGACAGCATTCTTTATTGGTTTCCCCAGAAAAAACTTCTTATTGCTTCCTTCGGGACCACCTTTGTAGCGATTGCGTAGTGGAGTCCTTTGGTCAGTTCCATGGTTTCTTCTTTCGTTAGTGAGACACTATATCTGTTGACTGATTCTGTATTCGGCTTACCAATGATTCAAACTTGATGTGTGTACCACGGGTCTTCTGAAATTCTTAATTCTTCTCCATTGTTAGTCTGTCCACTTTATCATATTTTATATTATTAAGTGATAATGAAGATGTGCATTCGATAGGTTTAGAAGATTGTATTACCGAATATTTCTCGAGATATATTCGGATTATATCGAAGTATGTTATTTACAAAAAAAAGGTGAACCGATTGTGAGATGCAATAATCACATTTTAATTTTTTATAATTTTTATACTTTGCAATTGTAAACGATGTCTATTTCAATTTAAAAAAAATGTAGACGTAAAGTTGTTTATCCAAACTCAAATAGTTGCAAAAAACTTAGTTTGCCGTTAGAGGCAGCACGAGCTAGAGCAACCTAACTTGACCGGTTGAATAACTATGCATATCTATAAACAAGGATAAGATAATATAAGGAAAAACTTGAATAACTGACTATAGGCCTTGTTTATAGATATACATTACTGTAATGTTTAGGAATAATCACTCTTGTATTATAACATAATATTTATTATATATTTGTAACAAGTATATTACACTATTCTTTTAATGAAATAACAGGAACATGCGCGAACGCTCTCTTAACATTGTCTTTTTTAGCTTCGTTCTCTTATTTTTGTAACGACACCTTACAGCTACTACTTGTACTATTTTATATTATCATTATTTTACATTACCATTTAGTCAGCTATCACAGTCCTCCCCTTCTAACTATTACAAAAAATTTACAAATTTAATTTAGATGGCGGTTTTATTTTATCTCGAGGTCTTAAATTTCTGGTTATGTCTTCTTTAATATTTTCTTTCTTACTTATAGAATCTTCTTTTGCTTCTTCTAATCTCTTTTTTAGTTCGCCCTTCTCTTGTATGTCTTTCGTTCCTCTTTCCATTGTCAAAGGACACAGGAACCTTCTCATTTCTGCCTCATTAATTTTAGTTTTTTCTAATTCTGTCGTCTCTAATTTTTCCATACAATCACCATAAAATTCTCCGATTTTAACAATTTGGTCTGCGTGTCTTTTCCAAATTAAGGATGCATCATCCATTACCTTGCATAAATACGAACGTATTCCCAATACCTTTAATATTTTTGCCTTAGTCCATCTAGTTTCACCTGGTCTTCTGTAATCTTCCACATACACGACCTCCCTCTCTTCGAAGCTCACTTCTCTATTTCCTTTAAAATATTTTATTTGTCTTTCTAATTGTTTATCGAAATCTACTCTATTTAAAATATTTAATCTAGTTTTTATATTGCGTTTGAACATTAACATTGAAGGTATAAGTACGAAGGCTTTCACGACCGGTGTTAATTGAACTAACACTAGAACTATCACTAGGACTAACACTAGATCTAAAACTAGAAACTTTCGGGTTTCGCCGTGCGTTTTTTGAAAAAATGTTTGACGTTTCGGATGCCATGTTGCAACCTTCTTCAGAAACTGGTTCTAACTGACAAAATCGGGGATCGTAAAACAATATATAGATCGAAAAAAAAATTAATAATTAATTTATATTAATTACAAGCTAATTACTAACTAATTAGTGCGTCGCGTCCGGTTTGGGAGTCGTGTTCGTCTTCACCACCATCTTCCATATTCTGCTGAGTTCCCAGCCATCTTCTCTGTTGACGTTGTTTTTATGTCGGTGGATTTCTATGGCTTCTCTTGTCAGCCATTGATGATATTTATTATTCCTAGCCAGAACCTTTGTTTTGTCGAAGTTTATTCGGTGTCCCTCCGAATGGCAATGTTCCGCAACCGCCGACTGTTGAATCTTCCTCAGCGGTTTGGCCAACATAAAACTTCCCACAACTGCATGACAACCGATAGACACCCGCTCCTTTTAATAGAGGTAGCTTGTTCTTGGCTACCGGGAGTGTATTCCGAATATTGGTAACCGTTCCGTATCGCACCACGATGTCGTTTTTCTTGAGGTGTCTTGCAATTCGTTCCGTTACACTGGAAACGTAAGGAAGACAGATGAAACCAGCTAGTTCTGTACTTGCTGCAGCTTCTTCTCCCTGCTTCCGCTGCTTGGTGGCTCGGTTGATGTCCTTTAAACTATATCCACTTTTCTATAGTACGTTCCGTAGAAACCGTTCTTCCTTCTTTAGGTTATCTCCTTTACATATTCTTGCTGCTCTCTGAAACAAAGTGCGAATTACGGACCTCTTCTGTTGGGGATGATGGTGTGATGTTGCCTCTAAGTACCTATTGGTGTGGGTTCTGGAACTGTTGCTCTATTGCTTCTAAAAGGCTTAAAATGTTCAGAATAACTGTTGTTAAGGCCAACACAAAATTTGTTATTTTGTTCACTGCACATGCGCGTCTCTGGCGCGCACGTTTAAAAACCCGATAAGAGAGATTGAGCGTGTAGATCGAAGCGTTCACAAGTGCTTTAAGTTTGTTTCTTATTTAAATCGTACCGTTACGTGCGCAATTACGACCTGGCTGTGAAGTGTTGGGGAACAAGGGAGGGAAAGCAATATAGTAAGATTTTATTTAGTTTTCATCTTTTATTTTATATTTCTAAAACAAGTTCTCCGCGGAAAGCGGAAACCAGCACCTGCACGATCCCGACTAATTGTCGCGCGTTCAACTGTAATGCTTCAAAAGACTTAATACTGCTTCTATAAGACTTGAAGTGCTTCCAGAAGACTTGATATTGCTTCCAAAAAACTTGAAATGCTTCTAAAAGGTTTAAACTTCTTCCAGAATTGATATTACCTCTGAATACTCTTAGAAGAATTGAATGCTTCCAAAAGACCTAATACTGCTTCCAAAAGATTTGATATTGTTTTTAAAACTTCTGGCAGAAAACATTTTCGTCACAAAAAACATGATATTGTTGATCAACTATTTTATTTTGCATCAAAAATATTAAATACTATTGGACACAATGCAAAATCTTGACTGGCAGGTTGATCTGAGCAATTGGATGCTATTACATTAAAATTATTTTAATAGCTACATATGGTGCTATTAAAGCATCATATGCCAATATTAAGCGACATTTTCTTCCTAAGACTTAATTATAATTTCCTTTAAGTAATAGATTAGGAATTGATAAAGCAGCAAAAATAGTCTTCAAATTGGAAGAGTTAAATGAAGTATGTAGTGCATCTAGCGGAAACGAGTAACGATTTTTGTTTAAATTTTGCTTTAGTTTTTAATCACATATTAAGTTTTAGTTGTAATGTAGGTTTGGAGGTAAACATATATAAAGGAAAATAGAATATGCTAATTTTTAAACAAAACTATTCTTTTAACAAGAACACTTTTACTTACCACTTTTATTTAAAACACTTTTTGAACTGTTTAAAACAAATTTTGTTTAAAAAATATCATACAGTTTTAAAAAGTCTAAAATAGTTTGTTTTCAACACTTTATTTAAAACATAACCCTGATTAAAATTATTGTTATAATTGTAATATAATAAAATACAAAAGTTAACCAATTTAATCTTAATTTATAAAATAAACCGAGGGTTTTAGCTTTAAGAAGTTAAAAGTTGGGCAACTCTTGTGACTACGACAAAAACCGTTTTAGCCGTAAGGTTTTGCATGAACAGTACTACTACAACACAATACCTTAACTTTTCACTCTTATGACTATGACTACGACTAAAACTAAAACACGTCGTATGAATCCACCATAAGGTTAATTTGCAGTAGAAATGCCTTATATCAGCAGTGCTTATAGCCTTATAAGCAGCATTTGGTTTATAATTGAATTTTTTTGAACTTTTGAAATAAACATTTTGTATCCTAGCAGTATTTGGTATTTTGGAAGCAAAATCAAATCGTATTAACAGCAATAAAAATGTCTTCCTTAAGAATTTGCATTTTCAAACAACATTTTTTCCCAGCAGTTTTACAAACGGTATATTCTGGAAGCATTTCAAGTCTTATAAATGCAATATCAAGTGCTCTAAATACAGTATCAAGTCTTTTGGAATCATTTCAAGTCTTCTAGAAGCACTATTAAGTCATTTTGAAACATTTCAAATCTTCTAGAAACAGTCAAGTTTTGCAGCTGCAGTATAAAATCTTGCGGAACTAATTCAAGCCTTCTGCAAGCAACATTAAGGCTTCTAGAAACATTGTCAAGTCTTCCAGAGGCAGTATCAAATCTTGTGAAAGCTGCTCAAGCCTGCTGGAAGCTTATTAACTTTGTTTTAAATAGTACCAGCCATCGAATAAACGAAAGGTGAAGTTTAGTAATGTTGTCAAACCGAGAAAGGAGCAAAACATTTTTCTCACATCAAAACTTCCTATTCGTACACCTGGTCATGTATTATTATTGTTCAAAGTTAATGCCATTTCATTTCACATAATTTACAATTAACACAACATTTTTCAAAATGATTTACCGGTCCGTGCAATTTTTGGATAAATACTAGATCCGCAAGTCAAAAGAGGTTGAGAAACGCTGCTCTACATAGTGGTTTCATCAAGAGTTTATTGACAATAAAAAAGAGCATTGTTACAAACTCATTTTTTGTAAAAAAGCATTCGTTTGAATACATAGGCTTCATGAACCGCGGTACTTTAGTAATTTAGGGACTTTAAATCGATCAAATTTTGCGCGCCATCTATCAACAATCATAAGGAACAGATTTGAATTATAATATTTTATAATTATTATTGCTACTACAGCTTATATTATATATTTTGGTGATTCCCCAACTTTATTTAATAAGGAAAAGAAACAAAATTTCAAAAATTACTTTTAATCTTGTATTTAACATCTAAAACATAGATTCTGACCGCGCACATGACAATTCGCGAATTCCACCCTTTCTCCAAACACCCCTTAATCGAATTCTACCAAGAAATTTGATAACATCTTTCTATAATTGTATTAAAAGCTAAAAATAATTTAAACGATTAATTTTACTAATGGATTCCAACAATAAATTGCGTATATTTATGTTGTGTTATACAGTGAGCTTTTTTATTATGTAATCTGTTTGTTAGCATAAATCAATTATCTTTTAGATTTATGGAATTCTCTTGGTGATTTTAGGAGCGAGTTTACCAAAACTTACGAATCCATCAACCGATGAAATGAAAGGGGCAGTAAATACCATCAAATACATAGATGGGAGTAGTGGTGTGACAAATAAAACTACCCCTATATTTGTTGCTTATGGAATTATAGTTTTGCTTTTAACGGCTCTTATTTATAAATTAATATTAATCAAAAACAAGATACTTTTAAAATGGGTGCGATCAAAAAATATTATTCATATCCGTATTAAATTGGTTTTTTTTAGTTACGTATTTTATTGGTGATAGCAATAGTTATCAAATTAGGGGCTGGATCAATTCTATCAACTCATATATTAAAACAAAAATTTGCACCCGCTATTCGAAGTAAATTGATACATAATTTTCTTGAGATACCTTTTGATTCGCCCGTACATCTGAAAGCACAAATGTTTTTTGAGAAAAAGGTTAAATCATCTAAAATAACTAAATTAAAGCTTTAGTACAACTTTATATTTTAGTACGATTGTTGCGGAGTCGATAATTACACCGATTACAACGTTATATTTGAGAACGATAATTTGGGTTATCCCGAAAGTTGTTGCACGAAATTTAATAAATCTTGCACGGTAAAAGACGAAATTAAACCTGATGGTTGTTATGATAAACTTCTTATTGCGTTTCACACCAGTTTTGTTCCTCTTATGGTGGCGATTGTTGTAGGATCAGCAATAGAAGTAATAAATATAAAAATTGTTTTCGCTGTAATAATCATTTTAATTGTAGATCAGCATAGGAAGAGAAATGAAGATGATTATTGAAGGAGTCGATAAAAATCCTGTTGGTAATAATCAAGGTCTAACGCAAATTGAATCAACTGCAGTTTAAACACTACCTGTTAAAGAAATTATATATTAAAGTAGATGTAAACACTAAAATTTGAAGAAAATGCAAGATCCGGTTTGTTTATTAAAAAAACAGGTTTTGGGTTGACTTCAAATAATTTATATTGATGTTTTAAAAATCTTCTATGGCTGCCAAATATAAACATGTTCTTAATTATAGATGAATTAGATATTATGGATGAGATGGCGAAGGAGGTAATTAAAAAAAAGAGGAATATTTAAACAAGATCTTCCAAATTGCTTCTTTATTGCTCCATATGTAATATCGAGGTACTTATTGTTACAAGTTGCCTACCAGAGTTATAAGTAACTTAGTTAATATGTAATAACAAATAACTAATGCTTAAAATTGGGTAATCTCAGGGGATACAATTTATTGAGCTAAATAAGTGGTGCTTATATTTGTTGAAATTTATTTGTAAGAGTCAATTAAATAGACTATACAACAATGACAATAAGAAAGAAAAAGTATTTTCAGACAAAAGTAATTTAATATACTTTTTATACATTATAAAAAAGTAACTGCCTTTACAATTTAAAATGAGCGAAATATTGTTTTATATCTGATGGTACAAATAGTTATAATTTAATGTTTAACTGTAGCAATATATCTTTTTTAAAACTTAATATTTGTTGATTATTATGTACCTACATCCCCAAAAAATGTATTTAATAAACAATCTTTAAGAAAATATTTAAATAAATCCTTACTTTTTGACTCTTGGTGATTCTTTTTACTCGATTGAGGAAGCTTGGCAAGCACAGTTTGCCATCTCATGCTACTACTCCATTAGTTTTGTCAAAAGAAATCAAATATCTGGGCATTATACTTGACAACAAAATGACATGGAAGGCTCACCTAGACAATAAAATAAAGAAAGCGTATGTTGCATTCAGCCAGTGAAGAGGACTATAGGTAAGACATGGGGGCTGTCACCTAAAACTGCCCTCTGGATCTACGCAGCTGTAATTCGATCTATGCTTACATATGGTGCAGTAGTTTGGTGGACAAAAACCTTAAAATTTATTTCCACTGCTGCACTAAATAAAGTACAGAGACTTGCGTGTTTGAAAACATGTTACCGCCACTTAATTTGTTCATTTAAGAAGTGGCCCTAATGACCATGTTTCGACTGCGTACAGCAGGAATGAAATGGTCGGTTACTTGCCAATTCTGGAACGTAAGACGGACTTCATACCCCTACAACACATTTTTACTAAGAGTTATCTCACCTACCCAAGTTCCACAGAAGTAGAACCAAATAAAAGTAACAAAATCTACACTGATGGTTTGGTTAGACTGGAAGGAGCTGGAGTTTTCTCGTATGATCTCCAACTCCACATATCTACTCCATTAGGTAAAGGTACTACCATCATACAGGCAGAATTAATAGCCATTCTACTTGCCGCTGACTTTATTAAAAATGATTTATTCAGGATAAATGGTACACAATGTAATTAATGAAACAACTTTTTAAAATTGCTAATATATTTCGAATGTATTTTTCATTCTTCTTCTGAGCATTTATGTTGCTAAAATGGAGATTTTTTTATTACAATTAATGAAAAGGTTTTTTAACATGAGCATCCAACATATGTTGAAGACGCCAAAGAACAAAATAAGATGAAATTAAACTTACTTGTTTTAAAAAGCATGAAATATAAAAAATATAATAAAATGTAGAAGAAATGGACTCTTCCCACCACACATTGGAAATTGCTCAAAGAATTGGATCAACCTGTTAGAAACTGACTCATCAATCCTCCAGAGAAGATTGAAAAGTTTAAAAGATAGGTGGGCAGTAAGCACATTAAATTTAGAAATAAAAATCACTATAGATAATTTGAGTAAAATTAAAGTCTCGTTTAACAATTTGTCCAACCGCATAAAAGCCTTGTTACCATCCAATGTTTATAATAATTTTGTTGATTCTCTTAAATTTAAATACAATAAGATTTTTTGTAATGTTAGAAAAAGTAATATTAAAAAGTTTAAGATGATGCTAACCAGGTCCAAAAATAACGTAAAATTCTTTAATGATAACAAAAAATGGTTAGTCAATTTAATATCTGTAGATGTCCCTGAGGAGGTTGTAAACTTACTTTCGCTTGGTCCGAAATTTAACTTACCGGTGGATGCTCATAATTTCGATCTAAAAAGGTTGTTGATGTACTTAGAGAACATCATTAACGAACTGAAAACAGATACCAAGAATGTGGTGAGAGGCAAAATCACTAATATTATCACTAACTATATGGGTACCGGCAGAACGTGTGATGGGTTGCACAGTATTTTACGTAATTATTTAAAAAAAACAAAAATTTTTCTAAAGGATAACCCTTCCGTAATGATTACCAAGGCAGATAAAGGTTCAACAACAGTTATTATTGATAAAACTGACTACATAAACAAATCAAAAGGTATGCTCGACGATATAAATGTTTACAAGGTGTTAAATTCTAATCCGTTATTAACGGTTCAAAACAACATTAACAGTTTTATCAAACTACTACAGGAAAAAAATTACATAACTTTTTCTGAAAAGAAAAAGTTAACAACTAATAATTCTATTTTAGCCAAAGCATACTTTCTGCCAAAAATTCATAAGGAAGGAGTACCTTTAAGACCTATCATCTCTTCCATTGGTGCGGCATCGTACGATTTGTCGGGTCACATTTCTGATATATTAAGTCGGACTTTTAGTAACAGAACTAATTATAATAATTATAACATCACTAACACTTTTCAATTTGTTGAAGAGTTTAGAGGTTACAGCCTCCCTGAAAATCACATCTTAATTTCTTTAGATGTTGTTAGTTTGTTCACCGTTATCCCTTTGGATTTGGTTAATGAGATAATTAAGGAAAAATGGAATTTAATTGCTGAACATTGCTCATGGGATAGGGATACCTTTTTAACAGGTTTAAAGTTGATTTTTGACACTTCAATTTTTACATTTGATAATGTTATTTATCATCAAGTCGAAGGTACACCTATGGGATCTAAAATATCACCTGTCTTGGCTTTGATTGTGATGGACTATGCGTTGGACGAGATTTTGATTAATAATGGTTCTGTTTTTCGTATAAATTTCATTAAGAAATATGTTGATGATTTGGTTTTGGGGGTACACAAGGATGATGTCAATACAGTGTTAAATTGTTTTAATGATTTTCATCCGAGCATTCAGTTTACAATGGAGTTGGAAACTAATAATAGCATTCCTTTTTTGGATACTAAAATAATCAGAAACGGTTTCAATAAGATTAAGATTGATTGGTACGTTAAACCGACTTACTCAGGACGTTATCTTAATTATTTCTCAAGTCATAGCTTTAAGCACAAACATTCAACTGTACGTTGCATGAAGCACAGAGTCTCCAACATTTGTGATAAAGAATTTCTTCGTGAAAACTTAGAATTTCTACAAAAAACTTTTGTTAATAATGGTTACCCAAGTAAATTAATTAATAAAATTTTATTTTCAACACCGTTAATTAATAATAACATAAACCAGGTCAGTTTAACTAACCCATCTTTACTTACAACTGAACCTATCATTTATAAAAAACTACCTTATATCGAGAAGTTAAGTGATTCTTTGAAAAAAAACATTATCAGTGATTGACAATTTAAAAGTAGTTGAGCGCTACGATAACAAACTTGGTAACCATTTCATAAAACTTAAAGACGCTACAGAAAACAAATTTAAACCCAATTTAATTTACTGCATTTCATGCAACGATTGTAGTGGAAAATATGTTGGTCAGACTTCTCAATGGCTTAAAAGTAGAATTTCTAAACATAAAAGTAACTGCCGGTTGAATAAGACCGTTTGTGCATTATCCCAACATGTTCAGGATTGCAAACACACCTTCGATTTTGATAACGTTAAAATTTTGGATGTTGAATCTAATTACTACAATAGAATTTTCTTAGAGATGGTCCATATAAATTACACTAGTAATACTGTTAACTATAGAACGGATACTCAGAATTTAAGTAACGTATATGCTTACTTGTTTACTAGGGACAAGACTAACCATAACTATAATCCACCCACCCAACATAATCATGATATTAATAATGTTTCTACTTTCTCTAATGATATGGTTTTCTAGTTTTTAAGTTAGTAGGTTCATTTTTGATTGTTAATTGCATTTTCTTATTTACATAGTCTGTTTAATTATTCTGATTACGTTTTATTGTTTTTATTTGATAAATCGTTTCTTTGGTTTGAATTTTTGAAATTAAAATTTTTAAAGTTTCCGCTTTGTTTTTGGTAAATTTCGGTTTGTGCGCAGTTTCGTTTTTCGGGGTTGTGTTTGCGATCGAAAACAGGTTTTTTTTTCATATCAATTTTTACATTTTAACGTTCTCATCGAGTCCATTTTGTATTGTTAAATTTTACACGTTCTTGTTGAACTTTTAATTTGTTATTTTAATTTACCGATACTCAGTTTTAATGTGTTTTCTACTATGACCAAGACGATTTTTATATTTCATGCTTTTTAAAACAAGTAAGTTTAATTTCATCTTATTTTGTTCTTTGGCGTCTTCAACATATGTTGGATGCTCATGTTAAAAAACCTTTTCATTAATTGTAATAAAAAAATCTTCATTTTAGCAACATAAATGCTCTGAAGAAGAATGAAAAATACATTCGAAATATATTAGCAATTTTAAAAAGTTGTTTCCTTAATTACTTTGTGGACCGTTTATCCTGAATAAATCATTTTTATACTTATTGCCCACGTACGGTCGTTGGATACTTCTTGCCGCTGACTTTATTGTCAGATTCAACTTGCAAGGTAAGACTTTCACAATTCATACTAACAGTAGAGAATCTATTTCAGCCCTGAATACCATAACCATTACCTCAGGACTTGTCATGGATTGTCACCTAACATTGGAGAAGGCCGCAGCACATAACTGTGTTTCACTTCAATGGATAAAAGGACATTCGACCTGCACAAGAAATTCACAGACTGGTGGGATAGGACGAAGGGACGTTCTTTAGACAGATAATGCTATCTGTCTAAAGAACTGCTGTGTTATCGTTCAGCAGAGATAGCCTTGTCTTTCGTAAGACTCGATAGAAGCGCCCTACGTATTTTAACTGGACTCATTACGGGTCACTGTAAGGTAAACAAGCATCTCTACAACCTTAAGCTTGCTACTAGTCCCCTCTGTCGTTTTTGTGAAGAGAGCAAGGAGACTGTTCGACACATCTTGTGTGACTGTCCCACTGTACAAGACCTCAGAATGAGAGACTTTGGAGAGGAATGGCCGAGCACAGATGGCATCAGGAACACACATCTGAGCTGAATCCTAGCCTTCGGAAAATCCTTAGGCTGGTTGATGTAGCCGGAGAGAGTGTAGGAGGATGTACAAGGGGCCCGTTGAATATAAACGGGCATAAAACGCTCTTTGTACTATTAAATAGCTCTTCTTCAACGCACTTTATAACGTCTTCAAACAACCCCATTCTAATTATTTTTGTCTTCAATTGTAATGAAACCAGAGAATTATTTACGAGAGAAAATTCCCATGATTTTTGAGTGATAATAGCAAACTAAAAAAAATCAAAAATCCTGAACTAAAAGATTTATCAATAAGAATAGCCAAATTCGCTTTCATTTTGGCGCATACTTCGGAAACCTCTGATTCCTTAAATAATAAATAGATTTGCGAATCATCCGCATACCAATGTTAGGTGCAATCACTTATAGAATACTGAAAATTGCTAGTATAAATACTAAAAACCAGCGGGGAAATCACAGCCCGCTACCAACAGCCTATAATGTTCTGTAAGGCCACTATCCTTTCATTTAATCCAATGTAATGCAAGATACAGGCAACATCGATGTATTTATTCGAAAATATCGTAAAATTAACATTTTATACGTAACATTTATAATGTTCACGTTAAATTTAATGATTTATATCTCAAAAATGAATAAAGATTTTCAGGTTCCATCTTTCATCGCGAGAAAATATCTTATGAATTATTCAAATCATGAATAATTCATTAAGATATTTTAAGAATTCGATTTTTCGTGATTTTTTAAAACAAGATTATTAATTTCAAAAAATCTAAAAAAATTAGGTTTACTTAAATAATCTTTACCTCAAAAACGAATAAAGATTTTCTAATTTGGTTCTTATCATGACAAAATAGACACTTACCTCTATAAATTTTGAATGTATCATTAAAATATCTCAAGAATGCGATTTTTCGTGATTTTTAATTAACTCGAGGTAGCCGTAAATGTTTAGCGTAAACATTTACGGCTACCTCGAGTTAATTTAATGATTTATATCTCAAAAACGAACAAAGATTTTCAAGATTCGTTTTCATCGCAAGAAAGTAGACACTTTCCTCTATAAACCATGAATAATTCATTAAAATATTTTAAGAATTCGATTTTTCGTGATTTTTTAAAACAAGATTATTAATTTCAAAAAATCATAAAAAATTAGGTTAACTTAAATAATCTTTATCTCAAAACGAATAAAGATTTTCTAATTTGGTTCTCAACATAACAAAATAGACAGTTTTCTCTATAAATTTTAAATGTATCATTGAAATATCTCAAGAATTCGATTTTTGGTAATTTTTCGTTTACATCGATCGATTCAATAATTTTTATCTTAAAAACGAATAAAGATTTTCCAATTTGGTTCTCACCATGACAAAATAAACGCTTGCCTCTATAAATTTTAAATGTATCATTAAAATATCGCAAGAATTTGATTTTTGGTGATTTTTAATTAACTTGAAATAGCCGTAAATATTCACGTTCAGTTTAATGATTTATGTCTCAAAAACGAATAAATATTTTCAAGATCCGCTTTCATCGCGAGAAAATAGACACTTTCCTTTATAAATCATGACTAGTTCATTAAGATATCTTGAGAATTCGGTTTTTCGGGATTTTTTTAAAACAAGACTATTAATTTGAAAAAATAATAAAAAATTAGGTTAACTTAAATAATCTTTATGTCAAAACTGTAATATTTTCAAGACCCGCTTTCATCACGGGAAAATAGACACTTTCCTCTATAAATCATAAATAGTTTATTAAGTTATCTTAAGAATTCGATTTTTGATGATTCTTAATTAACTTGAGATAGCCATAAATGTTCATGTTGAATTTATTGATTTATATCTCAAAAATGAATAAATATTTTCAAGATCCGCTTTCATCACGAGAAAGTAGACACTTTCCTCTATAAATCATAAATAGTTTATTAAGTTATCTTAAGAATTCGATTTTTGATGATTTTTAATTAACTTGAGATAGCCGTAAATGTTCATGTTGAATTTAATGATTTATATCTCAAAAATGAATAAATATTTTCAAGATCCGCTTTCATCACGAGAAAGTAGACACTTTCCTCTATAAATCATAAATAGTTTATTAAGTTATCTTAAGAATTCGTTTTTTCGTGATTTTTTAAAATAAGATTATGAATTTAAAAAAAATCCTAAAAAATTAGGTTAACTTAAATAATCTTTATCTCAAAAACGAATCAAGATTTTCTAATTTAGTTCTTACCATGAAAAAAAAGACACTTTTCTCTATAAATTTTGAATGTATCATTAAAATATTTCAAGAATTCGATTTTTGGTAATTTTTAGTTTACATCGATGGATTCAATAATTTTTATCTTAAAAACGAATAAAGAGTTTCCAATTTGGTTCTCAACATGACAAAATAAACGCTTGCCTCTATAAATTTTGAATGTTTCATTAAAACATCTCAAAAATTCGATTTTTGGTGATTTTTAATTAACTTGAAATAGCCGTAAATATTCACGTTCAGTTTAATGATTTATGTCTCAAAAACGAATAAATATTTTCAAAATCCGGTTTCATCACGAGAAATTAGGCACTTTCCTCTATAAATCAGGAATAATTCATAAAGATATCTTAAGAATTCGATTTTTCGTGATTTTTTAAAACAAGATTATTAATTTGAACAAATCATAAAAAATTAGGTTAACATAAATAATCTTTATCTTAAAACGAATAAAGATTTTCTAATTCGGTTTTCACCATGACAAAATAGACACTTGCCTCTATAAATTTTGAATGTTTCATTAAAATATCTTAAGAATTCGATTTTTGGTGATTCTTAATTAAGCTGAGATAGCCATAAATGTTCACGTTGAATTTAATGATTTATATCTCAAAAACGAATACAGATTTTCATCGCGAGAAAATAGACACTTTCCTCTATAAATCATAAATAGTTTATTAAGATATGTTACGAATTCGATTTTTCGTGATTTTTTAAAGCAAGATTATTAATTTCAAAAAATCATAAAAATCAGGTCAACTTCAATAATTTTTATCTCAAAAAGGAATAAAGATTTTCCAATTTGGTTCTCAGCATGACAAAATAAACACTTGCCTCTATAAATTTTGAATGTTTCATTAAAATATCTCAATGTATTTTTCTTCTTTGTGTTTGTTTTTCTCTTTTTTGTCAACAAAAATTTATTTATTATTATTATTAATACTAATTATATGAGCCAACTAAATAGACTATATGACAATGATAATGAAGAGAAAATATTTTCCGACAAAAGTAATTTAATATACGTTTTATACATTATAAAAAGTAACAGTGCATTCACAATTTAAAATAAGCCAAAAATTAATTAATTAATCTGATGGTACAAACATTCATAATTTAATGTTTAACTGTAGCAATATATCTTTTTTTAAACTTAATAGTTCTTTATTATTATCTACATCCCTGAAATTAAAAAAAAAATAATATAATTAATAATCACCTTTAAGATAATATCCTCACTTTTCTAAAAATACCCATAAAACGCTCTTTGTACTATCTGGTAAATAACTCTTCCTCAACGCGCTTTGTAACGCCTTCAAGCAACCGCCCAAATCCCAGTCTAATTCTTTTTTGTCTTCACTTTTAATCAAACCAAGATTAACAAGCAAAGAATTATTTACGAGAGAATAATTCCCATCATTTGCCATTGTGAATATCTTTTTATATAATAAGTCGGTGCATTTTAATGATTTCTCACATACTTCTTTACTTTTGCACACACTTAAAGATGATACTTTCATTAATGTGACAAGTAATGAATCTGAATATGTTTGATTATTTTTCTGAAAAAAAAAATAGAATTTTTTAGAATTTGAAGCAATAATATGAAATAATCCTTTTATTTCAAAAATACCTCAGCCTCTTTCAGCAATAAATCTGCTACGTTATCGCCTAAAGACAAAAAATTTTCTGATGTGGGTTCTTTTAAAAAATCCTCAACTGTAATTTTTGAATCTACACTTCCGTTGTTGTTTTCGTTTTCATCTATTTCGTTTTCATGGTCACTTTCTGAGCCTGTTTCATCTTCATCATCATCTTCCTCTTCATCATCATCACTACCGGCCGATTCATCATCACTTAAACTTTCCAATGTATTTAATTTCCCTAAAAATAATTTTTTACTATTTTTTTTTAAACATCAATTCTGATTGAACTAACCCACATCTTTTAGCAACGTTTTTATATCTTCACATCCATCACTTCCAAATTTGTTAGCGCCCAAATTAACACAAACAAGTTTTTCTTTATTAATTAATGCTTTAATCAATTGTATACCGCCATCACTTTTAATCTCATTACCGGCCAACATCAACTGTTCCAATTTCATGCAATGCTTTAATCCGTGAGCCAAATAAATCGCCCCTTTATTTAATAAAAGACAATCACCGAAATTGATTTCTCTTAATTCTTTTAATTGAGGCAAAACGGAAGCTATTGCTTTGCTTCCTCGGGGTCCGATGGTGTTATCATTTAGATTTAAAACTTTTAAATTTAGATTGTTTTTGAATGCGTTTGATAGGGCTGTTATACCTATGTCGTAAATGCCGTTTTGGGGCATTTCTATTTCTTCTAATGTGCCAATTGTCTAAAATGGGAATTATTTAGAACAATTAATAAAAAAAATTTTGGGGGAATCACCGAAAAAACTTCCGCTAAAGCTTTCGCGCCATCGTTTTCCAAGCGATTTCTTCCAACTATAAAAATTTTCAAAGCTAAAGGTTTTCCTTGACTTTTGCTCGAGTTGTAACAATCTAATAAAGCTGATGCTAAGAGTTTTCCTCCCCCAATTCCGAGACCATTATTGTTTAATCTAAGTTCTTCTAATGCGTAACATGAAGAGCTTCGTAAAAGTGATGCTAAACCTTCCACGCCAATTGGGCCGAGTGCATTATCACTTAAATCTAGTTCAGTTAATTTAGCACCAGCTGTAACCAACCCATTACCTAAAAATTGCTGCCAAAAAATCGAGATCTTTTAATTCTCAAATTTTTTTTAAAACCCACCAATGCTTTAGGAATTTCGGTTTTCATTCGCCCGGTGAACATATCCTGCCATTGAGCTCTCTTAAATTCGGGATGTTTCTCCAAAGCTTTTGCGATAGCACTTGATGCTTCGACCCCCAAAGTATTTCCTTGTAAATTCAAATATTCCAAATGTGAACAGTTATTTATTGCCTCCACAACGGGTTTAGCTAAAAAGACCTTTGCTAGGACAAGTTTCGAATCAATTAGGAATGCTCACCATCATTTGCTGTATCTAATTTGAGAGATTTCTCCGCGAA
Source organism: Onthophagus sagittarius (assembly GCA_036711965.1). Taxonomy (NCBI): domain Eukaryota; kingdom Metazoa; phylum Arthropoda; class Insecta; order Coleoptera; family Scarabaeidae; genus Onthophagus; species Onthophagus sagittarius. Next base: position 10,861,878 of record JASERS010000003.1, read on the forward strand.
GGAAACCCCGGTGGGGGCCACTTTAGTATTTTTCAATTGTGACGTTATATCTTCGATCGAAACCATTTTTGCAAGTTTTAATAAAGAATTTTAATAGGAATAAAGAGGTATCAAAAAACGCGTTTTAACCAGGTGTTTAAAAAACGTTAAAATTCAACGAGTTATTCGATTCTAACCTCTATTTAAACACGTTTTTAGGTAAACATTTCGCGTGATGCTGTTGTTAGTTATTTTTCGTTGCCAAAATAAAGATTGAAAAATTACCATTATTTGAAATAAAATTGTATCAAATCGAATTAATTGATACTTAAATATATTAATTTTTATCATTATTAATAACGTTTTTTCGTTTTTATTGATGATATCATAAAATAATTAAGTTTTTAAATTATTTTTAATAATAATTATGTTAATATACAAATTGAACTATAGATGTCGCTAATAAAATTTTGGAATGATGGTTGTTGTTGTTATTAAAGCATATTAAAGTGAGGTTAGAATTAATAACCTGACTTTTTTTAATAGGATTTAATTACTTTTTATTATATACATTTAAGAATGGAAGTTAATGGTGTAAAAGAAGGAACTGCTTTACAATTTAAAAAGAAAGGAAAAAAGAATTTAAGGAAAAGAGTAAAATCGGAAGATAGTGATGAATCCGATAAAGAAGTCAGGTATGCAATAAACTCACAATTTTTTTTATTATAATCGATTAAAACGTAATAATTTTAGATCAAAGCTCAACAATTTGAAAGAAATTCAAAAGTTACGTGAAAGACCCAATGGTATAAGCCTCGTCGGATTAGCTCTCGGAAAGAAAGTTTCATTGGCAGATGAAATTGTTGTTGTATATCCGATTAAACTAATAACATTCATTACTTTTTTCTTATTTCTGTTATACCCTTTAGGATGACCCATTTAATGTTCAATCTGGTGGAATGGTGAATATGCAAGCTTTAAAAAGTGGTAAAGTAAAACAAGTTGATGACGCCTACGACACAGGAATAGGAACCCAATTTTCCGTTGAAACAAATAAACGCGACGAAGATGAAGAAATGATGAAATACATTGAAGAAAAATTGGCAAAACGAAAGGGGAATAAATCCGATGACGACTCATCCCAAAGCGAATTTGATGATGACTCAAAAAAAATTAAATATTGTAGCCCTGAAGAAGCTGCATTACAAGCGGTTCCATCTCATTTAAGAGAATCCTCGACGAAACGTTCAGAAGAAATGTTATCGAATCAAATGTTGAGTGGTATTCCGGAAGTTGACTTGGGGATTGAGGCTAAGATTAAAAATATTGAAGCGACCGAAGAGGCGAAATCGAAATTGTTATGGGAGAAGCATAATCAAAAAGATGGACCATCCCAATTTGTACCTTCTAATATGGCTGTTAATTTCGTACAACATTCAAGATGTAAGAAATTAATTTAAAATTTGTTAAAATTATAATTTGATTTGTTGTTGTAGTTAACGTGGACGATTTGCCTAAAAGAAAACATAAAATTGAGGAGAAATCGGGAAATGTTGATGATAAAAGTAAAACGAAAAAAGATGAAAAAGCTACCGATGATTATCACTATGAGAGATTTAGAAAACAGTTTAGGAGATATTAATTAAATAATTAATTAATTAAAGTTGATTTAAATAAATTAAATAATGTAGAATTAATAATTAAATAATAAAGAAAGCTTTGATATTTTAAAAACACTTCTTTGGTAGAATCGCTAAAAAACGACTAGCAAAGTGACTTAAAAAAAACTTATTTGCCTTATATTAATTGGATTCCCCTCTGTTTCAATCAAAGAAGAATTATCCCCCAATAACTACCTGTTGTATTAGATGTTGTAAAATTCAATTGTAAATAAATATCCATTGAAAGAAACCTAAATTTTTGCTTTCATTAATTTTTGTTACCTCTCTTAGATATGTAATTAAGCCCATAATTATGAAAATGGGCTAACAATAAGTCATATACTCCTATCTATTTTGAGATATTTAATCAATTGCGTTTGAAGAAATTAAGAAATATTTTCATATGCGACATTTAAATTTATAATTTTATTAGTCTTTGACGCTTTTATAGATATTTTAGCTTCAATGCTGGAGAATTTTTGTATTGTAATAATGATTTTATCATGCTTTAAGGCTCCTTAACCGAGACTGTCACCGTAGATTTCCAATTACTTCCTTATTTATTAATGGATTGGATTAATTTTTCGTACGTCGTATTTCTATAACAGTTAAGAATCCGGGACAACAAGGAAATATGAAATTTTAAACAGAAATGTTGCTTTATTTTTTAAAATAGTAAGATTTTGACGATTTTTTTTTCTTGGCTCGAATGAAAAACAATAAAATGGAAACATTATTCCTATAGCACTTTTACGAAAAATTGATAATAAATTCGCAATTAGTAATTTACGGTTTTACATTAAATTTTAATATTTTAGAATATATTTTACTTCTTGGATCTCACGAGCGATGATTGGTTGAGAAAAAAAAACATGTGGGCTGGCTCTCCGGCGAAAAACAAGTTTGTGGACATATTTCTTCCACACATAAAGTAATTTAAAGAATAATTCAAAGATATGAATTGTTTTGGAAAGAAGCAATATATCGAAAGTTAAATATATGAATAATTATGTTAATTGTGTTCTGGTTGATCCGAGGTATCATCCGTTCACCTTCTTGGTTGTTCCCTGTGGACAGGGGCAGACGTCGCCAACTCACTAATCTCAAGATCCATTCGACTTACAGATAACGATAACAGATTAGAAGAAATGACGAAAGTCACCTTGGCTCTTGCTCAAAACGGCTACTCCCAATACATGGTGAAGAAAGCCATCGATCGACAATTCAAGCCGAAGGACCCACATCCACAAGAAGAGACCAGAAGACCCAACGTCGTACTACCCTACATCAAAGGAACAACTGATCGCATAGGAAGACTTCTACGGAAACACGACATCAGTACTACCTATAGACCCGGCAAGACTACAGGAGCTTCTCTCAGGAATCCAAAAGACCAAATAAAGTTGGAAAATCTAGGAGTTTATTCCATCCCCTGCGGCTCATGCGACAAGAACTTCGTGGGACAGACCAACATAAGAATAGCTGCTAGAGTAGAAGAACACAAGCTGAGCATCCGATACAAACAGCTCACTTCTGCTCTCTTCCGCCACCATCTGGACACAGGCCATACCATCAATTTCGAGGGTTGCAAGCAGGTAGCCAACGTTCCGCATTGGAGAACCAGATTGATCCGGGAATCCATTTAAATAGCTAAACTTGCCATCTAGAATTTAGGAGATCAAACTATGTAACTGATAATCAATTTAACAGATAACGTTAGTCGATAGAAAACAGAGACAAAACAGAGTTCTTGTTTTGTATTGTTTGAGTGTTTTTATAATAATAAGTGCTTTAAAAGCAATGAAAAAGTTAGGAGTATGGTTAGTAGCAGTGATAATGTGTCACTTTTTGATAAATCACCACCTAAAAAGAAGGAAGTAGTCAGATACGAGCAAAAACATATTTAAATTTGGCTCAAAAATGAAAAATTTAGTGGATCACTTGCAAAAAGTAAAAAAGGTAATACGTGTTTTTGCTGTTCTGCATACGCCACTGATAGGAAATACGGCATAACAATTCGTCTAAGCATGAAGGGAATTGTAAGAGATTGCAAATTCGCAACGGATGGTAAAAACCGGTGAAATTAAGCTAGCTTGTTTTATTGCAGAACATCAACATGTTACCTCACATCTCACTAATTTTCTAAAATCTGTATGTCCAGATTCAAAAATTGCTGAAAAATTGTCTATGAGTAAAACATAAGCCCCCGCGCTATTGTAGTAAATATAACAGGAAAAACAGCTGAAGAAAATTTGATAGAAATAAGACAAAACCATTTTTCATTATTGGTAGATGAGAGCATTTATAAGTCGATCATCATTTAGCTTTGATCGCGAGATTAGTTAACCCAAATTATGAAGTACAAGATAAATTTCTAACGTTAATACCAGTTATCGACTTTTATACAATAACAACATTTCCACCGTTATCTAATTTAACAAAAACACTTTTGTGTCTACGGAAGAACGCTTGTTTTCAACTATTAATATTATGAAGACGAAACTTAAAAATAAGCTTTCTACGACCGTAATAAAAGGTACTCTGCACACGAAATCAGAAATTAAAGACCGTTTTGAGTTTGAAGCCGAATGACTCTCATTCTATCAGTACGGGGACCCTATATCAAAGTATAAGATAGGTATATAAGATAGGTATACTTAGACAAACAATTAAGATATGGAAGGGATAAAAAAATTTGTGGATAAATGACCAACATGTGAATATACCCCTGGAAGGCGTTAATTTTCACTAACGACAAAGTCTTCGTGGTTAATACTCACGAGCGTCTACCATCATGATTATTTACCACGTGTAAGTTGATATGTGGATGGACACCATATAAAAAAAATAAAAGATATTTTAATGTTAAATTATGTTAATATTAATTTACGACTAATCTATCCCACGCAAATCTATGGATGGTGTGTCCACATTTCATCTGGTTCCAACTGGGACATACTGGAAGACTTAAAAACAAATTCTTTATTATCTTAATACATTTAATCGACACCTGTTATTAAAAGTTAATTTTTTCATATAGCCAAGAACCATGGATCGTAATATCTAAGGTAACTGGATTTAGCAATTTAAATGGATTTATTTTTAGCAAACCATCAAATGATCGACTAAGAACGACGATCTTCGTACCAAGGAGCATAATAATAATAATAATAATAATAATAATTTCCTTCTAACTGAGGATTTACAGCGTCTAATAGAAAAAACGAAAGGGGGGTTGGAGTCTCATAATTGGGTGCGACTTTTTTATTATTTCACGCGGCCAAAGTGACATTACATTGGCGAAAATCTCGAAAAATATTGATATTTGGTCCGTATCCAATGAACCGTCCCTTTCGGATCATAGATGAATAATTTATGAAATTGGTGAAATTAAGGCAAAAATCAATATATATATATGGTAATTCGTAATGCTTCACGGATGGAGAAGTATGTGTCTTGGTTGATCCGAGGTATCAAACATTGTCTCAACAATGCTTATTTTCTATTTGACGGTCAGATTTACAAGCTGGTAGAAGGAGCAGCTATGGGTTCTTCACTGTCCCCGGTCATCGCCAACCTGTTCATGATTTACCTCGAGGAGAAAGCGTTAAGGGAGGCCAAATACAAACCGAAATTATGGATCCGGTACGTTGATGACATCTTCGTCATTTGGTCCTTTGAAAAAGGAAAGCTCCAGGAATTCCAAGAATATTTGAAAACCATTCATCCAAAGATCCAGATCACCACGGAAATAGAAGAAAACGGACAGCTACCTTTTCTCGACGTATTAGTAAAGAAATCTGTCAACAGCCTGCAGCATACTGTATACAGAAAACCTACCCACACGAATCGATACTTAAATGCATCTTCTCATCATCATCCTTCACAGATCCAATCAGTCGCCAACTCACTAATCTCAAGATCCATTCGACTTACAGATAACGATAACAGATCAGAAGAAATGACGAAAGTCACCTTGGCTCTTGCTTAAAACGGCTACTCCAAATACATGGTGAAGAAAGCCATCGATCGACAATTCAAGCCGAAGGACCCACATCCACAAGAAGAGACCAGAAGACCCAACGTCGTACTACCCTACATCAAAGGAACAACTGATCGCATAGGAAGACTTCTACGGAAACACGACATCAGTACCACCTACAGACCCGGCAAGACTATAGGAGCTTCTCTCAGGAATCCAAAAGACCAAATAAAGTTGGAAAATCTAGGAGTTTATTCCATCCCCTGCGGCTCATGCGACAAGAACTACGTGGGACAGACCAACAGAAGAATAGCTGCCAGAATAGAAGAACACAAGCTGAGCATCCGAAACAAACAGCTCACTTCTGCTCTCTTCCGCCACCATCTGGGCACAGGCCATACCATCAATTTCGAGGGTTGCAAGCAGGTAGCCAACGTTCCGCATTGGAGAACCACATTGATCCAGGAATCCATTGAAATAGCGAAGAACGGCACCCTCAACAAGAGGGATGATGCCCTACACTTGTCAACAGCGTGGAGGACGGTCCTAGAGCACTCCAGGCCCAGGGCTGCTTTCCTGAGGGAAGGACCATCCAATTCGGAACGGCAGGACGCCGAGCTGCCTATCATACCTGAAGCGTCCAGTGGGAGCAGCTCAAGTCAAGCAATCACCGGACAGCGGGTCAGTGGCCTCTTCTCGCCCATGGATGACGTCACCAAAGCCATATCCGGTGGAAAATCCCCAGGACCGTTAATCGCCGTACGACAGGTCAATGACCTCCCCCACCACCCACGACTCACGTCACGTCGGACATAAACATTAATTAAAAAATTTTAAAAAAATTATTGTTAAAAAAATTACTTATTAAAATTATTGTTGAAAATAAAAAGTGAAAATATTAAAATAAACATTTATTCTATATAAGAAAACATTAAATAAATAAACAATAAAAATAATGATAAAGAAAACCACATTTTTTACTTAGGTAAAATATACTTGTCCAAAGTACTTTGGTTTCTACGGTTCATAATTTTTTTATTTATATACTCTGCACATTTATGTATAGATTCAATTGGAGAATCTTCATTGTCCGTTTGCATAAAAAAACGTCTTAAAACTTCTATACTTTTCTTAGCTTCTAGAATACGTATAGGATTATAGATTTCTCCGTCGCTACTTTCTTGAACTTCATTATTAGAGATCAGTTTTGTAGATACAATTTCATCAACAATATCATTCTCGTAGTCTTCGGTATTATTGCAATACTCCAAATTTGCATCTATTTCTAGAAAATCATTAACGTTGTTGACTTGCCGAAGTACAGCGTCATTTATGATTTCAGTTGAAGTGACCATTTGTTCAGAAAGTTGCATATCACTGGGATCTTTGAAGCCACAATGGTTAAAACAATTGCGTATACATTCACTACTAACATTTTTCCAACTGTCTGCTACAAATTGTATAGAGTTTAGTATGTTCACTTTCGAGCTAACCTCTTTGGAGCTACATGATGATGTCAAGGAAAATTCTTCCATTTTTTCAATGATGTGATGCATTAAAGCTTTAGGGAATTTTAAATTTTTGATAACACCCATGTCCATAGGTTGTATTAATGAAGTTATATTAGAAGGCAGGAATTCTAATTGTATATTTTTCAAATTGTTTATATGAGGATAAGCAGGGCAGTTATCGAGCAACAATACAATTTTTCGAGTAAATTTCTACTTCCAGGATAGGATTCACTTGATGTGGCGAGTCTGTTCACAAACATCCCGGTGTCTTTGGTCATTAACATAATTAAAGAAAATTGGCATCTTATATCAGATCAGTTTGACGTCAACCGAGACTTGTTTCTCGGAGCCCTCTCATTCATTTGTAACAACACCTTTTTTGAATTCAATGGTAGTACATACCAACAAATTTTTGGTACTCCTATGGGGTCACCTATTTCACCTATTTTAGCTCAAATAGTCATGGATTATAGTCTAAACAAAATTATACCTCATTTGTATTTTAACTTACCTTTCATTAAAAAGTATGTCGATGATATCATTTTGGCTATACCGAAGGGCTCCGAGGTGCAGGGCCATATGCAATAGTCATATCCAATTTAGTATTGAAATGGAAAATAATAACTTTGTTCCTTTTCTTGACACTAAGGTAATCAGAAATGTTGACAACAGCATTATGTTTGATTGGTATAATAAACCTGCGTTTTCAGGTAGATACATCCAATTTAACTCGTTTCATAAACTTAAACATAAAATTAATACTGTTCTTGCAATGAAGCACAGAATTGTTAATATTTCCGAACCTCACTTGATACAGACTAACTTGACTAAGTTAAAAAGCATTTTCTTGGATGATTCATACCCACACAGACTATTAAATAAATTACTCTTTAATGCCAACACTAACAACATTAACGAACAAGTTCAAACACTATCTAACGAAACCATAACATATAAGAAGTTGACGTACATTCCTCAATTAACTGATAAACTCATAAAAATGTTCAAAACTTACTCACCTAACGCAAATTTAAAAATAGTAGAATATTATCCATGCAAACTAAATAAAATTTTTTCGAAATTAAAAGATAAAATTCCTGTTCAATATAAATCTAATGTAATCTATTGCGTACCTTGCGGTTCTTGTAATCAATGTTATGTTGGTCATACTGGCCAGTGGTTGAAAAAACGGTTAAATCAACACAAGAGTGATGTTAGAAACTCAAAAGGTGGTTGCGCTTTAGCACAACATAGTTTAGACACGGGTCATTTGTTTAATTTTGAAGAAACTAAGATTTTGGACAAAGAAGATGATTACCATAAGCGTTTATTTTTGGAAATGTTTCATATTGTTAACACTGATAATACAGTTAATTTCAGGACTAACGTCGGCTCTTTAAGTAATTTGTACTCTTTAATTTTTGAAATTTACAACAACATAAAAAACAACTTTGACCCTGGGCCCTCTAATAAAACTTTATTTTAGTTGTGTTTAGGACAAATTTAAATTTAAATTTTAAATTTTTTATCACGTCTTCTCGCTTCACGAGGAACACGTGTTTTATTAAACTTGTTTTCGCATAGTCGTTGACCGATGTTCGACCTTTATGGTTCTTAAATGAAAATGAATTTTACATGGTGGTTGATTTTCAAGAGTGTTCGCCTATTTCAAGTTCAATTACTAAGTTTTTGTGAAAATAGCTTTTAGCTATTTTAGTTGAGCTTGTTAATTTGTAGAAATTCAAACCCTGAAGAAGTTTCAATAAATGGAAGCGAAATATTGGTCATGAAAAAATAATTGCGTTCTTTTGTCAATCCTATCCTGGAAGTAGAAATTTACTCGATTTGTTAACGGGATTGAAGAATAAAAATCTGCTTAAATACAATTTTTCTAGATTTTTTTTCAGTTGTTGGTCCCATTTCGTCAACCATTGTTTAAAAATATTTGCAGTCATCCAGGCATTTTTATTTGAATGATACTCTACCGGTAGACTATTTATCGATATATCCTTGAAACATCGAGGCTTTGCCGTTTTACCGATAACCAAAAGTTTTCTCTTTTCAGTGCCGGACATATTGGCGCAACATAGAACAGTTATACGGTCCATAGCTCTTTTAAACCCAACTAATGTCTCATTCCTGTAACACAGTGATCCATCTGGTGTTGCACCGTAGAACAGACCAGTTTCATCGGCATTGAAGATGTTATCTGAACTGAACACCTTTTGCAGTTCTGGAAGTTTTTCCTTTTTCCATTCATCAGCGGCGACCACATTTGCGATACCCTTCTCCCCATGTGCTTTTTTAAATTTTATGTTGCACCTTGCCTTCCACCGTGAAAAAGAAAGCGAGAGGGAAAAGAACCAGAAGTTGATGATGCTCTCAATCGTTGGTTTTCTGCGATAACCCAAAAAGGGGTTAGTGTTAGTGGCCCAACACTGAAATTAAAAGCAGAAGAATTGGCGAAAAAATTAGGTCATCAAGATTTTAAAGCAACGGAAGGTTGGTTTTCCGTGCTGACAACCAGCATTAATCCATTGGTTTTCAAGTTCATCTGTTTGTTTTATTAATCGGCTGATCGTTGACTTTGGAAGGGCCACTGTTTTCTCTAATTGGCGTCTAATTTGTCGAAGCACAATGATTTTTTCTTTTAATGTTAAGTGTTTAGTGCTTAAGTCACTACGTGTTCAGAATAAGAAGTGTAACGTTGAACTGAGTCGAAAACACGAGGCGGAAACAGAAGCGTCACTTAAATGTCTAGACGTAATCGAGCAAGGTTTTAGCAACGTTTTTTTATAATAAATTTCTGAACGTGTTTACATTCTCTGAATTCCAATTTAAAAGGCTCGATCGGGGCTCAATACAGACACCAGAACTGAAGGTTACTGAAACGCTGATGAAAAACAGCAAAGGTTCCGACAAAGGTGACGCTTCTGTATGTAGCGCCTCAAGGCGCGACGAACTGGACCGAATAGGAGGATTGTTCCCAATAACAGGAGTAAAATTACATATGAAAAGTTTCGGTCTTTTAAATTTTGTCCCGATTAAGCGGTTGTCCCTATTAACCGGTGTACCAATTAAGCGGAGTGCACTGTAATATTAAATATGTAATACATATAATATTAAATACATTGATGCGAATGATTTCAAGAAATGATTTTTCAGCGAAAATTAATAGGGTTTCATATAACTTCTTACATACTGTTGAAAAATGATAGTTTTAAAAAATATTTTTTGAACGTAAGGACTTTTGATACCATGCACATGTTAGGACCACCACATCCATACATATAGCACACGTTAGCTACTCACTAGAAAACAAATTTCTCTCATCTAGATCCCCACTTGAAACCAGATGTATTTAAAAACCATTTATAAACCATGGGAGAACACAATATGTTGTAAAGTGACATCATACTGGTATAAAATAACTTGGACAAAGAATCTTTTAATAAAATTTTTTCAACACCCTGAAATCAAATATATCTAGGGGCTGTTTTTGAAAAGTTGTTTTGACCTATGAAAACAATGTGTGCTAAAGTTAATTTTCCGAATTTTTATAGCAAAACGTAAATATTATCGGCGTTTCGGAGCGGGTGGCCACTGGTAGCAATATTCAACAATCTAACTTAATTTGGAATAAATCAAAATATTGGTTTGTATTTAAAAGAGATCAAGAGATAACCACTATTAATTAAAAAAGAACCAAAAACATAATTTTACTGTGTATGTTTTTTATGATGCAAAGTCCAAATTTCCTAACAAGTTGCACATAATGTTTTGTGAAAACCTTTCTTATATTTTAGATTTTAAATTCCTTAATTAAATTTTTTCACTCTTGTTAGGAAAAATAAACTTTCTCACTTTCAAAAATTCAATTTCCGGTTTAGTATTGAACAGTTCCATATGTTATTTCATGGCCGAATTGCATTAAAAGCCTTTCAGTGCGTATCAAATGAATAAGAATTATTTGCAGTAGTTTATGATTTTTAATATACTGGTGTACGCAAAGTAACGCGTATAGGCGATAAACTTATAAACGGTTTATGGAAACATCCCTTTGGACTTAACTTTTTGAAGTAGGTTTGAAATTATTTTCCACCATTTTTAAGCAAGCTATGACGTCACTGCTTTTTTTGTCAACTGGCAGTCCCGCATTTTTATTCCGGATTATGAGAGACGATTTTTTTCTGAATCTAGATAACAGTCAATATCATAGACGCCGGTTACATTGGTACTCTTCATTATACAACATTTTTAATGATTGCAGAGCACCCATACATACAAATACTTCCCCTGGACGGCTTGATACTGCTTCTAGAAGAGTTGATATTGCCCCTGGAAGACTTGAAATGGTTGCAGAAGACTTGATAGTGTCCTTGAACAATTTATGCAATACCTGAACTACTTCCAGAAGATTGGATATTACCTCTGGAAGACTTGAAATTATAAAAATGTATTCAGTAGATTTGATCTGCCTCCAGAAGACTTGATATCTATTCTAGAAGACTATTGCTTCCAGTAACTTTGATATGTTTCCAGAAAACTTGCCATGATTTAACTTGACAACACACAGAGAAAAATAATACGAAAAAACAACTATTTCACATTAGTTGCTGAAAAAGTAGACAAAGTGTATAAAGTATTAGACTTGCTTTCGACTGTAGATTGGTGTTACAACAATTTTAAATTAGTTGGAATAATATTTGTTTATTTATCCATTTCTTTAGGTATATCTTCTAAAGTATTCGAAAATTATGAATTACAACTAATTATTAGATGAAATAACTATTACATAAAATGTTGTTATATCGATAGTACTAATACTTAATAGAAAAAAAAATCTAATCATTCAAGTCGGTTATATATCTACATATCAGAGTTTCAACAACTATTTTAGTAGATGAAATGTTTATAAAATGTAAGCATTTCAACCATTACAGTTATATGTATTAACTAGTAAAAAAGAGTTAATGTATAAATTATCTAAAATAACCCTTTAAATAGCCTACAAAATTATATTATTTAACCCTCGTATTCCGGTGCCTGGGTCTATTTGGACCCAAATAAATTTTTGCGAGAAATTGTAATAAATAGATTTGTCGTTACTCAAGGAGTGCGTTAAGTTAGATCGGCGTCAAACGGACGTCCCGACGAAAAAACGACGAAAAAATATGTCTCGACCGTTTCTTTACAGCGCCAGGCGTCTGTCTGTGTAAGAGGCTATAGCGACAATACAATTGCCATTAAATTCTTGATTTAGTTCGCAGAAGGTGTATTTTAGAGCAACGATCTACATCGAAAAATAAAATGTTTGCTAATTTTGTAAATAATAATGATGATTATAACAATGAAGTGTCTTCTGATGATGAATGTGCGTCATTGACTTTTAGTGATGCAGTACCAGAAGAAGAGGATTATGAAAGTGATGAGTTAGTTTAGTGGTGAAAATAGTAATAATATGTCACACTGTAAAGACCAAAATGTTTGTGGACGAACATGGAGATATATTTCCCCCACAAACAGAGATGCAGAATTTGGTAAATATGATGCTACACTCACAGCAAATTCTGAGGGTGTAGAAACCATGGAACAATGTTTTGATTTATTTATAAATGATGAAATCATGGACATTATAATTACTTATACAAATGAAAAAGCGGTTAAATATTATGAAATGTTTTCAAATAATATATGGAAGCCGGTAGACCGTGTTGAATTGAAGGCATTTTTTGGGATTTTACTAATTACTGGCCGTTTTCGGGAATCACGTGAAAGTAAAAAAGATCTATGGAAGAAAAAGATTGCTTATAGTCGACAAATTTATCGAGCATCTATGTCTCGTGATAGATTTACAAACATTTTACGATTTTTGCGTTTTGACGACTTTCAGACACGAGAAGAAAGAAAAATGACCGATAAGTTGGCAGCTTTGAGAACCATTACAAATATTTTAACAAGAAATTGCAGAGATAATTACCGAGCGTCTAATGTAGGCACTATTGATGAACAATTAGTAACATTTCGAGGAAGATGTCCATTCAAGGTGTATATGCCGAGCAAGCCGGGGAAATATGGGCTGAAATTATGGGCCCTATGTGACGCTACTACATATTATTGTTGTAATTTTGAAGTGTATTTAGGAAAATGCGGAAACACACCGGAGAAAGGACAAGGACAACGAGTAGTTAGAGTTCTTTCAGAGTTTTGGAAGGGATCTAATCGAACTATCACAACCGACAATTTTTTTACGGATATCTCATTTGCAGAGGATTTACTCAAAGATAACATATTTATAGTGGGAACAATGCGGAAAAATAGAAAGGATTTACCAAAATCTTTGATAACAATATCCGGAAGAGCTCAATTCTCTTCCGATTTTATATTTTCTGAAAATCTAACACTTGTGTCGTATATCCCATAACCAAGAAAATGCGTAGTTTTACTTTCGAGCGTTCATCGATAACATGCTATTTCTGACGAAAATAATAATTACAATCCTAATATTATCAATTATTACAATTCAACAAAAAGTGGAGTGGATGTTTTAGATAAAATTCTAAGAGAATACACTTGCCGGAGATGTACACGACGTTGGCCTCTGTCGCTTTTTTTACATTATATAGATATTGCAGCCTATAATGCATTTGTACTATGGCAACTCAAAAATCCGGATTGGGCAACTGGTAACATAAAATCAAGAAGAAAACAATTTATAGAAAATTTGTCTGAACAGTTAGTTGCTGCAAACATAGATTCTAGAGCTAGAGCATTTGAAACCAATGCAGTAGTATTTTCCAGACACATTGTGGACGCCATCGAAAGTACAGGCCGAAAAATAAATAAACAAATGAGTACAACATTAGAAAAACGCTCAAGATGTAGCTTGTGTATTGGAAATGACAATAAATATAAATCAAAATGTGATGTTTGTCATAAATATGTATGTAATATACATTCAACATGTACAAAAAATATTTTGTGTACAAATTGTAATGATTTAGAATAAATATTTTTTATGTAATTTTTTTAAAATTTTATTTTTATGTATTATTTTATATCCCTAATAATAGTTCACCTTTAAAATAAAATAAGTCAAAATCATAATGGCAAAAGCTTCATTTTTTATATTCTACGTAAACAAAAACTGTTCGGGTCTCGGTTGACCCAGGCACCGTCCGCAACGGTTGGCGAAACGTCAGTACTGCGAGGGTTAACATAACTACTACCTTAGACGAAATCACTAGAATTTATAGATAATTTTTATTGGCATCGTCTTGCCGTTAAAAATGACATCACCAACAAACCCCAGCTTCGGTCTCATTCGTATACGATATAGTTAAGGTATTAGCGACGCGTTCTTGTTGTGCCATAAAATAATAATGTCGGAGGACGCAGTAATAGATCCAGTGCATCTAATGCATCCAGTGGTAGAAGAGGAAGTGTTAGAAGATTTTGTTGAAACTTTATTAAGGAGGTGGAATGTTCCACAATTAATTAGCGATTTTCAAGGTAAGATTAATATCATTATGAAATAGCTCGACATCTGACATCTTATATTTTCTTGAGGATTAGAATCCGCGTTTAGAAAGAGTTTGTAATTCAAATCATTCAGTATAATTTATTAAGTTGATTACAGCTGTCACGGAATCTATATCGTATTGCAAGTTAATTTATTAAAATTTTTACGATTAAAACCAATTTTATAATATATTTTTATCTTCTTCAGGTTATGATTTAGAGATCACAATGTATACAAATACATGTTGTTAAATTAAGGGTCCCCACAAAACATCAGGAGGAAGCGATCTATATTTCTCGACAAATTACATCGTTAAAAGTCCTATGATTTTAAACAGGTTTTAAACTGTTTAAAACAAATTTGGTTTAGGTTTTATATGTTAGTGTTTTAAACATGTTTAAAACAAATAGTTTTTAACAAATCGTTTAAAACTAACAACCCTGGCCAAGAGACAGATTCGCTTACGGTATTTTTTACTCTTCTTGTTATGGATTCTTCTAAAGATTTCGTTGAAATAAAATCCGACTGCGACATTCGTTTTATCGAAAATGTATTACTTTTTCTACATTTTTCTATCAATTCATAGTAATGTTCAGGGTTGTACAAGTAATTTGTTTTTTTTTTATTTTCATTTCTGTCTACTATCAATTCTACCAATTCATTTGGTAGAAAGGAATGACCAGATACTAAAAATTTGTGATGCACCGTTTCAATATCATTATTTGATGACTGAGCAATTTTTATCCATGTTAAAGCTACTTTAATGTTACGATTTTGGCCTGAATAAGCATCACTGTAGGCTATTACGCTATTACTAAAGTGCATGATCCTACTTCCTGTGCACCTCTTGATGCTATAGTTTACATCTTGACATTGTCATCATGGAAATTATGAAAACCTAAGTTGTAGGTACCTAAGGATACAGATAATTTGGGATAAGGAAGTGCTTTTCGTAAACCAAATGAGAATCCATAATATTCCCTGAAGGCAGTTCTTAGCTTGTAAGGAATTTTGTAAATGTACATCTTGAGTTTCCCTAAAATGTAATTTCTCTTCCTCATTATTGCATCCTCCGATTTTTCCCTTCAGTAAATCGCATTTTTGGCGAAAAGACACATCTTTTCGATGAGCATGGAAATTTAAGTTAAATTCAGTATTAAATATTTTTCTGTAGATCCATTCCTTAACAAATGACCGATTTAAAGATTTTTAGATTTAAAGATGGCCGGTAACGTGTAGTCATGCTTTTGTGAGCTGCCGCAGTTCTTGCAGAATTTAAGTGTATATTGCGAGATTATCTGTTACTAATCAGTTGGAAAGTGTAGAGTGCTGTCCATTTCATTTGAACATCATCTTTTTTTTTGGTTGTTCCTTGTCCTATTGGGCGAAATCAAAATATCGTGTAAACCAAGGTGTAAATAACATCCACCACGAGGCTCCTGAACCGGTTTGCGAGTGTAAATAATGTAAATAAATATGACTCCAACGACTCGAGTTGAAAAGAAGAGAAATGATATTAAGTCGCTTTTACTGGATATGTGCAGTAATTCCGATTTTTTGGATGCTCTAATGGAAAATATAAGTACTAAATATGTGAGATTATCGAACGCAATAATGAAAAGTTTAAGAAGGAGATCGCGATTTTAAAGAGATTAACTTTACAAAACGAGACAGAAATTGCCGCATTAAAAAACAGATGCGATGATTTAGAACAATATAGTCCTCGTAACAACTTACGAGTCTTTGGTGTGCTTGAGGGGAAGAATCAGAATACGGGTAAAGAAGTACTGCAGATCATGAATGAGAAGATGAAATTAAACATACAAGATAGTGATTTGGATAGAGTGCACCGTATTGGAAAGCCAGGAGGGGAAAAGCCGAGGACCATAATTGTCAAGTTTACGAATTATGGTGCAAGAAGTAAGGTTTTTAAGGCAAAATCGACACTTAAGGGTACGCATTGGATAATCAGAGAGGACTTGACAAGGATGAGATAGGAGGTTTATCTGGGATATGCCAAGGAATATGGATTTAAAAGCACATGGACCGCTGATGGAAATATATTCTACAGGAAGGAAGGTCGAATAGTTAAACATATTAATGATTCTTAAGCGCTGGTAGTTATGTTTGAAGAATTAACAATTTTGTTTATATGTACTTTTCTTTGTTGTTGTTTCATGGTTATTCAGTTTAATTTGTTACCTAAAGTGGAATTTATTATTTTCAATCATGTTTTATTTATCAATTTAATAATAGTGGGATTAGTTTAGCAAATGTATTTTCTTCTTTTTAGTAATAATTGCGGCGGTAACCTTAACCTTTACATAATGGCAGGGCTGATTACATTGTACTATCAGAATGTGCGGCGATTGAGAACCAAAGTCGATAATTTTTTGATGAACGTTCTAAGTCAGGATTTTTCTATTATCTGTCTGACCGAAACGTGGTTAAATGCGGGTTTCTTTAGCGCGGAGATTGTGGATTCGAGATACAATGTTTTTAGGGAGGATCGAACTGAGACTATGGGTAAGCTCGGGGGTGGTGTTCTTATTGGGGTCAAAACTAAGTATACAGCTTGTATGATCAGTTTGGAAACTGGGCTTGAGATTCAGGCAGTTAAGGTAAATTTTGGTGGTAAGTTAATAATATTGGTGGTATCATATATCAGATCGTCGAGTAGTGTAGAAGTGTACCAAGAATTTATAAACATGATGACCAATTTGTATATAACATACGAAGCAAATTTTATATTTTTAGGTGATTTTAACCTGCCATTGATTACAGATATTGCGTTTGACTTTTATTCTGTTGGTAGTACTAAGTACAATAACTTTGGGGATTTTATTAGTTTTTGTAACTGCAAGTCGTTGAATGATATTCCTAATGTAAATGGTAGAACATTGGATTTAATAATTTTTGATATGAACCTTAGTGTCCATAAATGTTATCATCCACTCACGTTTGAGGATAGTCATCATCATCCCTCATTAGAAATTCAGATAAACTGTTATCTAAATAAAATAGTATTAACTCCTAAATACATGCGTGACTTCCGGAAAGCTAATTTTTAAAATTTAAACGAAGCAACGTGTTTTCAACAACATGCTGTAACACTTTCTTCTGCAGAAAATATAAGTATGGCATTTGGTGAATATTTCAGTTCTGTTTTTGATAATGTTTCTGCTTATATGCTTAATAAATATCATGAATACCTTCAGAAAAGTTCGTTGAACATGTTTACAATTAATGCCATTTCGAATAATGAAATATTGGAAGCAATAGGAAGATTAAAGCCAAAAATGGCACAAGGATCAGATAATATACCCCCTTACATCATAAAAGGTTGTAAAGAGTTTTTTGTATTGCCTCTCTCTATTATCTTTAACCTAGCCATTTCCACTTGTACATTTCCTTTACAATGGAAGTGGGCAAAGGTTGTACCTATACATAAGTCTGGTTCTGTAAGTGACATTGCCAATTACAGACCAATTTCAATAATATCATGTTTTGCAAAAGTCTTCGAAAGCATTATATATATTAGAATATTTAATCACGTTAAGGAGACGTTACATGTTAACCAGCATGGATTTGTGCCCAATAGATCTGTAGAAACAAACTTAATTACTTTGAATGAATATGTTACTTCTGAATTGGATAGAAAAAGTCAGGTTGACGTTATTTATAGCGACTTTGCCAAAGCGTTCGATAAAGTAAATCACGATGTACTTTTGGATAAGTTAGCTTTGTATGGTTTTTCTAGAGAAACATTAAATTTTTTGTATCTTATCTGACGAATAGACATTTCTACGTCAGTTACAAAACTAAACTGTGGCGTTCCGCAAGGAAGTAACCTGGGACCTTTACTTTTCTTGTTGTTTATTAACGACTTGCCGTCCATTATAAAGGAGTCTGAATGCCTACTGTTTGCTGACGACCTAAAGCTTTTTCGAAGTGTACGTAATGAAAATGATTGTGTATGTCTACAGTCAGATCTTAGAAGACTAATAGATAGACTCCACCTTAATGAAAAAAAATGTGAAAAAATTACTTTTACATTAAAGAAAGTACCGATTGTTTTTGAGTATTACATCAATAACCATAAACTGAAAAACGTTGCACGGAAGAAGGATTTAGGGGTAATATATACACAGAGCTTTAACTTTGATGAGCATGTGAGAGCTACAACTGCATCAGCACTGAGGTTGTTAGGATTTATTATAAGAAATTGTCACTCCTTTTCCAATATTGACACCATGAAGTATCTGTATAACTCATTAATCAGATCAAAATTGGAATATGCTGTTGTGGTATGGGACCCTGGAACAGCCTATCATTCGCATATAATTGAAACAGTACAAAATAAATTTATTACATATATTTTCTACAAAAAATACAATAAATTTATTGGTTTTCAATCCTACGAATTCGCTCGTAGAGGTTTTGATATGACAAAATTATCGGTCAGACGGGAGGTGATAAGTCTTGGTTATTTGTACAAGATAATAAGCAATAAGGTGGATGCTCCATCAATTTTGAGAGGTGTTGGTTTGTACGTCCCTGCATATTCTGGTCGCCCTAGGGCTTAGTTTAGTGTAATGCGTTTCTCTACGGAACTTAAAAGGAATTCACCATTAAATAGAATGGTATCATTATATAATAAACTATCAAAAGAAAACTCACTACCAATATTTTCAGTTTTATACAAGGAGTTTAGAGCTAATTGCTTTGTAGCGCTTGATTGAGTATTGGTTGTATTTACTACTGTATTTTGATATTTGCTTGATTTTAGTATTATTTTTTGAAAAATGATTTGTTTTATTACTATTAGTTGAAACAAGTAATTAGGATTACAACCTGTTTGTTTCAATAAATAAAAAATAAAAACAACAAAAACAAAATAAAATTATTTTCCTTACATTTCTCTACATACAGGCTATACATTTTACGAATATCTAAATCAGGATTTAAATATTCTCGGCTTTCTTAAATATTTGTTACTCTCATATGCTGGGAAACTTAAAATATGCTCTCGTACAGCTTTTATCTTACTCTCATCTGTTTTTCACGAAGATCCAGGCATCTTTCCACGACGATCAGTTCCAGGTCTTTCAGCATTCAGAGCACGACTTAACCGCCCTAAAGAAATTTTATATGTTGTTAAAAAAGAGTTCCTGCAAACGGACACTTCTTCTGAATTATTATTTCTTCACAGAGCTGGTAGCTCTGTAGCTGAATTTTCTTATAGATCTTTCAAAAGTTCTGGGGCGCCTTTGTTTTATTAACCGTTGATGAATTGTATTTTGGGAAATTATCAAAATTTGATTTTCTTTCATTATGTTCTATGCGATCTAAATATTTTTTTAAGCAAAAGCAGCTCTTATTTTCAAAAATTTTGGCACTCACGCAATTCTGGCTTTGATTTTTTTGTCGTGTATTCTTCGTCATGATTTCTCTTAATTTTTCTGATATTTTGTGCGTAACTACCTTCATTTCTTGCCCGTTTTCTTTTCTTATTTTTTTCTATTTGTACCATTTCTACTATTTTAGCTTGTGACATTTCAGGGGATTTCAAATTTACAATCAAGTCTTGGTATGATTTTTGACTTAGACCATTTTCATAATTATGTGCACATATATGGTTGTGATAAAAAGAATAATTTTAAGTAACTTAATTCATAAAAAATAAAACTATTTTCAAATAATTTTTTATCAAAGAAGGAGGGAGTAAGAATGCGCATGAATCAGCCAACATTCACATGTAAGGTATAAAAGCCCTACTTTTAAGCAGTCACTCTAATTATAACAACAATTTAGTGTGAAACCAGTTGTAAGAAACGTTTTGAAGCGATATGGAAAGCAGTAAGTTAATTCTAACATTTCAAAATCAATCAGGGATTTAATTTAATTAATTTGAAGTTTTCTTTAAAAAAAATTAAATTATGCACAAAAATTCTACGTTCTGGTCGCCCTAGGGCTTTGTTTAGTGTAATGCGTTTCTCTACGGAACTTAAAAGGAATTCACCATTAAATAGAATGGTATCATTATATAATAAACTATCAAAAGAAAACTCACTACCAATATTTTCAGTTTTATACAAGGATTTTAGAGCTAATTGCTTTGTAGCGCTTGATTGAGTATTGGTTGTATTTACTACTGTATTTTGATATTTGCTTGATTTTAGTATTATTTTTTGAAAAATGATTTGTTTTATTACTATTAGTTGAAACAAGTAATTAGGATTACAACCTGTTTGTTTCAATAAATAAAAAATAAAAATAAAATAAAATTATTTTCCTTACATTTCTCTACATACAGGCTATACATTTTACGAATATCTAAATCAGGATTTAAATATTCTCGGCTTTCTTAAATATTTGTTACTCTCATATGCTGGGAAACTTAAAATATGCTCTCGTACAGCTTTTATCTTACTCTCATCCGTTTTTCACGAAGATCCAGGCATCTTTCCACGACGATCAGTTCCAGGTCTTTCAGCATTCAGAGCACGACTTAACCGCCCTAAAGAAATTTTATATGTTCTTAAAAAAGAGTTCCTGCAAACCGACACTTCTTCTGAATTATTTTTTCTTCACAGAGCTAGTAGCTCTGTAGCTGAATTTTCTTATAGATCTTTCAAAAGTTCTGGGGCGCCTTTGTTTTATTAACCGTTGATGAATTGTAGTATACAGATATAAATTTTGGGTTCAAAATCTTTTAATTTTGGGAAATTATCAAAATTTGATTTTCTTTCATTATGTTCTATGCGATCTAAATATTTTTTTAAGCAAAAGCAGCTCTTATTTTCAAAAATTTTAGCACTCACGCAATTCTGGCTTTGATTTTTTTGTCGTGTATTCTTAGTCATGATTTCTCTTAATTTTTCTGATATTTTGTGCCATTTCTACTATTTTAACTTGCGACATTTGAGGGGATTTTAAATTTACAATCAAGTCTTGGTATGATTTTTGACTTAGACCATTTTCATAATTATGTGCACATATATGGTTGTGATAAAAAGAATAATTTTAAGTAACTTAATTCATAAAAAATAAAACTATTTTCAAATAATTTTTTATCAAAGAAGGAGGGAGTAAGAATGCGCATGAATCAGCCAACATTCACATGTAAGGTATAAAAGCCCTACTTTTAAGCAGTCACTCTAATTATAACAACAATTTAGTGTGAAACCAGTTGTAAGAAACGTTTTGAAACGATATGGAAAGCAGTAAGTTAATTCTAACATTTCAAAATCAATCAGGGATTTAATATAATTAATTTTAAGTTTTCTTTAAAAAGAATTAAATTATGCACAAAAATTCTACGTTATATTAAATTCAATTAATAATCCTTTTATTAAAGAAATGCTTTAATTATCTAATTCCTAATAATATTATACAACTCAACGGATTTTATTACATCTCTCATTACTCGTTAATTATAAATAATATTTACTTCAAAAAACAAAAAAAGAAATCGATTAATTAAAAAAAAGTGATTCATTTATAAAAATTACAACAATTCCCAAGTTAAAGTTATCAAAATGAATCATACGTACACCGATATTTGCATTCATTCTTAATCTAATGAATTTCATTGTTCATTGATTAACCTAATTTGAGATTCCTAAACGTTTAGGTTTTTTCTTACTAATTGATATCTCATTTTTCAGAAATGACTCAAACTCATTGTTCTAACAATCCAACAGTTTATACCACCGAAAATGAAAAGTATGGCTCAACTTCCGATAAGCCGTGTTCGTGTTCGAAGTGCAAGTGCGCTGCTTCGGGTCACGTTAATTATTGTGCATGCAAGATTATTAAAAAATGCTCCTGCGGAAAACAATGCGGATGCAAGTACGAGATTCCCGGAGGTTCCGGGCAAGTTATTTTGCCCAAAAAAACTTACACCAAAAACTAATGTTTTTTGAATTTTGTAAAAAGTTATAATAAAAATGGAATTATGACTTGATATCATTTGTTGTTTTATTTGTTACCACAAAAACACTTCAAATATGAATTCATATAAATTATTTAAAGTGAACTTAAGTTTTTTTTTTGACTAATGAATCTTTTTTATATTTTATTGAAAAACAAGAAGATGCAAATTTAATAAAAGATCTCGGAGTATTTTTTTGAATTTGATGCCCTAAAATAACGACTGATGTGATGCAAAATATCAAAAACAGTTAAATAACAGCTAAAAGTATAGCTAATACCAATACTACCTACAGCTAACGTTAGACCTAAAACTAAAAACATTTGGGTTTAGCCACATTTCTCTTAGAATAGTTAAACTGAAATGTTTAATTTAAAGAATTTTTAATTTAGAAAATGTGTAGTTTTTACATAAAAATAGGAAAAATTTTGGGCGAAACTACGACCATGGCCGAATTTCGGTTTCGGTTTCAGCTAAAAATTAGGTTTCGGTAGGACACTAGTCATAAGATTGTATCAGTAATAGGAAAAGCTATATGAATAAAAATGTAACAGTATCTCTTGACCTCAAAGTTAAATCAGGAAATTCTTGGAAACTATTTTTCTGCGTATAAATAAGAGATGGGTGTATGAGATCGCGAGATTTTTAAGGAATGTAGTGATCGAGGTCTTTCGTTCTCAATTACCATTATTTTAAACGGTGACAGTGATTATCGTTTACCTTTTACCGTTTACAGATGTGTCCACAATTCCCCAGATGTATGTCAAAAATATTGTTAAAAGTAGCTGACTCAAAATCAGAGGTAAAAGGATTATTGAACATATTTTCTAGAGTTGTTTTTCCTTTAGAGGTACACACAAATCTTGGGAGAGTGTTGTTAGTAATTTAACTACGGAATTTTTGAAACAAAATGGTACTAAAATAATACGTAGGTCTGCATACCATCCTCAATCAAATGTAATAGAAAGTTTTTGTAGTAGAAAGAATTTATTTTAAAAATTCCTAGAGTGTTTAAGAGAATACTCAGAGCATTGAGTTACGAAGACGGAAAAGAGTAGAACGAGCATATTGATTTAGCAATATTTTCCATAAAAACTTCACCACATGCAACATATGGTTTCAACCCTGTGGAATTATATTATGGGAAGCAAATTGAATCTAAGCAGCGGAAATGTTGAAAAGATAATGTTGAGCTCAGGTTTAAAGATTGCAAAGATTATGGAATATAATAAGATTGACTATCAAAAAGAAGCGTTTGGGATAAAGTAGGGAACAAGATAACTCGGGGGCTCTCCCTAAACCAGCTACATATGTAAGTAAAAGCAAAAATTTAGAAAGTGAATGGGAATATTTTGATTCTGTTTCATGACACTGACTTAAATTGAGATTGAAAAATAACAAGGTGCAGGGGGAAGCCCCTCCGTGTAGTGCTTAGCAACATCGCTTAGCACAAGGAAAAGAAACAGAAGAAAGGAGAAGAAAAGGTCAGGCGCTTATTATCTTTCAATCTAGAAGAACTATAGGACTGTGTGGGTTGCACAAGGAAGAAGCATCACGGGAAGTGATTGCCTTCTCAGGAAGAATGCGCGAAAGATGAACGTCGCACAGTGGAGTATTTGACCCAAATTATCGATCAAAACTATATGTGCATTACTTTATTTTTATTTGAACCTATAGTGATAAATTATTGTCATCAAAAGCAAAGCTCATTGAAATGGGGTTGGAAATGATCTAAAAATGGAAGAATGAAACAAAAATATTTAATAGGTAATTAATACAGAGTGTCGTACAAAAAACGCCCCAATCTGTAAGTTAGTCATTTATATTTCGATGTTTGTGAGCTAGGTATCAAATGAAATGGTTTAATGAATACTAACATGCTACAAATATTTTTTCCCGACGCCATCTTCAAATTGCAGCAATTTCAACTTTTGTTTTTCAAATTGCTCGGTATATTTTTCTTCACGAAGCGGAGACATGGCTAAGCTCTACATGTAGTTGTATTACCGGTAACCCATGTCACCATGTCTTGAAATCTCTATCTAATCACATAAAGAAAGTTATACCGAGCAATTTAAAAAACAAAAGTTGACAATCGCTTGAAATTGAAGATGGTGTCGGAAAAAAAAATTTGTATCATAAAACATACCATTCCATTTAATTCTAGGTTCATGAAAATCGGAATGTACAGCTTTGAGCGTTATTTATATGACATCGTATTTTTTATATAGTAACAAAAGTAATTAATATAACGTATTTCTTTAATAAAACGATAAATTATGACGCACTTCATTCATTTCCATCTAACTGCTCATCACTTTCGCTAGTTTCATCTTTGTCATACGCATCCCATGGAAGTAACATTTTAATTGTCTCCGGCCTGAACGGTTTTGATTTTTTAATAGATTTAGGTCTACTGCAACTTAAAAATGGATCTGATGTTAACAAAAGCCGATTGATTACATCCATATTGCACTGGACCCGGCAAAATTTTCGTGCATATTTTTCCCTGTATTGACGAAAATGTTTATTTCTGCTCTCTGCCGCCTCTTCTGATAGAGCACCTATAGGCAGCAGTGCTTGCTCTATTACTATAGGGCCATGTAGCAAAATTTTATGGAGGGTTGGTGACATTGGGTACCAGTAATACAATTGGATGTAGAGCTTAGCCGTATCTCGACAGTACTCTGAAAATTTATTTATGTCAATTTTATGACCGCTGGATACTACTTCCAGAATTGTAGCCACTCTTTCAATTAGCGCTTGATCGATTCCTGTTATAGATGCCGAGATTTCTACGTTAGAGAAGAATCGTCTGCTGGTATTTCCATCGTTGCTGTTGCCGTAGTTGGCTTTGGGTACGTCAACGATTAGACCAAGTTCATTTCTAAACCTTTCTTGAATAGTTTGCTTGCGTTCTTTTATAATATTCTTTTCTGATTCTGTTCTTGTTTGCCACTTTTTTATTGTAATTTTATAGGAAATATGCAGTAATGTTTCGAACAGTCTTATTCGCGCATGTAACATCGATAGTCCAAACTCCAAGTTTTCTGAGTTTATAGGTGCTTTTTCACATTTTTCCAAATCATTAAAATCTTTTGAAGTAAGCGTACATATGTAACATCGCATGCTCGAGCCTGTATTGGTAGCGGCATTGCAGACTTTACCATCTACCATGGTAAATAACATTCTATGGGTGACCGTCACTTCTTTATCTCCGATATTATTCTTGGTTGTAGTTAAATGTTTTATCTGATCTTTGTGATAACTTATCTCTTCATTTGTCACATCTTTCGATTACCTAATAAATCTGATTCTCATTGGTCGGCAAAAACGTGGTGAGGAGGGCGTTGGGTTTTGCCAAATTATTTTCTTATTTGTCTTACATATAAGCTGAAGAGGTACTAGTGATGACTGGAAAATGTTAGAATCGGAATCGTTATTATTTGAAAATGTTTGTTTGAATTGTGCTTGTTGGGAACCATCACAACCCCATTTATACGTCAACTCCAAGGATGCCAATTCTTTTTGTGTGAGAGATATCAATACTTCCTCTAGGTAAATAATAAATCGTTTTACAGTATGATCTGCTAAGGCTTGTAATTTAATTTCCGCGCAAGTTTCAGTAACTTGATAAGCATTCGAGTCTGGATAACAATCTTGTTTTGCTCTCTGTAAAAGTGAATAAGAGGGATATAGTTTTCTTGGGCTTTCTCTAATAATTTCATATTGTCTTCGTGTCAATGACGCTTCTACAAACATTGATAACGCTTGTGTTGGTGTTAACTTTTCTGATTCAACCGTGTCTCTTTTTCTAAAAGCTTTCTTATATTTATTACCACGTGACGGCGATGACATGATGTCCTTTAACACTTGTGCTCCACTCACATTTCCAGATTTTCGAGTGCCATTTGACCAGCAAACAAGAGAGCTTCAGCTTCATTTTCCTTCCTCAGAAGTGTTGTTTTGCGGCGTTTACTGCAATCGCTTAAATCTTCAAATGCGCTTTCCGGACGACCACCTATATTCGACATACATTTCTGTGTTATTTTAACAGTCCCTCGCAACCAATTACGATTTTTTTCTAAGAACGCTTTTTCTGTACGGTTTGCAGCTTGCCATTTACTTTTCATTTCCGACTTAAGTCGCGAAAATGTTCGCAAAAATTGTTGCTTTTGATTATCCAAGAACTTTCTCTGTTTTATGATGTTTCTTTCCACTATATCCAGTTTCTTCGCAAAATCTCTTTCATTACATTGTTTTGTAAGATTATATATGCCTTCTCGGGTCATGACATTCAAACCAGAATAACCTACACCGAAGAAAAGATTAGAATAGTAAAGAACGCAGCAAAACTAAGTTTGCCTTGCCTACATACCACTAGTTTAATTTATTTTTTTTTATATATTAGGCAGTTGTTGGCAATAGTTTTTTATAGTATAGTAGAGTAAATTCTTCAAACAAAAAGATGTAAAAAGAAATAAAACCGGGAAGAATCCGGAAATAAAAAAAAACACTTCATAATATAGAAGAAAAACAAAAGTAAATACAAAATATGTGCAAATAGAATAAATAAAAAATTACAAAGACTATAGAATTAAACTTGATAAAAGTACTTGATTCTATTTATACATACCTGAGTATATAACATCCATTACAAAAATTTCAACTGCTCACAATAAAATACACAGGAACACCTATAAATATATGCCGTTGATTTATTGCAATAATTTGACGAAATACGCGCATACATCAAAGGGCGTCAAAGACAACTGATTACGCAGTGTTAAGGAACCGGGCACCAATAAAATATGCAGAAAATTGTTTTCTGAATATTTGGTGAGGCTAAGTGACAGCAGCCGCCTTGATTTTTGTGTATCTGTATTCCCGACTTTTAATCATGTTTCTATGTGGAATACCCCACTGTGCGTCGGTTGAAATGAAGATGTTGCCCGACAAAGGCATCACTAAGTTGGATTAGGTTGGGTTTGACTTCGAAACTCCAACCCAACTCAACACTTCGTCAACAGTCGTCCAAAGTGTTGTTCATGATACTCGGGGTGGTCG
The DNA here is from genome assembly GCA_036711965.1 of Onthophagus sagittarius. Lineage (NCBI taxonomy): Eukaryota > Metazoa > Arthropoda > Insecta > Coleoptera > Scarabaeidae > Onthophagus > Onthophagus sagittarius. The sequence goes on from JASERS010000003.1 coordinate 10,889,536, forward strand.
AAGGCTTTGGGTTGAAATGAAATTTCGAAATCCAATCCAACCCCGTGATACTTTGGGCGGCCTTTTTAAGACTTCGGCAAAGATATGAATGAAACGATTAGAAGCAGTGAATATGGGAGAATATTATGGTTGAGGTTTTGTTTGTATCAAAAGAAATAATTCGGTTAATAACGAAGCCATACCGGGTTTCAATACCGCTCATATTTCGTTTGGGATCCCGGTATTTAAAGTCCCGGAATATCGGTATTAAAAACTCTAGGAGATTCAAAGAAATTAGTAAAGAAAATATCAGATACTAACTATGTGTATACTACAAAAACTAACTGGAAGAAGAAAATATAACTTCGAATATGTAAATTTATTAAACCTTATTATAAAAAACCTCAAATAGTTGAGATGTATGTTACATATCCAGGGGAAGAAGAGATAGGAATGAATGTATAGTGTATATGAATTGAAAGAAGAAAAGCGAAAAAACTTTACTGACCAGAGAAATTTTACAACGACACCCACCGATGAGAAATACTGACAGTGAAACACTAGAGCAAAACTAGTATAAAACCAGAAAGTTAATTTGAGAATCCATGTTGCAAGTTAAAATTTTTAATATATGTTAAATTTTAGTAAATAAAACTTCTTACTTGCTATTTTTATTTTAATATTAACGGTACTAGTTTCGGGAAAACTAGTTTCCCATCATCAGCCGAATCTGCATATACAAAAAATGGTTAAAACAATAAATAAATAAACTACTACTAATACAAATATAAACAAAATTGAATTGAACTTATTGTCAAGTTAATAAAACTATAAAAAATGTGTAAAAGACGAACACAACACTTTAAAATTATTGTAAATTGACATTTTACAAACGGATAATATGACGAATACAGAGAGACTGGTCCTGTTGGGAATGACTGAAGAAAACTTGTTTTTGAAAACCAGTATTATGCTGTTATGTCCTTTAAATATGTATAAATAGATCTTTCATACAATTGAACCTGTTCATTCAGTAATGTTTTTTCAATATTTCCTCATCTCCCTCCCAAACACAAAAAACATCATCGACATATCTTACCCAACAATTAATACAAGCGCTGTAAGGATTAGAATTGTTGATTATTTTATTATTCTCAATATAATTAAGAAACAGATCAGTAAGAATTCCTGAAAGTGGCATTCCCATTGGTGGACCTTCTGTAATATTATAAAAATTTCCGTTGAATGAGCAAAAGTTTTGTGTAACGACATGTTTAAGAATTATGTTCAATTGTTTAATTTTTTCTATATTATTATTGTAATATGTTGTGAAAAGGTCATTAGCTAAATTCAACGTAATGTCTATTGGAATATTGGAATATAAATTAGTAACATCAAAAGATACCATAATTTTATTTTTAAAATCTATTGTTTTTAGTCTTTCAATGAAATTGTATGAGTTTAAAACTGTGTGTTTTGGTTTAAAATCTGTTTCCTTAACATGAAGCTGGCAAGTTTATATGCAGGAGATCCCTTAAAAGATGTTATGGGTCGAATCGGCATTTCTTTTTTGTGAAGTTTTGGTAAGGAATATATTCTTGGAATCTTCGGATTCATATCGATAAAATAAGAACTATTGAAATATTTGTTATTTCTGTTACTTAATGTTGGTGTGTGTTCAATTAATGTGTCTTTACAAGTGTTTATGATGTCACGAGTTTTTCGAATGACTTTGTCTAATGGATTTTGATTTAGTTTTATGTAGTTATTATTTTCCATAAAGTTTTGAGTTTTATCAATGTATGCCTCTTTATCAAGCATTACAATGCCAGCTCCTTTATCAGCTTTTACGAATATTGCATCATTGTTCTTGATTTTATTTTTGATGGATTTTATAATTTTATATTGTTTTATTTGGTGTTTGTTTTTATTATTTATAGATGTTGTTTCTTCTTTTTTCAAAAAACCAATCGTATGCAAGACCTATTTATACATATTTAAAGGACATAACAGCATAATACTGGTTTTCAAAACCAAGTTTTCTTTATTCATTCCCAACAGGTCCAGTCTTTCTGTATTCGTCATATTACCCGTTTGTAAAATGTCAATTTACAATAATTTTAAAGTGTTGTGTTCGTCTTTTATACATTTTTTATAGTTTTATTAACTTGACAGTAAGTTCAATTCAATTTTGTTTATATTTATATTAGTTTATTTATTATTTTAATCATTTTTTGTATATGCAGATTCGGCTGATGATGGGAAACTAGTTTTCCCGAAACTAGTACCGTTAATATAAAAATAAAAATAGCAAGTAAGAAGTTTTATTTACTAAAATTTAACATATATTAAAACTAGAAACTTTCGGGTTTTGCGTCTTTTCAAGAAATGTATGACGTCTCGAATGTCATGTTGCAACCGTCCTCAAAAACTAGTTCAAATATATCGGTCGAAAACCGATATATTTTTATTACTGCATCGCATCTGGCTTGAGAGTGTTCTTCATGTTCACCACCATCTTCTCCGCTGACGTTGTTTTTAGGCCGGTGGATTTCTATGGCCTCTCTTATCAGCGTTTCGCGATATTTCTTAGTCCTAGCCAGTACCTTTGCATTGTCGAAGTCTATTCAGTATCCCTCTGAATGGCTACGTTCGGCAACTGCCGACCGCCGACTGATTGATAAATCCAACTGGTTATATACTTACTTCGTTTTCCTCCTGCTTCCGCCGCTTGGCGGTTTGGTTGATGTTCCTCAAAGTATATCCGATTTTCTGCAGTACGTCCCATAGAAACCGTTCATCCTTCTTTAGGTTATCTCCTTCACAAATTCTTGCTGTTCTCTGAAACAAAATGTGAATCACGGATCTCTTCTGTAGAGGATAATGGCGTGTTGTTGCCTTTAAGTACACGTTGGTGTGGGTCCTCTTACTGGCTCTTCTTCAAGGCATCTTCTTCGAATTATTTCCATGTAGAAATTAACTATAAACGGCGACAATGGAGGTTCCATGGCTGCCCTGTCAAACTGCACGTAAAACTTTCTTTTCCAACTAATATTCGTCGCAGATAAACAGTGCGGATACTGTTCTAGTATGTTAAATCTAGTACATATTCTGGTAATCCCTCCTCAATGAGTTTCTGGCGAAGATCGTTTCTAGCATTCTTTATTGGTTTCCCTAGTGAAAACTTCTTATTGCTTCCTTCGGAACCTTCTTTATAGCGATTGCGTAGTTGAGTTCTTTGGTCAGTACTATGGTTTCTTCCTTCGTTAGTGGAACACTCGATCTGTTGATGACGATCGTTTCTACCGGTAGACTGTTGTTGTTCTTCTTCTTCTGCATCTGGCGTCTAAATAATTCTGCTTCTTCTTCATCTTTTGTATTCGGCTTGTCAATGATTCAAACTTGATGTGTGTACCACTGGTCTTCTAGAATTCTTAATTCTTAAGCCTTCTTCATTGTTAGTCCTCTTTATTATATTTTATATTATTAAGTGATAATGAAGATGTGCATTCGATATGTTTAGAAGATTGTGTTATCGAATATTTCGCGAGATATATTCGAATTATATCGATGTACATTATTTACAAAAGAAAGTGAACTGATTATGAGATGCAATAATCACATTTTAATTTTTATAATTTTTATACTTTACAATTATAAAAGACGTTTATTTAAATTTTTGGAAGAAAAATTGTAGACGTAAAGTTGTTTATCCAAACCCAAATGGTTGCAAAAAACTTTTTTATCTACCTACTCATTTCGATTCGATGTGTCGACCGATTACTCAAAGGAACGTTCGGCGCCTACCACGTCTGAAATAAGTCTGTAATAAGATGAATATTGTCTAAATAAAATATAATTTTTATAAAAAATATATTAGTAATTCTTTCTTAGAAATCAATTCCATATTATTTATGAAAAGTCTCCCTATTATTTATGAGTCCGCCCTTGGTGTGTTCATAGATATAGAGGGAGCTTTTGATAAAACAACATTCTCTGGTATTAACGATGCCTTGCTTGAGCATAAAGTTCCACCGGCTCTTTGCGGTTGGATTGAGAACGCTCTCAAACATAGGATAGTTAAGGTTAGGGCTGGCGATGTCAGTCTTCATGGAGGAGTTACTCGAGGCTGTCCACAAAGAAGTGTACTTTCCCCATTGTTGTGGAATCTCACCCTGGATAGCCTCTTGAAATCCCTCGCTAAAGCCAACTTCACAACAGTAAGTTAAGCAGATGATCTAACCATCCTTGTCAAAGGTAAGCACATAAATGTACTTTTTGATAGGATGCAGGAGGCTCTCAAATTGATTGAGTCTTGGTGTGACCGACAAGGGTTCTCTGTGAATCCTCGGAAGACAGAGTTGATTCTTTTCACACGATTGAGGAAATATAATACTAATAAACTAATACTCCATTAGTTTTGTCAAAAGAAGTCAAATATCTGGGCATTATACTTGACAACAAAATGACATGGAAGGCACACCTGGACAATAGAGTAAAGAAAGCGTATGTTGCATTCAGCCAGTGCCGGAGGACTATAGGTAAGACATGGGGGCTGTCACCTAAAACTGCCCTCTGGATCTACACAGCTGTAATTCGACATATGCTTACATATGGTGCAGTAGTCTGGTGGTCAAAAACCTTAAAATTTATTTCCACTGCTGCACTAAATAAAGTACAGAGACTTGCGTGTTTGTATGTTACAGGTGCGCTGCGATCTACCCCCACCGCAGCCATGGAAAACATGTTGAACCTACCGCCACTTCATTTGTTCATACAAGAAGTGGCACTGGTGACCATGTTTCGACTGCGTACAGCAGGAATCTTTATGGGTGAGAGAAACAGTAAAAATGCCGTACTCTGGAATGAAATGGTCGGTTACTCGCCAATTCTGGAACGTAAGACGGACTTCATACCCCTACAACACATTTATACTAAAAGTTATCTCACCTACCTAAGTTCCACAGAAGTAGAAGTAAATAAAAGTAACAAAATCTACACTGATGGTTCGGTTAGTCGGGAAGGAGCTGGAGCTGGAGTTTTCTCGTACGATCTCCAATTCCACATATCTACTCCTTTAGGTAAAGGCACCACCGTCATACAGGCAGAATTAATCGCCATTCTACTTGCCGCTGACTTTATTGTCAGATCCAACTTGCAAGGTAAGTCTTTCACAATTTATACTGACAGTAGAGAATCCATTTCGGCCCTGAGTAGAATAACTATTACCTCACAACTTGTCATGGACTGTCACCTAACATTGGAGAAGGCCGCAGCACACAACTGTGTTTCACGTCAATGGATAAAAGGACACTCGATCTGTTCAGGTAATAAGCACGCTGATAGGCTTGCCAAAAGAGCTGCCAAGCGAGCTATCTGTTCATCTGAATCGTTAATCGCTCCGTCCATATCAACTCAAATTGAGCTTATTAAAGATTTCACCCACAGGAAATTCACAGACTGGTGGGATAGGACAAAGGGTTGCTATTTGTCTAAAGAACTGTTGTGTTATGCTTCAGCTAAGACAGCTACTAATCCCCTCTGTCGGTTTTGTCAAAAGAGCGAGGAGACTGTTCGACACATCTTGTGTGAATGCCCCACTCTACAAGACCTCAGAATGAGAGACTTTGGAGAGCAATGGCCGAGCACAGATGGCATCAGGAACACACCTCTGAGCTGTATCCTAGCCTTCGGAAAATCCTTAGGCTGGTTGATGTAGCCAGAGAGAGTGTAGGAGGATGTATAAGGGGCCCGTTGGGGCCTAGGTGCTGTATGCTTTAGCGTACCCTCCGCTTTCCTACATACATACATACATGAAAAGTCTCTTTTGTATAAAGATTTGTATATTCAATATTGATTTTTCAGATTGAGTAGATAACTTATACTACAAGTTGAATTTTTCCAATTCATTCATAAATATAGTTGCTTTCGTTTGCCGTTAAAGGCAGCACGAGCTGGAGCAACCCAACTCGATCGGTTGAATATATATATAACTATGTATATAGCCAATTGTGATTCCATCTTTCATCATTTATAAATATATCAATTAATAATACACCAAGTTAATGATGAAATAACTTTATTAAATGTTGATTCAGTGCTACATGTTTCGACTATTAACGTTAGCCTTTTTCAAGCACGACTAAAAAGAATTGAAAAAATTTATGAAAACAACCATATTATACAAAACTATAAAAATTTTTATAAAAATAAAAATAATTACCGTCAGGTGTAGATAAAAACATTTCGTGTCATAATATAGTTAAAAGACAATGAGATAAATATTGTACAAATAATCACACATTAAAACTGGGAAACACGTTTTTACACAATAAATTTTTTTAGTTTTACTATAATATCGATAAAATTAAATTAAAATGCCGCTGCATGTGTATTAGCAATATATAAACACTAACCATTAAAAATATAAAAATAAAGTAAAACACTTTATTCACCAAGAGAATGCAAAAGTGACATTGCTGCATTGAAGGGTAAAAACGACGAAACAAATCGAACAGGATTAAGTGAGATGCGCAGGACATAATAATACTCCATTAGTTTTGTCAAAAGAAGTCAAATATCTGGGCATTATACTTGACAACAAAATGACTTGGAAGGCTCACCTAGACAATAGAGTAAAGAAAGCGTATGCTGCATTCAGCCAGTGCCGAAGGACTATAGGTAAGACATGGGGGCTGTCACCTAAAACTGCCCTCTGGATCTACACAGCTGTAATTCGACCTATGCTTACATATGGTGCAGTAGTCTGGTGGTCAAAAACCTTAAAATTTATTTCCACTGCTGCACTAAATAAAGTACAGAGACTTGCGTGTTTGTATGTTACAGGTGCGCTGCGATCTACCCCCACCGCAGCCATGGAAAACATGTTGAACCTACCACTTCATTTGTTCATACAAGAAGTGGCACTGGTGACCATGTTTCGACTGCGTACAGCAGGAATCTTTATGGGCGAGAGAAACAGTAAAAATGCCGTACTCTGGAATGAAATGGTCGGTTACTCGCCAATTCTGGAACGTAAGACGGACTTCATACCCATACAACACATTTTTACTAAAAGTTATCTCACCTACCCAAGTTCCACAGAAGTAGAAGTAAATAAAAGTAACAAAATCTACACTGATGGTTCGGTTAGTCGGGAAGGAGCTGGAGCTGAAGTTTTCTCGTACGATCTCCAATTCCACATATCTACTCCTTTAGGTAAAGGTGCCACCGTCATACAGGCAGAATTAATCGCCATTCTACTTGCCGCTGACTTTATTGTCAGATCCAGCTTGCAAGGTAAGTCTTTCACAATTTATACTGACAGTAGAGAATCCATTTCAGCCCTGAGTAGAATAACTATTACCTCACAACTTGTCATGGACTGTTAAGTAACATTGGAGAAGGCCGCAGCACACAACTGTGTTTCACTTCAATGGATAAAAGGACTCTCGATCCGTTCAGGTAATAAGCACGCTGATAGGCTTGCCAAAAGAGCTGCCAAACGAGCTATCTGTTCACCTGAATCGTTAATCGCTCCGTCCATATCAACTCAAATTGAGCTTATTAAAGATTTCACCCACAGGAAATTCACAGACTGGTGGGATAGGACAAAGGGCTGCTATTTGTCTAAAGAACTGTTGCGTTATCCTTCAGCTAAGACAGCTACTAATCCCCTCTGTCGCTTTTGTCAAGAGAGCGAGGAGACTGTTCGACACATCTTGTGTGAATGCCCCACTCTACAAGACCTCAGAATGAGAGACTTTGGAGAGGAATGGCCGAGCACAGATGGCATCAGGAACACACCTCTGAGCTGTATCCTAGCCTTCGCAAAATCCTTAGGCTGGTTGATGTAGCTAGAAAGAGTGTAGGAGGATGTACAAGGGGCCCGTTGGGGCCTAGATGCTGTATGCTTTAGCGTACCCACCGCTTTCCTACATACATACATACACTTAGCAGCAGAAGTCTGCGTACAAAAAACTTCTAACACTTTAACTGAAAAAATAAGGGTCATGATCTAATGTGATAAACTTCAATTTTTTTTTATTTTGTGCATTAACTACATATAATTCTATTAACAAAATATGCATCAATAAAACAGAAATATTAGTTACAAAAAAAATTAAAATTAAAAATTCTCCAAACAATGCGTATGCAAAAATTTGCGTACAAATAAAGACGCCTTCTCCAAAATATACTTATTTAATATCGATAATCGGTGTCAATTATATTAGCAGAGGCTTAGAAGCTAAAAGTTAGAATGGACACGAAAGGAAAGGAAATTGAATTGGGAGAGAGAAAAATTATTGTAAAGTTATGGAAAGAGGGAAAATCTTTTCGAAAAATAGGAGAAACTGTCGGCAGGTCACACTCTTCCATTCAAAGAGTAATTAATAATTATAAAGACACTGAAGATTACCTCTCGCGTCCGCGATCTGGTAGACCACCCCTTTTAACAAACCGAGAGAAGCGAAAAATTGTACAGCAGGTTAGAAAAGAACCTAGGCTGACGGCAAAAAAATAGTAGAAAATGTACAAGAAGAATTTCATAAAACTATCAGCAAAGATACGGTGAGAAGGACGTTAAAAAAAGCTAACTGTCACAGTCGCGTTGCACGAAAAAAGCCATTTGTGTCAGAGGTCAATCGTCAGAAGCGGATCGCCTTTGCAAAAAAACTCTTATACAAGCCCATTGAATTCTGGGAGAAAGTTCTCTTTACAGATGAGAGCAAATTTTGCATTTTCGGCATTAAGGGTAAACAACTTGTATGGAGAAAACCTAATACTGCCCTTAATCCCGAAAATTTGAAAGCGACTGTAAAACACGGAGGTGGTGGAGTTATGGTTTGGGGGTGTATGTGCACCAAAGGGGTGGGAAGGTTGGTTTTCATAACATCGACAATGGACCATAAAATGTATATAGACATTTTAAAAGAAAATTTGAAGCCTAGCATCGAAAACTTGGGCTTGGGGCTCGAATACTTTTTTCAACAAGATAATGACCCCAAACATTGCGCCCACAACACTAAGCTTTGGCTACTATACAATACCCCAAAGCAACTTAAAACACCTCCACAATCGCCGGACTTGAATCCCATCGAACACCTCTGGGATTTACTGGAACGCAGGATTCGGCAACACAACATAACGTCGAAGGAAACGTTAAAAAATGTTATAATTGAGGAATGGGCCAAAATCAGTTCGGACGAAACGAAGAAATTAGTGCACTCCATGCCTAAACGTTTAAGGGAGGTCATTAAACGTAAAGGTTATCAGACCTCATATTATTATAGAAACAATGATCTCATTTATGAATTTTTTATAAATACTGTCCTGAGTTGTACGCAGATTTTTGCATACTCGTTATTTGTAAAATTTTTAGTTTTGATTTTTTTCTGTAACTACTGTTTCTGTTTTGTTTAAGCATATTTTGTTAATAGAATTATATGTAGTTAATATACAAAATAAAAAAAAAATCAAGTTTATCACATTAGATTATGACTCTTATTTTTTCAATTAAAGTATTACAAGTTTTTTGTACGCAGACTTCTGCTGCTGAGTGTACATGAAAAGTCTCTTTTGTATAAAGATTTGTATATTCAATATTGATTTTTTAGATTAATTAGACAACTTATATTGTACTACAAATTGAATTTTTCCAATTCATTTATAAATGAAATGGATAATAAATGAAACCCAACTCGATCGGTTGAATAACTATGTATATCTATTGTATAAACAAGGCGCTAATCGATAAGATTATAGGAAATAATTTAATATCACCTCATAGATTTTATTGGCATTTAAATAAATTTACTTGCAACATCAAAAAATAATAAATTTTAGTTAAAATATTAATTTGTATTATTAAAATTGAATTAAATTTTTCCGATACTTATATCGATTTCTTATAGATGTCGCTACACTATAAGTGTATCGAAAATAATTTAACATCGCCTCATAGGCATTAAAATATATTTATTTGTAACAACAAAAAATTTTAAAAAATAATTGATTTTAGTCAAAATCGTAATTGTTTTTATTAAAATTATATTAAATTATTTCATATTCTTATGTCGATTCCTAATAGATGGCGCTAATCAATATAGGTATAAGAAATAATTAATATTGCCGCATAGATTTAATTATCTTTAACATAAATTTATGTTAATCTACGAAAATAATTTAGATATAATTAATTTCAATTACAATATTAATTTATTTGATTAAAATTAAATTATTTCTTATAGATATATACCTTTCTAATAGATGGCGTCACCATACAATTTCCGTTAATTCAAACCGCTTCAAGTAAGCCGCGACGCTCAACGACAGTTTTCCGTCCCTATCCAAACGTTAAGCATCTCACTTCATCAACATGGCAGATATCTCCAAAGAGGACCTCCGCAAAGAAATTGCCGGTAAATATCGTTTTTTGATTATTTTTAACAATTTTTTGTTATAATTATTTTTTAACTAACATTATTATATTAATTTCCAACGGTTTATAATAGAAATCGATTTTTTTCTTGTATATTCTTGAAACAAACAATGGCAGTGTAGGTACGCTATAGCAGCCATCTTTTAACACGACTAAATATTCTCAAATATCTCTGTATTTACCCAATTTTAGTTAAAAAGTGAACGATAAAATCGATATATTTAATTAATTTTGATTTTTGTAGGGGTTTATTTCGTCCAATTTTAGTTTAGATTAATATTTTTTTTTAATTAAATTAGTTTTTTTTGCGTGGGTGTAATAAAAGGGATAATATTTTCTTTTTGAGAAATATTAATCTTGCATTTTCAACCAAATTCTTGTTTCCCGCGCATTTTTGTCCCAATAAAAGAACTTAACCTCAAAAGAAAGTGCGGCAACGCTCAACGACGCTTCTCTGTCCTTGTTCAAACGTTATTCATCTCTTTTTCTCAACATGGCAGACATCTCCAAAGAGGACCTCCGCAAAGAAATCGCCGGTAAATACATTTTTTTCATAATTATAATCCCCTTTTTAATCAAAATCTTTTTTTAAATAATTTTATATAAATTTTGAACCGATTATTATTAGAATTTCGCGTTTTTACCTCGATATTTTTGCAATACAAACAATGGCTGTAGGGACGCTATGCATAGCGGTCATCTTTTTATCCGTACAAATTTTCTCGAATATTTCTGCATTTACCCAAAAATCTCTCATAAAACATTTACAAAATCGACTTAAATAATTATTTCGGATTTACGTAGGAGTTTACCTTCCTCGATTTTGATTTAATTCGAAATTTTTTCGTCTAATTGCTATTTGGCTGTGACGCTCAATCAGAACTCCATTTTATTTATGCACAAATTTCGTCCATATGTCTGATTTGGTCTTAATAAAATCGTTAAAAAAATATTAAATCATTGCAGCAATTCTTAAGGATGCTGATTTAGCTTCGACATCCGCCAACAAAGTGCGACAACAATTAGAAGAGAAATTTGAGACAAAATTAACTTCACGAAAGAAGGAAATCGATAACCTCGTCATGGAGCATGTAAGTTCTAAGGGTAAGAAGAAGGCTGATAAGAAGAAGACTGAATCCGAAGAGGATGAGGAAGAAGATGAAGAGGAGGAGGAGGAAGAAGAAGAGGTAAAAAAATCATTAACCAAAATTGCTTGGGTTCTGTTTAAAGATTGATATCTTTGCAATCTCTTAATGAAAAAATGTGCTATAAACTTTGTTATAATAAGGAAGAAAATTTTTAGCTCTTCAGTTCCTTTTTATGGCGAATTAAACATAAAGGAACATCCGATTTTTGAGATTTCCGTATAAGCTGGCACTTTATGAATTTTTTTATCAAAAACTATAAGACGAAAAAATTTCAATACATGAATATGCTTTGAATCTGAGGTATATTTTATTTTTTTCATTTTTTGTATAATTTTGCATTTAAAAAGATGCTGTTGTTTCGAAAATGGGTAGACGTTTTTCAACAAATTTTGCATTGAATTATGTAGAATAATTCGGTATGTTGAATGACGGTATTAGTTTTTCAAAATTAAATTTTTCTGATTTTTTTAGCATGAGTAAAGTGTTTGGCAGAAAATTGAGTTACATAGGCCCGTTCCTACCAAATCGTTGATATCTATTAGATAAGCTGACTATAAGATAACGCTAAACTAATAGTTTACGGACTCGGCCGTACTACCACATCAAGTTATCTCATAGATAGGATATCCTTAAGATATCTAAAGAATCTAGTGATTTTATTTGGGGTGATTATTTAAGTTGGTGACCATACGGTCAAAAGGCCTAATATTCTAACCTCGAACATCATCGTAAATCGACCGTTTATTATTTTTGTCATTCTTCTTATTTTGTGTACCGTTCGAACATAGAAAACGGAAAACGATAAGTAAAAAGAACTGCGAATTATTCCAAACAGGAAATGGAAATATTGATCGATTTAATAATAAAAATAAAAAAAAATGTTATAGAAAATAAAAGAAGTGACGCCTCACGGATGGCGGTTTAATAGCTTCCTCTATTTCATGGAGAAGAAAATGAAAAGTCTCATTGGAAATACGAAATATTTTCATGAATTCCCCATCTCAATGTTTATTTAGATGATTTAATCGTCTTCGTATTATTGTCTCACTTCGTATAGGAAATAATTAGGGGTGTGCGATACAGCATGAAGCGTATCGATATTCTATACATACATTGTATCGATACTCATATCGATATCGTATCAATATTTAGATCGACAGTTAATAAAAAGAAAGTATGAAGAACATAAAAGTTAAAAAAATTATTTATACTTTAGTTGAATTTAATTTTTTTTTTTATTATTTTATTTCAACTGACTCCAAAACAGTGAATGTCACTGGTATCGAAGCCTTAATACACAAAAAATATATGTAAACAAAAAAAATCACAATAGGTTATGTATAAAAAACGAAAATGAAAATCATCAAAAATGCAAACCCACCAGAAACAGATCAACACTCATTCACTTCAAAAACATTTTCAGATTATAAACTAATTTTTTCATTGTCCTTGCCTACACTATTATTATCGGAACACTGTTGTATGCTTTAATACCAAGATATAATGGTGATCTCTGTGCTGTCGTTGTTCTACAGTATTTATTTCTAAAATCATTTGCATTCCGGGTGCTGTATTCATGCCAGTTCTTAACTTGTTTTGTATTTATGTCTTTATTAGTTTGTTTTTATAGAATATATATATTTTATTTGCTCATAAGTCCGAATTTTCTGCAAGTTCCATATATTTTCCATTTCATACACAAGATCAGTTGACATACAATAGTTCAACTGAAAGATAGATTTTACTGCTTTATTCTGCGTTCTTTGCAATTTATTTAACTGGTAAAGCGGAAGACCTCCCCAGCAGGGAATTAAATATCTAATTTGTGGCAGTATAAAGCTATTATAGAGTAAACGCCTAGAGTTTTTGTTTAAGCAATCCGTACACCTTTTTATTGCACTAACCATTGGCACAATTTTTTTAATGATAGCATTCACATGTGCATTCCAATTGAGATCATTTGTCAAATTTAAACCTAAGTATTTGTACGTTTGCACTTCTTTTAGTTTTTCTCCATTGAGAAACACATTTATATCACTTTTTTGTTTATTTTTTTGTTTAATAATCATATATACCGTTTTATTAACGTTCACCGATAATTTATTATAGCACAGCCATGTATAATACAGATTTAAGTCATCATTCACCACCTTTTCAAGTTCCTTTATATTACTTGATGATATAACCAAGACGGTGTCATCAGCAAACACAAAATATCTCGCTTGAAGTTGTAGATACTTTAAGTTTTGAATGTATAATAAATATTGCAAAGGACCAAGTATTGATCCCTGAGCTACTCCAATACTTAGGCTTTTTTTTTACTCTTGGTTTTATTGATTTGAGTATAATGCTTACGGTCCTTAGAATATGACTGGAAAAGGTCTTTTGCAATGCCTCGCATTCCCATTTTTTCTAATTTATTGAGTAAAATATCTATGTCCACAGTATCAAATGCCTTTTGTAAGTCAATAAACACTGTCAAAACATACCTCTTCTTATCGAGTTCTTCTGTAATATATTCTAGTAAATCCCCTGTCGCCCCCAAGGTACTACTCTTCTTTTGAAATCCATATTGATATGGATCGATGTTAAAGAATTTCTGTATAAAGTTAGTTAACCTGTGTTTGATAACTTTTTCTGTTATTTTAGAAAATATATTTAAGATTGAAATTGGTCTATAGTTACCAAGTTCTGTTTTTGCTCCTTTTTTATGAATAGGGGATATTTTCGCCGTTTTTAATTCATTCGGAAACAGGCCAGTAACCAGGATATCATTAATGATATTCACTATTTTGTCTCCCAAAACTTCAAAAAGCAGCACTATATCAGATTTAGTAATACCATCTTCTCCCGGCGAACTATTATTATTTAAATCCCTTATGATAGAATTAATTTCTGTTAAATCAGTTGGTTCCAAGTAGATGGATTCTTTTGTTTCTTCTTCTCTAAACTGGTGATTAAAAACCGGTTTAATTTTTGAGGCTAAATTCTTACCTATTTCAGAAAAATAAGTATTAAATTCCTCAGCTATTTGTTGCTCATCTTCAATGACTGCACCTGTCATACTTTTCATTTGTCCCATTTTGCCCTTTTTTTTGTTCGTTTCAAACATATATCGTTCAGGACCCTCCACATTTTTTTACTGTTTGTTGCAGCCTCATTAAGTGTTTTTCCACATACTCCTTCTTTAATTTTCTTCTCATATTATTTACCACATTCTTTAAATTTTTAAAATGTCTTTCGGTTTCAGAGTTTCTTATTAATTTCCATCGCTTATATGAATTATCTCTCTGTTTTATTTTCTCAATAAACTCAGCATTTATCCAATAGTTGTTGTTGAATACTTTTATTCTACTTCCCTTTGTACACTCAATTTTTGTTTTTGTTATTATTTCTGCTAATTTTCCAAAGGAAGTTATTTCTTCCTGTTGCAATTTCACTTGAATTAGTTCTTTCCATTTTCCTTTCAGCCATTTAGTTTTATTGATAATTTCTTTAGTTTTTTTTTCAATTACTTTGTTTAATTTAATATACATAATTTTATGATCTGATATCACATGATCCGTAAGGGTTATATCACAGTAGACGTTTTTATTCATTAAAACATGATCTAAAATAGTAGCTGTTTTTTCCGTTTTTCTTGTAGCATTCTCAGTAGTAAGAATATTCTGTATTGTAAATGTGTTCATTTCGATAATATTTCTATACTCTCTAATCGTATCAGTTTCACTGAGTAAATTTAAATTCATATCTCCCAAAATAATACAAGGAGACTTCTGAGTTTCCATAATTTTATCTATTTGTGCTAAAAAAAAACGTCAACTTTGTTTCTGGGCACTCTATAGATATTTATAATTACGCAATTAACTTTAGTAAGACAAACACAAAGTATGTTACAGTTCTCAATTTCCATTTCTCGAATATGTCTCTGATCATACTCCAAATTGTCTTTTATAAACAGACTCACCCCTCCTCCCCTTGAATCTCTACAATGATGTACAACGTTATAATTTGGTATATTAAAATATTCCACCTCATTAGGATAAATCCATGTTTCAGTAAGTGCAATTATGTGAATTTCAAAATCATGCTTATTTACAATCTCCATCAAGTCATCAACTTTATTTCTTAGACTTCTTATATTTATGTACAGGATATTAAGTATTTCATCCATTTCTGTTACGATTTCTATATCGATATCGTATCGATATTTAAATCGACAGTTAATAAAATGAAACTATGAAGAACATAAAAGTTAAAAAAACTATTTATACTTTAGTTGAATCTAATTGTATAATTGTTTTTGTATCGATATACTTTGTATCAATGTACTAATGTGATGATATATCGATATTACAGTGATGTGTGTATCGGCCATTCGACATGCACTGCTGTCTCAATACATATTATTTGGATATTTCAGGCGCTTTTGACCATGCATGGTGGCATTTAATTTTGAGCCAGTTAATTAGAAAACGTTGTCCGAAAAATTTATTTGATTTAGCTAAATCCTACTTTTCAGATAGAGTTGCTATCATTGAAGAACCAGGCATTAATATAAACTATAATATTGAGAGAGGTTGTCCGCAAGGTTCTTGGTTAGGTCGTGGTAATTGGAATATTATGTTTGACACAATTTTTGATATTAATTTACCTATAGGTTGTGAAATTGTAGCTTTCGCAGATGACACAACTCTTTTAGTTAGGAGTAACCTTTGTAAAAACATTCTATTTTAGCTAATGAGGCTTTAGAAAAAATTAATCTTTGGTGTAAGAATTGTAAATTAAAATTTAATACTTCAAAATCAGAAGCAATTTTCTTTGGACAATTAAATCAAAGGTTACCAATTTTGTCTTTAGATGGTAATAGGATTATTTGTAAAAATGTTGTTAGATATTTAGGCGTCTATTTAGACGATAAACTTAATTTTAATTTTCATTTAGATTATGTCACTAGAAAAGCTAGGGAAATATCTAACAAAATAGGAGCTGCTGCTAAGGTTAGCTGGGGCTTGAATGGTAATGCATCAAGCACCATATACAAAGGTGTCATCGAACCTTGTATGTTTTATGCAGCTTCAGTATGGAAAAGTAAAATTAAAAGTATACAAGCTAGGAACAAATTTATTAGTGTACAGAGGGTTTTAGGATTGAAGGCTGCTAAAGCCTATAGTACAGTTTCAAGTGATACACTTAGTGTTATAGCAGGTATTTTACCAGCTGATTTAAGATTTAGAGAATTAGCAATGCTACAAAATTTAAATAGTTTAGATAATAATGACTTAAAATTAATTACTGGTTTAGATTTAAATAAAAACCTTATTGGAAAAGAAAGTGAGTTTTTGTCAGTTGTTCATCCAGCTAAACGAGCTGTTATGAACTTTAAAGTTTGCGGGAGTGTTAATAAAGTTAGTGGTGTTCAAATATATACGGATGGTGCAAAAAGTGATGTTGATGTTGGTGCTGCATTTGTTGTTTATAGTGAAGGTGTTGAGACATATAATGAAAAAATAAAACTCGGTAGTTTGTGTAATAATTTTCATGCGGAATTAATTGTGGTTAATAGTGATTTAAAATATGTAATTCAAAACGATATTGTTAAGTGTGATATATTTAGTGATAGTGCTTCTATTTTAGAAGGCTTGAAAAATATGAACTGACCAAGTCATTTGCAAAAAGAGACATGGGATATGATCAGAGATCTAAAGAACAGGATCAATTTCTATTGGATTAAAGGACACTCTGGTATTAAAGGAAATGAAAGACCGGACCAATTGGCAAAGGAAGCATCTTTGCTGAAGAATTCCCATATTGGATTTAATTTTATTTCTAGACGAAGTCTTAAGAATAAGATTAGAAAATATTTTATGGGAGTTTGGCAGGAAAGATGGGATAAGTCAACGAATGGTAGATTGACATACCAGTTTATGCCGAAAGTTGGCATTGCTTACAATTTTCTGTATCTAGAAACAGTAAAATTGATTACTGGTCATGGTAACTTTGAAGAATATCTTAATAGAATCGGTAAACGTGACTCCTTACAACGCGATTGTGACGAAGTTGGAAATTCTGTTCATGTGCTGTTCAAGTGTGTGAATAAATTCGAAAACAGAAATAGATTAGAGATTAAATTGTTAAATAAAGGCCTATGTTGGCCTAGAAATACAGATGAAATAAATAAAACAATTGAGTGGTGGACTATATTTAATGATTTCTCAAAAAGAAATTCATTGATAAAAAACGATTATAAAGTTTGATTTCCAGGACTGTGTTACGACTTTGCTTTCTTTTGATATTTGTATTCTTTTATAAACGCTTTTGCCAGCTTGCATGCAAAATGACGCTTATGGGAGGGTTAGGGGAGGTTGGAAAGGTGTTGGTAAAGTTTATTTTATTAAACTTATTATTTAATTCAATCATATTAATTTTTTGATTTGTAATATCATTTTTGGTGTAGTACCATTTGGTGGAGCACCATAAGATAATTCATATTTATCTTTAAATAATATATACATGTCTTGATACATATCGATACATTAACCCAGCCCTAGAAATAGTTCATTTATGTTCTCAAAAATATTTTCTTCATCGTCAACATCCATAAAATTATCCATTTTTGTAATTTTGTAATATTTCACTGAAAAACCACGGGTATCATGACACCACCAGGCGATTTGTGAGGTTAGGTTTCTTCTTTTATCTATGAAATACCGACTTAACCCGAACCGAATTCTGGTTATGGTTAACACAAAAGTTATCTTTCAGGTAACGTTAACTGTGAGATAAATGCAGTGGTAGTAATCGATTTTTACGTTATCTTTTAGATAACGCTAACTATAACTTTAACTATGAGTGGTAGTAACGGGTCATAGGAAGGTTCATCCACTGAGAACTGCAAAAATCTGAATTATTGCCGTGACTGAATGTCTCCTTCAGAGCTGAAGATACATAAGCACTCACTACAACAAATTATTTTTTATTTGTATGTTTAACCCTTCGTCTGTATGGTTTTTTAGCACCTTTAGGCTCATTACTACCATCTTCTACTTAAACTATCTAAGGGATTATTACCATGGTTACGGCCATTTTACGCATTCTGATTGGCTAGTGGATGGATTTATCTATAAGATAAATTTAACTAAAAGATGGTAGTAATGGACCTAAGGCCTATTACTACCATCTTTTAGTTAATGTTATCTTATAGATAAGCTCATCTACCAGCCAATCAGAGCGCGGAAAATAACCGTAACCATGGTAACAATCTCTTAGATAGTTTAACAAGGAGATGGTAATAACGTAAATAACGAGCCTTAGGCTCGTTACTACCATCTTCTAGTTAAACTATCTGAGAGATAGTTACCATGGTTACGGCTACTTTACGCGCTCTGATTGGCTAGTTGATTGGTTTATCTATAAGATAACTTTAACTAAAAGATGGTAGTAATGGCCCTAAGTCTGTAAACCTGGATCTTTTGAGTTTGACGTGTTTTTATGGTGTTAATGCATTTAAAAGAATATGGTACAATTTATTAAATTCATCACTTTAATCTTCTTTTTAATTGGGTGTCCACAGAATGTGTTAACTTATTAATAAATTTTTACTTAAACAGTTTAGGTGAGTTTACAGACAAAGGGTTAACATTTAGACCAATGTAAATAATATTTATCAACAAAATAATTGTATACCATATATAATGAACTTGGTATGCATCTTCAGCTTTGCACCAGTCATTCAATGATCTCACTTTCTCGGGTTCTCTGAGGACGATTATCACTCGCCCGTTACCCCGCCTGCATCCCTTAGGCTCGTTACTACCACCTTCTGGTTAAGCTATCTAAAAGATTGTTGCCATAGTTACGGCTATTTTACGCATTCTGATTGGCTAGTGGATGGGTTTATCTATAAGATAAATTTAACTAAAAGATGGTAGTAATGAGCCTTAGCCTGTCTAATTCTGAATTGTAAAATAGATAAGGTTCCACTGAAAAACGATGTTTATTAACAGAATATATCGGTGCTACACGTGTTTCGCCCAGTTTTTAAGGCATCGACAGGCACGACGTCAAGAAGGCTATAGATGTACAAAACAGGATATTTTATATTTAACTAGGTGTAACATTTCTTCTTGTCAAATTTTTTTATGTTTCGAAATGAACAATTTATTTGAGTCGAAATTTAATATAAAATTGTTATCAAGTTATAAAAGGTGTGGTCAAAATGTAAAAACTATTTAAGTACTGAGGAAAAATTAAAACAGTTAACGGACGTATATAAATAAAATAATAATAATAACTTTGAGTTTCGTCGCACTTTGTTGGCTTTATTGAGAGGACTTAGTTAGGATTGCACATACATATTGCAAAAACGAAGTTATTTTGATGTAGAAGGCTTCATAAAATCTAATAGTGTCGTCTGACGAATTAATTTTTTTTTCGTTTCGCGTAAGATTTCCTCGTAACACGCTAATAAATTTTTTATTCCCCGTTTTATGGCAGATACGCGCACTTCGTTGGAGTTAATTTTTTGTAAAATTTTTAATCTTTTTTCAATTAAGTCGAGGCCTTCTGTCATGTTTGTAACCATCATTTCATCTTCTGACTGAACTAGCTCCAATGAGTCAGGGGGTTCCATGTCTTGCACTTATTAACACATTTCTGTAAGCTCAATTGCCAGCTCCTGACGGTGTGAATCCAGCAGTTCTTGCACGTCATCACCATTCACCTATAAATTTTACTGTTTAGCAAGATCCACCACTTCTTCAATCACATTATCAATTTGATCAGGATCTGGCTTGATTCCTCCTGGATTTCAGTGGTGAAAAAATATGAATACAGTTTTTTTCAGGCACTATTTAAAGTTTTTTGTGAAATTTCATTCCAAGATTGTCCAATAATTCTCACTGCATCTAAAACATTGAATTGCTTCCAAAAGTCTTTAACAGAAAGCTCGTTATTTTGTCTCATTGCTTCATGTAGATGCGCAAATGATCATCTTGTGTAAAAAGCTTTACACGTTTTAGTTGTATTCGTTAGTTGTATTCGGTGGCAAAAATACAACTTTCACACAATAGCATTACTTTAAATGGAATTTTGTTTTAATTGGCAATATCGTTCGACCTCAGGTATGAAGTGATGACCAAACCATTCTTTAAAAAGAAAAGCTATCATCTGTGGCAGCTTTAAAACATGGAAAGGTTTTCTCTTTACGTGCGATAAAAGTTCTTTTGGACATCTTCTTCCAGAACGGACCAGTCTCATCTACGTTGAATATGGTCGGGTGGTATAACCTCTTTCTTCTATCATTGCCTTTAGTTTCTTTGGAGAGAGACGCCGTTTCTTTTTATCAGCACTTGCTGCCTCTCCACTTCCTGCGATACAATGCCAATTACAACGGCGTTTGAAACGGCTAAACTAACCGTTACTAGCTTTAAACATTCCATTTTTAGAAATTTTTTCTCTGTCTTTTATAATTGTTCTGACTGTTGATTCTGGTAGATCAAACCGGAAAAAAAGAATAACTTCTTTGCCAATTCACAAATTTTCATTTATGCATCGAAGTCTTTGATAATGTTTTTTGATAACATTCCAAAGATAGTACTTTTCTTTTCTTGTTTGATGTAAATGAATTAGTTGTATTTCGTTTAGATGACATAGTTATGGAGCACAGTGTCTCGCATAGTTAGTCTCGTCACATCTGTGAGCACTGTGCGCGCGCGAAGTGGTGGGGGAATCGAGTTCTACGATTCACGTAATACCGGATTTGCATAAAACGGGGTATATAGCGTAAGTCGGGGTATTACTGTATAGTAGAAATGATCACCGATTATAACAAAGTTTACTGCAAATTGTTTCATCAATCGATTCTAAAGATACCAATCTTTAAACAAACGGTAAGCAATTTTATGCGTGTATCTGCTGGATACAGCGCCTAACGGAGGATTTTAATAACATTGTAATTAATAATTTTTTATTAAATTTAATCGTAATTAGGAAGAAGAGTCTGAAGATGATAAAAAAACAAACAAACGTGCTAGCACAGGAAAGAAAAGTGTTGCCAAAAAGAAAAAAGTATCCGAAGATTCAGAAGGAAGTGAACCATCTGATGGGGAATCAGAGGAAGAGTATTCCCCGAAAAAAGCAGCCCCCGCTAAAACCCGTAAGTTACCTCCCAAGAAGAAGAAGGATTCTGAATCCGACTCTGGGGATGATTGGGGCAAATCAAAAAAAGGTGGTAAAAAGGGCGGCGGAGCGGGCGCTGGGAAAGGTTACACAAAAACGTTGAAGTTATCACCTGAATTAGCCGCGCTCGTGGGACAAGACACAATGGCGCGACATGAAGTTGTAAAGAAAGTATGGGCAATTGTTAAAGAACGTAATTTATATGATCCCAGCAATAAACAGTTTGCTATTTGCGATGATGCCATGTTTAAGGTGATAGGTGTTAAACGATTCCGCACCTTTGGTATGATGAAATACCTCAAAAACCATTTTGTAAGTATTTAGGTTTATATTGATAAAATAATAAAAAATATTTCTTGATTTAATATAAGTCATGTATTAATTTATTCTATTTTATTACAATATAATAGTAGATAGTGACATCACAATACATATAGTTCACCTCAACTATCTGTTTAACCGTCTTTCGGACGGATTTCCGCAATCCATCTTTTTTTTTCCACTCTCTCTCTCCCAATACCCGCGTTCTTTTCGTTATCTCCTGCTCTCAGATCAGTACACTCCATGAAGGGAAGCTATAAAGCTTTCCACCTGTCTCCTTATACCATCACCTCACACTCTCCTCATCCTCCATCCAATATCTGCAAGCCCTTTCCTCATTCTCACTTGAATCTGATTACCAACCACTTCTCCTCCTCATCTTACTTCATCATCAGGTACTTTGATTACCCCTTAACCACAATTTCGCCATAATTCGCATTGCACCTGTTTTTTCTTATCGCCATCTTTCTTTTTTACATCTCCACATCTCTGTCTATGCTCTCCACCTTTTTCTACCCTTTTATACTTTCTTACTTCAATCTGTTTGTAGCATTCCCCCAAAATCTTACAATGTCTTCTACCGTCCATCCTCTCTTCAAAACTCGCCACTCTCAACTTATCTATAACCTTCATTTTTTCTCTGATTATATATCCTGGAGTCATTCTTTCCAACCCATCAACAGTACTTGATCTGTACAGGGTGTCCAAATTTCGATGGGTTTGCAAACCTGAGCTAGTTTTATGTGAAACTTATAATGCTGCAAATCAAATTTATATAGCCCTCTTCGTTTTTGATATACAGAGAGTTTTTCAAAGTATACGATTTTCAGACACCGCCTGTATCTCGGCTATCTGCAAACTTATCAAAAAAGTAAAAACGGGTTCTAATAGATTTTTTTTCATAGACACTTTTTTTTCAGTGGTGCGCATAGAAGTTTTCTAGTCATCACCACTTTTGAGTTATAAGTATTGGGTTTTTTTAAATGAAACCACCCATTTTTTTTTATTGAATTAGAATTTTTCCAAGCTTTTCAAAAATATATAACACTTTATATTTACATTCTTAAGCAAATTTATACATCCTCGACAAATTCAAAGTTTGTTATCTCAGAAACAAATTGAGATATTCAATTGCGGTTTTGTTCATAAAAAATTGTACACTTTCTTCTATAATGTGGCAAAGCTACAAGAAAATATCTTAAGAATTCGATTATTTAGATTTTTTTATTAAATCGAAGCAAAAAGATTATCTCAATAAAGTTAGAAATTCCCAACAAATTCAAAGTTTGTTATCTCAGAAACAAATTGAGATATTAAAATTTGGTTTTGCTCATTAAAAGTATACACTTTCTTCTATAATGTGGTAACGCTACAAGAAAATATCTTAAGAATTCGATTGTTGTCTTTTTTTTGAAATTGAAGCAAAAAGAGTTTTATCTCAACAAAGTTAGACATTCTTGACAAATTCAAAGTTTGTTATCTCAGAAACAAATTGAGATATTTAAAGTTGGTTTTGTTCATTAAAAGTATAAACTTTTTTCTATAATGTGGTAAAGCTACCAGAAAATATCTTAAGAATTCGATTTTTTTAAATCGATGCAAAAAGATTGTTCTCTCAACAAAGTTAGACATTCTCGACAATATCAAAGATTGTTACCTCAGAAACGGATTGAGATATTCAAATTTCGTTTTGTTCATGAAAAAGTATACACTTTCCTCTATAATGTGGTAAAGCTACAAGAAAATATCTTAAGAAGTCGATTTTAGTCGATTTTTTGAAATCGAAGCAAAAAGATTGTTATCTCAACAAAGTTAGACATTCTCAACAAATTCAAAGTTTGTTATCTCAGAAACAAATTGAGATATTCAAATTTGGTTTTGTTCATGAAAAAGTATACACTTTCTTCTATAATGTGGTAAAGCTACAAGAAAATATCTTATGAATTCGATTTTTGTTTGATTTTTCGAAATCGAAGCAATAAGATCGTTATCTCAACAAAATTAGATATTCTCGACAAATTCAAAGTTTGTTATCTCAGAAACAGATTGAGATATTCAAATTTAGTTGCGCATTAAAAGTATACTTTCCTCTATTATGTGGTAAAGCTACAAGAAAATATCTTAAGAATTCGACTTTTGTCGATTATTTGAAATCGAAGCAAAAAGATTGTTATCTCAACAAAGTTAGACATTATCAACAAATTCAAAGTTTGTTATCTCGGAAACAAATTGAGATTTTCAATTGCGGTTTTGTTCATGAAAAAGTATACACTTTCCTCTATAATGTGGTAAAGCTACAAGAAAATATCTTAAGAATTCTATTTTAGTCGATTATTTGAAATCGAAGCAAAAAGATTGTTATCTCAACAAAGTTAGACATTCTCGACAAATTCAAAGTTTGTTATCTCAGAAACAAATTGAGATAATCTGCAATTGAGCGACTATTTGGCCATTTTGCAAGAGGCTTTGTCAGAAATTTTTGATAATATTCCGCTTATTTGATTAAATATAGACATATAAAGAATCACGTATATGGTAGTTAAAATAGAACTAAAGTTGAATTGAAAATTGCTGTAAATTATGCTTTTTCACATTTACAACATCCCATAATAATTTTAAATGGAATTAACTTTAAACAATTCTTGTAACATGAGCCCAGCATCATCTTTAGTTTTTAATTATCAATTTTTGCAAACAAATATTACCACTAATAGATTTTATTTAGTAAGACAACAATTAAATAAAAGTATTAGTGAAAATGTTATAGTATTCTTTGTTTATTCTGGTATCCTAGCAACGCGAATTTATCATAACCTACTTATAATGTAATGTATTTTATTAATTTTCGAGGGTCATTATAAATGTAAGAGTGGAATATTATAAAATTTTGGAAAGCTTGAATAAAATCTAGTCCAACGAAAATATAAAAAAAACCCAAGTTGTATTTATAACTCAAAAACCGTGATGGCTAAAATACTTCTATGTGCATCATTGGATTCTACGTGAAAAAATCTATTAGAACCTGTTTTTATTTTTTTGCTAAATTTTCAGATAACCGAGATACACGGGGGGTGTCTGAAAATCGTATATTTTGAAAAACTCCTTGTATATCAAAAACGAAGAGGGCTTTGAAAATTTGGTTTGCGGCATTATAACTTTCACAAGAAAGTATCTCAGGTTCGCGAAAACCGCAAATTTCTATCTTTCATAATTACCAAGACACCACCCTTGCAAACCCATCGAAATTTGGACACCCTGTATATGTTCTAAGAGCCTTTGAACTTTCCATCCCAACATTTCCACCATGAAACATGACGATTTTATATTTTGTTTATTTTGCAGAAATAATCCCAGCTTCCAATTCTTCAAAGAATCCCATGGTTTGTTGCAACAAGAACCAATACAATGGCTCGACTTCAAAGTTTTGCCATCAATGCTCGAATCGAATTGATCGCGCAAGAATCTATCTAAAACAAAAAAATAAATAAATAAATAAAAAATGTTGCTGCGAATCCGCTGGTGTTTCTAAAGAAAAAGTAAAAAATATAAAAACGCGGACGCAAAAATGAAATGTAAAGTGCTCCTGTGTGGAGGGCAGTGTGGCTGTAAGAAAAAATCAGACGAAAGGTCTGACCAAGACTTACTAAGTTTTTCAATATATTTTAGTGGTTTTTTTTAGTAATAATAATTAATTGTTCAGTATCCTTGTAATTTATGTATTAAAAAAGTTATTTTTAATGGGTTATTTAAGACAAAAATATAAGTGATTTAAGAATCAATTGATTTATTTTCCTATACATATATAGTACTTCCCAAAAGTAACTGATAAGACCATTAAAAATAATTTATAGAATAATCAGATTTCAGTTATTTTTTAAAGGATGTCTGAAATCATGTTTTTTTTTAAATGTGGCATTTATTATTACAGTTTTTAAAAGAGGACTATTTTCCACATTTAGTCCCGTTATTACCGGGACTACCCGTTATCTTCATTTGATTATTAATTATAAAAAATGTTAGGTCAATCGGTTTTTTCCAAATTAATGTAGATTGGGTTGCCTAACATTAAGTGTATAGTTCAATTGTTTAAGGTTCATTACTACCATGTTTTAGTTAAATTTATCTTACAGATAAACCCATTCATTGGCCAATCAGAATGCGTAAAATAGCCGTAACCATGGTAATAATCTTTTAGGTAGTTTAACCAGAAGATGGTAGTTACGAGCCTAAGGCTCGTTACTACCATCTTTTAGTTAAATTTATCTTATAGATAAACCCATCCACTAGCCAACCAGAATGCGTAAAATAGCCGTAACTATGGTAACAATCTCTTAGATAGCTTAACCAGAACATGGTAGTAACGAGCCTAAGAAACAGTTGGTTACCATGGTTACGCATGGCTCTTACTATTTCTCAATCTCAAATTAATGGAAGATAATGAACCTTTAAGCTACTTTTTTACAAAAACTTTTTTATGTAACCAACAATATGCAATAAACTGCAGCTTTAAGATCATTTTAATTCCACAGGCCCATTACTACCATCGTTTAGATAAATCCACGCAGTAACCAATCAGAATGCGTATAATAACCGTGACCATGGAAATAATCCCTTAGATAGCTTAACCAGAAGATGGTAGTAACGAGCCGTTTTGTACGTTTTTAGTTGCACTTTACTAGCATCTTCTGGTTCAGCTATCTAAGGGATTATTACCATGGGTACGGTTTATCTATAAGATAAATTTGACTAAAAGATAGTAGTAGTAGACCTTTCGCTCGTTATTACCATCTTCTGGTTAAACTATCTAAGGTATTATTTCCATGGTTACGGTTAGGTTAGATGAGCTTATCTATAAGACAAATTTAACTGAACTATGGTAGTACTGGGCCTGTAAGATTAAAATTATCTTAAAGTTGCAGTTTATTGCATATTGTTGGTTACATAAGAAAGTTTTTGTAAAAAATTAGCTTAAACTTTCATAATCTTCCATTAATTTGAGATTGCGAAATAGTACTAGTCATGCGTAACCATGGTAACCAACTGTTTCTAAAACAATTGAATAAAAACAGTTGAACTATATATTTAATGTTAGGCAACCCAATCTACATTAACTAGAAAAAATGATTCACCTAAAACTTCTTTATAATTAATAATCAAAGAATTGAATTATTGAAGTTTCCTTTAAAATTATTCAATCCACAAATATTATTTATTTAATTTTTTATAAAGAAAACCTGTTTAATACGCCAACAGGAAACAGGATTGAGGTTAGAAATCAAAAAAATATAAGACGTCATCGGTGTAGCGCACTCTTGATTGCATTCCTACAATCGAAGTTGTTTGCTTGCTTTATCAATTAATTATAAAAACCCCAAGTACAAAATACAAAGTTCGTTATTAGCCGCAAGTTGTAAGTTGCTAAAGTAGTGTTGATCGTACCTTAATTTCCTTATTAGCAGAAAATAATGTTTTGCCAGGTAACTAAATAGAAAATTATTTATTTCATTTAATTTTTTGTTTCTATTCTCCAATGTGAAGGTTAGCAAATTGAGTTTTAAGCAGTCTGTAAGACATTTTTCAAAGACCCCTTTAGCATGCTCGGCTGGAAAATACCCCAATGGATTTAATTTTGGTGAGGGGAAATTTTCTTAATATATGATGCAGTTATAATACTAATTTTATCTCGCATTATTTTTAGAACTTAATGATACTCAAAAAGAGATCCAAGAGTTAGCAAGAAAATTTGTGCGCGATGAAATTATTCCTGTTGCAGCTGAACATGATCGTACTGGAAAATATCCATGGGAAATTATTAAGAAAGCATGGGCACTAGGTTTAACAAATAATCATATTCCAGCTCATATTGGTAGGTAATATCTCATTACTTGCATTGTTGCATATTCTCTTATAATTCCAGAGTAATTTCTTGATTTGCTATCTGTAAATGATTACAGTGTTATTTTTTGATTTGTTATGCAACAATTCAGTTTTTAGGATAAACGTTTTATCCAACATAATCATGCCTTTAAAAGTATTTATGAATATATGTTTATATAATAATTTTTTCATATATAGAAAATTATTAATTGGGTAGTGTCCTGAAACTGTCCTAAAAATACCGGTATTTTGATATTCATTAGGCGCTATGTGTCATGGAACAAGTTGTAACAGGTTCACATTAATTTTAAAAAATACAACCCAAGACAACTTAATCCAACTGAACCCAATCAAATTTGATCAAACCCAGTTCATAATTGGGTCTAATCAGTCAGAGGATTAGACAAAGTAATACAGCTTCTTTTTTTATTGTTAACTAACTAAAATTTGTAATTTTACTATGATGCAAATAGAATACTCAATACAAAATGTCGACAGTGCTAAATAAAACACATATCCTCCTGCATCATCTCCTTTCCTGCATCTTCTTGTCTCAACTACCTTCCTCATCCATCCACAGCCATTCTCATCATCATCTTTGATTCCTTCTCAGCTTATTACATCCTCTTAATAACATCATCAGCCCAGTACTTGCAATACAACAAAGTCTAGCAATAACTTTTCTTTTCCTCACTTCCTCCCTTCGCAAAGTATTTTGGAATTCCTTATTCATTATTTACTTCTCTCCTCCTGTCTTTGGGCTACCATCTCCTTGTCCCTGAACTTCCCTTAACAATTAATAATGCAGTAAAAAAATTGATAAATACATTTCTTATAAATGTATTTCACTCTATTGTATTTCACTGTAATATTTGACACTTAGATGACGTAGTTAACCGACTACAATGAAATTCAGTTCATTCTTACAGTTCAAAATTTTGAAAAAATATGTGAAACAAATAAAATATAAAGCGTTTTGAATATAGAATGATCGTTATATACTTGGTTTTAAATATACGAAATAAGAATAAGACAATATTTTTTCGAATTAATGAGTATCATTCTAGATACTTAAGCGAAAATCCCTGAAATATGCAATGCTCCTAGAAAGCTATAAGCAATTACCATTGTGGCGTTATGGTATTATATATTAAGGATGAAATTGTCTTGTTAATCAGAATATGGCGTGCTTTTATACTATGATAATTTTTGAAAAATTAAAAGTGAAATCAGAAAAGGAACTGATGGGCTAGTTAGACGTTAGCATCGCAGAAAGTAGACAGACAGTAACCGTTGATAAAGATACTGTATCCAGAGATACTCAAGGCAATGAGAGAAAAAGATGGCTTTCATCTACGTTCGATATGGTTTGATCAGTCAAATTATATTCAACGTAGATGAAACTGACCTCTTCTTAAAAAAATGCCTATTATCGGATTCAAAAGATTTTACACCTCACTTTGAAAGCGAATAACAAAGAAACTACTCCATAGAAAAAATTGGCACTAGCTTTGTTTGACGCGTAATTTCATTTTTTATTACACACTCGTGTGGTAATTACCGCTGGTATAATGAATAAATGTACCCGATTTAGGTCGATCTGAGAAGGAGCTCGACTTTACGATTTTTTTTCTCAAAAACTGTTTAGCAAAAAAATTTCAAATTTGAACTGGTGGTAACCTGATGTGTTCTTAATGAAGGGTATATTTTATTTTATGAATATTTCGTGTAGTTTCGCGGAAAATCGTGGTTTAATAGGTTGCGATTATTTCAAAAACGACCAAGCGGATTTTACCGCGGCTTTAACCAAAATTTGTCAAATAATGTCGGTTATCGGATTCCGGTATTAGATTTTCAAAATTATATGTTCTTAATTTGTTATGAGTAAGTCATCATTATTTTTGTTTTTCGAAATCGTGTACATTTTTTCATTATACTGCGATAATTACTACACGAGTGGGTGAAAAAAATTGAAATTACCATACATAATAAAGAATTAAATTACGCATCAAACAAAGCTATCATCCGATTTAAAAGATTTTACCCCTCACTTTGAACGCGAATAACAGAAAACCTACTCCATAGAAAAAATCTTGATCGATTTCGTTGGACGCGAAATTTAATTCTTTATAATATGGAGAAATTTTAAATTTTTCCTTCCACTCATATAGTAATAATCACAGGTGTAATGAAAAAAATAGAAATACCCGATTTAGGCCGATCTACGAAGAAGCTCGTCTTTGCGATTTTTTTACTCGGAAACTTTCGTTCGTTGAAAAAATTCTATATTTCGACCACACATTATCGAAAGTATGCTAAACGTGACAGTATAGTAATTTTTTGATGTTTTCTACCCATTTTGAAATTTAGAATTTTTTCGACGAACCGTTTCCGAGTAAAAAGATCGCAAAGTCGAGGTTTTTTGAAGACCGGCCGAAATCGGATACATTTTTTCATTAACCCTGTGCTAATTATTATACGAGTGGGAGGAAAAATTTGAAATTTCTCCACTTTATAAAGAATTAAATTTAGTCTCCAACGAAACCAGTCCCGATTTTTTCTGTGGGGTAGTTTTTCTGTTATTGGCGTTCAAATGGGGGGTAAAATCTTTTGAATCCGATAATACTTCAATTTTTTTCTATGGAGTTGCTTCTTTGTTATTCGCCTTCAAAGGGAGGGGTAAAAAAAAAATAGATACAAGCCAAACTCAGACACTAAACAAAATTAAGTGATAACTAATAACTAATATTTGGTATGAAGACCTTTGTTTCTTATAACCATTTTGCCGTCATTTAATTTAAGATTAATAAAATTTAATTTAAGTCATTTAACCGACTTGTTAGGCATTGACTGGACAAGTTTCTTACAAAAACTGGGAGGGATTTGCTCCCATTCCTTCAATAAGGCCCTCTTTAACCGATATTTGTTGGAAATGGCTGGTTCAGCTGCTGAAAATCACTCCCTCACCATCACAGATCCGTCTCCATGTTTCGCTGTTTGTCTTACATTCTTTAATTGCAACTCCCCATTTTTCTTTCTCTATATGTATAGCTTTTCATCCGAACCAGAAATGTTAAATTTACTTTATCAGTAAAAACAACTGTTTTCCAAAAAGAAAAATCTTTGTTTTCATGCTGTTTCGCGAACTTTGATCTAATAGTCTAGTTCCTTTTGCTAATTAGTGGTTTTCGCCTTGCTGTTCTACCATTCAAACCGGCATCATGAAGAACATTTCTGATAGTTGACCAGTGTGGCTTTCTTTCCTTAGTCATTTTTAGCAATAATATTTAGTCAGCTTTGGTGTACTAAGGAAGGGATCTTTCCTAAACATTGTATTTCCAACTCTGTAAAAACTTTGTTATGAACGATATTTGACTTATTTACCACCCGACTGCTGATTTTGAAGCGCCTTATTATGCCATAGACCGTAGAATGACTTCTATAAATAATCCTGGCAATCTCTCGCGCAGATTCTCTCTCTTGGAAATTTTTAATAACTAATTTTCTCAATTCGACAGTCGTTTAGTCTCTGTGTCTATACATTCCGGATAGCTAACAAAATTTCCTCACAAATAATAAAAGAATGATATTATGGGAATTCCGCTTTAACATTGTTAAACGTCTATATGAAGTTGCCTGCAATTATTATTCATGGCTACGTTCATTTTGTGTATTGCTGATTTATGTCCGAATTTGGCACTTTTAGTTCGAACATTGTTAGTAAGAGAGAATTATTCTTTATTGTCCGAGTTTGGCTTGGAACCAATGTAGGTACTCACGTCAAATACAAAGCACCTCAAATGCAATACAATATAAGCAAGGACCAGTGACGCCAACTACGAGGCACTGCGGGACTTCAGCCCCCCGGGAACTTGGAAAAGTAAATGTTTCTATATAATAAATATCATTGAAATACAGTAATGCCCCGACTTACGCTAAAACATCTCATCCACCACAACACATAATGATTGTTGTACGACAAGTTCAAACATGTTTACTGTGCGCAGAAACGACTGAGCTAACTATGAAAGACTTGTACGTTTGTAACTATGTCATTCAAGCGAAGTAGATATGATCTGATACTGATTAATTGCCATCAAACAAGAAAAGAAAAGAATCCAAAAATTCGATGCAAAAAATTAAATTTGTGAATTACGAAAAAGGTTTTATTTATTAATCCAGCATCATTAAACTTCGTGGTATTTTCGAGTAAAACTGCAAAATTGTCTTGTTAATCAAACCACAGTGTGCTTTTAAGATAAGTTCATTTTTGAAAAATTAAAAGAAGAAGCTGGAAAGGAAGCTAGTATAAGCTAGTTAGACGTTAGTATTACAGAAAATGAAGAGACAATAACCGCTGAAAAAGATACTGCGTCTCTTTATCCAAAGATACTCAAAGCAATAACAGAAGAAGGTGGCTTTATCAGCGATACCATATTCAACGTAGATGAAACTGATCTGAAATTTTTCTTTTAAATCATTGTTTTCATTAGTGTCTGCATTTAATCCATCTACTCCACCCTACTCCTAATTTAATGCAAAATTGGAGTAGGACTTACGCAAATTCGATTTACACGCTTATAGCTCAGTCCCGCCTATCAAGTAAGTTCTAGGTATTACTATCTTTATTTCAACAAATAAGGAGAAAATCCAAAATGATTATCTAAAAGGTAAAGTGTACCATTTGAAAAAAATTAAGCCCCCCGTAAATATTAAAAAGTCGGCGCCACTGGCAAACACAATACTTAAAGGCAAAATTCAGTGGTTCTCATAAACTAACATATGTGTACCAGAAATAGTACAAATGGTAGTCCACCTGTTAAGAATGAAGAGGTAGTAAATTGCACCTTGTATATAAATTTAATTATTAATTCTATAATATTTGTTGCAAGTAACTTTTTTTGGCAAATAAAATCAGGTTATCGAATTTTTACTGCATAACCCAGCTCAGCTCAACCTAACGCAATAATACGACTTAAGTGGGACAAATCTGTCAAATCACTTTACATAACGTAAATACCATGGATAAGAAAACATATAGTAAACACAGAAAGGGACAAAAGTTGTATTCATACATATTTAAAAACCACTCATGGTATTCCTAAAAGAATGCATGATCTATGTGTGAACATATTCTTTTAACAACATGAGTCAAAAGCATGATTAAGTACTTTTGTACATAACAATTCTCGGTGTCCTATTATTTATTATTCATCATCTTCTATTGGTTCATTTTGGACAAGTAAAAAACATTAAACTAATACCGATATCTCACAGCTTTAAAATAATAGGAATACTGAAAACCGGTATTAAAATATTGGTCTGGCATTGAAGGTATTAGCACTAAATTTCAATTCGTCTTCAATCTATCAAGTAAAACATTTCGTCCTTTTCAACTTTATACAATATCTTTTCATGAAACTATCTATATAGTCAACATCAAGAGTAAATATCGTTATCTTCTCTTCTATACATGTTATGACTGATATTTTTATACCCCATTTAAGATACATTTTCTAGACAGACGACTAGACTATTTGTTATCAATACCAAATCCATCTTTATGATTAAAATTATTCTGTATAATTCAAATCTTGTATGTAAACGTTTTTAGGTGGTATGGAAGGAAGTGTCTTTGATGGGTGCCTTGTAGCCGAAGAATTAGGATACGGTTGTACAGGAATTATGACAGCTTTAGAAGCGAGCGGATTAGGAGTATTTATACCAAAATAAAGTTAACAAAATCATTATAATTTTCTTTTATTGCAGCAAACCCCAGTTGTTTTAGCTGGAAATAAAGAACAACAAAAAAAATACTTAGGAAGATTGTTAGAAGAACCCCTTGTAGCTGTATGTGAATCCAAAAAAAGAAAATTAAACACAAAAATAACTATAAAAAATTTTTTTTAATAGGCTTATGGTGTGACTGAACCAGGAGCTGGTTCCGATGTAAATGGTGTCAAAACGAAAGCGGTGAAGAAAGGTAAAGAGTGGATTTTGAACGGCCAAAAGATGTGGATTACTAATGGTGGGGTAGCAAATTGGTACTTTGTTCTTGCCAGAACAAATCCGGATCCTAAAGCACCCGCAAATAAAGCTTTTACTGGATTTATTGTGGAAAGGGAATGGGAAGGAGTTAATCCAGGAAGAAAAGTAATATCAAAGCAAATATTTTATATTATGTCCCCGGATTGAGTTACAAAGAGGAAAGAAAAGTTTGTTACTGAATTTTTAAACTTAACTCAGCATAAATAATGCGTTGGATATCTTCAAACACGTATTTTATACCCTAAGTATAGAAATTAACTAATTATTCCTGTTTTTGTGTAAAAATTTAACTCTTTGCTAGTGCATCATCTGTTTGAGAGTCAAAATAAAAAGTAACATCTATTACTATAATAGAGGACCATCTGGTTGGCAAAGATACTATCATCTCTAGAAAAAAAGGCACAGGGTGACACAAGGATGGCAGGCGGTCGTTTTTAAAATGAAAAGTATTCGGTAAATTTTGAACTTGAAATGGATTTATTTGTACAAAAATAACGGTCAAGACGTGCCTTTTAAGTTAGGTATTCAAGTGTGAAACATAATGTGATGTAGGGAACGACCACACTCTTGAGAGAATTTTTTAATCCTCCTTTAATCGTCTATTATTCGAGCCATTTCATGCTGATGTAATGATGGCATCCTTCAGTTCATCCAAATTTCGTAATCTTTCTGAACATTCCTCGTCCAATTTGAATTTTTGGCAATATTTCATAGTTCTTAAGGTCAACTGACATATCACTATATGTGTGCTTGTCTACGAAACGGGGGCTTCCGAAATTTCGTTAAAACAGCTAATAAAGATTGAGAATGGAGAAATGAGTTGGTGAATATTCAACTCATTGTTGGTCTTTTTTTTTCTATTGATTGCGCAAGTGAAGAAGAATCTTGAGATTAAACGAGGGCAGAAGCTGAATAACTGATCTCCACAAAGCTCGAAATCAAATAACGGGTTATCAAAATACTGATAACACAAACGGCTTATCGCGTTAACCACATTGACCAAGAGAGGGTTTTGGATGAACACAAAAAATTCGAGTTAAACGCTATAACTTTTTTTACCCAAATGTAATGAACTAATTCCATCCACCTCTTTTTCAGTGATCACTCCTCAACCTTTTTTGTAGAAACATTTTAACGACTGTTATTTAATGCCCATAGTTTTGATTATTTCTGTAAAAAAACGGTAGGGGATGATCTTTCAAAAAAAAAGACTGAATTCTTTCATTTGAAATGTAGGCGAAAAAAGTTATACGGTTTTTGCCTCGAATTTTTTGTGTGTTCATCCAAACTCCTCTCCTTGTGAGTGATGACAATAGGGTTTTTTTGATCTTGTCACTTGTTGCTGCCAGTGAAATAGGAGATGAGTTAGTACGAGACGGTAGATCTAGTAATTTGTGTAATGTTAGTAATGACCACATTGCAGATTGGATAAATTCTGCAGCCAACTGATTTATCTTTAGAGCGTCGGTGGTATATCTTCGCAGCTTTATAAACGCCGAAAGACTCAAACCACGAATGACGATTCTTAAAAAAAAAGTAACGAAAAAGCAGGAAACTTTTTATCATTGAAGTGAATGACATGAACATCTTGTAACACAATAAAAAAAAATATTTGGTATTTTCGAAGCAAAATCAAATCTTATTAACGGTTTTCTGCAAAAATTATCCTTTTGCAATAAAAATATCTTCTTCATGATTTTGCATTTTGTCCAATAAAGAACATTTTTTGACAACAATTGTACAAGCAGAATCAAGTCTTCTAGATGCTGTATCATTAAGTATTTCAAGTCTTTTAAAAACAGTGCCAAGTCTTCCAGAAGCAGTATCAAGACTTTTGGAAGCAATATCAATCTTCTAAAAGCAATTCAAGGCTTTTGGGAATTGTATCAAGTCTTCTGGAAGCATATCAGACCTGTTGGAAGCGGTATCAATCATCGAAGAAAATGATGATGCTTAAATTCAATACAGGGTGTTTGTTTATAGAGGGTGGTGCAGAGCGTTTTTGAATTAAAATTATCTCAGCTGTTGTTTAAGTGACAGAAAATTGTTTATAAGAAGGTGAAATTTAGATGTTAATATTTAACAATAATAAAGTGAAATTAATTAAGTTATAAAAACTGATAATTGCGTCAACGGAGGATTAAACAAGAAATGTTTGTTGTAACAAGATGTTGGAAGAGCATATACAACCAGAGGTTTAACATAAGTCAAAAACACCTTCTTACCCACCCTCCCCATATACCTAATTCTGTTTTTATGAGATTTTCAATTTGACTTAACTCGATGCAAAGCAATTTAATTTAGAATAATGTTTGCTCTAAAATTTCTCATATATACAAGTTGATAAAAGTGCTGCAAAGATAAATGATTGTTTAAAAGTGTATTGTTGAAATCTTTAACGGAGGTTGATGTCTCAAAAGATTTTCAATGAATGACTGCATCACTATCCGAATTGAGACCGTCAACTTAGAACGCATGTTGGAGATCGCTATGAATAGCCAGAATTTGCAAAAAATGTGGATCAAAACCCCAACACCAAAACTTTAGCTCATGAAAGAAGCGGAAAAGCTATACTTTAATCGTCTGCAGATACTAATGATGAAATCATTAGCCCAGCAAATTAATGACTACAGTGAAAATGACCAAGAGAGCTCCCTTACCGCAGCTGTAATTAAGGAAGAATTACAATTGTTCTTATCCAAATGAATTAAAAAAAATCGGACCTCAGAGGCGACACTGGGTACAAAAAGTATACGTATGATTAATTTTATTTTGAAAAACAAGCTGTGTGATGACACCTAGAAATATATTCATGAAAAATCATCTCCTTAACAATTTAGAACCTCATAAAAACGTTTGTATGTATTCGAAATCTATGCTATCCAGGAGAGATCTACTAACAATATTTACAAACACTTATTTTTGAACGAAGAAATATTTTTTTGTTTTCAATTGGAAACAATGTGCCAAGAGAAATCAAGATAAACATGTAAACATAATATTGGTTGTTAGTGGTATAACTACATGTTTATCATCTGAATGAAATTGAAAGCAGACAGATATTTTGTAGCAATTGTGGTTTTTACATCTTTCGCGATTATCCATGTGTTTAGATCAATGTCTAATGTTGTCAGACTTGATGTAATATGTTGACTAAGGCCTATCCCTACCTTTTTTATTGATAGGATAAGGAAGAACGATTACACTTACCGATTGGATATTATGACGAACAGGGTTACCAAATCAGTTTGTAAACTATTCTATTTCAAAACCATTCATAGAGGTTTTCATTGAAAAATGTCTTCAGATGCACGGCTAAATCTAACCTAATCCAACTCTGTCACTTTGTGTACACTCTATGTAGAACTAGAATCATTTGGGTTTAGCTGTTTTGAGAGATATATGGTTAAACACAAATGTTTCTAGTTTTAGATCTAATGATATAAAAGTAGAACTAACACTAGACTTAGAAGTGGAAAGATTCGGGTCTAGTGTTAGTTTTAGTTTTACTTCACATGAATTATACGGGGTTAGCAAATCAGTTTATAAGGTATTCTACTTTAAAAATTATTCATTG
Source organism: Onthophagus sagittarius (assembly GCA_036711965.1). NCBI lineage: Eukaryota > Metazoa > Arthropoda > Insecta > Coleoptera > Scarabaeidae > Onthophagus > Onthophagus sagittarius. The sequence continues at coordinate 10,927,106 of JASERS010000003.1, forward strand.
CAGAAGTTTTTATTAAAAAAATGTCTTCAGATGCACGCCTAAATCCAACGCAACCCAACCCTAAATATTAGAACCAGAACTGTATAGAGTTGTATCATCAGTAATCATAATAGTAGATTAATAATGTTTTCCTACGAATGTTTTGCGTCTGATCCAGATTATGAAGAAGATATTCATTTTATAGTACTGGCAATTCTTCTAAAAAAGAAGAAGAAAGATATATTTGGTTCATCTAGTGAATGCAAAAAAAATGGCTAGAGGCGAATTTCACTCCCTGAATGTCAAGTATTTAAGCTTGAGAGCGGTGCTGATAGATATCATCAATCAGGGACAGTTCAACGAGGTTCATTCCTAATCAAAAAGAAGAAACGTAAATCTGACGAGTCATAAAACAGGTCTAAATTTGTCTGATCTATCTTTATACGTCAATTTCCACTCTACTCCTTTGACGGATATCGGGATCGTTGCTGATGCAATCAACAAGGCATCACAATAGATTAGCCAAATATAACTCCGGTTTTACTTTTATAATCAGCATCATAAACTTCAGAGCCCTCACTTTCTGTTGGAATATCGCGTACTATTATTTGATACTTTTTTTTGTTGCATCCATCGCGATTATATCTTTAGGGATGTTAATTCTACACACATTGTTAACAATTGGGAACATAGCTTTCAAAAAAATATCTTACATTTATAAGATCGCAGAGAATAAAATTGATAAAATACAATTTCAATAGATTCAATAGATAGTTTCAAATATAAACAAATTATACTTGCTACAAATCAACATAAAAACATAAATTAAACTAACTCAAACAGACAATTTTTTCATTAGTATAATTAATATCATATCCAACTTTTGATATTAATAATAATTATGTATAATATATATATATATTTATTATAAAAAAATGTGTTCTCGATTGGGAACAATATGTGTGAACAATTATGTGTGGGTGCTCTTTTTGGACGTATTCTCTCTTATATTGTAAAAGCATTTGAAGTCTCATAGGCAATATAAAGTGTTTTGGAAGCATTTAAAATCTTCTAGAAGCAATATCAAGTTTTCCGGTTCAATTTTTTCCTTGAAAGCATTTCAAGTCTTGTAAAAGAAGTTTCAAGTCCTCTAGAAGCGTGATCAAATCTTCTGGAAGTAATATCATGTCTTCTAGAAGCAGTATCAAGTCTTCCAGAGGCAATGTCAAGTCTTATGAAAGCACTGTCAAGTTTTCTAAAAGCAATGTCAAGTCTTCTAGAAGCAATATTAAGTCTTCTAGAAGCAGTATTAAGTCTTCTGGAAGCAATGGCAAGTCTTCCAGAGGCAATATCAAATCTTATGGAATCATTTCAAATCTTTTAAAAACAGAATCAAGTCCTGTGAAACCATTGCAACTCTTTTGGATAAATTTTAAGTCACCTTTAGGCAATATCAAGTTTTCTAGAAGTGTTATCAAGTCTTCCTGGGACAGTAGTATATCTTCTGGAAGCAGTTCAAGTTTTGTGAAAAGAGTATTAAGTCTCAATTTATAATATGCGCCCTTCAATAAAAGCGTTCACAGCAGATGTAAATCAGTCTCACATTTGAAAAGAAAAAGCTCCACAGTACATTAAAATTAAAAAATTAATTGAACATGGCAACTTAAATCCAGATAAAATCATTAACAATTTTGTATGGATGCCAAAACACCCACGTATCCGGCGCCGTTGTATGATATATCTCTTTTTTTACATAATTTTCTTTACGCAAATTTGTTGGGAACGTATCTATCGGGTAAAAACAGAATTCAGTATAATTACAATTTCTAGAATTCGAGTAAATATGTTATTTTCCAAGAATAACTTAGTTTTGTTTAAATAATATAATAATAATAATAATAATAATACATTTATTAGCTTTTTCATACATGTACATAATTAGTTGCAGTAAAAAAATACAATATAAACTAAAAGCTAATCGGGGCTAGCTCAGGCAACATCGAAACGTAGCCTGATCTACCGCAAGCCCCTTTAGTTAATAAAAATATATATATGTATATGCGCAAAATAAAATAAAATAACTCCCAAACTGGATGATATAACGCAACAGAATATTACAATCGTAAAAACAAAACAAAAATTGCCTACTTTCTACCATCCTTACTCATTCTGAAGCTCACATAAAATACCCCTAAGTCTCAATTTGAAATGTCGTGTGTCTAAAGTTTTTAACGTTCTAGAGAGAGAATTCCAAAAACTGGCGATTCTGAAAGTAAAAGAATTTCGATAGGCGGATGACTCGTGACGAGGAACCGTAAACAGGTCTCTACGACGAATATTAATATTATGCACGTCAGTACGATAACTAATTCTCTTATGTAAATATACAGGCACCTTATCAGCCAATACTCCAAAAAACACTACACCCTCATGTAGCTTGACTCTATTTGACATACTCAACCATCCACACTCTTTCAGTTTATGTGATATTCTATGATACTTACGAATACCATAAATAAATCGAAGACAGCTGTTTTGAACATACTGAATTCTTTTTCTTGACTCTTTGTTAATAGAAGTGCCATAAACCGAATCACAGTGATTAAATAAAGAAAGAATCAATGAGTCCGTAACAGTACGTTTGCTAGTTTCATTTAGGATATGCCGATAAGAATATAATGATCTTAAAATACCGTATGATTTTTGAATAATTTTATTTACGTCTGTATGAAATTTTAAATCGTTATCAATCCACAAACCTAAGTTTTTAACAGTACTGATATGCTGTAATTGCTGCCCATTAACAGTAATACTTAAACGATACTCCACCGACTCCAAATAATTTTTATTACCAAATATAATGATGTTTTGGTAGAATTAATTTTTAAAGCATGTGCAGCAGATATGTCGACTAGGGTTTGCAGATCTCTATTCATTCGTTCAACAGCCAGGTCAGTTCTGGTATGATGAAAAGAATAAGACAACTGAGTGTCGTCAGCATATGCATGAAATTTACAAAACTTTATTCGCTCACTAAACATACTTGTGTAAATAATTAACAAAAGAGGACCACATATACTGCCTTGTGGAACACCACATTTCACAGCTAATGTTCCGGAAAGGCTGTTATTAATTTTAATTCGTTGAGTTCTACCAGAAAGGTATTGTTTAAAAAATCCTACTGTTTGGTCACTTACACCAATGTAATGTAATATACTTAATAATAGTTTGTGGTTTATATTATATTACATCCAGAAGAACAGTGTTACAGCTGTGATTCGGTCTAAATCCAGATTGTGTTTCTGGTAAAATACTATAGTTCAATAAGTATTCACGCAGCTGTTTACAGACAATCTTTTCAAGAACTTTAGAGAGTGATGGTAGTATGCTTATAGGTCGATAATCATTATATGTTTTAGGGTCATTGTTCTTTGGCAATGGAAGAACCAACGATTCTTTCCAACAATTAGGAAACACATTTTCTAAGAGACACGTATTAATTATATGTGTTATAATTCCAAGCAGATGCGTAATATGACGATTTTTTAAAAATTTCGTTCGTTAAAATTAGACCATCTTAATTTTTTACATGAATGTATTAATAGAAATTATTTATTTAAGCTTTAACTACAATTTTGCTAAAGAATGAAATCTTATACAGTCAACCTATAACGCGGTGAGTGCGTACCGCGTTCTATGGAAACCGCGCTATAAGAAACTCGGATTTAACCGTACAAACCAGGGTAATTCGTAGCGCGTTCTATGGAAACCGTCTTCTGCGTTGTATGGAAACCGCGCTATAAGAAACGCAGAATTAGTACAAATCACATTATTCGTACCGCGTTATATGGAGACCAATAAGGACAAGATAAATTATAAATTATTTTTATTGAATTGAAGAGTTTATAGAAAGAAATGATACCAAAACTAAACTGAAAAACTGTTTTCCAACAAAAACAAGAAAGACTTTTATAAAATTTAATCTTTCAACACTCATCCTCGCTGTCTCGCTATAACAACTACAACCTCATCACTTAATACTCAGCTTGCACAATACATTTTACAACCCCCAGATGTAACATAAAATAGAGAATGTATTATTTCGGCAGAAACGCTGATGACGGTTGAGGCCGAGATGCTATATTTGTTGTAACATGAATCTAGCTTTTAATGTTATATGTTAGGGAGGTGAGATCAAAACTTCACGATCTGCTTCTGTTTGTTCTTTCTTTCGTGTGTCAGCAAACTACTTACCCGATATCTACTCGGCTATTATGTGTAATGGTCAGATTTAGCCACATCAATTTTATATCATATACAGCTGTTCGCTATCTTCCGAATACCTGTATATACCGAGATGAGTGAAAACGATGACAATGTGTTAATAAAAAATATATCAATGAGCTAAAATGGCAAAGATGGAGGTCATCAAAGTTAGAATTTTAAAATATTTTTTTATGAATATCTCAAACACTACTTATGATAAATCTTTGAAATTTGGTACAGTATAAACAAATATCAAGTAAAATCAAGGGGAAATTTTTGAATTGAATTTGTCTATTAGAACAATGTAGTGCAGGCGATTACCATCAAACAAAATAGTTCTGAGTATACTCATCTTAGGAACATCCTATGTTAAAAAAAAATGTCTTAAAATGATCTAACATTGATGGCCTGTATCTTTGCTATTTTAGGTCATTGATAAATTTTTTATCAACAAATTGTCATCACTACACAAAAATAACAATTTTCTTCATAATCATTGTTGAAAAATCATAAAATATCAAATTCTAACGATAACATTAATAACATTCGTTTTCCTTATTTTCGTTTACCAATGGATTTGAGGTGGGTGCATCAATTAAATCCATAAATTCATCCTCATTTAAAGTTTCTTCCCCGAGTACGAGTTCTCTTACATCCTGATGATTTGTTGTAAATTCTTCATCGCCTAAACGAAAAACAATGTTTACTATTTCTGTAACTGGGAGTGAAATTGTAGAATCATCTTGTATTGTTTGAACCATTTCAGGTAAAAGGGGTTTCCAACACGCATTAAGTGTTAATGGTTTAATTTCCGCGCAAGCTGATGACACGGTTCTAATACAATCTAAAATAGAAAATTCCATCCAAACTTGAGTAAGGGTTTTATTTTCACTACTTTCTAATCTGTCGAAAATGGTTTGGAAAACTTGGCGTGTGTAATACATTTTTAAAGTTTGAATGACTCCTTGGTCCAAAAGTTGTATTAATGACGTGCAGTTAGGAGGAAGGAAGACAATTTTTACATTTGGATGATCCAGTTGTATGTTGTGGCAACCAGCGTTATCAACAACCAATAAAACTTTGAAATACAATTTTTTTTCCATCGTATGGGTTTCAACTGCCGGGATAAAATAATTATAAAACCAATCCTTAAATAAATCTTGGGTCATCCAAGGTCTTATTAATGTTTTTCATAACACGGGGAGTTGAAGAACGATTTATTATCATAGGTTTTATCATCAGGCTCCCTGAAAGATTGCTGCACATATGAAGGGTGACTCGTTCTTTTGAAGGTTTAAACCCCTGAGCACGCCTTTGATTTCTCAAAATGAAGGTTCTAGATGGTAGTTTTTTCCAATATAATGCCGTCTCATTGGCGTTAAAAATCTGATGAGGTGAGTAGCCTCCTTCATTGATATAGCCAATTGTGATTCCATCTTTCATCATTTATAAATATATCAATTAATAATACACCAAGTTAATGATGAAATAACTTTATTAAATGTTGATTCAGTGCTACATGTTTCGACTATTAATGTTAGTCTTTTTCAAGCACGACTAAAAAGAATTGAAGAAATTTTATGAAAACAACCATATTATACAAAACTATAAAAAATTTTATACATATAAAAATAATTACCGTCAGGTGTAGATAAAAAACATTTCTTGTCATAATATAGTTAAAAAACAATGAGACAAATATTGTACAAATAATTTATTTATTTATATTGGGGAGCAACAACAGGACAAACCCAATAAAGTTGCTCCACATAATTGATTATACATTTACAGGGAAAAAAAATTGCATTAAAAACTCAATATGTTAATAATCACCAAAAGAACAGATAAATAAATAAGTTATTATTTTAAATAAACCTAACTAAATTATTTTATTTATTTAGTGTGATAGAAATATATAATATTATTATTATAATGTGCAGTCTTCACAGCCTCACGGATTGCAAACTTAGTAGTGCGTGGGCTACTCGAGAAAAGATCGCAACTTACGTGATCCGCAGTTCTTTCCATCCTTAGAATGGGTTAATTACGATATGCTTTGTTTCGTGGAGTGGGCATATAAAAAAGAAAGTCATATCGTAATTGACGAGGAGAAATGTGAAAATCAATTCGAGCCAGCAGTGATGGAGAATCAGTGTAACCATATACAAGTTTGTACAGGCAGAATATATCATTATACGCACGCCGTTGGGAGAGCGTTAGCAATCCGAACATTTCACAACCAGACGCATAGTCACTGTATACTTGCTTGGTTTTATAACACAAGTATTTAATTAGCCGTTTCTGGACTCCTTCTAACCTAGTGATATAAGCGGAGTATTGAGGATTCCAGATTACGCTGCCAAAGTTTAAGATGCTGTTGACATATTTATACATACTTATAATAGCGTTGTGGTTTGTGAAATCCTCGGACGATCGCTTTATAAAGCCCAGCATTCTATAGGATCGAGCAACCACACCATCTACATGAACATCAAAAAGTAGTTTTTGGTCTAATGTAATACCAAGATCAATTGTAGATGTAACTCGACGCAGCTCTTTTGTGTTAAGACTGTAATCATATTTTATGTAATCCTTTTTTCTTGTAAACGTGATGGTGTGGCACTTAGAAAAGTTTAAGTATAACTGATTACTAGTACAAAAATTATAAATTCTCACAAGATCTGCCTGTAATTTAACACAATCGTCAATGCTTTGAACAGGAAAATAAATTTTTAAGTCATCAGCGTACATCAGGCAACGCGAATAAACAAGAGTACTAAAAATGTCATTTACGTAAATTAAAAACAGTAAAGGACCAAGATGACTGCCCTGAGGTACTCCGGAACTGGTATGAATCAATCGTGACTTATAGTCACCAATATGTACAGACTGGGAGCGATCGGATACGTATGAAGCAAACCAACGCAACAAATTGCCAGATATACCAAAAAGTTGCAATTTACTTAGCAGCAAAGAGTGATCAACTTTGTCGAAGGCCTTACTAAAATCGGTGTACACTGCGTCCACTTGAATATTTCTGTCAAGTGACGCAAATAGAAAATCGGTATACTCTAAAAGATTAGTTTCGACGAAACGCAATATATTTGCAAATACAGCAAATATAAATGTTAATACAGCATAATCACACATTAAAACCGGAAAACACGTTTTCCCGGTCGACATAACGTAAGATCGTATTTAAATTTGAGTTACTTAAAAAAATCTTAAGAAGTGTCGATTATTATTGAAATCTGACAGGTCGTTAATCAATTTATGAGATTTACTCTTTTTATAATGTTGTATATAATATTCTTCATACAGAACAAGTTCTCTTGATTTCTGTAAATTTTTTAATAAGGTTACATTAGAGAAATTAGTTTTATGTTTAGAGCTATGCATGTGTTTGTAAACAGCGGATGAATCTTTTTTGTTGTGTTCATTATATCTAACGCGTAGATTACGACCTGTCTGTCCGATGTAGATACCATTACAATCATCACATTATCCTTCATTGATAATTCTAGCTAATTCCAGCTTATAATTCTCGGCAGCCTCAGCATCCGCTGAGGCCTGTTCTCCTTGAAACTTAATATTGTGTAATGAGTACCTTTTTTTTAGTTTTTCAAACTCTAACTCAAACTTTTTTGGTTTACTCGCGACAAACGAATGATTTTCTAGCTCTGCAGAAGAATGCCCAATATTCCTTAAATGCTCATAGAAACTCATTTGATATCCTCAAACACCCTTGACTGGAGTCAAGGGTGTTTGAGGATTCGATACTATATTTCGTATGGGTACTCTGGTTGCCTATGGTTTTATCTGGATTGCAGTTATCATCTTAATTAACCTTTTAATTTTAATGTGTTAACAGTTTTACCATCTGCTGCAAATGTTTCTTTAGAGAGCACGAAATTGGATTTGAGACTTGATTCCACTTCTAAAAGACTTCAAATGCTTCCAGAAACCTTGATACTGCCTCTGGAAGACTTGATCTGCTTCTAGAAAATTTGATGCTGCTTCCAGATGACTTGATACTACTTAAAACGACTTGAAATATTTCCAGAAGACTTGAAATGTATCTAAAAGACTTATAATTTTTCCAGAAGACTTAAATTTTTTCCAGAAGACGTGATACTGCCTCTGGATGACTTGATACTGCTTCCAAGAAACTTCAAATGCTTCTAGACGACTCAATACTGCTTTTCAAAGACTTGATATCACTTCTAGAAGACTTGATCTGCTTCTAGATGAGATGCTGCTGCTTCCAAAAGACTTAAAATGTTTCCAGAAGACCTAATGTGCTGCCAGAAGAATTGGAATACTTACAGAAGACCTAAAAGGCTTACTGATACTACTTTCACAAACCTTGATTTCTTTCCAGAAGACTCGATACTACTTCTAGATGACTTGATACTACTTTCAAAAGAGTTGAAATGCTTTCAGAAGACTTGAATTGCTACAAGAATACTTGAAATGCATCCAGAAGCCTTGAAATGTTTCTAGAAAACTTGCAAGATTTGTAATGCTCCTAGAACACTTGAAATGCTTTCGGAAGGCTTAATATTGCCTCTGAAAGGCTTGAAATACTTCAAGACAACTTAAAAAGCATCCAGAAAACTTGAAACACTTCCACAACTTCTTTTCAAACATTTTAAGTGGTTTCTGCTTGATAAGATTTCCACTGATAGGAATCTTTTTGGCTATACAGTCTTCCAATCAGATCATTAACGCCCGTTCCATTTTAACCATATTAGAATTTCGTGTGCGAGTGACACGTTTCGCACCTAACGGACAGCCATCTGTCACAGTTTTCCTTATATTGTCTGCATTTTTCTTTAGGGTTCAAATTGTAGATTCATTCAACTTGGTTGATTTTGCAACCGACGATAATTTTCCCCACCTTCTAAACGATTTAGAATTTTGATTTTATCTTCAAGAGATATAAACTTTCTTTTTAACGCTTTCCTTGTTTCTTTCGTGTTTGACATGATGCAAATCTAGGGTTAATAATTACTTTATTATTATTATATTAGAACAAATGAAGAATATTACTTACAGTATTGTGTAATTTTGTCCAATTATAAACCACAAATTAAGCAGCAAAAAGCTGAACGAACGGACGGTGCAGAAACATTTTTAGAAAGACTTGGTCACTTATAATTCAAATAGACCCTAACGAACTAAACATAGGCTAAACATTCTTATGTTTATTTAATAATTTTTTGTACTTTTATTAACAAGACGATAATATATAGTATTTTACACAATGTTACTACCGGTTTCGGTTACGTTTAAACCATCTTCAGGAATATATTTTAAAGAAAATTGTTGATGTTATTGACATTTTATTTTGTGATTAATGTCATGTTGTGTCAATGTGAAAAATTAAAATAGGATTAAAATAAAATAAAATTAAAATTGAATATTTCCCAAACCAAAAGTTCAAATATCTGTTATAAATTTGGGAAGGGAAATATGGGAAAATGTTATTGCGTATGTTAGGGTTTTTTAATTTTATTTTTATTTTTAGGTGGAGTAAAAGGATTTTTCAAATACATATATAAAGGTTTTTCTGTGTAGTTAATTTGGTCATTCAAACATAAAATTTGTGGATGATTATGTTTAAATTTTCTAATTTCATAAAGTTCAAGTATTTCCAAAAGGTTACTTTTATTTTTCTTATGAAGTAATGTTGTGTTTTTTGTTTCATGAAATTGGTGTTCTTTGTTAAATATTATGTCTTCCAAAGTTAGATCTCTGTTGTGTTCTATGTTCTTTTATACGAGTTTTTAAACATCTCCCTGTTTCACCAATGTAAATGGCTTTACACGTATCACATTCTAATTTGTAAACTCCATTATCGTTCATTTTATTGATTTTATCTTTGTTGTTAATTAAAATTTTATCTAGTGTGTTGCTGCTTTTGGATGTTATAACTATATTGTGTTTCTTAAAAATTTTTTTGATTTTATTATGTATGTTACCTTGATATTCTATTGTTCTATAAATATTGTTTTTGTTATTTGTTATATTTGTAAGAGTGGTAAGTTTTATGTGATTCTGTTTGTTTCTGTATTTGTCAATCATATTGTTGATGATTTGTGGTTTATATCCGTTATTTTGGCCAATTTGTTTGATAATGGATATTTCTGTTCTAAGTTCTTTTTCACTAAGTTTTGTGTTGAAGGCACGGTGTATATATGCGTTGAAAGTTGCCATTTTATGAGTATAATCATGAAAAGAATCATTTGGGATGATAGTATCTGTTTGCGTTGGTTTTCTATAGATACTGTATTGAAGTCCGTTGTCTGTTTTTAAAATTGTTAAGTCTAAAAAATTTATGCGGTTGTTATGTTCTATTTCGATTGTAAATTTGATGTCTATGTAAATTATTAATGTAGTTGTGTAAGTTGGTTATTGTTTCTTGTCTGTCATTGTCGATAAAAACGATGATATCATCTACATATCTTAACCATGTTATGATGTTGTGTCTATATGGGTTATTGTTTATTATAAGTTCTTTTTCAAGTTTGTCTAAGAATATATCAGCTAGTAATCCACTTAGTGATGATCCCATTGGAAGGCCCTTATTGTAGGTGTAGCAAGTGTTTTTAAATTTACAAAAATTTTGCTGTATGCAAATTTTAAAAAGGTTAAATATATTTTAACCTTTTAATGAAACAAAAAACACTACATTACTTCATAAGAAAAATAAAAGTAACCTTTTGGAAATACTTGAACTTTATGAAATTAGAAAATTTAAACATAATCATCCACAAATTTTATGTTTGAATGACCAAATTAACTACACAGAAAAACCTTTATATATGTATTTGAAAAATCCTTTTACTCCACCTAAAAATAAAAATAAAATTAAAAAACCCTAACATACGCAATAACATTTTCCCATATTTCCCTTCCCAAATTTATAATAGATATTTGAACTTTTGGTTTGGGAAATATTCAATTTTAATTTTATTTTATTTTAATCCTATTTTAATTTTTCACATTGACACAATATGACATTAATCACAAAATAAAATGTCAATAACATCAACAATTTTCTTTAAAATATATTCCTGAAGATGGTTTAAACGTAACCGAAACCGGTAGTAACATTGTGTAAAATACTATATATTATCGTCTTGTTAATAAAAGTACAAAAAATTATTAAATAAACATTTAATTCAAGACGAAAAACATTCGTATAAAATAAAAAATATAAACATTCTTAGGCTACGCGGAGGGAACTTATGGGATGCTGTTGACGGAAACCGCGCTGTAAGAGTATCGTGTTATAGGGGGGCTGTTGCATTCTCAGCTTCGCGTTATATGGAAACTGCGTTCTGAGAGTACCGCGTTATAGGAAGGCTGTCGCATTTTCAGCTCCGCCTTATATGGAAACCGCGTTCTAAGAGTACCGCGTTATAGGAAGGCTGTCGCATTTTCAGCTCCGCCTTATATGGAAACCGCGTTCTAAGAGTACCGCGTTATAGGAAGGCTGTCGCATTTTCAGCTCCGCGTTATATGGAAACCGCGTTCTGAGAGTACCGCGTTATAGGAAGGCTGTCGCATTTTTAGCTCCGCGTTATATGGAAACCGCGTTCTGAAAGTACCGCGTTATAGGAAGGCTGTCGCATTTTCAGCTCCGCGTTATATGGAAACCGCGTTCTGAGAGTACCGCGTTATAGGAAAGTTGACTGTATTAACAAGATAAGGAAACATGTATTAAGTTATAAAAGAAGTTTGGCCTGAGAAATTACCACCCCTCAGAAAATGAGTTTAAAAATGTTCCACTGTTGTAAACGGCTAAAGATCTATACGTATCTTAGGACTAAACCCAAATATTTCCAGTTCAAAATTTAGTATGGAAAAACTTAATTTTGTGGTTTCTATGGTTACTTATGGAAAAAATGGGAATAATTAGTTAACTTATATAGTTAGAGTATAAAATTCGTGTTATTTAGAGATTATAAGATTTGAAACATTCTTGTTGTTAAAAAATCAGAAATAAAATTTTGTTTCCCTCTTTGTAATTCGATCTGGGGACATACTGCATACTTTTTAAATGATAGAAATTAATTTTTAGGAAATCAACATGGGACAAAGAGCTTCTGATACAAGAGGAATTACTTTTGAAGATGTCCGAATCCCCGAAGAAAACGTTTTAATCGGTGAAGGATCTGGATTTAAAATTGCCATGATGACGTTTGATAAAACCAGACCTCCAGTAAAAAACAAAAAATATTGATTGAATTAAATTATTATGTTAAATTATATTTTAGGTTGCCGCCGGTGCTGTTGGATTAGCAAAACGTTGTCTGGATGAAGCAACACGTTACGCATTAGAACGTAAAGCATTTGGCGTCCCAATTGCGGCCCATCAAGCCGTTTCATTTCTTTTGGCCGACATGGCAATCGGAGTTGACACCGCGAGATTGAGCTATCAAAAAGCCGCTTGGGAAACCGATAACGGAATCAAAAACACATTACAAGCATCGATCGCTAAATGTTACGCCGCGGATGTTGCGAACAAATGCGCCACAGATGCAGTCCAAGTGTTCGGAGGAAACGGATTTAACAGCGAATATCCCGTCGAAAAATTAATGCGGGATGCTAAAATTTACCAAATTTACGAAGGAACGGCCCAAATTCAAAGACTTATCGTGTCTAGGGAAATTATTGGGAGAGCGAAACAACAATTGAGTTAATTTTGATTAAAAGAAAAGGATTTATATTTAGATGAGGTTTATATTTTTTTAAATGAATTTTTCGATGTATTTACAAATTAAAAATTGATTGAATTATTAAAATCGTAATTCAATGTGATGTTAAAAATAAAACGAATAAATTTTATTTTTACTCATTTACTTTCAAAACTTTCGTTTTCGTTCTTCATCTTGACCTAGAACTTTATGGCGGGCGTTTTCAAACGGTCGCGTTAACGCATGCGCTTTAAGCCGATTCGGTGGAGTCAAAGGAGGAACCGTAATCGTTTGATTTTTGTGATTATTTTCGTTTGAATTTGAGTTTAAAAAAAATTAATTCGGGGTAACGATGAGCACGAGGTACCACTGAATCGATTGTATAATTGTTACGCCATTAATAAAACGTCCCGCTACCGATGACCTACTTTAAAATGTGAAAGTTATTCGAACGTTGCGACTGACAAACGTTCGCTATAAACGAAAAAACTGTTATGATAATTAATAGGGGGAGTTTTGATGACGTTTGATGTAAATATTCGGCGAAAATTCGAGATGTTTAAAAATTAAGAACCTGCTCTGTAAGATTTATGAATACGGTTGCTGATTTGATCGAATGGTGATGTCTGTCTGGATGCAAAGTGTAACCGAAGTGGCCTACAGACCTACATTTATAGTACGTTCGATTTTTCTTTCGCTTAAAAGGGATAAGTTATAGTGAAAAATTAGTGGTGCGGTCGAAGGTTCGAGCTTTTGTAAAGCTCGCGGACAAAGTTAAGTCGAGTATCATCGCGTTCGCGACCTGTAAAAACGGATAAACAATGCACGAAGAGGCTACGAGTATGATGAGCGTACCCTGCTCTGTTGCCGCATCTACTAGCCATAACCAAAACGGTTCACCGCCTCTCGTCTCTATCGTTACGAACGACGTCGATTTGGAGGTTACAACCGACGAAAACGTCGACGAATTAGACGTCCAACCCTTTCAAACCACCACATCAGGTAACAACAAAAAAATCACCCAACATTTATAGGTTATGAAAAGATCAAAACAACCAAATAAAAAACCAAATGACGACACAACGACGCAAACTTCATTTTTTTTCTATTTCTAACTTGTCAAATGATTCACGATCGTCTTTTATTTTTTTTTTAATTTTTTGTTTTGAAAACGAAAACGGAATAACATTTCACTTCTTCGAGTCTGAATTCCCCTTCTTTGGTTTTATAATCGAGTACACGGCAACGTAGTGACTTTTCCTTAAGCGAGAGTTGATGTAGGTTAGGTTGCTGTCGACGAAGAAGTAGGAGAAAGAGACGAAAGAGTAAGAGGGAAAGTACGAGTTTAATCTAACCCTAATTTTGTGAACCCTTATGATTTAAATGATTCCGATCGGTGGTAAATGATGTGGTATGAATTCCTTGACCCATTGCCGGTCTATTTCTAGTGCATCTAGGCTACCCTAAGCAATAGCGCGATCTATTATAGGCCAAGTTCAAGTGCAGGTGCAGCAGTAGCAGAACGGCACGACTCTTATTATTGACCGGGGGTGCGCATGCGTCCTTTCGTGCCATTGCCTACCGCCACTATAAATGACTTGAATTTTAACCTATAAGTATTTTAACCCTGAATCTTAGATCTTCCGTGTTCGACGTTATTAACCTTGGATTATTCATACGCCAACTCCCAATCTGTATCAAAATATTTCATAAAATTTTTCTAAATTTACGTTTGTGACTAGGGTAAAAAAGCCAATAGTCGATCACTTAACCCTTTCGCTGCTACTATCTCTCTGAGCGACCTCAGACCTGGTTGCGGCTATTTTTTAACTATTATTTAATATCAAATGATTAATATTACTTTACTTTGTACGATGAACTTTATTTATTAAATTAATTCTACAATTGTTTCGAGGATCCAGTCCTCATCTTCTGGAGTACCTACAAAGAGCATCAACTAAAAATTTTTTCGTAATTTTCACTTACATAAATAACATTAATGAAATATCGTATTTCTAGGTTAAGTCGATTCATCCTTAATAATCTATTGAAATAAACTATGTTAAACTTATTACTTACGTCAATTATGAGTATACAGGGTGTTCCCGTGACTCGGGGCATAAAATTAACCACATATACTAGAGCAAAAATGATGATGATTCGTGAAAAAAAATTATTATAAAAGTCTTCAAATGGCCAAGATATGGGCCATCAAAGTTCAGAAATTTTAACACATTTTTCTAAATATTTTCAAAACCATTAATGGTAGAGGGTTGAAATTTGGTACAGAGTAAACAAACATCATGCAAAATCATTGAACCAATTTTGACTTTGGCCGGATGACGGCAACCATGTTATACAGGGTGTTCCTAAAATTTGTTTGCTCAGAACTTTTTTGTTTGTTCGTAACCCTACATTTATTTTTGTAGTTTTTAATAGAAAATTTATTTTCGAAACTTTTTTCACTCTTTGAAAATTTTGATAACATTGACTGTTTTCGAGTTATACGCGAAACTGTTAAGCTTTGATTTCAATCGTAACAAATAAAACATATTCCGCAAGATCTGAGAAGGCGATGACAATTGAAAAACGAACTGATCTAATAACCATTATTTGCATAAATTTCTCAGTGTAGATTTAGTTAAATCCAGTGTTAATTTATTTTAATTGAATAAAAGAATGTAATTTCCAAAACAATAAATTTAATTTTCGCGGTAACAACAAACAAGAACATAATAAAAATTCTAACAAAAATATGAACAAGAACAATAAAATTATAAACAAATGGTAATAAATAAAACAGAACAAAAAAAAATACTAAAGCAGATGTTCAAAAACACTCCCGCCGGCTTCAATGCACGCCTGATATCGCCGTCTTAAATTAAAGCGCACTCTGCTGAGGACGTTGATTTCAGTTCGAAGTTGATCAAATGAATCAACAATTCGTAACCTCAGTTGATCAACTGAAGTTATTTCAACGCAGTACACAAGCGATTTAATGCGTCCCCATAAATAAAAATCTAGAGGTGTAAGATCCGGCGATCGGGGGGGCCAACTTATCGGTGCATCCACTCCTCGTCCAATCCACCGTTCCGGAAACCGTTCACATAGAAATTCTTGGACAGCATGTGTACTATGCGCAGGAGCACCATCATGCATATACCACATTTCTTGTCTTGTGTTTAAAGGAACGTCATCTAAAAAATCATTTAATTGCTCTAAATGTCCCCTGTATGTATGGCCATCCAGCCTTGACGGCAAGAAAACGGGTCCTATAATGACATCGCCCACAATGCCAGTCCAAACGTTAAGAGAAAACCTCCATTGCGATTTCCAAGCTTTCTTAAATCTTGGATTTTCGTCCGCCCAACTATGTGAATTTCTCAAATTGATGATTCCATCTTTAGAAAATGTCGATTCATCTGCAAAAAGTATTTTTTCTAAAAATTGATCATCAATTTGGATTTTGTGCTGCATTATTTGACAATATTGCAGTCGTAGTGGGTAATCAGCCTGTCGAACTTCCTGAACTTTATAACTATGATATGGATAAAGCTGTTGCTCGTGAAGAACACGCCAGATAGTTGTTTTTGACGTTAAAAAATGCCTCGCCATATCCAAAGTACTAGCTGTAGGATTTTCTTGTACGTAGTCTAGAATATCTTCTTCTAGTTCGGTTGTTCGGACTGATCTGACTTTACCGTTGTTACTAAAATTCGGCTTAAACGTCCCATTTTCCCTTAAACGGGTTTCAATTCTTAAAAATGTTTTTCGATTGGGCGCTCTGCGGTTCGGAAATTTCTCCCGATAACGGTTAGCGGCTGCTACGGCGTTTCCATGACATTCTCCCAATGTCAAAATCATGTCAGTTTGTTCACTAAATGTGTAATTGTCCATTTTGAACACGCAAAATTAATAAAAACTTCATTAACAAACAACTTTATGTTTAAACTACATAAGCAAGTTGACGGCTCAATTTGTTTTTTTTTTAATTGCCATGGCCAACTTTTTCGAAAATTATTGTGTTTAGTGTTACCATTGAAATCGAAGCTTAATATTTTCGCGTTTAACTCGCAAACGGTTAATGTTATCAAAATTTTCAAAGAGTGAAAAAAGTTTCGAAAATAAATTTTCTATTAAAAAGTACAAAAAAAATGTAGGGTTACGAACAAACAAAAAAGTTCTGAGCAAACAAATTTTAGGAACACCTGTATAACATGGTTGCCGTCGTCCGATCAAAGTCAAAATTGGTTCAATGATTTTACATGATGTTTGTTTACTCTGTACCAAATTTCAACCCTCTACCATAAATGGTTTTGAAAATATTTAGAAAAATGTGTTAAAATTTCTGAACTTTGATGGCCCATATCTTGGCCATTTAAAGACTTTTATAATAATTTTTTTCGCGAATCGTCATCATTTTTGCTCTAGTATATGTGGTTAATTTTATGCCCCGAGTCACGGGAACACCCTGTATAAATGATAAAAAAAAACATGTGGTGTATTATATTTTTCTTTCTCATTTGCCCAATAATGATTTGTTTCTACAAATTTTCTGTTTAATATTGTTAGTTCGAGACGTGACAGCGTGTTTATCGATAATCGTAATACTTAGTGGTTGGTAGGTCTGCATTGGTTGGTGACATTGGTTTATAAATGTTGGGAGTTGAATCTATTTAAATTTAAAAACAAGTTATTATTCTTTCATCTATCTTATACAGTAGAACCCCTCATATCCGTCACCCATGGGACCGGAGCATGGTCGGTTACCAAAAAAGGTCGGATAATCCGAGGAACAACAAAAATGAACAAGACAAACATAAACGAGTACATATATTTAATTATGTATACAAATCCATGTATGTACATGTAAATTTATTTAAAAAAATCAGTTATATTTTTTTGTTTTAATCTACCAAATCTTGCTTTAGCTGCGATATCTTTCCACTTTTTAATGCACAGCACATCCATCGGTGTTGCTTCTGGATGTTGCTCGACGTATTTCAAAAGCCAATCTCGAAAGCCTCTGTAGCTGTCGTATGACTGATATTTTCAGGTTCTTCTTTTTCATCATCCGTTTCATCTTCCTCTGTTTCAACTTTAAAAACTGCGGATACGATTTGTTCGTCGTTCAGATCCTCGTTAGTGACTTCAACTATGTCCCCTCCCAATAGCCACTCTTCTATATCCGCTGCTTGGATTCGGGCATCGATGGTCTGTAAATCTTGTAGAATTTCTGCTTCATCTGTATTTAAAGTTTCAGACTCATTAGAGATTGCGCTCTCACCTTCAATAATACTTGGCCATAGTTTTCTCCAAGATTTTTGTAGAGTGGTGTGATTGAGTTCGTCCCAGGCTTGTGCGGCAATGTAAATGGCATCTTTTATATTAAAAGTCTTCATTGCCTCAAATAGGTTACTGCCTCCTTCCGTTTGCTCTAATAAGAAGCTGACATATTTTCGCCTGTATCTTTTCTTCAACCACTCAATAACCCCTTGATCCATAGGTTGGATTAAAGGTGTCACACGAGGAGGTAGAAACATAGCTTTGATGTTTCCTATTGTTAGTTCGTTTTCCGAAGGATGACTGGGAGCATTGTCAAGAATCAAGACTGCATTGAGTGGTAGATTTTTCATTTTCAAGTGTTTTTTTACATCTGGTACAAACTCTTCAAAAAACCACTGTTTAAACAAAGAACTGTCCATCCAAGCAGATTTTTGATTTTTATAATAAACAGGCAATGATGCCATGTTCACATGTTTGAACGCTCTGGGCTTTTTAGATTTTCCAATGACAAACAATGGCATTTTATGGTTTCCACTTGCATTACTACAAGTTGCAAAAGTTAGTCTATCCTTGGATAATTTTGTCCCTGTTACTTTTTCATTTTTTGCAGCAAGAGTTTTTTGTGGGAGCATCTTGTAGTTTAACCCTGACTCATCCGGATGCATATTGTTTTCTTTAATAAAAACTTCAAATTTCTTCACGAACTCTTTGGTTGCGTCATCATCAGCTGATAGCTTTTCTCCAGAAATAACAACGTGACGTATACCATGGCGACGTTTCCATCGGTGAAGCCAACCTTCACTTGCACTGAAATTTTCCCCTTCCTCTCCTACTATTGTTTTATGTAAAATCGCTGCCTTCTCTTTAATTATAGGACCTGACAAAGGAGTTCCTTTGCGTCTTTCTTGGCAAAACCATATCCAGAGAGCATCATCTAAAACATCAAATTTAGGCTTTTTAAGCATCTTTCTATTTTTTAAACCCTCCTCCCCTTCCACTGTCATAGAGTAAGATTCGATATTCTTTCTGTTTTTCCTCCAGTCTTTAATAGTTGTGACTCCTATTCCTA
Source organism: Onthophagus sagittarius (assembly GCA_036711965.1). Lineage (NCBI taxonomy): Eukaryota > Metazoa > Arthropoda > Insecta > Coleoptera > Scarabaeidae > Onthophagus > Onthophagus sagittarius. The sequence continues at coordinate 10,946,411 of JASERS010000003.1, forward strand.
ATTCAGAAGATAATTTTTGAACTGACTCGCCATTGTCTAGCCTCTGAATAACTTCCAATTTCTTCTGTAGTGTACATACAATACGTTTTCGTTTTTGTTGGGTAGCCATAATCACTTTTACTATAACAATTGTAAATATGCATACAATTGATATTCACAATGATGAACACAGTTGCGCAACCCTTGGCAAACATCAAGATTGAGCGAATCAAGTAATTCCCCGACGGAAAGTCGGGTCTCTTGGGATTCACAAAAACGTACATTAGAGCATTTGAACAAAATTGGGAGTAGGGAGGGGTGACGGATATCCCGAGGAGTCGGATATCCCGAGGTCGGATATGAGGGGTTCTACTGTACTATTGTTAATTTTCAAAATTATATCTTGGGCTATATTCTGTTACATTTTACATTTGTTACTGTGAATAAATAATCCAATCGAGTAAAAACATTAACAACAATTTAGAACTTTTTTAAAAAACTGAAAATAGACAATAAACACAGCAAGTTATCAAGAAATGGCTTTCAGTCAGAAATTTTAATTTTTGTCTCGGTATTTGGTTTTGGGTGGGGTGAACGGATTTTTTAGGGATTGGTATATAGGTCTGTTGTTAGTATAAAGTTGTTCGTTTAAGCAGGTTTTTTCTGGGTTATTGTTTATGAATTTGGCTATTTCATATCCTTCCAACAGTTCCATAAGGTAACCTTTATTGACGTTGTGTATGATAGTGGCGTCTTTACTTTCATCAAATTGGTGGTCTTTGTTGAAGATCAAATGCTTGCCAAAGTTTGAGTTGTCTTTGGTTTTGTGCTCCCTTATGCGTGTTTTTAAGGCTCTCCCCGTCTCGCCTATGTAAGTAGCTGCGCAGGTGGCACATTGTAATTTATAAACTCCATTCTTCTCAAGAGTGTTGATTGGTAATTTATTATTGTTTAGTATGTTTGAGATACTATGTTTGGTTTTAAAGGTGATTTGTATATTGTTGTTTCTGAATATATTTTTGATCTTTGTTGCTATGGTGCCTGGGTATTGTATTGCTTTACAAAACTTGGGTTGTTCTTTTTGTTGGTTTAGCGATAAAGTGGTTATTGCATTATTCTGTGTTTTTTGTTTGTGTTTATCAATCATCTTTTCAACAATAATTTCTGGAAATTGGTTGTTGTTAGTAATTTGTTTGATAATGTTTAATTCTTGTTTTAGGTTATCTTGATCAAGCATACACCTTGATCAAGATATTAAGATTAAAGGCTCTGTTCAAATGTGAATTTATTGCTGCGAATTTATGCTCATTACAATGAAAAGAATTAAACGGTATAATGGCATCCGTTTGAGTGGGTTTTCTGTAAATTTTGTATTTTAATTCATTTTCGGATTTATAAATTGTAAGGTCCAAAAAGTTAATTGAATTATCTTTTTCTATTTCTGATGTAAATTGTATTTTGGGATGTAAAGAGTTGAGGTATAGTTGTATTTTGTTAACTGAGTCTTTATCTTCGGTATTGAGTATAATTAGGACGTCATCAACATACCTTTTCCAAAAGATTATTTTGTCATAGTGGGGGTTTTTGTCGTTCATTATTAGTTCATTTTCTAGCTTATTTAGAAATATGTCTGCAATGAGACCGCTAAGAGGTGAGCCCATTGGTAAACCCTCTTTGTATGTATAAATTTTTCTATTGAAAGTACAAAAGTTTTGTTCTATGCATAGTTTAAATAAGTGATGTATTTATTTCCCTTTGGTCCTTTAAGTTTTGTTCAAGTATGTCTTTTATTATTTCTAAGGTCTCGATAGTTGGAATGTTAGTATAAAGGTTAGTGACGTCGTACGAAGCCATAATGAATTCTTTAGGTAAGGGAGTTGTTTCCAGTTCGGATATAAGTTTATCTCTGTTTTTAATTGTGTGTGTGGGTATAAAATTAATATATTCTTTCATGAAATTAACTATAAATTTACTTATCCTGTAGGTGCTGGAGTCGATCGATGTGATAATGGGTCTTATAGGATGGTTGTCTTTGTGTAATTTGATATTCAATTTTTAAAAGTAGTCTTTATTCATTATAATCACGTTTTTTAATAAGAAATAAATAAAAAAACACAAAAATAACAAAACTGTTTGTTTAACAGTAAATATATACCCAAGCAGTTTATTGTAATTTTGCAAAAACGCATGCATGTTATGATTGAAATAAAATAACAACTAACCTTTCAAAATATACAGGGTGTCTCATGTAACTGGTTCATTAGAACTTTTTTGGGTTGCACTATTCGTAGAGGCTTGAAATTTTGGTAAGATGGGTTGTTTATTCCGTTCTATTAATCTAAAATATTTTCAAAATGGCCACTACTTCCGATCTACCGGAAGTAGACTTCAACTTCGTTATTTAGAGGGTTACTCTATTGCATAATTTATTTTATAATTTGAAAAAAATTTTTTTGTGATAAATGTGCATAGAAATAAGACACCTATGAGTTTTTTTTTCAAAATTTGTATTTGTAGAGAAAAAAAAAATGTGTTCCCAAATGGGCACATTGTGGGCTCAAAGTACATTTTTTTTTACATGGTGTGAAATGACTTGAAGCAATTATTTACTTTATTTAAACACAAATGTATTCCACATTTTTCGCACATTGTTCTGGATTTACCCTTGCAGTTAGGTTTTTTGCATCTTTCTCGGTTTTCTGTCTGTAAAGGCCAATGTCCAGTATTATCCAATATTATGTTTCTTGTTGGACGTGCTTCCAAACATTTTCTTTTAGGTGTGAAAGGAATGGGCGAGTCGATGGGCGTATTGGCGCCACTAGTGTTAGGTCGGCCTCTCTTTTTTGCCTTTATTTTTCCCACTAGACATAGATCTTGTGCTAGTATTGTTTTGAATTCCAATAGAGAAACCTTCTCATTCTTGTTTAGTTGTTTATTGATTCTTCTTGAAAGTAACCATGAATTTACTACCACAACGTCAAGCATGTGGCAAAATATGCGCATATACCATTTCCTGTAAATCTACCCCTCCCATGTGCATGTTGTAGATTGAAACAATGTCGGGACGATCAATTTCTTTCTTGCAGTTCTCCGACTTGAAAAAACGCTTTACTTTGGTAAGTGGAAATGTACCAGAGAATGTAGAAACTAATGTAACTAATCGATTATCATACCACTGCACAACATGAACATCTACTCCAGCAACATTTGCAGTTTTCTCAATGTGTGAGCCTCGTCCCTTTTTTTTCATTTCTTTTTCACTAACCATTTTTAGGCATTTCAGCCGATTAGATCTTATTGTTGCCACACTTTGTATGCCTAATTTTCCCAGATAGGATAACAAATTTATACCAGAAAAATAATTGTCATGGTAAACCTTATGATTTTTGTCTCTCGCAATTGGTCTACATAAACGGACGATGATATTGCTAGCAGCTCCAAGATTTGGTTCCCCTGGCAATAGATTTTTGTCAGCTTTACTATTGCAAAGCTCAAAATTTGTACTGAAGCCACTTACTCCTGATAACACATACATTTTGTAATCCCATTTGTGTGGCTTTTTGGGATTATATGTCTTTAAAGATGTTCTTCCCTTGAATGGAATAATTTGTTCATTACAGGATAAATTTTCCTCAAAAGGGATTTTTTGGCAGGATTTCTTTATTTGATTCAATACCGGCATAATTTTATGTGTGCTTCCAGTGGCTAAGGTATTATCTGAGAAATGCAAAAAACGTTTCAGCTCCTCAAATCTATTGAGAGGCATGATATCTGCTATTTGTGGTGTTCTAGTATAGGCCGACCAGTACCTACGCGTTGAGTGCTGCCTTATCAAAGACATCCATATAACTATCCCCAAAAACTGCTCAATTTCTTTAGCATCAGTTCTCAAAGGCCTGTCAGGTCTTCTTTGTGTGCTGTACAAACATGTTTGCTCAACCACCATAGATATAAAATCATCAGACATAAAGAATTTGAATAGACTATATGCACCTTGTAATTCTAAAATATATTCTGGAAGATCGCATTCTCCAAAAAACTTATTACCCTGTGGATCTCTATTAGTTTTTGAAGATTTCCAAGTAACATTTTCAACATTTGAAAAGAAAAATCTCGTATTTGGGGGAAGATCAAATAACTGCGTCAAAGGTATGTCGTCTGGGTCCTCAATATCCTGGGATTCAATCTCGTCATCATCTAAGTCGTGAGGAACCTGTACTTCCACTGCAGAGAAAAATATGCATATGAACATCAAGACCAAACTATTTTTACTGGCATAAAATTTACCTTCATCATCATCTGATAGCTCAGAATCCTCGCTATCTGAAGGAATATCTCGAATTGCATCAACTTGAACTTTTTTTCTTCCATAAAAAGCGCTTGGTCTAATTGTTGGAAAATCGCCCGGAAAATCCATTGTGGATCGTCTGTGTGTAGAAATAAGAAATAATTGCACACTTTAACTTTTTGAGCATAATGTTCCCAAATGGGAACAAACAAGTTATGATCTGCTGCAAAAAAAGGAACGAACGAAATATATCGAATAATGCATTATTCTACTCCTAACACTTGAAACTAAGTATAAAAAATACATACTTACCAGAAAATAACCCTAGAAACTAGATTTGATCTTCTAAAATCAATCAAAATGATCAAGTGGCCATTGATTCGACGCGAATTGTATATAAATGCAACACACCAACACAAACACCACCTCTCGGACAAAAAATTTATGAAAGGTAGAAAACTATACTAGATATTCATAATGTATCTATCAGTTTCGCCGCTTAATACAACATATGGCCACTTTATTGGCTTAGAATGTTGTGTTCCCGAAAGGGAACATTATGCAATAGAGGGTTAAATGGAATGCTATAGTTTTTATTACACCATTCGATTACACGTAAGAAAATATGTTGACTTTGATAACAGTTGTTGGTACCTACCTTTTTCTGTTTTCGAGTTATTTTGATTTTAAGTGTTTTTTGTCAAATATCACCATGCTCTTTACAAGCCCATATCTCAGCCAACGTTAATTTAAAAACGTTTTGCATTGGTACAATAACTCTTCATATGCTGTTAAATGGATTGTCACTTGTTGTATCAGTATATCTTATACAGGCTGGTCAAAAATTGAGTTACCGTTTCTCTGTATTCAATTGCGTGAAAGTCGAAAATTTTAAATGGAACGCCCCGTATTTTCATACGCTATCAGAAAGGGAATTTAATTCACTACAAATTATCTATAAATATTCCTGTACTTATTTATTACAGTTTTCTTGCTATTGAGGAATTTATCAAAATCATTCGTAAAATGCTAGAAACCGTTTTTTGTTTAATTTATTTAAATTATTATTAGTATTATTTCTACAATGAACTGTGATTGAATAAACTTTAGATTGCTAGCTGTAATTTACCAAAAATAACCAAAAGAAAACCGAACAAATGAAACAATGAAAAATAACAATTTAATGACAAAAATTAAAATCAATAACATAAAAGAATGAAAAACTTACTTAAAGTTATAAAAATAATTGATGGGAATTTAATTCTCTACTAACTATTTAGATACATTCCTGTGCCTATTTGTTGTAGTTGCCCTCATATTTGGAAATTAATGGACGCATGCAATGCTGAAAAGCTTCTTGTTTTTACGTTAGACAGCTATTTTGACAACTTTTCATCCATATTTATGTTATTGTTATCATTATTTAGTTGTGTCATCACTTACTGCTGTTAATGTCTTTGAATATCATGGCGAATTATTCCAACGCCAACATTTTAAATTCGTCTTATATTCATGGCGGATGTAATAAAGTTTTGGATAGGATCTGCTTCTTAGTTTTGGAAAGATCAAAATAACAAAAACCCATACATTTCTATCACCAGCAGCTTAAGATAATGGAATAAATGTTTTGACATATTTTATTGCATTACCAAATTCTTTGGAAAGAGGTGCTTCGGTCGATTTAGATGAATAATATTTTACAAGGAAGTACCGTAAATAAATAAACTGAACTCTCTAGGAACATCTTGCCCATCATTGCGTCGAATATTACGCCATGTTATTGTTTTCATTGTTTCACTTATGCGTTCTTCTGCTGGTTATTTTTGGCAAATAAAAGCTAACAAACTAAAGTTTATTCAATCGCGGATCATTCTAGAAATAATACCAATGATAATTTAAATAAATTAAACGATAAACTGTCAAAATGTCATAGCCTTCCAATAAAAACACGAACGGGTTCCAGCATTTTGTGTAGGATTTTGATGAAATGCTCAATATGAAGAAAACTATAGTAAATAGCTATAGCAATGTTTATAGATAATTTGTAGAGAATTAAATTCCTGTTTAGATAGGCTAAAAAGATATGGGGCGTTCCATTTAAAATTTTCGACTTTCACGCAATTGAATACAGAGAAACGGTAACTCCATTTTTGACCAGCCTGTATAAGACATACTGATACAACAAGTAACAGTCTATTTAGCAGCATATGACGAGTTATTGTACCAATGTAAAACGCTTTTGAATTAACATTGGCTGAGATATGGGCTTGTAAAGAGCATGGTGATATTTGCCAAAAAACACTTAAAATCAAAATAGCTCGAAAACAAAAAACGGTAGGTACCAACAATTGTCATCAAAGTCAACATATTTTCTTACGTATAATTGAATGGAGTAATAAAATCTATAGCATTCCATTTAAAATAACGAAGTTGAGGTCTACTTCCGGTAGACCGGAAGTGGTGACCATCTTGAAAATATTTTAGATTAATAGATCGGAATGAAGAACCCATTTTACCAAAATTTCAAGTCTCTACGAATAGTATAACACAAAAAAGTTCTAATGAACCAGTTACGTGAGACACCCTGTATACAGGGTGTCTCAAAGGTGTCTCAAAATGGCCACTACTTCCGATCTACCGGAAGTAGACCTTAACTTCGTTATTTTAAATGTAATGCCATGATTTTTATTACACCATTCGATTATACGTAAGAAAATATGTTGACTTTGATAACAGTTATTGGTACCTAGCGTTTTTCGTTTTCGAGTTATTTTGATTTGAAGTGCTATTTGGCAAATATCACCATGCTGTTTAAAAGCACATATCTCAGCCAACGTTAATTCAAAAACGTTTTTTATTGGTACAATAACTCGTCATATGCTGTCAAATCGATTGTCACTTGTTATATCAGTGTACCCTATATAGCGTGGTCAAAAATTGAATTACTATTTCGCTGTATTCAATTGCGAAAAAGTCGAAAATTTTAAATGGAACGCCCCATATCTTTTTGGCCTATCAAAATGGGAATTTAATTCTCTACAAATTATCTATAAACATTGCTATACCTATTTATTATAGTTTTCTTCATATTAAGTATTTTATCAAAATCCTACACAAAATGCTGGAACCCGTTCCTGTTTTTATTAGAAGGCTATGACATTTTGACAGTTTATCATTTAGTTTATTTAAATTATCATTGGTATTATTTCTAGAATGATCTGCGAATGAATAAACTTTAGTTTGTTAGCTTTTATTTGCCAAAAATTACCAACAGAAGAACGTATAAATGAAACAATGAAAAACAATAATATGGTGTTATTACACCATATTCGACGTAATACACCATATTCGACGTAATGATGGGCGAGATATTCCTAGAGAGTTCAATTTATTTACTTACGGTGCTTTCTTCGAAAATATTATTCATCTAAATCGACCGAAGCACCTCATATCGAAGAATTTTGGAAAGCAATAAAATATGACAAAACATTTATTCTATTATCTTAAGCTGCTGATGATAGAACTTTATGGTTTCTTGTTACTTTGATCTTTCCAAAACTAAGAAGCAGATCCTATCCAAAACTTTATTACATCCTTCGTGAATATAAGACGAATTTAAAATGTTGGTGTTGGAATAATTCGCCATGATATTCAAAGACATTAACAGAAGTAAGTGATGACACAACTAAGTAATGACAACAATAACATAAATATGGATGAAAAGCTGACAAAACTCCATGGCTTTCTAACATAAAACCAGAAGCTTTCCAGCATTGCATGCGTCCATAAATTTTCAGATATGAGGGCAACTACAGCAAATAGGCACAGGAAAGTATCTAAAGTTCTGAAAATTCAGAATTGCGTCGACGGAGAATTAATACTAGAAATTTCAAGTCTTCTAGAAGCAGTACTGACTCTTTTCAAAGTATTTCAAGCATTCTAGAAGCAGCATCAAGTTTTCCGGAAGTATATCAAGTGTTTTGGAAACAATATCAGGTGTTCTAGAAGCAGTATCTAATCTTCTGGAATCAATAAAAGCCTTAAAAGCATTTTGTCTTCTGAAAGCATTTTCGGTCTTTTACAGCCAATATAAAATCGTCCAGAAGCAGTTTAAGTCTTCTGAAAGCATTTCAACTTTTCGGAAAGCAGTATAAAATCTCTCTCCTAGAAGCAGCATCGAGTCTTTCAGAGGCAGTATAAAGTGTTCTAGGAGCAGTTTAAGTCTTCTTAAAGCATTTCAAGTCTTGAGGTTTCTAGAACTAGTATCAAGTGTTCTAGGGACAGTATCACGCTTTCTCGACGAAACATTTTAACACTGAACATATATCACAACCTTTAAAACCAATAACAAGTTTTCCAAAGGCAGTATTTAGTCTTCTGAAAGCATTCCAACTTTTCTGGACGTAGTTTCAAGTCTCCTAGAAGCCATATTAAGATTTGTGGCAGTATCAAGTTTTCTGGAAGCGTTTCAAGTCCTTTGGAAGTTGTATCAAATCTTCCAGAGAACCATTAACAATTTCCTCGATGGATCCTCCTTCGTATGGATCCTCGAGCACCTAGATAACCAACGATATTAGGCGATTATGCATATGGTGTTGTGTATCCTTTACAATTTTGTATGTGATCCCAGATCATCCACATATACAGTGCCTATGTCTGATTCCACTACTCTCTTTACTTCTTGCAAGCTTCAGCTGCAATCTCAATTTCAACCACAGCTTCAGCTGTAACCTCAACTTCATCTTCAGCCTCAGTTTCAACTTTAACCTCAACTTAAAAAAAATCGAACCAATCGAGTCACGCCGGATCCCGACAAAACCAAAGTTGTTCACAATCACGCTCGTTCACGTGAGTGTTATAGAAATTGATGCCCGCTCACGGTGGGTCATGATGGATCATGGAACGTGACTTACGTAATTTGCACATCTTTAGTAGGAAATGCGGGCTGTCGGCGCCGCACAGTGGTCCGAAACCGCTAAAAACCCGATCGAAAATCAATACAATTTTTTTTTTTTTTTTGAGATGCTAGAACAATAGCAAATGAAAAAAGAAGATTTCCTGGCACCGTCGATAAAATAACGACGCAGACCTTTCAAAACAAAAAATGACAAATTCATCAAAAAAATTTACAGGACTGCAAAGCTACGATTTTCTTTCGAAAAATCTTAGTTTCCTCACTTGTACTGTAGTATACTATTCATCATGTTCATCATCATCATTTTGTCATATTGATGTATCGGTAAATACTTGATCGAAATGGAGATATTTTTAATAATTTCAAAATATTTTGAATATTGACGTGATCTTCAACTAATTGAAACCGAAAGTTGAAATAAAAATACGTCCATCAAAAAGGACAAAAATCCGAGTTGTATTCCAATAAATACTTTGAGCAATAATTTTATAAGTTATCTAACATGTTTTATAAAAGATAATTTAATTTTCATAGATTAAGTACAATTACTAAACAATAATTGATGTTTGGCTGGATGCAAAGTGTAACTGAAGTGGCAATAACTGAACAGGGAAGTAGATTTTTGTAAAGAATATGTTTCATATAATGTTAAATAATTAGACAAAATGGTGATATTTGTAATAAATTCAAAATATTTTTTACATTAACATCGTTCCTGAAGATGATCTTCAACTAATCGAAACCGCTGGAACTTAGGTAAAAAACCGAGTTTTATTTGATTAAACATTTTAAGCAAAAATTATAAAAGTTATCTAAGCCGTTTTATAATAGATAAAAGATAATGTGATTTCTCGTGGATTAAATGCATTTACCAAACAATAATTGGCGCAAACGCGTGTTTTGATAGTTATAACAGTTTACACGATAACAAGAGCCATAATATATTATAGCCGATCCCGCCTCCTGCAAAATCTATCGCCGATAAACGTCCATGTGTATCGTACGAGTCGAGTTTGCGTGGTTGTTTACGCTGTGCTCCACGTGTGGGCAATTGAAATAATTTGGCGCACGTATTGATATTCTTGGGCCAGGTTCGTTGGTAATTAACGATCAAAATAACTCTGGGACATTGGTAATTATACACATCTAGATTTACATATTCATATTTTATCACGATATAGCGGAAGTAATCTTTATTTAGAAATAAAATAATTTCATGATTGATTTATGGTTATCATAACTATTTGATATAATTTTGAAAACACGAATGTATAAAATATTTAGCGAACAACGAGCGAATTGTTCGTTTATTTAGTCGTTTTGATTAACTAATGCATATCGTGTTATTTAAAGAATGACGTTGAAGAGTTTCCTTTTCTAGTTTATCATCCTGTGGGGAAATAGCAGTTTTTCTTATTTCTTTACTGTTTCTTTAGTGTCATAATTTAATAATTTAAAAAAGAAGAATAATGACTTAGCTGTATAATTTTATTTAAGACTAACAAGATATATAAGGGAATATGGGCTAATGTATAAAGTCATATGCTACAATGCCAAAGATGCAATGAAAAAACTTTGTTTGCTGATGGTTTGTTGATTAAGACCGAAGCTTTGAAGGAAGCTATAGAGAGCTGCAATACTTACAGAAATTGTTTGTTATTATACTTTTGATCTCACCCATTCTCTTCCCAATTTCTGACTCCAGCTTCTATCATCTACCCATAAATGGCTTATTAAAGTAGTAAAAATATCAGTGTGTGTAGTAAGTAAAGCATAAGAATACCAAAAATTCCTAGGTCTAGTATTAGTTATACTATTAGTTCTAAAAGAATTTACGACAATCAAGCACTGGATGGCAATTAAAACTAGAACTAACACTAGACGTAGTACTAGAAAGATTTAGATGTTTGGTTATTATTTTTACTGAACATCGTGTTTGTTATCAAATGATTAATATTACTTTACTTTGTACGATGAACTTTATTTATTAAATTAACTCTACAATTGTTTCGAGGATCCAGTCCTCATCTTCTGGAGTACCTACAAAGAGCATCAACTAAAAATTTTTTCGTAATTTCCACTTAAATAACATTAATGAAATATCGTATTTCTAGGTTAAGTCAATTCATCCTTAATAATCTATTGAAATTAACTATGTTAAACTTATTACTTACGTCAATTATGAGTATATAAATGATAAAAACATGTGGTGTATTATATTTTTCTCATTTGCCCAATAATGATTTTCTACAAATTTTCTGTTTAATATTGTTAGTTCGAGACGTGGCAGCGTGTTTATCGATAATCGTAATACTTAGTGGTTGGTAGGTCTGCATTGGTTTATAAATGTTGGGAGTTAAATCTATTTAAATTTAAAAACAAGTCATTATTCTTTCATCTATCTTATACTATTGTTAATTTTCAAAATTATATCTTGGGCTATATTCTGTTACATTTTACATTTGTTACTGTGAATAAATAATCCAATCGAGTAAAAACATTAACAACAATTTAGAACTTTTTTAAAAAACTGAAAATAGACAATAAACACAGTAAGTTATCAAGAAATGGCTTTCAGCTAGAAATTTTAATTTTTGCCTCGGTATTTGGTTTTGGGTGGGGTGAACGGATTTTTTAGGGATTGGTATATAGGTCTGTTGTTAGTATAAAGTTGTTCGTTTAAGCAGGTTTTTTCTGGGTTATTGTTTATGAATTTGGCTATTTCATATCCTTCCAACAGTTCCATAAGGTAACCTTTATTGACGTTGTGTATGATAGTGGCGTCTTTACTTTCATCAAATTGGTGGTCTTTGTTGAAGATCAAATGCTTGCCAAAGTTTGAGTTGTCTTTGGTTTTGTGCTCCCTTATGCGTGTTTTCAAGGCTCTCCCCGTCTCGCCTATGTAAGTAGCTGCGCAGGTGGCACATTGCAATTTATAAACTCCATTCTTCTCAAGAGTGTCGATTGGTAATTTATTATTGTTTAGTATGTTTGAGATACTATGTTTGGTTTTAAAGGTGATTTGTATATTGTTGTTTCTGAATATATTTTCGATCTTTGTTGCTATGGTGCCTGGGTATTGTATTGCTTTACATAACTTGGGTTGTTCTTTTTGTTGGTTTAGCGATAAAGTGGTTATTGCATTATTCTGTGTTTTTTCTTTGTGTTTATCAATCATCTTTTCAACAATAATTTCTGGAAATTGGTTGTTGTTAGTAATTTGTTTGATAATGTTTAATTCTTGTTTTAGGTTATCTTGGTCAAGGTGTGTATTAAAGGCTCTGTTCAAATGTGAATTTATTGCTGCGAATTTATGCTCATTACAATGAAAAGAATCAAACGGTATAATGGCATCCGTTTGAGTGGGTTTTCTGTAAATTTTGTATTTTAATTCATTTTCGGATTTATAAATTGTAAGGTGCAAAAAGTTGATTGAATTATCTTTTTCTATTTCTGATGTAAATTGTATTTTGGGATGTAAAGAGTTGAGGTATAGTTGTATTTTGTTAACTGAGTCCTTATCTTCGGTATTGAGTATAATTAGGACGTCATCAACATATCTTTTCCAAAAGATTATTTTGTCATAGTGGGGGTTTTTGTCGTTCATTATTAGTTCATTTTCTAGCTTATTTAGAAATATGTCTGCAATGAGACCACTAAGAGGTGAGCCCATTGGTAAACCCTCTTTGTATGTATAAATTTTTCCATTGAAAGTACAAAAGTTTTGTTCTATGCATAGTTTAAATAAGTGATGTATTGTATTTATTTCCCTTTGTTCCTTTAAGTTTTGTTCAAGTATGTCTTTTATTATTTCTAAGGTCTCGATAGTTGGAATGTTAGTATAAAGGTTAGTGACGTCGTACGAAGCCATAATGAATTCTTTAGGTAAGGGAGTTGTTTCCAGTTCGGATATAAGTTTATCTCTGTTTTTAATTGTGTGTGTGGGGATAAAATTAATATATACCCAGGCACCATAGCAACAAAGATCAAAAATATATTCAGAAACAACAATATACAAATCACCTTTAAAACCAAACATAGTATCTCAAACATACTAAACAATAATAAATTACCAATCGACACTCTTGAGAAGAATGGAGTTTATAAATTGCAATGTGCCACCTGCGCAGCTACTTACATAGGCGAGACGGGGAGAGCCTTAAAAACACGCATAAGGGAGCACAAAACCAAAGACAACTCAAACTTTGGCAAGCATTTGATCTTCAACAAAGACCACCAATTTGATGAAAGTAAAGACGCCACTATCATACACAACGTCAATAAAGGTTACCTTATGGAACTGTTGGAAGGATATGAAATAGCCAAATTCATAAACAATAACCCAGAAAAAACCTGCTTAAACGAACAACTTTATACTAACAACAGACCTATATACCAATCCCTAAAAAATCCGTTCACCCCACCCAAAACCAAATACCGAGACAAAAATTAAAATTTCTGACTGAAAGCCATTTCTTGATAACTTACTGTGTTTATTGTCTATTTTCAGTTTTTTAAAAAAGTTCTAAATTGTTGTTAATGTTTTTACTCGATTGGATTATTTATTCACAGTAACAAATGTAAAATGTAACAGAATATAGCCCAAGATATAATTTTGAAAATTAACAATAGTATAAGATAGATGAAAGAATAATAACTTGTTTTTAAATTTAAATAGATTTAACTCCCAACATTTATAAACCAATGTCACCAACCAATGCAGACCTACCAACCACTAAGTATTACGATTATCGATAAACAGTAGTAATACAGAAGTAATAAGTTTAACATAGTTAATTTCAATAGATTATTAAGGATGAATTGACTTAACATAGAAATACGATATTTCATTAATGTTATTTAAGTGGAAATTACGAACAAATTTTTAGTTGATGCTCTTTGTAGGTACTCCAGAAGATGAGGACTGGATCCTCGAAACAATTGTAGAGTTAATTTAATAAATAAAGTTCATCGTACAAAGTAAAATAATATTAATCATTTGAGAAAGATTTAGGTCTAGTGTTAGTTCTAGTTTTAGTTTGATACGAGTATATAACAGTAGAAGACTGAATAACAACTAAAAATAGAGCCAACACTAACGCTAGAGCTAATCTACAACGAAAAACATTTATATAAATAAAACGAATTTTATGTAGAAATTGTAGACGATGAATATTTTTATTAATTTTCTACCGGTTTCGGGGCTGCCACATCCATCCTCATGAAAATACTTGAATACAAAATTAAAATAAACAAATTAAAATTTACATTTCACCAAACGTGCTTTAAAATAATTTATAATTATAACTAATCTGTACTAAACTTACGTCAATAGTCTTTAGAAATATAAAAAAAACATTTAATTAACATTATTAACAAACTGAAAGTTATATTTCTGGTGTATTGCGAGTTTAATCGCTGAAAATATTTTCTAATATTTGAGACAAGACAAAAAACAAACTAATTCTTTCTGCAAACAACAAATTTAGTAAGGTTAAGTAACATTAATATTTTAGAACGTTAACATTAGAGGATGAAAAAATGAAAAATCTCTGTTCGGAACTTTTAAAGCTTTTTTATTTTGAAACGTGAATTATAAAACACGAGGGATGGGCGATGTAAGATAAGGGCAAAGGGAAGAAAGGAAAAAGTATGAATAAAGGGGTCTGTTCATAGATTGGGTCTGGTCGTTGAGGCATGTGTAATTTTTATGGTTGTTCTTAAATTTGTTTATTTTGTATCCCTCAAGAAGTTCCATTAAGTGACCCTTGTCCAGGTTGTGTAAGAGCTCTATGTTTTTGTTACTATCAAATTCGTGGTCTTTATTGAATAAAGTATAATAATAATTTTAGTAAATATATTTACCAAAATTGGAGTTGCTTTGTATTAAATATTCATTGATTTTGGTGTTCAAATTTTTTCCAGTTTTCCCAATATCAAGTTTGTATATCCCGTTTTTACATGTATGTTAATTGGCTCTTTGTTATTAATCAGTTTTTTGTTGATGGTGTTATTACTTTTGAATGATAGTTTTATGTTGTTCTTCTGAAAAATCTTTTTAATTTTAGTTGATATTGGGCCTGGGTATTAGATGGATCTATATGAGGTGGGTTCTATTCTGTTGGATTGTTGTGTCAAAGTAGTGTTGTTTTTCAGTTGTTGTTTATAGGACTGTTTGTTGATTATCTTTGATTATCTTGTTCAATATCCCGATTGGAAAGTTGTTATCTTTTGTAATTTGTCTTATGATATGCATCTCTGCGTCAAGTTCTTCTGAAATTGTGAGCTCTGATATCTTGTGTTCATGGCAATGAAAACAATCGTACGGTATAATGTCATTCGTCTGAGTGGGTTTTCTGTATATATTAAAACGAAATTGTTGTTTATCCTTTTTGATATTTAAATCAAGGAAGCTGATTTGTTCATCTTTTTCCATTTCTGTTGTGAATTTGATGTTACTATGTAGCTGATTGAGGTAAATATAAAGTTATATGAGAATATCATCAACGTAACGTTTCCAGAAGATTATCTTGCCTCTGTACGGATTTCTATTATTAAGGTTAAATTCAATTTCAAGCTTATCAATAGAAATATTAACCACTATGCCACTAAATGGTGATCCCATAGGGAAAAACATTTAGGTTTAGTCGTACTTCTCTTAAGACGGAACCCAACCCAACCTAGCTTCAGAACTAACACGAGACTTAAAACTAGAAACATTGGAGGTTTCTTAGTTTTCAAGAAAGTTAACAATTAAAAAAAACTCCCTTATTTAGGGAGTGGCGCAGAAACTAGTAGGTAGCACTTGACCAAATTGGGAGTGGCGTAAAAAAAGTGTTGAAAAAAGGCAAATGAAAAAAGCCTAAGGCTTCCCTTATCAGCCTTTGGTAATATTTATTAGTCCTAGCTAGTACCTCTATTTTGTCAAATTCTATTCGGTATTCCTCTGAATGGCCATGTTCCCCAACCGCCAACTTTTGAATCTTTTTCAGCTTCATAGCTCTCTCAGGTTCCTTGACACAGCATTCGATGTTACATCCGGTTTGGCCAACGTAAAACTTCCCACAACTGCATGATAGCCGATAGAATCTCGCTCCTTTTAATAGAGGTAGTTTATCCTTGGCTATCGGGAATGTATTCCGAATTTTGGTGACTGTTCCGTATCGCATCACGATGCCGTTTTTCTTAAAGTGTCTTGCACTTTGTTTCGTTACACCGGAAACATAAGGAACACAGATGAATCCAGCTGGTTCTGCACTTGCTGCTTTTTCTCGGCTTCCATTGCTTGGTGGGTCGGTTGGTGTCACTTAAAATATATCTATTCTTCTGCAGTACATCCCATAGAAACCATTCCTCCTTCTTTAGATTGTCTCCTTCACATATTTTTGCTGCTCTCTGGAACACATATTTGTTGGAAAATTTTCATATCGAATTTAATTTTATATCGAGACGCTGCATTACGAATAAAATTAGAAAATATATTATGGGAATTTGGCAGGAAAGATGGGATAAGTCAACTAATGGTAGATTGTCGTATCAGTTTATGCAAAAAATTGGTAAAGTGAATAATTTTCTATTTTCGGAAACAATAGTTGTTCACTGGGCATGGAAACTTTAAAGAATATTTAAACAAAATTGGTAACCCTGAGTCTTTTCTATGTAACTACGGTGAAGTTGGCAATTCGGTTCATGTATTGTTCATAATGAATTCTCGAAGAAGTTCATTGATAAGAAATATTTTTTTATTTCCGGGACTGTGTTATAATTTAGCTAATTTATTAAATTAGTATTTTGGGGGAGGTTGGAAAGGAGTTGGTAAAATTTATTTTTTACTAATAATTTTATTTAGTAAATTATTTTTCTTTACCTGAATTGAATATTTGATTTGTAATTACATTATTGGTGTAATACCTTTTGGTGGAGCACCATAACATAATTTTAATTTTATCTTTAAATACATGCACTCTAGAACAAAATGCGGATCACGGACCTCTTTTATTGGGGATGATGGTGTGATGTTGCCTCTAAGTACCTGTTGGTGTGGGTCTTTTTCCGATACACCCTAAGTTCTATGTCACCATTTGTCGTCATAGTGACCAATACATCTAAGAAGGGCAACTGCTTTGGAGATTCCGTTTCCATGGTAAATTTGATCATAGGATGTTGAGCGTTTAAGTGATCTAAAAAATCATGGAGACGTTCTCTACCATGTTGCCACATCACAAACGTATCGTCTACATATCGGAGCCATAGCTTTGGTTTCCACTGGTTCTTCTTCAAAACATCTTCTTCGAATAATTCCATGTAAAAATTTTCTATAAGCAGCGATAAAGGAGATCCCATTGCTGCTCCTTCAAACTGCTCGTAAAACTCTCCTTCTCAACTAAAATACGTCGACGATAAATAATATTCCACCAGATCTGGTGAATGATTTTTTTGGCGAAGACCGTCACATAGCATCCTTAATTGGTATCCTAGTAAAAAGAAATTCTACATCGAAACTAACCAAAATATTCTCAGTATCTAACATTAATAATCTTTACATTCTTTACTAATTCCTCTAAATATGTAGAGCCTTTACATATGATTCCATTTTGTCTATAAAAGGAGAGAGAATTTTTGTGAGATGTTTGGCCAATAACATTAGGAAGTTGATGGCACTGATGATAGGACGAAGGGGGACTCTGGTTTATGTATCTTCGGTAGATCATAAATTCTTGGTAGTACCTCCGCCTGCACAAACAATCCTTTCCGATGTTCCAATGGAATTCTTGTGGATTTTACAAAATTTTTCATTTTCTTTATGATCTCGGTCCTTTTTGATCTTTTGAATTGATGAGATCCATAGTTTAACCAGTTGAAAGATTAAATCAATTAAAATAATTTATACTACTGGTTTGGTTTCAGTTTTTATTGTTATTGCCTGGCATGTTTCGGCAAAGGAGCCATCATCGGAGACATCATCAGAAATAAGTTAGTGTAAAATAAATTAACATTACAAAATTTGTTTATTATAGAAACTATCATAAAAAATGGTGTGTTGGTTATATAAATAATAATGGAATGTACAAATATTAAAATGTTAAGAATAACATGTGGTCGTTGAGTATTGAGGTTAGATTTTTTTGATACTTTTACTTCTTGCTCTTCTTGTAGGGGACCGGGTCCAGTATATCCATCATTTTAGCGTCGTATTCTTCTTTGTCCATCATAAGCTGGCATTCCCCCTGTCTGCTGGTAACACGACGATTTCTAATTTTTCTTTAATAGGCCGGAGTGCCTTTTTTTCACTAATTGTCAAGGTGGATTTCGGTGGTTTTCAATTGCTTCCACTTCGCAAATCATTTCTTCCATGGGGACCTTTTTTGGGGCGATTGCATAACTCAGTCCTTTGGCCAATACCGTGGTTTCTTCCTTCGTTAGTGGGACACTAAATCTGTTGATGACGATCGTTTCTACTGGTTGACTATGGTTCTTCTTCTTCAGTATCCGGCATTCCAGTGATTCAAATTTCTTGATATGTGTATCGCGGGCCTATCTCTCTCTAAAGGGAGACACGACGACAGGACGAAGGGGGTCGTCTGGTCTGGATCTTCGGTAGTCCATAAATTCTTAGTTGTACCGGCGTCTGCACAAAAAAATCCTTTCTGGTGTCCCAGTCGAATTCCTGTAGATTTTACAAGATTCTTCAGTATTTTCCTTACGATCTTGCCTGTAGGGTCCTTCTTGATCTTCCTGTATGTGGCCGGGTCCAGTAGGTCCATCATTTTGGCGTCATATTCTTCCTTGTCCATCACAACGGTGGCATGTCTCTTGTTTGCTGGCAACACGACGATTTCTGACTTTTCTTTAATAGACCGGAGCACCTTCTTCTCACTAACTGTCTAACTGAAAACTTAGAAGGTTTTTGGAAGACTTGCAAGACATTCAGAAGATTTGATGCTGGTATAGAACTCTTGAAATGCTTCCAAAACACTGGGCATTTCCATTGGAAGATTTGAAATTGCTTCGGAAAGACTTGAACTGCTTGCAGAACACTTAATACTCCCTTTGGAAGATTCGATATTGCTTATAGAAGACTTAGAAGGTTTTTGGAAGACTTGTAAGACATTCAAAAGATTTGATGCTGGTATAGAACTCTTGAAATGCTTCCAAAACACTGGGCATTTCCATTAGAAGATTTGAAATTGCTTCCAAACGACTTGAACTGCCTCCAGAACACTTAATATTGCCTTTGGAAGACTCGATATTGTTTCTAGAAAACTTAGAAGGTTTTTGGAAGACTTGCAAGACATTCAGAAGATTTGATGCTGGTATAGAACTCTTGAAATGCTTCCAAAACACTGGGCATTTCCATTAGAAGATTTGAAATTGCTTCGAAAAGACTTGAAATGCCTCCAGAATACTTAATATTGCCTTTGGAAGACTCGATATTGTTTCTAGAAAACTTAGAAGGTTTTTGGAAGACTTGCAAGACATTCAGAAGATTTGATGCTGGTATAGAACTCTTGAAATGCTTCCAAAACACTGGACATTTCCATTGGAAGATTTGAAATTGCTTCGGAAAGACTTGAAATGCTTCCAGAACACTTAATACTCCCTTTGGAAGATTCGATATTGCTTATAGAAGACTTAGAAGGTTTTTGGAAGACTTGCAAGACATTCAGAAGATTTGATGCCGCTATAGAACTTTTGAAATGCTTCCAAAACACTGGGCATTTCCATTGGAAGATTTGAAATTACTTCGAAAAGACTTGAAATGCCTCCAGAACGCTTAATACTGCCTTTGGAAGACTCGATATAGCTTCTAGAAAACTTAGAAGGTTTTTGGAAGACTTGCAAGACATTCAGAAGATTTGGTGCTGGTATAGAACTCTTGAAGTGCTTCCAAAACACTGGGCATTTTTATTGAAAGATTTGAAATTGCTTCGAAAAGACTTGAAATGCTTCCAGAACACTTAATACTCCCTTTGGAAGATTCGATATTGCTTATAGAAGACTTAGAAGGTTTTTGGAAGACTTGCAAGACATTCAAAATATTTGATGCTGGCATAGAACTCTTGAAATGCTACCAAAGCAGTGGGCATTTCCATTGGAAGATTTGAAATTGCTTCGAAAAGACTTGAAATGCCTCCAGAACGCTTAATATTGCCTTTGGAAGACTCGATATTGCTTCTAGAAAACTTAGAAGGTTTTTGAAAGACTTGCAAGACATTCAAAAGGTGTGATGCTGGTATAGAACTCTTGAAATGCTTCCAAAACACTGCACATTTCCATTAGAAGATTTGAAATTGCTTCGGAAAGACTTGAAATGCTTCCAGAACACTTAATACTCCCTTTGGAAGATTCGATATTGCTTATAGAAAACTTAGAAGGTTTTTGGAAGACTTGCAAGACATTCAGAAGATTTGGTGCTGGTATAGAACTCTTGAAGTGCTTCCAAAACACTGGGCATTTTTATTGAAAGATTTGAAATTGCTTCGAAAAAACTTGAAATTGCTTCGAAAAAACTTAAAATGCTCCCAGAAGACTTTTACTACCCCTAGAAGACTTGATACTGTTTCTAAAATACTTGAACTGCTTCCCAAAAACTTAACATTGCTTCTGGAAGATTTGACCTATTTCCAGAAAACTTGAAATGCTTGCAGAACACTTAATAATCCTTCTGCAAAACTAGATACTCTTTCTAGAAGAGTTAAAACTTTTTCAGAAGACTTACAATACTTTCAAAAGATTTGAAGCTGAAGATTTGACTCAATAAAATGGTTCTTGAAGGTTTGATACTGCTTGTAAAACTATTGGCAGAAAACGTTTTCGTCGCAAAAAATAATATAAGCCAATTGACATTATTTCGAAAATATTAAGACAAAATCCTGACGTAAGTAGTCCAGAAACTGTTAATTAAACTTTAAAAATTGCTAGAAGAAGACGATTTTAATACAAAAGGTAAGAAACTGTTAATAAAACTTGATTATGCTATAGTTGGTTTGCAAAATACCAATTATTATTGCCAATTTCCAATTCAACGCTAGATATTGCTTGTAAAACTCAAAACACTGCTGGAGGAAGACATTTCTTTTGCAAACCAACTATAAGTGCAAGACATAATTCTTTTGAAAAATCGGTGCATGTGACCCTAACCCTCATTCCCACCATGTTTTTAATAATTTACTCGTTTATCGTACTCGTATTTTTCGTGATTTTTAGACTGACGGATTTTGAAATAATGAAGAATAACCACATATTGAATCTCGTCTAGTACCTTGGCTCTCTATCTTGCTTATTTCAATAAAATATTCTACCTCTAACTATCTTGATTCAATAAAATATTATAAAAGAATTAAAGAATCACGTCGAGTCCCGTCGAATCCAAAGTGGCTCACGATCACGCACGCTCACGTGAGCTGTACTGAAATTGATGCCCGCTCATGCATGATTCATCGTGACCCGACGAGACTCACGTAATTTGCACATCTCTACTTTAGATGTACTGCTAAACCTAACCCAACCCAACCCTGTATATTTGAATTGAAATGAAACTGAAACTAACACTAGACCTAGAACTAGAGTCATTCGGGTTTAGCCGTCTTGAGAGATGTACTCTCATTTACTTTCTATAGATCACTGTAGGTCTTATATATCCTTTCTCGTAGTAGTGCCTGTTTTGTCCTAATCAAAATTTTATGGGATGTAGCTGATTCGATGGTACTTCTTAGTTTTTCATGTATTACCTTGTCTAGATTGTCAGCGGTGTTTTGAATCACCCTGTATAGTCGTTATCCATAAAATTCCAGACTGATCGAAGTGTGGGCAAGTTCGTAATAATGAGCAATTTTATCTAAGCATTTATATCTTATGCAGTCTTATTTCTGGTCATTATATAGTGTCTAATGTTTCAACAACGATTGCCAGATATGTATGTGCATCATAGCAATGCAAAATATAAAGGCGTATTTACACTGTGTCAAAATTACCGCGGATAGCAAAAAGAACGAACCAATATGATGTGCATTTAGAAATCTCATACAGTGAAATGAGCGATTTTGCAATATGAGACTGTTAATGCAAGATCATTATCTTTCAATAATTCAAGATTAGAAGTTACTTTTATGACATGGAAAATATTCGCCAGATAAAATTCAATCACTACTTATTATCACCATAGCTAACTTTGTATTCACTATTCCTACAAAGTTGTTAAGAATTAAGTAACACTGAAAAGATATTTTACTTCATTCCAACACGTATTTTTTGGATTTTCATTGATAAACAGTCGTTACTTTCATTGCAACTATCGGCGATAATTGCCGTGCAGCAATTAGGTCAGTGATGTTTATTAAGTGCATTTAGTTAGCGTAGATCGTGCCGTATCGTTCGCGATCGCCACCATAATTTCCTTGGTCGCTCGACATGAAGTATTTATTACATTAATTACTAGTATATTGCAACCGCTTCCATAGACGCATACAAAGGCGGACTATGTAATTGAAATTGTACGCATTAGAAGACGTATATTCTACCTGTCGCGGTAACATTTAAACTTGAAAACGAAAATGCGTTGTGCAACTTAATGTCTGTATGTTGGCCAGGTGCGCTCACTCATCGTCATTTTCTTAATGATAGTCGCCGGATGTCGGTGCGATTTCAGCATGGAATTAATTAATTAATATCATCTTTTCATATTGAATCTTGTTAATCGAATAACTAGTATATTATTAATTAATTACTTTATAATGGATAACTAACTTTACGATAGAAATAAGCATTAAAAATAATTTTACAGATGACATTTAAAGTTTATTTTGGTAATTTGAAAAATATTTATTTTCATTGCGTTTGACCCGAAAAAGCCGTAACAGACTGCGAGTCCTTGGTTGAAATACTGCGATAGTTTTTGTACGTAAAATGTGTGCCAATGTCACCGAGCTGACCCCATTTCTCACGATGTTAATATTTAAATTATCACCTCGTTGAATGTTTTTGTAAAATAATTCTTTAGCACGTACTAAAAAATTTTAAGTGAATTCTAATAACACTTTTGTTCGTTATTTCTTAGATGCAGAAATGAATACAAATTGTTACCAAAAATCGAGTTCATGGTTAATTAATTTTAGGAAAGTTAAGGAACGAAGTTTTTGCGAACCATTTATTTCTTTTGCGATTCTCACAAGATGTCTTTGTACAATGTCGGATGTGTTAAAAGAAATATGAACGTACACGCGGAAAAAGGAAAACACAAGAAGAGTTTTCACCAAAACATGTGTATATGGAGTTCAGGGAGATGTTCTTTTGAGTGACGGTGCCGTTGCACCCAAAAGGCGGTGACAAAACGAGCGACTGGCCCTTTGTCTGTAAGTGCAGTCGTTATTTTTGGTCTCAAGGCGACCACCCAACTATGTATGTACGATTCCGAATACTCAACGAAAAAATTTATAAACACCTTATTTTTAACGTTAACACTAAAATATTCGCTAAATTAAAGAATGAAGTGATTGTTTTCATTTTTAACTAAACGAAAATATTAAAAGGGGATGTTTACTTTTTCGGATGTCGTTAAACCGACACGTTTACATTACAAATTCTCATCCCTTTCCTTTTTTGCAGTCATAACAGTTCTGCAAACCATTCCTCTAATCATAAACGGCATTCATGGTCGTTAAGAATAAAAAAATTGCAGAAATTTATAGCTCCACAGCTACGGGTCATTAAATGCCCGCTATAATTCACATCGCCTCGTTACCCAACCTTAAAATTTCGTGAGAAGCATTGTGTTGTGTCGAAAGAAGAAACGTCGGGCGTTGCGGGTTCTCTCGCAACGCGGCTGTGGTTCTCGCAAAGAGTACAAACTACAAACGGCGCGAATATGAACGAACCAGCAGTCTCAAGGTTTTAGAGACGACGGCGATAAAACCGAGGATGCCAAGTTCCGTGCCTAAAATAGATCTTTGATGCACTAGAAATACATACATCGTCTTTTTTCCGGCGGAGCATTCCGTGGGGTACAGATTCACGTTTACCAGACGCTGTCGCCGTCGTTTACCTTCCTTCTTTGTACCACGTTTATAGCAACGCTTTACACAAACAAGGTCTGACACATCGAAATTGTGCATTTAGTAGATTCTTAATAAAACTTTAATTTTGTATGTATTTATTTTTAAATTTTTGTAGTATTGAAAGCGCAGAACTGTGAAATATCGATTTATAAGCGAATGAATAAAATTCACGGACGTTGAATGTATGTCGAGGTCAGGGCGTTGCTGACGTCAACCCTGGAAAAGGGGGTAAAATTGCGGGGGTGTTAAAGTGGGTTAGTTGGTCGCCGGAATGGCGCTACTGGTGGCAGTTTCCCCGTGGGGGTGAAGAGGCGTATGTATTACCAGGTCACGTTTAGAGTTTATACTCTGAATTTATGTTCCTGGTTGTGACGTGTTACGTTCTTAAGAGGGTAATTTTGGGGAGGTGACCAATATTTTAAACATTACCCCAATTGTTTATTATTACGTTTTTTTGTATTATCAAAGATACATAAGTTATAAAAGCAAAAACATTCGTTTTTGCGTCGTACACTGAACTGAATTCTAGCTAAACTAAACTATATTATGGACTTAATAAGGGCTAGAAGACTAGAATAGATTTAAAAAAATATAATAAAATGTATGTGTCTGATGATATGATAAATTATCATTTATGATAAAATAATTTTTGTAAAAATTCAAAATCAGAATTATTCGCTTAAAGAATCCTTTTCCTCTTCACTATGCTGCTTATCTTATCTATTATATCTATAATATTATCTATGCTGCCATATCTTCTATAAGTGAATACGTAATGAGCTCTCTTGACGCAGGTTTCAACTCCTTCAATATGATTTTCTGGAATATTCTAAGGTTTTTTTGAAAATTATTTATTTAAAATTAATGAAAATTATCGAAAATGAGGTGCCTATCATAATTTTATAGAAATAAAGGGAATATGTCCAAAACGTATTTTTAAAAATCGTGAGTACCTAACATAACTGATAATTAGAGACCAAAAAGCTATATTCTTTTGTATATAACTTAATATTTTACATTTTTACCGCATATAAATTTATCTATCTATCTAATATTTTGCGCCCCAGGCCCGGGTTGGACTAACGAAACATGTGCGCTGCTTTTCATTCTAAATTAAAAAATAGATTGTAGTTCTTGTTGAGTGTTAGCTCTAGTTTTACTTCAATTGAAATATAAAGGGTTGCCAAATCAGTTTGTAAAGTGCTCTATGTCAAAAATTACTCATTATAGAGGTCTTCGTTAAAACAATTTCTTCAGATGCACGGATAAACCCATCCAACCCAACCCTGTATATCTGATTTGAATTAAAACTAAAACTGACACTAGACCTAGATCTAGAATCATTCGGATTTAGCCGTGAAACGTGAACGAGAAATGAGAGTGATTCATGGTTTAAAAGTGTACGAAATAAGATTTGGACGTAGGTGCTAACTTAAACTATATCTTTTTTTTTAAGATAGATATCCAATTATATGTAGCTTATATGTATATTTAATTATAATTAAATAAAAATGATTTCATTTTAATTGTATTAAATATTATAACAAATCTTACATAAAAAGCAACGTGTTGCTTTCTGACAATATTTATTAAATTTTTAAAATCTGTTAAAAATAAAAAAAATATTATTCATTATATTATATACATACTATGATTCGTTTGTTCACTGTTTTTTTCACGATTCTACCTTATTACTATTTCTTCTTCTGTGTGCCTTATGCAATTAGCCCAATCTTCTGCTGACACTTTACATAAAGCCTGATTCCACATTGACAAAACTTTTTCATCCCCATATCCATCTCTATCAATATGTTTGTTATAATATTGTTTGCTATTCGCCCAAACCAATTTAATATGATTGAATTGAATATGATTGAAATCGGATAACTTTGTGACCCCATTCATTGGTAACTTCATCAATTTCATATGTTTTTGTTGTTGGGTGATTTTTGGCGAGTGAATATAATTCTGTCTTTAACATGTTTTCTTATATGTTGCATTATCAAGGATTATCAGACTTGGCCTTTCTAAATTAGGAAGAAACTGCCCTGTAAAACATTTTTTGAAAAGCGTTTATGCTGTCATAATAATCTGCTGTTTTACATATGGAAGAAAACAACAGCTCTGCACCCTTTATAAATCCTTGAATAAAAAACATTATTTTATGTTTAATTTAAATTTAATTTAATTTAATTTTATGTTTTTATGTTTAAAAATTTAAACATACCTTTTTCCTCCTCCAATAGCTTTATTCCTAACAGATTTACTGTCATCGTCATGCCAACTTTTTCGTGGAGAGCCTTTATTTGATGATTTGATGATATTTATTGATGGGCAAAAAAAAAATGTTTTCTTTTCCAAAAATCCAGGTTTCATCAACATACACAGGATCGAATTGCAATTTTTCTCTTTATTTTCTATAAAATTTCTTAAAAATATTGCTCTTAGGGTTGCTCTATGTGGCTGTTCCAGCAAATCTCTTCTTTGGTCATCCATTTGGTAGGTTAACCCTATCATTTTTTTCATTGTTGTAATTTTTGGTGGTAGTAATCTCTTTAAGCTCATTGCAGATAACTCACATATGCTATCATCTTGGAGATCTTTTACATGGCTGCCCAATGTAATAGGCAGACTTATAAAAATAAACAAATAATAAACCTTCACCACATTAAATCCTCTAAATATTTTATATTTTATTTACATTTCTGATGACAATCATATATTTTGCGACGCACTCCATCCTTCAAAAAATCGTCGTCGATTTACCGTCCTATGAAGTGTTGTTATAGAAGAGCCTTGTTTCTCCGGTTTCAAGATGCTTGTTTTCTGCAACTTGAAACCGGGTCTTTGTACGGTATATAGTTGTTATTGATACCCCACAAGACTTTCCCACCTTCTTAAACTCATATAGGTATTGTTTAAAGCATCCATGACCAGTTACTATTTGGGTGAGATGATAGCTCACGTCTACCCATCGTCTATTCATCCACCGTCTTACATCTCTTATTAGCCTCCTGGTTCAGGCTGCCTTTTCCATCTCCGCTCGCCATTTCTCCTGCCACTTGCTCAGAGCCTCCCTTTCCAACTCACCCTTCTCTCTCTCCCTCGGACGACTCCGCTCTTTTCCAGGCCATTATTTCTACAGGTGGCACTCCACACACCACCTGCAATGCCTCTGTAGATACAGTTCTGTATGCACTTGTTTTAATTAACAGTTGTCTCTGGATTCTTCTAAGGCTTATAACCAACTATTTTTGACGCAATGGAACCGTAGGTGTTTGCCATCAACCTGTGTAGTGCCTGGGTTGTCTTCTGTGCTATGATGCTAGAACTAGAGTCATTCGGATTTAGCCATCTAGAGAGATGTACGTCTAAATCCGAATGTTTCTATTTCTAGATCTAATGATACAAAACTAGAATTAACACTTGACCAGGATATGGAAAATTTTGGCAATGGTTAACTTCAGGTTCATTGTGTAAATTTGCTCCACAATTATGTTTATTTTATTTTCAATCTATGCTACACGTGCTTCGCTTTTTTCAATAAAACGTTATCAGCTACAGCTAAAGTGATTAAAATAAGGTGTCAAAATTATAGTCAAAGGTGTAAAAACAACTAATAATTACCGTCAGTTACAGCAGAGGTTGCAATGAATTAAGAGAGATCAGTGTAACGAAGGCGTCAAAAGACCAAAAACTCTTGAATTATGGTACAAAGACAAACAATTCGAAAAATTTAAAACAATTTTAACTTGAAACTATTAATAAACACAATCAGTTGCAAGAAACATCAATCATGCATAACATCAATTAACACAATTAAAATTACCTTAAAATATGAGAGCCGTGTGTTATGTTATTACGTTTCGAAACAGTCTAATGTTAGTGTTAAAAAAAATAGTAAAAAAATACAGTTAAACAGAAAAGGGTGACAAAACCTGCAAAGAGTAATTTTATGTATTTAACGAAATGGGATAGAATTTTGTAAGTTACGATAATAAGGAAAAGATACGAATTCAGATGTGTCATTAATTCTTGGGCAGATCATCTTATTGGTAAAGTTATTTTGTCTTATTATATATGTTTTGAATTTCATGAAGAGAATAACAATTATTTAAAAAAATAAATCAATACATAATCTATAACCAGTTACAACTTGAACATTTTCCAAGCATACAGCAAATATCTACAAAATATCATAATTTCGAATTTTAAGCACAAAAATCAACCACAACTCAAAAACTTATACAAACGGAAAGATACTTTTGTATGGACATTGTTTGGAATGAGTCATAAACCCTAATCCATAGCCAGACACAACGTAGATACGAGGACTTTGGGGAAATTATCAAAAGTTTCCAAAATCTCATCACAATTTACGTTACAATAAAAATAAATTGAAATTTAAAAATTGAAATCGATAGAGAATAATTTTATAGATGAAAATTGTTCGTTATGGTCTTTGAAACCTGCAGAGGTATACAGAAGCATTGGGAAAAATTTCCTATAAAAATAGGTGCGTTGTTATAGTCCAAATCAGTTTCTATATTTCATTTGCATATAATTTTTTCATTTTTACCAAAGCATCTGGAGTATCTCAATTCATTCTTGAGATATCAAGTTTGGAATTCAACTTTAATTTGCAGTATTTCAAAAAATGTCCCTAAATATTTTTGAAAAATCGTAAAAAAACGATTTCTTAAGACGAAATTCTTAAGATATATTGATGAATTTTTTTGTTATTTATAAAGAAAAGTATACACTTTTTCGAGAACGAAATCATACTTGAGTATTTTACTTTGTTTTGAAATATCAACTCTTGAACTTAAACTGTATTTTTACCACTTCGTAAAATTAATAATTTTCTGGATGATTTACAAAAAAATTTTAAAAAAATGAATCCTTCATGAGATATCTTCAAATTTTTTTTTGTAATTTTTATCGAAAAGTATGCACCTTTTTCGTGATTAAACCCATGTTTAAATATCTCAATTGGTTTTTGATATATCAATTTTTGAACTCGATCTACATTTGTTGCAATGTAAAATTAAAAATTCCTTAGCCGCTTTTCAAAAATCAATGGAATTCTTAAGATATCTTGATGCATTTTTATCATTTGTAAAGAGAAGTATATACTTTTTAGCAAGCTAAACCATTCTTTAATATCTCAATTTGTTATTAAGATATACATTTTTGAGCTTAACCTAAATCTCTATGTAGCATTTTATAAAATGAACAATTTCCGTAATAATTTTTGAAATATCGAATTCTTAAGATATCTTGATGATTTTTTTTTGTAATTTATAAAAGAATCGGTGGGTATCTCACTTTGTTTTTGAGATTTCAACTTTTGAACTCAATCTAAATTTGTGGCATTTCATAAAATTTAAAAACTATTGATGATATATTGATGATTTTTGTTGCAATTAAATAAAACCATACTTGAGTATCTCACTTTGTTTTTGAGATATCAACTTTTTTAAAGAACTCAACTTATTTTTGTGGCATTTCATAAAATTTAAAAATTTCTTAAATTATTTTAGAAAAATCGTAAAACATCGAATTCTTAAGATATCTTGATGATTTTTCTTGCAATTAAACAAAACCATACTTGAGTATCTCACTTTGTTTTTTAGATTTCAACTTTTAAACTTAACCTAAATTTGTGGCATTTTATAAAATTTAAAAATTTCCTAAATTATTTTTGAAAAATCGTAAAACATCAAATTCTTAAGATATATTGATGATTTTTTTGCAATTAAACAAAACCATACTTGAGTATCCCACTTTGTTTTTAAGATTTCAACTTTTGAACTCAACCTAAATTTGTGGCATTTTATAAAATTTAAAAACTTCCTAATTTATTTTTGAGAAATCGTAAAACATCGAATTCTTAAGATATATTGATGATTTTTCTTGCAATTAAATAAAACCATACTTGAGTATCTCACTTTGTTTTTGAGATTTCAACTTTTGAACTCAACCTACATTAGTGGCATTTTATAAAATTTAAAAATTTCCTAAATTATTTTTGAAAAATCGTAAAACATCAAATTCTTAAGATATATTGATGATTTTTTTGCAATTAAACAAAACCATACTTGAGTATCCCACTTTGTTTTTAAGATTTCAACTTTTGAACTCAACCTAAATTTGTGGCATTTTATAAAACTTAAAAACTTCCTAATTTATTTTTGAGAAATCGTAAAACATCGAATTCTTAAGATATATTGATGATTTTTCTTGCAATTAAATAAAACCATACTTGAGTATCTCACTTTGTTTTTGAGATTTCAACTTTTGAACTCAACCTACATTTGTGGCATTTTATAAAATTTAAAAATTTCCTAAATTATTTTTGAAAAATCGTAAAACATCAAATTCTTAAGATATATTGATGATTTTTTTGCAATTAAACAAAACCATACTTGAGTATCCCACTTTGTTTTTAAGATTTCAACTTTTGAACTCAACCTAAATTTGTGGCATTTTATAAAATTTAAAAACTTCCTAATTTATTTTTGAGAAATCGTAAAACATCGAATTCTTAAGATATATTGATGATTTTTCTTGCAATTAAAAAAACCATACTTGAGTATCTCACTTTGTTTTTGAGATATCAACTTTTTTAGAGAACTCAACTTATTTTTGTGGCATTTCATAAAATTTAAAAATTTCTTAAATTATTTTAGAAAAATCGTAAAACATCGAATTCTTAAGATATCTTGATGATTTTTCTTGCAATTAAACAAAACCATACTTGAGTATCTCACTTTGTTTTTTAGATTTCAACTTTTGAACTTAACCTAAATTTGTGGCATTTTATAAAATTTAAAAATTTCCTAAATTATTTTTGAAAAATTGTAAAACATCGAATTCTTAAGATATTTTGATGAGTTTTCTTGCAATTAAATAAAACCATACTTGAGTATCTCAGTTTGTTTTTGAGATATCAACTTTTTTAGAGAACTCAACTTATCTTTGTGGCATTTCATAAAATTTAAAAATTTCCTAAATTATTTTTGAAAAATTGTAAAACATCGAATTCTTAAGATATCTTGATGATTTTTCTTGCAATTAAACAAAACCATACTTGAGTATCTCACTTTATTTTTGAGATTTCAACTTTTGAACACAACCTAAATTTGTGGCATTTTATAAAATTTGAGAATTTCCTAAATTAACTTTGAAAAATCGTAAAGCTTCGAATTCTTAAGATATCTTGATGATTTTTCTTGCAATTAAATAAAACCATACTTGAGTATCTCACTTTATTTTTGAGATTTCAACTTTTGAACACAACCTAAATTTGTGGCATTTTATAAAATTTAAAAATTTCCTAAATTATTTTTGAAAAATCGTAAAACATCGAATTCTTAAGATATCATGATGATTTTTCTTGCAATTAAACAAAACCATACTTGAGTATCTCACTTTGTTTTTGAGATTTCAACTTTTTTTAGAGAACTCAACTTAAATTTGTGGCATTTCATAAAATTTTAAAATTTCCTAAATTATTTTAGAAAAATCGTAAAATATCGAATTCTTAAGATATATTGATGATTTTTCTTGCAATTAAACAAAACCATACTTGGATATCTCACTTTGTTTTTGAGATTTCAACTTTTTTTAGAGAACTCAACTTAAATTTGTGGCATTTCATAAAATTTTAAAATTTCCTAAATTATTTTAGAAAAATCGTAAAATATCGAATTCTTAAGATATATTGATGATTTTTCTTGCAATTAAACAAAACCATACTTGGATATCTCACTTTGTTTTTGAGATTTCAACTTTTGAACTTAACCTAAATTTATGGCATTTTATAAAATTTAAAAATTTTCTAAATTATTTTTGAAAAATCGTAAAACATCGAATTCTTAAGATATCTTGATGATTTTCTTGTAATTAAACAAAACCATAGTTGAGTATCTCACTTCGTTTTTGAGATATCAACTTTTTTAGAGAACTCAACTTAAATTTGTGACATTTCATAAAATTTTAAAATTTCCCAAATTATTTTAGCAAAATCGTAAAACATCGAATTCTTAAGATATATATTGATGATATTTCTTGCAATTAAACAAAACCATACTTCGGTATCTCACTTTGTTTTTGAGATAGCAACTTTTGAACGCAACCTAAATTTGTAGCATTTTTGCATCAATGCTTTGATAATTAAAAAAAATCATATACATTAAATTCTTAAGATATTTTGGTGTTTTTTTTGTGATTTATCAAGAAAAGTGTACACTGTTTCAACCTACATTTATGACATTTTATAACATTAAAGATTCCTTGTCCATTTTTGAAAAATCGACCGAATTCTTAAGATACCTTAATAATTTTTTTTATAATTCATACAGAGAAGTGTATGCAATTCGTTATGGAGATATCAGTTTTTGAACTAAATCTAAACTTGTAGCATTTCATAAAATGAACAATTTCCTTAATAATTTTTTAAAAATCGTGTAAAAAGAGAATTAGATGTACTAAAATTTTGAATACGGGTCGCGTAATTTTTTCTCGTGTTTTCTGAGTCGCAATAAAAAAAAGGTTGGGAAACGTTGGTATAGAGCCACAGATTTCTGCTCCGACAATTCCATTTAGCTGTACAAGTCTTTGTTTTAAAGAATATCATCAGCTTGGAGTCCATCTTTTCCAACTTGAAGATATTTTTGTTATCTTCAATATTTTGACCGATTAAGATCTCCTTCCTTCAAAAATCTTTTTGATTCTTTACCTTTTCTGCATATTTGTACTCACTCCTCCAGTATCATTTTGAAAATGATTCCTTTAATACAGTATATATTCAAATATGAGTTCATATATTTTAATTAACAATTTTTTTATAATTTCATTCCAGTAAATTTGATTTGTAACAACATCTATTAATTATACTAATAACAACGTAGACAGTTCCTGCAAATTATCCGTGGTAACTGCAATTATTTTTTGCACTATGCTCGGTTTTAAGTAATGGTTGGATTTATAATTAGAATGCTTCCGAGAAATGATGTTAACTCACAACTAATTGTACTTCCTTTGATTCTTTTCTCAATGTACATGTCTGTCAAAATAATAGCCTTTATAAGGTTTATATCCGCACTTTAATATTTATGTAAGGTTATGCTCTGAAATAATAATAACAAGACAATAAGCTTAATTGCTTTTGAATAATTTATTTTAATAAGTAATTGGTGGGAAATTTGCGTAAACAATTTTATTGAGTACAAAAAGTTGCCGCCGAATTGTGAATTGAAAAATATCAATAATCGTACTTATAGATTATTATCACACTTATCCCTTTTTGTTACTGTGTATCTTATCGAGTACGCGGCGTTGTTTATTTATTATCGGGATAATATCGTCGACACGCGGCCTTTGTCGATTATATTTTTAACGTTCGCGCCTGACCTACTTTTCGTTATCTACATCTACACGAATGATACCGAGCCATAATAA
Source organism: Onthophagus sagittarius (assembly GCA_036711965.1). Lineage (NCBI taxonomy): Eukaryota > Metazoa > Arthropoda > Insecta > Coleoptera > Scarabaeidae > Onthophagus > Onthophagus sagittarius. Next base: position 10,980,111 of record JASERS010000003.1, read on the forward strand.
GTACTCTATATACGGTTTACGGTAGACATTACCGATGAGTGATCGAACAGTGCGCGTCTTGTCTTGCTGTAGCTTATTAGTAAAAACACGTTAAAAAGAGAGACAGGACCCTTCTACTCGATTCGTTCGGAATTCGGCCCCAACACGAATCCCGGATCGTTCAAGGATCCAATCGAGTGCGCATGGCTGGCCCACTGACACAGTTACATACTGACATTGGCATCACTTTTGATTTTGTTATTGCACAACCACTTCTCCTCCTCTCGCCCCGATTCTTTTTTTAAAGATAAAACTCGTTACCTCCCACCGTTTCATACTTATACGAGGTGATGATAACTTTTTCTCCTTCGGTTTACACTCCATTAACACTAAATGGATGTAGTAAATTATGATTAAGATCAGAACATTTATTACCTATTCGAATATAACCAATTTCGAATATTTATCTCATCTATATATCTAATTCTATTTCTCTTTATATGTATATAACTTTCATAAATCGCTTCTATATTTATTTTGTACACTGAGCAAACTGTGCTAAGTAGAGTACGACAAGATAGGATCGGTTAAACGAAAACTAAAACATGTGCAAACCAAGTTCCTATAATTTACAATTGTGCAACAAAGTGTTTTGTAATCGCGAATACGAATGATATCAATTACAATAAGAGAAATATAGCAAATCACGATTTAATGGTTAAAATTTTCTTTTTCTAAGTTTGTTGTGGTAAATTGGAGAATAATCGAATAACCATTAACAAATAGTTTGAATCGATTGGGTAAATTATTTTTCGCGTTATGTCAATCTTGACAATTTCCTTCCTATTTCTTTGAACGCGATCTTTTGTACGCACTGATTGCCAACATCTATTTCTGCATAAGTAACTACGGTACGACACGAATGTGTACCAGTTACGTCAGTCATGCTTAATTCGTTAAAAAAGGAGAAAAACTTATGACATTAGTCAGTATTAATCAAACTGTATTTATGCAAACATGATTTTATACGGTCTACATTTCAGGAACCAATGCGGTATATTAACTTAACAAAAAAAATATTATTGCAAATCGCGTAGTTTGTTCACCACCTTAACCTAAATTTATCTAATAACGTATCTAATGCGGTTTTTACTTTATGTACATAAATATGCGATGTTACTATTAATCGGATGCTCCGATTATTGTAAATATTTGTAGTAGAAGTGATAGCAAATTTACGGTTAAATACATATTTATAAATCATACACAGACAAAAAAACTGTAGTAGATAATATCTAACAAATTGATATTTTTAAAGGGATTTCATAAAATAGCTGGTTTATCCCTAAAAGGCAATAACGTTAGAGGAATTTCGAGACAATATTCGATATGCTTGAAAGAGTAGAGCTAAATTGGGTTCAATCAATCGTTCGCTGCAAACGTGCTTGCAGCGGCTACATGGCCATTATTGTATTTTACAGTTAAAGTAAGATATGTGCTGCATCTGCAATAAATTTTGTCACAATACAGCAATTATTCTGTGTTCTATTTAAATACGAAATTGTTATCTCCTTATTGAAAAACATATAAAGCCTGGTAATCAGTAACATTTCAGCGAATCTATACCTAAAAAACAGGTGGTTATATAAATTATAAAATTTCAGTACGGAATAAATTGGTGGTGATGAAGTTGGTTAAGCAAATACAACAACAATGATGACTATTTTGGCATTATTATAAAATTAAATTATTATAACTAAACAGATACAGTTAGAGGAATTTCGACTCACTGCAATGTGGTTGCAGCAATCACATGGCTGATGTTACATTTCACAGTTACAGCAAGATATGTACTACATCTGCAATAAATTTTGTGCCAATACTGCAATTATTCTGTGTTCTATTTAAATACGAAATTGTTATCTCCTTATTGAAAAACATATAAAGCCTGGTAATCAGTAACATTTCAGCGAAACTATACCTAAAAAATAGCTGGTTAAATAAATTATAAAATTTCAGTACGGAATAAATTGGTGGTGATGAAGTTGGTTAAGCAAATACAACAACAATGATGACTATTTTGGCATTATTATAAAATTAAATTATTATAACTAGACAGATACTGTTAGGGGAATTTTGACTCACTGCAATGTGGTTGCAGCAATCACATGGCTGACGTTACATTTCACAGTTAAAGCAAGATATGTACTACATCTGCAATAAATTTTGTACCAATACTGCAATTATTCTGTGTTCTATTTAAATACGAAATTGTTATCTCCTTATTAAAAAACATATAAAGCCTGATAATCAGTAACATTTCAGCGAATCTATACCTAAAAAACATCTGGTTATATAAATTATAAAATTTCAGTACGGAATAAATTGGTGGTGATGAAGTTGGTTAAGCAAATACAACAACAATGATGACTATTTTGGCATTATTATAAAATTAAATTATTATAACTAGACAGATACTGTTAGAGGAATTTCGACTCACTGCAATGTGGTTGCAGTAATCACATGGCTGATGTTACATTTCACAGTTAAAGCAAGATATGTACTACATCTGCAATAAATTTTGTCCCAATACTGCAATTATTCTGTGTTCTATTTAAATACGAAATTGTTACGCAATAAACTGGTGATGACGATGAAGTTGGTGATGCAAGTACCAACAACAACGATGTTGATTATTTTGGAATTCTTTGCCTAATCATAAACAGTAATTCGACATTGACAATGCTTTAGTACTAGAATAAAATCAACCTGTTGATAAAATAAAAAGACTTATTATATCTGGAAAGACCCTAGATTGAAAATGAAAATTCTTTACTTCTGACATATATTTGAATAATATAGTGAATAAGATGGCAGAATTGGATCCAAATATCGCTCTTGAAAAGACGGATACAATCCTAAGGAGAAACAGAAAGTGCTGAAGAGAACCGACTGGTAGAGTCATGCAGTCGGTTCAAAGAAGTCGCCATAAATTTAGAAGTAATTATTGGAAAAGCTTAAAATTGAGGGTACGGAGAGATTATATAGAAAATAAAACGCATAGAATTGTCAATGGCTTAAATAGAATCATGTGTTCAACACCTGGACCGAATGCAGAAAAGAGCTGATGAGTGGAGCTCGAGGCAACAGATCAAATCGATGAAAAGGGATGTTATTCTAACTTCTTCTGGCCGTGTATGATGCCGGATCAGGGTCTAAGTTTTCAAACTCCACACTATTCGGCCTCTTAGAATCCAATAAAATCCAATAAAACATCATTTGCTTATTACAGTTTCTTACATTAACATTTTCGGTTAATGTAAGAAACCGTCAATTACAAAACGGCCCAGAGGATCGCTACAGAGAAATAACACTTCAAACAAATGACACACGATCAATCAAACCAGTAAACAATTAAAGCACGACCAATACAAGATGGAAACCATAATAAAGTAAGGCGAAAAGTGATAGATAAGATCTAGATAAAACGAAAGATGAAAAATCCTCACACCACAAGGCGGGAAATTCAAACCGATGTCAGAACCAAACAGATCCAAAGGACGAATCGTCAACTGGCGGGTAACGATCAACATGTAAATTCACCAGGTGGCAATATATGTCACTAACATCCTGTACATTCGTACGAAAATTAACAAAGTGGGGTTCTTTTAGTAGACGAACTATCAAAATCCGTCTTAAGGTAGTGTTTTACATGGGCCGTAGCTTTCGACTTCTTAAGTATAATCCCTACGGTACTGGTCGAGTCTTTTTTTAAGATATTGGCTGGTCATACCCACGTAAGAGCCGGGGCGATCCTTTAAATTGGAAGAAATGCCTCATAAAGGTTTGGTGGTATATTTGACAAATTGTAGAGTTTTATCGCTGAAAACCCTAATGATATTCTCAGTCAAGCTTGGCAAACCGTCTGTTTGGGGTTTCATCTAAATCAAATGGGTGAGTCAGAGACACATCAGTAGGAGGAAGAAAGACATCATGAGCTCCCTGAGGTGAGACAAAAGGTATGTTGCGTGAATTGTTAAAGGTATCAGATATCAACTTTAGGTTCTTCAACCTAAACGTCAAGGTCTTATCACAAAGCGGACAACTCGGTTTTTTTTGTCCTCTATGGTGAACTGTATGCGAGGGTTATGAGCATTGAAAGTCGTAACTGTGATAGGTTTACAGCCAGATAGCCAAATGATGTCGACGACATACATAAACAGAAAAGGAAACTTGAATGGGAGAGCCGGTATACACATGTCGAACAAGTAATCCATCACAATCGTGGCTAGGATCGGGCTAAGTGGACTATCCATAGGTGTACCAAACTTCTGCTTATATACCTTCCCATCGAAGGACAACATAGAGGAATCAAACAAAAAAGAGAGCATCCACAAAAACTGCTCCGCAGTAATCAGAATATGACGAGTAGTTTAGTGGTATATTGGTGAAAAGCTACATCCAAAGATGCCAATAAAACCTGAGGGTAAAATGAAGCCCTGGTTTTACTAAACTCTGACTATTGTAGCGAAACTGATGGAATCCTTGATGACTCAGTCCGCTTTGAGAAGGCCTTGATAAGGATTTTAGCCAAAAAGGCAGATATAGCATAAGTTGGGGAGCCAATGAAGGAAATGATCGGCCGTAATTTGGTCGGAGGATGTTGCCATTGTGGCAGATCAATGTTCTGTAAATCTCGACATCGGATAAGTGTTCGTGTCATCCAAAAGTTGGCGGGATTTAGAAATGTATTGGGACTTGTTCATTATCACTGCAACTTGACCCTTATCCGCAGACATCACGAGGAGAGGATCTTCTCGCTGAGACCTCAGAAACAGGTCGGTCCCATGATATAATTTGCCGATCAAGGAGTTAACTCGACAGAGAGAACCTCTATTAGAGATAAAATTAGTCACCATGTCGGTAGAGTAAGCTCTATTAATATTGAACCTCTCTGGTGTAAATGTCTGTGAATGGACTGCAACTCGTTGAGTTATCTGGGTTGAATAACTCAACGAGTGGGATGGAGGACCCAAGAACAAACACTGCTGAACACTATCAGGCAATATCTCAGAAGAGAGAAACCACGTCCATGGAACTTGAAACTTTTCTTCAGGTTATTGAATTTTTTTATATTTTTGTTGTTTTTATTATTAAACAACTTATTATAAGCTAAAGAGGAGTGGATTTTTAATTCATTGACGATAAGTTGTTGTTATTATTAAAAATACCTTGTGAAGGAAGAGTAAGCAAAGAAAGAAACTGATGGATTGGGTTAGGTTGGGGTAGCAATTCGAGGCCGGATCTCTAGAGCCTGTTTTTCGTACCTCGCAAAAAAAAGCTCAAACAAAACATAGCTAATTGAGCAAAATAGAAATAATTTTGCGATTTTAATTATTTTTTTTGTAATTTGTTTAGAAATAACACTAATTTCAAAATACCAGTATTATACGACAAAACCGGTTTTCAATACTGCTCATAATTCGCCCGGGTTTCCGGTAATTGGAATCCCGGAATATTTTTATTAAAAGCTCTATTCACACATGAATCAAAAATGCCGGAAGAAATCGCATATCATAAGTATATTTCGAATCATGCAGCTTACAGCCTGGATACTGTACTGTATTTTCAGGCGGATATATTTATTAATGACACAGGTCTAAAATCCTGCTAAAAAAATCGGTGAAGAACATGACAATAGGATTCTAATCGTGAAAACGGCGTCTGCTCTTCGCTTTAAACATACTAAGTGATGACAGCAGAGGTTTCCTAATCTGGTTGTCATTCTGGCGTTGCTAACATTAAAGCGCCAGATTTAAGACAGAAGGAGCTAGTATAAGAGGGTAGTGCTAATGCGCTACCAACAATTTCAGTGATATCATTTGCAATGGCCAAACACGGGGTTTTACTAAGAGCTGATGAAAGACATCGCCTAATGTGGATCAATTTTGCTGTAATGAGAAATTTGAAGTTATACATAACAACACTACTGTCCAATCCGGGTATATTTTAGAACCCGATTAAAAATACATCTCAATTTGTTAAGTCTAGCCGCCGGTATTCCACACGAATTGCTTTATTTAGTTCTTAAGTAATATCATCAACTCAAAAAAAAGAAACGACCACAAAAAACACTTGGAATAACTTCCGTTGACATTTTTGCTGTGTGAGCCCCCTAAAGTAATCCACGTACACTTGAGAAACTAAAGGAAGCAATTCGTGTGGATGTTGGGTCAAACCGACAGAGCAATGTTGGAAAGAGTGGAAGCCAATTTCCGTGAGCGGCTTAAGACGTGCATCCCTGAAAACTTCATCTGAGAGATTATTCTATAAATAAAATGTTTATAAAACAACTAGCAACATACTTTATTTTAAAAAAGTCCGTCCATTCTATCTTACCCTGTATTATTTATTTAAATTATACAGATAACTTTTATGCTACAGATATTTGTTGGAGGAGCTGGAATTGTCAATCGATCCCGTTCTCAAATCTCTTGATTTCCTGTAGGAGGCAAACCGTAATATATTCGTATTTGTGTTAGTAGGTCAGTGTGCCAACGATAATGTAAACGCGCAAATAAAATCCCCACCATATCACGATGACGTCCACCTAAGCGATATTTTTAACACTTTTTTTATTTAAATCTTTATATTTCTCTTCACTTTATTGATGCTATAATATCTGGGTTTTATTGTAAGCTAAGGGCCATCGATCGACTTGCTTTAACTTTGTTTTTACAACAAACATCATTTTTTATGTAATCTAATCTAAAAATACCTTTTGTACTAATTAAATGTTATTTTGTTTGGTTTCAGATGAGAACAACGTGGAAGGTAAGTGTGGCGAGTATCAATTTCAACATCTTATACGTTGTGAAATCCGTCACCGTATGTATGTGTATTTCTTTTGCTTGCCAAGCTCTCGTGACTAATTGTTTAATGTCAGGACGTTAGATCATGAAAATAATGTATGATGTAACGCGTATTACTGCAGTACAATGGATCATATTTAGAAAAAATGTACTTTTTTAATTGATTATTTAAACTTTCTGACAAATTATAAGTAATAACATAAACGATACCACCATGAGACTCTTAAATAATAATTTTAAACAGCAGCTGACAGGTTCATTTAAAACTAACGATACAGTTAGGTAATAATTCTGAATATTCAGACGCAGGTATGCATAGAATTCGCGTGGGCTTACAGTAGATCATCTTATGAGCGAATAAATCCCGCTGTTTTACAATATGCAGAAATTCCATTCTGGCCTCAAATAGAAACTAAATACCGCCGCGATTTCCACGAAATGATGTGGTGTAGGTATAACGTTACGTAACCACAACATTGCAACTTTAAACGCTAATATGCAATTGATAAAAATAAGCTATTAAAATAATATAGTATTATTAAGATTGTTTTGAAAACAATTTTTGTAAATTCTTACAGAGTTATTTGGGAATTATTACGGTTAAAACGGGCAAACCCTAAAATGTGTAAAATCAACACGTAACATGCTTTCATTTATTAGATCAATCCGTTGAAAAAATGTTAAAATTCATGTTGTTCACATAGCTCTGAAGGTATTTAGGACCAAGCGTTCGTTCGACCGTAACGATTAATTTATTATTGTATGTGCTGGTCGGTTGAGCCACCAACTTAAACGTTTCCTAACCGACATGTAGAGCTAATATTATGAGTTCATCCGATGAGATTTATCTACTACATCCAAAGTTGTCCGTAATTTTTTACTCAAACCTTTCCGCTGTTGAAATTTGTCGTCGGTAAATTTCAACAGAAGACCTTTTGAAAGTCGTGTTCTCCGCTTTCCTCTTCTTTTCTCGCATCAACCTGCGAGATTAGATTTTGCGAAATACCTATTCGCCGCTGCGTTTCTTATACCACTATACTTGTTTAAACGAATAGAGGAGCGGTTCTAGCGCGATATAAATAACTATATAGGTCGGTATTAATTAATACAGAGCCTGATATTTTATTCATCAGATTAAAACGAGATTTTTACTTTTTACCCCGGCAAAGTTACGTTAACCGCGTACACACACACAGGTGCCCGTTTCCAATGTTTATGACACTTTGCCAAGTAACGCTACTTAAATACGGGGGTGGGTTTAAGTAATCTCGTTCAAGGCGGATAACTTCGTTTTTTGTTAATGCAAAATTAGTTGATTTAAAAATAAGCGACCTACAAAACGTACCAGGAATTCCGTAATTATTGTTTGCTTGCTTGTATTAGTTAAGCAATAGAATGCGAAATGCGTACTTGTGGTCTGTGAAGAATTGAGCAAGATGGAAGTACTAAAAATGTTTATTGAACCAAGTTTTTTGACCTATTTGTCTTAATTACAATATTACAGTTTGAAACTATTTGTATTTTATTTACATTTTGGATTAATTACTGGCAACTATTTATCTACAGAGTTTATATTAATTCTTTTAGGAAATATAAAAATTTCCATTGTGTAATGTATAAATGGACACCAGTGGGAGTTATGACAAGTTGCGTGAGGTGCTCCATTAGAATGGGTGTCATGAGTACCCAAGAATTTTCCTGGGACTCCTATTCTGAAAAATTATTCAAAAACTAGCTGAAATTATTGATCTAGATATTATAGAAGTAATTTTTAATGATATTTTGAACGGACACAATAATAATATGATTTTATTGTATGCCATATAAAACAACAAAAACTTATACATAATAAAAAAGTAAAACTAAATATATTCAGATAATCTAAATATCTGGATATAATTATCCAAATGTATCTATCCAATCGAATAAACAGAAAAAGCTACTCATATAGTAATAGTGTATCTAGTCAAGATGTATTGATTGAAAAAAAGCAACAACGTGATGAGGTTGCCTAAATTTAGTTGAGAATCAAACGCTAATTGCAGATAAAACGTCAGTTTTCTTATTTCTGTGCGAATTCGAGGTAAAAACAACTGTCACAATAGAATTGTAAAGAATCATGTGATGTGTAAATGTAATACGTAAACGATTCATTGAAGGTCTAAATTACGAGATATAGAAACTATCTGCTATGAATTTATCTGGTATGACAAAGCTGTGATTAACATTAAGTTATATGTTATATAAGTAGACATTTTGGAATTGCAAAGATCATAATTCTGTGAAATGGAACTAAACTGTAAAGCTCAAAATTCTCTTTTTTTTGGTCAAAAACTTCAAATTTTCGAATAGATAAAGCTAAGATAATTTTTTTGTACTCTGTGTATATTTCGCGAAGTGACCACATCATTAGCTTCATGATATATAGCAGACATAAAGTTAAAATGAAAGAGCATAAATGTGTCACACAAATTTATTTTTACTTTTATGGGCAAGTATGACCGATTTGGATATAAAATTTGCAAATTGCTGTATGAGCTTTTAATATGCATTGCAATCTTTAGTTAAATCTAAAATTATTATCTAAAATCAAACTAAGATACTTAGCCTATGAAACTGTTTTAATTAACGTATCAGTGCAATTTATATCCAAGTCAGGAAGAGCAACACGCCTTTATTCATCAGATTTATCATTTTTTCATGATCTTTGTTTATATTGTATTTAATAACATCACAATCTGCATACACATAAGAAGCATACAGTTGTGTATCATTTGCATAAAAGTTAATCTTACAAAATTGAATAAATTTGCTGAACTGCGAAGTATATAAAGAAAATAAAATAGGAGCCTTGTTGGAATCCTTAGAAACAGAATCGTCAATCCCCACCCGCTCTGTGCAAATACAGTATGTCCTCGGATCGAGTTATAAAGAACGAAAAAAAAATATTAAGTTTGCAAACTTATCTAAAAACGCGACTCTTCACTAATTTTGATGAAATTTTTTGTGGTGAATGTATATTGAATATGTATCAGTTTTACCAAAGCTTTTGATCCAATGGCCTTTCTAATAAAAGTAATTTATGCTTAAAAGTTTAAGGGAGATCAAAATTGATCAAAATTGAAGATTGCCAACCGCAAGATAGCTTCTTACTCGGACAAAAAAAGGTTCCTCATCCCTTGTAGACGGGAAGAGGTTCTTCCCAACCATATCAAAGATGGTTCAAAGGGCTTTCTCTAGCTTCTGGTTGTATTTGAAACAAGAACACGAAAACGGTTGAAGGCGTTGACTTCAACAACTTAAGTGTTGCAGTTATTAATTTTGAAATCGAGTTTTCCTCATAAAAAGCTCATTCTGGGTGAAGTATATAAAATATTCATCTGCCATAGCGGTGTCATCAGTTATGCCTGATCATTTTCTGGTAGAAAATCTATCTAAACTGTTTTCTGACGCCACTGAATAAAATATAAAAAATACCTTCATTTTTCTCCCAGGGGGCTCCGAGAGTTTGTTTTGGCATGCTTTAATGTGGTGTCCCTCTTTAATAAAGAATCTTTACTAACAACTTCTTGGATATTGACATTGAAAGGATTATAGATGATTTCCGTTTAGTGGCCCCCACACCATGATTAATAGAGACCAGTTCCTCTAGATGATTTCCTTCCTGTCCGATTTTTCAATATCATTCAACGACGTAGTCTGCTGCATACCGGCTCTTTCCTTTAAGTTGCCTTTCTTCTTTTATCTGAATAGAAACAACTCCGATCATAGAGAATCCAATCATATTATTCGGGGAGATTTGTAAATTTTTTCTCTTGCCACCCCCTTAATAGGAAGATCAACACTCTGAAGAGCATGAAGAATCGTATAGCTCGTATTTTTGTTGAGGTTTTAAGGCTAAAAAATCTTAGGTTGTTGGCCATCAGCTGCTGTAACCATGGTTACCCTGATTCTTTGGTTAATAAGATCTTGTTATCCTGTGATGAACCTCTTCTGTACTTCTAGGGAGATACGGGTCCTTTCACTTCAGGCGTGGATCTAACTCATCTACTTAATGGACGAATCACTTGTCAAACGTTTTGTCAAGTTAGCATTTCTCCCAGGTGTCAGTGATAATCTCATTAGGCTTCAATCTCAATGGCAAGCGGTTGAAGTGGGCAAAATATACCATCAAGCAGTGCCGTCCTAAAATGTTTGGCACCCCAGGGTCGGGTTGGACGAACAAAACGAGTGCACGTCTTTTCATACAAAATTCAATGCCAAAAAGATTCGCGCCTCAGAGGAGACAGTGGGTACATGTAAGATCGCACCCCAGGGTTGTAGCGCTATTAGCCCTTACGTTTAGGACAGCACTGCCATCAAGCTGAGTTCGGTTCCGTCTTAAGAGACGTACGGCTAAACCCAAATGTTTATAGTTCTTCTGTTAGCTTTAGTGTTAGTATTAGCTCTACATTTCGCTGTTATTCAGTAGATTACACTTGCGATGGTTCTGTTTTTTAACTTTGGATGATAAATTCTTATGCAACCTGATGTTCTGAAAACGAAACGGACCTTAGTTTTGTTCCATCACGTCAAAATAGTTTGTAAATCGCAATTTACCAAATGTATATGTCGCAGAATATCACAACAGTCGCTGGGTTGAGCTCTTTTTCGACCAGTCCTGCTCTGTTTCAGGCTATTTCGTGTATATTCTCTTCTGGGCTGATCTCTGTGCAACATCAACATCCAACAATAATCCGTCATCATTGTAGTATCTTCCCTGGTAACGTTTTCCTATTTCTTTGATGTCCTGATGAAATCCCTCACCAATATCTTTACTAACAACACCCAGGTTCTCAGGAAAATAATTCAAATGAGAATGCAGAAAATGTTATTCCAAACTCATGGAGTACCTTAAAATTTGGTATTTCTATAGCATGGTCTCCACGATACATTTGAAATACAGATCCTTTTTCACCCAGAAACCTGGTTGCTACGTCTTTAAAGGCTTCTTCTTCAGCAACCTCCATTTCTTTCTCAAAGTTCTTATCTTTATAAACTTTTCTAATATCCCGACCCGTAAAGACACATTCTTTTAATTTTGTGGTTGATAAGGCTGGAAATTTATTACATCTATTATCTTTTGATAAATTGCTTCATCAAGCCTAATTCTAAATATCTAAAGAGATGGAAGGAGAACTTTCGTCTGCTTTATGAGAGGTTTTTGGAGCACTTTTTAAATTGCAGGTTTTCAATGAACCTCGCTCATTTTTCTGCTTCCACTGATTTTCCTTGTCTTTGCTATCCCAGTGACATAAAAAAATAACGAAACTTTGTATACTCATCAAACATGATTCGCTTGTAATCATTGTATTTAATATTCTGAAGAACAAATAGTAAGTTTTCATAACGTTCTTATAAGTGTATAGAATGTCCAGCAAGTACTCGATTAAGCGAATTCTATTATTGATAATATTCATTTCTATGAATCGATTATCATCTCTCCAATCAGTGCTTTCGGAAAGTGTGAAATAACATCCTTTTCTCTGTGCGTAAACCAGAAAAACGAAGAAAAGTTTATTTAGTTTAATTAGCAGCGAGCAAATTCTTTTTTTTAGTCTTGAACCAAGCCATTTTGGTTGGATGAAAGTTGAGAACCAAATCGTTCAGTTCAGATTGTGTAAAAGGTTGTGGTGCAGAGTTACCGGATTTGTACTCCTCTTTATTATATTCGGCTTCTTCACTCGATTCTACTATTTTTTCTAAGCTATCTACTTCAGGCGAAAGTTTTAGTTCCATATTCACTGGTACGTTTGGACCATGGATATGGCAGGACCAGGGACAAAACGTAAAGCCGATGGAATATTTGGACTATTCAGTCTGTGGAACACTTTAAATTGACGAGAAGGATTTTGGAGACATAATAGCTCATGCTGCCAACAAGTTAGCAGTCTTTGAAATAATGTACAGTGTTTGAACTGTGATAACTCATGCTACCAATAAGTTGGCAGTCATTAAGATAATATACAGTCTGTGGAACAGTAATAGCTTATGATGCCAACCAGTTCGCAGACTATAAATTGACGAGAAGGATTTTGGAGAAATAATAGCTCATGTTTTCAAGAAGTTTTCAGTTTTTGAGATGATGTACAATGTTTAGAACTGCAATAGCTCATACTACCAATAAGTTGGCAATTATTAAGGTAATGTATTAAGGTCTGTGAAGCAGTAATAGTAATAGCGCATGCTACCAACAAGTTGGAGGACTTCAAAGTGATGAGCAGGACTTTGGAGACATAATAGCTCATGCCGCCAACAAGTTGGCAGTTATTAAGATAATACACAGCCTGTGAAACAGTAATAGTTTATGCTGCCAACATGTTCGCAGACTTTAAATTGACGAGACGGATTTTGGAGACATAATAGCTCATGTTGCCAACGAGTTGGCAGACTTTAAACTGATGAGCAGGACTTTGAAGATGTAGTTCAGGTTGACAGCAAATTGGGAGTCTTTAAGATAATGTACACTATTTGGAACTGTAATAGCTCATACTGCCAACAAGTTGACAGTCATTAAGATAATATACAACCTGTGAAACAGTAATACCTTATGCTGCCATCATGTTTGCAGACTTTAAATGAGTGAGATAATGTAGTGTTTGGAACAGTAGTAACTCATGCTGCCAACAAGCTGGCAATTTTTACAATAATATATGGTATGTGGAGCAGTACTAGTTCATGCTGTCAACAAGTTGGCCGGCTTTAAATTGATGAGCAGAACTTTGGAGACATAATATCTTATACTGCCAAGTCTTTAAGATAATCTACAGTATTTGGGACCATAATACCTCATACTGTCAGCAAGTTGACAGTTTTTTTATTATCTGATACTTCATTCGAAATTTCAACGAAGAAATGAAAAGTTGAAAAATCACCAGAAATGTGTAATTTCTCTGAAATTTTCACCATTTCATCAGATTACAAAAAAATCATCAGATGTGGTGAAATTTCACTAGATTGGGCTACAGTGCAAGACACTGCCATCAAGGAGATGAAAAAGAAAAGTGCACATGCGTCAAGTTGCGACCGATGGTTTTAGTTTTAAAAAGTTAAAATTGAAACCGTTTTACTCGTAAGGTGTTGCATGAATAGTACTATAACAGAATACTTTAACTTTGCACTCTTACGACTATGACTACTACTAAAACTAATAACCATTGCATGAACCGATCATTAATATCCAACGACTTTAATCTGTTTAACATTTGTTCTCCATGACCAGAAATAAAAGCAGAATCAAATTCATTTCTTACAATTGTATATAGTTAAATTTCTAAGATTTTTGAACTCTTCACCTGAATGTATTAAATTTATGCAATCTTTAATGTTAGTTAAAATTTTATGTATTTTGTGAAAAAAGCATAAACCAAAATCTTCCAAATTAAAATTCTCATATTTAAATATTACAAATTTTAAAACCACTTTAATTCGAATATCTTAACCACTTAAAAATATCTTGTAATATCTTTTTTGTTAGTATAAATATGCACATCTGCCTTTACGAACACGGTTAGTCAGAGTCAGTCGCAATCGACCATATTTTTAGCATCGAAATTGGGTCAGTGGGTCGCGGTTTTTGCGTAGTTTCTTGATAACACAATGGCGCGGGCCGGGTATGCCATCGGATATTATTGTATTCCCGAGCTACAAAACAACTTCGCCTAATCGTATAATTAACCCTACAACTGTTTCTCAATATTAGCTGTCTGTATAGAATCGGGCTTTGCATTTAATTTATTTCTTTCTTAAGTGAGATGTTTTAAACAAAACCTTGACACAGTTGCACATTTACGTAACTGTGGTAATATAGGCAAAATGAAATGATTTGTGCCTTTTTTTATTAATACCTATTATTTACTTAATAAAAATAAAAGTGTTTTTTAATATATTTAGATTGTTGATACAATTTTGTTTAATGATCTATAATTTATAATATCTCCGTAATCTTAATACTTTAACGAAGCAGATCAAATTGTTTGAGATTTCGGCATCAAACGTCCTTGCTTTGAGTGCTATGAATAATAATAATAATAGGAGAACAGGTGTACTCCGCTTGGTTTTTTTTCGACATGTCACTTTCAATGGTTACGCAACACCTTCACCGATTAATCACGCTTATAACGAAGTGATGCCATTGCCAGTGGGTCAGTAGGTCAGTGTAACCTATAGGATAATTCTACTACGCGTGTAATTAACGAGTGTGGTTACACCTTAAAGAAACCACGTCAACCAAATCTGGACATCGGACAAAGTGCAATTCACTCTCGATTTCGTACGATTTTCCATTTGCCGACCTACTTTTTGAAGAGATGTCGTATCGGTGTTCCACTTTTTCCCTACTACTATTCTTCTCGAAATCTGCTTCGGCCGCCTCGCGCATTTATCAACTATGAGATAATCAATCGAAGCGACAATGAAATAATTGTTTAAAATGACCTACTTTTATTTCAATTTGCAATGAAAAAAGAAGGAAAGGTTTTTATTTAAGATTAGTTATGAGTGGTGCAAAACGATCGCTGAAAAAAAAAATAAAAAGTCATCAAGTCCTTCAGAAGCGTGACATCTGACCCGCATCGCAATAAACAGGATTAAAAGACATCTGTTTCCATTTATCGCAATCGTCTCATCGTCCTGCTAAAGAACAAAATCGAGACCATCCCATATAACTTTTATTACCACTTTATGGATAGCTTGTACTAATTGGCACTAAAGTCGTTCAAGATTCCATCCGGACTGAACGTAGTTTTCTTGTCGGCCAACCTTTCCCAACATATATGGGTTTTTAAATAACTTAAATTCTTGTTTTATTAATAAATTATTAGTTAATGATGCTATTAAGAACGATGCAAATATCAAGTATCCAACAAAATTAATAAGTCTTAAAATTTTTCCAAAGTAATTCAAAAATACTTCCGAGACCATCACCAAGGTCACAATTTTAATCACGTGATTGTTTACCTTGGCACAGATAAATTCAACAATAAAAAATCCACAGATGAAGTGGTCAAGCCAGATTTCTTTTCATTAATAACTTTTGTTAGTTCTTTTCGTGAAACATCAATAGCGACAGAGTGTAAAACCACAACGCTTACGACTCTTTTCTTTTTTCTTCGTCGTCCGTTGGCGGTTGGGTTTTTGAACACTTTCGAAGATTTTTTTTATCTTCCATAAAATCGTGCCGCAGCCGATGTCACGCAATATCCACTGTTGATCTCACAATCAGTCCAAGGCTTGCGCCAGACATGTCTCGTAATTTTTTCAACGAAAAACTTAATTGTGGTAGAAAGTAACAGAGAGAAAATACCTTTATACGTGATACAACTCGTCGGCTACTCGATTGAGTCGAGCACCCTTCTCATTCAAAATTTAATTACAAGCCATGTTCCACTCCTCAATCGATTTGATACGTCTTCTGCTTTTAAATTATCATTTTTACGAAATCATGGTGTGAAAATTGATTGTGTCGCAACAATATCACTGAATTGCTGGGTACTATACATATTTATCTGTGATTGTAACTTTTTTCGATACAATGAAAATGAAGTCAGAGATAAGGAGTATTGTTTTAGTATATAAATATTTTTGTAATTTAATTTAATTAAGCAACATGTTTTAATTGAATTAAGTAATCATAATCATAATAAACCAAAATTAACACTAATTATGAACAATTTTTCTTATTGAGATCAATATTTGCATAAACAATACGTGTCAAGTTAATTCTGTCATAATTAACAGTGAGCTCAAATTAATTTTCACGTTAAGAGTAGTATAATTGGGTCGTTGTTTATGTGTGCGTGTACACAACACCCGCGACGAGTGGCTCTCGCTCTTGCCGATAAAATAATTATCAGAAAAATATGAGTGTGTCGATGTACGTTTGTATCAGTGTGTTGTATACGCTAACTTTTACGTATGAGAGGTTGCGCGTTCGGTCTCCATTCGTTCGTTCGTGTTGGTTGTGTGTCGTGCGTACATGTAACCTTGGCACAATTGTTTTCCAGTTTCGTTAGATTCACTCTCGTTGGCTGACACACTGACCCACTGCCACTGACACAACGTACTCAATCGCTTTTTCATAAGCCCCCCAAATAACAATCGTTTCAACAAGTGAAATTAGCTACGTCATCGTTCCTATTATAGTAATGTTATGACATTCTAAATAATCTTAATAATAGATTTGTTGTTCAATCTCTAACAGAATTTTCCATATACAGGATGACTGAAAGAAGGAGATTCAACTCAACTTGCTTTATATAGCTTATTCGTTACTTTAGAAAATGCATGATTTATCTCCTAAAGTTAAATTCAGAAGTTAAACATTCAAAGATAAAACCGATTGCAAATTGTGAATAAATGGGTTTAGCTGAAATCAGCTACACTATATGCACATGGAAATTTTTTTTGTCAAATTGTGTTAGAGCTGCAACTGACAATAATAGCTCTGATCTGCTTCCATATGATATTTAGCAAGAGAAGATGGTGTATAAAAGTTCGAAGGTGATGTCGTGAATCCGCATGCTTCTCGCAGAAGAAGAAATAGTCGTTCCCACAATTCCGACTTTAACCCTCCGTTTGTCGGGTGAGGTCTACAAGTCCACGACAAAATGATTATGTGAAATAGCTTTTAAATTATTCTGCTCAAAACTTCTACGGCCACAATACCTTTCAAGTATTTGAATATCAACTGTTTTCGGTATAAAAAACTGTTTTTCAAAATTCCAAATAGTCGCTACATAATATTTTGTCCTGACAGACCCTTCCCGACCAAATGTGTAACAATATTCGCAGATGTAATCTGTAAGAATCGTATTCCAGTTGGAACTCTAAGCGTTCTTTTTGTGTTTGTAGGGATATTACCGAGTTATAAAACTATACCTCGGAGTGATCGCAATATAGTTCGGTAGTTCCCTTAATAATTACTATGTATACGGTTACCGTATCGTTGACACGCCAGTTTACTATTGAACCCCATTTTGAGGCGTTGTCTTATGTGTTATTTATTTTACAAATATAGAGAATAGAAAAGTGCATAAAAAATTATTTATAACTAATATCAAATATCTAGTTAGCAATCTACAAATAGCATACTTACAAATAGGTAAGTAGTATCACACAATTTTCTGATATGATTTGATAAAATAATAAATGATTTATTATTTGATAGCATTGTGATATGGATCCTTATGAAAAGGAGAGAGAAAGATTACAGAAACTGTATGAAGAAGTTAGCACGGGCAGTGAAATAGAAGAGTCTGATGATAGTTCGAAATCAGATCCAGATTTTGTAAGTATCAGAGATCATGATACAGAAACCGAGCAGGAAAACGTAAATAAAGATGCAGATATTATGCATCAGGATGACTGCGAGGATGATGAAGATGAACAACCCGTGATTCGTGATAGATGCTCGTTTTTTTTTTGGTAAAGATGGAACTAAATGGAAAAAGGCTGTCTCACCTAGAAATATTAGAACTCGCAACGAAAACATAGTGTCTCACCTGCCGGGGGTCATCGGTGAAGCACGTGACGCATTATCTCCCATTCAATGCTGGATGTACATGTTTAGAAACTGCATTGATATTGTAGTTGAAAACACTAATTTATTTATTGATAAAATTTCTGATAAATACCAAGATAAGACTGAGTGTAGACCTACCGACTCTGTAGAAATCTAAGCGCTGACGGGTTTGCTTTATTTAGCTGGGCTCCATCATGGATCAAGGACACATCTAGCAGAGTATTGGTCATCAAACGGTATGGGATATGAGATATTTCCTGCTACAATGGCAAAACGGAGGTTCGTCTTCTTATTGAAATGCATTCGCTTAGACGATACCACAACTAGAGGTCAAAGAAAAGAAATGGACAAACTAGCAGCAGTTCGTACTATTGTTGACAAGTTCAACGACAATTGTAAGAAAACTTATTCTGTGGGCGAGTATGTAACATTAGATGAAATGCTGCTTGCCTTTAGGGGTAGGTGCTGTTTCCGAATGTACATTCCAAGTAAACCAAACAAATACGGATTGAAAGTCTTCGCCAAAACATTTTTCACTTCACACTTAGAAATTTACGCTGGTCTTCAACCCAATGCTTCATATAAAACTGACAACTCTACCGCTGCAGTAACTGAAAGAATGTGTTCACATTTATTAGGATCAGGAAGAAATGTTACAATAGATCGTTGGTTCACAGGATATTCAATTGTAAAGAAACTGCTAAGAGAGTACCGCCTTAGTGTGGTTGGTACAATTAGAGCCAATAGAAGAGAACTACCTCTTGAAATAACATAAGTTAAAAACAGGAAAGTATATTCTTCGTTATTCGCATTTAGTAATGATATGACTGCAGTTTCATATATACCCAAAAAAGGAAAGAATGTGCTTGTAGTTTCAACAATGCACCGAGAAGATCATATCGATGAAGCTACCGGTGATCGGAAAAAGCCCGAAATAATTACTTTCTGTAATAGCACAAAAAGTGGAGTAGATGTTGTTGATCGAATGATCACATCATACAATGTTGCAAGAAACACAAAGCGTTGGCCAATGATAATTTTCTATAACCTCCTCAATATAGCAGCAATTAACGCTTTTGTTATCTACAAAGGCAACATATCAGATGGTGAATTTGCTAAAACTCGCAGACTGTTTCAAAAAAATCTTGGTATGGAGTTAGTGAAAGATAACATGCAAAGAAGAGCCGTTGATAAGCACTTGACCAAAAGTGTGCGTACTTCTGCCTTGAGGCTCTCAGGTATTGAAGAGGAGATTATGCCAGAGCCACAACCAGGGAAAAGAGGAAACTGTAAATATTGCAAAAGACGAAAAACTCGTTATTTTTGCAAAATTTGTAAATGTTGGTTGTGCATGGAGCACATAACAGCGTGCTGCAACGATTGTTTGGGAAATATGGAGACCACAGTTTGAAGCCCTCCAGTTTGTGCATAGAATATTATTCTTTAGTTAAGACATTTTTTTTATAACACTTTATACATTTTTAAATAAATATTATTATAGATCGATTTTCTTTTCCTTTATTTAGGCGTTGTTTCCAAATTTTGAAAAATATGTGATTAAATTGTAAGCATTTTCTTTAAATCAAATTAACATAAAACGTGAGTTTGGAATTAGCCCTGTATTAGGCTATTATATAGTACAGGCATCATATAAAACATATTTATGAGAAATTAGCACTGGAGAACACTTTGGCGTCCTTTAGAGTTTTTTCTATTTTGGACTCCACAGACCACACCCGATCGAAAGTGTTAAGAAAGCGCGCTCGACAGAAGAAGGGTTGAAACACTTATCCAATGTACAGTTAGCCTTAGAAGATCTTTAGGAGGTTCAACCAGGTCTGTGCAGACTTTTCACATATAAACATATATAACCTTTTTCTTTTACAAACCTGCTTGTACACGATTGATGTGTATCGTAATGATGAGGCTGGTGATTTAAACATGTTTGGACATGTTTGCAAAACGAACAGAAGAATAGAGCGCAAGCAACATGTTGGTATAGCCATAGTGGATTAATAGTGGAAGAACATTTGGAGTTATCGAATATCAATGATGATATGATAGACGTTGTAAATCGCAGCACAAGATTTCAAAATTTATCGAAGGAAAAGAAGAGTCAGTTGAAAGAAAGGTTATCTATAGGGTTAGCTTATGCGAAGGCTGAGGTTTAATGCATTTGAAGGCGACGACGGATCCTGATATGTGCCGACGTTTAAAGATGATGAGACAAAGACCGGAGAGACCGAGATGATGAGGATTTAGAATATTTATATAAATGTGTTACAGCTGCCACCGATGGGTTTGAAATCGTCAATATGGATAAGGAACCACGTTCGGCAAGCATAATTGTAAAATATTGTTCAAAGGAGGTAGACTTCGTGCGCATAACTGCACCATTGTGGGTAGTGAAGGACCGGCTGTGGGGATTATGCGAAAGCCTATTTGAATATTTAAAGTTTATCCTTTTTGCAATGCGTTCACGATGAAAGGAATAAATTCAATAAAATTTTAAGATTCATCATAGGCAAAAATGTTCGAAGTAATCAAGTTTAAATTTTGATGGCTTAACCCCCCCTGCTAATATTTATTACTAACTAGCTGTTTGGGTTGGGTTAAAGATAATGGGTGAACCTAACCCAACAAATATCTAGTGTTAGTTAGTAATAATATCAGTCAAATATCAGTATCAGCAGTTGAGTTGGGTTGATCCCTTAACTATCATATAGATGGGTTAAATCTATTTAATTTTTTTCTGACCAACCTAACTGATATTTAGTGCTAATTAGGTATTCCTGATAAGTAGACAATTGATCTTTTTTCTGACCAACTAATATTTGGTGTTAACTGGATAGTTGGGTTGGGTTGGGTTAAGTTAAGGCAAGGTCTGTAAAACGAATTGTACCAGGTTGGCCAGCGACTGAAGAACGCGTTTTAAAGGGTAAGGATGAAGGAGTGGGGGCGAGAAAGTGAATCAATGTAATTTATCTTTTATCTTTTATTCTTAATTCTGATTATGAAAGTTACATCTCTTTGATTTTTATTATTAAATTAAATAATATATTTAAGTTTAAATGAAGTAAAATGTTTGAAATGAATCAAACAGATCTGGATAATGTAACAAAACACAATCATTTACTTTGTCAAACTTTAGTTATTTTTTGTTTAATATTTGTCTAATTTTAGACAGTTTTCTTTGATTTTCAGAGCTCTTATTAAGTTCTTATATAAAAGGTTTCGATTAATTTTTATAGCAGGTCTCTTAAATGATGACAGTTTTGGAGACTGTCAAGTTTTATGTCTAGATTGTATCTGGTTATAGATTAACAATATTTATAAGCTAAACGAAATTTTACGTATTTAGTTGGATTTATGCGACGAGTACGATAATCGAGGAAATTTCTCAAGAACATATGGGGATATAAGGGCTAGGGCGCGGAATTTATTTCTCTTTCTTTTTACCTTTATCTTTTTCACCATTTTAACCCGAAAATTAAAATCTACGAAGAAAAATACATAAAAATCCCCATCATCCTCAGTCTGGGTACTTCATTATGAAACCAGATGAATTGCATTGGATTGGATTGCGTTCATCTGGAAGCAAGATGACATGGGTTGGATTAGATTTATTTTGAAACAAGATGAGTTGGTTTTTTACCACAAAGTAGCAGAGGGCCCGGTTGGATCGTTAATGGTATTAGTAAACAAACCGGATTTTGGCTTCAAGTTTTAGTGTCTATAACTAAATTTCGTTAGTTATTATGTACTTACTATATTATTAAAATATTGTTTTCAATAACACGATATTTTCGATTCTTTGAATAGTATCGATACCAGGAAAGTATCGATTCTCGATACCTCATTTAAGGTATCGCCCAGCCCTATTAGGAACTATATTAGCATTTATTTTATTTATTATATGAAAAACAGCAAAGAATTAAAAGGAAAATTCTGTTTTGGAAACTAAAACACTTATAAAATATCGAACTTTGCAATATTTAGCCAAAAAGGAAATTTTCTGTTTACATTCAATAATAAATTTGCGATAACTACAGTATTTATAATACTGGGTTTCATACTCAATGCAATTACAATAAAACAAATTAATTTTTCATACAAGTTATACAAACATTGCAGCACAAAAAACCATTAACAAAATAAAACTCAGAGTAAGTTAACATCAATAAGTAAACAGCATAATACTTAAACACAAATGATCTTGCATACATAAACTACTTGTCTGTGTACATTAACGAAGAATGTTTTTTAAAACACCTGGAAACGTTATCTGGAATATTACACCTTTTTTAGGATGTAATATTCCAGATAACGTTTCAGTGTAAAGGCTACTTCTAATTTTCGTTTTGCCTAAATTGATTGTACTGAATATGCGCTCAACACAAGCACTGCTGCTGTGTGGTAAAACCAATACAGTTCTGAATAAAGCTGTACTAAAATAGTTACATTTCTGACGATTACAAACTTTTTTCCAAAATTGCAAAGTTTGTAGATTTGTACCTATTTTAGTATTACTTTAAAGCAAACTCTATTCTCTAACTAAATTATTGATATTTGCAATTAGTTGCATTTAGATGAGGGAGAAAAGTTGCTACAGGTCCTAATGAATTAACGGATTTGATATTTACTGAATGTAAAAATGTTGATAACTAATTGTTTTTATTTCTGGAGGTTTAAAAGGAAATCACTGATTGAGTTGATGAGCACTTTCAATATAAAAGACTAAATATCTTAATAAAATATTGTGTTCTAAATTAGTAACTTTTGGTTACTAATCGAACCAGTTTCTGAAGAAGGTTGCAACATGGCATCCGAAACGTCAAACATTTTTCAAAAAACGCACGGCAAAACCCGAAAGTTTCTAGTTTTAGATCTAGTGTTAGCCCTAGTGATGGTTCTAGTGATAGTTCTAGTATTAGTGCTAGTGTTAGTTCTAATTTTAGTTCAGTTAACACCGGTCGTGAAAGCCCTCGTGCTTATACATCATTATTATTAATATACTCCGATTATTCCAGTGGCGGACCCAGAAAAGAGTTTTAGGGGGGTTATGAAAATGTTTGTTAGAAATTTTTCTGAGTGACACCTTTTTGCGTGTAATATGTTATGGTTCCAATGAATGGAATGTTAAAAAATCACCAGAAATGTGTAATTTTTTTGAAGTTTTTACCATTTCACCAAATCACAAAAAAATCAACAAATCATGTGAAATTTTACTAGATCTGGCAATACTGCCCTTGCCCCGTCATACCCACTAACCCCCTCCCTTTTTTCTTGCTCTGAGACCGCCGTTAAACATTTCTTCGGAGGAAAAGAAACTTTAAACCTTGCTCTTTCATAATTCTTTCTTCTTCCTCTTCTTCGTGTACCATTGGACTATGGCCTTCGTGATATATTTTTTCGTGAATCATTTTGATAACGTATCTGATGAGTAGGGATTGCTGCTCTCTCCTTCCTTCTTGTGAATTTATTACTTTCTTTTTAAATTTACATTTGGCCGCTATCTTTATGTCGTTGGTTATGGTAGGTTATTCTTCCTACCTCCTCCGTGGTTCCTGGGGTGGTTTACATGTAATTATTTAATGGAGTCCTTTAATACTTTGGTAGTACGGTTAAGATAATATCATACCTAGTTGAAGTATCCACCTCTTTTTCATATTCAACTTTTTCTTTCCGCTTCATTATCGTTTTTAACATTTCAGGAACAGCTTTCAAACTTTCTTCAGATTTTAGTTGTAGCCTTGCTACATTTTCTATGTTCGATGTTTCACCGCATTCCATTTTTCACCGATTTTTTGTCTTTTCAACCACTTTACATTCAGTAAATTTACAAAATTACAGTGTGTTCCGCAGTATCGACCTCTCCACAGAACCAACAATCTTCGTTTGGGACTCTGCCTATTCTGCCATTGTCTTCAGGAACCTTCCAAAAACCTTGTAGCCCGTTAGTGCCTGTATAGGGTAATATTCTACTTCTCCCCATGTTCTGTTCAACCACACCACCAAATCACGGAGCATAACCTTCGTGCACCCTTCGTACTCTGACAACTTTCTCCGCCACTCCTGCAGCATTCCAACCCTTATATCCTTTTTCGCATGATTTCCTCGTTCCTTCGTCATAAGATCTATCGGAGGCATAGCAGCTATTACCTCCACTTCAATGGCCAATACAGAGTCGTCGGTGCATCCACTGTCTCTTAGATTGGGAATTAGTCTTACATGCAAATTTGTCTTACATGATATCGTTACCTTTTTTTCCTGCTGGCCGTTATTAACCGGATTATCAACATTAATTTTACTTTTTTGCAGCGCTTCAACTAGTTCTCGCCACGGGGTGGAGTTGAAAGCGTTCTCAAGATCCAACAATATAAGGAATACACATTATTCCCTGTGGGTATAACTTTTTTGTTGAATGTTGTCTACTATACTCTGTACTCTCTGTATCATCTGTATCGTAGATCTTCCCTTACGAAAACCGTATTATTCTTCGTGGAGTAGACCTTTTTCTTCTATTTCTTTGTACAATCTGACTCTTATAAAAATTTCCATAAACTTGCCCATGGCATCACAGCAGATTTTTTTGGATTTTCAATTAAAATCAGTTTGTCAATTTTCCACACACTTGGGAATATTGCACTTCTCATACAATCACCATACATCTTCTTAAACGCTTCTAGCTTAGCCTGTATCGTTACAATAAGGATCTCCGGTGTGATGCAAGTTTTACTCTATTCTCAACCCGAAATTATTAACATTCCAAGTTGCGAATCGGTTGATAAATCTCAAAATGAAGTGTGAATTAGTCCAATCAATACACTCAAATAAGATATGGCTAATTTATGACTTCTTTATTAAAAGGTTTCTTCTAAAACATACAGTGTGTCCTTAAAGTCATGGTGCAGTATCGAATCCTCCACAATATTATTTATGGGTTTCACCATTAAACTTTTAACGTAAGATTTCGCTTTAATAGATGTGAAGCCTGTGTGGGAAATTTTTATTATCGTTCAAATGTCTAACAAATTATTAGTTGTTTTGATCGAATTGTTATTATGTTTAGGATATATCATTGGTTGTAGTATTTATTCATTATGCACAGCGCGTTCACGATGAAGGGAACTAATTCGGTAAATTTTTGGCAATTACTCTTTGGCAGAAATAATGCAACTGACAAATTTAAACTTTTGATTTCTGATTTATGTACATACTTAACGTTAACACTAGATGTTAACGTTAAGATTATAGCACTATAGCATAAAACCACATTATCATAAAATATTAGTTGGGTTGGGTTGTACCATCAACCTTATCTGAATCCAATCCAACCCAACTTTTTAGTTAGCGCTAATAATTAATTGGATTGGGTTGAGCCATTAACTTTAACCCAACCCAACTAACTAGTTGGTTTTAAATATTAATTGAGTTGGGTTGAACCATCGATCTTATCTGAAACCAACCTAATCCAAGTAGCTGATTAGTGCTGAATTTTAATTGGGTTGGGCTGAACCATCAACCTTATCTGAATCCAATCCAACCCAACTTTTTTAGTTAGCGCTAAATATTAATTGGATTGGGTTGAGCCATTAACTTCAACCCAACCCAACTAACAAGTTGATTTTAAATATTAATTGAGTTGGGTTGAACCATCGATCTTATCTGAAACCAACCTAATCCAAGTAGCTGGTTAGTGCTGAATTTTAATTGGGTTGGGCTGAACCATCAACCTTATCTGAATCCAATCCAACCCAACTTTTTTAGTTAGCGCTAA
Organism: Onthophagus sagittarius; assembly: GCA_036711965.1. Classification (NCBI taxonomy): domain Eukaryota; kingdom Metazoa; phylum Arthropoda; class Insecta; order Coleoptera; family Scarabaeidae; genus Onthophagus; species Onthophagus sagittarius. Next base: position 11,006,302 of record JASERS010000003.1, read on the forward strand.
ATATTAATTGGATTGGGTTGAGCCATTAACTTCAACCCAACCCAACTAACAAGTTGATTTTAAATATTAATTGAGTTGGGTTGAACCATCGATCTTATCTGAAACTAACCTAATCCAAGTAGCTGGTTAGTGCTGAATTTTAATTGGGTTGGGCTGAACCATTAATTTTAACTCAACCAGCTACTTAGCATTAAACATTAATTGGGTTGAGCTATCAACTTTATCTGATCCTAATTCAATCGATCTACCTAAGTAATGCAAGATATTAATTGGGTTGGGTTGAGCCATTGATTTTGACCCTGATTGATAGCTGATTAACAGCATTAAATATTAATTGGGTTGGGTTGAACCATCAACCTAATCAGAACTCAACCCAAGTTGCTAGTTAGTGCAAGATATTAGTTAGGCTGAGCTGATCCATTAATCTTAATTCAACCCAACCCAACTAGCTATTTGATACGAAATATCAGTTGGATTAAGCATCCATTTGATCCCAATTAGCTAGTTAGACTAGATATTAGTCGGGTTGGGTTCAACCATCAAAATTGAGCACACGAGCATTCACAATCTTATTGAATTTATTCCTTTCATCATGAACACACTGTATATGTATAAAGACTTGTGAATAAATAGTGTAGTGAAACCACAAATGAAACACTTTTTTTCATGTATTCTATTAAATATGGTAATGAATGGTATAGCATTCATTTGTGGATGCTGTAGCATTTACGAATGAATGCTACAGCTCACATATGAATGAATGCTCATATACATAATTAATCATGTATATGATGATTAAAATATGACTATCGTTATAAACTGAGTTTAATCAAATTTCGGATATCACAACAAATTTGAAAATAAAACGACTATCAATGTTCGCACATCGCCGAAACATTTACTATCTGCGAATGTGTTAAGTTTCGTACAACTTGTTTGAAAAGTTGTTTTCTACAATGCTTAGTAGAATATATTCAATATTTGTTATTCTTTTATATCACAAATGATTTACAAAACTACGATGAGCATTTGAGATGTAAAAATTGATTCATAATCTTACTGGTTGCGTTAAAATAATGTTTATTTTTATAAACATTATTAAGTAAAGTAAAAAAGTAAAATCTTTTTTACCTAAAGACACGTTGAACAAAGAGACAATTTCGAAAACATTTAACAGGCAGTAACTAAATAAGTTTCAGATAAAATAAATAGATTACATGAAATACTCTGATATCGATAATAGACGTGTTCCCGGGAGTTCCTGAAGATGATCTAGTAGAGATCGAAACCGGTTGAACGAAAATAGTTTTATTAAAAAAAAAGACAACAAACATTTTTCATCAATGTTTTGTAAGAGCTAATTGACTAATAAGCCCTTTTGACAAAAATTAATTAATTTGTTTTAATTCAAAAAATCTTTGTCGCCCTATATTTAATTAAGAAAGTATTTGTGAACCTTCCATCTATATCAAAACTATTCAGCTTAATTTTTCATGTATTACTTGCCTAAGAAGCGGTTTTTTAAATCACCCTGTATACACACAATAAAATTGCATAGCATTGATAAGTACAAACATTACTGTAAAAAGCAATTTTCTTTAACCGCCATTTCATTAATTTATTTCTTACAAGAGTCAGAATGACGTACATAAAACTTTATAACAGGCTCTAGGCACGCGCCAAATCGTAAATATCGTTGGATAAAAAGAATAAAAAAACTTTTTGCCGCGTTAGTCGAAATTGGCACATCTATAATCGACTGCGTACGATACCGAGCTATCATGGTTATTTATAGCGACCGCTTTAACAAAATAATGAATGCTCACATAAAATCGATTGCTTATTCTTAATGGATTTTTAATTGTGCTTGGGCAAAGACGAACGCGCGATAAGAAGTGATGATGCTATTAAGTACTTTACACGGTTTGTTTTGACGATAAGACGTAGCTTATTGCCAACTTTGTTACTCACCATACTCAATTTACGATACAAATTAACCGAGAGAACAATAAAATTACTTCTTCTATTTATTACTGCGTTTATTACCTCTTTGTTAAAAATAAATCAAAATTACAACCATATAAAAACGATTTTCATTTTGCAAATCCTCCGGGCAATCTTTTGTTATTATGCAGATGGAATTGAAAATAGATAGATTTTATTGTCGTTTTGTCACAAATTACTCATTCGATATGCATTTGGGCCATGCAAAATACTCCAACAACTTTAAAACGTCGCCGTTGTCGTCGTTGTGGTGGTGTCGCAACGGCCTCAGTAGTTCGCTTTTAGGCAACACCCCTTTCAATTTCCACCGGCTGTTGCGCAACCAACTTATAATCAGGTGAAATCTCTCGCAACCGCGACGCCGACTACCACCACGTTGAGAGCGAAATTCAGGTTAAACTATACTTTCCATTTCATCTCTCTACACGACGAATCGTCACATTTAACTCACCGTGACTACATCGCGGCGAATCGACCTACATTTTTACTTTCGACGGAATGCTAATTTTACTTTCACAGAAACAGTTAACAACCAGTCGTGGTTGATGAGACAACCGACATTATTATTACGTTTGAAAAGAAAGAGAGAGTGAACGGCTTAGAAAAGTTACCATTTCGTCCTAGTAACCCAGTAACATTGACACACTGACAATACCAAGTTCCAAATACCATTTGAATATCTTATAAATAGTAATTTTGTTTTAAATATTTAGGTTGCTCTTTTTATTCTTATATCATTTATCGAGTTGAGGTAGAAAAAGGAATAAGATTATTCTTGATTTATTATCGCAGCTTAAGTAATCTGTCTGTTGAGCTGGTCCAGTGACACACTGACCCACTGAACAAAATCGGGGTTGCTTTTATTTTCGATGTGGATTCGCCAGTGTTAAGTGACGTCAGCGGCGAGACTCTCGTATCTGGTTTGCCTACCGGCATGGTTGTTACTGCATTCTGTTTATATTGGGTCATGGCACTGGATATTAACACACACCGCAAATGCATTGTTCCCTTTTTCAGCTAAATTTAATAATTCATATTTCTTCAATGTTGATCTATTGAAAAATATTTTTTGACATCAATTACCTCATTCCACATTTAGGTATGAATGTACTCATCAGTAAAGTTGAAAGAATTATCATCCCGTGAAGGAGAGTAGCTGAGCATTGAAAGAGAGGATAGAAAGAGACGGTTGTGTAAATTTCGAATTGATGTTGACGCCAATTAGAGAATGATGTCTTTATTCCTTATTACATCTCTTGTTTTTTTTTGTTTCTTTATGAAAGCAAAGTCGTCAATGTGAGCTACCATATCTAGAATTGATGGTGACATAATCTTTAAATTGGTTATGTTTGATAGCCAGACTTTTAATTAACACTAATCTTAAGAGTTAAGTTTTACTATTGGGAAAAAATAAAAAAAGTGGAAAGAAATCAAAACAATCTCCTTTAATTTCCTTCCTTGATAAGTTATACAAACAAAAGTTCAATGTACCGAACTTTCATTGTTGTAAATGGATTGACTTGGTCTTATCCCTATCTTGACTATCATACTTAGAATCTGGATCTTGGTTAGCTGTATTCCTAAGTTTTCTTTTCGGCTGATTTGTGTTAGTTCTGAAGTTAGGTTGGGTTCCATTTAAGACTGGATGACAACTAAAAAATAGACCCAACAACGTAAAATATTTAGTTTTAGCCGTACCTCTCTTAAGGCGGAACCCAATCCAACCCAACCCAATTTATCTTTAGAACTAACACTGGATTTAGAACAAGAAACATAAGGGTTTAGCCGTCTCAAGAAACGTACGGCTAAATCCTAATGTTTCTAGCTCTAGGTCTAGTGTTAATACTAAAGCTAGATTATAGCTCTAGTATTAACTATACTTGTATACACTAGCTATACATTGAATAGCTATTAATACGTTGAAGGGTGATAGTAATTTAAGAAATCTTATAAATTTAAACAGTAGAAATTTTATAATTTATTGGTAGTTTAAGTGGTTTTACATCATCTAGGTTAAAAAATCAAATTATGTTACATATCAGCGTTCCGATCGAATCTAAAGATTTTTTATATAAAGTAAACATAACGCTGATAGGCTTTGTGATAATGTGGTATAAGTGAGTGTATTACATATTGTAATTTCTACAAATATGTATCTGCATCATAGAAAATATCAAAGATTTATTAAAAGTTTTATATATTTTCAATTACTATTTTTATTTGAACACCACTCTTCAAAATAACCAGGAGAGTGCTGGCTTCTCTGGGCATCCCTTATCTTACGAATTATCTTAGTATCTTTCTCTATAGCTCGTCTGTTTATGATACCTTTTTTTAGAACACATTTTGTAGCGTAAGAAAACTGATTTCTTATAAGACTTGGGTCTAGGATCTTTGCGATTTTTTTAAGGTCAGTGATCAATGTGTTTTTTGTTGAAGTGGTAGCAATGTTTTGACCCATTTTGGTTTCGTCTGTCATGTTTATGTCCCGTCATTAGTGCTTTTGCTTCTAGGTTTTGAGAAAGTTGGAGTAAGATTTTAATAAGTTGATCCCTAAGTTGGAAGAACCTAATAGTCTTAGGATTCCGAATATGACACATACAATATATATTACCTTTTTATACTAATAAATGGTGTTACGTGGTGAAAAATAGGTTGTGCTTATTATACATACTAACTTCTTCAGGTTTCATTTTCTCTTTTCCAAATCTGGTTTTTACAGTTATCATACATGGATGCTTTCGAGTAATTATGATAAGCACATCCCGTTTATCTTTCCATTTCGAGACGTAAACTTGCTTGTTTCGAACCTAAAAATGTTTCTTTGACGTTTTTTAATCAACTCTTTGGGATATTCCCTTCGATTTGATCTAAGCGTTCCATTTGTGTGGGTGTTTAAACATAGAAGTTTATTAAATAGCTCAATACTATTAAATTAATTTCCCATAAACAATTCATGACCTTTTAGAAGGTAGGGTTTCATCAACCTCAATAAAGTATAGCCCCAACTTTACCATTGCTACCGTCATCATTGATTGTATGCTTCCAGAGGGCTTGAATTGCTAAGAAGAAATGATACTGGCCCGAAAAAGCCTGGCATTGCTTCTAGGAAACATGACACTGCTTCCAGTAGACTTGAAATACTTCCAAAAGACTTGACATTGTTTCGAAAAGACTCGAAATTGTTTTCAAAAGACTTGAACTGCCTCCAGAAGATTCGATACTGCCTCTGGAGACTTAATACTGCTTCCAAAAGATTTAAAATGTTTCTAGAAGTATTGAACTGCTTCTTGAAGACTTGATATTATTTCCAAAAACTACTACAATGCTTTCAGAAGTTTGATACTCCTTTTAGAAGACCTGTAACTGCTTCCAAAAGATTTGAGATGTATCCAGAAGACCTGAAATGCATCTAGAAAACCTGAAATGCTTCTAGAAGACTAGAAATACTTCCAGAAGACTCAATACTACCTCCGGAAGACTTGATATTACTCGAAATGTCTCTAGAACGCTTGAACTGCTGTCATATGCCTTGAACTGCTTCCAGAAGACATCATACTGCACCTGAATGACTTTTGATACTGTTTCTGAGAGATTTAATACTGTTTCCATAAGATTTAAAATGCTTCCAAATGACTTAGACTTAAACTGCTTCTAGAGGATACGATATTGCCTCTGGAAAATTTGATATTAATTCCAAAAGCTTTAAAATGTTTCCAGAAGAGTTATTATGCTTCAAGAAGACCTGATACTGCTTCTAGAAGACTTGATATACTTTCAGAAGACTTGATATTGCCTTTGAAAGATTTAAAATGCTTCCGGAGGACTCGATACTGTTTCTAGATGACTTGAGATATTTCCGAAAGACTTGATACTGCTTGTAGGAAACTTGAAATGCTTCTTGAACACTTGATATTGCTGTTGAAAGAGTTGAAATGCTACCAAAAGACTCGATATTGCTTCTAGAAGTGATAGCAGAAAACATTTTTATTGCAAAGAAACAAGATGCTGTTTATAAATCCTTGGAGGTTGCGTTAAAATATTGAATACTATTGGACGTAATGCAAAATCTTGACGTAAGTACTCCAAAAATTGTTAATTCAAGTTTAAATATTCTTGGCATTAGTAAATATAAAATTTAATTTTACATCCAAAATACCAAACATTGTTGACAAAATGCAATATCTTCATATGAAGAGATCGAAAACTGACAATTAAAGACTAGTTGATGCTCGTGCAAATATTTTGTCATAGTGACTAAGATAGGTAGTATTTCGTTTAAATTTCTTATAAATTGTACAGACGATTATCTTGTGATGTGAAAAAATTAATACAAGTGACATTTCTACCATTTTGAAGAACATTTCTACTCTAAAAACAGAAAAGAATTGAGATAAAAGAACTGTAATATGCAAGGAAATTACATTCACACATATCAAGAACAACACGTTCATTTTGATCTGTTTTACGAGCAGAATTTGTATCACTACCAATATGCACGTAATGTACGTACTATGCAATATGTAGTACGTCTCAAAATCAGCTACAACTCATAGAATAGAAAGCAATTACTCAACAGTAACAAAATCCGTTGAACCTAATAATCCAAAACGAAACGAATTGCTCCTAATCTATCTTGTTGACTTTTTGTCTTTGCTCTTTGTCGTTGAATCGTAGACAACGATTGATTTCTTTGTATCACCAAAGTACAAATATTACACATCTTTCTCTAAACGTTTCACTAAATGAATTAATTTTTTCTGTAACCACTTATTACAATAACATCTGTATGCAAGATCAAAATTGAGATGTACAAATGTGTTACTCGACGCTGTATCAATCTGAGACATGATGTACAGATTAAGGATTCTTCTAGATAAGAATTACGGCAAAAACAAAAATGGAAATGTAAAATAAACAAAAATTCTTTCACTGAGCCAAAATGTTTAATCAATTAGATCATAAATATCAAAAATATCATCAATTAATTCTGAACATTGTGTTAACTTGATACAAAGTTCGGATAAGTTAATAAAATGAGACTTGTTATTTTCATCACAATCATTAGAAGTAGTGATCAATACATTGTTTTAGATTGGCTTAGTCGGTTTATTAATTTTTTTTTTCATGCTACCCTATTTAAATAAAAATTAACACCTTCAAAGGCAACAAATAGGGTTTTATGCATTGTAGTCTAGAAATTTTGAGATCGTTATCTTAAACTTCTGGCGGATATTTTCTGCAATAACCGTTTTCTCCCTTAGATGGTCAGTAGAGTCCTCTATTATCTGGATGGGTTAACCCATAACAAACCTAACTGTACAGCCCTTTCTCAACTTGATTGGACGACATGCCTCCAGCGCTTTCTATTTTAGCCAAAATTATCTTCATTTCTAGTTTCATTCATAATCTTGTCAACATCTTCAATAATTGCTTTCTAACGTTTGTTAAATTCACCAGCAAATCCCTTCTTTTCCACTCAGATATGCTAATTAGGCACCATTTCTCAATACTTTAAATCAAAGTTATCATAACACACTAGGAATTGTGCTGCTTTCAAATCTGAAGTGATTGCGTTGATTGAACATCATGGTCATACTTTTGACTTTGATCAGACCAAGATTCTAATACCGAAAAAGAAAAATCTATAGGATAGGATATGCTTCGCATCTTTGCCCTTTCGAACACTGTTAATTTCTGGTCCTTAACTATGTTCGATTCCTGTCTTTTTGTGTCTTTAATATTTTCCAATTGCGACATCTCCTCTTTCTATCTGCCATCAACCTATTATCCGTGCCAAATGTCAAGGCCCCTTACTTTAGAGATCTACATCTTCGAAATCGCTCGATGAAAAAAATTTTAAAGCAAAGCGGTAATGTTTATTTCTGTATATCATAGGTTAATTTGGAAATTTTCGGATACGCGTTTTTTTTTTCTATCGCGATTTCATTGAAGAAAATACCCGATTTTTGAGAGTACCAACAACTTTGTCCACTTTGTGATTTTTTTTCCCAAAAACTATCTGAAGAAAAATTTTCAAATTTGAATTGATGATAACCCGATGTATTCTTAATCTGGGGCACATTTTATTTTAACGATATTCCATACAGTTTCATGGAAAATCGCGGTTTAGTAAGATGCGATTATTTCGAAAACAGTTACAATAACTGATTACAATAAATTTTACTTAAAGAAACAACTTTTTAAAAAGCTCGTATTTATTGAAATTAGAGTTATTTTTCTTCCGACATCATGTTAAGCCTGAGTTTTGAACTAGTTCCTTTCAGCTTGTTCCTGATAATTTTTAATTGTAAAGTTTTTTCACGATTTAATTGATTTAAAACATGCGTTTCGGTTATCTATTTGAAGCTAATTTAAAAAAAAAACAACAATAAAAAAGCTCTGAAGAAGGTTGCAATAAATTTTACCGCAATTTTCTTCGTGGGGCGATTTCGAAGATATTGATCTCCAAAGAGAGGGTCCTTGATAATTGGCACGGATTATAGTGACTTTTAATTCCTTAAGTTTATCCATAGACACAGTTGCCTTCCTTGTTCGATCGGTTTCGCGTCTTTATTGAAGACTGATCGAGTTGATTGTTAACCACATTATCATTGTATTAATTTAGTGGTTTTGATATGGTTACCAGCTTTTCCTTATAGATGTCCTTTTAGGAATTGAGTTCTTTTTATCATTAATATATTAATTTAATAATTTTTACATTTTAACTTCAAAATTTCTCAGGTCAGCAAATATGTTAAAAAACGCTTGTTTCACCCTCAGGACACTTTTTTTCGCATAGGTCATAGTTACCAATAGATGTTGAGAAAATGCTGTGATGTAATAAATTACATGGTTCCTGTTTACCATCTCACGTTGACTGCTTTTGATTCAACTAGAATTCAAAAATTTCGAACTGTTGCTTTCATTCATCACACAGTTTTGTTTGAGAGATCATTCTCATAGCACATTTACAAATTTTATAATCTCATTTCAATGCCTGATAGAAAGATAAGTATAAGTCAAAGTACTTGACTGTTGCAAGGGTTCCCGATATCAAGTTGTGTTGCGCGTGTTACGCAATGATATTTTAGTTAATTAGTTAATATTTGTATCCATTTCAATACTTCTTTTTATGTTTTCAATTATTAATTTTTAATAATTCTTATTGTTATCGAGGTCCGGATAGAAGAACCAGATGAATTTATTTATTCGTTTGTTTTGTTTTATTTTTCATTCTTAGCTTTATATCGTTTTATTCTGGTAAGTTTATGTGGGTTGGCAATAAAATCTAATATTATTACTATTTATCCCAAGAACAAATTTAGATATGATCATGAAATAACATTCTCTAAACTGATCGTTGGAATTTTGTATAATGTTCCTTTAATTCTTTGTAGCATACCGTGACGAAGAAAAGAATATATTATCAAAAACTTGGTTCAATTAAAGGAGTTTTTGTTGGTTCCTTCCAACTATTTTGGTTGATCCAATACTTCCATCCCTTTACTAATCTTAAGTACTGTTTTAAAAGATGCTTGAGTTGCAAGTCGTAAAGTACCAAGGATTTTATAATTCTTGGCAAGTAAGACATACAATCCTACCTTTATTCTTTTACCTCTCTTATTTCTTGTTTGTTTATGAAAGCAGAATCGTCATCATAAGCCACCTATTTAATTCCACCAAACAAAGAATTGATTGTACCTAAACCTTTGAACTGGTTATGCTTGATAAAATAATAGTTTGGCCAAACTATTAATTAAAACTATTAATAATTTATTTATTATTAACAATAATAAATGATGATTTTATACTTCTGAGTATTACAATCATCTCAATTACTTTTTTTTTGTTTCAGGTAACGTATAATAGTCGGTATGATCATCTTTTCTGCTGTGGCCTCATCGGAATTTTAGCGTCGTAAGTTCTACATTACAATTTTAAATTTTTCCCCGAATCATATCCCCCCACAATTAGTCAACCAACACTTATTTATGAGTAATCATTTCAAAATTGCCACTGTAAAGCAGTGACAAGCTCACGTCCCAGTTTTTAAGTGAATAGTGTTGTTTAGTCGATTGTGAAAAAATGATATATTTCCGGCTAGAATAAAAAAAGACACATAATAACTTTTATGTATTACGTATTAGTGCGTGATGTTGAAACGTAATCGAGTTAAATAAAGTGCGTTAGTGACGCAATATGAAACTTACTTCATTTTAAATTAATATAACTTTTATCATGTTATTGTCCAAATTAGATGAGAAATTTGATTTTGAATCGAGCTTATTCATACCTTTCACGATTCCGTATTAAGAAATAATTGTTTATACATTCTTCTTTCTTCGTTGACATCTGTATGGAGCCGAACGTTCACCATCAACTTTACCTATATGTTCAATCCGTAAATAGCGATACGATTCGCAGTTTGTATTCCGACTCCTTTATCCGATATATGTCACTCATTCAAAGTTCAATTTCAAACCCTTCTCTACTCTAAAAACCAACCCAAGCGGCGTCTATGTAATTTAAATCGTTGCTTAGCAATTGCGCCACATTAGTTGCGCATATGGCAACGAATTAACACATATCTTTTTGTACAACGTTAAAAGAACCGACAACGAAAGGATTACTTACTTTAAACGCTCAAGGAATGCTATTTAAAGCTTATTGTCGCGTACAATGTTTTATTTGCTCATTTTAAATGTGACAATGTATCTCTTTAATTATCGTACTTTTAAGTTATTTTGACTTAAAGGTGTGAGAATCTGTTGTAATTTTGGAAATTTAAAATATTTTTATTAAATTGTGAACATATTGTGTTTTTAGGAATGATGTTAATTTTATGATGTAATCCAGGAATATTTAGATCTAAATGTTGTGTTTGTTTTAGTTTTATCTGTTGTTCAGACCTAGATTGACATAGATGAAGAAAATTTTGGGTTTAAGCACTCATCTTCAGACGAAAATTGCCTACATATGCGTGACGTCACGAACGGTCCGAACTTGTTCCTGGGATGTAGCAGTGTTCTGTAGAGTCAATTCTCTCATGACTCGACTACCATGAGCTCATTTTGAGTATGGAGATATGGATATATCAATGGAGTCTTTTTTGGGGTACTAAACTCTTTTTTTTCAATTTGCTAAAATGTTGGGTTAAGAAAACGGGTGCGGCGACGATGTTGGAAAACTTCTTGAAAAAGCTCTCACTTTCCGCGCGAACGATCAAGCAAGACGAACCGGTTGCCGGCTAACGGCTAAGTGTGTCAAGGCCACCGGCCGTAACTCTCCGGAGGAGAGATAATTACGCGAAATTCATTAGTATGCGTCGGGAGAGCTCCATTGTGGTGGGCGGGGCGGCTCTTTTGTTCTTAACTGATTCTTCAACGTCGTTGGACGTGTGTATTATTACAAGACACGCGCTATTTTGTAACGATTTAACTTTTTTTTTTCGTTACTCATTTTGAATGGATTTTACACCATTTTCATACTAAATCATAATTATGATCGTTTCTTAATGAACACTGTTACAAAAAAGTGTGATTTCCTTTGCTGTGACATAAAACCTACTAGTTGGGGTCCAATCAAGGGCATTTTCCTGCCTCTTTGGCCAACTTGTCCTCCTCAATATGATATTGCCTTAATACCACTGTGACCTGGAACCCACCATAGAGTGACATCTAGTTGCTGCTATACTCTTTGATTAATGTTAATCAAACAAAAAAAAAATAACACAAAAGATAACATAATAAACTATGAAGGTGAACAAACAACTTGACAAAAAAAAATAATCAAAAACGAATAACTAAAATATGTAAACTAAAATGTAATTTTTAAGCGAGCCAAATAAAATTAATAATCAATTAGCGATGGGAAGTAACATACATTGTTTTTTAAACGATAGAAATGAACAATTAAATAAATAAATATGCGCAGGATAGGTGAATTATTATACGCATTAGACACTGAGGGAGCTATTTTAAATAGTAAACTGACCCGAGTGCAATACTGCGGGACATTGAAATTAATTAAAGATAAAAGTTCGGGCACATCAATAAGCCCAGTAATAAGTCTATACAAGAGGCACATGTCCCTCACAAACCTACGGCGCGGTAGAGAAGCCAAACCGAACACCTTGAAATTTACGAGCGAGGCATCTAACAAACCGACGATGAACCAACTCTAAACGGTCTATATATTTATGATACATTGGATTCCAAATTACCGAGCAACGTCTCGATATCTATTTCTCGACTTTATCTCAACTTTAAGGCCAGGCGCGCACATGCGATTTTCTGTCGCGCGACTGTTTGGTCGCAAAAATAACACACATAGCATTAAATACAAATGCGCGCATATGCGACTAAATAATAGCAGCGATTAAAAAGATGTAACCTGCTCCATTTTTGTAACGACGCGATTGTCGCGTTTTTAAATGTATCACATGAACAAGAATGAACATGCACGCACATGCGACTGTTCAGTCGTAGTCGCAGCACAGGTCGAAGTTGGTGTATAGGATAATTATTACAACAAATTTATTAAAAATGGCTGAATCTTCAGAAGTGTCTGATAATAGTGACAATGACTTGACATCTAGTGTCTTAGACACAGAAACTATTATTATCGAGGTAGAAAAAAGACCAGCTCTTTACAACAAACATTTGAAAGAGTATAGTGACCGAAATTTAAAGGAAAAATTGTGGGGAGAAGTGTATAGCAAAGTTATATCCACTTGGAACAAGTTATCGGCCGAAGAAAAACACAAGAGAGGTACGTGATATTGTTTTTATTTAATAGTTTTTAATAATCTTATGTAATAAATGTTGTGCAGATACGTATTTAAATTTGATTGCAGGAAAAATTATTCAAAAAAAATGGAAAAATTTAAAAGATTGTTTCGCTAGGGAATTAGCAGCCCAGCGTAAAGCAGTGTCTGGGCAAGCAGCAAAAAAAAAGAAGATATATTTATTTCGACCAATTGCAATTCCTTTTCCCAATAATGAAAGATAGACCAACTACCAGCAACACCGGACCTTCTCAATCAATTGAGATTGATCAATCTTCTCCTTCTTTAGCAACCAATACAGAAAATTCGGAAAGTACATCCATATCTAAAAGAAGGGCTGCAAGAAAAACTGTGCTTAAAACAATTCCATATGAAGAAAAGTTGCTGAAAATATTGGAGGATAAGCAATGTGAAACAATCGACGAAGATAAAAATTTTTCACTTATGCTTGTTCCAATGTTCAAAAAATTAACTGATGACCAAAAACATTATGCGAAAACTGAAATCTTAAATATCATGAAAAATGCAAAAAACGTCGGAAATCCTCCAGTTTTTTACAGTTCAATGCAACAATCTTATTCTCATCTTTATCCTAACCGTCCGGTAGACCAAGTGCAATTTCCAAGATCAAATTTTCAACAACAGCAACAAGGAGGCAATGAAAGTATTAACTCCGCGCCATCGATATCAACGGTCAACTCTGCACAGTCCACACCATCAGCAACCATTTTTTCTGATGGTGACAATGCATATTTTGACTTGTCAAATCAATAAATTAATTAAATTAAACAAATAGAACATATATTTATTATTTAACCTTATTTTTAATATCTACTTCTATATATCTAGTCTAATAGTAGTTTGCAGAAAATATCTAGTTAATTTGGCAGAACGACGACACAAAACAAAAGCTGGTAAGTACCTTCTTAGCTTATTGTTACTGCAAGACATTCCTCAGGTGGTATACATTTTCTCCATTTACTATTTTGGTACGATATTTTCGGTCCTATTATTTTTAATAATTCAAGAAAAGATTTTTCACTCATTCTGTAATAGTTAAAGAATTTACGAGGATGCTTTCTTAAATCTTCATGAAGAATGTAAAATTGACCCCGATGTTCTCTGTCAGATAAAATTGGATGCACCCAAAATTTTCTTTTCCGTTGCTTTCTTAATTTCTTTCGTAATAACAGAGCCACTATACAAGCGGTTTCTATGAAGTCCATGTTGATACTAGGCTCTAGTCACGATTAATCAGTTGCAAATGCGCGACCATACAAATTTTTTGCGACTACTACTTTTATGTCGCTGCGACAAATAATCGCATGAAAATCGCATGTGCGCGCCTGGCCTTAATGGTTGAGAGGGCATACCAATGCGGAAAACGTTTAGAATTTCCGATAGTTCTGTGAGGGACATGACGATTAATCATTAGTCAGGTGCGAGTAGAATACCTCCAAGGCTTGATTAACATTAAGATTAGAAAAAACGTAACTCTAGTTAATTGCACGAATATCAGCTTTGAGAGAAACGTAGTCCGCTTTATTGAAAAAGAATCTTTCAGACTGACCATCATCAAGCTTAACATTCGAACTGAACTCAAAACAAAAATCTATAGCTGGATGATGGTCGTCAAGATTAACTAACGGATCCATACAATTCTGAACGCCAAACACTGCAGATCGATTACAAAGAATCAGATCCAATGTTCGATCGTTAATATTGGAAACATTATTAAATTGTGAAAAATTACAATATGAGAATGTGTCCAAAAAATCTCTTATACGCACCGACACATCACCAGTGGGCAATAGCTTACCAGTAGAAGAAGACCTCCAAGTTAATCCAGGTAAATTAAAGTCACCAACTACGAGGATGACGTCATCTGGATTACGTTCATCAATACTCTGAAGCTGCAGAAGAAAGCTGTCGATTGCCGCACTATCATTCGGAGGCAGGTAAACACAACACAGCACAATCCACGACACTGTACCACGAACGCACAACCATAAATTTTCCGCACCCGTTAAAAAGACAGGCATTGGAGACACAATAATACCCTTCTTCACCGCCACAAGTACACCACCACCATCCAGCTTAGTAGATAAAGATGAAGATCTGTCGCGACGGTAGATCACATATCTGTCACAAAGTATCTCCCCGCTATGCACTGAATCGTTCAAAAAGGTCTCCGGGAGAAGTATAAAATCATTATTAATACTGTGGGAATTAATAAAGCATTTAGCGGTTTTCGTACGTAGACCACGGACGTTTTGGTAATAAAAAGACCAGGCCATATAAATTAAATGATAATCAACAAAAAAAACCTTAAACTTAAAGTTTTAACAAATCAGCAGGAGATTTTATAACCAACAACTTTGATCTGTCATCTTTGCGAACATGAACAACGTAGTTTTTAATCCATATATATTTATAATTTTTTTCACGACCCAGTTGTTTAGCTTTCTTATACAGATCTGCGTTATAAGATGTAAGGTGTTCATTAATAGATAAATTATTCGACAGATTCTGTATCATCATACCAATCGACGGATTGTCATTATTTTTTCGAAATGTCTTTGCACAAGCCAAAAATCGATCACGCTCAATACGAGATGTGAATTTAACGATTACATTCTTCATAGAAACACGCGAGGAATCAGACTGATATCGCATAGGCAATCTATGAACAGCATCAATATCAGCTTTAACCAGTGGACAATCAATAGCATTCCCAATCTCTGATACAATTGAGCTTAGATCCACTTTAGTTTTTTCAGGTATGCCAGACAAGATCATGTTGTTAAGTCTGGAATATTGTTCCAGATGCTCAACACGTGAATTCGATGACTGATTCTTTCAATTTAAGATTTTCAGCAGCGACATTATCAATGGTCTTAACTTTCTCTCCAAACGACTTGAAAAGTGCCTTATCAAAATCAGAAATCTTGTCACCATAGAATGACACAGATTTAAGCAATTCCTCATATTTGGAATTCATGCTTTTTATTTCCGTTTGGATGGATTTCAATAGCGAAAACAGCTGCAAGTTGGACGGAATAGATGAACTGGAAGAAGAGGACGTATCATCATCTATTACTATAGAAGCATTAGCATCATCGCGACAAGAGGAACATTTCCAGAAAACCCCCTGCGTTTTATATTTTGTTAAATCAGCACCCGGAATTCCTACGCATTTCGCGTGATAAAACGCCTTACAGTCTCCAGAGCACTGAAGACCAGGCGCCTTCGACGTCAGGCGCGCACTGCACGGACCACAGTCACGGAACATAGCGATACGGAACCACGACCGGTCAGACAATCTAGAGCAAAAAGCAGTTCGCACAGAAATACACCCACACAAACCGACTTTATTAACGAAAATAATGTTCACTAATGTTTAGCTTTCGTAAAAATATCAAATAAAGAAATGTTAACTTAAAAAATCTGTACACCAAATTTAAACAATTTTAAGGGCATACAAGATTAACAATCGGCACGAGACAACCACTTACCCTCACGACCAGAACAAGACTATAATACTATAAGACTGGATTTTCTTCATGGTTCAGGCGGGAGTTGTGGAGAACCCTAAAGGAATCTGGTGTTTTGTTAGATCCAGGAGGGGGGGTAGCGTCTGGCATGATATCTACTATGTATTCCGCTGATGGATCAATGGTGTGCTCACGTTCTGATATTTGTCATGCATTTGGAGAGTATTTTGCTTCAATTTTCGTGGATAGTTCCATTGATCGTTCAATAGTGACCTGCGTGTGTCACCTTGGTTCTCTGCTGGCGCAGTCCTTAATGTTTTAACCCATCTAGACAAATTTTCTAGTCCTAGCTCAGATGGCATTCCACCTTCTTTTTTGAGATATTTTGCTGTTGAATTGTCAACCCCACTTTTCCTTATTTTTTCGCAATCTTTACTGGAAGGTACATTCCCTAGCGCATGGAAAGCAGCGTTTGTGGTTCCAATATTTAAAGCCGGAAATAGACAGTTGATATCAAATTACCGTCCGATATCTATTCTTTCATCTATCCCCAAGGTGTTTGAAAAAATTGTTTATAATTATTTCAACCACTCTATTGCTCACTCTCTCATTACCGAACAACATGGTTTCTTTTCTGGCCGATTGATTGAGTCTAATTTGGTGTCTTACGTTAACTTTATAAATTCTGCCTTGAATGAAGACTCACAGGTTGATGCAATTTACATCGATTACTCTAAAGCCTTCGACAAGATTGATCATAGTATCCTTATAAAAAAGCTGTCCTCTTTTAACATTCCTACTGAATATTATCTTATCTGTCGGGCAGAAGTCAGGCAGTTAGGATGGGTTATTTAGTTATTTAAGGTTGGACCGACTATTTGGCTATATGGCCGACTAACGATTATCCGACTATTCGTCCCTAAAAGAGACGATTAGTCGGCCGATTAATCGGCCATTGCCGATCATTGCGATGATCAAAGTTTGGACACTTTCATTCGGATACTTTTGGAAGCCCTTATATGTCCCATTCTCTTGTTGTAACAAGTTCAGATGTATCCGGTTTTCTTTCGTAATATAGGTGTTTATGGTAAAGTGTTATTTTTATAAAGATAAGAATTAGTTCCTGAGCAATGTCGAGAAAATAATCGCGTGTACGGGTACTTTAATAGTATCCATACATAACGGTACTTTTGTTGATAATCAGGTGCATTTTAAAATTATTAAAATGTGTTTTTAATTTAAAATTTATTAGACACTGCTGTGTATTGGTTTGGCTTTAAAAGTCCCCTTTGAATTAATCAATCCATCATTTATTGTACTTTATCTCACTCAGGTACTTTTTGTAGATTCAATTACTACAATCTTGATTTTATTTTGACCAGAACTGGGCAGTAGGGCAGTAGTTAACTTTAAAAATAGTTAAAAAATATTACTTTACGATGATCCCGCGCTATCCTGAGAATCCTAACAGTAGATTGAAAGAAGTCAATTGGCGAGTCATTTTATACCCTACAGACTTGTTATTACTGCTAGAATTCTTGATTTTACTTTCAGGAGGCTTGAACTGCTTCCAAAAGTCTTGAAATGCTCTCAGAAGACTTGAAATGCTTACACAAGACTTGAAATGCCCTTAGAAGACTTGAAATGCTTCTAGAAAACTTCATACTGGTTCTAGAAGACTTAAGATTGCTTCTAGAAGACTTAATAATACTTCAAGAAGACTTGAATTGCTTCTAGAAAACTTGATGCTGCATTTATAGGACTTGAAATGCTTCTAGAAAACTTGATATTGCTTTCAGAAAATTTGTACTGCTACTAGATGGCTTGATATTGCTTTCAGAAGACTTTAACTGCTTCCAATAGACTTGAAATGTATTCAGAATACTTAAAATGCTTTTAGAAGAATCGAAATACTTTTAGAAGCCTAGAAATGCTTCTAGAAAACTTAATACTACTTGAAGAAGACTTGAAAAGCTTCCAGAAGACTTGAAATACTTTTAAAAAACTTGATAATGCTTTCATAGGACTTGAAATGCTTCTAGACAACCTAATATTGCTCTCGGAAGGTTTGAACTACTTCTAGATGGTTTCTTATTACTTTCAAAAGATTTAGAATGCTCCCAGAAAAATTCAAATGCTTTTAGAAGACTTGAAATGCTTCTAGATGGCTTCTTATTACTAACAAAAGATTTAAAATGCTCCCAGAAAATTTCAAATGCTTACAAATTCCAAAAAATAACATTCACATGGAAACGCTACCCCATTAATTTTAACTACAACTTTAATGGTAAAGCTATAATCTCTATTGACAGAGTGAAGGATCTTGGCATTATACTTGATACCCAATTAAGATATCACCTTCACATCGAATTCATGGTAGAGAGCCCTACGGAACTTGGGGTTTGTTATTAGAATAAGTAGAAATTTTACTAATTTTACAAGCATTAAATCCCTTTATATGGCATTTGTCAATACTGTATTATCCTATGGTTCCATAGTGTGGAATCCGATGTACGCAGTCTATCGTGATCGCATCGAAGTTCAACGACGTTTCGTACGGTATTTGGCACACAAATATTATCTTTCCTATTACGATTATGATAGACGTTGTACGGTTTTTAGCTTTTTGTCTTTGCGGCAGCACCGAGTTGTTTCGGACTTGATCTTTCTTTTCAAAACCGTCAATGGCGTGCTGGACACTCCTGATCTGTTGGCTGTATTGCACTTTAATGTACCACAGCGTTTCACTCGGCACAATACTACATTTCATTTAAGCTTATCTAATACGAACGTTCATCAGAACTCGCCTGTTGTTCGGCTTCTTAATGCTTACAATCAAGACTTCAACCAAATTTATCTATTTGGACTCTCTTTGTCTCTTTGACAATGTTATTATTTTTCTCATATTATTATTCTGTATTATTGTTGTTCACTGTTTTTAACTGTTCTTTGTGTGAATGCTTCGCCGGGATTTCTTCCCTGTTTGCATCCCATATAATAATAAATAAATAAATAAATGCCCAGGCTATCTATAAAAATGTTTATGGATAGATCTCTTTGCCCCTCTCAAAGCGGTGCAGAAGTTTAAGATAAAAACTTCAGATTGTAAAATGGTTATGTCCGAAGTGAATGGCAATTTAATATTGCTATTTACCACTAATACCCATGCAAACTCCGAATCCAATTGATTTTGAAGCATCAATCAACTTTTTATCCCTACCTCTAAATATGACCTTATATGCCTAGTCGAAGTTCTATTCTGTCGGAATAAGATCCACCTTAATTGCAATCAAGAGATTTAGACTCGAGTCCTTGATGATTTCGGCGTATCCTCTGAGATTATTCTCCATGAACTTGAGTAAAGAGCATCTTCTCAATGATAAAACAATCAAAGTTGCATCTTTTTGTATAAATATTACAGGCAACTTAAGAAATTGGGTCACTATGAATAATGACCAGTCTTTATACATAACGCCCGTATCGAATGAGCAATGTAAGTAAAACTGAATGACTAATCACTTTTCCCGGTCGGTATGAATAATTACTACTCTATCTTGAGCAAAATAATAATTGTAGTGTTATTGAAAGTTAAAGAAAAAAAAAACAAATCAGCGTATTAACTCAAAAAATTTCTTATGAACGACAGGTAAAAAATTCTGCCTGTGATATTTGAAATCTTAGAATGGAACAAGGATTTTATTTAGATTAGGATTATTTATTATTACAAGACGAGATTTCGTGTCATTTTGTATTGTAAATAATGTTTGATTTCTTGTATTTACAATGTTTGGAACTGGTGCCATCACTATAACTCAGTGTTGGAAGTAGTGTCCCAGCGAAACTTAGCTATCGTCGCAGCTTCGGCCAAAACCGAATCACTTCTCTTTGAAATAAAAGAATTAGTATAAGATACTAGAAACTAGAAACATTTGTAAGTAAAATACCAAATTTGAGAACGATAAACTTTTTTATATATGCTATCAGTGCTACATATGTTTCGAGAATAAAAACTCGTCTTCAGGCACGACGTCAATGGTTTATTTTGGAGTATATAAACAAAAAACTAAGTAAAATTATGGGATGAATAATTTTACTTAGAAATAAGATAAATTCTGTGTTTAAAATCTGGTTTATCAGTAAAATATTTATGAAAAGTATGAAAAGACACAAATTAAAAACGTCAAAAGAAAATTAATAAAGCTTTCTAAAAAAATTCAGTGCCACACTGTTTTGGGTGAGTTTCGTTATTTTGATGATTTTAATAATTCGTTTTTACTGTTTGTAATTTTTTTAATGTTATTTAAAGACGCACGGCTAAACCGAAACTTTCTACGTTCTAGGTGTTAGTAGTTTCTAGTGTTAGTTCTAGTTTTAGCTCTTGTTTAACTCTAGATTATTTTAAATTCTTCTGGAACTAGAAGTATAATTAGAACTACAACCCAGTTTCAGAATTAACTCTAGACCTAGAACAAAAAATATTAAGGTTTAGCCGTACGACTCTTAAGACGGCTACACCGTAATATTTCTAGTTCTAGGTCTAGTATTAGTTTAGGAGCTGCGTTGGGTTGGATTCAGTTCCGTCTGAAGAGATGTACGGCTTAACCACAGAATATACAGAAAACAAACTCTCTGTCGGCACCTTAGATCTTTTTTAGTACACCTAACGTGTCCTTGAAATCGTCGTGATGTTGGCATAGATATCAGGTTTGATTCAGTAAAATTTTGATGACAGCACAGGGCCGCATTAATGCATAATTTATTGAAAGATCGCCACAAAAATTATAAATAAGCAATATAAATGATTGTTGGAAATTAATAATAAATATCACATTATAATAATAATAACTTAAAATAATAAGAAAATAAAAACAGTGATTTTGTTGTTTATGAAACTGTGTGAGTTTGTTGTTAGAAGCAGATTTTAAGGAAAATTATAAATATTAAAAAGATTAGGTAATTTTTTTAGAACGTTTCTTAAAAATAATAAGAAAATAAAAATACAATATAAAATACGTTTTATTACTGCTGTTGCCAGACAATGGTTTTTTTACTAACATTAGGATTTTTAATGTATCTGTTTACATATTTTAATGTATAAAACAGTTTTACCCTAGTATATAGTTTAATACAGTAATTACAGTGCACGCCGCTTATTGTGATCACAACGGGACTCGGGGTTTATGATAACAATAACCGATTGATAATAATAGCCGAAAAAACAAAACTTTATTTTAATTAAAAATATGTACATATATAACGTAACATAAACTCTTAAAAAATGTTACTACATAAAATATGTATTCCATTTAAATTTGAAACAAAATAAAAAACAAATTCATATTAAAAAAACTCATCTAGCGTTGTTTGTCTCTGATTTTCGCGGAGCAAGTTATTAACAAAAATTTCATAGTCGTAATGCGTCTGAAAATCAGATGACCTGTGCTGCACACCACGTCGCAAAACTTCCAGCGCTTTTCTCATTTCGCTCATTGTTGGGGGTTGCATTGTTTGTATGTCTACTTCTTCCTCTGGCTCACTTTTGCACATTACACTTTCGCAAATCTCTTCTTCTGTTACGTTCTGTGCAACATTTAACTCGTTATCTATTGCCATCCACTCCTCGAACTCACTTGTCGTCATGTCGGGTGGCTGAATGTTTAGGTGTTCAGGTTCTATGTCATCTTTTGAAAATCTACCATGTTTGAAACAATTCTTTATTGTTATTTTGGAAACTTGGCTCCACGACATGGTAATAAGATGTAAAGCGTCTAATAAATTTGTTTTCTTGGCTAGATTATTTGCGCTCATATTTAGGGTATCCTCCATACTTTCCAAAATTCTAGCACGCATCTCTTTCCGGTAATACGCTTTCATGGTCCTTATAATGCCTTGATCACACGGTTGTATTATCGAAGTAGTATTGGCCGCTAAAAAAATAACTTTTATATTTTTTAATTGACAATTTACACAGTGTGCAGCGCAATTGTCCACGAGAAGAGCAATTTTGCGATTTACTCTCCTATCCCATTTTAAGAGCCAGTCATTAAAAATTAAGGATGTCATCCAGGCATTTGTATTTGAATAATAATCAACAGGTAGATTTTTGACACTCTTAAAACAACGTGGATTCTTACTTTTGCCGATTACTAAAAGCTGTTCTTTGTCACCCGACATATTTGCACAACACAAAATTGTTATACGTTCTTTCGATGTCTTACAACCCTTTGCATTGTCTTTTTTAAACATGTATGTATGATCGGGGAGAGCGCGATAGTAAAGCCCAGTCTCGTCTGCATTAAAAATATCATTAGGAGTAAATTCCCCAGCAATCTTGGTCCATTCATTTTCAATCCAGTGTTTTGCACTCTTAAAATTGCATTTGTATTTTCCTGATCAAACAGGCTGCTAATCATCCGATCGAGGGTTTTTATTTATTGTGTCCATAATAAGTTGTGATTTTCTGGCCGAGATTCGTCATCTATAGCATCCGTAAAAAGTTTTTTCGGTTTAAGTCGAGGTCTATGTTCAGTCGAAACAGAATGAGGAACAACGACTAAGTTTTCATTTGTACTATTATTATCATACCCTCTGTTCAAAATTAGGTTTTGACCTTCACCGGAATCACCATCTTTTAACATTATTTCAAGGTCTTCTTTACTTACTATTTCCGGGAATATTTTGGATTTGGAGCCAAACATTCTTGTGATTCATTTCTTCATTTCTCAAACAACCTTACATTGCTTCGTAAGGTTGCGATCTCCAGCAAATTATATACAACTTCTTCCGATCGCTTTGTTTGTAGTGATCTGAGAATCACAAACTTGGTGAGATTTCTTGATACACCATGATAAAAATATAATCACTATCTGCCTGTGTTTGCATTAGTGCGGGATAAGAAACTCGAAAAAATGTTAACGGAAGAGGTAAAGCTAAAACCAAATATGTAAGAATCAATTTTTTACGACAATATCAAATGAAAAATCGCCTTGTTATATAAACGTGCGACGAGCTAAAAAAAATATTATCAAAATAGTTGAAATGATCTGCTTAGATAATCATCACATAATCATTTTCTCGTTTATTGTCTGTTATTGTTCCACAATATACAGTTCCAATGTAGTATCTGATTTATTATGGACTCAAATTGATTGAAAAAGATCATTGATTAGTTTCAGCTCAAAACTGCGTCTATTGCTCTGATCGATATTTCTTTCGTTTTAAACAACAACAAACCTCCGTCATTTAATGAAAGCATTATCTTCGCTAAGGTTAAACTCCATTATAACAATAAACAACTTATATTTGAGAGGATCATTGGAGATAGCAACACCGAATCAATTCCAGCTTCAGGCTCAGTGAATTATTTGCTATGATGATGACAGGGAGCACCAATGGAGACCAGGACTTCACCAATAATATTGGATCTAGATAATATTAGATCTAGTCTTGGATGGAACTAAGTGCAAAAGCATTAGAGAAAAAGACAAACTGTCTTTAGGATACATGTGCATTCTGTTGAGATTCCAAAGAATCTGTTAAGAAAATCTGCTAAGAATCTGTTGAGATTAATGATAAATATTAAGGAAATATACAAAACCACGTTTGTTCATACCTTTCAAACACTCTTATGCCATATAGTTCCGATATCAACAAGACTCTCTGAAAACACCAAAACCTTCATATTGTGGATCATGGACACATATAAAAAATGAAACTGCGGATCCTGAAATGACCAAGGCTATTCTGAGATCGGTCTGCTTATTTTCTTTTACAAAAATAGGACTTGGGCCAAAAAGGTATGACATCTCGTGTATTGATGGTATGCATGGTTTCGATAGCTCGACAGCATCATTAGAATGTATCAAACAAGTTTTAATAGAACAAGGTCGAGCTAACATCCAAGAAGTCACCTGGCCTTGGCTAATAAAGAATGACTCACTTTGCCATGATGTATGTCTATCTTGTAGTCAATTTTGAGTTGAAAGAGGAACTCATGACATGCTCTTTAAATTATTCAGGGCATTAAAGAGATCTATCTAGAAGCTCTACTAGAGTTCAGTTTCGATTCAAAAGCCTCTGTTATCGCTAATGCAGTCATGAGATAAAAGAGACCTTCTTCCACACCTGCATTTCACATGCCATTTCACCATTTTTTCACATGCATCAGACTACAGGGAAGCTCCAACATTGAAGATTGTTGCTAATACTCTTCTAAGCAAAACGTGTTTATCTCGGCTAGTGACTGATAATCAGCAGCTACCAACAAAAGGAAAAATAATTTGAAGATATCAACGATATGCGTATGATGCGCTAGAGTACTTTGCCGGATTTATGTGTCATAAACTGAACAAACCAACAACCTCGACACAAAAACCTACTTTTATATGGACAGATCACGTTTCGGATCTAATTAGGTATATTAATAGAACCTCTTCAAAACAATGTGTGAAGAAATCGCTGAGATGGGTCTTAAAATTTAAATGTTCTGCATTTTTTTTGTAGTATATTATACTTCATCTATTTTTTTAATACAACATGCTACTTTTTATTAATATCTTCGAAAGATCTTGACAATGAAACGATGAAATCTTTTTACTTTATGTTCCTAGTATCATGGTTCAAAACTATTAGTCAAATCCTGCAAGTAGCGTTCATATCTAACGCAGATTTTTTGAAATGAGAATAAATTATGAAGATTAACGTTCTAGATTAACACGTGTTAACGCAAAAAAAATAAAAACAATGAAACGATGAAATCTTTTTACTTTATGTTCCTAGTATCATGGTTCAAAAGTTGATAATGCTTTCATAGAACTTGAAATGCTTCTAGACAACCCTAATATTGCTCTCAGAAGGTTTGAACTACTTCTAGATGGTTTCTTATTACTTTTAAAAGATTTAGAATGCTCCCAGAAAATTTCAAATGCTTACAGAAGACTTGAAATGCTTTTAGAAGACTTGAAATGTTTCTAGATGGCTTCTTATTACTAACAAAAGACTTATAATGCTCCCGGAAAATTTCAAATGCTTACAGAAAACTTGAAATACTTTTAGAAAAATTGAAATGCTTCTACAAAACTTGATACTACTTCCAAAGGACTTAGAAAACTAGGCTCCTAGAAAACTTAATATTACTTCATGAACGCTTGAAAAATTTTCTTGAAAAAATTTGAAATGCTTTCAGAAAATTTGATCTGCTTCTAGATGGCTTGTTATTGCTTCCAAAAGACTTGGAATGCTTATACAAGACTTGAAATACTTCTAGAAAACTTAATATTACTTCCAGAAGTCTTGATACTGCCCTTAGAAGACTTGAAATGGTTCCAAAAGACTTGATATTACTTGTAAAATTGTTTATAAAATTTGGATACTATTGATAAACCAACTGCCTATGCTCTAAAAATATTAAATACTATTTAACGAAATGCACAATATTTACGTAAGTAGTCCATAAACTGTTAATTAAAGGCTAAATACTGCAGGCAGAAGACATTTTTATTGTAGAAGGCGAGGAACTGTTAATAAAATTTAATTTTGCTTCCAAAAATACCAAATACTGTTGGCAAAATACTATGTTCATCATATTAAAAGTTTAAACTGACAATTAAAGACTAGATACTGCTTGTAAAACACTTTCTTCCCAATTTAGCCAACCCAACTCATCCCATACGTATTTTTAATAAGCCTGATGATTATTTCTATAGGTTTTTGTATTTTTAAATCCCTCCCAATAGTCTTTGCCTTTGTATAGATTCTAAATTTCATAAATTCCTCGAAATAATCATCTTGGGTTGGGTTAGGTACATACCCTGGGAATTTTCAATTGAAAATAAATACCCGGGTATTTAATGAAGCAAATATTTATAAAATACATCAACATACCAGCAGTTGAACGAATGTTCATCTTTACATCCTTGATTAATTCATCAAGAAGACATTCTACTTTTGACAATCCTTTTAAGCAGTTGGGAATACTCTTCAAGTGCAGGTCATCATCATTAATGCAAACCATCTAGTTTTACTGTAGTCCAACATTTTTTTATACTCTGTACCTATCAGGTCATAGAATTCTTTTACAGTTTCAATGCGTTATTTTTCATACAATGTTGTTTGCAGCATTATATTAAATGCCGTCTAATCGGTGTTTTTATTGTATAATCGCCGATTAATCGCCGACTAATCGTTTATTAAAAAGTGGCCGACTAATCGGTACAACCCTAGTTATTTTCTATCTGATTTCAAACCCATCTCATCTGGTGTGCCCCAGGGAAGTCATCTTGGGCCACATTATTTTTAATTTACATAAATGACATTTCTTATTGTTTTAAATTTTCTAAATTCCTGCTCTATGCGGATGATAATAAAATATTTACCAGAGTCAGCTGAAGTCTTGACTGCTTGAGGCTCCAGGAGGACCTCAATCATATGCATGAGTATTGCCGCGTTAATAAACTTTATCTTAACTATGACAAATGCCAAAAAATAACATTCACATGGAAACGCTACCCCATTAATTTTACATCAGACTACAGGGAAGCTCCAACATTGAAGATTGTTGCTAATACTCTTTTAAGCAAGATGTGTTTATCTCGGCTAGTGACTGATAATCAACAGCTACCAACAAAAGGAAAAATAATTTAAAGATATCAACGATATGCGTATGATGCGCTAGAGTACTTTGTCGGATTTATATGTTATAAACTCGACAAACCAACAACCTCGACACAAAAACCTACTTTTATATGGACAGATCACGTTTCGGATCAAATTAGGTATATTAATAGAACCTCTTCAAAACAATGTATGAAGTAATCGCTGAGATGGGTCTTAAAATTTAAATGTTCTGCATTTTTTTTGCAGTAGCTTTTGTTACACAAATTATGACTTGATCTATTTTTTTAATACAACATGCTATTTTTTATTAATATGTTCGAAAGATCGTGACAATGAAACGATGAAATCTTTTTACTTTATGTTCCTAGTATCATGGTTCAAAAGTATTAGTCAAGTCCTGCAAGTAGCGTTTATATCCAACGCACATTTTTTGAAATGAGAATAAATTATGAAGATTAACGTTCTAGATTAACACGTGTTAACGCAGAAAAAATAAAAGTAATGGAAAAAGAATAATTTTTTCGTTTCTTCTGCTACTTTAAAATCATTACTTACTTAATACATTTTATTTTATTTATACAACAAAGTAGTTATGTTTTGATACGGCCAGTTTTATCAGGAACCGGATTGTCAATCAGTTTTCATGTGATAATCTAAGTGATAATTTCAAACTATTTCAGACCTTGATTTTTTTTTAAGTGGACCCCGCGCCATCGGGCATTATTAATAAAGTAATAAATTTATCAATTTGGTCGACCCTCTTGGTCATTCATAATGATATGCTCATAACATAAATAAATGAAGTGGCTTAAGACCGAGTATGGGTTCAATACAATATAAGACGTACACTATTTTGTAATATGAACTCATTTTAAACTAATTCTAAACTATTTTGATACTAAAACATAATTAAACTTGTTTACCTCATTGTTTAAGAAACATAATCGTTCCTTAATGGACACCTTTACAAAAAAATTTTTTTAAGCTTTTACCTGTATTGAAAGAAGATGCGTAACAAATCTTAAAATATCCTTTTCGCATTTAGTTCCGCACTAGGATATATGATACAGAAAACTAACAAAAGATAAACATCTAAGTGATGTCATTGTAGTAGTCGTCAGGTAAACACAAATAAACAAAATTTACGGCTCCTATTCAAAGACTCTTCGTCTTTTATATATTGATTGAACAGAAAAAGAAGTTTATGTAACTGAAATATCCACCGCGAATAAAGCATTAACGTGTAATCTTAAAAACAAATTACGTTCAATTGCTCATCACAAGCAAATAACTTCCTTCGTTTCATTCTATTTCCTCATCCGACACATACATAGGACGAACTCGTTTTAAATTACTGTGCCGAAGGAAGCCTTCAATCGCCTACGTACGTACACGAGGTGTGTATAATCTTTTCCGTTCCACCTACGTTTTCATAAATCAACCATCAAATGTTATCATCGATTATATATCACACCACATTGGAGACGTGACAGTGTTCTTCTTTCAGTAATCGGATTGTCCCACAAAAGTAGGTCAACATAATCAAATAGGAGCAATAACGTTATTATGGATTTGGTTGACGCATTACTACTTTGAAAAATATATTTTTATAATCCTGTTATTTTGGTGGTTATTTCAATTTAAGTGATTCGAGGAAGCAGTTTGCGAATGTAAATATTGTTAACTATGTAGATTGCTAATAAACAGCATTGCTAGTTGCACGAGTCCCTAAAAATAGACCATTTCCGATGCAGACGGTTATTGTTTAAACACACTTGTGCAGATCGCGGCGTGTGCGGCCCGTTTGTGCATCTGAAAAATCTTGTTTTTCATGTTAACACGTGCGCGCAATATTAACTATTTGTAGGTGGTTTACAAAACACCTTTAGATATTCTTATAACATAACATAAAGAAAGAATGTTAATGATGTTTATCAATGGTAGCTAATTAACAGAATATACAATGACATAGTTGTATTCATCCATTAGAAATAGTCATTGCTTTAAGTAATAAGTGACTTGCGTATCTTAATGTATCTATCTCTAAACAACTACCATGTGGTAATAACACATTATTAATGTGCAGTAGGTTTTTGAAAAAAGGAATAGATTTCTTATGATAATAGCCAACACGAGGTAAATATATCCTTAAAATGTCAATTGTTCGTTCACCTGTAAGTAATTTTATGTAGTTATAATCGATTATCTGCATCACTGAACATGTAGAATCAAAAAATCTATAAGAAAATTTAAGAGAATTAACATTATATACAGGGTGTTTTAATCAACATTTTTAAATGTAACTAAGGTTATTTATGAAAATATTAAAATGATTCTTTTTAATAAAATTGAACCTCCTCCAGTTTTGTAACCTTTGATATAAAATCCTTATATAAATGTCTTGTTGTCTAGCTTCTCGTTAGTCTGAAAAAGTTAGAAATAGATTTTTTGAACAATGTGTTTTTTAAGAAATCATGAAAACTTTTAGAAAGTAAATACATTCTTCTTAATATATATATATAGTAGAACTTCGATAATCCGATTTCCAGCAATCGGAACTTTTGCTAATCTGAACGCCCAAAAACTCACTTAATTTCAATCATTTGATGTTGCAAGTTGTAATTGTTGAGAGTAAGAGAATTGTATAAAGACTTCTTATTCCTTGAGAATGAAATTTTTGTTGTATACTTGTACTAAACTAAAACTCGAACTAACACTAGACCTAGAACTAGAAAGTTTCGGTTTAGCCGTGCGTTTTCAGACGCACGGCTAAACCTAAATCTTTCTAGTACTAGGTCTAGTGTTAGTTCTAGTTTTATTTGCCATTTAGTGCTTGGTTGTTGTGAATTCTTCTGGAACTAAAGGTTATACTGATACTAGATCTACAACATAGCTTTAGAAGTAACACTCGATCTGGAACTAGAAACATTAGGATTTAGCCGTACGTTCCTTTAGTGTTAGTTCTGAAGCTATGTTGGGTTGGGATAGATTGGGTTGCATCTTAAGAGATGTACAGCTAAACCCAAATGTTTTTCATTCTAGGTCTAATGTTTGCCCAAGTGTTAGTATTGACTCTATTTTTAGTTATTATTCAGTATTAAATTGTTATGTATTTGTATGGAACTAAAACTAGAACCAACACTAGACCTAGTACTAGAAAATTTCGGTTTTCTAAATCTTTTTAGAACTATTTCTAGTGTTAGTTCTAGTTTTATTTGCCATTAATGCTTGCTTGTTGTAAATTCTTCTGGGATTAACCTAACTTTAGAATTAACACTATATCTAGAACTAGAAACATTACGATTTAGCCATATGTCACTTTGAACAGCTAAACCTATCGTTTCTAGTTCTAGATCTAGTATTAATTCATGTAGCTAGGTTGGGTTGGATTGGATTAAATTGAAATCCGTCTTAAGAGAGGTATGGCGAAACCTGAATCTTCCTAGTACTAGGTCTAGTGTTAGTTCTAGTTTTAATTTTTGTTCTACTCTAGATTGTTTTAAATTCTTAATTAATACTAGATCTACAACTCAACTTCATAACTAACACTAGACCTTAGTAGAGTTTAGCTGTACGTCTCTTAAGATGGCTAAACCTTAATGTTTCTAGTTCTAAGTCTAGTTATTGATGGGCGACAGATGAGAATGAATAACAACGAGAAGTGAAGCTAACACTAGATCTAGAATTAAAATTATTCAAATTTAGCCGTACGTCTCTTAAGACGGAACCCAACCCAACACAACCTAGCATTAGTACTAAGACTAGACTTAGAATTAGACCCATTCGGGTTTAGCCGTTTAAAGAGACGTACGAATGTTTCCAGTTCTAGTGTTGATATTAAAGATATCAACACTATGATAGTGTTGTGAGTCTAGTATTAGTTGGATAGCGCTTATCAAAATGGAACCAAGCACAAAATTTAAATTTGGAGATAATTGCATATAAAAATACAGTGTATGGAGAAAAATTTGCAGTTTTAATCTTTGAGAATTGGTGATTTTAATAAACTTATTCTTATTTTGATTCTATTCTGATACAATTCAAACCACAATATTCTCTTTAGGGGGTGATGACACAGCTTTTTGGCTTTGGGTTACTTTTTGATAAATTATAAAACTTTTGAACTAAGATTACAACTAACACTAGCACTAACACTAGAACATCATTTTTAAATCGATAAATCTTCATTTTCAATCTCAGAAATCTAGTTCTTCATCAATATCATCTTCCAAAGGATAGGGTTTTAAGCTTTGATAAAACATTTTAGTATCTTTAGCCACTAAGGAAAGAGGGGAAGAGAATGTTTTTTATGTCGGCAAGTTTTTTGTATGACATTTTGTATTTATAATAAATACAAAAAATAAATTTTTGTTGTATATTTGTACCAAACTAAATCTAGAACTAACACTAGACCTAGAACTAACACTAGACCTCTAGTCTAGTGTTAGTTCTAGTTTTAATTTTTGTTCTACTCTAGATTGCTTTAAATTCTTAATTAATACTAGATCTACAACTCAACTTCAGAACTAACACTAGACCTTAGTAGAGTTTAGCTGTACGTCTCTTAATGTTTCTAGTTCTAAGTCTAGTTATTGATGGGCGACAGATGAGACTGAATAACAACGAGAAGTGAAGCTAACACTAGATCTAGAATTAAAATTATTCAAATTTAGCCGTACGTCTCTTAAGACGGCACCCAACCCAACACAACCTAGCATTAGTACTAAGACTAGATTTAGAATTAGAGGCATTGGGGTTTAGCCGTTTAAAGAGACGTACGAATGTTTCCAGTTCTAGTGTTGATATTAAAGCTAGGTTGTGAGTCTAGTATTTTTTGGATAGCGCTTATCAAAATGGAACCAAGCACAAAATTTAAATTTGGAGATAATTGCATATAAAGATACAGCAGTATGGAGAAAAATTTGCAGTTTATAATCTATGAGAATTGGTGATTTTAATAAACTTATTCTTATTTTGATTCTATTCTGATACAAATAAAATCATAATATTCTCTTTAGGGGGTGATGACACAGCTTTTTGACTTTGGGTTACTTTTTAATAAATTATGAAACTCAATACACTAATTTTTCAAAAAACATTTTATTTTTAATTATGCAACAAAACGTAACTTTATTATAATTTAATCATTTTTAAATCGATAAATCTTCACTTTCAATCTCAGAAATCTAGTTTTTCATCAATATCATCTTCCAAAGGGTTTTAAGCTTTGATAAAACATTTTAGTATCTTTAGCCACTAAGGGAAGAGGGGAAGAGAATGTTTTTTATGTCGGCAAGTTTTTTGTATGAAATTTTTTTGCTTCAGGATACAAAACACTCAAGTTTGCAAAGGGATCAATCGTGGAAGATCTTGCTTGTATCCTCTTAGTGATATTAATTTTGTGATAATTATCATCTTCATGTTATTTTCTTATTGTTATTTTGATGAGTCTGCAAGTTAACCAAGTAGCCTTTTAATCTGTTGAAGTTACTTTCCTGTTGGTAATGAATTTTTCGATATCATCCTGTACATTTACAAACTGATGTGTTTCTATTTCATGCATTGTAAATAATTTCATGCACGATAAAAATGTTTAAACTCTTTTAAAGTGTACAATCTAATTTGGAATTTTAAAGCTCTTTCTATATTTCCAAAGTTGATGCTATTATTATTGCGAGATTTTTGAAATACATTATCTTCAACGATGGGTGAGAGCTTAGAACTGCCTTTAAAAGCAAAATATTTTTTATGTTTCGGTTTCGTCGGTTTTTATGTTCCTGTAACAGGAGTTACACCAAAGTATTAATTCTTCAATGCCCAGAAGTGAGTACTCCTCAATGTATCTTTGTATATATGATCCAACTTCCCGCTAATCCTTGTTTCCAAACATAACAGTATGAGATTTTTGTAGAACCTAAATGGATGCCTTCATCATAGCTAGAATGTTGTTTTTTTGTAGTAAATAATATTGTTTGTGAGCTTTGGCAAACTTAAGACCTTTTCGTTGTCATAAGTTAATACTTCCAATTTATTTGATTTAATAGCAGGTTTGAGGTCAGCAGCCATAGCATTACGTGCCTCAGATTGTAGCTCTAGATGTCGTTTGTGCTTATCTATTAACTCATTTTTTATATTTAAATCAAAGCTGTTATTAATTTTCGGATTCAGTGTATCGTAAATATTTTAGTATCTTCTCAAGCTAAGTTAGGGATTTCCCTCTTCTAAGTAAAGTTTGAACATTTTATCCAATGTTAAATCTAAGAATTTTGAACTAATTTCACTACGCGCATAATGCGAAATGTTTCATCCTTAAAATTATGATTTCTTAGTTTCTTTAATGCTGTATCCACTTTTTTAGAATATGTTTGGTATGTTTTGATATGTATTTGCTGGCAAACTTGTTTCTTATCCAGGTGATATTTATTTATTCATTTATTGAGTTTCCTTTTTCATAATTTTTCATTAACAGTCGTGTCAATAAAACCAGACAAAAATGGTCAAAAAGTGATTATCTTTCAGCAGTCGATAGCTTTGCATTGCATTTTATTGGGCAATGGCAGTTGAAATCAATATATTCTCTAGGCTCTTTAAGAATCCCTTTATCAGTGTAGTGTTTTACTACAGTTTTAATTCCATTTGTGGAATTCGATCTTGGTCGATATGGTAGATATTGAAGTTCCATTGTTATAGCTAATATTCTCCTTTTGATGATCCTTATGATTTTTATCTTCAATAGGGAGAGGAATCAAATTGTGAATGCCTGGTTTTAGTGTAGTACCTCTTGCCTTCTTGAGAGTTACTACTCTTACGATGGCATCAACTGCAAACTATGGTAGAAGAGGTGATGAGTTGATGAAATGTTGGAAAATGGAGAAAATTTGCATACCAAACTATGCAACAAAATACTACAAGATGCAAAAATGGAAAAACATCTCTATGCAATTGTTTACTTACATACTAGGTTTGCGCATCATACATTCAAAGTAGTATTTGAATGAATAACAATAAGGTTTTGTAGAGAACCAGGCGATAGAGAAGCTTTGGAAGAAGTATGCGTACATAACTAGTTTCCTCACACTTTCAGTGAGAGTGTGAATATAGTAGATGTCCTAAGAAGTATCGTTTGGAAAAATAAGTAATAGTTACCTGTGAAACAAGGATATACTTGGCGTATGTAAGGCCAGTTATTACGTATATTGCAGAAGGTTTGGCTGTGATTATGACAGGTGATAACCAACGTAAGAGGTCATATAGTTTAGTTATCTCTAATAAGATCATTCCGTTTGAGGGTGCATCGTGTCTTGTTGTATAATGGACGGTGTACCTCCATTGGGACTTTGTGAGCCAATCTTCGGTAATTTCCTTTTCGTTTTGTTCTTACTCATAAGTATATTTAGTCCAACAAATTGGTTTATTTGCTGAATTCTGACGTTAATCCATTTCTTTGTACGTTTCTGGTTTTTAAATTTATCGATGAACACTGGATAAATTTTTATTCCTGGGTCTCCTAGAAATAGTTCCAAATTGCGAATACCATCTATTTCACTCCATGTAGAGGCTGGCAACTCATAATCAGATGAATCACTTAAATCCGACTCCGGTATTGGTAGAACTACATTACTTCTTGTGCCCAAAACTAAATCTGATTCACTACTGTAATCACTATCAGTGTATGCTTCAGCACCCAATAAAATGTCCGTAAAAATTTCTTGAATAAACTGATTTCCGTGCTCTTCCATAACTTAAAAAACTTAAACATAATAATTATTTTAATTTAAAATGAAATAATGAAAGTTTTTAAGTGTTAGTTGTAGTTTTATTTGCCATTTAGTGCTTGGTTGTTGTGAATTCTTCTGGAACTAAAGGTATAACTGATACTAGATCTACAACATAGCTTTACAAGTAACACTCGATCTGGAACTAGAAACATTAGGATTTAGCCGTACGTTCCTTTAGTGTTAGTTCTGAAGCTATGTTGGGTTGGAATAGCTTGGGTTGGGTTGGGTTGGGTTGGGTTGGACCATCTTAAGAGATGTACAGCTAAACCCAAATGTTTTTCATTCTAGGTCTAATGTTTGCCCAAGTGTTAGTATTGGCTCTACTTTTAGTTATTATTCAGTATTAAATTGTTGTATATATGTATGGAACTAAAACTAGAACCAACACTAGACCTAGTACTAGAAAATTTCGGTTTTCTAAATCTTTTTAGAACTAGGTCTAGTGTTCATAAATGTAATATTATTCATTGTTATCGACGCAAGATTTTATAATTGTTAAAAACCTCAAATTTGATATATTTCTTGTCAATAGGGGTTGTATCTCAAAAATTAAAGGTAATAGACAAAATCTTATGAGACAAAAAACGTTTTAATCATTCCATTAATGCATATCATTTATAATATTTGTTCAAAACCTCAAATTTAACATATTTCACATCAAAAGGTGTTGAATCTCAAAAACTACAAATGATAGAAAGAATTTTTTAGGCAAAAATCTTTTCAAATCATCCCAAAAATGGATATCGGTAATATAATTTGCATGTTGTTCATTACTACCATCTTAAGATGCAAAAATCGTTAAAAAGCAAAAAATGGTAATTTCGATAAAATAGAGGATTATATCTCAAAAATTAAAGGTGATAGAAAAAATCTTTTCAGACAAAAAAGTTTTTAAATCATTCCAAAAAGTATCATTAATAATATTTTTATATTATTCAGTGTTACCAACCCAAGTTTCAAAATTGTATAAATATCTTTATTTATCTTAAAAATTAAAAATGCTATGAATGAATCGTTTGAGACCAAAATGTTTCAAATCAACCCAAAAATACCTATCATTAGTAATATTTATGTATTATTCATTGTAACCAACCCAATATTCATTAATCGTTAAAACCAGTAAATTTGACATATTTCACATGAAAATGGGTTGTATCTTATAAATTAAAAATGTTAAAAAGAACCTTTTGAGATAAAAACTTTTTAAATCATACAAAGAATGCATTCATTAATAATATTGTTGTATTGTTCATGGTTACCAAAGCAAAGTTCTTTAATTTTTAACAATAAATATCAATTAAAAATATCATTTTTGATTGTTAATATCTTAATAATTAAAAATGGTAGCAAGAATCTTGTAAGACCAAAACTTTTTAAATTATTCCTAGAATGTATATTATTAATGATATTTGCATATTATTCGTTGTTACCAATCTAAGGATAAAAAATTGCAAAAACTTCAAATTTAACTTATTGTTTAATATAAAAGAGGTTGTACTTTAAAAATTAAAAATGATAGAAAGTTTCTTTTAAGATAAAAACATTTTAAATCATCTCTAGAATGCACACAATAATAATATTGTTATATTATTCATTGTTACCAACCCAAGATTCAAAAATTGTAAGAACCTCAAATATGACATATTTAATATTAAAAGATGTATCTCAAAAATTAAGAATCATAAAAAGAATTTTTTGAGACAAAAAACTTTCAAATCATCCAAAGAATGCTTATCATTAATAATAGCCATGTAGTATTCATTGTTATCAACGCAAGATTCTAGTTCTAGTTTTATTTGCCATTCAGTGCTTGATTGTTGTAAATTCTTCTGGGATTAACCTAACTTTAGAATTAACACTATATCTAGAACTAGAAACATTAGGATTTAGCCATATGTCACTTTGAACGGCTAAACCTATCGTTTCTAGTTCTAGATCTAGTATTAATTCTGAAGCTAGGTTGGGTTGGATTGGATTGAATTGAAATCCGTCTTAAGAGAGGTATGGCTAAACCTGAATCTTCCTAGTACAAGGTCTAGTGTTAGTTCTAGTTTTAATAACCGTTCAATGCCTGATTGTTGTAAATTTTTCTGGAACTAAAAGTATAACTACTTCTGATGCTGCAACCATCTTGATTACCAAATTCTTATTGTACTTAAGGTATTTTTGACCGGCATTCGCTATATCTCTCCCTCTAGTTTCCCCCAAGAGCAATAGCAATCCTAAAGTTCTTCTTTTGGACTTTGGAAAGACATATACCTGATAAAAAGGGAAACTTGTAAAATTAAGTTTTTAGAACTAGAACTTTGGGGTTTAGGTCCAAATGTAAATAGTTCTAGGTCTAGTGTTAGCTTTAGTGTTGATATTAGCTCTACTTTTAGCTGTTTTCCTGTTTTAGGTTATTGTATACTTGTATCGAACTAAAACTAGAGAAGTCTGAAGACGCACGGCTAAACCGAAACTTTTTAGTTCTAGGTCTAGTGTTAGTTCTAGTTTTATTTTTACATAATATATATAGGTCTACTAGATTTTCTATAACCGCTGCGTCTGAAGACTAGGTCTAGTATTAGTTTTAACTGTTTTTTTAGTATTAGCTTTAATGTTGGTTTTAGCTCTACTTTTAGCTATTATTCGGTTTTAGATTATTGTATATTACTAATATGATTGTATAGTATCGAACTAATACTAAAACTAACACTAAACCTAGAACTAAAAAAATTCAAACACCTATATTTTATTTCTTGCATTCAATATTTGTATTGGCAACAATTTAACAAGAATATTTGATAATCCAAACCATCTTTGTTCAGATTATCGAGATTCTACTATAATAAAAATTTCATTGTTCGATTAGTCGTGATCTTGGGTGTTCCTAAATGGGATGTCATCATTACCAGCGTCGTCCTGTAAATCTTAGCTATGGCCCCCCACGGATAGTATTTTCAAAACACGAAAGGCGACTTCATTACACACCTGTCATCACAAAGGGACCTACCGGGCCGTGACGATGCACAACAGAGAAGCCGACACGTCTCGTCGTTGAACAGTGTTTTCGAAGAGAAAGCGTCGCTAAACTGCAAACAAGATTACCTACGTATACCTGTGAGTAAGTTGGGCCAGACACACGCACCTCTATGTCCGATTGTTACGAAAGTCCTTTTGCGAACCTCTTTGGGACCATTTTAAAGTTGACGTTTACGATCTCACGCCGCATTATCTCTCGGCGTGTTTAATACTCGAAGAGCAGTTTAAATGAGGATTTACAATAGTCAGCTCTGTGTCTTAACAATGATGTAGGTGTTGTGACTTACAAATCGGGTAGTTCTTTGTATACTGGATGCTATTGATGATCCTATTTGGAATTACATGCTTTTGAGTTGAATATACAATAGCGAATAAATAGGTGTAAACAATGAAAGAAAAGTTTGTTTATATGATTTTTGTTATGCAGGTAATTATTGTTTGTGAAATAAATGAGATGAAGTAAGATATAAATTGCTGACACGCTAGTTGCGAGATTCGGTATTGATTCCGCCCTTATTTGATTAATTCAGTTCTCGTATTATGTGGACAATATCGATTGCTTAAGTAACATTGCGTTCAAGCTGAAAGAGTGAACGTTATGTAACCTGATGCGTACCACACGATACTTTTACAATATGATGTTATAGGTGCGTTTGGCAATATTAAAAAAATATGCTAAATGAATAAGAATTTAGAAAGTAGACGACACTTTCCACACTCGATCAAAAAACCAATATCATTAATTGATCGTGATTAAATCAAAATTATACACCATTTACTGTTACTATGTCGAATATAAAACAATTCAATCGATCTAAAATTTAAACAAACAGGAATTGCGTAAACGGATTTCATTTAAACCGGAAACATTATAATGGCACATTTCCACAGGTCAAATCAGCTTGTTAACTCAGACTGTATGGTTCGTCGGTTGACTACTTTTAATGAATTTTAAAGGATATGTAAAAATTACGAAATCTCTCGACTTAAACAAAACTTAAATCGAAGTAAATAAAATTGCAATTTGCAATTTGCTGGCATGTGCGCAATCTTAACGGGTTTTAACGGAACAATTCTAATTCGATCTAATTGAATTAAAACGTGGTGTAAATGACAGCAAGTGAGAATGCATATTCAACTAACTGTAAAGAACTTGACATTTCTTGACATACATTTCATTTTCTTATTCCTTCTTTTATAATAAATAAATAATGGTATAGTTACGAAACTGTAAGTATCTTTTTGTGTGCACAAAGAGAATAATATAATACGGCGTTGCGCCGAAGTGAGTTAAGGATATTATTGAAAACTAAAATAAAATTAAACCAATTAATGAAATGTTTTATTATTGCCCAAGTAAGGGCCTTGTAAGTTTACTGACTGATTCCTTCGTCGATACTGTTCTACGTTACCACTAGTTAGCATAAATCAGCAGGGAAAACAGTTCGATTTTTTGTATACATTTATACCCCGGCAAGGACAATCGCGCACCGTGACTGATTACGGGCGTGACACAATTTACCAAGCCTTACCATTTAAAAAATCGAGCACCAACAGTACATGGGCTTTCTTAATTGTGGTTTCAGTTTACCTTTAAGCTTAATTCACCTCAGCTATAGATATACCAATGACTTTTTAATCAGCGAACGTTTACGCAACAAGCAAGTGTGCACTTCGTCCTCATCGCTATTCAGCAAACTTCGTACAATTAAGCATTTATATTTATTAAGCTTATATTATTTATTAAGTTTATAGGTTTAAAATAAAAAGATTCGGACTAATGAGAAGATGGTCCTTTCTTTGTTTATATAACCGCCTTGGGTTGTGTAATTTCACGCCGATTTTTTTTTATATTTAGAACAGTCGGAGCTTACACAATTTTTATCATCTCATAAATCTTTTGGTAAAGTTTCCAGGTTTATAGCATAGTTTTCGTATTATGTTAAGCAGATTGCTGATCGAAAAATTATTTTTGAATACTTTTTCTATTACGTCACGAAATTATCTTAAACTGATTGAAACAATTATGAAAATGCGTTGTTTGTGTTACTAATGACTCTTTCAACATTAAAACAATTTCACGGTAAATTAAAATAACTCTTTTTGTTTAGTTTCATTAAGAAATCGTATCATTTCACGCTATCATGTACAAATATCTTGATTTGTTTGTCACACTGAACACGGAATTAACAAGCAGATAATAAAAAAATAATACTGGAACCGTTGAACAGTGTGAACATGTCCAATTATTAGGTTTAGTGTAGCATGAAGGTTTTGGTTTCAATTTTATATAAATTTAAATTTATTTAAAAAATATTTAAAAATTCGTTATGGAAATTATTGCGCTTTTTAATCTAATTATAAAATATGGTTATCACCATTAAAACTATTCACCAAAAATTTATTGATATTCTTTTTCAAACTATTTTGATCAATTCCATGCTGTTTATTTAGCAGTTTGAACCAACTATTCTTTTTACTAAATAAAAATTAATGATGAAACGGCCTTAAATTTGAGAAATTTTCTACGTACCCGACATAATCCTAATGAATGCTAAAATATCGCGATGAATCAGAGCAAAAATAATTAAAGAATTGGTTTCTGTTACCAGTTTGGATTTGGTTGAGTTGACTTATGTTGGGTTGGGTTAGGTTAAATTGACTTAAATTGGGTTGGGTTCCTGGAATTGCTTGCAAAGCAAAGAGAGGAGCGTTTGAGACTCTAAAAAGCAACAACAACAAACGTTATCAAGAACAGAGAAGCAGGTTTTGTTACGAATCACCAGAACTATCTCCATGTAAACACTGTAAGGTTATTACCAATTGAGCTAATGGATAGAGGTAAAATATCCGTGGGAGCAGTAAAAGATCGAGACTCCCTGGAGGAGGAAATAGTTTAAGATTGGAACAACCGATTGGGAATTTACACGGAAAAAGACAAAGTGGATAATACCAGCATTGCAAATATGGCTGCAACGCGAAATATGATAAAATAGACGATGTGGAGCACACCTTCTTTGAATGTGGAAGATGAGAAGGAGACAAAAGAGAGAGTGAGGCAAACCAGTATGTAGTAGGTATCGGGATGAAATGATGGCATACTGGACGATGGAGAGGGAAAGGTACAGTGTGCATTAATTTTGAATTTTAAAAAGTGTAATGTGTGAAATTCCGTAAGGATCACTCTTAAGCCCTTTGTTATGACATGTAGTGGGGTTCAAATTGATAGCGTACGTGGACGACCTGGTGCTAGTCGTCGCAGAAAAGAACAGAGTTCAATCAAATAAGGATAGATTCCAATTTTCTACGTTATGACATGTTCAACCAGTTAGCTCAAAGAAATTATAAATCATGCTTTCTTCTCTTTACATCATTTGTAAATCTTAAACAAGCGTTTTGTGAATGTTGAATTTAAAGTACAGAAGCCATATCAATACATGAATCAAAAACTATGTCGCAATAATTGAAGTGGGATAATACAATTGAATAACATATTTGATTTCTTAAACGCTTGTTCAATAAACTACGATTTCTGTAAAGTAGTCATAGTGCTCCGCACGCTCTCATAAGCAAATTAAACACGTGTGAAAG
The DNA here is from genome assembly GCA_036711965.1 of Onthophagus sagittarius. Classification (NCBI taxonomy): domain Eukaryota; kingdom Metazoa; phylum Arthropoda; class Insecta; order Coleoptera; family Scarabaeidae; genus Onthophagus; species Onthophagus sagittarius. The sequence continues at coordinate 11,047,596 of JASERS010000003.1, forward strand.
AAATCTAAGTGATTTATCAATAATAAGGCCCAGGTTCTTTGCCTCATCATTGAAATGTAAGCTAATACCATAAACACTAATATCAAAGCATTCTAACTCCTAAAATCAATAAATGGATGATTGGATGATCGATGATTAAAATTAATGGTTAGGCACAGTTCGGAAGCACGATGAATAAATTTGCTTAAATCATCATTAATATAAGTCTGAGCAATATGCATTTGAGTAGGATCAAAGGAATAGTGAAGCTGAGTCATTGCTGTGTCATCAGCATGCATATGCGTATCGCAATGATGTAACATACCAAAAAGGTTACTTGTGTATACGAAACACAAAATTGCTAGATAACACCGCCTCTTTAGAGCCTCATGAAACCAAACGCCATCAAAAGAAAGTCTCTGTCTAAGGTTCATTAAGTAATGTTCAAAAAACTACAGGCGAAGAATTGCGAAAAGTGTTTGATGGTGGACTATATTGAAGAATTATGGCCCTGCCAATATCCCGTTATCTGATGATAGTGTTAATAACATCCAAAAGTGCAGTAGCAACAAATTGAAATCCGGTCTAAATCCAGACTGTGTATCGGATAATATGGAAAACCTTTCCAAATCTTCCCTCAGTCGACAAGCGACAATTCGTTCTAAAATCTTAGATATTGCAGGTGATATATTAATCGGTCGTAAATCAGTATGATCGGAAAGACTAGTATTCTTTGATATCGCTGTAACCAAAGCAATCTTTCAACAATCTGGAAAAACGGAACACTTGAGGCAATAGTTGACAATATGACATAAGGGAAGATAATAGGATAACATATTCGATGGTACCAGTGCACCATCGAAACCAATCGCATTAGTTCTAATTGAAAGGAATGAATTCCTGCTCCAAGGCCAATAATAATTCAAGCTTTTCAGTAACCATCGGCATTAAATTTGACAAAAGCGAGATATTTTAAGTGCACAGAAAGTAATCATTCAAAGCATTGACATCAACAAGTCCCTCAGAAATAGAGCGCGGTCTTGTATTTAGAATATCTATTTTCTTAAAACTATTCCACAATTCCCGGCTATTTCTGATATTTACCATATATTCAAGAAAAGTAAATTGGTAAAATTATGCATTTCTTTATAGGCAAGTAATCGCGTTCACATTTTGTCTTTGTAATTATATTAAAAGTTTCATCAATGATTTAATGTTATTTTTTGTCCAAGAACGAAAACTTTTCCTTGCTGAAATAATTCTAACGGTAGCATGGCCATCATATAAAGACAAAATGAAACTATTGAACAAGCAAGCTTTATCATCAATATTCTCAAGATCTATGATATCATTCCAAGGAATTTGAGATAAATTGAACAAAATTGTCAGGGTTAGGATGTTTAAAATCTCTAAAATTAATTGGTCGTGACTCAGAGTTAATTCCACCAGCGAAGCGTAATTCTGTACAAACTGGAAGTTACAGAAGTTATAGTAATATGGTCAATAAGCTAGACAAAAGTCGACTTAATCCCGATCGCAGTATTTAAGGATTGGCACAAATGTAAAGATTGTATAAAGGATAAGTATAGACCCCTATCCTAAGAGATTAAAAAGATCAAGATGAAAATCACCCAAACACATCAAATGCTGTGTTAAAGAACAAACAAAGTATCAAAGGTCATAATATAGAGAACGAGAATATTAGTCAGTATCGGGTAAATATGGTAAAATCCTATCTAAGTAAGAAATCCATATTAGCACCAAATGACAAAATATTCGCAAGAGCGTATGGAGTTTCATAGAGATCACTTTTAGGCTTTTTGTAATGGAATACAAATTATGAGAAGATGCTCAGAATAGAGCTGACAGTAGGGGTGAGGTAAGGGAGACCTGAGTAAAAGCTAAGTTCAATTTGACATAATACGAGGTAAAAAAGGTAGTGTAGAGGTTGAAAGAAATGGGACACAAGGTCATAACACGGAATTAGTTCTACTTTAGGGGCAAAGAAAATTAAAAAGTTTGAATCTATTAATAAAATAAAAGGAAATAGGCAGCGCTAACAAAGTAAATATTTGGCAGTACATATATATAGACAAGGATGTCAAAATAACACACCCTGTGATAAGTGCACAAAAAAGCTCACAAAATTGTCAAATATCTAAAGCATTATGGTACAAATATCTAAAATACAGACGCTACAGATAGGTTGTACAAGTCATTGTGAGTGTTCCATTAATGGATGTCCTGCAAAGAAAAAGTAAAGAATATACATCAGATGTCTGAAGAAATGGAAAAATCAAATACAGTAAAACCCCGATTATCCGCAAAATTGGGTGGCAAGAGCAGGGCGGATAGTGAAAATCGCAGATTAACCGAAGAAACTCTAACAATGATATGTAAACAAGGAAAGCATATGTCGACATAAGTAATATATTTTAAATCATTAAAATAAATACAGAATAATAAAATAAAAACAATAAATATTGCATGTTTCTTATCATAAGCTTTTCTGCCAGATTTGCGCGGCCTTGTTCTTAATATTGGAGCAATCCATTTATGTCCTATAAAGCAGTTTCATGAGTTATCCGAGCAGGTACCTCATATTCTTCAACTTCAATTTCGTCTTCACCTTTATCATTTACTCCCATTTCTTTGCTTATAATGTTTACTTCATTTAATCGTACAAACCCGGGCTCATTTTTGTCGCACTCCAGCAGCCACTCTTTTATATTTTCTTCATCAATGTTCTCATCTCCTGGAACGAATATTACTAAAAGAATAAGTGTAGCGATGTTTTATTAATATTTCTTTTCGATATTCGGAAAGACTTTTCGCCATAACTTCATGACAGTTGTGGAGTTGATTGAATCCGATGCAGATGCAGTATTGTAAGTGATATCGAAAATTGAATAAATCTGCCAGAATTGTTTAAAATCGTAACCATCTTCCATTTTCGACATTAACAAATTTGTTCTATATAATCTCTTGATAGTTGTAATGACTCTCTGCTACATAGATTGCATCAACGCGATAACATTTGGGACAAAAACTTTGCGAAATTTTTTTCGTCAGAAAGTTTAAGTACACTTACAGCTGGATGTGAAGGCACGTTTTGATAATTGATATATTAAAATAGCCTTCCTTTGTAAATTCATTGCGCCAAAATGTTTACGCACGTGAAGCACAAAAATCTTTTCAAATCATTCTTGAAAAATCTGCTGGTCTTCTCTTTAGTCCATTTGAAAGACCTTGTTTTCTTAAATTTTCTAATTACAAGAAGCTTCAGTTTATGAGTACCAGTGACGTTACTGCTTGGCAGATTGTGATTCTTTTCTTACTATTTTTGTGGCCTGCCGCTTTATGTTCATCTCAAATGTTAAAGTATGAGTGGGAAGACACTTCCAAAAAAGCTTTGATCAGCGTTATAAATTTTGGTCGTATAACAGATTTTCAGATAACAAAATTTCTTCAAAATGAAGACTGTTCATTTTAAACACCTTCGTTTAAAAATGTCTTCAGATGCACGGTTAAACCCAACCCAACCCCGTATATTGAAGCAGAGCTGTCGTAAATATTCAGCACCCAACCAAACAAGGATTGGGTTGGACGAACGAAACGAGTGCGAAATTTCATGCAAAATCCAATGCAAAAAAAGGTGCGCACCTCAGAGAAAACGCTGAGTACTTGTATAATGGGGATATCATGCAAAAATAAGCACTCCCAAAAGATGGCCCTCCAGGGCTGTAGTCCTATTAGCCCTTAGGTTTTGGTCTCAATCCCACACTATCTGGCCATCCATCACCTCGGGCTAGATGTTTGTTAGCACATTTCCCTGACTTCGATAAAATACAAAGAAAGGTTGGATTGGCTTAGGTTGGGTTGAAATACTTCCATTTATGTTGTTATGGTACCACTCTAAATTTAAGAAACATTCAACGTTCCAAATAAATCACACACTTGATTCCAACAACCAGATTGATTTCTCTATGGTTTAGGTTGGCTTAGGGCCTCTTTTACCACCTCTTGATAAATTTATCTAATAGTTAAAAACCGGCTCATAGCTAATGGGAGCGTTAAAAAAAAATCGCTGTAACCACCGCTAGTTGGTTAACTGGAAGTTAATAAAAGTGGGCCTTAATTGATGTATGTATGTATGTAGGAAAGCGGAGGGTACGCTAAAGCATACAGCACCTAGGCCCCAACGGGCCCCTTGTACATCCTCCTACACTCTCTCCGGCTACATCAACCAGCCTAAGGAATTTCCGAAGGCTAGGATACAGCTCAGAGGTGTGTTCCTGATGCCATCTGTGCTCGGCCATTCCTCTCCAAAGTCTCTCATTCTGAGGTCTTGTAGAGTGGGGCATTCACACAAGATGTGTCGAACAGTCTCCTCGCTCTCTTGACAACAGCGACAGAGGGGATTAGTAGCAAGCTTAAGGTTGTAGAGATGCTTGTTTACCTTACAGTGACCCGTGATGAGTCCCGTTAAAATACGTAGGGCGCTTCTACCGAGTCTTATGAAGGACAAGGTTGTCTTTGCTGAAGGATAACGCAACAGTTCTTTAGACAAATAGCAGCCCTTTGTCCTATCCCACCAGTCTGTGAATTTCCTGTGGGTGAAATCTTTAATAAGCTCAATTTGAGTTGATACGGACGGAGCGATTAACGGTTCAGGTGAACAGATAGCTCGCTTGGCAGCTCTTTTGGCAAGCCTATCAGCGTGCTTATTACCTGCACAGATCGAGTGTCCTTTTATCCATTGAAGTGAAACACAGTTGTGTACTGCGGCTTTCTCCAATGTTAGGTGACAGTCCATGGTAAGTCCTGAGGTAATAGTTACTCTACTCAGGGCTGAAATGGATCCTCTACTGTCAGTATAAATTGTGAAAGTCTTACTTTGCAAGTTGGATCTGACAATAAAGTCAGCGGCAAGTAGAATGGCGATTAATTCTGCCTGTATGACGGTGGTACCTTTACCTAAAGGAGTAGATATGTGGAGTTGGAGATCGTACGAGAAAACTCCAGCTCCAGCTCCTTCCCGACTAACTGAACCATCAGTGTAGATTTTGTTACTTTTATTTACTTCTACTTCTGTGGAACTTGGGTAGGTGAGATAACTCTTAGTAAAAATGTGTTGTAGGGGTATGAAGTCCGTCTTACGTTCCAGAATTGGCGAGTAACCGACCATTTCATTCCAGAGTACGGCATTTTTACTGTTTCTCTCACCCATAAGGATTCCTGCTGTACGCAGTCGAAACATGGTCACCAGTGCCACTTCTTGTATGAACAAATGAAGTGGCGGTAGGTTCAACATATTTTCCATGGCTGCGGTGGGGGTAGATCGCAGCGCACCTGTAACATACAAACACACAAGTCTCTGTACTTTATTTAGTGCAGCAGTGGAAATAAATTTTAAGGTTTTTGACCACCAGACTACTGCACCATACGTAAGCATAGGTCGAATTACAGCTGTGTAGATCCAGAGGGCAGTTTTAGGTGACAGCCCCCATGTCTTACCTATAGTCCTCCGGCACTGGCTGAATGCAACATACGCTTTCTTAACTCTATTGTCTAGGTGAGCCTTCCATGTCTTTTTGTTGTCAAGTATAATGCCCAGATATTTGACTTCTTTTGACAAAACTAATGGAGTATTAGCAAGGGATGGCAAACTGGGCTTGCCAACCTTCCTCAATCGTGTGAAAAGAATCAACTCTGTCTTCCGAGGATTCACAGAGAGCCCTTGTCGGTCACACCAAGACTCAATCAACTTGAGAGCCACCTGCATCCTATCAAAAAGTACATTTATGTGCTTACCTTTGACAAGGATGGTTAGATCATCTGCATAACCTACTGTTGTGAAGTTGGCTTTAGCGAGGGATTTCAAGAGGCTATCCAGGGTGAGATTCCATAACAATGGGGAGAGTACACCTCCTTGTGGACAGCCTCGAGTAACTCCTCCATGAAGTTCTCAATCCAACCGCAAAGAGTCGGTGGAACTTTATGCTCAAGCAAGGCATCGTTAATACCAGAGAAAGTTGTTTTATCAAAAGCTCCCTCTATATCTATGAACACACCAAGGGCGGACTCCTTTGAGTCCAGCGCCCCACCAACAAAACTGGTCACCGAGTGAAGAGCTGTTAGTGTGGACTTGCCCTGAGTGTAGGCATGCTGAGTAGGATTTACTGGTGCATTTGGAAGACAGAAATCCCTAATATAGCGATCACACAGCCTCTCCAAGGTTTTTAAAAGAAAAGAGGAGAAGCTGATAGGTCTAAACGATTTCGGTGTGAAATAATCTAACTTACCCGGTTTAGGTATGAAGGTCACCGTAACCTCACGCCACCGATTGGGTATATAGTGTAGCGCCAGGCAGGCCTGGAAAATTCTCACCAGGTGTGGTACAAGATCCTCCAAGCCCCATTGTAGAAGGGATGGTATAATACCATCTGGTCCTGGTGTTTTGAACGGCGAAAAACTATTAATTGCCCACCGTATCTTTTCCTCCCTGCAAATTTCTTCGGCTAAGATCCAATCATCTGCAGTAGGTTCATGGTTGGTGCCCTGAAGTGAACACATGGGACTTCTGGAACCTGAAAAATGCACCTCCATTAATAGATGAAGACTCTCTAAAAGGTTTTCGGTAAAAGAACCGTCAGCCTTTTTTAATAAGCCAATTCGTCGTTCAGGGTCAGATGAAATTACCCGATTTAGGCGAGACATTTCGTTGCAGGAGGAAACTTCTTCACAGAATTTCCTCCACGTTTCTCGCTTCTTATGACGAACGCTTTTTTTAAATTCCGCTAACTTACCTCTGTAAAGTTTCCAGTCGGAATCTAATTTTGAGTTTTTAGCTCTATTAAAGGCTATCCTTGCTTCATGTTTAAGCTTGCCGAGTTTGGGGCACCACCAAACGGTAGCACGCCCCGAAACGGTCTCAGGTCGAAGAGGACAGGCCTTTCTATAAGCTTTAATTAAGGAGTCGCAAATGGTATTTAAATACTCCTCAACCTCCAAGCTTTTAGTTATCTTAAGCAAACCGATTTCGTAATTGATATTGAAACGCTTACGTTTATGACGTTCTGATTGCGATTTTTGGATTGACAGTGGGTTATCACCACGAAAAATGAAAGAAAAAATTCCAAAGGAAACAAAGACACAAATCATATTCAAGCCTGAATAAACGTCAATTCTTTGAGTTTAACATTTTTTTGTGATAATCAAAATACCGAAAGTGTTTTCGTTGAACAATGATTTGCTTTTGTAATAATGGTTACGTGAACACATCCGTTTGTCGGGCATACAAACAAAACAGAAAGCGTTATTGTAAAAGAAACGATTTGTTGTTACAAATAAAGTGCGTTTGTATTTACGTCAAACAGGTGGTAGATAGATTTTTTTATTTTAAATGCCCATTATGTTCGGTGCGTGCGGTTTGTTAGATCGTACGTGCTTTGTAGACGTCCGACATCGTCCCAAATGGCCAACTAAACGAATCCGTGTCAAGGATTCGGACAGTTTGTGCTCTCAGAGTTTTGAGAATTATGTAATATCGGTCCAAAACCGATTGCCCTACCACAATGAACAGGTTTTGTGGTGAGGAGATGTGTGTTACAAAACTATATTTTTAAATTAATAATTAAAACTTTGATTAAAAAAATAAGAACATGGTTTATTTTTATTGTTATGTATAAGAGCACAAAATGTGATCTTTTATTTTAGTTTTTGTACAACACATATTGGGTTGCCTATATAAATCAAAATAAGATTTCGATCTGTTTAAAATCCGTCTTATAAATTACTTCCTCTTTGTATAACTACAAATAAATAATGCTTAAACGGTCTAGTCTAGACTATTTGTTGCCGTCGAAGAAAATGTCCTTTTTATCGCAACTGCGCAACCTCTCTCACCTCAATTTATAGTCGCAGCAGCACGCAACGCAAACAAACCGAAGCCAATACACATAGTGTGAGGTTCTTTAGGAGGATAAAGGATAGGATAAGAATGGGGTTAGAGTGGGATAGGGTTAGAAACGCACACAAGGAACTCGAACGATCGGGACCAAGTGCATTGGGTTTGTGGGTCAACTAGCGACCGCGCGTGTTTGAACCGATTCAACGACGTCAACCTAGAAATGCTCTAATTACAATGAGGCGTTTGTTGGAAACACGTCAACGCAGTCATAATATATATCGATTAGATTCGAAAAATCCTTTTTTCTACACCTAACACATAATGAACACTGCAAAGAAAAATAATTAAAGATTTAAATTAAAAAAATTTACTTTCAAAGTTGAGCTTATAATTGAATTAAAACTTTTTTAAACTCGGATAGAGATGGAAAGATATCGCCTGGTAAATTGAAATTAAATCCCTTTTTTTCTTCAAGATCTCTTAAAGGTTGCAAAATATAAAATTAATATCCACCGCTGACATTCATCAGGTTGAGGAGCATAAGCGCCTTAGAACGTCATTATTTATTGCTACATGATAGCCCATCTTTCTAAATACGTATGTAACGTAGAGGTTGACCGCCTTTACAATAATCCCCTTAGTTATTATTTTGCAGTTGCTCGTAGCGAGTTGGGAAATCGGTCGACCTCTCTCACCACGTGTTTTTACCACGGTTGGTTTGGTACAAATGGTAACGGGTGCCATTAAGATTTATTTACGGTTAATTTTATTTGTTGTCGCAGAGACTACGAAACGCACTTAATAGATGTTTAGCTACTTGTTGCCTCATTTTGCAATTCACCTGAAACCATCGATCTCCGTAAAGGAATTTCAAAAAATTACCTACGAAGAAAAGTAATTACCACCATATTAAAATAGCGTTTTATTTTCGAAGATGAATGAGAAAACGTTTCATTCAACGGATATTAAACGCTCCCGATTATATAAAACAAAATTTACGAGACGTTTATAACTCGTAATAATTTCTCTTTGGCGAAAATACTTTGTAACAGAGCTTAAAATAAGTAAATACATTTTCAAATAAACGAGATTGTTGTTGGTTTCTTTTTAGAAAAATATGTCTATATCTGTTACATCGACATAGGATTCATCCTGTTTAATGCAAAAAATAAAAATGCAATCTTGTTAGGCCTTGTATATTGTGATGGCATTGTAGTTATTATTACTGTTGATACCAGAGAGTTGCAATTATGCAAACCTGATTTGATGATAAAACCTTGCAAGCTCAATCTAGTTACTCGATGGAAACGTCATTGGAGTGTTCCCATGTGATTTATGAGTTATATTCGCTTTTTTTAGATCTTTAACTTCTCAATTTGCGTAGTTTCAATTTTTATTTTCACACTAATGCCCTACTTTATTAATTAGCTTTCAATTAAAAACTAAGAATAACACTGTCACAAGAACTAACACTAACTTGAATACTTCTAGTTCTAATTTTAGTTGTTCCGGAAATATCTGAGCTTATGATGCAATATGTCCCCAAATCACTTTACAAAGACGGACAAACATATCTATCTATTGCTGATAAATTAGATTTTTTATAAATTGAAAATTTTTCAAGTTCAATTTGTGATATGTTACCATAACATAGATAAGAAATAGAAACCATAAAATTAAATTTTTCCATACGATCTGAAAAGTGAATGGCCATGAAAGCGAAAATTTATTAACACTAAAACTATAATTAACATTAGACTTAGAACTAGAACTTTGCGGTTTAGGTCCAAATGTAATTAGTTCTAGGTCTAGTGTTGGCTTTAGTGTTGGTATTAGCTCTACTTTTAGTTGTTATTTGGTTTTAGATTATTGTGTGCTTGTAACGAGCTAAAGCGTCTGAAGACGCATGGCTAAACCAAAACTTTCTAGTTCTAGGTCTAGCGTTAGTTCTAGTGTTAATTTTTGTTTAATTCTAGATTGTTTTAAATTCTTCTGGAACTAACAGTATAACTAATACTAGAGCTACAACCGAGCATCAGAACTAACGCTAGATACATTAAAGTTTAGCCGTCTTAAGAAACGTAGGATTAAATCCAAATGTTTCTACTTCTAAGTCTAGTATTAGTCTTAGGTATTGGCTCTAATAATACCTGAACCTACGTTGGTTTGGATTCGGTTCCGTCTTAAGAAATTTGCGACTAATTCCAAATGTTTCTAGTAAGTTCTAGTTTTCATTCTTGTTTAACTCTAGATCAGTGTTTCCCAACCTTTTCTATATTGCGACCCATAAAACACGAGAAAAAGGTTATACGACCCATTATTTGAAATTTTTAATAGTGCTTGTACATTTAATTCTCTTTTTACACGAAATTAATTTGACGAATTAAAGAGAGAAGAAATAAAGGTTGAGTTATTCGCAAAAAGTACACACTTTTCTTCATAAATTACAAAAAATTCATCAAGATGACTAAACAATTTTTCAAAAATGACTAAAGCAATTTTCAATTTTATTAAATGTTACAAATTTAGGTTAAATTCAAAAGCTAGTATCTCCAAAAAGGAATTGAGATAACCGCGTGTACGTTCGTTCTCAAAAATTGCGTTCTTTCCTTTATAATTGACAAAAAAGATTATCGAGATATATTGAAAATTCGATTTTCTACGATTTTTTAAAAATTATAGGGATTTTTTTAATTTTATGAAGTGCCACAAAATTTAGCTTAAAATCAAGTTCAAAACTTGTTATTTGAACAACGAATTGAGATACCACGGAGGGTTTTGTTTATAAATTACAAAAAAAATCATCAAGATATCTTAAGAATTTCACTTTTTAAATTTTTTTAAAAACAATCTAGTAAATTGTTTGTTTTATAAAATGCTCAAATTTAGGTTGAGCTCAAATGTTGATATCTCAAAAACAATGGGAGATACTCAAGTATGGTTTTGTTCTCATAAGAGTACATACTTTTCTTTATAATCCACAAAAGATTGATGAAGATGTCTTAAGAATTTGATTCTTTTACGATTTTTCAAAAATTATAAGAAATTTTTTTAATTTTATGAAATGCCACAAATTTAAATTAAGTTGTAAACTTGATATCTTAAGAACGAATTGAAATACTTACAGATGGTTTTGTTCCCGGAAAAGTGCACACATTTCTTTATAAATCACAAAAAAGCAACATCGAGATATCTTAAGAATTTGACTTTTGCAATTTTTTAAAACACAAGGATGAACATCCAGGAATTCTATATTTTACAAAATGCCACAAATTTAGGTCGAGTTCAAATGTTGATATCTTAAAAAACAATGTGAGATACTCAACATTGTTCTCATCATCTTGAAAACAATATTAGATACTCAAGTATGGTTTTGTTCTCATAAAAGTGCATACTTTCCTTTATAATTCACAAAATTTATTGTCAAGATATCTTAAGAATTCGATTTTTTACGATTTTAAAAAATAATTAAAAAAATTTTTAATTTTATGAAATACCACAAATTTATGTTAAGCTCAAAACTTGATATCTCAAAAACAAATTGAGATACTCATGCATGGTTTTGTTCTCGGAAAAGTGTACACATTTCTTTACAAATCACAAAAACAGAATCATCGAGATATCTTAAGAATTTGATTTTTCACATTTTTTTAAGAACCATCTAAGAAATTGTTTATTTTATGAAGTGCTCAAATTTAGGTTGAGCATTTCACAATGAGTACAATGTGAGATACTCAGTATGGTTTTGTTCTCAGAAATGTGCAATCTTTTCTTTATAACTGATAAAAAGAATCATTAAGTTATCTTATGAATTCGATTTTTTACGATTTTTCAAAAATGATTAATGTACACTTATGTACACATGTGTACACATTTCTTTATAAATCATAAAAAAAATCATGGACATATCTTAAGAATTTGACTTTTGCAATTTTTTAAAACACATCAAGGATGGACATTAAGGAATTCTATATTTTATAAAATGCCACAAATTTAGGTTGAGTTTAAGTGTTGATATCTTAAAAAACAATGTGAGATACTCAACATTGTTCTCAATCATCTCGAAAACAATATTAGATACTCAAGTATGGTTTTGTTCTCATAAAAGTGCATACTTTCCTTTATAATTCACAAAATTTATTGTCAAGATATCTTAAGAATTCGATTTTATACGATTTTTCAAAAATTATTAAAAAAATTTTTAATTTTATGAAATACCACAAATTTATGTTAAGCTCAAAACTTGATATCTCAAAAACGAATTGAGATACTCATGCATGGTTTTGTTCTCGGAAAAGTGTACACATTTCTTTACAAATCACAAAAACAGAATCATCGAGATATCTTAAGAATTTGATTTTTGCAATTTTTTAAAACACATCAAGGATGGACATTAAGGAATTCTATATTTTATAAAATGCCACAAATTTAGGTTGAGTTTAAGTGTTGATATCTTAAAAAACAGTGTGAGATACTCAACATTGTTCTCAATCATCTCGAAAACAATATTAGATACTCAAGTATGGTTTTGTTCTCATAAAAGTGCATACTTTCCTTTATAATTCACAAAATTTATTATCAAGATATCTTAAGAATTCGATTTTATACGATTTTTCAAAAATTATTAAAAAAATTTTTAATTTTATGAAATACCACAAATTTATGTTAAGCTCAAAACTTGATATCTCAAAAACAAATTGAGATACTCATGCATGGTTTTGTTCTCGGAAAAGTGTACACATTTCTTTACAAATCACAAAAACAGAATCATCGAGATATCTTAAGAATTTGATTTTTCACATTTTTTTAAGAACCATCTAAGAAATTGTTTATTTTATGAAATGCTCAAATTTAGGTTGAGCATTTCACAATGAGTACAATGTAAGATACTCAGTATGGTTTTGTTCTCAGAAAAGTGCAGACTTTCCTTTATAACTGATAAAAAGAATCATTAAGTTATCTTATGAATTCGATTTTTTACGATTTTTCAAAAATGATTAATGTACACTTATGTACACATGTGTACACATTTCTTTATAAATCATAAAAAAAATCATGGACATATCTTAAGAATTTGACTTTTGCAATTTTTTAAAACACATCAAGGATGGACATTAAGGAATTCTATATTTTATAAAATGCCACAAATTTAGGTTGAGTTTAAGTGTTGATATCTTAAAAAACAATGTGAGATACTCAACATTGTTCTCAATCATCTCGAAAACAATATTAGATACTCAAGTATGGTTTTGTTCTCATAAAAGTGCATACTTTCCTTTATAATGCACAAAATTTATTGTCAAGATATCTTAAGAATTCGATTTTTTACAATTTTTCAAAAATAATTTAAAAAAATTTTTAATTTTATGAAATACCACAAATTTATGTTAAGCTCAAAACTTGATATCTCAAAAACGAATTGAGATACTCATGCATGGTTTTGTTCTCGGAAAAGTGTACACATTTCTTTACAAATCACAAAAACAGAATCATCGAGATATCTTAAGAATTTGATTTTTGCAATTTTTTAAAACACATCAAGGATGGACATTAAGGAATTCTATATTTTATAAAATGCCACAAATTTAGGTTGAGTTTAAGTGTTGATATCTTAAAAAACAATGTGAGATACTCAACATTGTTCTCAATCATCTCGAAAACAATATTAGATACTCAAGTATGGTTTTGTTCTCATAAAAGTGCATACTTTCCTTTATAATTCACAAAATTTATTATCAAGATATCTTAAGAATTCGATTTTATACGATTTTTCAAAAATTATTAAAAAAATTTTTAATTTTATGAAATACCACAAATTTATGTTAAGCTCAAAACTTGATATCTCAAAAACAAATTGAGATACTCATGCATGGTTTTGTTCTCGGAAAAGTGTACACATTTCTTTACAAATCACAAAAACAGAATCATCGAGATATCTTAAGAATTTGATTTTTCACATTTTTTTAAGAACCATCTAAGAAATTGTTTATTTTATGAAATGCTCAAATTTAGGTTGAGCATTTCACAATGAGTACAATGTAAGATACTCAGTATGGTTTTGTTCTCAGAAAAGTGCAGACTTTCCTTTATAACTGATAAAAAGAATCATTAAGTTATCTTATGAATTCGATTTTTTACGATTTTTCAAAAATGATTAATGTACACTTATGTACACATGTGTAACATTTCTTTATAAATCACAAAAAAAAATCATCGACATATCTTAAGAATTTGACTTTTGCAATTTTTTAAAACACATCAAGGATGGACATTAAGGAATTCTATATTTTATAAAATGCCACAAATTTAGGTTGAGTTTAAGTGTTGATATCTTAAAAAACAATGTGAGATACTCAACATTGTTCTCAATCATCTCGAAAACAATATTAGATACTCAAGTATGGTTTTGTTCTCATAAAAGTGCATACTTTCCTTTATAATTCACAAAATTTATTGTCAAAATATCTTAAGAATTCGATTTTTTACGATTTTTCAAAAATAATTAAAAAAATTTTTAATTTTATGAAATACCACAAATTTATGATAAGCTCAAAACTTGATATCTCAAAAACGAATTGAGATACTCATGCATGGTTTTGTTCTTGGAAAAGTGTACACATTTCTTTACAAATCACAAAAACAGAATCATCGAGATATCTTAAGAATTTGATTTTTCACATTTTTTTAAGAACCATCTAAGAAATTGTTTATTTTATGAAATGCTCAAATTTAGGTTGAGCATTTCACAATGAGTACAATGTGAGATACTCAGTATGGTTTTGTTCTCAGAAAAGTGCATACTTTCCTTTATAACTGATAAAAAGAATCATTAAGTTATCTTATGAATTCGATTTTTTACATGTGTACACATTTCTTTATAAATCACAAAAAAGAATCATCCAGATATCTTATGAATTTGAATTTTTACCATTTTTTTTTTAAACAATCAAATTTTATTTATTTTATTTTTTAATATATTTTATAAAATGCCACAAATTTACGTTGTGTTCAAATGTTGATATCTCAAAAACAATGTGAGATACTCAAGTATGGTTTTATTTTCGGAAAAGTGCATAATTTCCTTAATAATTCAGGAAAAGATTTATCAAGGTATTCTAAGAATTTTATTTTTTACGATTTTTCAAAAATTATAGAGAATATTTTAAATTTATGAAATGCCACAAATTTAAGTGTAAAACTTGATATCTCAAGAACGAATGAGATACTCACGAATGGTTTTGATTTCAGAAAGGTACATACATTTCATAAATCACAAAAATTTCATTAACATATCTTAAGAATTCGATTAAGTCAATCCATTTTAATGAACTTAACTTTTTTGTTGATGAAGTTAAGGTTATCAACTTGGGCTTAATTTAAAGCTCAATCCTTATAGAATATTTACAATGAATTTCTATAACAGAGCGATTTTTAAAAAATGATGCACTTTCCTTTATAAATCAGAAAAAATCCCGTATAAGCACGAAATAAATTTTTAAGTGAACTCAACAACAAGAGTTTTCAGAGTCTAACAAGAGTTTTCAATATAATCTATACCTAATTCTCGATTTTAATAACGTATCTCTTGTGTAATAACAAAATTTGTTTTATTAGTTTTGCGTGGAAATTTGCGAAAATCCATTTCAAATACCTCGTGACCCATAAGTTGGGAAACGTTGCTTTAGATTGTTTTAAATTCTTCTGGAACTAAAAGTATCTAGATAATACCGAACCCAACCCAATCTTGAAACTATTCATTGTAGAGGTCTTCGTTGAAAAATGTCTTCAAATGCATCCAACCCAACCCTATACATTTGAATCAGAACCGTCCTAAGATATACAGCGCCCCTGGGCTAAGTTGGACGAACGAAACGAGTGCGCACCTTTTCATATAAAGTTTAATGTCAAAAAAAGGAAGATCCGGACCTCAGAGGAGACACTGGGTACATGTATGATAGGGGAAGTCCCAATCTAGTAGTGGACTACTAAAAAATCACAGTAAACAAGTAATCAACAGGTGCTAGGATTCAAAGCAGTAATGTTACAGATGTAAGTGTAACGGATGCGAAACCGGATTTGTTAATTCTAATTTCGGGATAAGCGGATGCGGATTTAACGGATGCGGAGTTATAAAAAAGTTTCAAACTAACATTTTAATGAAAATAATGTTTTTATTGCAATTTTCCTATTTTATATCTATATGTTATTGGTAATGCTATATACAGTAGAACCCCTCATATCCGACCTCGGGATATCCGACTCCTCGGTATATCCGTCACCCCTCCCTACTCCCAATTTTGTTCAAATGCTCTAATGTACGTTTTTGTGAATCCCAAGAGACCCGACTTTCCGTCGGGGAATTACTTGATTCGCTCAATCTTGATGTTTGCCAAGGGTTGCGCAACTGTGTTCATCATTGTGAATATCAATTGTATGCATATTTACAATTGTTATAGTAAAAGTGATTATGGCTACCCAACAAAAACGAAAACGTATTGTATGTACACTACAGAAGAAATTGGAAGTTATTCAGAGGCTAGACAATGGCGAGTCAGTTCAAAAATTATCTTCTGAATTAGGAATAGGCGTCACAACTATTAAAGACTGGAGGAAAAACAGAAAGAATATCGAATCGTACTCTATGACAGTGGAAGGGGAGGAGGTTTTAAAAAATAGAAAGATGCTTAAAAAGCCTAAATTTGATGTTTTAGATGATGCTCTCTGGATATGGTTTTGCCAAGAAAGACGCAAAGGAACTCCTTTGTCAGGTCCTATAATTAAAGAGAAGGCAGCGATTTTACATAAAACAATAGTAGGAGAGGAAGGGGAAAATTTCAGTGCAAGTGAAGGTTGGCTTCACCGATGGAAACGTCGCCATGGTATACGTCACGTTGTTATTTCTGGAGAAATGCTATCAGCTGATGATGACGCAACCAAAGAGTTCGTGAAGAAATTTGAAGTTTTTATTAAAGAAAACAATATGCATCCGGATCAAGTGTATAATATTGACGAGTCAGGGTTAAACTACAAGATGCTCCCACAAAAAACTCTTGCTGCAAAAAATTAAAAAGTAACAGGAACAAAATTATCCAAGGATAGACTAACTTTTGCAACTTGTAGTAATGCAAGTGGAAACCATAAAATGCCATTGTTTGTCATTGGAAAATCTAAAAAGCCCAGAGCGTTCAAACATGTGAACATGGCATCATTGCCTGTTTATTATAAAAATCAAAAATCTGCTTGGATGGACAGTTCTTTGTTTAAACAGTGGTTTTTTGAAGAGTTTGTACCAGATGTACTCAATGCAGTCTTGATTCTTGACAATGCTCCCAGTCATCCTTCGGAAAACGAACTAACAATGGGAAACATCAAAGCTATGTTTCTACCTCCTCGTGTGACACCTTTAATCCAACCTATGGATCAAGGGGTTATTGAGTGGTTGAAGAAAAGATACAGGCGAAAATATGTCAGCTTCTTATTAGAGCAAACGGAAGGAGGTAGTAACCTATTTGAGGCAATGAAGACTTTTAATATAAAAGATGCCATTTACATTGCCGCACAAGCCTGGGACGAACTCAATCACACCACTCTACAAAAATCTTGGAGAAAACTATGGCCAAGTATTATTGAAGGTGAGAGCGCAATCTCTAATGAGTCTGAAACTTTAAATACAGATGAAGCAGAAATTCTACAAGATTTACAGACCATCGATGCCCAAATCCAACCAGCGGATATAGAAAAGTGGCTATTGGGAGGGGACATAGTTGAAGTCACTAACGAGGATCTGAACGATGAACAAATCGTATCCGCAGTTTTTAAAGTTGAAACAGAGGAAGATGAAACGGATGATGAAAAAGAAGAACCTGAAAATATCAGTCATACGACAGCTACAGAGGCTTTCGAGATTGCAATGAAATACGTCGAGCAACATCCAGAAGCAACACCGATGGATGTGCTGTGCATTAAAAAGTGGAAAGATATCTCAGCTAAAGCAAGATTTGGTAGATTAAAACAAAAAAATATAACTGATTTTTTTAAATAAATTTACATGTACATACATGGATTTGTATACATAATTAAATATATGTACTCGTTTATGTTTGTCTTGTTCATTTTTGTTGTTCCTCGGATTATCCGACCTTTTTTGGTAACCGACCATGCTCCGGTCCCATGGGTGACGGATATGAGGGGTTCTACTGTAATTAAATCCGGTATTCTATACTTTACCTAAGTATTCTATAAAATACCAATGCCGATAGATCCTCAATGGACCCGAAAATCAATTCGGTATAAGAAGAAGTTCATTATAGGCGAAAATTACAAGAAAAAAAAACAGGAATTAAATGTATTTAAATTAACTTGACCATTTTAATGATTATTAAATTGTTATTACAAAAGTTGAATGAAATTAAGCAACTTAGGAAGAAATTTAAAGAAATCAGTCTGGTGTCAAGTTGGGTTGGGTAGAGTTTCAACTTCATACCATCCTTCATATTGAATTGATCTTGAAAGTTTTGAATTTGATTTTTTGTTATATGAGAGTTGGTATGAAGTTGAAGCTTGACACAACCCAACTATAAAATCAAACCTAAAATATGGAAGAAAGAATCACGGAATATCTTCAAAAATTAAGAATTAATCCAAATTGTGGGTATGGTATATCATGGTTGGATTAGGTTGAACTTTAACTTCATATTGAATGAAAAAAAGAATTTCACAAAAGAATTTTGGATTTGATTTTTTGTTGTATGAGGGATTGTGTGAAGTTGTTTGTGTCCATGTTATTGCGTCGGTTTTCTTGTTTTCTACATCATTTTTACATTTCTTTGCTAAAACTATCAGCAAGTCTTTTCTGTCGAATATATATATATATAAGCAATATTTGAACTAGATATCATAAGAATTATAAACTTTTTTTTAATTTTCGACACTATCTAATAGAACCTTTAATCAGCACTTCAAACTGGTACATATCTAAATGTTATAATTATCTTTAAGATAACCCTAAATTATGTGTGGATAAACGATTCATCGAGGTTAACTATCAGCTATAATTTTAACTGACAGATAAATCAGTTAAATTAACTAGATATTGATAAACCGGCACTAAGTGTAACTTAGAAGTAACTAACAACAACATCGTTTTTAATTTCCTTTATTTAAATATATGCCGTCGAAATGAATCAAATTTGATTTGCCTATTACATAAAAAATTTCGAAAAAGTGTTGTCCAAATTTTGTATATTTTCTGATATTTTAGATAAATAAATGTTATAAAATTTCGGAACGTAACTACATGTCCCTTTGCTACTCATCCTTATGAGACTAACCCATCGATATTTTTATGAGGGGGTGTAAAATGTTGACAGATGCCTAGAGCAAAGGGTTTTAGAGACGGAGAGACAAGACGTCGAGGATCGTAAATAAAATTCCCGTTTGCCTGCTGTAAAAATTCCAATAGATTCGGTAGGAAAGATGCACGGAAACCGTTTATTTTATTGTTACCCTCTTTCGTTGCCTCCCGGTTAAATTGCGGCAATAAAGTTAGCCTACGTTGAAATATTGGAACACAACAAAGAGTTCCGATTCGAGGAATGATTGGTTTTACCAAAAATAAAAATCTAGAAAGTTTATATTCGTTTATTAAAAGAGAAATTTCGGGTTGTTTCTGTTAAGATAATAAAGTTTAAATTATTTAGAAAATGATCTTTCCGGATTTACATTAAGAGACTTAGGTGAACGAAAATAGGTCACCCAATTCACCCAACGGATTTGTTTAACCCAGTTAAGCCCGATTTTTGTTTATAAATCCGACACTCGGCTTCCTCGATACCACTTAATTGTTTTATAAATACCAACTCAGCGAATAAAAAATTGCACAACATGACCCAAAATAACCAACATTTTAAAATCGAATTTTACTTTTCTTTGAGGCTACTAAAAGTGTTACAATCGAAAACGAATCTAACAGTTGTCGTCTGGTGAAAAGCGAAATGGATCTAATGAATGAAACCAACGAGGCAGAGCACGACCACGCAAACCTCGATCTCACTTTCGTTGGATATCCTACTTCTTGAACGCTATAAGCACGTAACCGCGACGCAAGGATGAAGAAATGGAGAAAGTATAATATCTTTGCTTTTTTGTCTTCTTATGCTTTAAAACGTGCGCCGCCGCCTTCGTCTGATTGGATTTTATATGTGTTTCGGTTGTTATGCAACGTGAAATCTCTTTCGTTGAAACCGGTCAACGTGACTCACTTAAAAAAACATAAATTTGATTTGCTACATGCTTCAAGTTACCGAATATTACGAAAATAAAATTTTGTAAAAACAAAATTGTTAAACATAAACAATAGAATATTTGTGAAGAAGAATTTGGAATGTGTGCCAAAAATAGGGACGCTTTAAGAAACGAGGTTCATGAAAATATCTTTGTTGTTTTATTTATTAATTTTGTTTTAGTTAGTTAAATGAATAACGGTACTAAATCTACAAATTTAAGAATCGGAATCAGCGGAGCGAAGAGCGGTCGTGCGTAGTTTACAGATTGCCGTCCGGGCCGGGGCCGGAGCCCCGGAGTTGCGTAACGCCATTATACGGCGATCTGACACCATTCCCAAACGTTCCCCGCACTCTTCTCCTCCTACTTCTCCGTGCTCTTTCCTACCAACTGTGTCGACAAATAACGTAAATCGTTCTTATCAAAAACTAAAAAATTAATTTCATAAATTCATTAAAACTTAAAATAGATTTGTACGCACAAACACAATTCCCAAACCAATAAATTATACTAAATATTACATTATTATTAACAAACCAAAGAAACAAGAATCAGATTATAATGACTTTTTCCCAACAAATTTTTCGTAATTCGTTTTTGGCAAGTTTAGACATTAAAGTCATTATAATCAGGACGATTATAAGATGAGGTTTACCGAGATTCATTATATCGGTGTATTTAACCTGCAAAAACGTAGTTACTCTCACAATTTGTCTGCGGAATTAACTCTGTTCCATTAGACCATGAAATTGTCGTATTGAACTTCAGGTATCCAAGGCAAGGCAAAAGGAAGATGCTTTTCAAAATAGACAAGCTATTATACTTTTCAAAGTAAGTAATGATACATAATGCAAGAGTCTAGTATTTGTACGGGTTTCGACTGATTGGGAAATTATTGCATTCGTCTCACATCATCGTGAATTAACGAGTTGAGGATGAAGCAAATTTGGACATTTTTACAAAAAAAAATTTGTTGCATTTGTTGCTCCTATACAAATTAAGATAGGAATTTCTTTCAAACGCAGGCTTTTGTACTCTATACATTCGCACATAGATAATTTATTGCCACCAAGAAAATAGAAATACAAAAAAAAGAAAAAAAATATATACACATTATTCTTTAATATTAGTACTAGGCTAACAAAAGGTCCATTTATCGCCAGAGGCGATGTTTTCAAAACGACCCAACCAGCAATATATGCAAGAAAAATAAAATAAATTGATATGGCGAATATATGTAAACAAGAAAACAAAATAAGTTTATATGTCAAGTACTAGAAAAAGAATATGAGAGAATAAGAAGGAAAGAGATTGGAAACAAGCGAAAAATGATTGGAGAAGAAGAAATAAAGCTGTGAGCTGAGAAAGGAAAGAGAAGAGGCAGATTGTATTAGGAAACAGTCTGTGATAACTGTTGTGACAACAGACGATTTCTAAGCGAAGCTCTGAATACGGAAAGACTGCGGGCTTCACGCAACTCAGTGGGTAAGTTATTCAGAGTTATAGCTTGCACTGTGTATGACCCATGATATATTTCGGTACGATGAATGGGAAACATGAGTGAGAACCAGATCGTGCTAGTAGGAAAACCGCGAAAGGCCATGAACTGAAATGCAGTGAACAGGTAGATAGGAAAGAATCTTGTATAAGGCAATTAGTATCCGGAAGGATCTACGGTTCTCAACGGTAACATTTCGAGCTGATTACGATAAGGAGTAACATGTTCATATTTATTCAGATCGAAGACAAAGAGCTCACAATTATTTTGTAACCTCTCAAATTTGTTACGAAGACCAATCGAAAGGTCCGGGTATACGGTATCGGCAAGGTCCAAATGGGGAAGAATTAAAGAGTAACAGAGGTTACGACGAACAATAAGTGGAAGGAAACAACCAAGCTTACGTAGGGAGTAGAAATAGACCTTCCTACAGATAGACTGAATCTGGCCCTGAAAGGACAATGCAGAATCCATCATCACACCCAAGTTTTTAACAGTTCAAGAGAATTGTATAATAATGTTGTAAAATTTTGTTACCAAAGGCCTTGATCCAAAAGCAATAGCCTGAGTCTTTGCAACATTTAAACCCAAGCCATGGCATCTAGACCAGTTCAGAACGCTAGCAAGATTCCTATTAAGCCGCAGTACCGCTGCTGAAAGTTCATCCACAGTTGTAGTTGTATAAATTTGGAGATCATCTGTGGTTACAAGCTGTTAGTGGCTTGTAACTACAGACGAAGATGATGAGTCACGTACACACAACGAACGTTTAGAAAGGTACGATTGAAACCAAGCGACACAGCTCGACGAAAAACCCACAGAAGAAAGAATTGCCACCAACAAATTATGATCAACAGAGTCAAATGCCTTGCTGAAATCGAGCAATACCAATAAGGTCAAACGCCGATCATCACAACCACGTCTAATATCATCAGTAATTTTGATGAGCGCCGATGTCGTGCTATGGTCTGGCCGAAAACCAGAGATAATTTTATGCTCATCAAAATACTGCTGCACCTGTATATATACCAAGCGCTCTAGTGCTTTGGAAATTACGGAAATAATAGATATAGGATGAAAATCACTCGGACAAGTGGGACAATTAAACTTAGGTATGGGTACAACGTAAGCTAGTTTCCAAATAGATGGGAAGGTCGATGTCTCAATGGAGAAGTTAAATATGTGGAGTAGTGGAGGAACGATTAGGAATGATAGATATATACATTCGCATATATGGGGTGATCTAAAAAAGTATGACGACACGAAACGTATATTTTTAAGTGGCACACCCTGTATTTTTTTGCATATGCTGATTAGCTGTCTTAATTGCTATAGCTGTATATCTTGTTATCAAATTTTTAGTGCAAGGTTACAAAGTTATAAACTTATTGTGAAAATATTTGAAAATTCATGTAATCACTTAAACTTTGTTGTTACATATTGACACTATTATTATTACATATTGAAGATTGCAACTTGGCATACCGATAAACAAAGCTTGGGTCTTTCGACTACCACTAATACTATTAAATAATATAATACAGGGTAGTCACCAGAACCGCTTAATTTATCCAATTTATACAACTTTGTAATTTTAAATGGAAGACCCTGTATTTTTCCTAAGCTTTATTAATTGAGCAAGCTAAGTATTAAAACTCACCAGACTCGAGGTTCTCCAACGTAATTGTTCGCTTTATTTCAGTCTTTCTGCCTCTTCTCTTTTAAATTGTTAAGTATGAAATTAGCTCTAATCGAAAAATTTACCAAAAATGTAATGTATTACTTTAGATCAAGAATTATACTTATCGCGAGACAATATGAACATAAATTTGAAGATAGAGAAATATCTGTAGTAAAACTTAAGTAAAAGACACAACCTAGTGGCGTCTTTTAGTTAGAAATCAATTTGAATTAGCGGTTACAATGATCTAGAATCTTTTGGAAACTTGAAACAAATCAAAAACTTTTTCAATACTTGTATGTTCCTTGGAAAAGAGGGGACGCACTGATTTAGAAAGGATTTAGAAGAATTGATGTATTAAGAACAGGACAAATTTTTCAAAAGTTCAAAAAAATTCAAACAAACGAATTTTTGATATTGAGTACATCACCTTTAAGGTTTTATACAATCAATTATCTTTTTAACTTTTTCTAATTAAGTTAATATTAGTTAATGTTAATTAAATATACAATTGGATGAACGCAATTTTGGATAAACCTTTAACGTTACCATAAGATAGGATAGATAGGAAAGATATCAAAATTTTAAACGGTGCTTTTACTGCACTAAACCCGTGCTAATAAGATGATCAACATCAAAATTTAATTTTGTTTAATGGTTCGTTAAAACAAGCTTACAAAAATAGGTCTCATTTGTAATCGGTTTGTTTTAGTGTGGAGGAGATTTGGGTATTTCGTCACGTGATCCTGAATGAATCTCTAAATATCTTTCGCACAAAAAACAGTTTAAAGATTAGTTCGTTAACAGTCCGTTAACCCTTTGTCTGTAAATTAGCGATTATTGTCTCCATGGTCCTCGTGGTGAAATTTAATGAAAGGAAATTAAGTTATCCACGATGAAAATTTATTTAATTCTGTACAACTAGAAAAATTGAAACTTAAATTAAAAAATATAAAGTAAGTGTTTTATCTAGGGGACGGGTTTATAAAAGGTGGAAAATAAAAAAATATAAAAACTGGATCTTACCGTCAAAAAACTAAGAAAAGATGTAAGCGTGACACATGATCTTGTGGATAAATCCTTATAAATTGAAGTATAGAAACGAACGATGTTGAAAATACAAAAAGATAAAATTTTAAAAATCAACGTATGTTACCATATAAAGGGTTAACACAACGTTGAGCGATAAGTTTAGTTAAATTATTTAAATGCTGAAGGCAGGTGTAATTAATGTGAAGGCTGAGGGCTTGTTGAAAATCAAAAAAATTTGGCGTTAAAGATCGAAAAATGAGCCGTGTGCGCACATGGCAATAGTTTACATCGGACTGAATAATCTTGGCATAAGGAAGAAGAAGCATGGTTATAAATACAGTAACTTATATTTTAAACAGGTTGGCAATAAAATTTTTTAACAATGTGACAAACCAATGCATGAGCAGCAAAATTTAAAAAAT
Source organism: Onthophagus sagittarius (assembly GCA_036711965.1). NCBI lineage: Eukaryota > Metazoa > Arthropoda > Insecta > Coleoptera > Scarabaeidae > Onthophagus > Onthophagus sagittarius. The sequence goes on from JASERS010000003.1 coordinate 11,072,402, forward strand.
TACATAAAAGATAAAAAGTATCTGTTGTAGTTAAACTCTGTAATCTCATTAAGCATGTTTGTAGAATCATTATTACGGTGTAGTTTAATGAAGTATTCTTCATAAAGATCAATTTTTCTCGATTTACTGAGGTTTTTAAGAAGTTTAATGTTGGAGATGTTTGTGTTCTTTTGTCTCCCTACCTTTTCACCCTACCATACAAAACCAACTTTCTAATATTTTCAAGAAGTTTGATATCACTCCGGTTTATAAGAATAACACCAAATTAAGTCAATTTTTAATCAACAACAAACACTCGTTTAATGATAGTCTTAAAAGTGGTATTTATAATATTAAATGTAGCGACTGTGATTGCTATTACATTGGTCAAACTGGCCGTAATATAAACACTAGATTTAAGGAACATTCAAATAAAGAAAATTCAGCTTTTAACAAACACCTAAAAGAATACAAACATAAAACTGATATCTCCAACATTAAACTTCTTAAAAACCTCAATAAATCGAGAAAAATGGATCTTTATGAAGAATACTTCATTAAACTACACCGTAATAATGATCCTACAAACATGCTTAATGAGATTACAGAGTTTAACTACAACAGATACTTTTTATCTTTCATGTAACTTTTTTAAATTTTTTAAATTTTGCCGCTCATGCATTGGTTTGTCACATTGTTAAAAAAATTTATTGCCAACCTGTCTAAAACATAAGTTACTGTATTTATAACCATTCTTCTTCTTCCTTATGCCAAGATTATTCAGTCCGATGTAAACTATTGCCATGTGCGCACACGGCTCATTTTTCGATCTTTAACGCCAAAATTTTTTGATTTTCAACAAGCCCTCAGCCTTCACATTAATTACACCTGCCTTCAGCATTTAAATAATTTAACTAAACTTATCGCTCAACGTTGTGTTAACCCTTTATATGGTAACACACGTTGATTTTTAAAATTTGATCTTTTTGTATTTTCAACATCGTTCGTTTTTATACTTCGTTTTATAAGGATTTATCCACAAGATCATGTGTCACGTTACATCTTTTCTTAGTTTTTCGACGGTAGAATCTAGTTTTTATATTTTTTTATTTTCCACCTTTTATAAACCCGTTCTCTAGATAAAACACTTACTTTATATTTTTTAATTTAAGTTTCAATTTTTCTAGTTGTACCTGAAGATGCTCTTAGAAAGGGCAAAACATTGTAGTACAGAATTAAATAAATTTTCATCGTGGATAACTTAATTTCCTTTCTTTGTCTGTAAATCTGGTTATTTCGTGTCCGACCTAAACTGTTTAAGTAAAAGATTTAGTAATAAGTTGATACAAATTTTGTTTCATATTTTTTTTTTTGAAATTCATAATGCCATAAAAAATCAGGTAAACTTGTAAGACCCACATTTATAAACGGAAGGTGCTAAAAAACGTTTACAGACGAAGGGTTAACACGTTGAATGCCACCATATATTCGACAAATGGGGTCCCACTGGCCAATAGTTTTTTATTTTAGAATCTTGTAATTATTGCTCTACAGATTCAGGAATTAACATAAATTATTATTATAATTTTTTTTTTGATATTTATTTTAAACTTTTATTTTATGGTGACACGTTGGTCTCGCGCGGCTTACAATAGACGCGTACATCTCGAGTAGCCATGTGAGTCCAATGTGTCATCACGTAATTCCTGTCTGAACTTGTAAAATCTCTCATACACGTGTTTACGGCGATCGAGTATTACCTTTTGCAGTCTTTGTTTGGATGTTGTGAGTGTAATTGTGAGAGAAAGAGTTGCTTTCTGATGAAAAAAGTGAGGCAAATATTTTTGACGGCGACGAAATATACGAACCGGTTACAGAAAGTTCTGAATCCGAGGACGATTATCGGTCTAAATCTAAACGATTCAAAAAAAATAATTGTACACCATCTTCGCAAAAACCAGAAACGTCTACCTCACAAAAAATTATAGAAAGCCCCAATTACATGGATGAAATAATAGAAGAAGTTATAAGAAACATGCGTTATGACTATTTGGGTGATGAAGAAAATAATAATGATATTGAAAAAGAAGCAAATAACCAGAGTAATGAGTTTGAGTGGGCTCATGCAACTGGGAAAAATCTAAAAAACTTACAGTTTAATGTCCCAAACTCTGGTTTTAGTATTGCTCTGTATGAACAATACGACAAACTGCCATATGATTTTTTCAAAGTTTTTGTGAATGACGACATCATAAGCTTAATCGTGAGTCAAAAAATCTTCTATTAAAATAACATAATAATAATATATATTTTAGGTAGAAGAAACAAACAGATACGCTGAACAGTGTAAACGAAGTAATATTCTACCAAACGCACGTATTCTGAAATGGACTCCCACAGACCCTACAGAAATAGAACATTTCATTGGTATTATTTTGTGGATGGGGTTGTGTTCTTTCCCAGAACTTTCTTCATACTGGTCAACGAAACGATTGTACAAAAATGCAATCCCAAGTGTAATGTCCAGAAATCGTTTTCAGTTACTTCTGAAAATGATACATTTTAGTAATAATGAGGAAATTAGTGATGATAAATTACACAAGATAACACCACTTGTGAACAAGCTTCGGACATCATGTCAGTGCCAAATGACACCCTCCGAGTACGTTTGTATAGATGAGACTCTTGTACCTTTTAGAGGAAGACTGAAATTTCGTCAATATATATCCAATAAGCGACATAAGTTCGGAATCAAATTATTTAAGCTGTGCCTAAAAGATGGGTACACATATGATTTCCAAGTATACTGCGGCAAATCGAAGGATGGTAGTAGTATAGATTAGCCGATTCTAGAACCTCCTCCTCGGACGCAGGTTCGAGGAGGAGGTTCTAGAATCGGCTAATTGTTGGAGGAGGAGGAGGAGGTTCTAGATTCGGGTAACTGGTATAAACCTACTCCTCTTAGAGGTTGCAATATGGGAGGAGTTTCCAATTAATGAGGTTTCAATTAATGTCCAACCTCCTCCCAAGTGACTCCTCCAAGTAAGAAACCAGAGAATAAATTATGACAACGTTCTATATGCCAACGTGTTCGATATGGTCACCCATCGACGTCTTCTGATAGAATGTAAATAATGTTGTAATATTAATTAATATCAATGAAAATGTGTTCCCACAATTCTTGTGTGAAAAAGATTCCCCCCACTCTATTACTTCAGCTATAAATACAATGTGTCAGTGCCTACAAAAGTTGTAATGGATTTGATGACAAATCTTTTAGACAGCAGACGTACTTTATGCACTGACAACTATTACACATCAGTGAGTTTAGCTAATGCACTATTACATAGAAAAACACATCTTATTGGAACATTACGATCTAATAGAAAATATAACCCCAAAAGGGTTGTAGATAAAAAGTTGAAAGTTGGAGAAGTAATAGCTGAAGAATGTAAACAAGGAATAGTAGTTGAAAAATGGAGAGATAAAAGGGACGTATTAGTATTGAGCACTAGATATGGAAATGAAATGGTTACTTTAATCAAAAGAGGTAAAGAAATACAAAAGCCCAAAAATGTGGTTGAATACAATAAATATAAATCATATATTGATTCTTCTTCTTCGCCGTAGTATGAAATGGTATAGGAAATTGGCGTTCGAGTTATTAACTGGAAGTGCAATAGTAAATGCCTACATTGCGTATAAAGAAATAACCAATAATAAAATATCAATAACTGCGTTCAAAGAAGAAGTCATAAGTGGTCTGTTGAAAACAGCGAGACAGGAAGAAATATCTGAAAACATGACCGAAATAGAGCATAAATTAGAAGATGTTGGTCGTTCTAAAAGACGTCGGTGTGTAATATGCTACAAGAAAATTTCAAACGAATCTGGAAGAGAACAAGCATCGAGGAAAACTCCCCAAACCACGTTGAAATGTAGTGCTTGCGATCAATATTTTTGTTTGAACTGTTTTTTTGAAGCACATACAGCTTCTAAAATTTAGTATACACACACCATATTTTCTGTTTTTTTTAAGATTTATATCCACGTTTTCGAATGATATTTATGTTTTCTTATGGATTATATCTATGTTGTATTAATGTATTAAGAATTATATATTTTTTTGTATTATTATAGAAGGTAAAATAAATAGATAGACTAGATAGATAGCCTAGTTGATCTATTTATTTTTCTATTTCTATTTGTTTTTTTCTAACTTTATTGCATTATTTACATATTACAGTTCCCTATGCCACGTGGTGACATATTGGTCTCACAATAACAGGCCAATGACATAAATCGTTTCTTCTGGCCGTCTACTCTGCTACCACATGTATTTCAATGCATTACGTGATACCACCGTGGTCACACACGGCCAAATGTAAAATTGTTTAATATGAGACCAGGGTGGACTCGCGCAGTCTCTACGTTTCTACGTATCTCATATGGCACTCAACGTGTTAAGGCTACCTTAATCAATTTCAGCGACACTAAATACTTAGACTGTTTTGACACCTTGAATACATAATAGCCTTATTTTTATGGACGATTAGAATAATTGAAACGATTCAATTAGAACAATTTTAAGAGATAAAAGATCCACATAAAATCGTGATCTACCACAAGATGTTCTTCATGTTTATTCGGTAGTCTCAACGATGTATAATAAACGTCATTCAAAACGTGATGTCGAAACCGTGGGGCACAGTGTGATCAGCAGGAGCGGGATCAGTGGCGGCGCGGCACGAAGCGGCGGTAGTAACGGCGGCGGTGGCTGCGGCGCTTCTATCTGGGTCAGTGGGACATCCCCGCCACCGTCTTAAAAGCGCCCCTCCGCGCGTTTTTCCCCCACGAATGTCCCGGCGCCTACCCCACTCCTCGTGCTTTTCCTCTTTGTTTGGACGTTGTCGTCGTCGTCGTGGTCGTCGTGGTCGTCGATTCGAGTTGCGTTGCGCGCAAGAGAGCAAACGGCGCGACCGATAGTGCGATTGAGCGAGCGAGATCGAGATCTGGGGGGCGCGAACGCGCGCGCGCCTGTGTGTGTAGTATGACTTCACAACACGGCACTAACATAGACCTGGTTATTTGGAAAGTAGGTCACCGCAGCCAAACACTTTCACTTATTACATGGGCTCCTAATCATTTTCCTTTGTAGAGCTGGACCGTACGCACGCACGTAGAAAGAGGGAACCCACGTTGTTTGTTGGAAAGGGTACCTCTACATAGTTAGTTCGTCGTTTTGCACGAGAGAGTTGCGAGCCAGAACGGACCCGCTCTTTTCGTCCAGCCAACTCAGTCATCGGTCGCACCTCAACTCCACGAGAAGTGTGTTGCTGTTGCTATCTCTCGTGTTGTCGTTGTTAGTTAGTAATCACCAACGTTGTCGTCGTTGTTATTGTTCTTCGACTCGTTTTGCGAAATCATTTTATGAAAAAGAAAATTGTGTCTTCATTTGTTTATTTTTTTTTGTTATCGTATAGTGTTGATCGTCTTCGGGTGTGAAGTGCTTTGGATTACTACTTCTCCTCGTTTTTCGGATTACATTATTGTGAATTAGTGTTAAGAAAATATTGTGTCTTCCCCAAAATATTGAATTAATAGAAACGAATGGATAAATTTCGTTACACTTCCTTTTATTTTCAATGTGTACTACAGAGTGGCTGTGATTTAAAACTCGACACAATGATTACAAAACTTGATTAATTATATTTAATTAACGAGACACCAAAGTTGCTTGGTTAAGAATTTTTAATCTTCGCGTGACAATCGTGAAATGTTACTAGACATGGAGAACCATCCCCCATTAATCTCGCTTAACATGCCGTTCGGTAGTTCGGGCAATTCGGAATCCCCAGTAAGCAGTGCTAATAACTTAAGTTCGGGAAGTCCAATGCCCCAATATTGTTCACCCCCTTTAAACGCCCCATACAGTAGTTGTAACCAACAAATGACGATGCCACAGCAAAATATGATGATCAGTCATAGTATGAACAATATAGATCCGACCTATTTATTTTCTCCAGCAGGTGTGGGTAGTTTGCAGAATAGCGTCGATATGGGCGCTGGTTACCAACTTTCCGGACCTGCAACATCTTTAACGACAGGTGACCTGCCGGATACGAAAGAGGGAATCGAAGAATTGTGCCCGGTTTGCGGGGATAAAGTTTCGGGTTATCATTACGGACTGTTAACTTGCGAGTCGTGTAAAGGATTTTTCAAACGGACTGTTCAAAATAAGAAGGTTTACACGTGTGTTGCCGAAAGAAGCTGTCACATCGATAAAACGCAAAGGAAACGGTGTCCTTATTGTCGATTTCAAAAATGTCTCGAAGTGGGAATGAAATTAGAAGGTAAGATTTTTTAAAACAATCTTAACATACATAAAATTACACTCATAATAATCGCTTTTATTCAAAAAATTAACGTTTGATTAGAAACGATCTATTCAGGAAAATAAAAATGTATTGCATGTACAGTTTTACTATTACGTCAACATATTTTTTTATGCACATTGTATTAATTTGTTTTGCTTGTAAGCGAAATTTTTTGTCGACTCTTTTTAATTTTTTACGGCCAATTTAGCCACGATAAAAATCAAGATTGTTTAAGACTTTTTAAAACACGATTATTACTTATTAATTAAAATTAAAATCGATGAGAGAACTTATTAATAGAACGGTTAATATAGGTTAGTGCTATCTTTTACAACGAAGGTCAAAACATAACTGACCTAAATACGGGATTCGTTAAAACTAGGTCAGACAGAAAATATACAATGCAAATTACTACAATATCCGTTGTTGCAGTTTAATAAACGAATTTAAATTAATTTTTGCATTAAAATTAAATTCGAATTTCGTGAATCATCTTCTTAATTTTAATTTAATCATTTTAAAATACTTTAAACTTAATTAGCATTTAATGATTTAAATTTTTTTTTTAAATTTTTTATCCATCATCAGTAAAACCACACTTTCTAATTTTGATTTTACACACCAATGCTTTTAAAACAGGTTTTTAAAAATTTCACAATTTAAAGAAATTTCCATGAAACCGCCAAAAAGGAATCGAAAAAATTTATTTCTATTTAAATGATGCTTTTAAACGCGATTTCAACGTTCTCGTGTGTTGTTGTTGTCGTGCGATATTAGCTAACTGACTTCCTACGAATGAATTTTTTTTAAAAAAGTCAAAAATTCTATTGTTTTCGATCCTTGAGCTAAATAGATATTGTCCGTTCTTCGTTCGGTTGATTCAAAGACGAAGCGAACCGATGGATATCGATCGACGACGGTCGAACACGGTGCGACATTTTCAAACGAACAAAAAAATTGCGCAAGAGCGTCATTTGTAAGGTATGTAGGACATCGAGAGACAGTGAAATGTTAACTATCGACGACAAGCAGCACGTGTCTGGCAATATTATTGAGTGCAACGTCGTTGTTGATCTCGTGTCGATCGAATTAACTAAATGCACGATATTAATATCGAAAAATATTTCCAAATTGGACAAAATTTTCCCAAATGACGAATCGTTTTTATAATTCCATTTTCGCTAAATGATTGACGCGTATTATGAGACAGTATTCTTGTGGTGTTAAACTATTTCCTTTTTTTTACATAAAACGTAATGATGACTAATTTATGTATCTTATTAATTTAGCATTGTCATTTCTCAATTTCATAGTTTATGTATAAAGATTTAGGTATCGTATTTTTAATGCATATTTAAAGTTAGGATTTGTTGCATTCGATGGCAAGACGAAAACTCATCATTTTATTATGTTTTTATCATATCTCATTTATTCCTGATTCAAGCATGGTACAATTTCTTGCTAGATATAAAATAACGACGGATTTGATGATTGCTGTGTACACGATCGTCAGCAATTTTCAATGATTAAAAAATGTTAATAATTAATAATAATTGACTTTTATTTTGTGTCAATACTAATATGAAAAGGTAACATCAAAGAAATTGTATACACATAAACGCAAAAGTTGAAGCTAGCTTCGTTTTTTTTTGTTTACGTTTTCTCTTAGTCCAGAAAGGAACGAATTGAGATCGAATAGTCCGGCGATCAACGGAATATTCGCGAAGAGATAAACATAACGGTGTGCAAAAAACAATTTTGGGTATTAACTCGAGAACATTCTTTGTGCGTTGTTGTAATAATTTAAACTTTAAACCTTATTGTAAACGAAGCTACGAACAACAATTTATTGAGTATAATATTTTTCAAAAATTGAAGAACTTTACAACTTTCTTTCTGCTTCCTATAATGATTGGTAATCATTTTTTTAAGAGAGAAAATGAAAGAGACAAAAATGTCATTTTAATTCTTAATGGCTCAAACCAATCCAAGTAATATCTAGTTGAGTGGGGTTAGGATATAATTGGTACTCAATCCAACCCAACTCAACTAATATATAGTGTAAACTAGCTAGTTGGGTTGGGTTGAGATAAAGTTGATGGATCTTTGAGCCTTGTTGTAACAATAGTTTAAACTTTAAATCTTATTATATACGAGGCTGCGAAAAACAATTTATTGAATATAATATTTTTCAAAAATTGAAGAACTTTACAATTTTTTTTCCGTTTTCTATAATAATTGAGGAGCTCGCGTACAAAACCGGTTATATCCACATTTTGACGAAATTTACTTGGCATATGAATTAGCAAGCGACATATGGCGTCTACCGCTTGGTAAATTCAATTACAGGAAGAAGCGGATATATCACACTCTAATAACTAGTTAAAAATATGCATTGCTTATCTTTAAAGGCAAGCTATCAAAAGTTTTTCGCGTTTTCTGACACTTTTTTAAAAATGGATATATCTGGTTTTGCACGCGAGCTTCTCAATTAATAATCTTTCTTTTAAAGAGAGAAAATGATGGAGAAAAAATTTTATTTTAATTCTTAATGGCTCAAACCAATCCAAGTAATATCTGGTTGGGTTGGTATATAATTGGTACTCAATCCAACCCAGCTCAACTAATATTTAGTGTTAATTAGCTAGTTAGGTTGGGAAAAACTTGATGGATCTTCGTGCCTTGTTGTAATAAATGCTTAAACTTTAAACCTTATTATAAACGAAGCTGCGAACAACAGTTTATTAAGTACAATATTTTTCAAAAATTGAAGAACTTTATAATTTTCTTTCCGCTTTCTGTAATAATTGATAATCTTTCTTTTAAAGAGAAAAAATGAAAGAGAACAAATTTTATTTTAATTCTTAATGGCTCAAACCAATCCAAGTAATATCTAGTTGGGTTGGGTTGGTATATAATTGGTACTCAATCCAACCCAGATTAACTAATATTTAGTCTTAATTAGCTAGTTAGGTTGGGAAAAACTTGATGGATCTTCGTGCCTTGTTGTAAAAATTGCTTAAACTTTAAACCTTTTTATAAACGAAGCTGCGAACAACAGTTTATTGAGTACAATATTTTTCAAAAATTGAAGAACTTTATAACTTTCTTTCCGCTTTCTGTAATAATTGATAATCTTTCTTTTAAAGAGAAAAAATGAAAGAGAACAAATTTTATTTTAATTCTTAATGGCTCAAACCAATCCAAGTAATATCTAGTTGGGTTGGGTTGGTATATAATTGGTACTCAATCCAACCCAGCTCAACTAATATTTAGTCTTAATTAGCTAGTTAGGTTGGGAAAAACTTGATGGATCTTCGTGCCTTGTTGTAATAAATGCTTAAACTTTAAACCTTATTATAAACGAAGCTGCGAACAACAGTTTATTGAGTACAATATTTTTCAAAAATTGAAGAATTTTACAACTTTCTTTCCGCTCTCTGTAATAATTGATAATTTTTCTTTTAAAGAGAGAAAATGAAAGAGAAAAAAAATTATTTTAATTCTTAATGGCTCAAACCAATCCAAGTAATATCTGGTTGGGTTGGGTTGGTATATAATTGGTAGTCAATCCAACCCAGCTCAACTAATATTTAGTGTTAATTAGCTAGTTAGGTTGGAAAAAACTTGATGGATCTTCGTGCCTTGTTGTAATAAATGCTTAAACTTTAAACCTTATTACAAACGAAGCTGCGAACAACAGTTTGTTGAGTACAATATTTTTAAAAAATTGAAGAACTTTATAACTTTCTTTCCGCTTTCTGTAATAATTGATAATCTTTCTTTTAAAAAGAAAAAATGAAAGAGAACAAATTTTATTTTAATTCTTAATGGCTCAAACCAATCCAAGTAATATCTAGTTGGATTGGGTTGCTATATAATTGGTACTCAATCCAATCCAGCTCAACTAATATTTAGTGTTAATTAGCTAGTTGGGTTGGGATAAAGTTGATAGATCTTCGTACCTTGTTGTAATAATAGTTTAAATTTTAAATCTTATTATAAACGAAGCTGCGAACAACAATTTATTGAGTAAAATGTTTTTCAAACATTGAAGAACTTACAACATTTTTTCCGCTTCCTGTAATGATTCGTAATCATATTATTAAAGAGAGAAAATGAAAGAGAAAGAAATGTAGTTTTAATTCTTAATAGCTCAAACCAATCCAAGTAATATCTAGTTGGGTTGGGTTGGGATATAATTGGTACTCAATCCAACCCAGCTCAACTAATATTCAATGTTAATTAGCTAGTTAGGTTGGGTTGGGATAAAGTTGATGGATCTTCGTGCCTTGTTGTAATAATAGTTTAAATTTTAAATCTTACTATAAACGAAGCTGCGAACAACAATTTATTGAGTACAATATTTTTCGAAAATTGAAGAACTTTACAAAATCCTTTTTCCTCCCTGTAATTAAGGTTTTTTTTAAGAAAGAAAATAAAAGAGAAGGAAATGTAATTTTAATTCTTCATGGTTCAAACTAATTCAAGCAATATCTAATTGGATTGGGTTGGTACTCAATCCAATTCAGCTCAACTAATGTTTAGTGTTAACTAGCTGGTTGGGTTAGGTTGGGATAAAGTTGATGGTTCACAGAAATGAAGAGAATTGAGACAGATAAAGCTATTAGTATTAGAAGTGAAGTGAATGATAATAACGTTAAGAAGGAGCAAAGAGAGAAAAAACCAATTAGAAGTAGTTAGCTAGATGTGAGTATGTAGGTTCATTATAAAAGAAAGCATGCAGGTAGTTGCAAAATTGGTGACGACGTACAAAAGCACAATGAATAAAACACCAAAATAAAGAATAAAGGAAACCATCAATCACACAAATCATGGACAGAGAGAAATAAATATGAAAAGACTGAGAAAATATCCGGATACACAACAACGCCTAATATGAAGGCTAATTAATATCTAGTACTAATTCGCTAGTTGGGTTGGGTTGGGTTAAAGTTGAAGGTTCAACCCTACCTAACTAATATCTGGTACTAATCAGCTAGCTGAGTTGGGTTGGGTTTGGATAAAGTTGATGGATCAAGCCAACTAATATTTGGTGCTAAGTAGCTAGTTCAGTGGGTTGGGATAAAATTGATGGCTCAACCCAAACCAACTAATATCCTGTACTAACTAACTGATTGGGTTGGGTTGCTATAATGTTAGTGGCCCAATCCAACCCAACTCAACGTATATTCAGTGTTAACTAGCTAACCCCAGTCGGACATGCACATGGTGTAGTAAATTCATGTAGTAGCTCTTAACAGTCCGAATTATCTTACGCTTGTGTTCTATCTTTTCGTCGCTTATCTTTTTCCTCTATACTTCTCCTTATATGTTATTTTTTGTTATTCATAAAAATGTCGGCTATGTTTTCTTCTGATTCTCCCACGACTTGAAATGAAAACATTCGAATATTGTGTGTATTTGCCTCTTAACATTTAAACCAGTAGTTATGCCATGTCCTGTTATTTCTAAGGTGGTATAATAATTCACATGAGGTCGTTCCTTTTGCCATTCTTTCACATTTTCAACCCAACTCAATTAATTGAACCATAATTTTTTTAGAACCAACAATCTTAATCCAATCCAACCCAACACCCCAACTAGTTAGTTGTATTAAGATTGATGGTTCAACTCAAACTAACTAATACCTAATGCTAACTAGTAGAGCTGGGTTAAAGTAATAATCAGTGCAATATCGATATATCGCCACATTGATACAAAAACAATATCGATATCGTTACGAAGAAAACATTGATATAAAGAAAACAGTTATAATCTTATCCAAGCAGTATCCACATTTCTTTCAGAAGTATTTGTCATTGAATTATCTATATTTAGCCTTTTAATAACAGTAAGATCTGTAAAGAGAATATAGTCTTCAGTTATTAGTATCTAGTTTTCTGCTAACTGTATCTAGATTACTGTTTTCCGTAGGTTTTGGACATTCTCCGCAGTCTTTTTATAGAACTTACTCTGTAAAGATAAAATAGTGTTCAATTACCAGGATATAGTTTTTTGTCCATAGTAACCAGACTTTTGCCAGCAGTTATAATCTTTTACGAGCAGTATCCAGACTTTTTACAGCAATTAGTATAGCCAACAGTATCTAGACTTTTGCCAACAGTTTCTAGACTTCTAACGGTAATTATAATCGTCTACAAGCAATATCTGAATATCGATGCAATATCCATATATGTATATTTTCGATATACATCGACACAATCATGCTGTATCGCACACCCCTACTAACTGACTACCCGAGTTAGGTTGGGAATGTGAGAGAATGGCAAAACAATGTTTGGGTTGAGTTAACAACCTTATCTCAACCCATTACAACCAATATCTATAAGTCCTAACTAGTTAGCTGAAATTGGGTTAGGTTGGATTACGGTTTTCCATTAATATCTAATATTAACGTAAAATACTTCAAAAATCCCAAATCAATTGTTAAAATTGACCAGTTCCGCTTTTTGTTGAAGACCAACTGCTAAAAATTTTGCTGAAAAGTAAGCGCCGCACCGTCCTAAACCTAAGGACTAATCATTAAAGCGTTTTTGCAATTATTCGTAACTTCACAGTTTGGATTTAGGCATGGCGTAGGCATATGTGACACAATATTAAATTTTGTGGAAATGGTTCTGTCTTGTTTTGAAAATGGAGTATATGACTGCCGTTTTTTGCGATCTAAGCTAGGAAAATGTAACTTTGAAATAGGCAATCTTAATTTAATTAGATCATATCTCACCAATAGATTTCAATCCGTTAAGTCGCAGAGAAGGCTTTTAGAAAGAAGGAATGTTAGTATCAAGGCTGGATCTTGGGACCTCTTCTCTTTCTGATTTATGTTAATAATTTGGCCAGAAATATCGATGGTGCGTCTGTGTGTCACATTGATAGCTAGATCTGGTTCGAGTCCAATTTTTTCGCTCTCAATCAAAACAAGACGATCACATCAACTTTCTCATTGCGATCCCTTTAAAAATAACCCCAATTTTGTTAAATTTCTCGAGGTTAATATCGATTCCGCATTGACTTGGGAGCAACAAACGCAGTTTATAGCAGACTGAGTAACAATGTTTACTGTTTGCGGATACTAAGTAAGAATGTGTCTAGGCGGGTTTTGAGAATCATGTACTTTTTCCTGTGCCAGTCCCTAATGTCATATGCGTTAATTGCATGGGGGTGCTTCAGCTTGTGATGGAGTTTATAATAATACGGTACTCTTTGATAATTTAGAGTGTCCTGAGAATTGTAAAACTTCCTCTGTGTCTTTGAAAATCTTAATGTTCCCTTCCTTATACATGTACCAGCGCATCTTATATGTTAAAACTCATTCTTACCTGTTTGTCACTCATGATGATGTGTATCAATACTCCACAAGAAACAGAAGTAAAATTTTGCAGAGGTACTCAAGATTGTCTAAGCCTCGCCAAAGCATTAATATAATATGAATAAATTTTTTTAATAGGTTGCCAGAGGCGATTTTTGGATTGCCTTAAGGCATATTTAAAATCCTGTGCCTAATCTGTGTCTCTGTGCGTCAAAAGTTGCATACTTTTTTGACGCACTGAGATTTGTTGTTTTTTCTTTTTGTCATATTCTGTACGAGTGCAATATTATATGTATATACACAATAAAGCTATTATTATTATTAATAAAATACATGTTGTCCTCATCATGCATGCTTCCAGTGTCCCATCTGAGGTGCGGACCTTTTTCTTTGGCATTAAATTTTTTATGAAAAGAGATGCATTCGTTTCGTTCGGCCAACCCAACTCTGGGACGCCGAATATCTTAGAACGGCTCTAGTTCAAATATACAAGGTTAGGTTGGGTTTAGCCGTGCATCTGAAGACATTTTTAAACGAAGGTGTTTAAAATGAACAGTTTCTGAAATAGATCTCCATGGAAACTAACTGCTTGTTGATCACCACTCATCAACAAGCAGTTGACGATTTTCTACGTCGTTTTGAAGAAATTTTGTTATCTGAAAATCTGTTATACGACCAAAATTTATAACGCTGATGACTCAAGGCTTTTTTGGAAGTGTCTTCCCACTCATACTTTAACATTTGAGATGATAAAGATGAAGGCCTTTACAATAGATAGTTTCTGAAATAGAATTCTTTACAAATGGATTTGACAACCTGTATATTTGAATTGAAGTAAAATTAGAACTAACACTAGACCTAGAAGGCTAAACCCAAATCTTTCCACTTCTAGGTCTAGTGTTAGTCCTAGTTTTACATCATTAGATCTAATTCTGGATGTAGAAACATTTAGGTTGAGTCGTACATATCTCAAATTGGCTAAACCCGAATGGTTCTAGTTCTACGTAGGCAAAATTACAAAATATGAAGTTAATAATAAATCCGGTTTCTAATAATAAGCAGCATATCTGTATTAATTTATCATTATACCTAATTAAAACTTAACAATATCTTATATAAAAAGAATTTATTAAACGATTTCTTTATTTGTCATGATATATCCGTTTTTGTTAACAAAAAGAAATAATTCGTAAAGTAATAAGAAAGTATTATGTAATTAAAATTAAAATCTCATTAATTTGTAATTTTAAAATAAAAACCATACCATTATATTTAAATTACGTAGCTTCATATGGTATTTGCCATGAATTATTTTCCTGTGTACGTTCGTTGAAACGATCTACGAATAACAGAGCTGTTTGTTGAAACCTACAAACTGAGCACGTTCCAATGAAAATATTTTCATTATATTCACGATGTTCGCGTGTGTACACGTGAACACCAAAAACATAAAAAAAAATCTACGATCCATCGATCGTAGATTTTTAGGGAGGAAAATAAACGGCAGTAAAGAAAATCACTTTAAATTATTCGGTGCATTGTATTTATATACACAGAGGCGATTTCTACGGCGGCCTTGACGTTTATAAATAATCTTAGCCGCATGCAAATCGTACTACACGCACTGCTAAACGCGTCCCCCCTTGTTTTGTCTTCCTACTTTAAATTGAGAACTTAAATCCTACAACGAATTATTAAGCACTTTAAGAATAAGAAATTAATTTGATTGTCTCGAACGATTTTTAACGGTCGATTGCAAAATGCTAAATCAACTAAATCAATTTGTATTATAACTCTACTAAGCAATTATTTGGGTTTCACTGTCTGGTATAATACCCAATACCTTAGTGCGTTTAAACGTTTCGCAAGAGCACGTTAAAACGGGCCAACAAAATCCACTTAACATATCTTGGAGGCGCGCGTGCGTACCTGACCGAAGTTATGAAATTTTAGCAACCGAAAAGTGTCCTACTTTTTCTGTAGTAATACCCAAGGCTCTTAAGCAAGTTATAGAAAAAATAAATAAAATAAAACGATTTAAAAGTTTAAAAGGAAACTTTCGTTAATCGTGATTTGTATTTATGATATACACGAAAAAGAACTTACGCTTTTTCTCGTTCACGCAATAGTGTTAAATTTTATTTCAATACGTTGACGGTTATTAAAAGAATTGAAATGCAGGTGTGCTAAAATTCATTGATATATTTATTCTTAATTTTAATTCACTTTCATTTTATAAACCGAAATATAATGAATAAAAAAAAATTCATCAAAGAGACCTTGACATTTTATGTAGTATGAAGTTATTCTAATTAGTATTACCAGACATTCGTATAGATTCATAATATTTAAAACATTATTTTTAATATTGAAAATAACATCTTTAATTATAATAATTACAAATTTTTGATTTTCACGGAAATTATATTGATATCCTTATCACTAAATACATAATATTTAAACGCAAAATACTAGAGAGTAAAAAGACTTTTTGTAACATCCTTTTATTACCAAGTGTTACAATTAAGAACTTGTAAAAAATGAAATTCATCAAACTTTATATTTCTCACATACATCCAAGAACAAATTAGCTAAGAAAAAAGTTTTATTTTTAATTTTTTAATAAAAAGAGAAAATAAAACAGCACTGTTGTTGAGAATAAAATTTGCTACACTAAAAGTTTTTTGTAATATTCTGCACATTCTGCATTTAATCCGAAATGCATTAAAGTCTTGATGAAATCTACTTTGTTTATTGCTCATATCGCTCAAGTTTTCAGGGTAGTAAAATATCAAGTCTTTAGTTAACCCATTATATTATCAAGAACGTTTGGTAAAGGCCTTATTAAAAAGGCTTTTTAATGCGTGCGTTTGATTCGAGAATTACTTCAATTCAAATACAATATTTCAGAAACTATACGTTGTATAGGCCTTTATTAAAAAGAATCTTTTCAGATGCACGGATAAATTCAGCCCAACCTAACCCAACCCTGTATATTTGAACTGAAATAAAACTAGAATCATTCGGGTTTAGCGGTCTTGAGAGTCAGTTTGTAAAGTACTCTATTTCAGAAACTAATCCAACCCAACCCAGCCGTGTATACTTGAACTGATATAAAACTGGAATTGACACTTGACCTAGATCTAGAATCATTCGCGTTTAGCCATCTTAAGAAATGTACGGCTGAACCCGAATATTTCTAGATCTAGAGGTAGATCTAATGATGTAAAACTAGAATTAACACTAGACCTAGAGGTGGAAAAATCCGCCTAAACAAAAAGCTTTTCACTTCCAGGTCTAGTTCCACTTTAATTCAAATAAGATTGTCAAATCAATTTGTAAGGTACTCTATTTCAGAAATTATTTATTGTAAAGGTATGTAGAAATAAACTAGAACTAGCACTACATCTAGAAGTAGAATGATTTGGGTTTAGCCCAAGATCGACTTAGTTTTGCGTTGGCAAATTTTGATTAATAAAAAAAGAAGCAAAACAGATTCATACCTGGTATCATCTCAGTTCAACATTCCCTTACTCGAAACTTATTTATAAACCAAAAATGTTTTATCTTTATTTTAGCGTTTCTCAATGAAACTATCGCATTCTCAATGGAGAGATGGATCAACCTTTGTTTATGAATCAACCTATATTTTAATCCGATTTTATTGATTCATAACAACAAGAACTTTTGAAATTAACTTTATCCTCAATGTAACTGTTCTCAAATTATCTTAACTTGTGAATTCAAGAATACATCTTATATACTCATGTATAAGAATGAGGTACTCTTACGCAGATTCTTCCACATCTCAAATAAAATCTTTTTAAAATATAAGAGCGTTTGAGTTAGGCATTATCTTCAACATATAAGGTTCTTCATAAGAACTTATAAGATCAGTTGGGTTGTGTTGGCAAATTTTGATTAACAAAAGAAAGATCTGAGATTCAAATTGAGTGGCTCATCTTCAGTCCAACATTCTCTCAATCAAAATTGATACTCAAGCTATTTAATCTCTTTTCAGAGTTTTTCACAATAATGATCTAACAATCAATGAAGATAAATAATACTCAAATCGCATTCTCAATTCAAGAATAAGTCAAACTTTATAAGTAATTTTTAATAAGAATATTTGAAATTAACTTTATCCTGAATGCAACTGTTCTCAAATCATCTTAACTTGTATGTGGATTCATGAATACATCTTATACACTCATATACAAGAAGACCTCATGTGTTAAAGAGATGCTTCCACATCTCAAATAAAATCTAAAATCTTTTCAAAATATAACAACGTCTGAGTAGACGTCATCTTCAACATATAAAGTTTTTCATAAGAACACATAAGATCAGTTGGGTTGAGTTTCAAATTTTGATTAACAAAAAAAGAGTTTGGGTAAGATCTAAGATTCAAATTTAGTGGCTCATCTTTAGTCCAACATTCTCTCAATCAAAATTGATACTCATACTATTTAATCTCTTTTCAGAGTTCTTTACAATAATGATCTAACAATCAATGAAGCCATCATAAATAATACTCAAATCGCATTCTCAATTCAAGAATAAGTATCTTCAACTTTATAAGTAATTTTTAATAAGAATATTTGAAATTAACTTTATCTTGAATGCAACTGTTCTCAAATCATCTTAACTTGTATGTGGATTCATGAATACATCTTATACACTCATATACAAGAAGACCTCAAGTGTTAAAAAGATGCTTCCACATCTCAAATAAAATCTTTTCAAAATATAACAACGTCTGAGTTAGACGTCATCTTCAACACATAAGGTTCTTCATAAGAACACATGAGATCAGTTGGGTTGAGTTTCAAATTTTGATTAACAAAAAAGATTTTGGGTAAGATCTAAGATTCAAATTTAGTGGCCAACATTCTTTCAATCAAAACTGACACTCAAATCCGAAATTGTTTAACCTCTTTTTCGTAATTTTT
The DNA here is from genome assembly GCA_036711965.1 of Onthophagus sagittarius. Classification (NCBI taxonomy): domain Eukaryota; kingdom Metazoa; phylum Arthropoda; class Insecta; order Coleoptera; family Scarabaeidae; genus Onthophagus; species Onthophagus sagittarius. The sequence continues at coordinate 11,091,043 of JASERS010000003.1, forward strand.
CTCGCGAAAGTACTAAGCACAGTAATGATCTAACTATCAATGAAGCCATCATCAATAACACTCAAATCACATTCGTGATTCAAGAATAAGTCAAGCTTTACAAGGAAGTCATATTTAATCAATCCGATTTTTGCGAAATCAACTTTGTCCCTAGTACAATAATTGATCGAACCAATCTCAACATTTAATCAAGAATTGTCGCGATTCAGTTTAACTTACTACAAGATTATTGTTTTGATCAAAATCATCTTGACTTGTATTTAAATCAAAGAATGTCAATCAAAAATTTCCAAGAATGTACTTACGAATCTATTCAAAACATAAAAAAGTTTGAGTTAGACTTCGTCTACAATCCGTAAGGTTCTTTATAAGAATTCATAAAGTCAGTTGGGTTGAGTTGGCAAATTTTTTGTTAGCAAGAACGAAAGGGGATAAGATTAAAATTTAGTGGCTCATCTTCAGTCCAACATTCTCTCATTCAAAACTGATATTCAAACCAAAAGCTGTTTAATCTCATTTAATTGTTCTTCTCGCGAAACATAAAAGCATAAATGATTTAACCATCAATGAAGTCATCATCAATAACAATCACATCGCATTCTGAATTCAAAAACAAGACAACTGTTATAAGCAACCCATATCTTACCCGATTTTATTGATCAACAACAAGAATATTTCAAATCAACGTTGTCCCTAGTACAATAATTGGTTAAATCAACCTCATTATTTAATCAAGAAATGTCGCGATTCAGTTTAACTTACTACAAGATTATTATTTTGATCAAAATCATTTTGACTTGTATCTGAATCAAAGAATGTCAATCGAAAATTTCCAAGAATGTACTTACGAATCTATTCAAAACATAAAGTCTGAGTTAGACTTCGTCTACAATCCGTAAGGTTCTTTATAAGAAGTCATAAAGTCAGTTGGGTTGAGTTGGCAAATTTTTTGTTAACAAGAACGAAAGGGTTATCCCCTTTCGTTCTTTTAAATCAACTTTGTTCCTAGTACAATAATTGATCAAACCAATCTCAACATTTAATCAAGAATTGTCGCGATTCAGTTTAACTTACTACAAGATTATTGTTTTGATCAAAATCATCTTGACTTGTATTTAAATCAAAGAATGTCAATCAAAAATTTCCAAGAATGTACTTACGAATCTATTCAAAACATAAAAAAGTCTGAGTTAGACTTCGTCTACAATCCGTAAGGTTCTTTATAAGAAGTCATAAAGTCAGTTGGGTTGAGTTGGCAAATTTTTTGTTAGCAAGAACGAAAGGGGATAAGATTCAAATTTAGTGGCTCATCTTCAGTCCAACATTCTCTCATTCAAAACTGATATTCAAACCAAAAGCTGTTTAATCTCATTTAATTATTCTTCTCGCGAAACATAAAAGCATAAATGATTTAACCATCAATGAAGTCATCATCAATAACAATCACATCGCATTCTGAATTCAAAAACAAGACAACTGTTATAAGCAACCCATATCTTACCCTATTTTATTGATCAACAACAAGAATATTTCAAATCAACGTTGTCCCTAGTAGAATAATTGGTCAAATCAACCTCATTATTTAATCAAGAAATGTCGCGATTCAGTTTAACTTACTACAAGATTATTATTTTGATCAAAATCATTTTGACTTGTATCTGAATCAAAGAATGTCAATCAAAAATTTCCAAGAATGTTCTTACGAATACCACATCTATCCAAAACATAAAAAAGTCTGAGTTAGACTTCATCTACAATCTGTAAAGTTCTTTATAAAAAGTCATAAAGTCATCAATGAAGTCATCATCAATAACAATCATATCGCATTCTGAATTCAAATACAAAGCAAACGTTATAAGCAACCCATATCTTAACTCGATTTTATTGATCAACAACAAGAATATTTCAAATCAACGTCGTCCCTAGTACAATAATTGGTCAAATCAACCTCATCATTTAATCAAGAAATGTCGCGATTCAGTTTAACTTACTACAAGATTATTATTTTGATCAAAATCATCTTAACTTGTATCTGAATCAAAAAAAATATTTTATATACTTATGAATATCTCATCCATTACACAAATCCTTCCATATCTCAAACAAAATCTTTTCAAAACACAAAAAAATCTGAGTTAGATTTCAACTACAATTCATAAAGTTCTTTATAAGAAGTCATAAGGTCAGTTGGGTTGAGTTGGCAAATTTTGATTAATAAGGAAAGAGAATTCTTGAAATTAAATGATTCATTTTTTGCCCAACATTTTCTCAATCAAAACTAATATCCAAACCAAAAACTGTTTAACCTCGTTCGTTGTTCTTCTCGCGAAACTTAAAGCACTATAATCATATATCCATCAATAACGCCATCATCAATAATAATCAAATCGCATTCTCAATTCAAAAGCAAGACAAGCGATATAAGCAACCCATATCTTAACCTGGTTTTCTTGATCAACAACATGAATATTTGAAATCAACCGAGACAAGGTGAAACCGACATCATCATTCAATTAAAAAATATCGTCATTCAGTTTGACATAGTACAAGATTAATATTTTCAACAAAATCATCTTTATTTGTATCTGAATCAAAGAATATATTTTATATGCTTATAAATACCTCACCTGTTACACAGATCTTTTCATAGCTCAAACAAAATCTTTTCAAAACATAAGAAAGTCTGAGTTAGACGTCATCTACAATCCATAAAGTTCTTTATAAGAAGTCATAAAGTTAGTTGGGTTGAGTTGGCAAATTTTGATTAACAAAGAACGAAACAGAATAAGATTTAAATTTACTTGCTCATCTTCAGTCCAACATTCTTTCAATCAAAACTGATATCCAAACCAAAAACTGTTTAACCTCATTCGTTGTTCTTCTCGCGAAACTCAAAAGCTCAATAATGATTATAATTCGATAATCGCATTCTCAATTCAGGAATAAATCAACTTTTGATTTAATAAACAACCCATATCTTAATCCAATTTTATTGATCAACAACAAGAATATTTAAAATTAGCCTTGTCCTCAATACAATAATTTGTCAAACCAACCTCATCATTCAATCAATGAGTTCAGTTTAACATACAACAAAATTATTGTTTTGAATAAAATCATCTTAACTTGTTTTTGAATTCAAGAACATATGTTGTAAACTCAATAATATCTCATTTATTACATAGATCGCATCTCAAATAACGAGAGAGACGTCATCTTTAACTCAGAAGGTTCTTCATAAGAACTCATAAGATCAGTTGGATTGAGTTTTAAATTTTGATTAACAAAGAAAAAGATTGGGTAAGATCTTAGATTCAAATTTAGTGGCTCATCTTCAGTCCCAACATCAGTTGGGTTGTGCTGGTACAAATTTTGATTAACAAAGAAAGAGACAGGGAAAGATCTAAAACTTAAATTTAGGTGCTCATCTTCAGTAAAATATTCAACATCAAGATTCTTCATAAGTAAGTTGGTCAGTTGGGTTGAGTTGCAAATTTTGATTAACAAAGAAAGACGTAGGATTTATATTTTATTAAAGATTAAAATTTAGTGAGTCATCCAAAAAACTTGACCAAAAACAAACCAAAAATTTTAGAATCTCATTTTATAATTATTTTCACGAAATTGAAAATCATAACAATGATTCAACCATCAATAAACCCATCATCAAGAGCAATAAAATCATTCTTAATCCAAGACTAGCTCAATTTCGGTTTTCTTGATTTATAACAATAAAAATCCCATTATTCAGTATAAATTATTATTTCGAAAAAATCATCTTAACTTGTTTCTGATTTCAAGAATATCTTAATCAAGCATTCAAGAATACCTCTTAGTTAATCCAAACAATGAGATGATATTGAGTGTAATATACCATAAACATTTTCGCACAATTCGAAAATTCTGAAAATTTCTGGCATTTAAACTTTTTAAATTAGTATTTATAAACGCACTGATTGATTTACTGTTAAATTGGACTGTTTTTATCCAAAAGCTATTCATAGAACTGTTTTCTTGAATCATCTATTAATTTGTTTTTGTATTGAATCATTTTTTGTTAATGTGACGTTGTTCCTTTTAAATGTTAAACAATCAATAATATTCGTTTTCATTCCAGAAACACAATTTCAAACTGAAATAACAATAGCAATTCCTGACATCAAAATATGTATGTATTCAATATCCCCGGATATATTTAACTTTTAGCGTTCGAAACAACATATTGTTTTGGGATTTAACATAATACGTTTCTTCCACTCTTGTTTATACTGTGTGTAATATACGTGATAGTTTACGGAACTCCCTTTTGGATTTCTCGCAACGCGGTGTCAAAAAATAATGCTCACGATTTGAACTCGAGACATTTCGTTCCGTATATAGCTAGCACTGGGGTTAGTTATATCGGAGAAATTCCACTTTCAGAAAAGATTATTCAATGCTGTTCTTATTTATTTTTACGGCAAAGAAAAATTATACGAGTTATAAAATATAAAAATATAAAACAACGTTTACCGGCCAAAAATAGAAAGTGTAGAGCACACATCGCTTTCAAAATCGACGTAAAAATGTGTCGAAACTTGTGTCGATAAAACAGTTAAAACATCACCTACTGTTAATGTAATTTCATCTCGAGAATTTTGCCTTTTCCTGCGATATCGACACTATGTCTAAAACGTATCACCGGATTTCTCCTTAAACCGTATCGAATGTAAATATTTAGAAAAAGGAGACGAAATCAAAAATCGGCCTCTTCTTTCAAACCTAAACCTCGAATGCCTATTGGGCAATTTAGAAATCTGTATAAATACATAATTATTTACGTAACTCGTGTGAAAAACTGAAATTTTCGACAGTTACGTTTATATTTGCTTGTCAATTAGTATTATTTATATCTTTAATTTTAACCAAAATTTTTGTGTATTAATTTTTTTTGTTTTTTGGATTGTACTTCTTATTGATTGACGAAACCAACAAGAGAAGAAATTAAAGAAGAAGGATGGGTGGAGCTAACAATCTGAGTCAAATTTAATTATTCCATTGTTCGTTAGGGTACACGCTTGTGATATTTAGAGTATAGTCGAGTTTGAATGTCGCAAACTGTTCGTATAAACTATGTGGAAACTGGTCGCCCACAAAACAACAATTGTCGTCGACGTTTTACCACCCCCGCAAATGGCAACAAAAACAAATGTCTTTAGTTTAATCATTTATATATAATTTGAAGTTTAATTTATAAAGGGATAATACTGCAAACTAAAACTAGCACCAACATTTAGTTGTACGAATATGGCTAAATCAAAAGTTTTCTAACTTCTAGATTTAGTGTTAGTATTAATTGTTATTCGGCGTTAATTTGTTTGGAAACATTCGGAATTAATTATCTTAAGGGATAGAAGGCCAACTCTATAATGTTAGTTCTAGTTTTAGCTGTTATTCAGCATTAGATCCTATACTTTTTATTGAATTAAAACTGGATCTAGAAAGTTTTGCTTTAGCAGAGCGTCTTCTGTTATTTAATGATATATAGGGTAATTCAAAAAATTGCTAACAGTCTTCTAGGGAAGGTAATATATGAAAAATTAAGATACATGAGCTTAATATACAATGGCTCACAAATATTTGAAATAAAAGACATAGAAGGTTCTTTGGTTTGAAGAACAGGTAATTTCATCAAACTGAAATTATTTTTGTATAAAGCCACATCCACACTAAGGGCTACTTGGCGACTAATTACAAAGTACCAAAGATGTTTTCAGAATTCTGGATTAAGTTTAAACTTCGGTTCTTGAGCTACAAATCTCGAGATTCTCGAAAATAGCCTCGATATCAAAACATGGTTGCAAAACAACTTTTAAAAATATACATTGAGTTTTCCTACTTTGATGTTACTGTAGGATATATCTATAGCCACCAAATACGTGGGTGTTCTGGGTTTTATCTACTTTGAAGTTGCTATTTTCAATATCAATTCTTCCTTCCCAATTCAATTCTAGCATCTGCATCGAACATTTTTGTCAAAGAACATGTATTGCTTCTAGAAGATCTGATATCTTTCCAGAAAACTAGAAGACTTGATCTCCTTCCAAAGGACTTGATAATGCTGGTAGAGGATTTAAACTTACAGAAAGTATTCTGCAAGTATTCTGCTTACAGAATACTTGCAATGGTTTTAGATTACTTGATACTGCAGCTAAAAGACTTGAAATGCATCAAGAAGACTTGATGTTGCCTCTGAGACTCTTGATATACTTCCAGAAGACTTGATATTGCTACTAGAAAGCTCGATATTGCTTTCAGAAGTAATACTTAAAATGCTTCTACAATACTTGAAATGTTTCTAGCAGAAGACTTGATATTCTTTCTAGAAGACATGATACTGCTTCCAGAAGACCTGATATGGTTCCAAAAGACTTGTTACTGCTTCTATAGGATAATTTGGATTCTAAGTACACCGTTATATATGTATAATCAATAAAACCTTAATATTTTGGTTTAACGATGTAAAATTTACATAAATATAGGTGCTATACGTGTTTTTGATTATGAAAAAAACCATTATCAGGCACGACGTCAATTATAGAGGTACCGCAACTTTGAAACGGCAAGAAAGTTTTTTACATGTATAAACATTTTTCTCATTGTATAATGTATGTGTGTTCTTAAAGCTTACATGTTATAAACTAAAAAGAACGGGATATTTCGTTGAAGAAGGACGTAGTCAAACTGTGTGCTTTTATAAGACTTGATATTGCTGGCAGAGGACTTAGTATTGCCTCTGGAATACTTGAAATGCTTCCAGAAAACTTGATACTGTTTCTCGAAGACTTGAGATGCTTCCAGAAGTACTGAAATGCATCCAGAAGCTTTGATATTGCCTCTAGAATACCTAAAATGAGTCCAGAATCACTGAAATACTTCTAGAAGACTTAATATTGCCTCTGGAATACTTGAAATTCTTCCATGAGACTTGATACTGTTTCTAGAAAACTTGAAATGCTCTCAGAAGACTTGATATTGCCTCTGGGACACTTGATATACTTCCAGAAGACTTGGTATTGCTCCTAGAAGGCTCGATATTGCTTCCAGAAGACTTGATACTGTTTCCAGAAGACTTGAAATACTTCTACAATACTTGAAATGCTTGTAGAAGACTTGATACTGCTTCTAGAAGACTTGATATTGCTTCTAGAAGACTTTATACTGCTTCTAAAAGACTTGATTTGTTTTCAGAAGACTTGATAAGGGTTTCAGAAGACTTGATATTGCTTGCAGAGGACTTAAAGTACTTCCAGAAGACTTGCAATGCTTCTAGAATACTCGATACTGTATCTAGAAGGCTTGAAATGCTTCCAGAAGAATTGATATTGCCTCTGAAATACTTGAAATGCTGAAATGCATACTTGCAAACTTAGACAACTTTGGAACACTTGATATACTTCCGCAAGTCTTGGGTTTGCTTCTAGAAGATTCGATATTGCTTCCAAAAGACTTGATACTCCTTCCAGAGGACATGAAATGCTTCTACAGTACTTAAAATGCTTCTATAATACTTAAAATGCTTCAAAAAACTTGATACTGCCTCCAGAAGACTTGAATTGCTTCCAGAAGACTTAATACTGCTTCTAGAAGTCTTGAAATGTTTCCAGAAGACTTGATATCGCCTCTAGGAGACTTGAAATACTTCCGGAAGATTTGGTATTGCTTTTAGAAGAGTTGATACTGCTTCTAGATGTTTTGCAATGCTCCCAGAGAATTTGATATCACCTCTGGAGGATTTGATACTGCTTCCAAAATACTTAAGCTGCTTCCAGAAGATTTACTACTGCTTCCGAAAGCCTTGATACTGCTTCTAGAAAATTTGATATTACTTGCAGAAGACTTGAAATGCTTCCAGAAGGTTTGCAATGTTTCCAGAAGATTTGAAATGTTTTCAGAAATATAACAAAAATTTGTATTTTATATAAAACACATATTATAAACAAATGGGGACTTCGAAATGATTAAGTGTAAAAAAATAAATTAAGTGGATTTAGACTCTCCAAGCAGATATTTAATTTTTTTCTTAATTTCGAGATTTTTAAAATCCCGGGACTTCTTCCATACATGCTATGGATCCGTGTTACCATATATCCGTGTGATTAATAAAGTTACATGAGATAATGTTTTGCTTTTATTGGTTTTATTAAACTCTGCCCGACGCGTTTCGGCTTATGCCATCTTCGGAGGCTTTCGTCCTAATATTACAAAAATTTATAAAATATTTACGTAAAAATATTGTTGTGTTCTGTTTTCTTATACAGTACTTATTTTTAGATGAGTTGTAAATATTTTAATTTTTGCCCCATTCAATCTTTTCAACATGAACAAAAAAACATTTTTTTGTGGTTTTGTCTTCTCAACATGAACAAAAAAAAACATTTTTCTTAGGTTTTGTTCATGTTGAGAAGATTGAATGGGAATAAAATTAAAATATATACCTCATCAAATTCAAATATCTGTCTCATCTAAAAATAAATATTTCCTTATCTTATATAGAATATAACAACAATATTTTTATGTAAATGTTTTATCAATTTTTGTAATGTTAGGACGAAAGCCTCCGAAGATAGCATAAGCCGAAACTCGTTAGGTAGAGTTTAATAAAACTAACAAAAGCAAATAAATTGTTTCATATTTATTCTTTCAAACTGTTCACCTATTTATCACGCTATACAGTATGTACATGAAGTCTGGAATCAATTCGATATAAATTCCACTGACATTATTAGAAAAAAAAATGACTTGTGAAACTTTTTCACATATTTTTAAGAAAATTGATTTCAATTTTCTTAATACAGGTATCCAATAATTGGCGTACGTGAAAAAAATTTCAGTTTCTAGCATAGAATCTGTAAATATATTACAATAAATGAAGGTCAATAAATTACTACAATAAATTAAGAACGTTAGGCTTGGTATCTCAATTTTGGGATACCTACGCATTTCAGTTTTATCTTAAAAATTGCACGTTAAAAATATATCATTGATCTGAAGCTTTTTTATTTCTTAGAATATCCTCTACATTTATATCGATTTGATTCCTTACTTTATGTACACACTGTATATGTACTAATACTATATGCACAGAGTGGGCCAAATTGGACACTTTTAAACTCCTCTTTCAATAAGAGGTAGAAGAAAAATGATATCATTTTCTGATGCTCGATTTTTATAAGAAAGTTAATGGCGTAAATCGCTTATTGATATTTCTAAAACTGCCTTTAGTGCGAGGGAGACTTGGGTATTTGTGTATCGAGTATTTCGTTCGGATTGGCTAATGGCGATCACGTGATGCCAGGACCTTCGTCATCAACCAATCACAACGAAATACTCGATACACAAATATCCAATTCGCTCTCGTAGTAAAGGCAGCTTTACGGTTTCAGAGATACAGGTGTTCATAACCAAGTATTTTCAAAAAGTTTTTGAAAAATCTTTCTTACTGTTATGTAATAAATAACTACAACTTAATATTTATAAAGATAGCTAGAGCTGCAATGTAATTTTGTCTTTTTATTGAATGTTTTTTTATAATGAATGTTTTTAGTTATTGTTTATTTATTTTTTATTTTTTACTGCGACGAAAAACATGTGACTTGGAACGTAAGCACGTAATTTGTACGATTTACGTCGACTCTGACGAGTACTTCCCAAATTTATTTCAAGTCAAGTTACTCATCAAGTAGCGCGTAGTGTGAATCCGGCTTAATATCCGGTATCTATCCGGTATCCAGCAGCAAAATGGTGTCCTTGAAATCAAAAAAAAAAAATACTATGAAGTTTCCGTTACTAGAACGCACTTGGGTTATTGAAATCTTGATAGTAATGTGAATATCAAGGTCTTTTTCTTATATAGTTCCCATAGAACCTTGGCGTTGTGGAAGACGAACAACCCTGATCATAATCTCATAATGATAGAAGCTCACTATCAAGGTCAATGGGCTATGAATGCGCAAGAAAAAAGTTGTGAATGATCAGTGAGGTCAATCAGCTTTGTTTACGTTTTGTTTCCTTTCATTGAGTTAGTTATAAATTGATGCTTCAAAATTGACTACAAGACAAGATTAACAATTTAATAAGTTAATGATTTCTAGTTTCCGAACATTTCTTTACTTTAATTTCACCTTGATGATGTTTTTAATACAAGCACATTTATTAATTTAAAAATAAAAGAGTTAATTTTCATCAAGGATACCTTCCTCTACGCAGTGTGTAGTAATTGTTACGATAAATAACTTATTTATTAAATTCCCCGTGTTCTGATAAAATACATTCCGAGAAGTAATTATGAAACATTTCGACTCGTCATAAAATTTATTGTACAAGTTACGTATCTAACTGAATAATAAACAATGAGAAATCTTCATTCACAAGAACGAAGCGATATTTATCGAACAAGTTTTCTATATCATATTAACTATGTATATTAGACACATGCACAGTGTAAGTTTATATAGTCATTTTGATGACCTCGTCCCACTTCGCAGAAACTCTCGCTTGGACATATGTGCGCGTGCGTGTGTGTTTATATTTGTACGAGGAAAGAACACTAAAGTTTCAATTAAAAGTCGATTTGATGATGTTAATTACGTTTTTCTTTCAAACAACTTATTTATAATTAATATAATATAAAACCTTAATATACCTACCTGTGCTGTATAAAACGGATTTTTAGTATGGTGTAAATCGGACCGTTTGCGTTCTGATCGTCAACGAAGCGTGACTAGTGAGTCTGTGTCGCGGAACACGCAACAGCCTGACAGAATTCAAGCAACAAACAGCAACACCACCGGTTAGGTGTACCGAGGCTTAACGAAGTATTCCAATTATGTCCACTTTTGTATTATTTCAAAAAGGGCCCGGTTCGGATACAACAACATTTTGAATGTGATTTGTTTTGTTGCGATCATGCGGTACGTTCTAAATCCGGAACGTGTTAAAGTAATTATCTTATTATTCAAAAATTGTTTAGGTAGTAGTGACTCATTTTGATACAAAAATATATTCCGTTTAATAAAAATTTTTATCTATTCCCGTTTTTAAATCGTTTTTTTCAAGATATTTTAAGTTTAACATTAATTTTTACTGCGTAGATAAAATATTGCATGAAACATGCGTAAAATGTTTTTTACTCACTCGCACGATAATGCAATATATCGCATGAGTGCGGAAAAACGCCTTGTTTCATAATTTTTACTAAAGTAGTATCATTAGAACAACATAAACACAAAATGATTCATTTTTCCAAAAATTATCTTATTTAAGATGGTTAATAAATAAACAATTAGAAAGTACTAAAAATTCGATTAACTTAATTTCTTTGTGGTTAAACACAAATTAGTACCTGCGATTTTTAACTAATTAAGAACCCGAAAATAATGAATTTTATAAATGTTGCTCCATATGGTTAATTGTAACTAAAAAAAACGTATAATTACGAATTATTTCGTCAGAATAACCGCTGCGTAAGTACCCACTTTATAACAATTATTCGAAATAACGAACGAACGCGTTGAATTCGCAATCGAATTCCAAAACGAGCTACCAGATAAACCGGCGGGAACTTTCAAGAGATCGATATCATACATCACGAATATATCGAATTTGCGTCGTAAGCTGTTTATTAAAATCGGCATCGTCAAAAACCGGTTTGCCGGTTGTGGATTATTTAATACTACCTTAATCCTTTACTACCTGACAAGCAAGTGAAATTCCAAATCAAAAAGATATACATTTGTAACCTTCAAGGTAATTTGCTAGTTACAATACACGTGATTTTTCAAATTGCAATCTAAAACAATTAAAAATTAACATAATGTTACCGGAAATGGGTAGATAAGGAAATTTTTTTTCTTGGCTTTGTTTATTTACTTTTTGTTGAGGAAAATTTGCTTTATTTAAATATATAGCCTTTAGCGGCTGAAGACGTACGATTTAACCCGAAACTTTCTACTTTTAAGTCTAGCGTTAATTTAATGAATAATATAGAATAATCTAACGCTCTATAATAACTAAAACTAGAATTTACACTGGTATTAGTACTAATACTCGAACTATAGGGCAAGAACTAGAAAAAGTTTTGATTAAGATATTGTTTGAGTAAAGATAAGACATCAAATTTGGACCTTCTTCTTTCTTAACTTAAATTTGTTAACCCAACCTAACCATAAAAAGAAACAACCCAACTTAACCTTAATCTTGTTGTATTTTTTTGCTGATTTAATTCTTCAGTTGTCTTTCCAGTTAAATAAGGGTGTACATGTACCTTTAAACTTAAGTTACCGGAAATTTGTAGATAACGAAAAGATTTTTTCATCACTTTGTTTATTCACTTTTTCTTCAAGAAAAATTTACTTTATATTAATTAAATGGACAGGATGATTCATAAAAAACCGCTGACAGGCTTAAATAAAGGGCGAAAAAGAATCAAAAAATTAAACATCTGCAATAAAAACCTCTTCGTTGAAAATATTATTAGTGGACTTCAACACTTGATATCTCAAAAGCGAATTGAGATAGTCACTTCTAATTTTGTTCTGAGGAAACTGTATACTTTCCTTTATAAATCACAAGGAGTCTCATCAAGATATCTTCAGAATTCGATTTTTTACAATCTTTCAAAATTGATTAAGAAAATAGTTATTTGTATGAAATGCTAAATTTAGGTTGAGTTCAGAACTTGATATCTCAAAAGCGAATTGAGGTACTCACGCATGGTTTTATTTTTATTCTAAGGAAAGTACATACTGTCCTTTATAAATCATAAACAATTTCATTAAGATATCTTAAAAATTCGATTTTTTAGGATTTTACAAAAATTATTAAGAAAATTGTTACTTTTATGAATTGCTATAAATTTAAGTTGAGTTAAAAACATGATATCTCAAAAACGAATTGAGATACTCATTGATGGTTTTGTTCTTAAAAATGTATATAATTTTCTTTATAAATCACAAGCAATTTCATAAAGATATCTTAAGAATTCGCTTAATTACGATTTTTCAAAATTGATTACGAAAAATGTCATTTCTATGAAATGCTACCAATTTGAGTTCAGTTCAAAACTTGATATCTCAAAAATGAATTGAGATACTCACTCATGGTTTTATTCTTAGGAAAGTACATACATTTGTTTATAAATCATAAAAAATTTCATCAAAATATCTTAAGATTTCGATTTTTCAAAATCAATTAAGAAAGAAGAAAAGAAAATTGTTATTATTATGAAATGCCACAAATTTAGGTTGAGTACGAAACTTGATATCTCGAAAACGAATTAAGATACTCACTCATGATTCTATTTTGAGAAAACTACGCACTTTCGTTTATAAGTCACAAAAAAATCATCAAGATATCTTAAGAATTCGATTTTTTTTTATATTTTAAAATTGATTAAAAAAATTGTTATTATTATGAAATGCTACAAATTTAGGTTGAGTACAAAACCTGATATCTCAATTACGAATTGAGATACTCACTCATGGTTTTATTTTGAAAAAAGTACGCACTTTCGTTTATAAATCACAAAAAAATGTATCACGATATCTTAAGATTTCGATTTTTTACGATTTTTTAAAATTGATTAAGAAAATTGTTATTATTATGAAATGCTACAAATTTGGGTTGAGTACGAAACTTGATATCTCGAAAACGAATTAAGATACTCACTCGTGATTTTATTTTGAGAAAAGTACGCACTTTTGTTTATAAATCACAAAAAATTTCATCAAGATATCTTAAGATTTCGATTTTTTACGATGTTTCAAAATTAATTAAGAAAATTGTTATTATTATGAAATGCCACAAATTTAGGTTGAGTACGAAACCTGATATCTCAATTACGAATCGAGATACTTACTCATGGTTTTATTTTGAAAAAAGTACGCACTTTCGTTTATAAATCACAAAAAAATTTATCACGATATCTTAAGGTTTCAATTTTTTACGATTTTTCAAAATTGATTAAGAAAATTGTTATTATTATGAAATGCTACAAATTTAGGTTGAGTACGAAACTTAATATCTCAAAAACGAATTGTGATACGAATTCATGGTGTTATTTTGAGAAAACTACACACTTTCGTTTATAAATCACAAGAAATTTCATCACAATATCTTAAGGTTTCGATTTTTTACGATTTTTCAAAATTGATTAAGAAAATTGTTATTATTATGAAATGCCACAAATTTAGGTTGAGTACGAAACTTGATATCTCGAAAACGAATTAAGATACTCACTCATGATTTTATTTTAAGAAAAGTACGCACTTTCGTTTCTAAATCACAAGAAATTTCATCACGATATCTTAAGATTTCGATTTTCTACGATTTTTCAAAATCAATTAAGAAAATTGTTATTATTATGAAATGCCACAAATTTAGGTTGAGTACGAAACTTGATATCTCAAAAACGAATTGTGATACGAATTCATGGTGTTATTTTGAGAAAACTACACACTTTCGTTTATAAATCACAAGAAATTTGATCACGACATCTTAAGATTTCGATTTTTTACGATTTTTCAAAATCAATTAAGAAAATTGTTATTATTATGAAATGCCACAAATTTAGGTTCAGTATGAAACTTGATATCTCAAAAATGGATTGAGATACTCACTCATGATTTTATTTTGAGAAAAGTACGCACTTTCGTTCATAAATCACAAAAAAATTCATCAAGATATCTTAAGATTTCGATTTTTTACAATTTTTCAAAATTGATTAAGAAAATTGTTATTGTTATAAAATGCCACAAATTTAGGTTGAGTACGAAACTTGATATCTCAAAAACGGATTGAGATACTCTCTCATGGTTTTATTTTGAGAAAAGTACACACTTTTGTTTATGAATCACAGCATATTTCATCAAGATATCTTAAGACTTCGATTTTTTACGATTTTTCAAAAATGACTAATATAATTGTTATTCTTTGATATAAATTTAGGTTGAGCTCAAAACTTAATATCTCAAAAACGAATTGAGATACTGACTTATAGTATTATTTTAGGAAAAGTACATATTTTCGTTTATAAATCACAAAAAAACTTCATCAAGATTTTTTAAGAATTCGATTTTTTAGGATTTTTCAAAAATTATTAAGAAAATTGTTATTTTTATAAATTGCTACAAATTCGGGTTAAGTTCAAAACATGATATCTCAAAAACGGATTGAGATATTCAAATATGGTTTTGATCTCGAAAAAAATATACTTTCCTTTATATGTATATAAATAATAAATTGGCGAAATTATTATTTTTATTACGTTTTTACTTCATTACTTATTATCATTGCTGATACAAATTAAAACAAAAGGATATGATTACTTTTCTGATTAATTTGAGACCAAAATACGAGCAATTTTATCAAAATTCCTAATTTTCTAATGAAAAATCAATAATGTGGTAATAATCCGCCATCTTTGGTAATAACTCTATTAAAATAATTAATATCTCGGGAAATAAGCAAAATAAAATCAACTAGTTTCCCTCTTTTCCAAGAAAATTCATTTTTGCTTCGATAAAAATCAATTTTATTTCAATCTGAGTTATTATTATTATCTTTTTGAGGATGCCTTATTACAAACAATATTTTTATCCATACGGAATAAATCGATTTAGTACCAAACTATTCGTGATTTTATATTAATTTTAATCATTATTACCAAAATTATTATTTTTATTACCATTTTACCCCACTACTTATTACCATCGAGGATATAAATTAATAAGATTTTGAATTTTGATTTATTTGATGCTGAATTGGGAATCAAATTATTATTGATTACTAATATCTATATATTATCAAAATCATTATTATTATTATCTGTTTTTTCTTTAATCTCATTTATATTACCATGTAGGTAAGGTTTATTTTAATTTTATAATAAAGTTAACATGTTTACAATACAAATTGGTGAAATTATTGTTTTTATTACCTTTTTGCTTCATCACTTATTATCATTGTGGATATCCTGATTAATTTGACGCCAAACTCAAACAAAAAATTAATAATGTGGTAATAATCCGCCATCTTTGGTAATAACTCTATTAAAATAATTAATATCTCGGGAAATAAGCAAAATAAAATCAACTAGTTTCCCTCTTTTCCAAGAAAATTCATTTTTGCTTCGATAAAAATCAATTTTATTTCAATCTGAGTTATTATTATTATCTTTTTGAGGATGCCTTATTACAAACAATATTTTTATCCATACGGAATAAATCGATTTAGTACCAAACTATTCGTGATTTTATATTAATTTTAATCATTATTACCAAAATTATTATTTTTATTACCATTTTACCCCACTACTTATTACCATCGAGGATATAAATTAATAAGATTTTGAATTTTGATTTATTTGATGCTGAATTGGGAATCAAATTATTATTGATTACTAATATCTATATATTATCAAAATCATTATTATTATTATCTGTTTTTTCTTTAATCTCGTTTATATTACCATGTAGGTAAGGTTTATTTTAATTTTATAATAAAGTTAACATGTTTACAATACAAATTGGTGAAATTATTGTTTTTATTACCTTTTTGCTTCATCACTTATTATCATTGTGGATATCCTGATTAATTTGACGCCAAACTCAAATAAAAAATTAATAATGTGGTAATAATTCGCCATCTTTAATGATAACTCTATTCAAATAATTAAAAAAAACCATCGAGGTAAAATCATCGAGGTTTGACTATATTCAAGAAAAATTAACTTTTGCTTCACTTAAAATAAATTTTATGTCAATTCGAGTTTTTATTATTATTACTATTACCTTTATGAGGTTGTCTTAATATAAAAAATATATTTCTAGTTATATCGACTAAATACATTCGTGATTTTGTATTAATTTTCATCATTACTACTAAAATTATTATTTTTATTACATTTTTTGCCCCTTCACTTATTATCATTGGGGATGTAATAGTAATTTTTAATCCTGAATAATTTGGTACCGATCGCAGGGGATTTTGATCAAAAATTGTAAATGTTGTTATAAAAAAAAGGCAATAAGGTAATAATTCATCATCTTTGATAATAACTTGATTAAAATTAGTGTTATCGCGGGCAATAAGCGAGATAAAATGACAAATTCATCGCGATATCTTAAGAATTAGATTTTTTCAAAATGGTAGTAAATCATTAATTTGGTGAAATGTCACAAATTTAGGTTGAGTTCAAAATTAGATATCTCAAAAACGGATTGAGATATTAAAATATGGTTTAGTTCCTGAAAAAGTGCATACTTTTCTTTATAAATGACTGAAAATTTCATTAAGATATCTTAAGAATTCGATTTTTTAGTTTTATTTTTAGTACCTTCTGTTTGGGTATTATTTACCTTAAGCCGTGCATAAACCTCAAACTTCTCTAGTTCTAAGTCTAGTGTTAATTCTAGAACCTTCCTTTTTAAATTTTTTATGAACATGGTAATTTGTACATCTCTATATTCAATGTAATTACACTAAAATTGCTAAATCAACAGAAATTGTTTACCTGTAACCCAAACAAAGTATTGAATAAGATTGAAAAGCAAAGTAACCCATCCAAATATGATTCAACTCCGTATCGTATCATTTCTTTGATGTAACGCTAATCTCTAAAATCAAGATGTATAGAATAATCAACAAATGTATACACATGTTTAAGATATTGTTTTAGTCGCAACTAATTGATTTAAATAATCTGAAGAGATGGAATAAACCGAGTCCAAAAGAATATTGTTGATCAACAACGAAGAGAGGAAGAAAAGAAAAACAATGTCGTAAAATAATAATTTAAAGTCTACGACATTAATTCGTTCTCGCTCTCGTTAGCGATATTGCTTAACGTTAGCGTAACACTAACCTAGATATGGTTTGCGTTCTCGGCAAATATCAACCGCTCTCGCAGCCGCAGCAGCAAATGCAGTAACACAGCTACAACAGGAACTTCATATACATACAGCCAACACACGCGCACTCATATTCAAATTGAAATTAAATATCGGCAAATTTTTGTGCGATGCAATCGTTTAAATCGAAACGGGTTCAAACACCCACAAGTGCAACAAACGTTCAACGTGTTTCGTTTTGTTGTTCGTTCACTCGTAGTCGTATTTATAGGTCGTTAAATAAACAATACGAACCATTGCAAAGTAGTATGTTAATTTTTTCTGTAATAATGTTACGGATTGGCGTGGCGTGGCAGTTTATGCAATCGATGGGAGGACGATATTGTACGAGACTAAAATTAAAATGCTTTATAATGCAGATATAAAACAACATCTGTTTGATGCCCATTAATTTATTCCTTTGAAATAGTTTGGGTTTCATTTATTTAAGCTTTTTTCTATAGAATTCATAAAAGTTTCATTCTCGAATAGTTTGTTGTTTTTGGAATACACGCACACCTAGAAACGTCAGATTAATTCCTGTTCGTTACATCCTCATTTGTATTCATTAGCGCAAATTATTCATGGTAGGTTGAATAAACAACATTTTTGAATAGACAGAGAGAATAGACGTGAGTAAATTTAAATTTGGTGTTAAATAATTTGCATGACATCAATTCAGCTCAACTTGTATGAAGTTCGAAAGAATGAAACTGATGAATTAATAAAGCATCAAAAATTTTTGACGCCTCCAAATAAATAAAATAATATTTATGAAATAATTCAACGCAATATAAACGAAATAATAAAGACAACAAAAAGAAGCATCATTTATTAATGATTCATGCTCGAAAGAGTCGAAAACCAATTTAAACAAATTGCCCAACCATTTAGCAAATGACCTACTTCTCTCGGTGGTTCGCGTAATACCACCTCGAAAATGAAGTCTGAACCAACCCAAAAAAATTAAATAAAGAAAGATGAAATAAGAAGAGGTTGACCAAAAGTTATTGTGAAAGGGGGAAGTTCAAATTACATCTCTCGTACAGTGGGGCGCATAAGAAGGATTAAAACGTTTGAAAAAGACCGTCTCTTTGGTATTTATACAATTATTAGCTTCATCACGTATTCGGTCGATTACCAAACGCCCCCATGCGACCCTTCTATCGTAATAAACCAGCCGTCTATTAATGGCCGTCTCCTACAAAGGCACAATTAGATTTCATCTTTGAGTCGACGCGACGTTGCCCTTTTTTGAAAGGAGGGCCCGGTTGAACTTTCGCCGGCGACTCCTACGGGTGTCGCAACAAGGGAGGAGGATAATTAAAATTGCGAAACGTTGCGTTTTCTTTCGGTTAAATTATGTAAACGTTGGCACATTATAAGATTTCAATCATAAGTTGTTTCCATATTAATTCGTCCAGATCTAAAAAATTAAGAATTTTTTTTGTTGCAACAATGTTGTAAATAGTAACCCCAAATTGCTACATAAAAGTATGTCAATGTTACAAGATTGCCAATATCTAAGTTGTGTTCCTTCCAGGTACCTAATAATTGCACCCTGAAGGAAGGAAACGAATTGTTAAGTTTACGCAAGGATTGGTGAAGGATTTCTTCAATCAAAACTTTTAACCCTTATTATATAAATTTGTGTGTAAGATTTACTTATTCTTCAACACAGTATATTTGCGATTCCCAAGAAATATCATTGAGTCTCGAAAAATCTCGAAGCAAGACCGGACTGCCAAGGTCAAATTAGAAGGTAACTCGGCTGGTTTACTGACGTAATTGTCGAGTTCAATAAAACTCTATCTATCGTAGCAAAAGCGAGATCGAACGCGGAATTAGCCCTGGTCTCCAATCCCACGATCGATACGCAACAATCTTTCAATTCTTTTCAATTATTCGATCGTGTTGCACCTCTATTGCAATGCACCGCTCTAGACCTACAATAAACGGCATTATCCGTTGTTTTGACGTCATCATCGGTTGTACGATGACTCACCATCAACCACAACCGAGCGTTTTCTTGCTTCGTTCGTTTCAACAACAAAGTCGCCTCAAACAAAATAATATTCGGTTTTTAATTAAACTTTGCAAAAACGAAATTGGTCAAGTGAAATCTGAAACGGTTTCGGAATTTGGGTTAACAAGACTTAATGGTTTCGTTTGTTCTAACGATCTGAATGCGTTTGTAAATATTTCTTGTTGTATTTTTGTCTGACCGAAATTTGAATTTCTAGTTTCGGCCTAAAATAGAGGTTTGGCGAAGTTTTAGTTTCGGCTGTATTTTGGCCAAAATATGACCCAAAACCGAAACTACGCCTATAAAGCTTAATTACGATCTGTTTGAACCTAGCTTCAGAACTAATACTATACTTAAGAGACGTACGGCAAAACCCTAATGACTCTGCAGTTCTAGGTCTAGTGTTAGTTCCAAAGTTGGGTTGAAGGTATAAGTTATACTTTTAGTACCAGAAGAATTTAAAACAGTTTAGAGTTAAAGAATTAAAACTAGAATTAACATTAGACCTAGAACTAGAACGTTTCGATTTTCCATAGTAGGAACCATGATGTTAGGTTGCGCATCTTTAAGATGTATATGTCATGACGTCATCATATTATTATTAGAGTGACGGTTAACAAAATTGAATAAAACCAAACTTTATATTGAGCTAAACCTAGAACTAACATTAAAACTAAAGCTAGGGGTCTTCGGATTTTTTAAAAAAATTTTTGCCATTTTGGACGCCATGTTGTAACCTTCTTCAGAAGCTTATTCAAAACTAATTTCGAAGTGAAACTGGTTTTGTGAAGTAGTATATTGCTTGAACTGTTAACGATACGTCTGACGAAATATTGGGTTAAGATGAATTGGACTGAGTTATTTTATCTTTAAAAATACGATAGGGGCAGCAATTAAAGAGGATTCACATATCACAGTTCATTTTCAGGCCCATATTGTGGAATGTCTTTTTCGACCAAGTACTGGAATAAGAGTGATATAACAAAGATAATAACGACTTTACAATCATAATTAGTGGTTGGGGACGTGAAGATATTGAACAAACTGGACAGCTGCCGTTGAATAACATAATGAGTAGGAATTTAGAAGTTGTTCCTGAAAATGGTTAGAATCAAAGATCATGAGGTCAAATCAAAAAAACTCGCTAAACTATTCAAGTGTAATGATTCAAAAGAACTTAAAATCTAAACTTAAAACTCTCAATTCTTCAAATAGAATGAGTACAACACACGGACAGAGGGCAGAAAAGAGCTGATGTGTGAGATCGTAGATTAACGAAAGGAAGATAGCGAAGAACAGGCCAGATAAGACAATGTAAAGGTATCTGAGATGGAGGCTTTGAAAAAAGTCCGGAGGGGTATTCCGGAGAAGATCAGAAACGTAGTTTTTAATCCGTTGAGGCACAACATTCCAAAAGCATATTATCCGGCCGCTTAAGATCCCAGACTGGATATCTTTATAGCAGATTTGCGGAAAAAAAGGGTTGTGTTATGTTAGCTTGGTTTGTATTGTTAATTACATATTAGCGAGAGGTAAACAACAGAGATAGAGACGTTCAGAATCAAAAGAGAAGGACGCCGATAAGAGAGGAATGATACAATGAAAGATATGGGAACATAATTGCGGATATACTTCCAAAATATCTTCTGAAGGAAGGGAGTGAGGAAAGAAAGAAGTTAGTGGCAAGATTTTATTGTGGCAATGAGTAAACAGCGAACAGGTACTAGGTTGAGTTAGGTTGAATTGAGTAAAATTGCACCTGTTTCTAAGCCAAAGTGAACGTTTTTAAATGTAACAACGACTGATTCGTATGACTCAAGATGAATCAAGGTTTTGTTTATGGGTGAATTAATGTCGTAGAAGGATACGGATACGGATTCGAGGGGTAAGACAGAATTTGGAGTTCGTTTAAAGATGACACAAACACCTGGGGTTATGACTTGAGGGTGATATGTGCCCCCATCCAGGCACATTAAACACAGCTCATCACATCGACAACGTTCTGAAACCAATGTCAGTACCTATCACGCAGACGCTGAAAAATGCCACTTTTTAACAAGATAATCCAAGACTCTATATCTCTGTGGTCACAAGGATGTTCCTGGAATAGGTTGGATTGCAGATTTTGCTCTGGTCTGTACGGTCATTGGACTTTTTGCCAATTGAAAATGTCTGGGATATGATGAGTCGGCGATTAATCGAAAAACAATTATTCAGACATCCTGAGAATCTGGATGAACTTCGACACCATGTGGAGGTTGCATGGAACTAAATAATTAATGAGTTGATGGATAATTAATGGGACTCCAGATGTTATCGCTTACATATACGGAAGAACACGAAAATTACAAACCTATGGACAATTAAAATTGAACTTGGCATTCTTAAAGATGTTATCGTCAAATAAAAAAATATACGTGTTTTCATTTGATGAGATGAAAATACAAAGAGCATACTGTTACGATATGTATAAGTTTGTATAATGAGAAGTTTAATAAAGGAACCCATTTTTTTTAAATATGATTGTAATTTTTCAAAAAGTAGAGTAGCGGAAATAATAAAATTTATGGAAGATAAAGGCTTTTAAACATTGCTACAATTTACATGTGACAAAGATTTTATAATCAATGGACAAAGAAAATCATTCAAGGAAACTTAAATTGATTAATTTAAGTGTTAGAGAAATGCAAAAAGATAATATGGCTCAAAAATATCGAACAGCAAATATCTGTAGGGATAATCATGATGGACACAGCAATACAACACTTACACAAAGATTTACAAAATAAGGACTTCATGATCACCCAAAAGCCTTTAAAATTTAAGTACAGACTATGAAACTTTGCTAGGAAAAGATAATAGTGCACTTTTTTATGCTAGCAATATTCAAGAGTATTCGATCCCAACATTGAAAATTGTTGCTGATACTCTTTCAAGCAAAACGTGGTTATCTCGGTTAGTGATTAATAATCAACCAAAAATCCTACTTTTACGAGAACAGATCAAATTTCGGAAAAAAATTCGTAATTGCCGCCAATACTACTCTCCTTGTGACGTCATGCGCAGAATGATCGCATTTTTGAATGTTTGAACATCCTACCTTATATTTCTTGTCTCATGGGTAGCAATAATTCGTATTAATGTACCAAATGTAGCGCCTCGCCCGCAAAGCGACCTGCACGAAATGAGTATAAATGGTTCTAAAAGTGTGTTTAACACTTCTTCACATCTTTACTAAGATGAATAGGGACGATTATGCCTCAAATCGCCAAGGGCGACTTATGGGCGAGGTCCTAGAATCTATCAAGGTGAACAAGTAGCAAATGTTTTCTTAGAAGTATGTTGAATACATTATATCTTTATCAAGATGTATAAGGAACGATTTTGCCTCATATCGCCGAGGTCACTTCCGGGTGAGAAACTAATACCTCGTCCACAAAGCGACCTCGGCGGAGTGAGTTTAAATGTTTTCTTACATCTGTGATGAGTACTTCACATCTTTACGAAGATGTATAAGAAACGTTTTCGTCTCATATAGTTAAGGTCACTTGCGGACGAGGAGCTACAATCCACCAAGGTAAAGAATTCGTGTTGATGTAACAAATCAAGCGCCTCGCCCGCAAAGCGACCTCGGTGGATTGAGTGTAAATGTTTTCTTAAAAGTATGTTGAATACATCATATCGTTATCAAGATTTATAAGGAACGATTTCGTTTCATATCGCCGAGGTCGCTTGCGGGCGAGGCGCTAGAATCTTGTAACATGGACAATTCATGTTGGTATAACAAATCTATTGCCTCATCCGCAAAGCGACCTCGGCGGAGTGAGTGTAAATGTTTTCTTACATTGAATACTTCACATTTTTACGAAGATGTATAGGAAACGTTTTCGTCTCATATAGACAAGGTCATTTGCGGACGAGGAGCTACAATCCACCAAGGTAAAGAATTCACGTTGATGTAACAAATCAAGCGCCTCGCCCGCAAAGCGACCTCGGCGATGTGAGTATAAATGTTTTCTTAGAAATACGTTGAATACATCATATCTTTGTCGAGATATATAAGGACCGATTTCGGTTCATATCGCCGAGGTCGCTTGCGGGCGAGGCGCTAGAATCTTCCAATATGGACAATTCAAGTTGGTATAGCAAATTTAATGCCTCGTCCGCAAAGCGACCTCGGTGGAGTGAGTATAAATGTTTTCTTACATTGAATACTTCACATTTTGACGAAGATGTATAAGAAACGTTTTCGTCTCATATAGTCAAGGTCATTTGCGGACCAGGAGCTACAATCCACCAAGGTACAAAATTCGCGTTGATGTAGCAAATCTAGTGCCTTGCCGGCAAAGCGACCTCGGCGATGTGAGTGTAAATGTTTTCTTAGAAATATGTTAAATACATCATATCTTTGTCGACATATATAAGGACCGATTTCGGTTCATATCGCCGAGATCGCTTGTGGGCGAGGCGCTAGAATCTTCCAATATAAACAATTCATGTTGGTATAGCAAATCTAATGCCTCGTCCGCAAAGCGACCTCGGTGGAGTGAGTATAAATGTTTTCTTACATTGAATACTTCACATTTTGACGAAGATGTATAAGAAACGTTTTCGTCTCATATAGTCAAGGTCATTTGCGGACCAGGAGCTACAATCCACCAAGGTACAAAATTCGCGTTGATGTAGCAAATCTAGTGCCTTGCCCGCAAAGCGACCTCGGCGATGTGAGTGTAAATGTTTTCTTAGAAATATGTTGAATACATCATATCTTTGTCGAGATATATAAGGACCGATTTCGGTTCATATCGCCGAGGTCGCTTGCGGGCGAGGCGCTAGAATCTTCCAATATGGACAATTCATGTTGGTATAGCAAATCTAATGCCTCGTCCGCAAAGCGACCTCGGTGGAGTGAGTATAAATGTTTTCTTACATTGAATACTTCACATTTTGACGAAGATGTATAAGAAACGTTTTCGTCTCATATAGTCAAGGTCATTTGCGGACCAGGAGCTACAATCCACCAAGGTACAAAATTCGCGTTGATGTAGCAAATCTTGTGCCTCGCCCGCAAAGCGACCTCGGCGATGTGAGTGTAAATGTTTTCTTAGAAATATGTTGAATACATCATATCTTTGTCGACATATATAAGGACCGATTTCGGTTCATATCGCCGAGGTCGCTTGTGGGCGAGGCGCTAGAATCTTCCAATATGGACAATTCATGTTGGTATAGCAAATCTAATGCCTCGTCCGCAAAGCAACCTCGGTGGAGTGAGTATAAATGTTTTCTTACATTGAATACTTCACATTTTGACGAAGATGTACAAGAAACGTTTTCGTCTCATGTAGTCAAGGTCATTTGCGGACCAGGAGCTACAATCCACCAAGGTACAAAATTCGCGTTAATGTAGCAAATCTAGTGCCTCGCCCGCAAAGCGACCTCGGCGATGTGAGTGTAAATGTTTTCTTAGAAATATGTTGAATACATCATATCTTTGTCGACATATATAAGGACCGATTTCGGTTCATATCGCCGAGGTCGCTTGTGGGCGAGGCGCTAGAATCTTCCAATATGAACAATTCATGTTGATATAGCAAATCTAAGGCCTCGTCCGCAAAGCGACCTCGGTGGAGTGAGTATAAATGTTTTCTTACATTCAATACTTCACATTTTGACGAAGATGTATAAGAAACGTTTTCGTCTCATATAGTCAAGGTCATTTGCGGACCAGGAGCTACAATCCACCTAGGTACAAAATTCGCGTTGATGTAGCAAATCTAGTGCCTTGCCCGCAAAGCGACCTCGGCGATGTGAGTGTAAATGTTTTCTTAGAAATATGTTGAATACATCATATCTTTGTCGACATATATAAGGACCGATTTTGGTTCATATCGCCGAGGTCGCTTGTGGGCGAGGCGCTAGAATCTTCCAATATGAACAATTCATGTTGATATAGCAAATCTAAGGCCTCGTCCGCAAAGCGACCTCGGTGGAGTGAGTATAAATGTTTTCTTACATTGAATACTTCACATTTTGACGAAGATGTATAAGAAACGTTTTCGTCTCATATAGTCAAGGTCATTTGCGGACCAGGAGCTACAATCCACCTAGGTACAAAATTCGCGTTGATGTAGCAAATCTAGTGCCTTGCCCGCAAAGCGACCTCGGCGATGTGAGTGTAAATGTTTTCTTAGAAATATGTTGAATACATCATATCTTTGTCGACATATATAAGGACCGATTTCGGTTCATATCGCCGAGGTCGCTTGTGGGCGAGGCGCTAGAATCTTCCAATATGAACAATTCATGTTGATATAGCAAATCTAAGGCCTCGTCCGCAAAGCGACCTCGGTGGAGTGAGTATAAATGTTTTCTTACATTCAATACTTCACATTTTGACGAAGATGTATAAGAAACGTTTTCGTCTCATATAGTCAAGGTCATTTGCGGACCAGGAGCTACAATCCACCAAGGTACAAAATTCGCGTTGATGTAGCAAATCTAGTGCCTTGCCCGCAAAGCGACCTCGGCGATGTGAGTGTAAATGTTTTCTTAGAAATATGTTGAATACATCATATCTTTGTCGAGATATATAAGGACCGATTTCGGTTCATATCGCCGAGGTCGCTTGCGGGCGAGGCGCTAGAATCTTCCAATATGGACAATTCATGTTGGTATAGCAAATCTAATGCCTCGTCCGCAAAGCGACCTCGGCGATGTGAGTGTAAATGTTTTCTTAGAAATACGTTGAATACATCATATCTTTGTCGAGATATATAAGGACCGATTTCGGTTCATATCGCCGAGCTCGCTTGCGGGCGAGGCGCTAGAATCTTCCATTATGGACAATTCATGTTGGTATAGCAAATCTAATGCCTCGTCCGCAAAGCGACCTCGGTGGAATGAGTATAAATGTTTTCTTACATTGAATACTTCACATTTTGACGAAGATGTATAAGAAACGTTTTCGTCTCATATAGTCAAGGTCATTTGCGGACCAGGAGCTACAATCCACCTAGGTACAAAATTCGCGTTGATGTAGCAAATCTAGTGCCTTGCCCGCAAAGCGACCTCGGCGATGTGAGTGTAAATGTTTTCTTAGAAATACGTTGAATACATCATATCTTTGTCGAGATATATAAGGACCGATTTCGGTTCATATCGCCGAGCTCGCTTGCAGGCGAGGCGCTAGAATCTTCCATTATGGACAATTCATGTTGGTATAGCAAATCTAATGCCTCGTCCGCAAAGCGACCTCGGTGGAATGAGTATAAATGTTTTCTTACATTGAATACTTCACATTTTGACGAAGATGTATAAGAAACGTTTTCGTCTCATATAGTCAAGGTCATTTGCGGACCAGGAGCTACAATCCACCTAGGTACAAAATTCGCGTTGATGTAGCAAATCTAGTGCCTTGCCCGCAAAGCGACCTCGGCGATGTGAGTGTAAATGTTTTCTTAGAAATACGTTGAATACATCATATCTTTGTCGAGATATATAAGGACCGATTTCGGTTCATATCGCCGAGCTCGCTTGCGGGCGAGGCGCTAGAATCTTCCATTATGGACAATTCATGTTGGTATAGCAAATCTAATGCCTCGTCCGCAAAGCGACCTCGGTGGAATGAGTATAAATGTTTTCTTACATTGAATACTTCACATTTTGACGAAGATGTATAAGAAACGTTTTCGTCTCATATAGTCAAGGTCATTTGCGGACCAGGAGCTACAATCCACCAAGGTACAAAATTCGCGTTGATGTAGCAAATCTAGTGCCTCGCCCGCAAAGCGACCTCGGCGATGTGAGTGTAAATGTTTTCTTAGAAGTATGGTGAATACATCATATCTTTATCAAGATATATAAGAACCGATCTTGCTTCATACCGCCGAGGTCGCTTGCGGACGAGGCGCCAGAATCCTGCAATATGAACAATCCATGTTGTCATGATTTCGTCTCATATCGTCGAGGTCGCTCGTCGTTCAAAAGTGGCAGTGTTAGGAGATTCTATTCTATTAGGTTGGTGTAAGATATGTTGTACTTATTTGGGTTAGTTTAAATTATCTTGAGATACATCAACAATGCCACTAACAGGTCAAAATTAGCATGTCAAGATATGCTAATAATAAAGATGCATCAATAATACTCTTGGTTCGTTATCATTGCATATCATAAAATGATACAGAATTTACTAAAAATCTTTGTTAAAGGGCTCATCTAGTTCGTTTGATAACACTAATATTAACACAGAATCTATTTCATAAGACTAAAAACACAGGTGTTTATATAATATATTCATCAATTAATATACTTGTTTGAATAGCATAAATAATTAGTTGACAATGTCGGACGTGTGCTTAAAACGGAAAAGTGTTAGAGAAAATTGATTGCGTATACATCTACGTCATCAAAAAACGGTACGATGCAAAAGAACTACGTTGATTTCTCCCGTTTGTACGAAAACAAAAGTGGAAAACGTAAAATGAAACCGAAAGTGTGCCCGATAGCACGCGCAATTCTGTGTTAGCATGTCGACACTGTGCCTGGCTGCAAAAGAGAAAGAGAGAACAAGTAATTCTGGACGGGTGATAGACAAAGACGCACCTCTCTCTGACGCAACAGACTATCATGGGCATGTAGGTTGCCAGGTCGAGCCGCTATGGCGTAACCGGCATACTAACACAACGGCATAGACACCACTACCACCACTTGGCGCTTAAGAGAAGGAGATGGAAACTGTGTTGGTTGGAGGAGGACGTACGACGAGACTTCAAACTGACTGGTGTTAAAAGAAGACGCGATTCTTCCAGGCCGGACACAGAGAGTAACAAACGATTGCTGAAGAGTTTGTTACAACAAGCGAAAACTATGTCAGCACAATTGTTGTGTGAGTAACGCTCCCGTTTACTACAGTATTGCTGAATCGGATGTAATTGCGCCTATTTCCAAGACGTTGACTTAACTTGACGTTGAAGTTTTTTTCTTTGTTCCGATTAAAAATTTAATATTCTCGGATTCCATTCTTATAGACGTTTTTAATGTTGGAAATGTTAATGGTATTACAACATACCTACGAGGGTTCTTGCTCAAACGATTTCTCTTATTACCACCATAAGCTTTTTACAATTTATAATGGAAATGTGTTCGTCTGAAACAATGAGATTTTGTCGTTATGATCAATCTTCGTGATGGATTTTTAATCCTTGAAGAATTAACATTTTTAAATGAATTATGTGTTGTGAGAAGTTATCTGTTTTTCATTACATCGTATCCAGCTGAATACACATATTAAAAAGTCAATAAAAAGCACCTGGAAATGATGAATGGGAATGTTTATATGATAAATTTGTTTTAACCCAACGCAAAAACCTGCGGAAAAACACAATCTTCTATACACTGTTTAGTACTATTTCGAATTGGTTCAAGGCGAATGTTTACGTTGAAACCGTGTTACCGTGCTGGTGGTTGCCATAATGATTCACGGTTCTTGCGCAATCTAATTGCAATCCGCGGGCCTCTTTAATAGCTTCTCCGTTAATTGTCGAAGAGAACATTTCAATTTTTCTTTTAATTTTACAATTTCTTTTTTTAAAAAGAAGATAAATGAAACATATTAAAAAGTAGTTGGGCGGCACGTTAGAAGAAAAATAAGAAACCGGAGAAGAAGGAAGAGAAGAAGGTGCTGAATCACCGAAGAAACCCACTACCGATGTGGAATGTTACTAACCAAACTGGTTGTGGGGAAGTTCGGGAGGGCGTTTGTCTTCTATTACCTGCCGCTAACGGGTTATATTGAATAGAGGAGATGAACTTCCTGAACTCGACACACATCGTCTTTTAACATGTGAAATTTTTATTAATATCTCCTCAAAGTATTTTGGCTCGAGTATAAATAATTAAATTTTTAATTTAATGTACTGTCTTAAAAAATATTCAAAATATTACTGAATTTGATGCAATTAGAAGTGGAGCGAGTCAAATCGAGTTCATCAAATTTCGAGTATTTTTTTGATATTGACCAAAACTCAATTTTGAGCCGAAATCGGAATTTGACTGAAACCGAAACTTACAAACTATAATATTAAGTTTTTCATGCGATATTAACCATGAATGACTACGAAAGACTACGAAAGAGGGAATTTTTAACACTAGAATTAACATTAAACTTGGCAATGGATAGATTTGGGTTTAATCATCCTAAGAGTATACGGCTAAACCCAAATGTTCTTAGTTTTAGGTCTAATGTTAGCTTTAATGTTGGTATTAACTCTAGTTTTAATTGTTATTCGATTTTAGACTATTCTATACTTGTATCGAACTAAAACTAGAACTAACACTAGACCTAGTACTAGAAAGATTCAGGTTTAGCCGTGCGTCTGAAGACGCACGGCTAAACCGAAACTTTCTAGTACTAGGTCTAGTGTTAGTTCTAGTTTTATTTGCCATTTAGTGCTTGGTTGTTGTGAATTCTTTTGGAACCAAAGGTATAACTAATACTACATCTATAACATAGCTTTAGAAGTAGTGTTAGTACTGTCTTAAAAAATATTCAAGATATTACTGAATTTGATGCAATTAGAAGTGGAACGAGTGAAATCGAATTTATCAAATTTCGAGTCTTTTTTTTGATATTGACCACAACACAATTTTGAGCCGAAATAGGAATTTGACTGAAACCGAAACTTAGTAACTATAAAATTAAGTTTTTCATGCGATATTAACCATGAATGACTACGAAAGACTACGAAAGAGGGAATTTTTAACACTAGAATTAACATTAGACTTGGAAATAGATACATTTGGGTTTAATCATCCTAAGAGTATACAGCTAAACCCAAATGTTCTTAGTTTTAGGTCTAATGTTAGCTTTAATGTTGGTATTAACTCTACTTTTAATTGTTATTCGATTTTAGACTATTCTATATTTGTATCCAACTAAAACTAGAACTAACACTAGACCTAGTAGAGGAAAGTTTCGGTTTAGCCGTGCGTCTTCAGACGCACGGCTAAACCTGAATCTTTCTAGTACTAGGTCTAGTGTTAGTTCTAGTTTTATTTGCCATTCAGTGCTTGATTGTTGTAAATTTTTCTGGGACTAAGCTAACTTTTGTATCAACACTAGATCTAGAACTAGAAACATTAGGATTTAGCCGCACGTCTCTTTAGACGGCTAAACCCTAACGTTTCTAGTTCTAGATCGAGTATTAGTTCTGAAGCTAGGTTGAGTTGGATTGGATTGAATTGAATTCCATCTTAAGAAAGGTATGGCTAAACTTGAATCTTCCTAGTACTAAGTCTAGTGTTAGTTCTAGTTTTAATAACCATTCAGTGCCTGATTGTTGTAAACTCTTCTGGGACTGACCTGACTTTAGTATTAACACTAAATCTAGAACTAGAAACATTAGGATTTAGCCGTACATCTCTTTAGACGGCTAAACTCTAACGTTTCTAGTTCTACATCTAGTATTAATTGTGAAGCTAGGTTGGGTTGGATTAGATTGAATTGAAATCCGTCTTAAGAGAGGTATGGCGAAACCTGAATCTTCCTAGTACTAGGTCTAGTGTTAGTTCTAGCTTTCATAACCATTCAGTGCCTGATTGTTGTAAATTTTTCGGGAACTAAAAGTATAACTACTTCTGATGCTGCAACAATGTTGATTACCAAATTCTTATTGTCTTCGAGGCATTTTTGCACGATATTCGCTATATCTCCCTCTAGTTTCTCCCAAGAACAGTAGCAATCCTAAAAGTTCTTCTTTTGGACTTTGGTAAGACATATACCTGATAAAAAGGGAAACTTGTACCGCATCTTTTATGAATCAAAACTCATCTATAGCAAGTAATAAGGCAGAAGAAATTTGAATATCTAAGAAGTTGAACAGTTCTGCAGATGCATGTATGGAACAATCTTTGGCATACTCCCCAATGGTTTTCTTTTTTTACAATTTCTACTTGTAGATTGCGTCCAGTTACTCTTAACATGGAAGTTGATTGCTATTTTTGTTTTTGGAGCTGATTGCCAACTTTTTTCTAATCTTTTTTTGACTAAAGAGTCGCAATTTCACATCCAAAGAGCCGCAATTTGACAACACCTGATCCAGACGGTATCCTTAAAATTATCACGAAATGTAAAGACCACATGAATATTTCACAAGAAATAAAAGTTTACTAAATCTACCCATAACAAAGTTCACTCAAATTCAAAAATGATGTGAAGAAGAATAATCACCTTCGTATGAATGAAAATCATTAGCAATACCTTGGTTGAAGATGAAATAAATATATGATAAGATATTATATTTGGATATGATAATGAATACCGTAGAGATAATAAAATTGAGCAATTCAATTTTAGTTGGTATTAAACCGATACACATCTGATACTTCTAATGCTGGGTTGTAGGTCTAGCATTAGTTATACTTTTAGTTTCAGAAGAACTAAAAACAGTCTAGAGTTAAACAAAAATTACGCGTCTGAAGACGCACGGCTAAACCTGAATCTTTCTAGTACTAGGTCTAGTGTTAGTTCTAGTTTTAATAGCCATTCAGTCCTTGGTTGTTGAAAATTCTTATGGAACGAAAAAATAACTAATAGTAGATCTACAATCTAGCTTTAGTATTAACACTAGATCTAGAACAAGACACATTAAGATTTAGCCGTACATTTCTCTTTAGACGGCTAAACCCTAATGTTTCTCGTTGTAGATCTAGTATTAGTTCTAAAACTAGATTGGGTTGGGTTGGATTGAATTGGATTCATTCGTAAGACATATACGGCTAAACCTAAATGTTTTTCGTTTTAGGTCTAGTATTAACTGAGTGTTTCTAATTCTAGGTCTAATGTTAGTTCTAGTTTTAATTTTTATTTAGCTCTAGATTATTGTAAATTCTTCTGGAAGTAAAAATATTACCTAAAATATATAGCCCAAACAATACATTAAGAAGAAATTTTCAAAACTGAGTAACTTTTTTCTTTCATTGCCAAAGATAGATTATATGTACTTATAATGTTCAATAAATATTGAAAAAGCTTTAACACTCATAAATCATCAATCCGAACTCATTGATTGTGCATCTGTATCATCTAAGCATTAACCCCACTTTTAACAAACGATAAGTGATTTAGAGGATTTTTAAATTTATAATAAAAATGAATTGGTCATTCCAAAGATTTGAAAATATATAAATAATAAACTCTTCATTATAAAAAATTATAATTTGACCCCACTTTTAACAAACGTGAAGTGATTTAGATGATTTTTAAACTTGTAATTAAAATGAACTGGTCATTCCAGAAGATTTAAAAATTTATAAAAAATAAACTCTTTATTATAAAAAATTGTACAACCTCAAATGTTCTTTTGTAAGGAGATGTTTTGGAGAAAATTACTTTTTAACTTTCAACAAATGTTAAATGATTCAGATAAATTTAAATAATTTAAAATTGGTCATTCTAGAAAGTTATAATTTGGAATAAACTAATTTCAAACATTCATTTATAGCATCAAAAAGTTTCATGTCTTAATGCCTAACCGTTTTGGAGGAAATAAGTTTTTTCATAGACACCACATTTAACAAATATCAAATGATCTTTATGACCATTTTAAACTTGTGTATACAATGAGTTGGTCATTCTAAAAAGTTGTAATTTGATACTACCTATCCTCAAAGATTTTTTTATAATCTCAAAAAATTTCACTTGTTAATACTTAGCTGTTTTAGAGAAAATATTTTTATAATAAACGCGTACCACAATCGCTTATTAGGTGCTTATGGCATATACACTCGCACTTTATTTTTATGGGCTAAACATGAGGTCTAATACAATTATGTACACATATGATATTCTGTACACCAAAATACACATGCCAGTTTTTTGTTTGTTAGCTTGTTTTAAAGTGGGAGTGGGACGTGTTTGAACGTGCAAACGTGCGATCAAATTATTGAGAATTATGCTGGCAGTAGACAGAAATATGTAAGACGATCTAAAACACCTAATCTATAATACTACCTATAACTAAATAAAAACCAATAAAGAGGTGTGTTGTGTGTAATTAAAATTCTTAAGAAGTGACCATCTTAAAAATGTTCTAGATCGAAAGATCGGGATGAACTTTCTATAAAAAAATAAAACGGATGTTGCTGACTTTTTTTCTTATCACGTATATATTCGCATGAGGTAAATATGACGACATTACGGAAGACCATCAGCTTTGCTTTATAAAACAGTTAACGGTTTGACTCGATTTTCAGTAAACGTCAATCTGATATTGCCATAAATGCGTACAGGAGATTAAGATCAGTAAAAAAATTGATTTATTCGCAGCTCTACAGCTCTAGTCCCTACACAATGTAACCGTAAAAGGCAATCCAATGATAGATTCAAATTTTGGCATTTGTATTAGGTACTTCTGCATTCTAATTGGATCATAGATGTTAGGGCAAAATGTTTTGAATTTGAGTTTCACTTCTTGTTGGGCCATTTTATTACAAAAACGTTTTTTGGTACACACACTTGATTGTGCATCTTTATCATCTCAACCAAAGGTACGAAATCTTTTTCGATTTGCGGTTTCCTAAATAATCGGAATTCTTTTCCACGACATCCTTAATACATTCGATATCTTTTTAAATTGTTAACTTTCTTGAAAAATTGAAAAACTTTCCGTTTTACGTCACCTTCGTCTAATACTATTGTATTGTTGCCAAAATTTATTGCCTTTTAGTAATAAAACAACAAAAAATTTAATTTTCAGTTAATTGTTAGATTATAAAAAAATTGTTGGGAATCAAATGTTTTCTTTCAATCTACTTTTAAGATACCATTCTCAGCATTAAAACGGGACCATTGCAAAGCAACATTCTTCTAATCAATTTTAATCACTTTTTCTTATATTATATTCGCCAATTTATACATTTCCACCATAAAAATGGTACCATAGAATCGTGTCCGTCCCATAAAATAGTTTTTGACTATGTCCTCTTTATATTGAAAATTTGCTAATTCAGATGTAAACTTTACAATGTGACTTATCATTTTAATAACATTTCCGTGTTTATACCTTTGAATACAATATTTGCTGATTACCCTCAACTTTTGGCATTTTTGTACTTTTCTTTATTAACTACAGAAATTGATACTTTTTATTTCTTTGGGAATAGCTTCGGAACTAACACTAGACTTAGAAGTGTAGAAACATTAGTGTTTAGCTGTACGTTTCTTAAGATGGCTAAACCCTAATGTTTTTAGTTGTAGGTTTAGTGTTAGTTCAAGTTTTAGCTCTTGTTTAACTCCAAATTGTTTGGGTTTTGTTGTACAGCTAAACCCAAATATGTCTAGTTCTTGATCTAGTGTTAGCTTTAGCGCAAGTATTAGCTCAACTTTTAGCTGTTGTTCGATTTTAGATTATTGTATACTTGTATCGAACTAAAACTAGAACTAACACTACACCTAGTACTAGAAAGATCCAGGTTTAGCCGTGCGTCTTTAGACGCACGGCTAAACCGAAACTTTCTAGTACTAGGTGTAGTGTTAGTTCTAGTTTTATTTGCCATTTAGTGCTTGGTTGTTGTGAATACTTCTGGAACTAAAGGTATAACTGATACTAGATCTACAACATAGCTTTAGAAGTAACACTCGATCTGGGACTAGAAACATTAGGATCGGTGAAACATTGCGGTGTAGCCGTCTCTTAAGACGGCTACACCGCAATATTTCTAGTTCTAGGTCTGGTATTAATTCTGTAGCTAGGTTGGGTTGGGTTGGGTTGGGTTGGGTTGGGTTGGGTTGGGTTGGGTTGGTTATTTTATGTTATGGCTGGGTTAGGTTGAGCTGTTATACATTTTTTGTTAAAATTTTTTCTTATATGAAGTTAAAGATTAACACACCTCAACTATAGAAGAAAAATCTGAATATTCCCTGAGTTTTTCTTATATAGTTGGATTGGGTTGAGCTCCAATTTAATACTATCTCTCATACTTAATAAGTTGAAGTTGGAACACAATCCAACACAACCATAGCAGAAAAAATTCATACCATCTCTTATATTGAATGGTATGAAGTTGGAGCTCAACCCAATACAACTATAGAAGAAAAAAATCACGGAATATTTTCAAAAAACTTAGAAGATTCGTTAGATTGAGTTGGGTTCAGTTTTGTTAAGCACACCAACTTCATATCATTCAATATGAGGAATGTTATGGGTTAGGTCAAGTTGGTTACATTCGGTTTGCTTAAATCGGGTTAGGTTAGGTTGAATTCCGACATCATACCATTTAATATGAAGGATAGCATGAAGTTGGAGCTCAACCTAAACCAATCCAGTCCATAACATTCTTTAAAAATCATGGGCCAATACAACTTATAGAAATAATCTCTGTAAACGTCATGTTGATTTCTTCATTAAACATTTCTGCTTCATTGTTAACATAGAATCGATAGTTTAAACAGTACTGACGTATATCGTTCAAGGATTCACTCGAAAGCATGAATGTGTTCGTTATAACCGGAACCACTTCAATAATAATTAGTACGTTATACCCCAAAATTCGTTATAACCGGTTCCTCATCGGCCATCCAGCATCGATTAGCCACCAATTTCTTCCGTTCCAATACCAAGTATCTAGGCAGCCCCCCGTAATTATGTCCCTGTACTTTTCGTTATACATATTGTTAGCAAATTAAAAAAAAAATTTAATAACGAGAATATAAAGGGCTTACTTTGA
The DNA here is from genome assembly GCA_036711965.1 of Onthophagus sagittarius. Lineage (NCBI taxonomy): Eukaryota > Metazoa > Arthropoda > Insecta > Coleoptera > Scarabaeidae > Onthophagus > Onthophagus sagittarius. The sequence continues at coordinate 11,127,721 of JASERS010000003.1, forward strand.
AAACAAAGACACTTGTCATAGTTCACATTTTATTGTATAAGACGTAATTATTCGAACAGCATTTGTCTCAGTGTCCGAGCTAAGAATGTCTTTTTTCGGAAACCGATAGCGGTTCAATCTTCCGCTTTATGTAAACAAACAGCAGATATACGCTCATCTGCTCTAGGCATAAACAGAATTCCCTCTTTTATTTGTGTCTTTCTCTCTCCTCACCTTCCTTATTACACTCTTTTGTAGTAATTGTCTTTATCTCCTTTCTCATATCTGACCCCAAGATCCAGCAGTTTGGCCCCCCTTCTATTCCTTCTTCATATTTCACTGCCCTCCTACTTGTCTCCACTCTGATCTTATCTACCTTTATCTCTTCTCTCATTATATTATGTCCTCTAGCTATTATTCTCCCTAAACACAAACCCCAAGTAAGTATGCTCCCTAACCTCGTCTGTCTTCTTTTCCTCCCATTTCTAGCTTTCCGCTGCTTTTTCTCCCTTACAAATCTTCATCATCTTCGTCTTCCCTACATTCACTTTCAACTCCTTCCCCCTAAAATATCTTTCTAAGGTCTTTATCATATCTTTCATCTCCACCGTCTCTTTTGCCAGGACCACGATATCATCCGCGTATGCTAGCATATGTACCTTTCTACCTCCCTACACCACCCCTCCCATCAGCCTCTTCCTCAATCTATCTCCAAATTCGCCGTATACAATGCAAACAGACTTGGGCTGAGCGGACATCCCTGCCTCAGTACCTTCGTTGTCCAGAACACGTCGCTCAATTTATCCCCTAATTTTATCTTAGCCTTAGTCTCCATGTATATTTCAATATATTCCATGATGTTATTTTAAACCCAAATATGTTTAGTTTTAGGTCTAGTGTTACCTTTAGACTAGGTATTAGCATTGTATATGGGTATAGGTGTAGAATAGGTATAGCGTTATTAACAAACTAGAACGTAAAGAGTAATCTTCTTCCCTATGTATGCAATCTCTATCTTATGTTTGCAATGCACAAACTTTCTTTAATCTTTTATTCAATTACTTATAGTATCATTACCAATACCAAGTTCAGCAAAAACTTTTTCTTCCCTTTGCTGACTTTTCTTCAATGTGATGTCTCTTTCTCTTTTTTAATGTTTGATCACCATCTTTCTTGTGTTTCCACTAATAACTCATAAAATAAAAAAAAATGTACAATTCAAAAATTAAATACACTCTCTTTATTACGATACAAGAGTACCATTAATTCTCCGAATGAGAAATGTCAACTTTACATAAAGTAAAGAGTAAGTCGGTTTGACTGTGAGGTTTGTTCTTGTTTCAAAAGCCACCACGATATCGTGGGCGTAGGTCTTTCCGACGCTGTTAATATCTCGATTCTTGTGTCAATTTTAGATTTATATCGATTATTGTTGCGTGTATTAAGATTGATCAATGTTTATCTGTGGTTCTGTCGCATTGAACCAGGAATCGAACGTTGCCAATAATAAAGCTATGACATTTCATTTATAAATGTCAATTGGAGTTGGAATAAATCTCGGGTAGATCTAACATTTTAAGATTTAAAAACAAGAACAAAGTGTAATGATAATTTAAAGAATGTTGTAAGAAATCGGGAAAATGACCGCGCGGATTTACGGGTATTAATTGCGATTTATTTGACTACCACATAAGAAGAATGTCTTTGTTCTTGCCATAATTCATCGTGCATTAAATTTTTGGCAAACCAAACGGTCTCTCGGTAAATCAGGTATTTATAACGATACAACAATCAAGGAGGGCTTGAAAATGTATTAAAACGAAGAAATCGACCGGTTTAAAGTGTTGTTCAGTGAATGGGCTTAATACATTTACCGTGTACCAAGTGACACTCAACAGGTCTTTTTCTTTCGACTTATTTTTTTTGAATCCACATTTTGCCAAGAAGAAAAATCCTTTCTTTCGTTGTGTCCTCACACAAAGGAAACCTTCCCGGTAACTGGAGGAAAATCTTGTTAGTTGGTAGTCTATTTTAAATCTATTGATCTATTTTTATGGGTAACCTACATAACATTAACTCAGCGATTTCATAAGACTTAAAAAAAATTATTATTCATGGATTTAGTTCATGTTACTATTAAAATCTAATTGAAATGTTTATTTGTACACACCTTATACCTCGAAGAATATCTCTCTCTTTCTTTAATTCCACGGTGCACTGATTATTTAGGCTACAACACGTGGATTGGCTTTGAACTAAACAATTTGCACGCAATCGCAGCTTTTAAACGTATTTATCGATAGATAAGAGATGGATAAAAGGTTAAAAGTTGAATCTGGCAATAAAAAGGATTTATTCTTAAAATTTTAAACGAAATGTTAAATGCTTTTTTTTGCCATAAAATGTTGCAACGTGACATTTCACATAGCTCAATTTTTATTTCAGTCTTAATTAATTAATGTTGCGAAAAAAACACATGATTCGTTTCGCATCATCGATTTCCAGCTGGCGAAAAAGTGCCATCGTATGCAATCCAGGCTTATTAGAATATTGGGTCACCAGAATGGGACTTTGCATACACACACTCAACAACAACTAAAAGATTACTGTATTTCTTTTTTCTTTTTCGTAGTAGTAATGTAGTAGAAGTGGTTTTCAGGACTGTTTCGCAAGTTCCGATTAAGCAAGAAACAAACGTAGTTTCGTTGCAGATGGTGCTTTTAAAATATTCTCACACTGAGTATCTTTGTATACAACTTTTTGTGATGGTTTTTTTTTTGTATAAACATCTGTAAATTACACTCATTATTTTTTTTATTCTATTTTGTATTCGATTTTAAGTATAGAGTGTGAGTATAAAGTCCATTGCACCTTTCTCTTCTATCTCTTTCACTGGCGTGGAGCTCGTCTCTTTTCACCGTATTACACACACACCTTTACCTTCTTATAAAGCCCCCGGTGTGTAGTAATCACGATTTCACCTTGACAGTGACCCATTTTCCGGAAATAACCACCATTATGACGTTACTCATTACCGTGTTACATGAGCGTTACGTCGTCGACGACGACGACGTCGGTCGTCGTTAGAGAAAGTAGCTCTTTTCAAATGGAAACTATTCAGCTTCACTATTATTACAACTTTTTTTTTGTAGGCGTTTTCTAGGTCGATAAACCAAACCGAGTAATGTTCGAAATTTTATTTTCTTTTAGTTTTAACTCATTTTAAAATTAGCGTCTTTTCTCACGAGAAAATGTTAATTTTTTTCGTCTCATTATTAAAACGTGTTAACTGTAAAGATGTAATTATACATTTACAAAGAACACCGTACCGTGATATACAATAGAGAGACTGCTTTTGGTGAGTCACCGTCGATCGTTTAATCATCATCATCATCGACGAATCGTGACTGAAGTAACAACATTGCGCGAATCGAAAACGCTAAAGAAACTGACATGTATCAAGGCGAATAAACAATTTTTTTGTTTCGGCCATAATAAAATTGTTAATATTAAGAAGGGTACAAGTAAATGATCGGAAATATACAGGCATACATAATAACGTTACGCGAAATTAATGTATGCACATAAATTGTTTTAAGTTCACCTTATGCCAACGGAAAAAATCGAGACATTTGTGACTAACTGTTCCTTATAAAGTCAATCGAAAAAATTACTAATAACATAACGGGAGTATTCCTTTTTGTAAGATTTTTAAATTTAAAATCGAGTAACGTACAAAAACGAACGCTAAATTTTATAAAAATAAAACTACAAAAAAATACATTAACATAATTAATGTTATACGCAATCGTCTATGATAACACGTCGATTTTAATTTTTTTTGTAAGAAAATGCGACTTGAAACACGTAATACAAAATATACCGTTATTATTTAACCGCAAATGTCTAGTTTTCCATCTTAAATAACCCTTTCGAATTGAGTTCAACAAATATTTACATTAGCATATTATAACTTGCTAAAGATGAGTATATCAAATTAATTCAGTTTAATGTAAGCAAGTTTTAGAAATTTATCAGTAACGAGAATAGCGAGAATTTTTTAATCAATGTTAAGTCGATTTAAAAAAATTCCATGAAGAATAAGTCGACATAAATAAAATAAAATCATTTTGATCGTTATATTAAATATAAAATTTTGGTTTTACCGGTTTCGGTTGGTTTTTCTAATCATCTTCAGGGGCATGCTGCGTCTATATTATATATTTTTTAAACTTTTTTTAAAATTTAATTTTGAATAGTATTTAAAATCGAGAAAAACACAAAAATGGGTACTGCTACAACCTAATGTTTCTAGTTCTAAGTCTAGTGTTAGTTCTAGTTTTAATTCGATACAAGTATACAATAATCTAAAACCGATTAATAGCTAAAAGTAGATCTCATACTTACTCTAAAGCTAATGCTAGACCAAGAACTAGACATATTTGGGTTTAACAGCACATCTTTTAAGACGGAACCAAACCCAACCTAGTGTCACAATTAATACTAGACCTAGAAATAGAAGCATTACGGTGTAGCCGTCTTAAGAGACGTACGGCTAAACCGTAATGTTCCTATAGTTCTATGTATAGTCTTAGTTCCGAAGCTGGGTTGGTACGTACACTTTTAGTTCCAGAAGAATTTACAGCAATCTAGAGTAACAAAGAATTAAAACTAGAAAGTCTAGTGTTAGTTTTAGTTTTATATCATTAGATCTTACTCTACATTTTGAACTAGAGACATTTGGGTTTTGCTGTATATCTCTCAAGACGGCTAAACCCGAATGATCCTAGTTCTAGATCTGATGTTAATTGAAGTTTTACTTCGATTCAACCGAAATTGAAACATTGCAATGCAGAGTTGCATTTGAAGACATTTTTTAAACGAAGGTCTCTGCAGTGAATAGTTTCTGAAATAGAGTAATTTACAAACTGAATTGGCAACCCTGTGTTTTTTTCTGAAGTAAAACTAGAACTAAAACTCTAGTTTTAAACTCTAGTGTTAGTTCTAGTTTTTTATCATTAGATTTAACTCCAGAGTTGGAAGTAAAGACATTCGGGTTTTGCCCCCAAATTCAGAATCCCGAATAATTTTAGTTCTAAGTCTGCAAAGTTCTAGTTTTACTTCAATGCAACTACATGGGTTGGGTTGGGTTTAGTCCCAGAAGAATTTACACCAATCTAGAGTTATAAAGTATTGAAACATTAGATCTTATAAGACATTATAAGCCAATATCATAATTAGCGTCCAGGAAATCAGGAAACATACCACAATGTCATCTATGTCAAAAATTTGGTCATACCAGAAGTTATTGTTTCAAACAGCCGAAATGTGTTAAATGTGGCAAACATCATTTAACCAAATACTGCATCAAAGATAAAAAAGACTCACCAATATGCGCTAATTGCGACGGTAATCATTTGGCAATGCACCCTGGCGAAAACTACCTCTTATTGAAAACGTAATTACGAATCTTCAAGCAAACAACGATCACATCAACGCAAAAAGTTACTCACAAATTTTATAACAACAAAAGATACAACACCGAAACATAAATACTACTCCCACATCTAGTTTTAACCATAGTCCTAGTCCTAGGACGTCATCTCTCACATCCACAATTATAGATACCATAATCAAGTTTCTAAGAGATCTCTTCCAACCAGTAATTACACAAAAAAACAGTTCATGAACTAGAACGCGAATTGATTAAAGAATCAACGTACAGAAGTCATTTAATTTCTCTATCGTCATAACATCTAAATAGCATACATTACTGAAACGCATTTAAAGCAAGGTGAAAGATGTAACATACCAGGATACAATCTATAGAGAAAGGACCGAAATTCTACAACAGCTACCAGCGAAGCTGCAATTTTAGTAAAGATAGGAATACAGCATGAAGAACTAGAAATAAATACAAAAACCACTTTTTTTTACAAGCAACCCAAAAAATCGCTGCTACAAAACGACATGCATATTTAATTCTAATACATCAACTCTCATGATAGGAGACATAGGTTGTTAAAACAAAATATGGGGATGTCGTGCTAATAACCCAAATGGCATTAAATTGAAACATATTTTGACTATAAATATATTAGAAATAATACCACCTGAAGATTACACTCATTATCCATATCAACGAGATCGATTGCCAGACTTAATTGACTTTCTCATCCAAAAGAAGAAGAAACAACACGTACTCCACGAATTAAGCTAGAATAACGTACTAGTAATTATATCATACCAGAGAATTTTTCAAGAAGCTATGAACCACCACCAGCATTGATGACTAGCAAACTAAACTGGGAAATTTTCGAGAAATTCTGTATCATATGGTAAAAATGCCTAATAACGTCGATTGTAAAAAAGGAATTTCCGAACAATTTCCAATTACACAAATAATATATGAGATAGTATAAAACTATCGACAATTCCTTATAAAAAACGAAATTATAAATCTTTTCAAGTAGTTACACCAGCTCCAATAATAGAACTAATAGAACAAAAAGGCAGACTAAGACGAAAATGGCAAATAACGAAGAGTCGTGAAACCAAAAATATAATAAACAGTTTGATACATCGCATTAAAAAAGTACTCTACTATTTTGTTTTGAATGTTATCAATAACAAATAAGCCTACATGAAAAAAAGATGATTCTGGTAGAACTTTATTTAGATACTGAAAAAAGCAATCTATTTGGCGATTACTTGGAAACGGTTAATACAAAGATTAACAGATTACATGTATTGAGTTATATTGAAAATCAATAGTTGTTAATGAAATAGAACCAACATCACCCAACGAAATTAACGATCTTATTAAACAATTTCCTAAAAAGAAATGTACGAGGTATAATCTGATCACAAACGAAATCTTACTTTTTCAATGGTTTTCTGAGAATTGGGTATTTCCAAATAAATGGAAGCATGCCCAAATCGTAGTTTTTGGAAAAGTTTGGAAAAGTCATTCAAAATCGCCTGAAAACAGAATTATTGCCAGAGAAGACTATCCCGCCATATCAATTTGGATTTAAAGCTGAACACTGAACTAGTCATTAACTACAAAGAGTTATCGAAGCCATCGATTTTTGTATAATTGTTTTTCTGGGCTTAAAATACAAATTGTTACATCTAAATCCTATTTAAATCCTTACTTAAAGCACGAACGTTCCAAATTAAAATAAACAACGAGCTACCAACAATTAACACCATAAAAGCTGGAGTAACTCAAGATAGTGTATTAATCCACTGCTATTCACGATATTCCAACTGTCTCAGGAATGCTGTCAATGTTTGCAGATATCACCATAATTAGCCAGAATATCAATATCACGAACACAATTATTATCCGTGCCAGATGTTAAGGCCCCTCACTTTAAAAATCGATATAATCGAAATCGCTCTATGAAAAAAATTGCGGTAAAGTTTATTGTTACCAATGACCATTTCTGTGTATCATAGGTTAATTTGGAAATGTAAGGATCTGCGCATTGAAATCCCTTCGGTAGTTTTTGAAATAATCGCTTCTGTGACACCTAAATCGCAAGTTATAAAAAAATCGAAGCAAAACAAAAATTGGACAATATTTACACTGAAGAATACACACACGCTATTTATTAAACTACGCTTACTAAACCGCGATTTTCCACGAAACTGTATGGAATATCGTTAAAATAAAATATGCCCCACATTAAGAACTCATTGAGTTATTACCAATTCAAATTTGAAATGTATTCGTTAAATAGTTTTTGAGAAAAAAATCGAAAAGTAGACAAAGTTGTCGCTACTCTCAAAAATCGGGTACTTTTTTCAATTAACTCGCCATAGAAGAAAAACCGCGGATCCGAAAATTTCCAAATTAACTTATGATACATAGTAATGTTCATTGGTTACAATGATAAACTTTACCGTAATTTTTTTCATCGAGCGATTTCGATGATATCGGTTTCTAAAGTGAGGGGCCTTGACTTTTGGCACGGATAATAAGTCATTACAACACGATATAGGTACAGCGTGCAAATGGGTTAATAAATGGGGAGGTAGTAAACTCAATTAAAAATGTTCGCACTACGAAGATTTCAAGAACTTCCAGTGATATCAACAAACAATCAGCCGTAGAATAATGAAATGGAGCTGTTAAATATCTTGGAGCATATCTCGATACCAGGCTGCACTGGGATTTTTATGTTTATTAAAAATTTAATGAAGCAAATGTGCGATTATACCAATATATCCGTTAATAAACCGAAAATCAGAATTAAAAATAGAATGCTTACTCTTGCTTTATAAATCGCTGCTAAGATCATGTATCTCAAAACTTAATCTCCGTAAATACAAACGTTTCAAAATAAAATTTTAAGAATAGCAACAAATGGTACATTAGAAACGACCAACTTCATAAGGAACTTAACATTCCAAAGATTACTGATTTTATCAAAAATCTTAGAAAAAATTCATCAAAAATTTAATAATCTGTGCAGGAAGAAACTACCTCAAAATTTAGTCACCAATAATATAAATAGTGAAAAAGAGAACTGATTTAATGAGAACAATTCAAAAATAAAACTTCAATATTATAAATATTGTGCATAATATATAAAAAATGTTGATCCATTCAAAGCTGAAATTAAAAAGAAATCATTAGATCTAACTCTAGAATTCTAGTCCTAAGTCGTGTTAGTTCTACTTATGCTTCAATTCAACTGAAATTGAAACACAAAAGACATTTTTTAAATGAAGGCTTCTGCAGTGAATAGTTTCTGAAATAGAGTATTTTGCAAACTGATTTAGCAACTCTACATATTTGAATTAAAGTAAAACTAGAACTAATACTAGACCTAGAAGTGGAAAGATTCGGGTATCAATCAAAACTTTCCACTCCTAGGTCTAGTGTTAGTTCTAGTTTTAGATCATTAAATCTAACTTTAGATCTAGAACTAAAAACATTTGAGTTTAGCTATATCTCAAGACGGCTAAACCCGAATGATTCTATTCAACTGAAATTGAAACACTGCAATTGAGTTGAGCTGGAACGAAGTACTTTATAAACTAATTTGACAACCCTGTATATATGAATCGAAGTAAAACTAGAACTAACACTAGACCTAGAAGTGGATAGATTAGGGTTTAGCCGTGCGTCTTCAGACGCACGGCTAAACCCGAATATTTCCATTTCTAGGTCTAGTGTTAGTTCTAGTTTTATATCATTCGATCTAACTCTGGATCTAGAAGCATTCGGATTTAGCCGTATATCTCTCAAGACGGCTAAACCCGAATAATTTTAATTCTAGATCTAGTTTCAGTTTTAGTTTTACTTCAATTCAAATATACAGGGTTAGGTTGGATTGGATTTGGAATTGGAGTTGGATTGGAAAGCCTCTACAATGAATGATTTCTGAAATAAATTAGTTTACAAAGTAATTGGGCACCCTGTATATTTGAATTGAAGTACAACTAGAATTAACACTAAACCTAGAACTAAATTTTTTCAAAATTTTGTATGAAAAGGGGCGCCAAATATCTTTGGACAGCATTTTCCGGCGCCTATGGCTTCACTTCTTTGGAACTGTAAATTGTGTTCATTCAATTTACATTTCCAAAGAATTGAGAACCTGTAAAGATAAGAAGTCAATTAATTGAAATACGTATTGATGCTAGAAGTGTTCATTAAGTGATGATTAACTACAAAAATCCCGGAAAGATCAAAAATAAGCTAGTTAACTTGTAAATTTATTGCAATTACAATTAATTTTGTTTATTATCTATATTAAATTAGTTTAAATAATTATTTGTTCGTTATTTATGATAGTCTTTTGAAGAATGTTAATACCGATTAATATTCTTTTTGCAATATTTCAAGAGATTTTATGTAACGTCAATTATCATAACTTTACCGCATCCTTTTTTGTCTGGCAATTTGTAATAATACTAATAATGCAGATGCAAGAGTAATGACGATGAAGCCCACACACGAACTGTACGAAGATTTTAAAAAATGAACGTAGGTTGGAGTCTGTGTTAATCAAGAAAAACGTTAACTCTTAAATCTTGCATTCTCCAATTTAATTCTAATCTAGACCTTTTCGATATCTCAAAGAATAACTTGTTAGGTTTTAAAATGCTCAACTAGGAACCAGCTGTTCTTTTTCCCATGGTATCGTCCATTCCAAAAACATTATAACCCGGTAACACCTGTGCCTACCGTTATTATAAGAAGTCGTAAAAGTAGAGAAGAAGAAGAAGAAGAAGAAGAAGTCGGGTTCTATAATTTAAACAAACTAAAAGTGACATAATGCGTGTGGGCAAGTACTATGTAGTGTGAATCGCGTTGTTAGTTTTCTGGTCTAGCGATTTATAGGCTATCGACTTTCTCTGACCTTGAATGCGGTTGCATAACGTGGTTCCCTCCCGTCGCGGTACAAAGACTCCGTCCCAATGAACGAGTTCTCTATAGAGATACAACGATCGGTTCGTTTCATTCTCTGCCATTGAACGACGCTAAAAATAGCGGAAACCGCGACAACGACAGAGTCGCAGTCGCGTCTGTTTTGGAACTTGGCCAGATCGAGGCATTACGACGTCTTCTCAAGGGCGCATTTTACAATATGCACCACAACCGAATGCGTGTGTATGTACGCCCCTCAAGTCTGTATTATTTATAACCTGAACCCAGCGCACATGTACATTTGGCCGGATAGCGTAAATAAAGCCTTGAATGTATTTTTGGATTTTAAGAATTGACGAATAATGCTTATATGGAAACAAAAAAGTTTGGGAGAATTTGTTTTGAGGGGAAAAATAAATCACACAGGTGAAATTCAATGTCGATTTCACTTTTGCCAGTTAAACACGTCGCGCCATGCCTTTATTTGGCTGATTATGTCACAAAGGTAAAGTTTACTGAAAGCACTCTTTCGTAACTACTTGTAAAAAAAGAATCTGATGGGGAAAGAGAATCGAAATATTGGAATGTAGAATAATAATTTTGTTTTATATTATATTAAATTTTTAATACCAATTTTCTTTTTTGTAGCTGTACGAGCAGATCGAATGAGGGGTGGTAGAAATAAATTCGGACCAATGTACAAAAGAGATCGGGCGAGAAAACTCCAAATAATGCGACAACGACAACTCGCCGCCCAAACACTTCGGAGTCAAATAGGCGATGGTGGCATGTATGGAACGCAACCGGGCACGTCGCCTTTCAATTTGCACAACATCAAACAAGAAATCCAAATACCCCAAGTCTCGTCATTAACATCTTCACCGGATTCGTCACCATCCCCGGTGGCGGTCGCTTTAGGTCAACTAAACCCCTCGGCCCTCGCCGGCCAACCCGGCCAAAGCCAACAACCAGTCCTTCAAATCGTCAATATCCAAGGAGGAGGCGGAGGTGGCGGCGTCAACCAACAACAACAGCAGCAACAGCTCGTTATGACGACGGCGGATACGAAAATTTGGGGCTCGGCGGCGAATTCAACGACGACGTCACCTCATTCGTTAAGTCCAAAATCGTTCCAATTCGAAGCGGTCGTCCAAGGAGCTGGCGGAGGAGGCGGAGGCGGCGGCGGCGGAGGTGGCGGATCTACCGTGAAAATGTCACCGTTGATAAGGGACTTTGTTCAAGCAATTGACGACCGTGAGTGGCAAAACAGTTTGTACCAGTTACTGCAAGAGCAGACGTACAATCAGTGCGAGGTGGACCTTTTCGAACTTATGTGTAAAGTGCTTGATCAGAACCTGTTTTCGCAAGTTGACTGGGCAAGAAATTCGGTGTTTTTTAAAGATCTCAAGGTAAGAATAAACGTATTTACTATTTTTTTGGTTTAGATAATTATAATTATAGATTTTAGTTTAGAATTGGATGATTGATTAACCGAAACCTTAAAATATAGTATTAATATTAACATTTTTTTGGTAGACGATTCATGTACTTTATTCATTTATAATGCATCATATAATTGTAGTTAGGATATAACTTTTGATTATGAAGTAAGCGTAAAATTACATTATTAATGTAATAAAAATTAGTTCAGGGTTTAGAAATTTATGTAGATTAATTATAGAAGAAAAAAATTAGTTCAAATTTAATTTATATAGGGTATATTTTTATAGGGATATCACTCAACAAACAATAACACAACATATATGCCATGCCAAACGCAGTACGAAGAAACATTTTACCCGCAACAAAATTAACTAAGGAGAAGATCAAATCGTTTTAATTACTGTGATTACTTAAAAACATTAAATAATAATATTGTATAGATTATAGGTGCTAAATAAATGAATAAAGTACAAGTGTAAATCAAAAAAAGACGTTTGCGTTATGTTTTTACAAGATACAATCTTTATGTTGAACGATAAAACAACTAAACAAAAGTTAGGGAGTGTCCTTTCGCTTTGTCGAAACGATCGCACCATTTTCAGACTGATAAAATGCGCGAACGTTATTGTTCGGAGTCGGGACAGAAGTATGTCGAGAACGGTGTGTGATAAACTGCCTGAACGTTGGTCGGTTTGTACTTTACTTCTCGGGAGCTCACGCCGATCTTGTTTGTACTTACCAACCTACCCACAAGAACTTGCAAAATCACGCTCGTTCTCCTCGCAACAGTCAACTAGACAAAACAATTACAACGTACGTTGTGCAATGAAGAAAAAAATTAAATAACAATACTTGTTACTAACGATTTGAAATAATTTTATCTTCAAAATAAAATAATTAGTTAAAAATAAAAATAAAATAAAGTTAATCGCTTCATCTTGCAAGATTTACCCTGTATTGTTTAGTGGTTAGACAAATTATGGTCAAGGTCCGTTTATATCTACCTACCGTACTTTGAACATGGTTAATTGTTAATAAACAACTTCGAAAAATGTGATGAGACCATCTAAGTGATTCGTATTAATTAAATGTACTTGTATTTAGGAACATATGAACATCAAATGTGTCTTCTGTAATGTGGTATAAAATGAATTTTTGTAACAAAATTTGAAAATCAATATGTTTTGAATGTTACACATATTTCCACATACACACGTTTGAGAAATCAGATTGATTTATATTTTTCAAAGAATGTTGCAAAACCTAAAATTTTGTGGTTTTCTTTTGTGGAACCAATTTTCTATGCTGACTTTTATTGCCACTAGTAAGGTAAATTGAACTTGTGACAAAAAGTACCGACAAAGGCAAATATTTGTGAGACACGAATACCTTCTTAAGCTGCAATTTATTATTATTGCTGCCGGGTTGAGGGAAACGGCCCCTCTCGTCACCGCGATTTGCAAGATCTATTAAATAATAATAATATTAACTTTATTTCTTTAATACAAACATTTACAAACACCAAATAAACTAAACTTAAAAATACAAAAGAAGAAAAACAAAGGATATATAGTTTGTAGATCTATTGTGATTTTAGCTCTCAAAAAATTTAAGTCAAATTTAGATCCTTATTAATAGAACCTTAAAAAATTTAAATCAAATTTGGAACCTTATTGCTCCAAGATCTTGTTTCTTTGTGATGGTGGATGTAAAAGAGATTTGCTGAGAATTTTGTGTCTTAGGCTTTCTTACCATTTCTTACTCATCGTTACAAAATCGATAAGTTTGATCTTCAACTTGTCTTATGTAGATGATACGATATTTGAGAGGAACATAGCCAGAATCAGGAAAGCTGAGAATTTCTTTTTGATGTCAACTCACTATAACGTCATATTGGTAATATTGCTCTTAGCGAGTTCTCTCACATTACTGATATATTCTCTAATCAGTGCAGAGTTAATCAGGAAACCTGAGAGCTTTTTTCCGATGTCAACACACTATAATATAATATTGCTCTTAACGAATTCTCTCATATTGCTGATACATTCTCTGATCAGTACAGACAATCAGGCAACCTGAGAGCTTCTTTCCGATGTCTACTCACTATAAAGTAATATTGCTCTTAGCGAGTTCTCTCATATTGCTGATACATTTTCTGATCAGTGCAGAGATATTCAGGAAACCTGAGAGCTTCTTTCCGATGTCAACTCACTGTAAAGTAATATTGTTCTTAACGAATTCGCTTAGATTATTGATATACTCTCTGATTAGTGCAGAGTCATGTGTAAAGGATTGGATTACCTTCAGGGCGACCAGACTATTTGTGAAAATGTTTATGGATGCTCTTTTTTATCTCATTTGTAAGTTCAAAGCGGTGCATAACTTCTTCTTAAGAAATAATTCCCAGCTGAGTGGCAATTTAATGAGTACCAAGCAAATGATTTCTTTTTTTAATTTAGGCTTATCCTTTATCCAGTTACTTTGTTCTAAATATGACCTTATACAGCTGGTATAGCAGTTTAATTTGAATCAAATGTTTAATTAGACTTGAATCTTTGAAGATTTCGAGATGTCTCTGAGATCACCCTGCATCAGTTTGACTGAAGAGAATGTTGAGTGATAAGTTAGCCCAAATAAAGCTTCAAGAGCAGCCGTCGAACAATATTTTATCGCACCTGCGCCATTAAGACATGCGGCTCGTTATATTTGCACCAGTTGTTATTGGGTTGTCTCATGATTTGTCTTTGGACATCAAACCAGAGGTATAGGTTACATAATTGGTCTGATTATTGCTACGTAAACCCAACGAGCTATTAATTTGGTATGTTGAAGAGGTAATATTGTAGAGGCGGTCAGGAAACTTTAAAGCGTCCTTAAGAGAGTTATCACGCTTTCCGCTTATGTGTTATTACTGTTGATTATCTGCTTTGTATGTCTTTTTTGTAGTATACAAACAAGTTAGGATCCAATAAAGACCCAACTTGTCAAAGTTTTCGTTACTTTCTTACTAAGCATGTCTGTCTTTTTATTGCCATCGATTTCAGTGTGACTTGAAACTAGAGATGTGCGCGTGAGTGATTTTTTATGCCCGCTCACGATCTATCTCACACGGGTCACGTACACCACTCACGTGAATATCATACATGAATCACGTGATTCACGTACGAAATTTTGTGTGTTTAAATTTATTTATCATGTTCTGAAATAAATGCGACTATTTGAATTGTATCACTTTAGTGATAAAGGCGCGATATATTCATAATTTGCAATAAAAACTATGAATATACAATTTTTGCGATTTTTAAAAATGATTTCGTTTATTTTTGAAATTAAAAAAATAATACATAAATTCTGTCTTAAGACACCTTTTTGATCAGAATAATTTCTGATATTTTTCCCATAATTTTCCATTATGATGTCATAATAAAAGGTTGGGTTGGGTTGATATTAGATATACCATTCCAACACAACCCACTCCAACCTTTAGGAGTGATAGAAGTGATACCAACCGAACCCATGGATTTCAATTTTTAAAGGGATATCTTGAATCTGGTATTTTTGATATCATCTTGATGAATAAAACCTGGCTTAAGCCTTCACGCCCGCTCACGATCTTTCCCACACTGGTCACGCACAACATTCACGTGAATATCATATATGAAATTTGATTATTAATTAGTAGGGTGTTCAGCTTTATTTATCATGTTCTGAAATAATTGCGACTATTTGAATTGTCACTTTGGTGATAAAGGCGCGATATATTCATAGTTTGCAATAAAGATTTTTTAGCGTCGAAGCAGGGTTATCAACTCTATCAGATCATTTTACAAAATCAGCAACAAAATTATCGTATTTGTATCAAAATTACGTTACATTCATTTGAAAATTTGACAAAGATTTAATAAATTCATTACAAGAAACAAATTTGTTTGTTGCACAGACATTACTTAAAAATGATAGTATTTGTTGAGGATATAATTAACTAATGATTATATGACTTATCTTGTCAGAATTTACTTCAAAATTTGTGTAATTTCCAAAAATGTTCACACTTTGTTTACTTAATAATGTGCCATTTAATGTAAGAGTGATTAATTTATTTCGAGATTTGGAAAATTCATCAAAAATGTGCGCACGGTAACGCTTTTGAATCATATACCGTACAAAGAGCAAATTTATTATTGATTATGTGTTATTATAATATATACAGGAAGTTTCTAAATTGATGCGAAAGATTTTTCAGTGAAAATTAAGGGATGTCTTTAATATAATTTTTTGGTTCAAAACTTCTTCCCTTAATTTTTTTCTCATAATTTTCGCTGCAAAATCACTTCTTAAAATCTTCCGCATCAATTTAGAAACACCTGTATATATGACTATGTATTATTGATTTATAAATTAATTATTCTCAACCCAATCCCCATCCAACACAACCTTTTGGAATGATATTAGAAATGATACCAAGCTCTTCAATCTGTTTTTGTTTTTAAGTTGTAGTCAAAAACTTAAATTTTCGCGATTTTTAAAAATGATTTCGTTTATTTTTGAAATTAAAACAATAATACGTTAATCCCATTTTAAGACATCTTTTTGATAAGAATAATTAAGATATAAAGAAATGATAACAAGCCAACCCAAGCTCTTGAATCTGTTTTTGTTCTTATGTTGTAGTCAAAAACTTAAATTTTCGGGATTTTTAAAAATGATTTCGATTATTTTTGAAATTAAAAAAATAATACGTTAATCCCATTTAAAAACACCTTTTTGATAAGAATAATTAAGATATAAAGAAATGATACCAACCCAACCCACGCTCTTCAATCTGTTTTTGTTTTTAAGTTTTAGTCAAAAACTTAATTTTTCGCGATTTTTTGAAATGATTTCGTTTATTTTTGAAATTAAAATAATAATATGTTAATCCCATTTTAAGACACCTTTTTGATAGAAATAATTAAGATATAAAAAAATGATACCAACCTAATCCAAGCTCTTTAATCTGTTTTTGCTTTAAGTTGTAGTCAAAAACTTAAATAATAATTATAATAATATTATTTAATAAATATAATAATTATAATAAATATATAAACTCAAATAATTAATAATTAATACGTTAATCCCAACTTAAGACACCTTTTCGATAAGAATAATTTCTGATATTGTTCCCATGAGTTGGGTTGGTGTCTTTTATAATATCATAATCAAAAGTTGGGTTGGGTTGGATAGAAGGATTGATAGAGGTGATACCAACCCAACTCAGGGATTTCAATCTTTTTAATTTTTAAATTGAAGTCAAAAACTCAAAGTTTCGCGATTTCGTAAGATGTTCGTATTTCATTATTTTAGATTAGAAGATCATTCATTCAAGAGCAGTATATAATTCTAGAGCTTTTAATAATTCTATTGCAAAGCTTCCCGCCAACACCACAATAGCGGATACAGCTTGTTCAACTTGATCGTCTGCCATCCCATATCAGGATGGCACTGGATGGAACTGCAAAGTTAAATTTTTCAGACTGTTTCCACGACATATCAGTGGCTGACAATCAGCTACGTAAACAACCATCAATTTTTCAATTTGTCGGCCAACAAACTATTCGGACCGACAAATCGTCCGAATTTGTCGTTTAATGATATAAACTTGGCTACTTAGGAACTCTGTTTCAAGTTCTTTACTTCGGAATCATTATTTGTGCTGTTGGATTCCGGATTGTCTGGACTTTGGATGGTCGTATTTATATTGCCTTACCCAAGAGGAAGAAGAAGGTAATACAGAAAGAATCGGACCTTCGAGATTACCAGGACACCCAGGCTGCTCGCAAGATTACCACACGGAGTCAGGTTGCAAAGTCTGTCAAATCAATCCACCGATGTATCTTCATGGGAACAGTAGGATAATAATTATTTATCTAACTGTTTTGTTTTGTTACCACTTATTTAAACAACCCTTTACACTTCTTCTGATTTTCTATCTGTTTTTTCATGGGTACTAGTTATTTTTCCTCTTCTTCTATTTCATCTACTTCTTCATTTACAAGCTCGTTGTTGGATTTACCTCGGTTAACTCACTCAAACTCCAGCTGGAGTACTGAGGCCGATGAATCGTATAAATTAATTGAGCATTCCCCCATCTAACCTGCTCAAATCTTACGAAAAAGATCACTTTGTGTCATGTCAATGTCCAAAGTCTAACTACCCACTTCAATAACTTTTTGATCATAATTTGAATCTGGTATTTTTGACATTGAGCCAGGTGAGTGAAACCTGGCTCAAACCTTCCCTATATTCTCTTATGTTTGTTCTTCCGGGCTATCGTCAGCTGAGGAATGAATGATGATGAATGATGGAATGATCGTGAGAATTCCTTTTCATTGAGATTAAGTGTATTAATGCTAAACTAGTATTGGGTGTTTTTTTATTGTCCTCGAGCAATTTGAGAATCTCCTTAAAACACACAGTATGTGCTATAACGCCATAGTATTAATGGGCGATTTCAATAGGTGTATACTTCTTCTCCAAATTCTCAAAAAAACTTCCTCAAAAATCTTCGATTTGTCTACCTCTCTGCTTGACTTAATCATCTCCTCTTGCACCGATAAGATTCTTGTTCACAGTCAGTTACATTTTCTGCAATTTTCCAACCACAATCTTATTTATTCCGCTATCCAAGTCTGAAATGTAGTTTGTCCTCATCTAACCGAGATTTCAAACATGTTAACCACCAAGAACTCAACTCTGGTAAACTAGAGTGAAACATTTTCCCGCCTCCTGATAAACCAATGATATAAGACCCAATCCAACCCAACCCTGCATTTCAGTGTTTCAATTTCAGTTGAATTGAAGTAAAACTAGAACTAGAACCAGATCTAGAAGTAGAAACATTCGGGTTTAGCCGTTTTGAGAGATGTACGGCTAAACCCGAATGTTTCTAGTTCTAAATCTAGAGTTAGATCTAATGATGTAAAACTAGAACTAACACTAGATCTAGAAACAAAACTCAACCCAATTGCAGTGTTTCAATTTCAGTTGAATTTAAGTAAAACTAGAACTAACACCAGATCTAGAACTAGAATCATTCGTGTTTACCCGTCTTGAGAGATGTACGACTAAACCCGAATGTTTCTAGATCTAGAGTTAGATCTAATGATATAAAACTAGAACTAACACTAGACCTAGAAGTGGAAAGATATGTGTCTGAAGACGCACGGCTAAACCCAAAAGTTTCCACTTCTAGGTCTAGTGTTAGTTCTAGTTTTTCTTTTAATTCAACTACAAAGGGTTGCCAAATTAGTTTGTAAAGTATTCCATTTAGGATTGGGTAGGATATAGGATATATATATATATCCATATAGAATTGGGTTGGGTTGGCCTTCACATTGAATAGTTTCTGTATTCAATGTGAAGGCCAACCCAACCCAATCCTATATATTTTAACCAGAGCCATCCTAAGATATTCGGCTATAGATTATTGCATATCTCCAGTTGAAACCCACCACAGCAATAAATTTAGTGACGCTTTTCAATACTGGTACCAACATCAACAGTTCATATTTCAATACATACATACGAATTTTGAAAATTAAAATTTAATCAATGAGATATCCATAACTAAGATAGATTAATCATAATTCGAGTAAATCACTTTAATATTGCTGTTAACTACTTTGTATAACCTCGAAATCTTCATTGCCGAAATTATTTTCAAGATATTTATTTTTTCTATGAAATTCAGTGTTTCAACTTTTGAAACACTCTGTATAAATCGTAAACTCCTTTCGGTTTCTATATACTCAATGCAGTAATCGCATTGACTTTCCATTTTCGCGTCAGAATTCGCTGCAGGCGATTTCACAACATCTACAACTACTACAAGCACTTATACTTGACCCAATGACAATGGCCTACTTCAACGTTTACGGCCCGAGAATATTTATTTATTATCACATTTTTAACAAAACGAAAACGGAGAAAAAACAACACATCTAATAAAAATTAACAGTTAAACACTAAAAACCGTATAATTAGTCTTAATTATGATGTAAGTAGAAAAACTCGTTTCAACATTTGTGGGGAGGTGGGCGTCGAAATAAATTTGAAATTAAAGTGTGATTGATAGATAATATTTTCGTTTAGCGTTTTACTCGTAAAGTTTTTAATTGATTTATTGATGTTTCGTTTCGGTTTCGATGGAAATTTTATTGCTGCTAGTCTCGGTTAAGGTGCAGACAAATAAAAAGAAACAAGTACAAGTATGGCTACGGTTGCTGCTGTCGTTGTGGATGGTTCGGCTTCGATTGCTATCTAGGTCGACGAAGTTGTGGTTGTGGTGGTGTTGTATTAACGTTTATTGACAGTTTGTATACATGAAGACAGATTTTTTCTTAACTTGTACAATAAACAACTACATAAGTATTGTTTTAGCCTTTTTAATATTTTTTTTATGGGTCTTTTTACACCATCTTTGTGATTTACCAACACAAGTACTTAAGATTTGTATTAGTATAAGAAGATAATCCAGTTATGATTCTTTTAATTATAATTCTCGTCGAACAAGTTTGAATGGAAATATAGAATACAAGACGGTTTCACCTTTAAGCACTTACGTTAAACCCACGCAAAGTGCTTAGTTACCCATAATGGAAATCCGTTCGGCCGTTACACTTTCGGTTTCAAAACTGTGCTGGCGCTATACATATAAACGAGTTCGCAGAAAACGAGGAGAGCGTTTTGTATGTCGCGACCGCTTCGTTCACAATTCAATTCCAGTTTCCTATTACGTTTCTATACACAACCACCACTTTCAGAACAAACCTCTCGAATCGCATGCTATACAAAACAGCTATATCACGAAACCGAGTGATAATCCGCGTTAATTTTAAATGCAAAACTGAATTAAACACCTTAAAAATATTAAATACGAACGTGTCGATTATTATTTCTTACCGTTTACGTATGAATAATTTATGCCATTCATATCATTAACATTTTAATGGTTGTCGATTTCAGGTTCACTGTAATCGAGTTATCTCCCTCTCTTTCTCTCCGTTATTAAATCAGCAAGAAAACGCAATGTTGGTTAGATATACACGTTTTAATACCGATTGCGTAAGAAATATTTCACCTATAGAAGACAAAACTCGTGGTGAACTCAACTCAACCACCAGGATAATATCTCGTCTCGTTTATGTCTTATAGCGAAAATACCAATCCATCGAGGAAATATTTTCAACTATTAAATTCCGAGACGAACATATTTTTCATTTTTTTGAAATAGCCACACCCGACATCGTTGTATGTTATAGAAGTTATTCAAATGTAAAATATCACGTGATCAAATCGTTTTAAGTAAATTTATGGGCGTTTTTTTGCAGCGCGACTCATTCTCATTACATGTGTGGTCTTTACAGTCATTACGTTCGTTATTTATTTATTTTTTTTTATTTCATTGTAAAGTTTTTTTACTAGAGTCTTTTAGATTTAAGGTGTGCCGTTTAAAATTATTACTGCCACATTTCTGAAACTCCAAAGTTCAACTTTCACCTTAATACCTAAAGATCTTTGAGGTTCATAAGTCGTTCTGAAAGTTTAAATGCAAGAATCTGCCTTTGGGCTTACTATAAAATCATTTGGAAATAGAGGCCGTTTTTAACGTAACACGGCTTCGATTTGAGATAGCTTTATGTAAAAGATGATAATCCGAATTAATTGGGACTGAAAGTAGTTCTGATTATCAAATATTGTTGCTAAATAATAAGCATTGTTGCTACATATAATATAAGTTGGCATATTATTGCTAAATATAATATAAGTTGACAATACAAATATTTGAAAACAAGAAATAAAACATCAACATAGTAGAATTTAAAAGCAATATATTTCTGTAAACACAAAATTATAATTCTTAATTAAAGATACTTACATATGTGCATATTATTAGGGATTAGCCGTGCATCTCTTAAGACAGTTAAATCCTAATGTTTCTAGTTCCAGTATTAGTTATACTTTTAGTTCTAGAAGAATTTAAAAGTAGAGCTTAATAAAAATTAAAACTAGAACTAACACTAGACCTAGAACTAGAAAGTTTCGGTTTAGCCGTGCGTCTTCAGACGCACGGCTAAACCTAAATCTTTCTAGTTCTAGGTCTAGTGTTAGTTCTAGTTTTAGTTCAATACAAATATACAATAATCTAAAACCGAATAACAGCTAAAATCAACATTAAAAACTAACAGTAGACCTAGAACTAGAAGCATTTGGGTTTAACTGTACGTTTCTTAAGATGAAACCGAACTCAATCCAACCTAGTTTCAGAACTAATACTAGACTTTAAACATCAGGGTTAGTCGTCTTAAGAGACGTACGGCTGAACCTAAATGTTTCTAATTCCAGGTCTAATGTTAGTTCTGAAGTTGGGTTGTAGACTGAGTTTTAGATATGCTTTTAGTCCTTGAATAATTTAAAATAATCTGGAGTAAAACAATATTAAAACTAGAACTAACACTAGACCTAGAACTAGAATGTTTTGGTTTAGCCGTGCGTCTGAAGACGTTCTGAGTTCTAGTTTTAGTTCGATACAAGTATACAATAATCTAAAACCCAATAAAAGCTAAATTAGAGCTAATACCATCACTGAAGCTAACACTAAACCTAAAACTAGAAACATTTGGGTTTAGCCTAGGATTTGCAATACCGGACCAAAATCTTAATACCGATATTCGGTATTCAAAACTTTTAAAACCGAGATATCAATTTTAATACCGATCTTAACTGAACAATTTCTGGTTATAAATTATGTATTCTTACACTAATATAAAGAATCTTTATTCAACATTTCTTGTTCCTTCACGATCTATATTGATACATTACGGGTTTCCAAATTCTAGCTAAAATATAAATATATTTAAGCGATATCGTGTTATGGATTACGTATTTTTAAACCATTATAAGCAAATTAAGTTCAACATTTCTTGCTGTAACACCTTTTTGAGTTATGATCAAACTCTAGTAACGAATACCATTAATTTTGATATGTTCTGGATTTCCAGATTCTAGCTAGAACACCATAATAAGTGAACAATATCTAGTTATGGATTATGTACTCGTACATCAATATATAAAATTTATGTTCAACATTTCTTGTTCCATTACCGATATTTCTTGAATTGTGGTCAACTTTAGTAATGAACACGATGTACATTGATACATTATGGATTTGCATTAAGATTTTCATTATGGATTTCCAAATTCTATCTAGAATATAATTATATTTAAGCCAGATTGTGTTATGGACTGCACATTCTTAAGCCATTATAAACAATATATGTTCAACATTTCTTGCTGCATCACCTTTTTGAGTTATGATCAAACTTAGTAACGAATACCATTAATTTTAATATGTTCTAGATTTCCAGATTCTAGCTAGAACACCATCATAAGTGAACAATATTTAGTTATGGATTATATATTCATACATCAATATAAACAATTTATGTTCAACATTTCTTGTTCCATCACCGATATTTTTTGAATTGTGGTCAACTTTAATAATGAACACGATGTACATTGATACACTATGGATTTCCAAATTCTAGCTAGAATATAATCATATTTAAACCATATTGTGTTATGGACTGCGCATTCTTAAGCCATTATAAACAATATATGTTCAACATTTCTTATTGCAACACCTTTTTGAGTTATGATCAAACTTTAGTAACGAATACCATTAATTTTGATATGTTCTGGATTTCCAGATTCTAGCTAGAACACCATAATAAGTGAACAATATCTAGTTATGGATTATGTACTCGTACATCAATATATAAAATTTATGTTCAACATTTCTTGTTCCATCACCGATATTTCTTGAATTGTGGTCAACTTTAGTAATGAACACGATGTACATTGATACATTATGCATTTGCATTAAGATTTTCATTATGGATTTCCAAATTCTAGCTAGAATATAATCATATTTAAGCCATATTGTGTTATCGACTGCGCATTCTTAAGCCATTATAAACAATATATGTTCAACATTTCTTGCTGCATCACCTTTTTGAGTTATGATCAAACTTAGTAACGAATACCATTAATTTTAATATGTTCTAGATTTCCAGATTCTAGCTAGAACACCATCATAAGTGAACAATATTTAGTTATGGATTATGTATTCATACATCAATATAAACAATTTATGTTCAACATTTCTTGTTCCATCACCGATATTTTTTGAATTGTGGTCAACTTTAATAATGAACACGATGTACATTGATACACTATGGATTTCCAAATTCTAGCTAGAATATAATCATATTTAAGCCATATTGTGTTATGGACTGCGCATTCTTAAGCCATTATAAACAATATATGTTCAACATTTCGTGTTGCATCACCTTTTTGAGTTATGATCAAACATTAGTAACGAATACCATTAATTTTGATATGTTTTGGATTTTCAGATTCTAGCTAGAACACCATAATTAGTGAACAATATCTAGTTATGGATTATGTACTCGTACATCAATATATAAAATTTATGTTCAACATTTCTTGTTCCATCACCGATATTTCTTGAATTGTGGTCAACTTTAGTAATGAACGCGATGTACATTGATACATTATGGATTTGCATTAAGATTTTCATTATGGATTTCCAAATTCTAGCTAGAGTATAATCATATTTAAGCCAGATTGTGTTATGGACTGCGCATTCTTAAGCCATTATAAACAATATATGTTCAACATTTCATGCTGCATCACCTTTTTGAGTTATGATCAAACTTAGTAACGAATACCATTAATTTTAATATGTTCTGGATTTCCAGATTGTAGCTAGAACACCATCATAAGTGAACAATATTTAGTTATGGATTATGTATTCGTACATCAATATAAACAATTCATGTTCAACATTTCTTGTTCCATCACCGATATTTCTTGAATTGTGGTCAACTTTAGTAATGAACACGATGTACATTGATACATTATGCATTTGCATTAAGATTTTCATTATGGATTTCCAAATTCTAGCTAGAATATAATCATATTTAAGCCATATTGTGTTATCGACTGCGCATTCTTAAGCCATTATAAACAATATATGTTCAACATTTCTTGCTGCATCACCTTTTTGAGTTATGATCAAACTTAGTAACGAATACCGTTAATTTTAATATGTTCTAGATTTCCAGATTCTAGCTAGAACACCATCATAAGTGAACAATATTTAGTTATGGATTATATATTCATACATCAATATAAACAATTTATGTTCAACATCTCTTGTTCCATCACCGATATTTTTTGAGTTGTGGTCAACTTTAGTAATGAACACGATGTACATTGATACATTATGGATTTCCAAATTCTAGCTAGAATATAATCATATTTAAGCCATATTGTGTTATGGACAGCGCATTCTTAAGCCATTATAAACAATATATGTTCAAAATTTCTTGCTGCATCACCTATTTGAGTAATGATCAAATTTAGATCTAGCTAGAACACCATCATAAGTGAACAATATTTAGTTATGGATTATGTATTCGCACATCAATATAAACAATTTATGGTCAACATTTTTATGGAAAAAAAATGTTATTTTTTGAAGTAATGGTCAAGTTTAGTAACGAACACTGTCAATTTCATTATATTGTGGATTTTTAGATTTTGGCTAAAATAAAATTGTAAATGAACAATATCTGGTTTTGGATTATGTATTTTTATACCATTATAAACAATTTTTGTTCAATACGAATTGAACAAAACGAAATTATAAAATACGAATTGAACATTATCAATTTTGATATGTTGTGGATATTCATTCACATTCTGGTTAGAATATAATCATAATTAAGCAAATTTGGATGTGATTTTTACTTTTTTATAAACAATCTACATCAAATAATTGTTCCTTAGCTTTTAGTTGTTACGTTATGGTTAGTCATTATACTAGAAATCATCAATTTTGATGTGCTAAAGATTTATAGATTCTACCTAAAATATATGATATACGCAGAAATGTTCACTAATTACAATAATTTTTACCTCAATTTTTTTGTCGTGAGGTTATGAAGATATCGATCTCTAAAGTGAGGGGCCCTGACTTTTGGCACGGACTTTAGTATATGATGGCGCGCCTTTTATGGATCTACCCCAATCTTCTTACGCTGAATAAATCACGTTAAACATGTTTTTTATTTTACATTTTGTGATATCAATGTGATGCACCAAAATTGATTAAATGACTATTTTCTTGGTGATAATACCGAAAGTACCGGAAAAAATACCGGAAGTATTTTACCATCAATACCGGTTTTCTTATAATAAATTTTCTTATAATGAACTGCCGTTTCATGTCAGGACTCTGCCGGTAGACATACTTGAAAGAAAATTAAAAAAAAAATTTAATACAAAAAGTGATACCGACTTTGTATAACGTTTTTCCATGCTGTTTTTTTGCATTGTTGTATTATTCCGGTACAGCAATAATAATTATTGTATCATCTTGGCATGTGTAAATATTTTTTGGTATTTAGCACGAAATAGGATTATTAGTGGTTATTTTCAATACTGGACAAAAGTCTGTTAAGATGGAACCGAACTCAATCTAACTTCAAAACTAATAATAGACCTAGAAACATTAGGGTTTAGCCGCACGTCTCTAAAGACGGCTAAACCCTCATGTTTCTAGTACTAAATCAAGTGTTGGTTCTGAAACTGGGTTGTAGGCCTAGTATTTGTTATACTTTTAGTCCCAGAAGAATTTAAAACAATTTAGAGTAAAACAAAAATTAAAACTAGAAGTAACACTAGACCTAGAACTAGAAAGTCTAAAAACGCACGCCTAAACCTGAATCTTCCTAGTTCTAGGTCTAGTGTTAGTTCTAGTTTTTGTTCAATACATGTATACAATAATCTAAAACCGAATAACGGCTAAAAGTTGAGCTAATACCAACATTAAAGCTAATACTAGACCTAGAACTAAAAAAATTTGGATTTAGCCGCATATCTCATAGTAATCATCCTAACCGAAATGTTCCTAGTTCCAAGTTTAATGGAAGATTAATATATGGAAAAACTTAATTTTATAGATTTTATGGTTATATATCATAAATTGAACTTGAATAAATTTTTAATTTAGAAAAAAGTCCAACTTCTACATAAGAATGGGAAAAATTACTTAACATCTATAATAGTTGTTATAACATTCTTGATAGTTGTATGTGGTATTATAATCATATAGACAATTTGATAACAAAATATCTTATATTTTTTGCCAATTTAGATATTGTTTATAACATCAGATGTATGTAGACAAATTCAAAAGAATTTTTCTAGCATTTTCTGAAAATTTTTGACATTTAGACAATTTTACGAGAATTTTTCTAATGTCTCCTATCAATTTTAACATTTTCTGCCAATTCAGAGATTTTCTATGGTGTTAAATGAACGTTAAATTAGACAATATCAAGACAATTTTCCATCATTTTCTGTCAGTCTTGACAGTTGTATATGGTATTATAATCATGTAGATAAATTGAAAGCAAAGTTTCCTATATTTTCTGAAATTTATTTAAGAGACAGAGAAAGAGAAATTAAAAAATTTAAGAGAAATTATTTAGAGACAATTTCAAAAAAATGTTCCAACATTTTCTGTCAGTTTGACAGTTGTATATGGAACAATGTATTGTAGTCATGTAGATAATTTCAAAGTAATTGTCTTTATATTTTCTGCAAATAGCATTTTCTGAAAATTTTTGACATTTAGACAATTTTACGAGAATTTTTCTAATGTCTCCTATCAATTTTAACATTTTCTGCCAATTCAGAGATTTTCTATGGTGTTAAATGAACGTTAAATTAGACAATATCAAGACAATTTTCCATCATTTTCTGTCAGTCTTGACAGTTGTATATGGTATTATAATCATGTAGATAAATTGAAAGCAAAGTTTCCTATATTTTCTGAAAATTTAGACATTGTAACATCAAATTCATTAAACAACTTCAAAAGAATTTTTCTACCGTTTCCTGTCAATTTTTGACATTGTTGATGACCTTAGATGCATTTAGACAACTTTACGAGAATTTTTTTCACGTCTGCTGCCAATTCTGACATTTTCTATGATACCAAATGCATTTAGACAATTTCAAGAGAATTTTCCAACATTTTCCATCAATTTTGACAGTTGTATGTGGTATTATAATCATGTAGATCAGTTGAAAGCAAAATTTCTTATATTTTCTGTCAATTTTGACAATTTTAAAACGAAATATCTTACATTCTCTACAACATCAAATGCATATAAGCAAGTTCAATAGTTCTTTCTAATGTTTGCTGTCTGTTATTGATATTATTGATAAACTTCAGATGCATTTTAGACAACCTTACGAGAGTAATTCCAAGGTGTTCTCTCAATTTTGAAATTGATTGACATCAAAAGAATTTGAACAATTCAAAAACTTTTCCAACATTTTTTGTGAGTTTTGATGGTTGCACATTGTATATTATATAGTCATGTATGAAGAGTGTTCCAACGTCTGATCTTAATTTTGAAATAGTCCAGGACATCAAACTTATTTAGAGACAATTTCAAAAAAATGTTCCAACATTTTCTGTCAGTTTGACAGTTGTATATGGAACAATGTATTGTAGTCATGTAGATAATTTCAAAGTAATTGTCTTTATATTTTCTGCAAATTTAGAGAGATAGTTTGTTATATCAAATATATATAGACAACTTCAAAAGAACTTTTCTACCATTTCCTGTCAATTTTAACATTTAGACAACTTTAGGAGAATTTTCCCAATCACAATTTAGATATTTTCTATGATCTCAAATTCATTTAGACAATTTTAAAATTTGTGTTATTTAATGATTCAAGCATATCCAACGCATTATTTATGCTGGGATAAGTTTGTGATAAATTTTTTCTCTTTTTGTAACTCGATTCGGGGACATCCTGTATAAATACATAAATATGTGTACAGGGTGGTTCAAATTCGAAGTCCGAATAGGCAATCTCGAAAACCGTAAGAGTTAGATTAAAAGTAGCTTACATAGTTATCTCTTTAAAAAACAAACATCTAATGCTGAAGACCCCAAAGTGCTATCGTCTTTTGTTTTTCCGCTAAATGCCAAAAGTGAAAATATCGTAAAATCAGCAACTGCAATTATCTTGGTTATTATTATTGATAAAGTATTATAACCAAGACATTATATGGACACTTTTTTACAAAGAATTTGATAACGTAATTGAAAAATTTTTAGATTTTGAGATATAATGACAATTTTCGTTTTTTTTTTATTTTTAGCTCATTAAATTAGTTATTTTTTCATTTCAAAAATATAAGGTTCGACAGAAATATTCCTTATTGCTTCAGAATAAAGCTAAAAATAAGTTTTTTTATAAAATTTTCAAATACCGCAATTTAATAGAAAAAAATCTATAATTTTAAGGTGTTCAAATAATAAAATATAAAAAATTAAATTAAACAACACCGCCATCGCGTGTCGTCAAAAAAAAATTAATTTATAGATTCCTTAAATTATGACCTTGTTTAATTTTTGTTATCCCCAAATTAAAAATTAAAACGTTTTATTTCCCAAAAAATATTGAAATAGTGCTATTAAAAAAATGCTCAAATTGACTACTTCAAAATTATTACTTTTTATTGTTAAATTACAATTTTTTCGTTAATAAATTATTTACATTAAATAATACTAAATGGTGTTTGAAAATTTTATAAAAAAGCTTATTTTTAACATTATTCTGAAACAATAAGGAATATTAAAACAATAAGGAATGCCATCATATACATAATCCATTTAGCATTGGATTTTTCTTAAAAAAAGAGATCATGCCTATTCGGATTTCGAATTTGAACCATCCTGTACATACATTATGTTAACTAAATACACAGATTTAGTTAACAGAATGAAAATAACTGGAAATGTTCTTTTAAACTGCTATCGCAAACCTTTTTTTTTCGCTGGAAGATCCCAAATTCGTTTATAAAAATTTCATTCTCAAGGAGTAAGTCTTTTTGCCATTCTCTTAAACCTAACAATTACGACTTGCAATATTAACTCAATGAGATTAAATATAAAATAAAATAATTTTATTTTTGGTTTTTGCAATTTGCAGGAATAACGATAACTCTTTTTAAAAAACCATCTTATAAAACTTTTTCCATCTTCTGTTAATTAAACAGTTTTGCAAGTTACTGAATTCGAAATCAATTCTATACGATTATGACAGTATTTTGATACCACGACGTTATTAAAATAATTTTGTCCAAATCTAACTCATCCAGATTATACCACAGCAAAATCTTCTTCGTTAATCCTCTTAAGTCAGCTTTGAATCACAAACCATCTTTGAGTCATCCCATAGCGACTCTATAAACGCTTCAGATCGTGATATCACTGTCGTTAATTAAGACAGAACCACGTTGAAGATTGCGATCACTGGCGATACCCACAAACCGCATTCTTTTGATCTCTTCACGTCGTGCTAAAGAAAACTATCTGGGTTGTTGTCGAATCGGCCTTGATTGGATTATAAACATTATCCCATCTCGATATTATAATTGGCGGTTGGATGATTTCTCAAATATCTTTTTTTTTTTCGCAAATACCGGTAGTAGTAATATTAATTTTTTTAAAATCATTTATGATTTGTTTGTGATAAGATTTATCTTCCGTTTTAATTTAGTTTCTTTATAATTTTTGATTTTCCCGTAATTCTGGGATTATTCATGAATCACTCTTTGTTTGTGGTGGTTTATCTTTGTTTGTGGTGGTCAATATTTAAAATGTAGAAGTCTTCTTGTAATGTTTTTACAATCACTATTCTTGTTTATAGTAAAAATTCTTTAATTTAATTAATGAATATACTTTCAGTTTGAATTACGTAGGGAAGGTAATTTATAGACCGTAGAGGTCAGGTAAATTATTTAGGTAGGGGATTTCTTCGTGTTCAACAGGTGTACTTCCCTTCCCATGTTGGATATCAAGTCAGACGAAAACTAATTAACATTATAGACCTCCCACTTTTACCGTTCTTTTAGTCGGAATTACCTCAAATCGAAAATTTTTTAAATTTTTATAACCGTTATTTTTTGATCCGATTTCAGGTTGATGACCAAATGAAACTTCTGCAGCATTCGTGGTCGGATATGTTGGTGCTCGATCATATGCACCAACGTATGCACAACAACCTACCTGACGAAATGACACTCCATAACGGCCAGAAGTTTGATCTCCTAAGCCTGGGTTTGTTGGGGGTTCCAACGCTGGCCGAACATTTCAACGACATCACAAGTAAACTGCAAGAGCTCAAGTTCGATGTTAGCGACTACATTTGTATAAAGTTTATGCTCCTGTTAAATCCAGGTACGTATCTAAACTAATCTAGAGGATGATGAATAAGTGGATGGGATTTTGAGATAGGAGGCGAAAAATACGTAATTTATATTTACGAAAATTTTCTTTGGCAAATTAACTTATAGTATTTTTGTTTTGATTCTTTGGGTATTACAGATGTTCGAGGTATAACGAACAGAAAACACGTCCAAGAAGGTTACGAGCAAGTTCAAAGGGCTTTGTTAGAATATACTTTAAATGGTTACCCACAAATTCAGGTAAATTATTCCTCATTTTCCCATATCAATTTTTAATATTCTTTTCAAAATAGGATAAATTCAGTAAAATGGTACAATTGCTTCCGGAAATTCGTTCGTTGGCTACAAGAGGGGAAGAGCATCTTTACCACAAACATTGTAACGGCAGCGCGCCGACACAAACGCTTCTGATGGAAATGCTTCACGCAAAAAGGAAATAACGGCCCACGAATACGTTGATTTACCAACACCACAACCACCATCATCATCGTTACCATATCTGTGTGCAATACGACAGGCTTGTTAAGAAAAAGGAACACGTCGAACCGTTCGAAATGATGATACTACTACCACTAATGATTATTATTGTAAATAGAATGATGTATTTTTCTTCTTTTTGGAAATCTCTTATTAATTGTTGTTGACATTGATGCCTTCATGAAGTACAAAGAATGAGCCAGAGAGAGGGCGGTAAGCTGGTGCCACTATTTTTTTAAAAACCAACAAAGATAAATAAAAAACCGATAATGTATTTGTAGAGTAAAAAAGCAATGATAAAACGAAAAACTTTTTTTATGGTTTTATCACAAATTTAAACCAGACACCTAGTGAGCTGACGGAAAAAATAATTGTGTTAAAATTTTAATTGTTATTTAATTATACAGGGTCATTAAAAATTACAGACGGAAACATTATCACCATTTTTTAAATGTTGTTATTAATTCATTCATAAACAGTTTTTTTTCTTACAAACGAATATTTTAAATTGTATTCTCGATTTTAATTTAATAATATATAAATTTGTTTTGATTGATGATGAGATCAGAATTGCTGCTGCTTTCGAATTGATGCTGGAAGTCGATTCATGCACCTCTCAATGTTATTAAAAAAGGAACTCAAAGACAAATTGGTACGATTTGGATTTAAGTTGATTAATTGAAAAGAAATTAATACACTAATTGAGAAAAAAGTCGTAACTCGACCCAACCTAAAATTAAATTGGCGCGATTTGGGTTGAAATTGATTTAAATACTAATTGAAAAAATAATAAGTAACTTATAATGTTTTATAGCTCAACCCAAGATAACTTAAAGTCAAATTGGTGCGATTTGGGTTGAAATTGATTAATTGAAAAAAAAAATAATACATTAATTGAGAAAATAGTCGTAACTCGACCCAACCTAAAATTAAATTGGCGCGATTTGGGTTGAAATTGATTTAAATACTAATTGAGAAAATAATAAGTAAGTTATAATGTTTTATAGCCCAACCCAAGATAACTTAAAGTCAAATTGGTGCGATTTGGGTTGAAATTGATTAATTGAAAAAATAATAATACATTAATTGAGAAAAAAGTCGTAACTCGACCCAACCTAAAATTAAATTGGCGCGATTTGGGTTGAAATTGATTTAAATACTAATTGAGAAAATAATAAGTAACTTATAATGTTTTATAGCTCAACCCAAGATAACTTAAAGTCAAATTGGTGCGATTTGGGTTGAAATTGATTAATTGAAAAAAAAATAATACATTAATTGAGAAAATAGTCGTAACTCGACCCAACCTAAAATAAAATTGTTACAATTTGGGTTGAAATTGATTTGAATTGTAATATTTTATAGCTTAGTCTATTATTAAAAACAACCTAAAGGTAGATTGGTGGGATTATTGTTGAAATTGATAGAGGATATTAATTAAAAAAAGAAATTTGGAAGAAAAGAAATTAATCGTAATATTTTATAACACAACCCAACTTAATCCAAGGCGATCTTACTCAAATTAGTAGGATTTTGTTGAAATTGATCTTAAAAGTAACAATGAAAAAAATTATAGAAATTAAATTTAATATTTATTATTAAATTACAGTCCAACTCAACCCAATCCAACCTAAAGTCAAATTAATATGATTTGAGTTGAAATTGATGTAGAACACTGATTGAAAACAAATTTTAGAAAGAAAGGAATTATTAATAATTCACAGCCCAACCCAACATAATCTAAACTCAAATTGGTATGATTTGTGTTGACATTGATGTAGAACATTAATTGAAAAGAAATTGTGGAAGAAATGTTAGAAAAGTTATTCATAATATTTCATAGTCCAAACCCAATTTAAATTCAAATTGATACGATTTGGGTTGACATACAAAAAATACTAATTGAAAGAATTTGAGAAAAAAAGAAGTTATTTATAACATTTCACAGCTCAACCCAATGTAACAAAACCTAACCCAACGTATTTTGAACTCAAATTGGTACTGATGATTTGGGTTGAAATTGATATAGGATACTAATAGAAAAGAATATATATATAGCAGGAAAGAATAATCCAACACAATCAAAAGTCAAATTGGTACGATTTGGGTTGAAATTGATACAGGATACTAATTGCAAAAAATTATAGAAAAAGTTATTCATATTATCTCACAGCCCAACCCAACCCGACCCAAAAGTCAAATTGGCACGATTTGGATTGACTTTGACACAATATACTAATTGAAAAGAAATTTAGAAGAAAAGACGTTATTTATAATGTTTCACGGCTCAACCCAATGCAACCCAACCTAACCCTACGTATTCTGAACTCAAATTGGTACGATTTGGATTGAAATTGACATAGGATACTAATTGAAAAAATATATAGAAGAAGTTATTCATATTATCTCACAGCCCAATCCAACCCAACCCAAAAGTCAAATTGGCACGATTTGGATTGACTTTGACAGAATATACTAATTGAAAATAAATTTAGAAGAAAAGAAGTTATTTATAATGTTTCACGGCTCAACCCAATACAACCCAACCTACCCCTACGTATTCTGAACTCAAATTGGTACTGGTGATTTGAGTGGAAGTTGATATAGGATACGAATTGAAAAGAATATATATAGAAGGAAAGAATAACCTAACACAATCAAAAGTCAAATTGGTACGATTTGGGTTGATATTGACATAGGATACTAATTGAAAAAAAATTATAGAAGAAGTTATTCATATTATCTCACAGCCCAACCCAACCCAAAAGTCAAATTGACACGATTTGGATTGACTTTGACAGAATATACCAATTGGACAGAAGGAAAGAAGTTATTCGAAATATTTCATAGTCCAACCCAATCCAAAAATCAAATTGTATGATTTGGATTGACATTGACAGAAGATACTAATTGAAAAGAAATTTAGAAGACATAAATACACAATAAAATTTAGAAGCTCAACCCAACGCAATCTAAACCCTTTTTTTATTATTATAGAGGGGATTAGGAAATCTGCGTACAGACACCCGGCCTAAGATGTCAAGCGGCCGGATAGTGACGGGTTGGGATATGTACCCCGACCGTCTAAAACCCTTCCCCCTCTCTTCCTGGAACCGCTCGTCAGGGCATTTCATCAGGGAAATATTCCATTTACTTACTGCGTAACATTTGCTTCAATATCTCTCTCATGCTGTACTTTTTTCTTCATAATCGTTGTAATCATACCACTTACTGCAACCCATTTATCCTCATGTTCGAGCATTATATTGATCATATTGTCTTTTCTTAATTTTTGTCCACATGTCTCTTCACATTGGAGTCTTTCAAAACTAAAAGCTTCACAATGGAACAATGTATGTTCTGCTGTGTCCACGTTCTGACAAAACCAATATTCGTCCGTGTCACTCTTTTTTATATCGTGCAGATATTTCCTAAAAATCCCATGTCCAGTCAGCACTTGAGTCATGTAATAATCCGTTTCCCCCCAACTTCTCGTAATCCAGGGTTCTGTATCAGGAATTAAAGTTCTTCTCCATCCTTCGTACCTTCTCCATTTTGTCTGCCAGCTACTCACTAATCGTTCCCTACACTCATGTCTTGCCGCTTTTCCACTGACGTACAGTTCTGTCCTTTCTTGTATTTTTAAGTCCAAGGGTGGGAGTCCTGCGATCACCTGTATCGCCTCCGCGGATACCGTCCTATAAGCTGCAGAAATACCTATGGCTAATTTTCTGTTTATTCTAGTTAGTAGGTTCTGATATCGCTTGTGTTTTAGGCATCTTTGCCACGTTGGTGACGCATATAGGATTACTGATGTGACCGCTGTTGATAACAACCTTCTTTTCCTTGCTCTTGGTCCCCCTATGTTTGGCATCAGCCTCATGAGCAGGTTGCACATATACGTCGCTTTATTTACTGTTTCTACTACGTGTTTCGTCATAGTCATGTCTTTGTTCAGAAACACTCCTAAATATTTAACTTTGTCTGAACTTTCAATGTCTACTCCGTTTATTTGTAAGTGGAGGGTCTTTAGTTTCCTTCGGCCTTGTAGGAGAACCATTTCAGTTTTATGGGTCGCAGTCTTTAGTCCCATTTCATTTAGTTTGTCAATCACCTGCTGTACGGCGTAGGTTGCTTTATCCTCTAATTGTGTGGGGTCTTTGGCTTTTATTACAAGAGCAAGGTCGTCTGCGTATGCTATTAATTTGACTCCGGATTCAAAATTTGTTGTGTAGAATATGTTCCATAACATATAACGCAATCTAAACCCAACCCAACCCAACCCAACACTTTTTTTTGGGGTAGGGGAAAATCTATAATACAAACATCTGGCCTTAATTTTTTTAACGGTCGAATAGGGTGGGGTTGGAGTTCATCTTTGAATCTCCGACCCACTAAAAACCACTTTCTTCGTCTTCACTATATTCACTATAATCACCCCTCGGGTTTTCGTCGATTTCCTTGATGCTTCCTCCGGATTCCCCTATCTTTCTTCTTGTATCTTCTCCCCTCGGCTCTTCGCCACAACTCTCCTCCAGGATTCATCTTCTTCCTTCCACCATCCCATCGTACTCCACATTTCACCATACGCCAATAAACGAGAAAAATCTGCTACCAGACATCCGGATTATTATGGTGATGGACGACTGGAAAGTGTGGGGTTGGGTCAAAAAATACCCCGATTCATTAAAAAAACCTCTTTCCTCATATCTCTGAAACCGCCAGTATTCATTTCTTTAGGGTAGCTGACCTATTCTTTTCTTCTAACAGGTCTCTGACTTTTTCGGTTTAACATTAGTTTCCTCGACGACATGGAAATTATAGAAGAAACAGGGAAACTGCCTAAGCTGTTTGAAACACTTTTTACTGTTCATGTACTCAGGTTTGGGGAACTACCTAGGTCATAAAAATATTCGCAGTTATAATCCCTTAATTTATGAATCCAGGGTGACTCCTGCCCATCCGTTTCTCCATGTGGTTCCAAAAGAACCTACAAACAATAAATAAAGAACGGAGATACTTTTTGCAATAAAATTCATATATAACCTAAAATTCTTTCTCTTCGTAATTTTAATTCTTGAATTTGCTTCAGCTCCTGACTCTCTTTGTTCATCTCCTAGACCCTTTGGCTTGGAAAACCACAAGCAAAAGAACGAGATTACTTTTGCAAGAAATTTTATAAACAACATATCCGGCTAGGAGGGGCCGGACTCATCCAACCCAAACCTTATTTTCCTGTTTGCGCAGAGGAGGAGAAAATCTTTATCACTGAAACCCCGACCGGATATGGCACATTATCTAATCTTATCGGGAGTGTGGGCTCTCCTGGCACAGATAATATTGGTTAGGTCTACCGCACTAAAGCTCCCCTCTCTTCTTTTGCCTACACCTTCTATGAAAAATTCTAACTTACTTCTTCTTCCCTGTGCTTATCTTTTCCATTCTCCTTCTTCCCTTAGGTATCTCGGATTTGTATGGACCCGAAAAAGGAATCCGGATATTTTTAATCTCTTCTTCCTTTCCTGCTATAGAAGCCTGTATTTCCCCTTTCTTCTCTGTGAATTCTCAGTGGATTACGAAACCTTCGTAGGATGTTCTCAAACCAAAAATATATAATCAATTATTTTTTGAAGTATTCCTCTTTATCCTTCATTATATCAGTTAGGAGCTTAATTATCTCTTCTCCCTTTTCTCTTGTGTCCAGTAATATTTTGTGTATCACCTCAATGCTAATATCTTCTCCTACCCTAATCTCAGCCAGCTTCCGCATATCGTCCAAATGAGGACATTCAAGCACTGTGTGTTTTGGGGTATCTTTCACTTCGCATCCATACCAGCACAGATCTGATTCTTCTTTTTTGATCTTTTTAAGATATTGTCCAAAAGTGCCGTGACCAACAAAAACTTTTATCTGACACATTTTGACGTCTTTTATAAAGCAACTCGCCCAACCTGCATACCGACTCTATCTCCCTTACCAATGCTTGTAGACTTCTTCTCTATATTCTTGTATATTTTCTCTCTTAGTTTCCAGTTCCTCGCTCTCTCTATTTGTCTTTCAATGGACCTGAGCATGTTTCTATATTTGTTCATTTTTAGGACACTTTCCCATACATAATTCCTCAACTTTTGTCAACAGCTTACGTTTAGCTTAACTTAGTCCTTTACCACTTTAGGCATTTTGCCGGAGAGTCTATTATTCTTTGAGCTTTTTCTGCATTTCGGCTTAAATAAGTAGTCATACGCAGGTCTTTGACCATGTATGCTCCCAAATACTTCACTTAGACTTTCTACTTTAGATCACGGCATCGTCCACCCTTATTTCCAATTTTTACAGCTTCCATCTATCTTCCAATATAACTACTTCAGACTTTTTGGGTGCTAAAAGGAGGTCTATATCATTAAATTTCTTTTTCAAGATTCCTATGCAGTTTTCTTTACTTTTTCTGGGATTGGTTCAACCCGAATAATTGTGAAAGGGGTTAGCTCTTTTCACAACTATTGCCAGATCATCGACATATCCTACTATTCTTATCTCTTTTTTCGTCTTCGTTCTTGTTACTGTGTCATAGCACATGTTCCACAACGTACCTCCTATTGCTGTGGTACACCGCAAGTCATTTGTTTCTCTCGCCCATCAGGGAGAATCGCCCACAGCATCGAATTAAATGAAATTTTTTACATCCAATAGAATCATCACCCTGTATCCGCGGTGAGTTAGTGAAATCTTCTTAAATTCCTTAGCTTCTCTTATTATGGTCATTACGGCGTCTATTGTACTCCTTCCTTTTCTATACTCGTACTGTGCTTCAGATATTATTTTATTTTGCTCAATTTTGCTCACCCCAACCCAACCTTTTTTTTTGGCGCAGAGGAGAGGAAAATGCGTTGCGTACCCCGGGTTACTGTTGTCGCCTCAGATTTTCTAATTAGGTTGGAAATCTAAGTACTTCAAGGACTTATCCCCAAACTGCCCACTAAAAACCCCCCTCATTTTCTGCTCCGAAAACGTCCGTAGGATATTTCATCAGAGACTAAAAATACCAAATAATTTTTTCTCTTCCATACGTTTAATGGATATTTCTCCTCTTACTTCTATTTCCACCTCTCACATTCAGGTTGAAACCTCCTTCATTGTTCTCTCCACCTCTCCAGCCATCGCAGTGTGCCGATATTCCATCGTTAAACAGACTTAGGAATTTTATTTTACTTTTTGAAATATACTTAAACTCCTCTTCTTTTCTCTCCTCTTCACTTTTCTTCTTCACTTCTCCGTCCACCATATTGTATAGGCAATTCCTCATTAAACAGACATAGGACCCGTTACTTTTTTGAAATGTAATTATACTCAATACCTACTCTCCTCTTCACTTATTTTCTTCAATTGTTGTTCAGCTTGGGTTTTTGTTACCATTGTGGTTCTAAGGAAACTCATTAGTATCTTCGTCGTTCTTCCTCCAGTAGTAAGAATGTTTGCAACGTTACCCATATTAACGACTATTCCCATGTCCATCTTTGTCCGTTTCCTCTCTATCTCAAGAAAAAGGGACTCCAGTTTTTTTATTTCCTTCAAATAGCACCCGAAGGATCCGTTCCCCGTGATCGACTGGGTTACATAATAGTTCGTTGATGGTCTTTTGTCCATCCACACAAACACATCCTGACACAACTCCAAACACAACCTTTTTTTTGGCGCAGAGGAGGGGAAAATGCGTTACGCACTCCGACTTACTGTTGGCGCCTTCGATGAATCAAACTTGGAACTGAGTACTTCAGCCGGGAGTGTGGGACTATCTCTAGCCCCAAAGAGTACCCACTAAAAACCCCTCCTTTCTTCCTACTTTGGAACCGCCATATGGCATTTCTTCAGAGTAAATTAAATTTACCATTCATTTGGTTCCTCGCTCTTATCCATCTTCTCTTTACCATTATTTACCCTTCCTGATTCATTATGGAGGAAAAAGGAAACTTTATCTTTTTGAAATTATTATCGTCCATTACGTACCCACCTGGGAGGGGACAGAGCCCCTCCTACTTCCTCGCATAACCCAACCCAACTCAATCCAACCTAAAGTCAAATTGGCATGATTTGAGTTGAAATTGATTTAGGACACTGATTGAAAAGAAATTATACAAGAAATGAAGTTAATTATAATATTTCACAACCCAACCCAACCTAAAATCAAATTGGTGCGATTTGAGCATTTCTTCAGAGTAAATTAAATTTACCATTCATTTGGTTCCTCGCTCTTATCCATCTTCTCTTCACCACCCTTTACCCGTCCGGATTCATTATGGAGGAAAAATGAAATTTTAACTTTTTGAAATTATTATCGTCCATTACGTACTCGCCTGGGAGGGGACAGAGCCCCTCCTACTTCCTCGCCTAATTAACCCAATCCAACCTAAAGTCAAATTGGTATGATTTGAGTTTTTTAATTAATTGATTTAGGACACTTATTGAAAAGAAATTATATCAAAAATGAAGTTAATCATAATATTTCACAACCCAACCCAACCTAAAATCAAATTGGTGCGATTTGAGCATTTCTTCAGAGTAAATTAAATTTACCATTCATTTGGTTCCTCGCTCTTATCCATCTTCTCTTCACCACTCTTTACCCGTCCGGATTCATTATGGAGGAAAAATGAAACTTTAACTTTTTGAAATTATTATCGTCCATTACGTACCCGCCTGGGAGGGGACAAAGCCCCTCCTACTTCCTCGCCTAACCCAACCCAACCCAATCCTACCGAAAATCAAATTGGTATGATTTGAGCTGAAATTGATTTAGGACACTGATTGAAAAGAAATTATACAAGAAATGAAGTTAATTATAATATTTCACAACCCAACTCCATCTAAAATCAAATTGGTACGATTTGAGTTGACATTGATAGAAGATACTAATTGGAAAGAGATTTAGAAGAAGAAAAGCTATTTTTTAATATTTTACAGCTCAATCCAATGCAACCCAAC
Organism: Onthophagus sagittarius; assembly: GCA_036711965.1. NCBI lineage: Eukaryota > Metazoa > Arthropoda > Insecta > Coleoptera > Scarabaeidae > Onthophagus > Onthophagus sagittarius. The sequence goes on from JASERS010000003.1 coordinate 11,168,392, forward strand.
CTTACCCAACGCAACCTTTTTTTTGAGATCGGGGAAAATCTGCTAGACAGACATCCTCCCCATTAAAAACCCCTTTCCTCATCTTCACCAGAATACACCGGAATGGCGTTTCTTCGGATCATCTTTTTCTTCCAGTCTGGGTATCATCTCGAACCATTGAATTTTATTAGAGGCCCCCCGGTTGCTCTTCCTCGTCATCCGTCCTCTTTCTGCCTCCATTGTGTTCTTCACCTTGTCCCTAATGGTGTCTCCAGCAATTTAACAAAAAAATAAGAATCCAATTACTTTTTAACCTTATTTGATTAAATATTTAGTTTATAAATATTTATATTTTATTATTTATTAAAAATAAACCCCCCTGTTCCTTTTCTTGGTGTCTTCACTCCCTTCCCTGTCTCTGCTTCTCGTCATCTTCTTTATTCTTCATCACGGATCTCAAGAAATCGGTGACTGCTTGCCATTTTTCTTCTGATTCCACCATGATTCTTCTGATTCCATCATGATTCTTCTAATTCCACCATGATTCTTCTGATTCCAGCATGAACGCAACCTAACCTTACCAAACGCAACCCAACCTTACCCAACGCTATCCAAACTCAAATTAGTCTTGGTCTTTTGGGTTGAAATTGATAAAGGACACATAGTCCAACCGAATCTAACACAGTCTAAAGTCAAATTAATTAGACTTGGGTTGAAATTGATGTAGATAGGGCACTAATTGAAAAGAAATTATAGAAGAAAACAAATTATTCATATTTAACAGCACAATCCAATATAAGCTAAAATCATATTGGTACAATTTGGGTTAATATTGATATTTGACTAAATCAAAGTATTAGAGTGTGTTAAGATTTTACCTGATACTCCAAAATCCGGTAGATTGGGTGAATGAGGAATCAAAGTGGATGTGGAATTGAACATTTTTTTCTTTAATTTGCACCAAAAATGGTCGGGGAATCTTCATATCTCGGCTATCAAACTTTATTTTATCGAGCATCCAAGGATTATATTATTTATAATCCCAAATTATCATGCTTCAAAATTCCTTATTATTTGGCGGATATAAAGTTGGGATACAAAAAAGTTTCCTCCTATCATTTTACAATGATCAATTCGTTATTTTTTTAATATTTACCCCAAACAGAAAGCACAACATAACGTTAAGCAATAATAATAGAAATTTACCAGACAAAAAGAAATTCGGAGATCCGCCTAAACGGTTAAATCGCATTAATTTGTAAAACTTGAATAGAAATTTACCAAGAAATTGATGTTTCACAATTTTTTATTTTAATTCTAATCGGAAAACATCCCAAAAGGGACGTTATATTTAGCTTAATATAATAATAAAATGGTATCTGTTATCGAATCAAAGATATATTAAGAAATGTTATCAGCGATAATTCGCCGGATTTGATTTAATTATAGCCGATTTGGATTTGGGTTCATTAATCTTATAGCAATTTTAATCAAAATTGAAGATGAAGATGAATCATATTCATAATTAAGATGCTATTAATTTAGAAGAATTAAAAATCCTAATAATTCCTATTCGAATTTTTGTTAAAATGGAAGAGTTATTTTAATAAAAGCGGGGTATGAAGTATAAAGAGTTTATAAAGACAAAATTAACAAATAATTGTTATTATTTTGAAGATGTTATTGTATGATATATTATTGTAAAGTTATTAAAAAGACGTTATATGAGGTTACAATGTATTATATTATGATTTGTAAGATACTAAGACTCATGATGTTATATTTATTTTCATTTTAAATCAAATCAATTAAAATTGATCCAACATCACATAAAAAAAAATTGATAAAAAAATAAAATCACAAAATTATAATGTTTGAATTTGTAATAAAAAAAATGTCCCCTGTATAATAATTTTTTGTTGGTTAAACTGAAATCAATTCCTCTTCTTATGTGACAAACGTGTTAAGATCTTTCAATTTATGTTGAGTTACCAACCTTTTCTTCTTCAGCACCAATTTAAAAAGTGATCAAAAAAAACCAAGCCTAACATATCAACATAACAAAAAAGATTTTTACTTAAAAAGATTTTATTTTATTAGAGCAAATTAATTTTTTTAAATAGCATTTTTAATCTAGTCATTATTTTTTCTTTTATTTCCACTTTTGGCACATGATAAGAAAAGCGAATAGAACTAAGATTACAAAAAAAAAAACGAAAATGTACTAGTAATTTAAAGGAAATGTTTTTTATACAAGGCACAAATAGGCTTTCCGTCCGCAATCGTAGATGATATAAAGAAATATTAAAATAAAGCGACGATAAGTGTGTATGTTATAACAGAAATTTAAGCTTAGCGTACGCGCTGGGCCACAGAACCGTGCTCCTCTCGTCTTGCTTTATATTAAGAATATCAATTCATTCATTTTTTTTGTTGTTTTATTTTTAATGTTTTGTTCAATTTTATCGAAACTTTCCGACATTCCAGATGCGCTCTGGACGGTGGGATTCAAAGGGCATCCTAAAACTGTAGCGTGTAATGTTTCTTCCTTTAATCTTCAGAGTGTCGTCGATTGAATGCGTGTCTAGTTGAATTATTTTTTTTTAATTGAGTATGAATGGGAAATTTTGTTATAAACCTAAAAATGGAGATTGTAATTGTAAAAAGAATTGCACCAATCGAAGTTAAAAAAGTTTGTTTTTATAAAGCATCAACCATTGACCTTAGTACGGTGATTTTTTTTAACCGCGGGCTCCTTTTTAGCTTAACTACGGTGATGGACTAACTAACTAAAAAAAATTGAAACCTTGTAATATTGCTGTAATTAAAATATATAGTATGTATACACTTTTATTAATTAATATTATTGATTATTATTGTCTTTACCTTATTATTAATTATTTGTTAAGTATCTAAGTGTTTAATTTTATTTTACTATTATATGTTTATATTTAGTTAATAATAATAATAAAAAAACACACACATAAATATATATTATATATATACGAATGTTGAAGAGTTTTTTACAAACAATGAGCAAGGTACTGTGGTCTAAACTTTGTGTTGTTATAAATCATATTAAATGGTATAAATCTATAACGATTGTTAATTGTGTTGTGCAGGCTACCTCTAAATACATATATATTGATTGATAAACTGAAAAATAATGATAAAAATACGACGAAGTCTCGCTGGTTTTCGAGACCCCAAGATTATATTTATCTATATGTAGGAGAGAGACAGTGTTTTTCAACCCTATTCCCTCGTTGTACATAATATCCAAATGTATTAATTAAAAATGAAAAACTAAAAACGAAATTCACCTCACCCGAATATTCTTAAAGAAAACACTGATGTGTGACGACGTTTTAACAATGATATAAAAAACGACGATTTTTAGAGAAACAAAGAATTAAAAGAGATATGAGAAAAAAGGAAGAGATGATGTATTTTTATATTAGTTTATTTTTTTATCGCTTGTTGATGATGATTACAGATAAATTTACTTAACTAAAGATTATTAAAAATATATATATTTACATTATATATATATAAATGATCCATTGTTGTCTCTCATAATTGTTGTGGCTGGGAAACACTGTGTAGAAGATGAAGTATCTTGCCGTGTGAAGCATATATGGGCCCAGAGCTTACATCAAATATATATTTATATATATACAAAATACGTACATTTATTATTTAATTAAGCAGTGTGATCGAAAGGTTGTACATATTAATTTATGTGGATATAAATTGACTTTGTTTGTAGAAATAAATTCACCGTCAACTAAATTCAATGCATTTTATTTTATTTAATTCCTTAAATTCAAACGTTGGATATATTGAACAAATTTTAATTATAAATGTTAGCGCTTTTATAATTAAATAGAATCCCATTCGAATTATTTCTCAAATTGATAAACTTTAAATCGAGATTAGTCTATAAGAAGAATCTATAAGAACGGCCACCTAAAGGCGCGTACACATACAGCGAACGAAGACGAACGAACGGTCGCGAACGAATTCGTTCGGTTGATGTGTACGTATCAACGAACACGTTTGAACGTGTTTGTTCGCATTCGTTGCGGTTCCCTTGCGAGGCGGTAAACTGGTAAACATAAAAGGATATTTGCCATAAAATTCGTACGAATTTGTTTTAATATATACGTGATTTTGTGGCGATTGGCCGAATATTCATTTCAGTTCATAGTACACTTTCTGATACTCGTAGTTTAAAATGGAATGGAGTAATTCTAAAGCTCTAGAACTCATTAATGAGTACCGCAGTAATGAATGCCTGTGGAATCCGGCTGACGATAATCATAAAGATAGAATAAAAAAAATGGACGCTTGGAATAAAATTGCTAAGCAGTTTAATTGTGAAGCAGACGCAGCAAAAAAAAAAAATAGAGTCCCTTTTAAGTTTATTCAGGCGAGAACGAATGAAACACGAACAAACCATGAAAACTGGCTCTGGCACCAGTGATGTGTATACATCAACTTGGTTTGCTTTCAAACCTATGTTATTTTTAATGGATAAGTTTATTCCGAAAAAAACAAAAAATACCGAGGTAAGTGAAGACATTGTTATATTTTAGTACACAAGAATACAGTAGATACTTAAGTATAGCTAGTAACGTACATATTGTTGAAGTTTAGGCAATATTTTATTAAATGTTATAGAGTAATTACAGAATATTTAAGCGTAATTGTTTTGCCAGTCAACTCTCCCTTCGTTCATAAAATAATCTGCAAACTCGTTTCTTATTGCTTCACAATTAGCTGAAGTTTTTCTTCCAACTTTTGCCATTGGAACAAACGATTGTGACGTCATATCTGTGACTTTGTGCCAACTTCCAGGCATAACGGTACCGTCTTTATCATCATCAAACGTTCCGGGCGGTGTATAAAGGTTTTGGGAATGTCTGCTTTTTCTTAAGAAATTATGTAAATAGACACAAGTCAAAACTACTGTCGTAGCCTTTTCTGGGGATAATAACATTACTTTTCTTAACACTCTGAACACAGCTGACATTATCCCAAACACGTTTTCGATTACTCGTCGGGCACGACATAATCTGTAATTGAAAATTCGTTTTTTTGATCCCTTTTTTTGTTCTACTGGATATGCTTTCAGAAGATGTTCATGAAGGCTGAAAGCATCATCGCCAACGAACACATACGGAACTTTTGTCTGCCTATTAGCTAGAACTTCTTCAGGCGGTAAATTTAAGTCACTGGTTTGTAGTTTTTTCCAGAAAACTGAATTTTTTAACACACCCCCATCTGAAATTCTACCCTGGCAACCGACGTCGGCAAACAAAAACGAATAATTTGAGTCGGCAATACCCATTAAAACAATACTAAAATTCTGTTTATAATTAAAATAGTCACTAACGCTGTGTATTGGTGCTTGTAGTATGCAATGTCTGCCATCTACAGCTCCAAGGCAGTGAGGAAAATTCCATTGACTATTAAAGTTTTCAGCTACACTCCGCCACTCTTCTGCATTACTAGGCATCTGAAAAAATTAATACTATTATAATATCTAATCAGTCACCAATATATACAATATTTGAGTTTATACAATATTCATATGTACATAAAATATGCGGTCAGATCGAATTTATAATCGGGTGACTTTGGCAACGTATTAAGCACTCAATTGTTTTAATTAAATTATTTTTTTAAGGAGTTATCCGTGCTTAAAAGGAAAACCCAAGAACAAAAGGTGGACGATCTCGAAAAAATTGTTGAAGAACCCAGTGATTATACTGAGCACGCAGAAAATATAAGAACATCAGTTGAAACACCGAAACGAAAATCTGATTTCTGTTCACCAAGGAAGATAAAACGGTCGGCTATCAAAACGAAAGATTCTCGTGCAGAAGAAGCCTATGAAATATTAAAAGACACAGTCAAAAATCGCAGTTTCAGAGATGCCAGCACAATTTACTGGGAGCATATAGCCTCAAAACATAGAACTTATAGTCAGTACACTAGAAATGTAATTGAACGCCTAATTGGTAATATTTTATTTGATGCTGATATGGGTAAATACAATGCCCCTGCTACAGTACCCATTCCTTCACCTTCACCCACAGATTCATCATGCTCACAATATGATCAAAATTTATCATACCCACGAAGTATTTGTTCTTCTGCTCCATCACCCTCAAACGCATCAACGACATACAACCAACCCTCATATATTAACACTCCCTATCAACAACCTCAAACTGATACTACAACTTCTTTGGCGCCTTTAGTAGATTACATTAACACTTTTAACGATGTCGAAAATTAATTTAATTTAATTCAAATAATAATGACTGTTTTTTGTATTTTTGGTAAGAATAATAATAATTCTTGTATTAAGAAAATATATTATTTTTACTTATTTTTTTCACTTACCTTCACATAATCATCGAGGCTTTCAATTATTGCTGAACAAACTTCCGGTATGATGTAAGAAATTAGTTGTTTGGAAATTTTAAAGGTGTACATTAAACTAGTGAATGAGTCCCCGGTGGCTAAGTAGCGTAATTAATCTTTCCGTTGGTGGTATCGCTTCTCTGAATGATGTATTTTGTTTTGCTATTTTTGGGCCAATACGATTCAGTAGCCATTCAAAATCTACAGATTTCATTCTACAGAAATTTTCAAAGAGCCCATATTCTACTTCGGTCGTTAAATCTTTCAATAAATCCATTCCCCTATATCTACTTCTGCTTTTAAATAAAGATGTCATCCACCAGCGTCGTTTTCGTTTCTGCCTTTTCTCTTCGTCACTTATAATTATGCCTTATTATCATCATTTGTTGCCATTATTACTTCCACTAATTACCGAAAACAAGCGAATGAACGCGAAACAATTCGTTTGCTACACATTCGTTTTTATGTGGACGCAAGCCGATATTTTCAGCAAACAGCGAACGAATTCGTCAAAATCTGTTCGATTGAATTCGTTCGCCTTCGTTCGCTGTATGTGTACGCGCCTTAACAGAGCACTTTTTGGCTATCCACCCATCAACAAGAATTCATTCATGTTTATTTAAAATCGTCTTATTCGTAGCCTATTTCTTGTGCTAATTCTTGTTCTAATTATTTCAAAAGGTATAAGTATTAGTTGTATTTTATGGTTAATAAAAATTAAAGAAAAGTAATCAGAAATTCAGAAGCCTTAGGAAAATCGTTCAACCATCATTTTATCATTTCAGAAACAACACACAACAAACAAGATCGATTAACTGCCACTTATCACATTTCAAAATTAATTGCAAAAGTAACAAAAACTATAATGTTAAAGAAACTCCAATAATACCCTCTGTAAAAGAAATTATTTCAACAATAACACATCGGGTTGTATTTAAAATTTTAAAACGTCTCTAAACAATAGTACAGTAAACCTAAGAATTGATGAATCCTAGTCTTTGGTCCAAAATGAACAATTTTATAACTATTCTTGAAAACTCTTCATTTTTGATGCAGTTTGGTAAATCTATAATTGCAAGTAACTATACTTTGTAGATGAAATCTGTATGCTATTTTGATAAGAACATTACATTACGAGAATATATGCTATTCATAGATATAACACAGATATTAAAGGATTATCTATATTTAATACAGTAAGAACATACTTTACAAAGATAATATTCAGCTCAATCCAATGCAACCCAACCTTACCCAACGCAACCTTTTTTTTGAGATCGGGGAAAATCTGCTAGACAGACATCCTCCCCATTAAAAACCCCTTTCCTCATCTTCACCAGAATACACCGGAATGGCGTTTCTTCGGATCATCTTTTTCTTCCAGTCTGGGTATCATCTCGAACCATTGAATTTTATTAGAGGCCCCCCGGTTGCTCTTCCTCGTCATCCGTCCTCTTTCTGCCTCCATTGTGTTCTTCACCTTGTCCCTAATGGTGTCTCCAGCAATTTAACAAAAAAATAAGAATCCAATTACTTTTTAACCTTATTTGATTAAATGTTTAGTTTATTTTAAAAATAAACCCCCCTGTTCCTTTTCTTGGTGTCTTCACCCCCTTCCCTGTCTCTGCTTCTCGTCATCTTCTCTCTTCTTCATCACGGATCTCAAGAAATCGGTGACTGCTTGCCATTTTTCTTCTGATTCCATCATAATTCTTCTGATTCCACCATGATTCTTCTGATTCCAGCATGAACGCAACCCAACCTTGCCAAATGCAACCCAACTTTACCCAACGTTATCTAAACTCAAATTAGTACTGGTGTTTTGGGTTGAAATTGATATAGGATATGTAGTCCAACCAAATCCAACACAGTTTAAAGTCAAATTGATTAGACTTGAGTTGAAATTGATGTAGATAGGGCACTAATTGAAAAGAAATTATAGAAGAAAACAAGTTATTCATATTCAACAGCACAACCCAACACAAGCTAAAATCAATTTTGTACAATTTGGGTTAATATTGATATTTGATTAAATTAAAGTATTAGAATGTGGTAGATTTTACCTGATACTGCAAAATCCGGTGGATTGGGTGGATGAGGAATCAAAGTGGATGTAGAACTGAATATTTTTTTCAATAATTTGTACATCAAATATATATTTATATATATACAAAATACGTACATTTATTATTTAATTAAGCAGTGTGATCGAAAGGTTGTACATATTAATTTATGTGGATATAAATTGACTTTGTTTGTAGAAATAAATTCACCGTCAACTAAATTCAATGCATTTTATTTTATTTAACTCCTTAAATTTAAACGTTGGATATGTTGAACAAATTTTAATTATAAATGTTAGCGCTTTTATAATTAAATAGAATCCCATTCGAATTATTCCTCAAATTGATAAACTTTAAATCGAGATTGGTCTATAAGAAGAATCTATAAGAACGGCCACCTAACAGAGCACTTTTTGGCTACCCACCCATCAACAAGAATTCATTCACGTTTATTTAAAATCGTCTTATTCGTAGCCTATTTCTTGTGCTAATTCTTGTTCTAATTATTTCAAAAGGTATAAGTATTAGTTGTATTTTATGGTTAATAAAAATTAAAGAAAATTAATCAGAAATTCAGAAGCCTTAGGGAAATCGTTCAACCATCATTTTATCATTTCAGAAACAACACACAACAACGAAGATCGATTAACTGCCACTTATCACATTTCAAAATGAATTGCAAAAGTAACAAAAACTATAATGTTAAAGAAACTCCAATAATACCCTCTGTAAAAGAAATTATTTCAACAATAACACATCGGGTTGTATTTAAAATTTTAAAACGTCTCTAAACAATAGTACAGTAAACCTAAGAATTGATGAATCCAAGTCTTTGGTCCAAAATGAACAATTTTATAACTATTCTTGAAAACTCTTCATTTTTGATGCAGTTTGGTAAATCTATAATTGCAAGTAACTATACTTTGTAGATGAAATCTGTATGCTATTTTGATAAGAATATTACATTACGAGAATATATGCTATTCATAGATATATCACAGATATTAAAGGATTATCTATATTTAATACAGTAAGAACATACTTTACAAAGATAATATTCAGCTCAATCCAATGCAACCCAACCTTACCCAACTCAACCTTTTTTTTGAGATCGGGGAAAATCTGCTAGACAGACATCCTCCCCATTAAAAACCCCTTTCCTCATCTTCACCAGAATACACCGGAATGGCGTTTCTTCGGATCATCTTTTTCTTCCAGTCTGGGTATCACCTCGAACCATTGAATTTTATTAGAGGCCCCCCGGTTGCTCTTCCTCGTCATCCGTCCTCTTTCTGCCTCCATTGTGTTCTTCACCTTGTCCCTAATGGTGTCTCCAGCAATTTAACAAAAAAATAAGAATCCAATTACTTTTTAACCTTATTTGATTAAATGTTTAGTTTATTTTAAAAATAAACCCCCCTGTTCCTTTTCTTGGTGTCTTCACCCCCTTCCCTGTCTCTGCTTCTCGTCATCTTCTCTCTTCTTCATCACGGATCTCAAGAAATCGGTGACTGCTTGCCATTTTTCTTCTGATTCCACCATGATTCTTCTGATTCCAGCATGAACGCAACCCAACCTTGCCAAATGCAACCCAACTTTACCCAACGCTATCTAAACTCAAATTAGTACTGGTGTTTTGGGTTGAAATTGATATAGGACATGTAGTCCAACCAAATCCAACACAGTTTAAAGTCAAATTGATTAGACTTGAGTTGAAATTGATGTAGATAGGGCACTAATTGAAAAGAAATTATAGAAGAAAACAAGTTATTCATATTCAACAGCACAACCCAACACAAGCTAAAATCAATTTTGTACAATTTGGGTTAATATTGATATTTGATTAAATTAAAGTATTAGAATGTGGTAGATTTTACCTGATACTGCAAAATCCGGTGGATTGGGTGGATGAGGAATCAAAGTGGATGTAGAACTGAATATTTTTTTCAATAATTTGTACATCAAATATATATTTATATATATACAAAATACGTACATTTATTATTTAATTAAGCAGTGTGATCGAAAGGTTGTACATATTAATTTATGTGGATATAAATTGACTTTGTTTGTAGAAATAAATTCACCGTCAACTAAATTCAATGCATTTTATTTTATTTAACTCCTTAAATTTAAACGTTGGATATGTTGAACAAATTTTAATTATAAATGTTAACGCTTTTATAATTAAATAGAATCCCATTCGAATTATTCCTCAAATTGATAAACTTTAAATCGAGATTAGTCTATAAGAAGAATCTATAAGAACGGCCACCTAACAGAGCACTTTTTGGCTATCCACCCATCAACAAGAATTCATTCACGTTTATTTAAAATCGTCTTATTCGTAGCCTATTTCTTGTGCTAATTCTTGTTCTAATTATTTCAATAGGTATAAGTATTAGTTGTATTTTATGGTTAATAAAAATTAAAGAAAATTAATCAGAAATTCAGAAGCCTTAGGGAAATCGTTCAACCATCATTTTATCATTTCAGAAACAACACACAACAACGAAGATCGATTAACTGCCACTTATCACATTTCAAAATTAATTGCAAAAGTAACAAAAACTGGAATTGATGAATCCAAGTCTTTGGTCCAAAATGAACAATTTTATAACTATTCTTGAAAGCTCATCATTTTTGATGCAGTTTTGCAAATCTATAATTGCAAGTAACTATACTTTATAGATGAAATCTGTATGCTATTTTGATAAGAACATTACATTACGAGAATATATGCTATTCATAGATATATCACAGATATTAAAGGATTACCTATATTTAATACAGTAAGAACATACTTTACAAAAATAATATTCCTTTCAATAATATTATTGCTACTGATGGAGTACGTATACCCATACGTACGTAGAGATAGGCGCCATTTTCTGGAGAGATGCATTTCGAATTGAGATTTGATACTGCTAGCAGAAGACTTGATCTGCTTCCATAACACTTGTTATTGCTACTAGATGACTTGACATGCTTCGAGAAGACTTGAAATACTTCCAGAAAACTCGATACTGCCTGTAAAAGATTAAACACTGCTTCAAGAAGACTTGATTTGCTTCTATAACACCTGACACTGCTTCTATCTATGTTAGCCAAAACACGGCCAAAGCTGAAACTACGCCTAAGAACTAACACTAGACCTAAAAATACAAATTTTCTAGAGATAGGCGCCATTTTCTGGAGAGATGCATTTCGAACTGAGATTTGATACTGCTAGCAGAAGACTTGATCTGCTTCCATAACACTTGTTATTGCTACTAGATGTCTTGACATGCTTCGAGAAGACTTGAAATACTTCCAGAAAACTCGATACTGCCTCTAAAAGACTTAACACTGGTTCAAGAAGACTTGATTTACTTCGATAACACCTGACACTACTTCTATCTATGTTAGCCAAAACACGGCCAAAGCTGAAACTACGCCTAAGAACTAACACTAGACCTAAAAATACAAATTTTCTAGTTCTAAGTCTAGTTTTAATTCGATGCAACTATACAATGATTTAAAACCAAATGACAGCTAAAAGTAGAGCTATTACCTACAATAAGGCTAACACTATACCTAGAACAAGAAATATTTGGATTATCTTAATACGGAACTGAACCTAAACCAACTTAGCTTCAGAACAAATACTATATCTAGAAGTAAAAACTTTACGATGTAGTCGTCTTAAGAGACGTACGGCTAAACTCTAATGCTTCTATGTATGTATGTAAGGAAATGGGAGAGTGTGCATTTAAATTCCATCGGATCTCATGTGCATTCTCCCGATAACACCTCTAGTCACATCAACCAGCCTAAGGAATTATCAAAGGCCAGGACGTCACCAAAGGCATGTTGCTGATGTCATCTGTAGTTGGCCAAGCCTCCCCGGGAGTCCTCAATCTGAGGTCGGTTAGAGAGGGGCAATCACATAAGATGTGTCTAACTGCCTCGTCGTCCTCTTGGCAGGCTCTATAGAGAGGGCAGTCAGCAAGCTTCATATTATGAATGTGCTTATTTGCCTTACAGTGCGCCGTGAGGAACCCTGTGGCTAATCGTAGGGTGGTTTTTCCGAACACTAGGAAACGCTTGGCTGTTGTTGATGAGATATTTTAGCAATTCCTTTGCAAGATAGCAGCACGGAGCTATATCCTACGAGTGTAAGAACTTGTGATGAGCGATACGATTGATCATGTTGATATGAATAGCAACATAACACTCTTTTCCAGCAGCACGTTTTGCAAGTCTGTACGCATGTTTGTTACATACAGAGCCGGAGTGCCCCTTGATTGATTAGAAAGTAACACGATTGAAATTCGTTGCCTCCTCCAATACCAAGTGACAGTCCATTAATACTGTAGACATATAATAACGTTGCTTAAGGCTAAAACAGATTATCTACTGTCCGTGTAGATAGTAAAACACTTACCTCGCTTATCTGACTCAACGATAGAGTTAATACTTTTTCCCAGAGGTTCCGAGAATCGGATCCGGGGGGATAGGAGAACTCCCCCCCGCTTCTACACCTTAGTTTCCTATACATCTACTACTGTGGGACTGATGTGCGTGAGGTAATTCTTTATGAAAACGTATTTTGTCGGTAAGCAATCCGTTTTGCACTCGAATAGATGTGTGCCTAGTACTGCACCGTTCCAGAGTGTCGAACTACCCCCAACGTCCCCATCCTTCATAACTTCTACTGATTGTAGTCTCTAAACAGTCATAGTGGTTAGTCATACTTATCAACACCACTTCGAAACGCAGAGTTTATTCTTAGTGAACCATGCAACTATACATTTTTGCGACAACTTATAACATTGTTCTAAACTAAGCAAGGTGTCAGTACTCAGCAACTAATAGCACGATTGCAACTGTATCATCTGCAAAAAGGATCACGTCAGAACAATGGGACCGCGCTGCATTTATATCGTTAATAAATATCAAGAATAACACCGGCCCCAGTACCGATCTTTGAAACACACCGTGTGTTATCAGCAATTCATTTGACAAAAGCCTGTCATAGGAAGACACCATTAGTTTTGGAAGGCTTGAAATGCCGAAAACTTCCAGAAAACTTTCCAGAAAGCTTTCTACTGCTTCTAGAAGATTTGAAATGCTTTCAGAATTCTCACTTGATATTACCTCTGGAATGCTTGAAATGCTTCCAGAAGATTTGATGAGGATCTTTTGCCCTTTGATCTTAATGCTTCCAAAAGATTTAAAATACTTCCAAAAGACTTGATTTTGCCGCTAGAAGGCTTGAAATGTTTCTAGAAGACCAAAAATGCTTCCAAAAGAGCATTCATACAAAATTGTCAATGGTTTTATGTGTATCGAGGAAATGATAATTTTAATGTTTTTTTATGTATATTCTACATTTTTTCAGACCTTTTCAGGCCCAACTCAGCCTTTTTTGGAAAACTGTAATTCATCATTTGTCAATCCCAATTTAGTTTTTTTTCAGCACCCAACACCCATACATATTTTCAAAAACTGGTGTCTATAATGGAATAGCACTAATGGTAGGTCGCATTTTATGTATTCATTGTGCGGTGTACAGACATGTTGAAGGAAAACATCTAATACAAGTCTCGTTCATTCGTCATTAACTTTAATATGTATAAGAATTTTATTGTGTACCCTCTTCCTCCATTCTCATACCATTCACTCCTCGGCCCTATCACCCCTACCCTATTGTTCCGCGCTATCAACAGTTTTTTGCCTTCTTACCCCCACTACTCTTCTCATACATCGCTTTCCCCTCCCTCTCCCCCAAGATCCGCTTACAGTCTATCTCCTCTTCCCACAAATCTATGCACCCATTCAATTATTAGCACTCTCCTTGTTTCCACATCGGAACCTAGCCACCAATTTCCTTCCTTCCTCATCTCATTCTATCTAGGGAGCTCCTCCGTAATTATGTCCCTATACCCTTCGCTATACCTTCTCTCTTTTATCTGCGTCCTTCTTTCCTGTCTCTGAACATCTCGGGCCCTATCTCTCAACTCCCCCCACATCTCCCCACCCACCCTTCGTTTACCATTTATCTCTGTTACTGAACCCAACCTCCTGTAATAATTGTCTGTGTCTCCTTCCCCATATCTGGCCTTTCCCCCTCTAATTTCCCTGCCCGCCACCAGTCTAACCTTATCTACTTTTTCCCCTTTTCTCACTTTCCTCACATATACACCGGTATTTCTCTCACCACTTCCAGTAACCATCTCCAGTATCTAGATAGCACATCCTCCAGAATTGCGTGCTCCCTCCATCGCCATACCTCTACTTCATACACCATTACACTACTAATTATACCCTCAAACATAGCCTTCCTCACAACCCCACACTTGTCCCATCACCTTATTCGCTTTTATTTATCAGTACCCTGATTAACTTTAATAGAGGCGAAAATAATAATAAAAATTTCATTAAGTTACTTTCGTACATAAAAATTCGGTGACTGTCAAAAGATATCTTTGGCTAGATTTGTAATAATGTATGATGGTGTCATACAATTTTTTGAAAATAATGATGATATGTCAACAATTAATAGCCGCAAAGGATAATGATATCTCTTGGCAGATGTCTCCAAGCTTATTAAACTCTTCTAGGTTGCTTCAGTATGTGCTATTATTTATTGAAAAGCTTTAAAAGATGATGTAACTCTATGCCACTTCAAAGAAATTAAAGTAGACTGGATGAAGAATCCTTTTACGGCAGATATTCAAGCAGTCGCTAGAATTAATGAGAATTAAATTCGCATCAAGAATTCTCACAATTCTCAACAATTCTCACCTTCATCAAGAAATGTTGCTATCTTCTGTTCTTCTTCCTACGACCATCTTGGGATAACAAGCAAAATCTGAACTCGTCACTAAGCACAATTCCAAGTTATTTTTGCTCCTAATTCGCTCTTTGATTACTCCATTGTACCCTGTGTAGACGATGAAGTTGTATGGGAGGAAGATATAGAAATGGACGATGTGAACGCAGCCCATAAACTCTTGTCCGGTGATAAACAAATGGCGTTGACATTTTCGGTCTTACACCTCTCATCTAATCATTTGCAATCGATCTAGTTGTTGAAAATCTATGGGCAAAAGCCACGTTCTACGTGTTGTATATAGTTTTGTGTGGACGTTCGGATCCAAGGTGACGTTTTGCCTTGGACCAAAATCTTAGTACTATTGTAACATTTCAGTTTACATGACAAGCAATTTCTATTAGCAAAAGTACAGCCACTCTCATGCCAATAATATGACCACATTCAAAATCAGTCAATTGAGAATATGTAGATATTTTCAACAAATTCTAAGTGCTGCAATTTTTATGGAAGCCAGTGCACATTTCTTTTTAAGTAGTAACAAATTGATAATCGTTAAATCGAGATTTTTCTACACATATAAAAATCAAACAAATATAAAACAAAATTAATTATAATTTATTTTGAATTTAAATAATATCTCAAAACTCTCAATAAAATCCACAAAATCTAAACGAAAAACTTGTTTCTTAATTTATTTTTTATCACTTTTTCCCTTTCTTTCCTTTCCCACCTTTTCCGCCTTTACCTTTCTCCGCTTTTCCACCCTTTCCACCTTTTCCACCCTTTTTACCTTTAGGCGCATTAGGATCGATAATGATTTCCGCCGGAATCACAAAATCGTCGGCTTGTAAAAATTCAAACGAATACACCGATGAAATGTCGCTACTCTTCGCCGATTCACTACCAGTGTCGACAATTTCGATAGTTTCATGACTAATAACAGAAAGATCATCAGCAGCTGCGAAGCTTCTGCACAATCTTTCAGCTTCGCTAAGAAGTTTCGTCCATCTAGCCGTCGATTGAGCGGCTTCTTCAAGTTCTGGTGGTAATTCGTGATCGATTGGAATATCGTAAAGAGTGTAATCAGCGCATTTTGGACATTTCGTAACGGGTTTTCCTTTGAATGCTTCGGATATTTGAGTTTCGAAGCGGAAACAATCGGATAAATAGGTTGACCAATTTGTTATGATTGTTTCAATCTTTTCGCGATCAGAATAAAGCATATTTTTTGATCCGAGAAGGTCTCTAAAGCTGCGTAAACATTTTCCGTATGTTGCGATATTATTAGCAAATTCTTCGAGCCATGAATCGTAAATTTTCCAAGATACATAAGAAACGGAATTTTCTGGATGTGTGTCGACCAATTCCATTGCCATGCCTTTTGGAACTGGTTCTAATTCTTCTGGTATTAATACTTCTTCGGCTATTAATGATACTTCTTCCGCCATTAATCCTTCAATTCCAGGATATTCTTCACCCATTTCATATTCGCTTGGTAGTAATTCTTCTTCAATAACACCTTCTCCAGGAAGTAATTCACCCTCACCAGCACTTTCTTCACCCTCTAATTCTGCAATTAAACCTTCTTCGCCTTCGAGACCAGTTTCTTCGCCTTCTACACCTTCTCCACCTTCTTCTGCACCTACATCAGTACCTTCAGCGCCTTCAATACCTTCAGTTCCTTCAGCGCCTTCAGCACCCTCACCACCTTCTTCTTCACCCACATGTTCACCTGCTGCTTCTTCTTCCAAACCTTCCTCGCCTTCTTCTATTTAAACAGATTTTAAAAATTATTGTAGAAATCGTAATTAATGAGAACCAAATTATTTACCTTCTTCACCTTCTTCAAGAATTGTTGATATCTTCTGTTCTTCTTCCTCTTCTTCTACACCTAACATTGCTAAGTCTTCCAAAGCAATCGTGATTTCTTCTGCTTCTTCTTCCGCAAATTCTTCCTCTTCCTCTTCTACTCTTTCTTCTTCTTCTTCACTCTCATACTCTATACAATCAGAATTTTAATTATTTTTTTTAATTTAACCAATTTTTGTATTTATAAAAAGTCTACCTGATGGTGGTTCAGACATGATCCAAATCACGTGTTTCTTTTCTTCTTCTTCTTCCTCTTCTTCTGGTTTAATTTCGACCGGTTCTAATTCTATGCCATAAGGCTTACATTCATTATCAACTTCAATGGCTAACTTTTCACAAATATCCATTAAATATTTCTTGGTGTATCTCATTGTGGGCTTATTCTGAACCTTCAAACATCTCATCAATCCTAATGCGATCAATAATTGCCGGTAATTAGGCGTTAATTTGTTTTCTTGTTCTTTTAAATGCTTCATAATCAATTTGGTGGTTAACTCAATCCTCATTTTCAACCATATTCGAATACATTCCTTGACCGATTGCTTTTTACCTTTACGCTTTTTTTTACCTTTCTTCGGTTTGCATTTTTTTCCTTCATTTTGTTTTTCAGATTGCAGTAATTTTACTAATCTAACAATTCGATCGGGGTCTAATCTTTGATTGTATTTTTCTAATACGTCCAAAATGTAAACGGATTTAGGAATAGAAAGTTGATCAATTCGTTCTGGACATATATGCGGAATTTTGCATCTTTTAATTTTTCTTGCGGGCAAACGAGGTTGTTTGGGTTTTCTAAAATAATTTTGACGAAAGAAAAAGTAATAATACAAGGAGTAAATGTGTTTCCTTACGGGTTAGGAAGACATAAAAGTTTTAAATGTTGTTTCCGAGTCAATAATGAACGATCGATTACTCGGTTTTTGTTGGTTTTCAGGACTGTTTGAAAATATGAGTCTGATTCACTGGAACATTCAGATACATCCGATAGATTCATCTTGAATTCTTTAATTTTGTACTAAAATGATTATAATTCACTCAAATTTTGCTCTTTATTACACATTGATTTTGACACCTTTCAATTTGACTACTATTTTTGGCTTTTGATTAATAATTAAGATTTAATTAATAATTAATAATTAAAGTGATGTTGCTTTTAAATGCAATAAATAAGATTTTAATGTGTACTTTGTAATAAATTAAAAAATTCAAATTTAAATTTAACTTGCGCTTATGCAACCCATTTTGCGTCGGTGCAATAGAAGTTAGTATCACTTAACAATAAAATTTAAATCAAAATAATTGTAAATATTAATAAAGTAACCAAACTGTTTTGTAATTAATAATATAACTAAATAATATGTAATTTTTAATAATAATAAGAATAACTTTGCGAAGAAATTTAAAAATTCTCATTATTAATTTTTTAATAACATTTTATGCAAATTCTTATTAATTATAATGAATCTATTGCATTGAGAGAGCTTTAGCTTAATATCCATGGAAAATGATCATTTTTTGTGGAAAATAATGAAATTTAAGATGAGAAATAGAAATCAAGATTTGAACAATTTGGAGTTTTTATGATGAATTTAAAAGGAAATCTGAAGATAAATTTAAGGAAGGATTAATATGGATAAATATACAAAATTTTATGTATAAATATAGTTAATTAATTAATATTTAATAAATATTAATCATTTTAAATTAGTGACATTTTGACTGTTAAAGTTGGCAACACTGAAAATCTTTAGAAACTAATTTCATATCAATAGAATTAACTAGTTGAGAAATTCTACTTTAAATTTTAAAGATATTTAAAGTAACTTAAAGTTTTTAATATGGTTTTGAATGGTTATGAGCTTGGAAGAGGACGCACATAAATTTAGTCTGGTTGGCCCTTAAAAATGGAAATTTTAGGTTATGCGATGTAAACATCGACATAACCTCAAAATCTACTTTGAAGATTTTTTTTGGTTGGATTGAATAATTCATGAAATTTATGTTATAAGAAGAAAACGAAGAACATTAATCCTTTCCTAACCTGTGCAAGAATCCTCAAGTAATTAGGGAGAAGAATTTTTGATTCCGTTCCTAACTATCCTAGTACCATGGACTTCATTAACTAAATCGAACAAACTAAGTTAAGTTATTTTCGTTATTTTCTTTAGATTTATTTTATTTTAAATTAGTTAATCATTCTTCACATTAATTATGTTACATAGTGTGGAGTTATTACTCCTAATAACTCACTTTTCTATTTATTTTTTGGTTATTCTTCTTCTTATTAATCATGGTAAGGTATTAGATTATATCGAATAAGGTTAAAAGTCAAGTAAAAATTTTTTTGTACTTTAACTGGTCGTTTTTCAAAAATATTTATTTATCTAACTAGTTTCGGCCTTATCGCCATCTTCAGAGATAAAAAGTCAAACAAGAAAATAAGAGCATGTGAATACTAAATATAAACTCATGTACATTTTGATCATGTGGAAGGCTTTGCATTAATACATACTGAGTTAAAAACACACTTAACATTTAATTGACAACAAATGTGGTACAAACTACGAAGAATTGTAATCTTTCATCATTACTCTAGTCACAAGTTTTCTTCTGCTATGTGGATTGTATACAGACCAATCTTCAGATTGGTGATATCTTCGGTTTACTGACCTCTGCATATTAATATTAGAAATAAATAACCAAAAGGTGTACGATGAAAAAGAGTTTTATTAAAAAACTGGCATATTGGTGCTACAGCTGTTTCCGTGCATATATTGCACCTTCCTCAGGCACGACTGAAAATTATAACAAAGTTAGTCGGTTAACTTCATTAAAGAGAAATTGAAATTACCGTCAAAATTTGAAAATTAGCGAAAAGTGACACATTTTTTTCTTTTTTTTACACCGGAAACGCTCAGGATGCAGTGGATTTTAAGGACAAGAAAATGAATAGACACAACAATACAGACTAATACAAAAAAGACAACAAATATATAGATATATATTTCAGTGGAAACTGGATAATATGCAAGCCGAATTTTTTAAATTGATTTTATCTATGCATAGAGCACATAGCGCTGACGTTTTAACATTAATAAATAGAATTTAGTTGAGAATTTTTTAACATTTCCTTTTCTAAATCATTAATGCAAAATCACTTATTTTCATGATTTTATTTCATGGTTTACCAATGAAGAAATGAACAAGATCTGCTATTCATTTCGTGATTCTGATTAATTCTGTCAAATTTCAAGAACTGCAACAGATATGCATAGGAACATGGACATGCAGCAATGATTTGTAGAGAATAAATTCTCTATCTAATAACCAAATCAAATATGGGGTGTTCCATTTAAAATTTTCGACTTTTTGCAATTGAATATAGTAAAATAGTAGTTACATTTTTGAACAGCTTGTATAAGATAGATTGATAACGTTAACCTTTCGATACACGCACCGGACTCTCACTCCGGGTTCTGCACCCTCTATTGTTTAACACAAAAGGCAACTTTTTTACCGAGATAATTATGTCATTTTAGTGTCAAAAATTTCTTAGTGTACAACACAGTAAAATACGAATATGAATACGATAGCGAAGAAAAATACTGTTTGAAGGTGAAGACTGAAGCTTTTCAAAAAGTTTTGCAGACGGTAAGATGTTTTTTTCCGTTCAAAATGGCTTCTTATCTGATTAGAAGAAACGAAGAAGATAATGAAAGCTGTAGAACATAAATGCCCCGAAAAATCAACGCGGGCATTTATTTGCCTATCGCAAATTTTATGATAATAAGAAAATTTTTTAAATTATTGTCTTAAAAAGAATACAAATTAAAGTCCCTAGATTTATAAAGTACCGCGGCTTCCAGAAGACTGTTACTGCTTCTAGAGGATTTAAAATACTTCCAGACGACTTACAATGCTTTCAGATAACTTGATATAGCATCTAGAAAACTTAAAATGTTTCCAGAAGACTTGATGTTGTTACCTCTAGATGATTTGATACTGTTTTAAGAAAACTTTATATTGCTTTCAGAAGACTTGAATTTCTAGACTGATATTTCTAGAGGACTTAAAATGATGAATTTACAGAGGTCTTACAATGCATCCAGACGACTTACAATGCTTACAGATGACTTACAACGCTTTTAGAAGCCTTGATATTGCATCTAGAGGACTTGAAGTGTGTCCAGACGACCTACAATGCTTCCAAAGTACTTTATGTCGCTGTTAGAAGACTGAAGATGCTTCCAGAAGACTTGATATTGTATCTAAGAAACTTGATATGGTTTCCAGAATACTACTTCCAGATGACTTACAATACTTCCAGACGACTTACAATGTTTCCAGAAGACCTTATACTTACTTTTAGAAGACTTGAAATACTTCAAAATTACTTGAAGTGCTTCCAAAAGACTGGATACTACTTCCAGAAGACTTGATACTGCTTCTAGATGTTTTAAAATGCCTCCTAAAGCTTTGATACTGCCCCTATAAGACTTTATACTGCTTCTAGACGATTTCAAATGCTTTCAGAAGACTTGAGAAGTTTCCAAAAGACTTGATACTGCTTCTAGAAAATTTTAATAGTTAAGAATCGATACTGCTTCTAGATATTTTAAAATGCTTTCAAAAGATTAGATATAGTCCCTGTAAGACTTTATACTATTTCTGGAAGATTTGAAATGCTTTCAGAAGACTCGAGAAGATTCCAGAAGACTTGATACTGCTTCTAGATGCTTTAAAATGCTTCCTAAAGGCTTGATACTGTCCCTGTAAGACTTTATACTGCTTCCAGAAGATTTCAAATGCTTTCAGAAGACTTGAGAAGTTTCCAAAAGACTTGATACTGCTTCTAGAAGATTTTTATAATTAAGACATGATACTGCTTCTAGATTTTAAAAAAAGAAGATTTTTTTAAGATTTTAAAATGCTTCCAAAAGATTAGATATAGCCCCTGTAAGACTTTATACTGTTTCTGGAAGATTTGAAATGCTTTCAGAAGACTTGATACTACTTCTAGAAGATTTAAAATGGTTACAAAAGTCTCGATATTGGCTCAGGTAGGCTTAATATTGCTTCTAGAAGATCTAAATTGCTTCCAAAATATTTGGAATGCTAACAAAAGATTTGATATTGCTGTCAGAATACTTAACATTGCGTCTATAAGGCTTGAAATGCTTCCAGAAAATTAATTTATTTGGTGCCAATCGTATTTTCATTGCAAATCTTTCTTAATGCTGAAATGAAATCACGGCATGAACCCGGAATATATTGGGACTGGACTGAAACTGAAATGTACAAGTATCTTAAAATTGAGATACCATTCCTAAGATGACTAATTGTTTAATTGTTAAGATTTCAAGGCATTAAAGATGGTATTTGCACCTCCTAGCGGTCATCTCAGAATCCTGAAAATAATTTCCTGTATTTTCTCTTAGCCACTTTAGTCATAAAGTTTTTTTCCTGCAAGTCTGCTGTCAAATAATTTCCAGTATTTTCTCTTAGCCACGATTTTATGATTAATAAAATCTTTTCCTGCAAGTTTAATTATCGATTTACAGAGTCTTTTAGCAATTTGCAACCGCTCGTTCGGCGGACCGCAACCATTCAAGTTAACATTTTTTTTAATATATCCGTTCTTGTCTACGAAAAAAGGACTTACTTTCGAAAATAAGTTTTGGTGGAAACAGCTAATAAAGGTAAATAGGTCATTTCGTCAGTTTCTAGTTAGTTAATCCCTTTTTTCTGTATTTGCCGATGTTGAAGGACTTCAAAGTATTATTTCAGATCAGAATGTTGTCGTTGTTAGTGGCGTTAGTTGCTAGTTTCAGATTTCTAAATATATAATACTGTAGAAGTGAGTTTGTAAATATAATTATATTGGACATTTTATTACTGATTGCGCAAGTGAGGAATAATCTTGGGATTAAATGAGAACACAAGCTGAGTAACTCATCTCCACAAAGCTCGAAATCAAGTAGAGGATTATCAAAATTTATATGGAAATACAGATAGCTCAAACGGTTCGTCGTTTTAACTACACTGAGGTCACTCTGGAAGTGCTGCCAATGAAACGGCAGATGAGCTAGTGCTAAAGCGTTTTTAGGACAAGAACCAGCAATTTGTGTAAGATTTACGATGCCCAAATAGAGGATTCGAAGAATTCTGTAGCTAACTGATTTATCTTTAGATCGTCAGTGGTACATCTAACACAATCTTCGTACCTTCATAAGCGCCGGTTTTTGAAAATAAGTATGGGTGCTGGATAGTGAAAAAACTGAATTGGGAAAAGATTCAAACGACGAATGACTGTTCTCAAAACAAAAGTGATATGAAAAACGTCCATGAATCTGGCGCCTATGGTTAATTTGCAATAGAAATGCCTTATATCAACAGTGCTTACACCTTCACAAGCAATATTTGTCTATAATTGAAATTTTTTGAACTTTTGAAATGAACATTTTGTATCCTAGCAGTATTTGGTATTTTGGAAGCCAAATCAAATTGTATTAACAATTTCGTGCCTTTTGCAATAAAAATGTCTTCTTTAAGACTTTGCATTTTCAAACATTTTTTTGCCAGTAGTTTTACAAACGGTATCAAGTCTTTTGGAATCATTTAAAATCTTCTAGAAATAGTATCAAGTCTTTCAGCTGCAGCATAAAATCTTGTGGAAGCAGTTTAAGCCTTCTGAAAGCTATGTTAAGGCTTCTAAAAGCATTATCAAGTCTTCCAGAGGTAGTATCAACATTTTTGAAAGCAGTTCAAGGCTCCTGGTAGCTTATCAAGTTTGTTTTAAGCAGTATCAGCCACCGAAGAAACGAAAGGTGAAGTTTAATAATGGTCTCGAATCGGGGGCGGAGCAAAACGTTTTTCTCACACATAAACTCCCTATTCGTACACCTGGTCACTGACATGCTGTCAACTCACCATTTTGGCTCGAATCGTTTGAATACATAGATATCATGAACCGCGGTACTTTAGTAATCTAGGGAGTTTAATACAAATTACACATCAGCGCCATCTCTTATTTGGCAAAGAAACCCGGACTCTTAGTCCGGTGCGAGCACTCACGTCAAAAAAAAATGCGCGTGTACTGGAGGGTTAATGGTACTCTATTTAAGAACATTGAAGCAGCAACTGAGACAAATTTTAACTATCTAACTTTATCAGTTGTTGAGAAATTTAGGTTTAAAGGAGACAATGTTTATTGTTAAAAAAGATTCTAACTAAAATAACTCAAAAACCAAAAGCACTAATTATAAATATATCTTATCAAAGTCAACATATTTTGATGTGTGGAATCAGATAATGAAATAAAAAGTCCATTTAAAATAACATGTTTATTTTTGTTCATGTTTTTTATTTGGTACATCATTATGGAACACCTTACATTTATAAAAATATTTTTCGTTAATAATGTGTAATTTCCTACATATTTTGTCTAAAGAAAAACTGTATCTCTGCTCCTTAATGCCATTTATGTACTTTGCCACTTACGTGGGACATCTGCAATAACGAAAAGCAAAAAAATACGAAAGATATATATAAACGGTCCACAAAGGTAATATGTAAAAGAGGTTGAAACAATTATTAACAAATATATGGAAAAACATAGCAAACATCCATGTTTTGTCACAAACAAATGTCTAGAGAGATAATTTTTCTGAAAGAACTCAAGCTGGTGAAGATAACACCTAGATAATACCTATATATAAGGAAGATGACAAGGACATATATGATAATTATAGATCAATATCTATTCCACACCACGTTGATTTTAAATTCAGCTTGAAACGTACGAACGGTAAGATTTTTGTAGCGCTATGCACGCTTAAAACAAGACTTAAAATGTTTCCACTAGACTTGCTACTACTTCGAGGAGACTTGAAATGCTTTGTGACGTTCCCTCTTTCTTGTGGTTCAGTCCAGAAGGTGAGGGAGTGTCTTTGATGCCCTTTTTTCGGTAGATGTTAACGGTCTCGGGCGCCACCTTATGTTTAGAGAGGTAAGGAACTCTTTCGCCTCCTAAGTAGCTTTTAGGGGTTACAGTCGGAGAAATCAGGGTGATGTGCAGGCGGTAATAAATTGAGACAGAGATGGGACATAAGATAAAAATATTTATTAACAATATTGAACACTTAACTAAGTTATCTAATAAAAACAACTATTACAATAACAAAACTATTAAAACACCAAGCAAAAATGATAACTACATCATAAATTCGTATCCACGTCTATACGCTAGGTGAACGGTGAACTTGACGGGCCTCTTGAGGTTTCTAGAATTTCTTCTTTAACCCTCTTCATCGGATCTAAAACAGACGGTAAATATTTTAATTAATGTTCACTGATTTAGTGATATCGGAAGTAGGTGTTGAAAGGATTGTCGGGTCCTGGATTGTTAGACTAGAAGCAACCTTGGCCGTTTGTAGCGAAGGTGTTCTGTGTCATAATCCATTAATCCCGCTAGGAGGGGATTGGGGTGGTTTTCGAGTCGCGTCAACTCGGTACTGGCCTTGTCCCGAATGAATTCCTCGATGGTCGCCATCTGGGAATCATTGTGCAGTGTCGCATTACTGACAAACCAAGGTGCATCAAATGCCATCCTTAGGACCTTGTTCTGAACCACTTGGAGTTTTTGCACGTGCGAGTGCGCGGCGTAACCCCAGACTGAAGAGGCGTAAGTCATCGTAGGCCTGATAACCGCTTTGTAGAGTCGAATCTTCCGAAGAGGATCCAACTTACTTCGACGATTAATCAGAGCGTACAGATTGACCAGAGCTGCCTTCGCCCGGTTCGCCATCGCATAGATGTGACTTTTCCAAGTAAGTTTAGAGTCCAGAATGACACCCAAATGCCTGGCTTCGGAACTCCAGGGGACCTCGTCCCCTTGCAGTAATAACACATCGGGGGGTTTCTGACTACGCCGAGTAAAAAGTACTGCGGTACTTTTATCAGCGTTGATTTTGACCCGCCACTTTGCGAAGTAGTCAAGCAACTCGTCCGATGCTGCTTGCAGTCTAGAGCGGCGACCTCGGGGGACCAAGAGCTGCTGTAGATGCACACATCGTCGACGTACATCGCTAACTGCGTGCCCTCGTAACGGGGTAAGTCGCTTACAAAGATACAAAAAAAGTATCGGTGAAAGCAATGACCCCTGAGGGACGCCAGCAGTTAGGATTCGCTCTCTCGAACGCGTACCTTCCAGTTTGATGCGCGCTTTCCTACCGTCAAGGTAGGAGGCGATTAATTGACTAATCCCAGGGGCACCCCCGCTTCTAGCATTTTGAACAAAAGTTCTTCATGCCATACTTTGTCGAACGCTTTGGCAACATCGAAAAACGCAGCACAAGTGCTTTGCTTTGAAGCCTTCGGTTATGTGTTCGACAAGTCGAAGTACCTGGTGTACGGTCGAATGTTTGGGTCGGAAACCAAACTGTTCGTCCTGGATGGGCTTAAGATCTCTAACGGATCTTTGTAGCCTCGTCTGGACGACCCTCTCGCATACCTTGCCGAGACAATAAAGCAAACTGATGGGCTTGTAGTTTTGCGGGAACGTCAGGTTCGCTCTGGGTTTCGGTAACACGACGACGTCAGCGCTTTTCCACGTGGTGGGAAAGTGGCGCAGCCGGAGCGTCGCATTGATGATTCCCGTTGGTGAAACGACCGCCTTTAAAGGCAAGGCCTTTAAGGCGGCGTTTCCGATTCCGTCCAGTCCCGATGCCTTCTTCGACTTACATCTCGCGATTGCCTCTTTCACTTCGGTCGGGGAAGAGGGTTCGATATGCAAACGATTTTCTACCGCCAGTCGCCTACTCACTACGCGCTCGACTCGATCGATGAAATCTTCATCTTCGTCATCGTCGCATAGCGGGCTGCACTGGGTTTCGAAGTTGTCTGCATGAGCCTCAGCCTTCTCCTCGAGAGTGAAAGCCATTCCGGTTTCACCGTGAATGGGCGGCATGCGTGACGTGTTCCCCTTCAGCACTTTGACCATCTTCCAACAGGAGCGATCGCCTTCGGTGTTCAGGGCGTCGAGTTTGGCGTCGAAAGACGCGTATCGGAACTCTGCCAGTTCCCTTCTCACTTCATCGCGTAGCCGGTTATAGCGTCTTTTGAGATTGGGATCCCGAAAAGGGGTCTATACGCTAGATAATTTATTTTCCTTTATATTGGCGGGTTTGTACAAGAACATCAAGAGAGCCCTCTCTGATTGAGACACGTCAATCTATATTGAGACACACTGATTGAGACACGTATCTAAATATTAGCTGGAATTAGAACCAAAAGATTCGCTTTCGACAGTGTCGCCCTCTGGGTATGTTCTCCCTTAATTTACCGACCGTTGACCAACTATAAGTATATATAAACAAGGGTAATAGTTATCTGCCAAGTTTGATTTATCTTAATCCTTCCAAAGTGAATTTATTGAATGAAAACAATTTTTCTTCTAACTTTATGGGGCTGTGACTTGGAGGAGAAAAAGTTTTGAACCAAAAGTTATATGAAAGACTTGAAACCTTTCTCATCAATTTACACACATAAGGTACCCTGCCATCTAGGTATCACGAACACAAACTAACTTCAGTTGAATAACTATGTATATCTATAAACAAGGCTACAACCAATCAATTTTTCTAATTTGATAGAATAATGAAATTAATTAGTTTAACACTAATTACTTGAATAACATCACATCATATATTATGTATTATTTAATAATATCTAACTATTTTAAATTGTTTTAGAGAATTCTATTTCATTGAGCGCTATCTACATTTAAATAGAGAAAACTTAGCCACGATGTTACAAAAAATATTTGTATTTCAAATAATTAATATCAATCATTTAAGGAATAAAATGGTGAGTAAATGTTTAAAATAAATAATGTAATCTCATACGTTGAAAAGAAATAAAAATTTAATAATAAATTCGATCCTTCGAATAAAATTGCAAGCATCTTTGCTTTAGGAGAATTCGTTCGTTTAACTGATTAAATTGCGGCAATCAAAGTGCCGCTATCCTCGTACCGCCGATAACCGGATCTAATAATTCCCCTCTTTCGTTTCATCGCACTTTTACGGTCAATTTCGCGTGGTTTATGCCCAGAAGGGGCGTCTAGAGGCGAGTCGTCTACGATCGCACCCAACCCCTAGTTCGCGGGTCGTGGATTTATAGGTTATGTTCGCGCCGTAATATTCCCGTGTACTTTAGTACGTAAATTTCGGGGTAATATTTCAAGAGAATTCAGGAAATAATTCTCCCTTTACGCCCGCTACCTTTTCGCGTTTATTATTATTAGGTTTTGGATCTTATAAACGTTTATAATTTTCGTTTTATTTTATGATTAGAAAAAACTATGTATTAGACAATCCATTTTTTGTATGTTTTGTATAAACAGCATATTATTTTACACAGGGGCAATCCCCCGAATATAATCAGCTGGAATTCTTATCAAATGGGCATGTTTGCATTTCAAATACACCGGTTGCCCTCTTTGAAGGAAGTTTAGCCCCCCATCTAAAATGCAAATCTCCACTACGTTCGGACTTTTCCCTGTATATACTTGAAAAAGGACCCCATGGACCCGAGGGACAAGATGTTAATTTTTATCCCCTCGCGTGGACGTTACATCACCAAAAGCCAGTCCTATCTTTTTCTCCCTCGCAAACTCAATTCATCTTAAGTTTTATTGTTTTCATTTTAAAGTAACCCCATTAATTCGTCACTTTTTCTCGGTAGCATAATGCATATTTTAATACAACTTCTTCATTATGTTCGCCACGTCATTAACAGGATTAATGAGTGCGTTCGAAAAACGCAAACGAACGGGCTAGTCCATCCAGGGCATGCAAATGGCGATATGATTAATAGTGTACCGAGCAAATGCGGTTGATTTATATAGGGTGCATCTGTCGTTAAGGATTTGATAAATGGCACACGCGTAATGTATAGAATCATAATAATCGTGTGCTTGGGCGTATAATACTGAATACAATATCGACAATGTATAACACCTATTTACCAATTACTATTTAGAAGTCACAAGTAATTTGTGTTTGGAAAATGTATGTTATTATGTGGTCATAAATCAAAATCAATAATCGAAGTTAACCTTTATGATATTCTTTTGATCTATTTGGGGTATACACCATACTTCGTTTTTTATGGTTGTTTGAATTATAATTTCTGTTTACTTTTTTAATGCTGACACTATTTTAACGATGTAATAACGCTATTTAGTGGTGTGAAGCTAAACTAGAAAGATACATTTGATGGATTTTGATAACCATCTATGGTTAGATAATACTTTCGAGAATCTAACCTATCTCAATACAATCTCTTTACTTCTTTTCTTATAGAGAAGTTGAAAATGTTTAAGTAGTTACTATGCTTTACTGCTATTGGTCAAGCAGGTCTTTAAAACCTTTCCTCTTATTGTATGACATTCTAAATACGTTTGCGAAAAATATTTTAAAACGAAGATTGAGCTTTTTGGCTTTATTGTTACTGTAGGACTTATCCATAGTGACTGAATATGTGGATGCTTTGGGTGCAGAGCACTCATACGGATAAACAACAAACCTTATCACAATCACAACATTGTTAATGATTTTATCTGGATTGAAGTTGAAGCCATTTTTGATTAACTTTTTAGACCCAATATCTACTGCGAACACTTTCTGGAGGCTAAGAGGCTCGATCCTACTTATAGGAGATTTTACATTGCTTCCAGATGACTTGATACTGCTTCTAGAACATTTGAAATGTTTGCAGAAGACTTGATACTGCTTTCAGAAGACTTAGTGTTGTCTCTGGAATGGTTGAAATGTATCCAGAAGACTTGATATTATCTCTGCAAATGTTTCCAAAAGACTTTTTGTTGCTTCTGGAAGACTTGAAATATTTTCAGAAAACTTGATATTACCTCTGGAATACTTGACGTGCTTCCAGAAGATTTAATACTGCTTCTAGAAGACTTGATATTGCTTCCAAAAGACTTAAAATTAAGGTTGGGCCGACTATGATTTTGGCCGACTAACGACTATCCGACTCTTCGGCTCTAAAAGGAACGACAACACGACGATTCTTTTGGAAGCCCTTATATGTCACATAATCTTGTTGTAACAAGTTTAGATGTGTTCGGTTTTCTTTCATTATACAGATCTTTGTGATAAAGTGTTATTTCTATAAAGAGAAGGTAGGCTAAGGAACAGCTTCTGGGAAATGTCAAGAGAAAAATCGCGTGTATGTGTATTTTAATAGTACCCATTCGTACACATTCAAAAATTAGTACTTTTTCACTTTTTAATAAGTACATACATAAACTATTTTTCATTAGCATATTATTTGCAGCATTATAATAAATGACAACAATCGGTGCTTTTATTATTTAAGCGCCGATTAATTACCGACCAATTGTAGACTAAAAAGTGGCCAAATATTCGGCTCTTTCGATTAGTCGCCGATTAATCGATACAACCCTATTTAAAATGCTTCCAGAAGATTTGTAAATGCTTGAGCATACTTGATACTGCTTGTAAAAGATTTGAAATGCTTCCCAAAAACTTGTTACCCCTGGAAGACTTGAAATGTTCACAGAAAACTTGATATTATCTCTAGAATATTTCGAATGCTTTGAGAAGACTTGATTCTGCTTCTAGAAGACTAGATATTGCTTCCAGAAGGCTTAAAGTGCTTTTAGAAGACTTAATACTGCTTCTAGGAGACTTCACATTGCTTCCAGAATTTTAATACTACGTCTAGAAGATTAGAAATGCTTCTAGAAGACTTGAATTGCTTACAGAAGACTTGATACTGTTTCTAGGACATTTGAAATGTTTCCAGAAGACTTGATACTACTTCTAGAAGACTTGAAATGTTTCCAGAAGACTTAAAATGCTTCTAGAAGACTTGATATTGCTTCTAGAAGACTTCAATTGCTTCCAGAAGACTTAAAATGCTTCTAGAAGACTTCAATTGCTTCCAGAAGACTTAAAATGCTTCTAGAAGACTTCAATTGCTTCCAGAAGACTTAAAATGCTTCTAGAAGACTTGATATTGCATCCAAAAACTTAAAATGCTTCCAGAAGACTTTATTCTGCTTCTAGGACATTTGAAATGCTTCTAGAAGACTTGATATTGCATCCAAAAGACTTAAAATGCTTCCTGAAGACTTTATTCTGCTTCTAGGACATTTGAAATGCTTCCAGGAGTCTTCATACTGCTTTTAGGAGACTTGGTACTGCTTAAAGAAGACTTGACTTGCTTCCAGAAGACTTCATACTGCTTCTAGAAGTCTTGATATTGCTTCTAGAAGACTTGAAATGCTTCCAGAAGATTTGAAATGCTTCCAGGAGTCTTCATACTGCTTCTAGGAGAATTGGTACTGCTTAAAGAAGACTTGACTTGCTTCCAGAAGACTTCATACTGCTTCTAGAAGCCTTGATATTGCTTCTAGAAGACTTGAAATGCTTCCAGAAGATTTGATTCTACTTCTAGAAGATTAGAAATGCTTACAGAAGACTTGAATTGCTTCCAGAAGACTTGATACTGCTTAAAGATGACTTGACTTGCTTCCAGAAGACTTCATACTGCTTCTAGAATACTTAATATTGCTTCCAGAAGATTTAATTCTACTTCTAGAAGATTAGAAATACTTGCAGAAGACTTGAATTGTTTCCAGAAGACTTGATACTGTTTCTAGAAGACTTGGTATTGCTTCCAGAAGACTTAAAGTGCTTCCAGAAAACTTGATACTGTTTTTACAAGATTTTAAGCTCCAACAGTTTTTATATCGAATTTTTGAAAAACAATACTCAATGGATGTAATAAACAAGATTAAAAACATAAAAATTGAAAAACATACAAAACTTATATATTAGAACATATATCGAAGAGTAATTCAGCATATTTTAGACACATAACACAAAGCAATCACACTACTAGTTTAGATAATATAAAAATATTGAAAACTTTAAATAAATCTAAGAAATGGATCTGTGGGAACAGTTCTACATAAAAATAAGTGAACAACAAAATCTAATAAATGATGTAACCGAATTTAATAACGCCCGCTATTTTTTGAAATTTTTGGACAAAAAAGAACTCGTTCTTCAACGAGTTCCAGAAGACGAAGTCGAAATGTATCCAGAAGACTTGAATTGCTTCCAGAAGACTTGATACTGCTGCTAGAAGGTTCGAAATGTTTAAAGAAGACTTGAATTGCTTACAGAAGATCTCATACTGCTTATAGGAAATTACACATTGCTTCTACAAGACTTGATACTGCTTCTAGAAGATTTGAAATGCTTAAAGAAGACTTGACATGCTTCCAGAAGATTTGATACTGCTTCTAGAAGACTTTATATTGCTTCTATAAGACTTAAAATGCTTCCAGAAGACTTGATACTGTTTCTAGAAGATTTGAAATGCTTAAAGAAGACTTAAATTGCTCCCAGAAGACTTGATACTGCTTCTAGAAGACCTGGTATTGCTTTCAGAAAACTTAAAATGTTTCTAGAAGACTTGATACTGCTTCTAGAGGACTTGGTATTGCTTCCAGAAGACTTAAAATGTTTCTAGAAGTCTTGATACTGCTTCTAGGAGACTTCATATTGCTTCCAGAAGACTTGATATTGTTTCTAAAAGACTTGATATTGCTTTTAGAATACTTAAATTCCGTCCAGAAGACTTGATACTACTTCTATAAGATTTGAAATTCTTCCAGTTTTTACAGTTTTTATATTAAAATTTTGAAAGTCAATACACACATCGTATTAATAACTCAATAGATTGAATAAACAAGATAAAAAACATAGCAATTGAAAACATACAAAACTTATTTCCTTTGACATCAAAGTCTTTACATTAATGTACCGATATCTGACACCATTAACATAATAGAGAAATTCTTAGCCACAAAACTAAACTAAACTTACAACTTAATGAAATATCTAGCTTCATAAATATCCTAAAACATGTTTGTGGACAAAATTTTTTCATATTTAACAATAAATTTTACATCATCACTGACAGACTCTCGAAGAGTAATTCAGCATTTCTTAGACACATAACACAAATCAATCACACTGCTAGATTAAATAATATAAAAATGTTGAAAACTTTATGTTTATGTTGAACAACAAAATCAGATAAATGATATAACCGAATTTAATAACAACCGCTATTTTGGAAATTTTTTGACCAAAAATTGCGTATCTTGATTTATACTTATTCACGTTAACGTTGTAATATTGCTCCTATTTTAAAGTGTTTCGTTCTATGATTTTTTTTAACTTTTAACTACTTACTGTATTTATTGTGTCTTAGGTGTGTTCAACGTAGTTTTATTTGCTTTTTTACCATTTATGTTTTTTCATAAAAAATTTTTATTGACAATTAGACGTTAAGACCTATTAACAATATAAGATAATTTTATAATTAAGTTAATTTTAAATGTTACAGTGGTGTCTGATGACGGTGTAAAAACCAAAACAAGTTTATAGCACCGATTAATAAATAAAGAAACTTCATCTTTTATGAGAAAATATTATATTTTGTCAATCGACTTTAATTCTAAAATTAAAGGTGAACCTGAAGCTAAACATTGCTAATCTATTATGTCCAATTCAGTACCAGTATATGCTAGAAACGTTTTTTTGGAGAGCTCGTATGATATTTTGTAAATTTTAAACTTGCTTTTAAAGATTTATCTCTTATACTGAAAGTATTTTCATAGCAAAACAACAGGCGCTAGAAACATTGTTCCGGACATTTTAATTCTGTCTTAATGACTGACTTGAGACTTTTAATCTGTTCTTAGCAGTCCTGGACCTATCATTTCTATGGACCCGGTATCAAATAAAAATAAAATGTCTTAAATAATAATAATGATATATTTATTGATGTAAATTGAAATAAATATACAAAAACGAAAATCATAGAAGAATAAATAGCTTCAAAATAATTTTGTAACGTCAAACGTTACAAAACAGTGGTATCACAGTGGTACCTTAGGACTGAATAACAAAACATTCAAACTGATTGCTAAAATTTTTGAACGGCAGTATATCAAAAATGTATCTTAAGAATGTCTTAACCGCTTTTCTTCAATTTTAAAAATGAACGAAGTTCGAGCATTTCTTGAAATGGCGAACATGTGACTTTTTGTCTATAACTCAAAAACAAAAAAAG
This sequence comes from Onthophagus sagittarius, assembly GCA_036711965.1. Taxonomy (NCBI): domain Eukaryota; kingdom Metazoa; phylum Arthropoda; class Insecta; order Coleoptera; family Scarabaeidae; genus Onthophagus; species Onthophagus sagittarius. The sequence goes on from JASERS010000003.1 coordinate 11,202,757, forward strand.
ATAGAGATTTTGTCTTTGCGGGATTGAATATTTCTCGGAAAAAGAGACCGGGACATGGAACGTACTTTTTTTAGTATATATTACAGTTTCTGAAATACCCTATAATAACACCAAAATTTGCCTACCCTGTACATCTCACAATTTAGATACTCTAATATCGAATATGGTTCCATTTTACATAAATAATCATTTGGTTTTTTTTGAACGTTTTTATATTATTTGAATCAATTATATTTAACGGTCGTTTATTATACACCTTTATTGCGGCATATTCAAGATTATTTTTTGTTAACGTGAGACGATGCTTTGGATAATTATATAATAGTCTTCTAGTAGAATAATCGTGTTTTTTTTTGTTATGATACCTAAAATCAACACGGTTTTTTACTAAAAATAAAATTAATTCTATGATATATATTCCGTAAACAATTTGCAAATTATTTGTTTTAAACTGTCTACGACACGATTGTAAATACGCTACGTTTAACATTACTCTATTTATTCGTTTTTGAATTACACAGATTTGATTTAGTTCTGTATAATCTCCCCACAACACAATCCCATACCTTATTATACCAACACAGCACCGTAAACACACTCATCGTACACCGTAAGGGGTCGGCAATCTTTTGAAGTCTTCTACGAGCATAATACAATGCACTTAACTGGTTGATGGCTAAATCTACATGATGAAACCTTTTAAAGTTTTTCTTTAGGATAATTAATAAAAGCTTCGCTGATTTACACAGATTGTAGACATGATTATTTTTTATGATGGTATTGTTGGTTGGATGATTAATCCTGTTTTTTTGTAAAGAAGTTATATAACCTTGCATAGACGATTTTGTCAAACATTTTGGACAATATCCGTTAATATACTTACGGATATCTAATTATTTGTATCATTAATATCACCTTTTTTATATACAGGCGATAATGCAAGTTGCCTGAAATGTCTTACTGAAGCCAATTTTATAACAGTTGGTTATGCACATAAACTAAACATTCTTATGCATATAAATGTACTTTTTGATAGGATGCAAGTGACCCTCAAATTGATTGAGTCTTGGTGTGACCGACAAGGACTCTGTGGACCCTAAGAAGACATAGTTGATTGACAGAAAACGCAGAATATTCGTTAGATTGGGTTGGGGTTAGTTGGGATAAACTCTAACTTGATATCATTGAGTGGGTTGGGTTGGGTTGGTTGCGTTTGGTTTGGTTAAGTTGGGTTGGGTTGAACTTCATGCCATTTAATATGGAAAATAGTGTGAAGTTGGAGCAAAATCCAGCCCAACCTATAACATTCTTTAAAAATCATAGACCAATACTTTTTACAAAAATACCTCAGGACATACAATAATTTAGAAAATGTGTAATGCACAAACGCAGCAACTAGTAAATTGTAGTAAATTGATTTTAACTACATTTATAAAAAAGATAGTATAAAATTTGACGTAATTCTGAACGTCTAAATCACGTCACTTATCACCGTTATCACCGTCTAGAAATGACTTAAAAAATGACATCAATTATGACGTATATTATTGGACATAAGACGTCGTTGAACAACTATGACTAAAACTAGACGTCAAAATAACGTAGGACTGCTGCCTGGGATGCTTACATACAATACAGTAGTATGGTGGTTAAAGACCTTAAAATCTACATCCACTGCTGCACATAATAAAGTATAGTGACGTGCGTGTTTGTATGTTACAGGTGCGCTGTGATGGAAGTGTGTTAGGTTGTAGCCATGGAAAAGATGTTAATCCTGACGCCAATTCATCTGTTCATTCAAGAGGTGGCACGGGTGACCATGTTTCGACTGCGTATAAGTAAAAAACAGTCAACAAATCTAAGCTTCTGGCACAACCTCCAACTCCACGTATCTACTCCATTGCTAAAGCTATCACCGTCATACGGGCTAACTTTATCGTCAGATTCAACTTAGAAGGTACGACTTTTACAATTTATGCTGACAGTAGACAATCTATTTTAACGCTGAGTGGAATAATAATTACCTCGGGACTTGTTATGGATTGTCACCTGACATTGGGGAAGGCCGCAGAACGTAACTGTGTTTACCTTCACTGCACGCTGATAGGCATGCCAAAAGAGCTACCAAGCGAGCAGCTTTTCATCGGAACCGATAATCGCTCTGCCCTTATCCACTCATATTTAGATAATTAAAGATTTCAAGATAATCACAGATTCTAGTTCACAAACTGGTGAGACAGGGCTGCTATCTGTCTAAAGAACTGCTGCTTTACCCCTCAGCAGAGACAGCCTTGTCTTTCGTAAGACTCGGTAGAAACGCCCTACGAATTTTAACGGGACTCCTCATGGGTCACTGTAAGATAAAGAAGCATCTTCACAACCTTAAGCTTGCTACTAGTCCCCTCTGTCACTTTTGTGAAGAGAGCGAGACAGTTCGATATATCTTGTATGACTCTGCAAGACATCAGAATGAAACGGCAAGAAGTATCCAACGACCGTACGTGGGCAATAAGTATAAAAATGATTTATTCAGGATAAACGGTCCACAAAGTAATTAATGAAACAACTTTTTAAAATTGCTAATATATTTCGAATGTATTTTTCATTCTTCTTCAGAGCATTTATGTTGCTAAAATGGAGATTTTTTATTACAATTAAAATCACATCTTAATTTCTTTAGATGTTGTTAGTTTGTTCACCGTTATCCCTTTGGATTTGGTTAATGAGATAATTAAGGAAAAATGGAATTTAATTGCTGAACATTGCTCATGGGATAGGGATACCTTTTTAACAGGTTTAAAGTTGATTTTTGACACTTCAATTTTTACATTTGATAATGTTATTTATCATTAAGTCGAAGGTACACCTATGGGATCTAAAATATCACCTGTCTTGGCTTTGATTGTGATGGACTATGCGTTGGACGAGATTTTGATTAATAATGGTTCAGTTTTTCGTATAAATTTCATTAAGAAATATATTGATGATTTGGTTTTGGGATGATGTCAATACAGGATGATGTCAATACAGTGTTAAATTATTTTAATGATTTTCATCCGAGCATTCAGTTTACAATGGAGTTGGAAAGTAATAATAGCATTCCTTTTTTGGATACTAAAATAATCAGAGACGGTTTCAATAAGATTAAATTTGATTGGTACGTTAAACCGACTTACTCAGGACGTTATCTTAATTATTTCTCAAGTCATAGCTTTAAGCACAAACTTTCAACTGTACGTTGCATGAAGCACAGAGTCTCCAACATTTGTGATAAAGAATTTCTTCGTGAAAACTTTGAATTTCTACAAAAAACTTTTGTTAATAATGGTTACCCAAGTAAATTAATTAATAAAATTTTATTTTCAACACCGTTAATTAATAATAACATAAACCAGGTCAGTTTAACTAACCCATCTTTACTTACAACTGAACCTATCATTTATAAAAAACTACCTTATATCGAGAAGTTAAGTGATTCTTTGAAAAAAACATTATCAGTGATTGACAATTTAAAAGTAGTTGAGTGCTACGATAACAAACTTGGTAACCATTTCACAAAACTTAAAGACGCTACAGAAAACAAATTTAAATCCAATTTAATTTACTGCATTTCATGCAACGATTGTAGTGGAAAATATGTTGGTCAGACTTCTCAATGGCTTAAAAGTAGAATTTCTAAACATAAAAGTAACTGCCGGTTGAATAAGACCGTTTGTGCATTATCCCAACATGTTCAGGATTGCAAACACACCTTCGATTTTGATAACGTTAAAATTTTGGATGTTGAATCTAATTACTACAATAGAATTTTCTTAGAGATGGTCCATATAAATTGCACTAGTAATACTGTTAACTATAGAACGGATACTCAGAATTTAAGTAACATATATGCTTACTTGTTTACTAGGGACAAGACTAATAATAACTATAATCCACCAACCCAACATAATCATGATATTAATAATGTTTCTACTTTCTCTAATGATATGGTTTTCTAGTTTTTAAGTTAGTAGGTTCATTTTTGATTGTTAATTGCATTTTCTTATTTACATAGTCTGTATTAATTATTCTGATTACGTTTTATTGTTTTTATTTGATAAATCGTTTCTTTGGTTTGAATTTTTGAAATTTAATTTTAAAGTTTCCGCTTTGTTTTTGGTAAATTTCGGTTTGTGCGCAGTTTCGTTTTTCGGGGTTGTGTTTGCGATCGAAAACAGGTTTTTTTTTCATATCAATTTTTACATTTTAACGTTCTCATCGAGTCCATTTTGTATTGTTAAATTTTACACGTTCTTGTTGAACTTTTAATTTGTTATTTTAATTTACCGATACTCAGTTTTAATGTGTTTTCTACTATGACCAAGACGGTTTCTTATATTTCATGCTTTTTAAAACAAGTAAGTTTAATTTCATCTTATTTTGTTCTTTGGCGTCTTCAACATATGTTGGATGCTCATGTTAAAAAACCTTTTCATTAATTGTAATAAAAAATCTCCATTTTAGCAACATAAATGCTCTGAAGAAGAATGAAAAATACATTCGAAATATATTAGCAATTTTAAAAAGTTGTTTCATTAATTACTTTGTGGACCGTTTATCCTGAATAAATCATTTTTATACTTATCAGAATGAAAGACTTTGAAGAGGATTGGCCAAGTCCAGTCTTCAGAAATTCCTTAGGCTGGTTCTTGGATGTACAAGGAGCCTGCTGGATGTATGGTAAGCATACAATCCCTTTTCCTTCATACATATCTATCGCCCAATTGAAAAAATCCGGAAAGATACCACTTTGCAAGGAATTATTTATTAGACGTGCAATGACATTGCAAAAAACAAATTTTATAGCTGCATTTAAAAACAATAAGTTGAGTATAGTGAAGCACTCTGTATAGCTTAAAATTATAATACTTTTTTTAAATTTTCAACAGTAAAGTCACAATCTTTCATCCTCACGCAATTGACTCACCCTGTATAACAGGAATACCTCTACTAATACGAATTTTCAATTATAAACTGATTTTATTGATTCAATTTAATTGGGAGTATAAAATAATTCCACTATTGTGATAGTGATTGATTACTTCGATAATGTTCTTTTTACATTTTATTCAAATTCGGCGCAAATATGGCAGTACAATAAATTGAAGCGGAAATGAAATAATTTTCCTGTTTATCATTACTTCCCGGCATAATCAATTTAATTTAAACACATTTTTCGTTTTAATTCAAATTTTTCCCTTTGATGTACATGACAAAACACTTTAGTTAGGAAAACTGAAAATATAAAATTCCACCTACACTTAACGAGAACAAAGCGGTTGTCGGCAATACGTCAGCGTGGAACAAAAGCGGGGCACCATCGTTTGTTGATGTCCCATACGGAATCGGGAAGTCAAAAATGCATAACGCCAATTACCGCGCGATGAGAACGGAACAAAAGGGGGCTTCCATACGGAGCATTGTACGCATCCGTTCATAATTCACGTCGCTTTATTAAGTTACTGAATCGGGGAGTGGAATAGGGACGGGCTAGATCGAGAGGCGGAGGGTGGGGATATAGGGGATGTAGCTGGTCGCTTTTCCCCGTTATCCGGAGCCGGGTCGTTTTTGCCCGTGCAATCGCGTTCGGCTCCGAAATTAATGCCTTTCGCACACCGCCGAAGGGTGTATTAATCTGGGGGCGGTAAATTCTGGCGGAGGAGCCGGTATTAAACTATTTTAGGGCTTTATTAAGACGATGTCGATGTTGCTTGGTTGGTTTGCTGATAGGGTAATAGAGGTGAACAATAAAACACTTTCACCCTTCGCTTCCGTTCGTTGGGGGATTACTGACACCAAGTGTCAAAAGCATATAATAAATAATTTAGATGCTAAATCTTAAATCGCGCCGTTTTAAAACGCATCGAAATTTAATTCCGGTCATAACGAAAATGGACGTAACATTTTATGTCTATGTTTTAGTTACTTAATTAAAATTTATATTGAAATTCGGCATGGACTCGTTGCTTTTACAGCGAGTCGTTAATTTTCGACAATCGGATAAGTGAATCCTCGTGTTCGCTATGCAGAGCCGGCCGCCACCTCATTTATCGCTCCCCATCCACCCCTCCCAACATCCTTTCGAGTCGCCACCCCTTCGTCTGTTTACTCCAATTTCGCTTCCCTCGTTAATAAGGATATTTTATTGCCGGGCAAATCTAGAGGCGGATTACGAAACGCGGCGCGCGATGAAAGTTGTATAAACGAATTAGGGGGCGGCATATCGACGTTTTTATTGCCACGGGGGTTCCGAAATAATTCCCTCTCGCAATGGGATTTTCGTGCCGGTATTTGTCGGTATTTGTCCGTACCCGTTGTATAGTCGGATACTTTTTTTTTGTTTATATAGGTGTTGACAGTTTGGAGTTTCCACGGTGTGCGGGTAATAGTATTACCCAATTTTTGTGTTAACTCTGTATTGGGGATTAACTCGGTTGTGGTTCTGATTGGTAAAAATTGTCGAAAATTTATAACACTCATAATAAATTTATTTTTTTAATATACATAATTAATATTGTATAATAAGACCTTTACATGCAATTTGTACTGTTTATTATCAAAAATACACGAAATCTTAATTACGTAACGGATTTCGGATAATTTTATGGTATTCCCCAATTATTACTAATAATAACTAAAACTAGATCTAACGTTAGTATTAAAAGTGATAGCAGACTTAGAACTAAAATCATTCGGAACTGTCTTAAGAGATTTAGGGTTATAGCAGAATATTTCTACTGCTAGGTCTAATAGTAGTTCTATTTTTATTTCAATAAAAATACACAAGAATATAACATTAAATATCAAATAAGGCTAGAACTAATACTAGATCTAGGAGTAGTAATATACGACTTTCAATCGTCTCTTAAGACCACTGGTTGTAGGTCTAGTATTAGTTATACTCTGAGTTCCAGAAAAACTTAAGACAGTCTAGAACTAAACATAAATTAAAACTAGAACTAACACTAGACCTAGAACTAGAAATATTGAAGTTTAGCCGTGCATCTAAACAGGCCTGAATCTAGTCTAAATCTAGTCTAAAGAATAAATCTAGTCTAAATCTAGTCTAAAGACACACGGCTAAACCTAAATCTTTCTAGTTCTAGGTCTAATGTTAGTTCTAGTTTTATTTCGATACAAGTATACAATAACCTAAAACCGAATAAAAGCTAAATTAGAGCTAATACCATCTAATGTATACACTAGACCTAGAACATGAAACATTTGGGTTTGGCCACACGTCTCTTAAGACGGAACCAAACTCAACTCAACTTAGCTTCAGAATTAATACTAAACCTAGAACCAGAAACATTAGAGTTTAGCTGTACGTCTCTTAAGACGGCTAGGTTTCCTCCAGGTTTAGCCGTGCGTCTAAAAACGCACGGCTAAATCCAAATCATTCTAGTTCTAGGTCTAGTGTTAGTTCTAGTTTTACTTCGATACAAGTATTAAATTAGAGCTAATACCATCTAATGTTGGTATACACTAGACCTAGAACATGAAACATTTGGGTTTGGCCACACGTCTTTTAAGACGGAACCAAACTCAACTCAACCTAGCTTCAGAATTAATACTAAACCTAGAACCAGAAACATTAGAGTTTAGCTGTACGTCTCTTAAGATGGCTAGGTTTCCTCCAGGTTTAGCCGTGCGTCTAAAAACGCACGGCTAAACCCAAATCTTTCTAGTTCTAGGTCTACTGTTAGTTCTAGTTTTACTTCGATACAAGTATATAGTAATCTAAAACCGAATAAGAGCTAAATTAGAGCTAATACCATCTAATGTTGGTATACACTAGACCTAGAACATGAAATATTTGGGTTTAGCCACACGTCTCTTAAGATGGAACCAAACTCACCTCAACCTAGCTTCAGAATTAATACTAAACCTAGAACTAGAAACATTAGAGTTTAGCTGTATGTGTCTTAAGACGGCTAAACCCTAACGTTTCTAGTTCTAAAGCTGAGTTGTAGATCTAGCATTAGTTATAACAGGTAGACTAAAAAGATCGTGGGCTGACATATAAATGGTGCTACAAATATTAAATCCAGATGATTTTTAGTTAGTCCTAACCTTCAAAAGATACGTGTATAAATTTGACAACTGTCATTTTGAGTGAAGCACCTTTTGTTAGTTTGAAAAAAAAATGTGTCGTGTGTTAATAAAACATTGCTTTTTGGCGAAAAAAATACTGTTCAAACCAAGGTTTGGCTTGATAAACATTATTCGGACTCTGCGTCAGGAAAATCAACCATTGAGAAGTGGTTTGCTAAGTTTAAACGATGAGAAATGAGCACTGAGGACGATGCACGCAGTGGACGCCCCGCCCCAAAGAGACTGTTACCGACGAAAACATCAAAAACGTCTACAAAATAGTTTTGTATAACCCTAAAGTGAAGGTTATCGAGAGAGCCGAGACTCTAAAGATATCAAAGGAACGTGTTGAACATATCGTGAATGAATATTTGGGTATGCGAAAGCTCTACGAATTTAAAGTAGATGCCGCAAAGTAGATCCACGCGAGCTCACAATCGATCAAGAACAACAACGAATTGCTGATTCTGAGCAGTTTTTGCGTCGATATGTGACAATGGATGAAACATGGCTCCATCATTTCACACTGAAGTCCAATCGACAGACAGCTGAGTGGACTGCACGTGATGAATCGATTTCAAAGCGTGGAAAGGGTTTTGGCATCACATCGCATTTTGGGATTCGCATGGTATGATATTCATAGACTATCTTGAAAAGGAAAAAACCATCAACAGGAATTATTACATAGCGTTATTGGACTAAATTGCGGAGAAACAGCCCCATTTGAAAAAGAAGAAAGTGTTGTTTCATCAAAACAATGCATCATGTCACAAACCAGAGAAAACGATGGCAAAATTGCATGAATTGGGTTATGAATTGTTTCCGCATCCACCGTATTTTCCAGATCTAGCTCTCAACAACATTTTTCTGTTCTCAGACCTCAAGAAAATGCTCGCTGGAGAGAAATTTATTGCCGATGAAGAGGTAATCACCGAAACGGAGACCCATTTTGAGGCTAAAAGCAAATCGTACTATAAAAATGGTATCGAAAAATTAAAACTATGTTAGCCTACAAACTTTTTAGCCCAACTATTATTATGAGTTCCAGGAGAATTTTGAAAAATCTAGAGTTAAACATGAATTAGAACTAGAACTAACACTAGACCTAGAACGAGAAACATTTGGGTTTAGCCATATGTCTCTTAAGACGACTGAACCCCAATGTTTCTAAGTCTTGTTGTTAATGATATCGATGTAAGTGACATTTAATGGTAGAAAAGAGAAACTAATGTATGTTAAGGTAGACACAAAAAGCCTGGAAAAAGATGTATGTCTTGTCAACTTGGTAAAAACGTGTGGTTGTATGTTTTCGAATACAAGTCGTACTAAAACCTTTTAAATAAAACAGTTCAGTTCAAAACTTCAAAATAAGAAGTTGTGGGGCCAGAATGTAACTAAAAACAAATAACTGAAGAAACGAAAGAAGTTAGAACAGAAATGACTGCCGTAATTTTTTTTAGTTAAGTGCCAAAATTAAAAGGTAAACTACGACGAATGGACATTCGTCATGCAAAATTTTTTGATATTGGATGGATAGGATAAATGCATTTTGGGGTATAGAAACTGACGAAGAAAAAAAAAAAAATACAAAAAAACAAGCCAAAAATTAAGGAAACGAATATGACGAAGGAAGCTTGGGACAAGTTTTAAGCTTTGTTTGATGACTCGGGATTCTCAAGAAAAATCATTTTACTCCGAAACTTGATAAACACAGGATTGGAAAACTGTGATTCATTTGAATCGTGTGTTAATCAAATCGTCGAGACAGCCCAGAAGTTAAGAGGTACTGGTTTTAAGATAGATGAAGAGTGGATTGAATCATTGTAATTAGTAGGAGAAGTATTGGCCAATAATTATGGTAATTGAATATTCAGGTACAGAAATATTCAGACATGGAAGCAATAGCAAAGGAAGCAGTGCCGCTTTTGCTGGTATGACCATGAAACAGTGGAATGCTGCAGGAAGAACACATCAAGGATCAAATAATAAAATTAAGAATTCGGAAACATCAGAAAATGTTTCCGATGTAAGCAGATGGGTCAGTATAGAAACAAATATCCTAATATGGAAAACAAAAAAAAAACAGTTAAATTGAATAAAGAATCGAATGTCTTTAGTGCTACATTTTATTAGAAAATTTAGGAATAGTGGTTGATATGTTGATTCAGGAGTAAAAGAGAACTGGTTAGAGGATATCTCAACAGATGATGGTATGCATGATGTAATAGTTGCTGATAATCAAAGACATTCTGTAGTGTGTATGGGAAATGTAAAAGTTATAATTGTGGTAGGGGATAGTATCTATGACATAACGATTAAAGATGTAAAATATGTACTAGGAGTTATTAACTAATTTACTTTCCGTAAGCCAATTGATCAAAAATGGTAATAAAGTAAACTTAGAAGAAAATGGTTGCAAGATCTATAATAGTAGGAAACGAAACCTGATTTACTCAATGATGTATATAAATTGCGGACGTACACTGCTAAAGTTATTCTTTTATGTCCATAAGTAAAATTAGTGGAGCACATTGACGTAACAGATTGTCTCACATTAACCAAAATGATCTTGTAAGATTACCTAAAGTGTAGTAGGAATGGAAATTTCTACAAAAGCAAATATGATAAACAAATATGTGGTTTGCTATGAGGGTAAACAGATAAGATTGCCATTTAAACACTCTGAAACAAGGGCAAAATCGAAACTTAAAGTGATTCATTTTGATATCTGTGGACCTATGGAAATAACATTATTAAGACGATTTAAATATTTTTGATATTCGAGAATGATTATAGCAGAATGATTTTTGTATGTCTTATTAAATATGAAGTACTAGATTTCAAAACTTTGAAGAAACTAGTTGAAAATCGAACGGATTCTAGGAGTAAATCTATGCGTAGTGATAACGGAGGAGAATTTTGTAATGACGAAATGGATGACTATTTAAGAAATAATGGTAATGTACAGGAGGCCAAATAAGCGTAAAAACTTGCGGTAAAAAATTTATGACTAAAGTGGCTAAGAGAAAATGCTGGAAAATTATTTTTAGGTTTAGATAAGATGACCGCTAGGGGTGCAAACGCCATCTAGAATTTAAAAATGTGGATTATCTCGGAATTCCGCTTCTTAACATAACACAAAAGCATATACGTTCTAAAGTTAAGATAAATTCTTTTTTTTTGTTACAACATTTTCATTCTATCTCTAAAAATAAAGTGGTGTGGGAGTCTGAAAATGTTTGCAAACACATGCAATCATTTCAAAATGGCTGAACGGAATTTAATAAGCTTGGTATCATTGAAGAGAGCTTTTCTTGGACTATAAATCCTACCTTATTTATTACACCCTGCCACATGAAAAAACAAATTCTTACACTCCAGAGCAAAATAGATATTCGAAAGGATGAATAAATCTTTAGACACTAAAGCAAAGTGTCTATTTTTTATGCTAATTTGAAGAAAAAAATTGTGTTGAAGCTATTTACACTGCTTTATGTAACGATAACCTCAGAAGGTAAAACTGAATATGAAATTGAAATGTGGTTTAATAAGAAACCAGATGTTAATGATTAGAAAACACGATTTTAATAGGTTATGGGGACTACAAGAAAAGTTATAGAGTTCATAATCCGAAAATAGTAAAGTTACTATAAGTAGAGATGTAATTGTAATGGAAAATGAAACTGATGACAGATTACTGGTAAAATTAGATTTAGTGGAGGATAGCAAAACCATTGAAAACGCAGTATTAGAATACAAGCAAAATTAAGAAGAATCTAAAAAATCTAAAAATTCAGATGAATATGAAGGAGAAATTTTTAAAAAGAACGAACAAACACGAAGAAAATTTGAAAGAATATCAAAGCCAAAGTAATATAAAGATTATATCACATACATGTGTGGACTACAAGATAGTTTAAAGGAAGAACCAACCTCATATTAAAAAGCATTATCTAGGGAAGAAACAAAATTTTGGAAATAAGCAATACAACCCAGAATCAACAAAATTTTTATACAGTGACCGCGCTATATAAGCAACCTTTCTAAAAGCAACATTCTTTATAAGCAACTTCTGTGTAAGCAACTTTTTGTGCAAGAACTAGTTTAAAATATTTAAAGGGAACAAAAAATTATGGTCTTGCATTTGAGAAAAATAAAAATGATTGATTTGCGGGATTTTGTAGACGGCGATTAGGCAAGTAATCAAATGAATAGAAATTCTTAAGGTTGCGGAAACAAATAAATTGTAAATTGTTTGTAAATTGCAAAGAGTTATTTATGGATTGAGGTAGTCGTCTCGTGCTTGGAATAGCAGGGTTGATTTATTCTTGAAAGAAATAAAATATATAAAGATAATACAAATTGGAATTTGTATTATAGCATTGTATGTAAATGACTTTTTACATTTTCGAAAAATGAAATTGAAACTAGAATCATAAAACAAGAATTAGAAAATAATTTTCAGGTTGATTTAGGATTGATGTATTGATGATTTATTATTAAAATCCAGAATGGAATATTGCGCAACGTCGGTGATTCTTTTTATAGAACCTAATTTAGTATTTAAAGATGATATATTTAAAAATGATTGTAATGTACTGTATCAACAACTTATAGCATGTTTGATTTCCGCATAAATAGACCAGATTTCATTACCGTTTAGTTTTTTAAGTAAATTCAATAATAGTTATAATGAATCACATCGGAAATGTGCATGAACTAGTTTAAAATATTTAAAGGGAACAAAAAATTATGGTCTTGCATTTGAGAAAAATGAAAATGATTGATTTGCGAGATTATGTAGACGGTGATTAGGCAAGTAATCAAATGAATAGAAATTCTTAAGGTTATATTTTTGAATTGTCGGTGCAGCGATGTCTTGGGAAAGTGAAAAAGAAGGGACAGTAGCTATCTCAAGTATGGAGGTTGAGTAGATGGCTATTTTCGAAGCTACTAAAGACGCAATATATTTAAAAAATTGTTTAGATGATATATATTATATAGATTTTCAAGATGTAAGGACTGTTGTTCTATATAAAGATAATCAAAGTGTTCAAAAATTGCTAATTAACCCATTATTTCATAAACGTACTAAATATATTTACATTAGACATCATTTTGTTAGGGATGCACTCTCAAACTTTCTCTGCACGTGGTACAGAAAAGAGATACTACTATAATTTACATAGGTTGTATGGGCAGTTCGTTGGGTTCGTTAGTAGTCGTTATATTCGTATGCGGCCTAAATGATTTCAGTACATAAATATCAATAAAGTGTCATTTAAGAAACCAAAATGTGCTACTTTACTAAAAATGTTTCCGACAAATGCTTTAGTGAAAAACAAATGGGTGTTTAAAAAAAGTGAAGGTGATAAAAATTACTTTTAGGGCAAAATTTGTGGCAAAGGGTTTTACTACGAAACGTGGAGAGGATTATGATGAAAGTTTTTCACTTATGGTCAGATATTCAACAAGAAGAGAATTTTATTCTCCTTATCAGTACAAATAAAATTAGAAATATTTCATTTAGATGCTAACCGCTTTTTTAAACGGTTACTTGCGGAAACAAGTATTTATGATACAACCAGAAGAGTTTATAAAAGTAGGTTTTCAAAATAAGGTTTGTAAATTGTAAAGAGCTATTTATGGATTGAGGTAGTCGTATTGTGCTTGGAATAGCAGGGTTGATTTATTTTTGAAAGAAATAAAATATATAAAGAAAATACAAATTGGAATTTGTATTATAGCATTGCATGTAGATGACTTTTTACATTTTCGAAAAATTAAATTGAAACTAGAATCATAAAACAAGAATTATTAAATAATTTTCAGGTTGATTTAGGATTGATGTATTGATGATTTATTATTAAAATCCAGAATGGAATATTGCGCAACGTCGGTGATTCTTTTTATAGAACCTAATTTAGTATTTAAAGATGATATATTTAAAAATGATTGTAATGTACTGTATCAACAACTTATAGCATGTTTGATTTCCGCATAAATAGACCAGATTTCATTACCGTTTAGTTTTTTAAGTAAATTCAATAATAGTTATAATGAATCACATCGGAAATGTGCATGAACTAGTTTAAAATATTTAAAGGGAACAAAAAATTATGGTCTTGCATTTGAGAAAAATGAAAATGATTGATTTGCGAGATTATGTAGACGGTGATTAGGCAAGTAATCAAATGAAAAGAAATTCTTAAGGTTATATTTTTGAATTGTCGGTGCAGCGATGTCTTGGGAAAGTGAAAAAGAAAGGACAGTAGCTATCTCAAGTATGGAGGTTGAGTAGATGGCTATTTCCGAAGCTACTATAGACGCAATATATTTAAAAAATTGATTAGATGATATATATTATATAGATTTTCAAGATGTAAGGACTGTTGTTCTATATAAAGATAGTCAAAGTGTTCACAAATTGCTAATTAACCCAATATTTCATAAACGTACTAAATATATTTACATTAGACATCATTTTGTTAGGGATGCACTCTCAAACTTTCTCTGCACGTGGTATAGAAAAGAGATAGTACTATAATTTACATAGGTTGTATGGGCAGTTCGTTGGGTTCGTTAGTAGTCGTTATATTCGTATGCGGCCTAAATGATTTCAGTACATAAATATCAATAAAGTGTCATTTAAGAAACCAAAATGTACTACTTTACTAAAAATGTTTCCGACAAATGCTTTAGTGAAAAACAAATGGGCGTTTAAAAAAAGTGAAGGTGATAAAAAATTACTTTTAGGGCAAAATTTGTGGCAACGGGTTTTACTACGAAATGTGGAGAGGATTATGATGAAAGTTTTTCACTTATGGTCAGATATTCAACAAGAAGAGAATTTTATTCTCCTTATCAGTACAAATAAAATTAGAAATATTTCATTTAGATGTTAACCGCTTTTTTAAACGGTTACTTGCGGAAACAAGTATTTATGATACAACCAGAAGAGTTTATAAAAGTAGGTTTTCAAAATAAGGTTTGTAAATTGCAAAGAGCTATTTATGGATTGAGGTAGTCGTATCGTGCTTGGAATAGCAGGGTTGATTTATTTTTGAAAGAAATAAAATATATAAAGATAATACAAATTGGAATTTGTATTATAGCATTGCATGTAGATGACTTTTTACATTTTCGAAAAATTAAATTGAAACTAGAATCATAAAACAAGAATTATTAAATAATTTTCAGGTTGATTTAGGATTGATGTATTGATGATTTATTATTAAAATCCAGAATGGAATATTGCGCAACGTCGGTGATTCTTTTTATAGAACCTAATTTAGTATTTAAAGATGATATATTTAAAAATGATTGTAATGTACTGTATCAACAACTTATAGCATGTTTGATTTCCGCATAAATAGACCAGATTTCATTACCGTTTAGTTTTTTAAGTAAATTCAATAATAGTTATAATGAATCACATCGGAAATGTGCATGAACTAGTTTAAAATATTTAAAGGGAACAAAGAATTATGGTCTTGCATTTGAGAAAAATGAAAATGATTGATTTGCGGGATTTTGTAGACGACGATTAGGCAAGTAATCAAATGAATAGAAATTCTTAAGGTTATATTTTTGAATTGTCGGTGCAGCGATGTCTTGGGAAAGTGAAAAAGAAAGGACAGTAGCTATCTCAAGTATGGAGGCTGAGTAGACGGCTATTTCCGAAGCTACTAAAGACGCAATATATTTGAAAAATTGACTGTTGTTCTATATAAAGATAATCAAAGTGTTCAAAAATTGCTAATTAACCCAATATATCATAAACGTACTAAATATATTTACATTAGACATCATTTTGTTAGGGATGCACTCTCAAACTCTCTCTGCACGTGATATAGAGAAGAGATACTATTACACTGTTAAGTTAGATAACACAAATCGTAATAAAACCTTTTAAATAAAAAGTTTAGTGAAACAGTAGTTTCTTGTGTACTAGAGGACCCACATTTAGGTATAGTGTTAGTTTTGAAGCTGGGTTGTAGATCAAGTATTACTTATACTCTAAGTTTCAGAAAAACTTAAAACAATCTAGAGTTAAACATGAATTAAAACTAGAACTAACACTAGACCTAGAACTAGAAAGATTCAGGTTTAGCTTAGGTTTAGGTAGTTTTGGTTTAGGTCTGAAGACGCACGGCTAAACCGACATTTTCTAGTTCTAGGTCTAGTTTTACTTCTACATGATATGATAGATCTACTATATTTTCTATAACCGCTGCGTCTGAAGACTTGGTTTAATATTACTTTTAGTTTTAACTGTTTTTTAGCGCTAGATTGTTACCTTTTTGAGAGATATACGCCAGAACTCAAAAGTTCCTAGTTGTAGGTCCAGTGATAATTTCAATTTTTCCTAAATAAAAAATATATGCAAGCTTAACTTTGAATAACAATTAGGACTAATAGGACCATTAGAACTAATTCTAGATTTAGAACTAGGATAATCTGGGACATCTTTTAAGATCGCTAGAATCATTCGGGTTTAGCCGTCTTAAAAGACGTCTGGTTAAACTCGAATGATTCTAGTTCTAAGTCTAGCGTTAATTCTTATTCAACATTCCTTTCATTAGATTATTATATTATTTAAATATTTAACTATAAGGGACACTCCCTTCCCCGTTTTAATCCTATATTATCGCATAACTTTATATATAAAAAACTAAATAGTATCATAACATTTCTTTCCATAACAATTATTCCTAGTTTCACTAGGTAACAGTAATTGCTATAATTCCTCATTACAACATTCAATATTTTTCGACATTTTGCGTTTTATAAGTGGTAAAAAGAACAACATTAACCCACTTAAAGCGATTGCAATACCGGCCATAAAAAATCCGGGATCAAACGATTCTAATATATCATAAAACATACCGCCTATCGGTGGGCCAATAAACGAAGCGATTCCTTGAAAAAATAACAATATTCCGAAAGCATTCGTTATCTTTTCAAGTCCGAGCAAATCGACTAAAATAACTGACGTTAATCCTACGTAAGCGCCCACGGTCAGTCCGAAAATTAAAGCGTACACGAGAAGTGAATAAAAATCGGTCGCAAATACACTCAGAGCGGTTGCACACCCGCAAATTGTAAGACAGGAATTGTAAACCCACAATCTGTTAATCCAGGGTTTATCCGATATGTAACCAAGGATAATTCTTCCTAGTGTGTTTGCTATTCCTATTATTGCCAAGAGTAAACTTGCGTGAGAAAGTGGTACATCCAAAGATAAAGCTCTCGGGACGATGTAAATAAAAGGGACATTAAATCCAATGCTCGTTAAAATATTACTGATGACGAAAAGTATAAAAATCACATCTTTAAAAAGAGATACATCAAATAATTTCTTTTTCCCGTTTATTTTTTCCGAATTATTATTAATATACCGAAGTTCGAATTCTTCGCATTGCAACGATTTAGTAACATATTTTTTTTCGTCAATATATTCAGTAAAATTTTTAGTTTTATTTTTCTTTGCGCATTTTTCATTTTTTAATGGTCTAAACAAAGTTCCAAAAACGATACATTGCAAAACGATTCCCGATAAAATAACCATAACACCTTGCCAATTATACATCTCCATAAAACAATAAATAATAGACGGAAATATAAACGTTCCTATTCCAGATCCGCAAACAGCAATTCCAGTGGCTAAAGATCTCTTCTTTTCAAAGTACACCGTAACTGAGACGATGGCTGGTAAATAAACCAATCCAAATCCTAATCCGCCTCCAAAGCCAAGAGTAACACAAAGCGCGATGATACTATTTGCCCAAAAACTTACAAAAAACGAGAAAGCTGCTAGAATCGTTCCCCCGATTGTAACGGCTCTACATCCATATTTATTCACTAAAATTCCAGCGATTGGTCCCGAACAATACGTCATTCCATACAAAATCGATAAAATCCAAGCGGTATCCGATTTATGCGAGTTGAAATAATTCAAAAAATCTTCATACAACATACCAAAAGAATATGTAATACCATCGTTGATAACGTGAATCATAAAAGATCCAAATACTACAATCCAACCCCATCCACCATCAGGTGGAGTAACCATATTCTTTTGACTTTTCATCACTTAACTTTATATTTTTAAAACCACATAAGACGATGCATCAATTTAAACTGTTCGAACCTCTCGAACGAATTTCGAATAGTCCATAGCAAACGCAATAACGTTCGTATCGATATGTTTGTTAAATTTGTGATAACTCCAGAGGAATTTGCCTAAAGCATACATTCATAATTGGCCGTTAAACGGGATGGGGGAAGGTCGGCGGAGATAGTGCATAAATTTGTATGATAATCGGACACTAATTTGGAGTTTGGTCTCCAACAAAACGGGATATGGAATGCATAATCTGTTTTGTTTTGCCGAATTGTCGGCGTAATATTACTTTACACGATTTTACAACGTTGTTTATTAGTTTTTGGGCGAACGAAACACCATAAAAGATAAGTGCTACTTTTTTATCCTTTCGTTAATTTGGTTAATTAAACAAGGACGTAACGTTATAAACAGTTTTTTCGAAGTTATTAAACAAAAAAGTGTTAGAAATAGCACAAAAAGTAAAGGTTAAACTTAATATGAATACAAGATGTGTACACTCATACCTCGTTATACGGCGGTGATTCGTTCCTCGAAAGTCGAATATAAACCGAAATGCCGTATAAGGAAACTGTATGACATATGTACTTGTATATGTGTAAACTCAATTACATACATATCGACTAAAAAAACTTCAATTTTTATTTAAAATACTTTTTTGTTTTATTTCATCAATAATAAAATATTTCAAATAACAGTCGTAAAACTAAGTAAAACCAAGTAAAATATAAAATTATTTTGATTCGGCGGAATTGCGTAGTTTTTCAGTTTCCGTTGATGTTATCATCGAATATTCGTTCAAAGTTTTTTGTTTTGCAGCCCTTCCTTTTCTCTTTTCAACTTCTGGTAGCTCGTGGTTACACCACGGGAAAGGTTGACACTGCGCTCGTTATCGGGATCATTTTGAAGGAGAATGGATATTTTCTGTTCAAAATGCGTAAGTGCATTGGATACATTTTTCAAAGTTAATTATGGTATTGTAGTATCAACTACTTCTTCTTCCACCTGAAATATTTCGTTCTCTGCAAGATCTATTAATTCATCATTCGAAAGTGGCTGGCGTTCAGCATCCAACAAATTAACATCATTTTCTTTCAAGTTCTCAAAACCAACTTCTCTTCCTAAACTTAATCTGTTTTCCCTAATTTCTGGAAGGTGATCAGGGCTACTGTTGTTAGTTTCAGCACTAATACAATCGAGCAAAATTTTCTTCCATGCTTGGTTTAACGTTCAGTTTCATCTCATCGCATGAGATTCGCCAATATTATCTACAGCATCCTTTGTATTAAATTGCTTCCATAACTCTTTAATTAATAATTTAATATCGGTTTTCATTAACAAGTTTTCTGCAAATAATCAGCTTTGAATGTAGCTATTACTCTCTGATCCATTGGCTGAATTACCGCAGTTATATTTTTAGGCATTATTTTATTTTCACATCTTCACACAGTTGAGATATATTCGTGGGATGTCCGGGAGCGTTATCCAAGAGAAGTAGAATTTTTTGACCCAAATTATTTTTTCGAAGGTATTTTTTCACTTCAAGGCAAAAGTGGTTATTATACCAATCTTGAAAAAGGCTTTTTGTCATTTAAGCTTTTTTTCTTGAATCTCCAAACAATAGGTAATCCGGTCTTATCTATTCCTTTTATAGCTCTTGGATTTTCGGACGTTTATATTAAAAATGGTTTGAGTTTAAAATCTCCAGTCGCAATTGCCCCAAGCAGCAACGTTAATCGTTCCTTAGACATTTTAAATCGCGGCGCCGCTCTTTCATTCTGGGAAATAAATGTTCTATCAGGCATTCTTTTCCAGTATAGGCCCTTTTCGTGTACATTAAAAATTTGTTGTGGAACGTATCCACCTCTTTCAACAGTTGATTTCCGTATGTTTGGATCAACATTTCTTAACGCATCTTTCACCTTTCTCTCACCTTTCATTTTAATGTTATGCAAGTTATGTCGCCCTTTAAATTTTTCAAACCAACCGCGGCTTGCGATGAATTTTTCAATCATTGTCGAATTGCCATGTCTTTCTTCACTATTCAAACGTTCAAAAATAGATATTGCTTTTTCCTGGATATTCATTTAACTCATAGCAAATTTTTCGTTGATTGTTATCTTCAATTCACATGATTAATAACTGCTCCATTTTTTTCATTTTATTACTTCGTTTACGTCTGAGTTTTGACATACTTGAAAGAGTAACTAATTGTGAATGTTGTTTAATTTTTTTTCTTATTGTTACGAGTTGTTTGAACTGTAGATTTTGGTAGTCCCAAGGCGTTACAAATGTCAATAATTTTTTAACTCAGCGAAACTTAGTGAACAACGGAAACTCGGCGTCCTAAGGCTTTCTCGTCAAGACAACATTGATCTTAGATTCATCTACACTTTTAAAATGGAAATTTTTCACATCAGGTCTGACATTATTAGCATAAAGTTGTGCACGAGTGGATCGACCTCGGCAGATCATCCCGAAATCGAAGAAAAGTATTTATTCAAAGCTTCAACCCGTCGATAGGCAGGTTTTTTTTTAAATTATAAATATTCCACTTGCGCAGCTCTCTTCACTAATTTTGTGGGCTTCCGATTCTCATTTGCTCAGTTAAGTATGCTTTTTTTTCATGCTTAATTGCATTAGACGTATATTCCGTAATTGATTATAATAGTCCCAGTGAGTTATATGATTAGTGCGTTTGAATTTAATTAAAGTCTCGTCACGCAACCATATCATTAATTTTACATTGTGGGTAATCCATGGTCTAAACCATTTAGGAATAACTGTACAAATTGGCGCTGAGGATCGAAAAGATTGGAGATGTTACAGCTTAGGAAATCGACCATATCATCCACATTATCCATGTGAAATATTAAATACCAATCTATGTTAGCTAAATCTCAAGAAAGTGATTCATAGCCGAAGAGTCTATTCGAACGAAACGACGCTGGTTTCCCTAGTTGCATTTCAGTCTTCAATTTCAATTTGCAGAATAGATATCGAGGAGTGTAAGACCTATTCTTGTCGGTTTATCGACAATTAGAATCATGTCAGAACTATGCAAAAATTGCCTTGAACGCGATAACATTATTATCATTTATTAGTGAGTTCAAATTACAATCGCCCGCCAACATTAAACCATCACTTAGCAAAAACATATCCACTAGTGTTTCATTCAATGTCGATAGAATTGACATTGAATGAATCGGGGTATCAATGTTAGGAGGTCGATAACATATTCCAACCGTAAATGCACCAGAATCAATTCGAATCTGCAGCAACCACAGCTACTCCAAAAAAATTAAAACTATGCGTAGGCAAAACTTTATATTTGATACTATCACGAATATAGAATGTTTTTTTTGCATGTCATCTACATTATGCACCAGAGAACGAATATTCACGTGCGATATTTTAAACGTTCAGAAATTTCTTAAACTGTTAGTATTCGTTGACAATAAAACAACTCAAGAAAGAAAGTACTTCTTGTGTCCGTCATGTCCCGACAGTTACAATAAAAGAATAATAAAAACAACCAATGAAAACTGGAAACAAAATAAGAAAGATAGAAAAACAAACGCTTTAATAAATCAACGAATGATGAATCGCAATTCGCTTCGAACATGAAAATATTAAATTAGCTCGATTCCTTCAACGCGATTACACAATCACATTGACCGATTCACTTTTCTGTTTGGCTGCTTCATCCAAATTGAAAGTCGAATCAATAAACAAAATTGTCGCACTTGGAACTTACAATTAGATAATTCCAATAGCATCATTAAGAAGCAGATGCAACCAAAAAGAGTGATTTTTTGTTGTTTTGTTTGCTCTTCTTTTGTGTTCTTCTATTTCTTTTCCACCACCTTTCAGGGAGTATTTTTTCTTGGTACTTTGCCTCTTGTCTAGTGAGAACGTCTTTTCTTGCTTAGTCTTCTCTCCGGTATGCCACTTTCAGCCTTTCTCGGATCTTTACGTTTGGCTTACGAACAAACTCAAGGTATAAATCCAACCCAATCCTACTCTGCGCTAGTGTGAAGCTGAGCATAATCATTTCTTTAGATGAAGCTCATTTCTTCACATCTGAGGCCAAACTAATAAATACGGTAACACTCCATTTTGAGATTTATCAGTCGATTCGCAACTTGAACTTTCTTCAAAATTCTATTCACTATCGCTATTCGATGTAAACGCGTCCTGATTAGCTCAGTTCGTAGAATTCAGATTGTGACAATGCAAGATAATGAGGTAATCGCAAAACATGCATTACTTGTCATAAGCAGGTTTTGAGAAATTGCAGTAAAATGTGTTAAAAGTATTTGAAGTCAATCAAATTTTATAATTTTAATTTTTTGTTATGAGAATGTGAGCTTTGAGAATCTGCTTAGTGTAGCGTCTTTTGGATGCTATGCAAAAAAGGTTTTTGAGAAATCTTTAATTTTTATCTAATTTAGTTAAAACTTTTTGATAAAAAAAATTACAAACGAAACCACATTCTGTCACACGATAAAGATCCTTTTATATGATGATTGACAGGTGTAAGCAAAAGGTCCTTCACGCTTTAATTGGGGAACAAAAGAAGTCGGCTTTCACGGTATAATTGGACAACAAAACAAACTACCTGTTTTAACATTCCTTTGTATTACAATAGATAATTGACCTGTCTTAACATTCCTTTGTATTATAACCAGAGGGCGGCAAGTTTTGCTTAAACGCCGCGATCTGATTATAACAGATGATTGACAGGTCTAAATAAAAGGCCTTTCACGCTTTAATTGGGCTACAACAGAAACTGCTTACAAAGAATCTGGCCGGAATATAACCATGGACAGATTTTTCACAACTTTACCGTTGGCGGTACTTTGAAACAAAATAAAACAAAAGAAATCTAGACCGTTATTATCAACGCTTTTTGGATTTCATTGCAAAGTTACCATCTGTTCGTATGTTTCGAAGAAAAACAAAACGGTGCTTCTTCTCATCACGATGCACAATGATGCTACTCTACAATCTCTGTGCATCTCATCAGAAACCAGCTCCAACTCCGGCGTTGATAACATGGATCAAATGTGCATCTGAGCTTTTAGCTCTTTTTACAATATTTTGGTTATCGCCGGTGTTTTTTGCGGACGTTATTTACTATGTAAACAATGACATGCTTGCAAAAATACTAACAGACTTAACTTTTTTCGTAGATACAGTATACGAAAATCATAATTTTTCTATCCGGGTTTTCTTTTTTAAATGCAAAATGCAGATATCACTAACCGGAAACAAATTATCAATTTAAACAATAGATGATTTGATGATAGATTAATATAACAAATGAAAGTAGTAACATTAGAACGCGTGTGTAACATTGTTTAATTTGGTAACTAGATTTTAAAAACCAACTTCTCAATTTTGTTTGCTAACAACGAATTTCAAATGTAATAACTTTAATCGAATATTATTTAAAAGGGGTGGTAGTAGTAAAATAACATTTCCTATAAAACTTTTTCTGTTTTAACGATCTTTTCAACAATACGTTTTTCGACTTATGGTGCCATTTAAAATTTTGGAGTTCTTTGTTTCTATTTTGGGCATTGTTGACAAAACTATTCGTGATGTTGACTTTTTTGAGAAATAATAATATCACCATTCGATTCTTTAGTATGACTTTTATAATAAATATTTTTATCTCAACTCTCTACGTATATACTCAAAGGTTTTACTTAAGGGATGACGCCTACTTACGAATTTAAAAAGAATAGATTTTTGGGTTGAAACGGTTTCTATAAGTACAATTTATAAAGAATATTTCCTGAAATTTGTATGTCGATTCCATGGAAAATGGCGAAGTTACAGGCGTTGAAAGCACGGTCCGTTGGTTAATAACTAGGGTACGGAACTTTTGCAACAAAATGACAACCATTTACCAACTCTACTTGTCCTCAGTGGAGTCCTAGTATACACTAAGACACCTTGCCACTCACAATAAGTGGAGGGAGGGGGGTAAATCATATTATTCTGTTGCAAATGTTTCGTTCCCTACTAATAACTAATTTTTGTGGTGACAAAGTAGAGAAAGAGAAAGAGTGGCTGAGAGTGGCTATAGGGTCTACATATTACCAATATAGTTTCATAGATGAAAACCGCAACATGATACCAAACAACCGGCACAAAGTCGTGATGTGCCTGGCAGTTTCGCTAATAACGAACTCTCTTCTTATAAACAGGATTATAATCCAATACCTCAATATGTTTTGGATACTATTGAACCAATATACCAGGATCTTAGCAAAGAGTTATGTTATTATCAAGATGTGTTGGTGGTTTCAATCAAAATAACAATGAGAGTTACAACCAACTAATTTGGAAAATATCTCCTAAAATAATTCCAAGTGGATTGAAGACAGTTGAACTTGTGCATAGTTCTGCCTGCGCTTTCAACGAAGGTTCAGAAGCTTTACAGCAACTGCTAGTGCGCATAAGGATGACGCTGGAACTAATGCTCACAGATATGTGGCGACAGAAGATGAAATTCGCATCGAAACGTCCGAACATCGCGCGCAAAAGACCTCTAGAGAAGGAAGAATGCTCCGTCGACAGCAACAGCGCGATACTTTGGAAGCTTCAATCTCTTCAGAAGCGCTAATATATGGCGCTGGAAATGATGATCAAGACGTAAGATAACAGAAAACGACCGCTATTTTCATCGCATATCGAGATTTTCACTTTCAACGTCCGCCATTTCGTCAAAAATGAATATTTCGAATAACCCTTCGTTCACGCACTGGAGGTATTCATATATAACACAATTATTTTTTCATTTTAATTTTAGATTATCTATGTTAGAGCAGTGGTGGTCACCGTAAAAGCCGTTTTTCAAACTGGCCTTCACAAAAATTGCCTTTACTTGTATACTTATTCATATTTTTCTTCACAACAATTTTATTATATTCCCAAAAATACATTTATTCTCACACATAAACCCGATTATTAAGAAGTCTTAAACCTTACGAAAAAAAAAAAAAATGAAAAATAACTTATTTTCTGGTGTTTTAAATAGGCATGACCCCTTAAGTTCAAATATACAGGGTTGGCTTGGATTTGGATTGGAATGCCTCAACAACCGCAAGATATTGGATAGATTGAGATAGATAGATAGATTCTGAAATAGAGTACTTTATAAACTGATTTGGCAATCCTCTATATTTCATTTGAAGTAAAACTAGAACTAACACTAGACGCACGGCTAAACCCGAATCTTTCCACGTCTAAATCTAGTGTTAGTTCTAGTTTTATATCATTAGATCTAACTCTAAAACTAGTAGCATTTGGGTTTAGCCGTACATCTCTCAAGACTTAATCCATGGCCAATTCGAAAGTGGAAATGCCCGATTCGAAAACTCTACCCAATTCCGCTGAATCGCAAAATTGTTGCGAAGGTACACGACAATAACACAAAAATGCTGATCTTTACGTTATCATAACTCGTAAACGACGTATTCGATCATCAAGATCAATACGTCATTCGAATCGGTATAGTTTCTTCTATCGAAATCACAAAATGCCCAATCTCAATTGTCTTTCGTTAACCTTGTAAAGCCCTCGAAATGTCGCCATGTTCGGCTCATTGTTTATGAATGTATGAACGCCTACAAGTCTAGCTTCCAATATAATAATAATAATAATAATAATAATAATAATAATAATAATAATAATAATCCTTTATTTCCTACAGGTTTACACCACCCAGTTACAGGAAATCAATAACAGAATTCAAAAAAAATATAAATGTAAGCGCATACTTATAGCGATATAAACAATACACTATATTACAAATATTAAACATAGTACCAAAAAGCCAAAAAAACAACAAAGAGCAAATAACATTAATAAATAATCAACGAAACATGTTAAGCAAACTCGACAGCAACCCCGATCACGGTGCTCAAAGAATCAAAGAATAGATCACAGTGTGGCGCCACTCGGTTAGCATATTCACACATGAGCGAGATAGGGGATTTGCGTAATAAATTAGTCCGACTATAATAATTATAAAATATAACATTTGTACGCGAATTTAGCCTAGGCACAACAAATAATAATCTACCCAATAACCAGCTGCAATCTATATCTCCCTGCAAGAGCTTATACAAAAATTTGATAGTGGCGACTACCCTGCGTTGCCGTAAAGAAAGGAAATTAAATCTCGATAAAAGTAGGTTGTAGTTTAAGCCGCGAGGCGGGTATACAAATTCAGAACGGAAGCATAAGTATTTTAAAAAGGATCTTTGAATCGACTCAAGTATGTTTGTATAATATATGTAAAAAGGGGACCAGACAGTTGCGGCATATTCTAAACGTGATCTAATCAGCGCACAAAGCAAAGAGCACAAGCATTGCACTGATAACTCCCTACCATTACGAACTATAAAACCATAAATATTGTAGCACTTGGTAACAAGGGTTATAATGTGTTCATTAAACGTAAGACCACAATCGAACAAAACACCAAGGTCACGGCACTTAGACTCCGATTTTAACGGTTGATCGTTTAAGTAATACACATAGTTAACCGCGCCTAACTTCTTAGTAAAAGTCATGGTAAAAGATTTCGATGCATTAACGGATAAGCGATTACACCAGCACCATTCCTGCACTCGCACAAGATCACTTTGTAGGCGCTCACAATCAGTAACATCGTTTATGGACGAAAAAATTTTGAGGTCATCCGTAAACAAAAGCTTTTCACAGGCCAACACATCCGTTAAATCGTTGATGAATGCCAGAAAAAGTAGTGGTCCAAGGTTGGAACCCTGCGGAACACCTGAAGTCGGAGAAATACCCTCAGAGATGAAACTTCCGTAACGAACAAACTGCTGACGACCCAGTAAGTAAGATTTCATTAACAGTACCAGTGTTGGACCAAATCCAAGATTATGCAGTTTGTTAAGCAAGATGAAATGGTCCAATTGATCAAAGGCCTTCTGAAAGTCCAAATATATAGCATCGACTTGACCTCTAGTATCAACGATATCGGCCGTATATTGAGTGAAACAGGAGAGATTTGTGACGGTAGAACGTCCAGAAACAAAACCATGCTGGTAGGGGCTTAACCAGGTTTTTAAGTGGAATGAGATATGCTTGACGAGAATACTCTCAAAAGTCTTGGAAAAGCCGCACAGCAACGAAATAGGTCTGTAGTTCACTATTTCCGACGCGTTGCCCTTCTTTAAAATTGGACAGACGAAAGATTGCTTCCATATGGATGGAAATGTAGAGGTAGCCAATATTAAATTGAAGATCTTGAGGAGCGGCTTGGCTAAAATGGAAGCACAGTCCCTTAAGATGAAACTTGGAATCCTATCTACTCCGGCAGTACTGGCATTTTTAGCATGCTTCAATGCGTCAACAACCTCCTCCAATGTGAAGCAGTCAATGGACAGTAGGTTATGATGGGAATGGTCGACATTTACATTATCGTTCACAGGGTCTGATCGAATATAAACTGAACTAAAGTAATCTGCAAAAGCATCAACGATGCTTTGACCTGTAGTAAATTCCACATTGTCTCTCTTCATAATGCCGGGAATGCGTGTATTACCCTTTCGAGATCGTATAAATGTCCAAAAACTCCTGGGATCGGAACATAAAGAATTTTCAACACAGCTTATATATGAAGTGTAAGCTTTATTTATAAGTTGTTTTGATAAGGTTCTAAAATGCCTATATTCATATAAAAAATGTACCGATTTGTATTGTTTATATTTCTTACGCATTTTCTCCTTAGTGCGAATACAATCTTTCACCTCCTTGGTGAACCAAGTGGGCCACAGGTGACTAGAAGATCCTCTTATGGTCTTAGGTACTGCGGCATCGAATGCATTTCTCAACTCTTCATAGAAAAGCGAACACATATAGCGAACCAATATAAAAAATAATTGAAACTAAATCTACTATAATTAAAGAACGGTTAGACCGATCTTAATAGTTTATACCTCAATCGAAAGGTTACATCTGACTGAATGCTGTTGTCGAAATGCCCGATCCGAAATATGTAAGGGTTTTGATTGAAATACAAAAAAAACTAATTAATCAAATACATCAATTATCTCCGAAATTAATCGACTAATTTCACTCTTCAAATCTCTATCGAAAGTATGATCTAAAACAAATGCGAAGGTGGAAATGCCCGATCTCAAAATTTACTAATTACCCTTCGTACGGCTATTGTAATGATCTGGCGAACGTGGCGACTGGGAGGCTAGCCCCCAATATAAAAAAAAAATAATTTAAACCAAATCGACTATAACTAGAGAACGGTTGGACCGATTTTAATCATTTATACCTCAATCAAAAGCTTGCATCCGACTGAATGCCCGTTTCAAATCAAAATGTAATTGCTTTGATCAAAATACAAAAAACTAATTAATCAAATACATCAATTATCTTATCAATTATCAATCAATTATCTAAAATATAAGATAGGATCGGCCAAAATGTTGATTTTTCCGCTAATTATTAACAATAATCACTGCATTTTAATAGTAGCAAACATTTTCACACATTCTTTTCCGTCTTAGATCCACTAAATGAAAATCCACCTGTTGAGATGTATTTAAGTAAGATCCATAATTATTTACAATCAGTTTCGTGTCCCCATCCGATTGTTACATTTAAACCGAAGAAAATCTATTATCCAATTCAAAAGGATAGTTTTAACTGTGGCGTATATATACTTTATTATTCAAAATGCATTATAAAAGAAAAAAACATCCCTATGGATTTTGATCCACAACATTATCGCAATTATATTATGAAATTAATAACAGAAAAATCTGAATCACTAATGGATGTGTGTATTTATTGTGGCCAATCAAATAACTTAATAAATGTCATAAATGCTAATGTTCGTGCCACAAAATTTGTTATGGACGAGAAAAGAAATATAAATGTGAACAATGCTTTACCAACAGAAATATTGAAGAAGTGGAACAAATGAAACTTAAATCTATATTAGAAGGTAAATTTTACATTTAGCCAAAAATATATTTAAAAAAAAAATTAATATGTATTCTAGGAATATAACACATCAACAGAGTTGTGATATTTTAAAAACTGCAATCGGAAGTCTATTTTTTGCATTTTTTCCACAACGGTGGTGGCATAAATAAACTGGACAATAGTGTTGTATGTTTAAAAATTTAATTAATAATAATAATAATAATAATTTATTAGTCTCAGTGCCACATAACTGTAGATGGAGATAAGTCATACAATACATGTGTAACATAACAAAATACACAAAGAAAAAAAAAAGAAAAAAGCTAAATACATCTTTATGCCTATGGTAAGTCCGTGACCCCACAGAGATACTCCCGTAAACTATAAAAAACATTCTCGATCAAGTACGCCTTAACTTTATTTTTGAATGCACGAGGAGCGGTGATGCTTTTTATTGAGACAGGTAACTTATTATATAGTTTTACAAAATCGTATTGCGGACTTTTCTCAAAAAATGCTGTTTTGTGTCGCAACAACGGCAAATCAACACGTCTCGTCTCATACTGGCTAACAGAGCCCAAAAATCTTTCACGATTTCCGTTGACAAACACCACAGCTTTGAGAATATAGATACAAGGGAAGGTAAGAATACTATTATTTTTAAAAACTTCCTTGCAGGATTCACCACATTGTAATTGAAAAATTAATCTGATTATTCGTTTCTGAGTCACAAATACACGCCGCCACTGAGAACTTCTGCCCCACAAAAGAATATTGTATGAAATATGTGAGTAGCAAAGCGCGTAATAAGCGTCCAGGAGTGACATCCTGTTCAACGAATATTTGAGCTTGAGCAACGCAAAATACGACGAATTTAATCTTTTACATACGTTATTTATATGTGGTCCAAAACTCATTTCGGTATCAATGCTCAAGCCCAAAAAGTTGGCTTCCTTCTGTAAAGGGATCCCAGCAAGATGTTCTATGGAAAGCGGTCGCCGAACATGAAAATTTACGCAGACTGTTTTCTGTACATTCAAGATTATTCTGTTTCGGGTGCACCAATCCACAAAACGCTCTACAGTGCTACCAACCAACCTATCAAGCTCACTCCGATCACGAGCAGCAATAGCGATAGAGGTGTCATCCGCATACATCACCACATGAACATTCTCGAAAAAACTTGGTAAATCATTTACAAAAATTAAGAACAGTAAGGGACCCAGTATGGAACTCTGAGGAACGCCAAGATTTACAGGTGAGTCCTCCGAGGCTATTCCCGACA
The DNA here is from genome assembly GCA_036711965.1 of Onthophagus sagittarius. Taxonomy (NCBI): domain Eukaryota; kingdom Metazoa; phylum Arthropoda; class Insecta; order Coleoptera; family Scarabaeidae; genus Onthophagus; species Onthophagus sagittarius. The sequence continues at coordinate 11,233,293 of JASERS010000003.1, forward strand.
GAACGACTCTCAAACTACGACTTGTAACGAAAGAAGTTAACCATTTAAGCAGACTTCCACGAATACCCACATTGTATAACTTTTCCTTGATGAAGTGTGGAGGCAACGAATCGAAAGCTCGTGAAAGGCCAAAAAAAAAAGACCAACCACATAATTACCTTGGTTAAGGTGTTCATAGACATATGAAAAGAAATCGACAGTAGCGGTCTCAGTTGATAAGCCCCTTCGAAATCCGTGCTGCGATCGACACATTACTCGAAATGCATCAAAAAAACTCAACAATCTCCGCTTAACAACGCTTTCGAATATTTTTGAAAATACGCTACAAATAGAAATAGGCCTGTAGTTCTCAATACTATGCGCATCACCCTTTTTGAAAACAGGCGTTACCCTTCCCACCTTCAGTAAGTCAGGAAAAACCCCTAGCTCAATTGACCGATTCAAAATCTTGGCCAAAGGCACGCATAAGCTATCACTCACAAATTTGACGCATTCAACAGTAACATCATCCCATCCAACAGCTTCAACATTTTTCAAGCCTTTAATAGCATCGAAGACCTCTGTATCTGTAACGGGAGCAAAATACAAAGAAGAGCCCACACAGTCACCCAGCGTACAAGATAGTGACCACCAATCTGTCCTGAACTACAGATGAAAAATACTCGCCAAAATGATTGCAACACTCTGACACATCATCTATCAACCTGTCATCAATAGACAACACCACAGGACTACTCTGCGGATGACGCCCCAACTGCTCGTTGATGCAACACCACAGCATTCTACATTTGTTTGAAGAATTATTAATTTTATTTACTAAAAAATCTCTCTTTGCCTGGTTAATTAAATCTCTATATGTTCTTTTTTTATTGTTATATTCCGCTCGAAGTTCCGAAAAACCATTTGTTAGTAACCAATGGAAATTTTTTAGTTCCTGCCCGGCTTGTACGATCGCAGATGTTACCCATCTTTTATGTGAACCACTTTTTACGGGAGTATCCCTTCTAACAGTCGGACAATATAAGTTATAATAATACTGAAATGTCTCAAAAAAACTGGCGTACAAGGAATTTACATCATTCAAATTCACAGCAAGGAGAGAATCCCAATCGAACAAAATTAGTTTATGATTTAAGAAAGATAAATTATTATAGGAAAATCTCCGCTTAGAAATGGAAACCGTTCGGTTGGAATCCTCAATTTGCAAACTTTGAGCAGTATAGACCAAGGAGCAGACAAAATGGTCTGCTATATTTCCGTCAAAAACATCAAAAGAACATAAAGACGGCGATAAATTTGTTACAATATAGTCAAGTGTTGACCTACTTACTGCTTCATTTAAGTTACAACAAATTCTAGTATATTTCGTCGTATCTCCGCGCAGTTCATAAGAATGAAACAAATCGCCGAGGATTTTAGATTCCATAGTATCATTGTTTATATCAACATTCAAATCCCCGCAAAGCACGACAAAATCATTACTACAATACAAAAACTCCAGCATTGAAGCTAAAATATCTATAAAAGCGTCAAAGCAACTTGAGGGAGGCCTATAAACACAAGCGCAAACATAACTCTGATTTGAGTGTTTAAACCGGATCGCACAACACTCAAACAACATATCCTTAGCGAATCTATCCAACTCAACTAAGTTCACATGAAAGTCAGATCTCGCGAGTACCACCATGCGCTCCAGCAGAACGAGAATAAATACTTACAAGCTGGTAACCCGGTACATTAATGGCCTTCTGTGCAGCAAACGTCGCCCAATGCTCGCTAATACATAAGATATGTGGAGCATGTTCAATAGTTAATAATTCTATTTTGTTAAACTTATTAAAGATCGACTGAACATTGACATGCAGAAAGTTAATTTTTGCTAGTTGCGAGCATCGAGAACTCCGCCACCGTGAAAAGACGAAATTTCACAAGTCACCTCAACTGAAGTCCCATTCTTCTCATTATTAACCATGTCCGAAATCGCGTCATGACGGCACACATCCCTATCCGCAGCGAAAATCATATGATGCACAGCCCGAACACCCCCAGAACGAGACACTCGCGCAACCACAGGATTAGCAAAATTTGACCGACATTCCAACTCAACTTCCGGCTGAGTCACCAAATGGACAAGATTAATTGTAATTAATTGTACCAATTATTTTAATTATTTTAGATATATCATATCAATAATGGCGACAGAGGAATTTGAACACTGGTTAATTACATATACCATACATTCCAAAAATCGCAACCAAATTAAAAAAATAAACTGATGTAAGTACATTCATACAAATATTAGCCCTTATATTTTTTGAATCGGCCATTCAGTCGGATGTAAGCTTTTGATTGAGGTATAAATGATTAAAATCGGTCTAACCGTTCTCTAGTTATAGTCGATTTAGTTTAAATTTTTTTTTCATATTGGGGGCTAGTGGGAGGCAACGAGCCGAACATGACGACATTTCGAGGGCTTTACAAGGTTAACGGAAGACAATTGAGATCGGGCATTTTGTGATTTCGATAGAAGAAACTATATCGATTCGAATGACGTATTGATCTTGATGATCGAATACGTCATTTACGAGTTATGATAACGTAAAAATCGGCATTTTTGTGTTCTTGTCGTGTACCTTCGCAACATTTTGCGATTCAGCGGAATTGGGTAGTTTTCTAATTGGCCATTTCCACTTTCGAATTGGCCATGGATTAAGCTTTCGAATGAGACATTATTTAACGAAATCGGTTGAGTGGTTCTCTTCTTATAATCAAAATACTATACATGTAAAGTCCTATCTAATTGGGGGCTGGAAAAATTGGAGGCTAACGTCGCATAGGTGAATGATTCTAGTTCTAGGTCTAGTTTCATTTTGTATGAATTTTGCTTCGTTCGTCCATCCCAGCTCTGGGGCGCCAAATATCTTAGGACGACACTGTATATGAATAACAAAATTTATATGTGATAATAATGTAAAATATGAAGTTATATGCAAAATATGCAAAAGCATATAAATCCGGTCTCGATATTTTTGACCTTTTTGTTGTTTCGATCTAATTTTTAATTTACTGATTAAGACTTCAAACATCAAAATATTTTGGTGTACACTAACACTATCCATAAATTATAAATCTCATCGTACTTCTAATTATATTGTAAACAACATACGAGAGATAATCAAGGGAGTTAATTCAATACACTCCGCATACAGAGAGTCACATAAACCTTCCCGCACGGGTTATAATATATTTTAATAAATTCGCACGCAATTACGCAGATGCAACGGGAACACGTTCAAACTTGACGTTTTCGGACCCCTCGTTTCAATTAACCCCTGTCCGATCACTTTTTAACCCTAACTCGGCCACAGTTTTTAATCAAAATGTCAATCAAGCGGCGTCTCGTTAATAACCGATGTTGGGATGCAAAGTGTGGCGCACGCGTCCTCGCCGTCGCGACGCCGACGTCGGCGTCCCTCTTCGGATGTTTACATCAGTCGTGCGCTGAGCGTCGCCGAAAAGACGTCGACGTCCATTATACCGTCCAAAGAAAAAACGCGCGATCTATACATCTTGAAAAGTTTTTGGATGTTTCGAATGCAAGTTCTTTGTTTTTCATTGAAAAATTAAAAAAAGACAAAAAACTTGTATGCGTTTATTTTGTTGTATTTGCTTTGGCGGAATTTAGTGGTTATTAACCGGGACTTCCGGTATCGCGCCGTATTCGACTTATGCCCCCGGGTATTATACGGCAATTGAGAGTAGGTAAGTAATCGATGTCGTCCAATATAATGCTTCGTGTAATTGGCCGCGATCTCGTGCGCGAACGCTATTGTCGGATAGTGCTGCCTTGTAATTTAGTCACGGCTTCGTGAACAACGCTAATCCGGTTTAACAGCCGTAGTCAGACCACTGAAGACTCCGGCTTCTACATGAAAAACGAACATCCAAACGACTCTCGTCGGAGGAAATTGATGCTATTTTACTAGGTTTTCTAAGAATTACTTTAGAATTAATTGATAATCTTTTTAATTAACCCCTCCACCGTATTTTCTTTTGTTCTATTTTCAGAATGGTAACACCATAAAATCTAGATTTGGTAAATTTAAATGATATTATTACTTATGTAAATATTTAACGTATTGAATTGGACCCAACTTATGCAAGGTTTGATTGTCTTTCGCTCTAGATACCGTCCTCCCAACGTTTAATGCCCATCTACTTAATTGCTTGCATCCATCGGGAATCATCAATCAAAAGCAACGGAGCGGACGTCTGATTACAACGAGAGAGCTAACGTTAATAACAAGAAAGACAACAGTTTAGCAAATGACCTTTTTACATTTTTATTCTATGAAATTGGATAAAAAGAAAAAGTAAAAATCATTTTAGATTAGATGGGGAGAGAGTACGAAGTCGTTGGCAATTAGTGGACGATCTAATCCATCGTAGTCGAGAGTCGGTTGCGGAATTGAGATGCGGACACGAACCGAGCGAGCGAACAAGTTCCATCCGGTACGCGATCTGCGCTTGCCATTTGCATCTTCTATCCGAATTTCTAGCGAGAACGTGGAGGAGGCGAACTTCGCCGGAACGCCTCTGGAAAACAAAAAGTTGAAACTGGAACTTCTATAATCTCCGGCTTAACACCCATCCCCTAAGAGGTGAACGTCGCGATAATGTTATAACTAATTACTGAGTGGCATAACGTGAATGTATACACGGATATTTCGAAAAACTAGGTTTAATCAAACTTGATAACAATTTCTAAGTATCTAGTATACAGTATATTCCTGAATTGATAATGAGACTGATTTTTAAAATTTTTTGTCCGCATAAATTTGCATTGGATGTTCAAACCATTAAATCTCGTTCTTTTAACTCGAATTTTGAGCAAGTTTCTTTTCTGCTTCTTTATGGTTAATACAGAATCCATATCCAAACATTTTTTTATAAGTTTACGTGCTTCGACGCTACAGATGTGCGCGTGAGTGACGTTTCATACCCGCTCACGTCCCCTCACGATTTAGACCCATACGTGTCACGCATGCCACTCGTGTGAATATCATTCATGAATCACGTGAATCCGGTTTTCATGAATCCGGGTTTTGTCGAAATCAAAAATGCTCACGATCACGCACGTTCACGTGAGTGACAAAACAATTGATGCCCGCTCACGGTTAGTCACGAATGACCTGACGCACAGTGTGGCGAAATGCTATTTTATCAAATATTTTCAAATCAAGTACAAAATGAACATTATAGATACTAAAAAGAATGACAATTTTAATAGATAAGTCAAAATAAGCCATACAAAATTTTAAGAACGTAAAAAACGCCGTTAAAATCGAAAAAGTTTTGAATACAATAAAATAAACTTTTCAAAAATAATAAAATTTCGGAAACAATTTCGGGAATACTTCTGATTATTTTATATACTAACTTTGACATGTAGTTTATTCATTTTATACAATAACATGTTATTATCTTTGCTAGTTTTCTTGCTATATTTTCTTTTGCAATAAACTGCTTTTTAATGAATACTTTATCTTTGTGTAGACATATCGTTGTGAGCTAAATCTAGCTACGATTAGAGTTTGATTTCAAAAGATTCTCTATTTAATGTGGAATCGTCTACACCGCAAAAGGAAAAAGTGTTCAAGAATTAAAAGACATATTGTGATGATTATTTATTTGTTTTATCTTTACCGGTTTTGGCACACTGTCGTCTTCAGAAGAACCATCAAATTTCTACAAAGATAAAGTTCAAAAACTTTTAATGTATTCTGATTATTATAAATTATTAATACTCAAGAATTTAATTAAGGCAGAAATTTCACGGTTCTTTTGAAGAAGGCAATATGCCGAAATCGGTAAAGATAAAACAAATAAATAATCACCATAGTATAAGTCTTTTAATTTTTGAATGCTTAATCCAAGTCGGTGATACAATTAACACTACAGACAATATTCAAAAGGAAAGGTTTAGAAAAACCAATTACGTTACGCATTTTTGCAAAGACTACGAGCAAAAGGCCAAATTAAGAACGCGAAAGTCCATTGAATAAAGAAGAATCGTTAGTTCTGATTATAGATAGGACTATCTATGTACCTGTATAATATATTATGATCATATGCTGCAACATAAGGATGCAAATTATTATCTAGTCATTACCAAGTTAAGAGCGCAAAGATTGTTACTCTGATTCTCTGTCGATACCTATCACCCCAGTAATTGCCAGTATAACATTTCAAAGTTGCCTTGATCACACCACCAAGAAACTTATTAAAACACAATCAGAGTAAGTGTTAAAATATTTTACGATCAACAGATCTTAAATTAATGTGTATGTGGGGATGTGATGAATCTTCTGGACAAAGCCAATTTAAATAGGCTCGGCCTGATGAAACAGATCAAATATCACATACACATTTGTTTATTTCGTCATTTGTTCCTTTGCGGCTAATCGACGAAACATCTACAACAATACTACGGGAGAACCCAACTGCTTCTTCGATTCGATTTTGTAGACTAATATCTAAAGAGTTTGCTAAAGAAACTGCGGAGAGAACCAGACGTTTAGCTTCAAATATAAAATCCCAAATTGATAAGTTAGCACCAACACTAGATGACAAATAATTCGGTGTAAACTACTAATTATTTTTTACAATGATCGATGGTGAAGTATACGGCACATTCATAGACACTCCTTCTACATCTATATGTCAAACCAACGGAAAAGAAAAATTTGGAGAAGGTTACAACAAGACCATCTGGGGTAGATACATGTAAATTGGCCGGTTCTTCATATCTCGTAGAATTTCTCATTTAAAATATGGTCTTCAATTGATCCTTTACATAAAATTGAAAAACATACTAAGAAAAAGCAAGTATAAGACCGATATAGAGATAGCAACACTGCTAGAAGATTTTTTCCTTATCCTTCTTACACGGTAGATATTACAGGAGTGAATGAGGATTTAATTAAAAGATTTTCTATAATTCTTCACACATTAGTCAGTGAAAGAGCCATAGATGCCAAAAACATTGAGGAACGGTGAAAGCGTCATACAATATGCTTATTACCAATAGGACAAAGATTACAAATTTCAGAAGATGCACAAGAAAAAAGATTATAAAAGATACCGGCTACATAACGCTCGGAAATGTTCAAGAATTGAACTCAAATCAAGATGTTTTTACTACATTACTATACACTTCTGATTTGTATACCTCATCAATTAGACATGTTACATAAAAGAACACATTAGAATTAGATCAGAAACCATTGATTTGCTAAAATAACTATTTTAATGTTATTAAATATTATAGATAGCAAATATTTTGTCTTAACTATAAGCCCTATATTTAGGTTTTATCTGTGTCTTATTTTAGAAACACAATTTCTCTGATTAAGTTATGATATCTTTGCAAAGTAGACATAAGATTCTAGGGTAATAGTTATACCGTAGTTAGTTAATATAGATAGTTAATAACATCTCAACTAACACATTTAAACATATAGCAAAAATTGGGTAGTTTACTTCATTTAACTCTCTGGTATATGTATGATATATCAATGGAAAACTCTTTTTAAAGAATTATTTAAAAGTTATTAAATATTGACCAGCAAAGTAGTATTTTATCCCACTGCGCGACGTGAGGCATTCTTATGTTCGAATATTTTTGTTGAAACTTTTGTCTAACTACACAAAAATATGATCTACCATTACCACAACACTGTGTATTGTACAATTAAAAATAGAGTCAACGGCCATCACTAACATTAGTCTGAAGATGCATGGCTCTTAAATAATCTAAAATCGAATAACAGACTCTACTTGAATCAAACTAACACTAGAACTAAAACAAAACCCAGAATTAGAAACATTTGGGTTTAACCGTACGTCTTTTACGGCTGGTGTTAAGGTTTAATATTTCTAAAGAGTGTCTAGTAAGTAGGGGCGAATTTGAATTTCTTCTGTAATATTAGGCAGCTGTAAGTTTTTCATGTTTGCTATCTTATAACATTCCCACTAGTAGCCTCCTTCTGTTTGATGAGCGTTGCTGTTTGATGTTTATTTTCGTCATGGAGCAGATAACAACTGCTTCAATACAATATTCAACTTACACAAGAGTTGAAGCCAACACATCATGGAAAGAGAGATCACTTTGCTTAGTAGGTCTTAGCTCAACAAGTGGAGAACAATAACACAAAAAGAATAGCTTTCTCAGATGAGGAACACTTCTACCTCAGTGGATTCGTCAATAAGCAGAACTGAAAAATTTGGGGTACCGACAATCCGCGAGTGATTGTGGAAAATGAGATATATTCAGAACGCACGTCTTTGTGGTGTGGGTTCTGCGCAAGTGGAGTGATAAGGCTAGTGCTTTTTTGAAACTGAGGCAGGAACATACTTTCTGATTGGCTTTTTCCAGTTGTGGATGAAGATGACATATTTTAGTTTCAATAAGATGATGCGACATCAGCAACATATCACACATCCCGTAAAATGATTACTTTACTAAAAAAATGATCTTTTTGTGTGGCAAGTTGAATGGCTTGATAGATGATGATGACAGATATAAGCTATAAGTTTACGCCTTGTGACTTTATTGTGGGAATTTGTGGAATTAAATGTGCACGTGAACAAACCACAAACAATAAACCAATTGAAGAAAGAAATTGAAATGGTTATTTTCAGCATCCCATCAGATGTTTGTGAATGTGTTATATGGAGAATAATTTTTTATACAAATATGGGAGATGTTACTTAATATGTTTATAAGAAAATTTTTATAGTTCTGTAGAACTCGTCCATACTTTCTGAACACCTTTTAGTTCTAGGTGTAGTGTTAGTTTTGGTGCTAGGTTCTAGGGCTGCTAGTCCTAGAAGTGTCCAGTAAGTAGGGACGAATTTGATTTTTTTCTGTGATGTTAGGCAGCTGTAAGTTTTTCATGTTTGCTATCTTATAACATTCCCACTGGTAGCCTCACTTCTGTTTGATGAGCGTTGTTGTTTGATGTTTATTTTCGTCACGGAGCAGATAACAACTGCTTCAATACAATATTCAACTTACACAAGAGTTGAAGACAACATGTTATGGAAAGAGAGATCACTTTGCTCAGTAGGTGTTAGCTCAACAAGTGGAGAACAATAACATAAAAAGAATAGCTTTCTCAGATGAGGAACACTTCTACCTCAGTGGACTGGTTAATAAGCAGAACTGAAAAATTTGGGGTACCAATAATCCTCGAGTGATTGTGGAAAATGAGATATATCCAGAACGCATGTCTTTGTGGTGTGGGTTCTGGGCAAGTCGAGTGATAAGGCCAGTGCTTTTTTGAAACTGATGAAGGAAAATACTTTCTCATCGGCTTTTCCCAGTTGTGGATAAAAATGGCATATTTTAGTTTCAATAGGATGATGCGACATCAGCAACATATCACACATCCCGTAAAATGATTACTCTACTAAAAAATGATCTTTCTAAGTAAGCTTGTGACTTTATTGTGAGGATTTGTGGAGTTAAATGTGCATGTGAATAAACCACAAGCAATACCCCAATTGAAGAAAGAAATTGAAATGGTTATTTTCAGCATCCCGTCAGATGTTGGTGATCGTGTTATATGGAGAATAATTTTTCATACAAATATGGGAGATATGTTTTCAGACGCACGGCTAAACCTAAATTTTTCAAGTTCTAGGTCTAGTGTTAGTTCTAGTTTTAGCTCGATACAAGTATAGAATAATCTAAAACCGAATAACAGCTAAAAGTAAATCTAATACCAACACTAAAGCTAACATTAGACCCAGAACTAAAAACATTTGGGTTTAGCAGCACCTCTCTTAGGGCCACTTTTACCACCTCTTGAAAAATTTATTTAACAGTTAAAAACCGGCTCATAGCCAATGAGAGCACTTAAAATCGCTCTAACCACCGCTAGTTAGTTTTACTGGAGAATGTTTCAACTTCCAAGTCTAATGCTAATTAGTTTTAGCAATAGTTCTAGTGTTAATAAATTATCTTTTTCACAGTCATTTACGGTTCACATCGTATGGAAAAACTTATCTTAATGGTTTCTATACTTACATGTCATAAATTGAACTGCAAAATTTTTCAATTTAGAATAAATCCAATTTTAGATAAAAATGGGATTAATTGGTTGACTTCTTTGGTAAGACTCGTATTTTTGCTGATATGTTTATAAATTCAGTAATAAATTTTTTTTCCTTCTTTGTATCTCGATTCGAGGGCATACATAACAATTTATTATATGCAAAAACACTCAAGCAGTCAATAGTATCATAATATTTTATCGAAGGTGATTTTAAGAGATGGTACGCTACAACGACTAAAGCAAAGATTGCTAAATGGGAATAAAGTGAAGTCGTTCAACTGAAACGAAACACGATCGATTAAGTTCTAATGTTTGAGTCGTTGATGTTGCCAACATAGTCGATGATATTGAAAGATAAGATGCTGTTATTGCTCGCAAACACATTTCATTAAGATTATCAATCGACATCATTATTGATATCATCATAAAATATCATATCCTTTTTCCTTCTTATCCTGAAACCGAGGAGGGATTTTCTCAGAGCTACTTCGTTTTATAGTCAGGGAGCATTTTTCCTTGGCACTTTGCCACTTCTCTAATGAAAGCGCCTTTTCTTGCTTACTCTTCTCCCTGATAATACGCTTCAAAGTCTCTCTTAGATCTTTATGTATTGCTCAGGATAACATACTTATGGAATAAAAAACATAAAGTTTTGACACAGCAAAAAATATTTACACCACCCTCGAAATTCGTGTTGTATTTGAGTACATCCCAAGAAGATTTTATATTGGTTGGCATAATGGTATCTGGTATTCTAATACTTATCATTAAAACTCATACGAATGAGAGCGAATCATGTTCAAATACGAAACATGACGTGTCATGAAATATAGTCTATTAATTTTAAAAGTTTATTAGTTTCTTAAGAAAATTGCTTGTTTTATTTATAATCCCGTCATAAAATGTATTTTAAAATATATTTTTAAATTGAAAAGATACGGATGTCGGTAAACTAAAAGTAAATTAATGAAATTCGTATATAACTGATAATAGAATTTCGAAACGCGACATAATTTATTACTCATGTCGACGGCAATTTTCGAATTGAAAATCGGATTCACGAAAAACACTCGGATATTCGTAACCGAGTTTTGTTTGTCGGGTCACCACCGTCGGAAAATTCGCGCAACACAATGAATAATGCGAGTCTCTAACTGAACGTGATTAATACCCGACAAAATGATTTTAACGATTTCCAACTCTATATATATGTTTTCTATTTTGTTCCCTTTTTTCGCAGCTGGTTTCCCCTCAACTCTGCAAAGTGACCTAACTAAACTCCCTCTACAGGACAAACAGCGGAAGAAATGAGACCGCCAATTGCGGTTCTTCCACCAGCATCTGGCTTGCACACGATTACTACGATGACGACGACACTCGAAGCTTCGTGAATTGGCTGGCGTCGTCGTCAAAATGTCGCCACGCTCGACCGGAGTCTTCGTCTTTGTCGTTCTGGTAGCGATAGTACATTGGCGTGCACTCCCTGGGGCACAAGCCAGGCTTATACAGAAAGGTAAGTGATCTTCTCGTGGTGGTTTATCGATTCGGGTAGGACACGTTTTGTGTGGTCGTTTTAACACTACCCTTTTCCACAAAAACGTTTTCAAATAAAAAATACGAAATAAATAAATTAATGATTTTGTTGGTTAATCTCTAATGCGTGCTCTGAATCGTTATATCCATTGGGTACCATCATTGATACACTTAAGCGTGGTCACGTACGGTTTTTATATGGTACCTCCGATGGGACGGTTTCCGCCAATAGAGGATGATGTAAGGCACTCCCAAAGGTCGGGTGGAAAACCGTCGTTATACCAGGGTTACTATGGCCGTTATCTCGATGTCTCCGCAATCAATGTTTTATAGATTTAATGGAAGGGGTTAAATGGCAACCCATTTCCTGAGTTATTAATACTTGAACGCCGCTCCTATAAAAGTAATGTTGAATAATAGTATCGAGGGAGAAGCGGAATAAGTCGCAAATGGCGAAAGTTGAAACGATATAGAAAATTGCATTGTCGCCCCATGTTTGTACCGTTGAAAACTTAATGAAGAAACTTTAATTGAAACCGGATTTAAAAAGGCGAAAGTCATAATTACCGCGTCGGTCGCAACCGCCCTTCCCGACCCTTTACGCCGTAGGAAAATTGCGGAATTTTAATTATGAATTAGTTGCGTACAAGTTCAAAGTGTTTGCACCTGTGTCCCCGTTTCGTTATCTACTAAAAGTTTTCCCCCGGGTCGGTACCGAGAAAAGCACCCACTCACATTAATACTCTTTTGTGAGCCTTTTTTCCTACACTTTCTTTCGCACGATAACAACGCTCGCGTGCTTAGCTAATCTTGTATCGTTAGAAGAAATATTATAGTTGAAAATAGACGGCATTTTTGAAAAGGTTGCGTTTTAGTTAATTGACGTCACTCAATATACTTTAACAATACGGTTAAAGGGGATGTTCTGTTATGGAATTTATCTATTTTAATAGTTTTTGAACGATTTTAATTATGTCCATAAAAGTTACATTTTCAATTTATATTGTGGCCATAGATGATAGCTAAATTCCCGGAGGGTAGGTATTTATAAATTGGGTATTTATCTCCGAGTGTAGGGTAAATACCGAAATAGTGGTTACTTAACCAATTAAACATTTACTGTAATATATGAACATATTTTTTAATTCGAATGGATTAATTTTATCCTAAAAAATTAAACATATCAGTTTGTGTAGATAGTAAAGTATAGAAAATTAACGCTTAATTCGTCAAATCAGTTTTAATGATGACCATAATCTTGAACAGGTGTGGGTTCTTATTGCCGCGTTATCTAAGTCATATGACTTTGGTTGTATATATAGACTACCGAACTCGGATGTGAATGCTTTTTTGGCTGAGCTGGGGTCGACGTTCTTGTCACATACAGAGTATTTCTGATTGTCTGTATTGCACTGCAGATGGTAACATAAATTTGTTAGATTTGCATAGTTCTGCTACAAACAAATTAAATCTGCTTCTGGACGAAATGGAACTGAATCAATTTATTGATGTACCTACTCGTACCTACTGATGTACGTTACAAATACCACTAGCACGTTGATCGATTTCTTAATTTCAAATAATGTTGACAGTTGCGTTGGCCCAACTGTACGCAACTGTGTCGTAATTTTAATAGAATTGATGACGATTGTTTTGTACGGGATTTTTTACAATTGCCACTTCAAAACATATACAACATTGATAATATACATTATAAACTAGATTACTTACAGCACTGTCTCTTGGATTCGTTAAATCTTCATGCAATTTCATTTGCCCCATGGCAAAGCTTTGGCTAGCTTTAAAAGAACTAAACAAATGTCACATTTTGATTATTACAAAACATTAAGGAACCTAACAACTGCTTCTGTGCGTCGTGAGAAGAAGGTGTATTTATCTACTAAACTGAAAAACTGTTATACAAAAACCAGTTAGATACTTCTCAAAAAAATGAATATTGGTAATAAACTGAGTATTCCTCCTAATATACAAGATGTAAATAAAATTAATGATTTTTTATTCAATCCTCAGGTTGTTCTATTGCAGATGACAGTTTAGTACAATTTTATAAATTTAGTGCGCACTTTCCTCCATGGCATAATAAATTTAGATTTAACTTGTTTGATACATCACATATAGTTAGTATATTAAACGGTTTTAAGACTATGGCATGCGGAATAGACGATAAACATCGGTGTAATTAAAAAATGTGGATCTGATATAGTGCTATACATTACTCTGAACTGTTGTATAGAACAGTAGATTTTTCCTGATCCATGGAAGGTTGCTCTTGTGGTGCCTCTACCCAAGAAACCTAATCCCTTGGGTTTTGAGGACTTGCGTCCCATAAGTATCTTACCAGTTCTTTCAAAGGTGCTAGACGTTGTGTGGAGATGCAATTACGTAAATATATAAATGAAAATAATATTTTGCCTCTTACACAATCTGGTTTTCGTTCTAGTCATAATTATGATACAGCACTCTTGAAAGTTACTGATATAATAAATGCTAGAGATAAGAATTTGTGCACTATTTTGGTATTGTTGGATTATAGTAAGGCTTTCGATAAGGTAAATCATCGTATTCTCACTCAACTGAGTTATTTGGGAGTATCTGATTCCGCAGTAAGTTTGATGTCGAGTTTTTTGTGTGGGCGTACTCAGATTGTTCAAATTGATAATGAATACTTTAACTCTTTACCAATTAAGGCAGGTGTGCCTCAGGGGTCCATTTTGCGTCCGTTGTTGTTCTCAATATATACTTTTCAAGTACCTCATTGCCTCAAGCACTTAAATATCCACATGTATGCTGACGATACGCAGTTGTACATTTCCTTTCCAAGACATGCCTTGGCTTCGACTTGTTCGGTTATTAATGAGGATGTTAGGTCACTATTTGATTACTCTAATAGATTGTCATTAATCTTGAATCCGGCAAAGTCGAGGGTAGTGTGTTTTGGTGATTTGAATCCGAACGAAGTGAACATATTTATAAATAATGAAAAATTATTAATTTTTCCAGAAGCAAAAAATCTCGGTTTACTAATAGATTCAGACTTGCGTTTCAAAAATCATGTAACAGAATGTATTAAAAAGGCTTATAACGCTCTTAGATGCATTTATCAACATCGTTAAGTATTAGATGTTACAATAAAGAAGCAGCTGTGTGATAGTTTGGTGCTTTCTAATTTTGTTCACGGCGCAACTGTGTCTGGTTCGTGTCTGACAAAGACGGATATGCACCGTATACAGCGTGTTCAGAACAGTTGCTTGAGGTTTATCTTTGGCATCCGTAAATTTGAGAAAATTTCGCATACTTTGGTTACAGTTAATTGGCTCAATATGAGAAATAGATTTAGATACCATTTTTTAAGCTTGCTTAATAAAGTAAGGATGTTAGGTCACTATTTGATTACTCTAATAGATTGTCATTAATCTTGAATCCGGCAAAGTCGAGGCTAGTGTGTTTTGGTGATTTGAATCCGAACGAAGTGAACATATTTATAAATAATGAAAAATTATTAATTTTTCCAGAAGCAAAAAATCTCGGTTTACTAATAGATTCAGAGTTGCGTTTCAAAAATCATATAACAGAATGTATTAAAAAGGCTTATAACGCTCTTAGATGCATTTATCAACATCGTCAAGTATTAGATGTTACAATAGAGAAGCAGCTGTGTGATAGTTTGGTGCTTTCTAATTTTGTTCACGACGCAACTGTGTATGGTTCGTGTCTGACAAAGACAGATATGCACCGTATATAGCGTGTTCAGAACAGTTGCTTGAGGTTTATCTTTGACATCCGTAAATTTGAGAAAATTTCGCATACTTTGGTTACAGTTAATTGGCTCAATATGGGAAATAGATTTAGATACCATTTTTTAAGCTTGCTTAATAGAGTAATTTTTATGTCATCTCTCCCACATCTATGCAGAAAAATTACCTTCAGGAGTGATGTCCACAATATAAATATTAGGCACAAACATGTTATCACCATACCTGCTCACAGTACTTCTTTTTATAAAAGATCGTTCTCAAACAATGCTGCATCGCTGTATAACTCTTGTCCTGAAGATATAAAGAGGAAAAAGCCAAGTGCATTCAAAGAGAGCCTCTGTCGTGTCTTGCAACATGTTCAGAATACGCAATTTGACCCTTATGCTGCTTCAGTGATCTGATTGATGTGATTGATTTGATTCTAATATGTTTGATTATATTGTGCTATCTTTCTGTGTTTATTAAGCTGTCTTTCTCTCTTCTTTGGTTAAGTGGAACAGACGATGACAGAAATATCGTAGTCTGAACTTTGCCAATTGACTCATATTTTTAATTTATTTCTTTTCTATTTGTTTTGTATAATATATTCTTCTTAATATAATCTGATATATGATGTATAATACAATGCTATTTTGTAGTAGTGGTCAATAAAAGCAGTTATTATTATTATTATTAAAAGTTGAGGGTAATCTGCAAATATTGCACTTAAAGGTAAAACACGGCAATATTAATAAAATCACAAGTCGTATTGTTAAAAACTGTTTTAATTGGCCAAAATATTTATTTTTGTTTTATTTATTTTATTTTATACGATTTGGGACGCAAACAGAGAGAATATCCACAGCAAAGTGTCCACTTACAAAATACATGTATATAATACAGCATATTATTAAAACAAATAATACGTTTTATAATACGTATTTTGAAATATAATTAAATTCAAAGTATTCTGCTACTATAGATTTTTAATATATACAGGGTGTTTCGGTAACTCGGGGCACAAATTAAACCACATATACTAGAATAAAAGTGATGATGATTCGTCTAAAAGTTTTTGGTCTAAATCAGTAAATGGTGGAGTTATAGGTCATTAAAGTCAGGAATTTTTAACTGATTTTTCTAAATATTTTCAATACTGTTAAAGGTAGAGCGCTGAGATTTGGTACAGTGTAAACCAGTTGCAAGTAGAATCATTAGTAGAGGTGTGAGTTAAATCGATCGACGGGAACCATACTGTACAGGGTGTTCCCAAAATTTATAGGCTCAGAACTTTTTTATTCGCTCATAAACCTACATTTATGTTTGCACTTTCCAATAGAAAGTTTATTTTAGAAACTTTTATGTCTTTTACGAAATTTAGGTAAAATTCACCATTGTTAAGTTAACTCCAAAAATGTTGGACCCTGACAATAACAACGGTAAAAAAATCTAAGCCAGCCATGACAGTTGACCGACAAATTGTATATTTATAATAATCGTTTGTATAAAAACTTAAAGGATTCAATGTATCATCGGCTTTTAGAAGCTCTTTTTACGGTAATTATTGCCCCGGTATAACATTTTTGGATTCAACTGAAAAACGGTGAATTTTAGTGTTCTGTTCAACTGATTAATTGTTAAATGATTGATAGTCAGTTGAAGGCTTAAGTTGTCGTACAATTGTCATGGCGGACTTCACGTTTTGTATATTACCATTAACGCCACGGTCCAACAATTTTCGATTTAACTCAAAAACGGTAAATTTTATCTAAATTTCTTAATAGTAATAAAAGTTTCTAATATAAATTTTCTATTGGAAGGTGTAAAAATAAGTGTAAGTTTACGAGCAAATAAAAAAGTTCTGAGCATATAAATTTTAGGAACACCTTGTGTAACAATGTTCCTGTGGATCGATTTAACTCACAAACTAGCTAATGATTCCACTTGATATCGGTTTATACTGTACCAAATTTCACCGCTCTACCTTTAACAGTATTAAAAATATTTAGAAATATCAATTAAAATTTCTTCACTTTGATGACCCATAACTTGGCCATTTATTGGTTTAGACCAAAAATTTTTACACGAATCATCATCATTTTCACTCTAGTGTGCGTGTTTTAATTTGTGCCCCAAGTCACCGAAACACCCTGTATATTAATTAACAAGTTTGAAAAAAAATCTGATCGGATATAATGCGGCGCTGTCCCAGGGAAGCTGAGCAGCGCATAATATAATCGCAGTACTGAAGATAATACTTATGTGCTAAGTAATGGATAAAATCGACGTTGAACTGCCTCGATATGGTCACTTCAAACGGCTTACAAGGGATTCTATGCTACAGAACCATAGCTCAGAATACGGATAATTAGTGATAACTATGAAGACTTGGGTGTTTTATAATAACTACCAAACGCAATAACTGGCTATTAAAATTTTTTTATGTATTAAAAAGAAAGATGATATACCATTACTTGAAAATTTTTAAAGTAAAGAAAGGTCTTGATTTTGTGCTATTCAAAATTTCAAAAAGAGTTTGCTGTAAAAAATTAAAATCATTTCAATTAATGTTAATAAATAATAATTTTTTTGTCCATTTAATCACTTAAGTTAAATATCTTGTGAAAGAACAAATAAAAATAATTGTACCTATCATTTTTTTGTTGCTGAAGGTATGGTGCACATAGCATAAAAAAGAAATCTTGCACCAAAGTGCGCTGAAAAATAAACATTAGCACTCAAAAATTATTTAACAGATAATTGTGGATTATTAATTCTTATTATGATTTCGATATTTTCAAGCTGTGTTTCGGCATTTATATTGGTTTTTTTAAGATAATACAGTTAAAATGTCGCTTCACTTCTCTTCAAATCGAAGTCGGAAAAACCACAACAAACTCGATTGACCCCGAGGAAGGTCTTAATTTAATAACACCCCTTAATTTAACTACAAGCCGATACATAAAGCTTTGAGGGATTCCCAATGGATATTGAGACATCATGTTCATGTCTATTGGTTTTCCTGGTTTTCCCATACAGCGACTCAAAGGGATTAAAAATCATTAAAACAGTTTGCAACATTGGGTTCCAGAGTTTGTTGAATAACTCCTCTGAAAAAATATTGAAATCTTCAAATGTGCGATCAGAAATAAAACGTAATTTTACATTGCATTATAAATGGGGATTTGATGGTAGTGAAAGCCATGCTAGTTATAAGGAAAATTTTCAATTATTACCAATTGGAGAGTTATCTAAAGTTATGTAAAGAGGCTTAAGAGGCGAAAATCAAGCAAGTCCATAGGTTCAGGGAGTGTCATACAAGAGAATGTGATGAAATATTAACAAATGGCGATTTATTTAAAACTTTTACTCAATTTCGATCCATTAATTATAAATTTCCATTAAAATAGTTCAAACAAAATATCAAAAATTTGGATTAAGAAGAGAAAAATTTAATTATATTGGATGAATGTCCAGAAGAAAATGGTTAAGAAGATGATAAAGATTGCGAGGAAGAGTATAATAATGATGAGGAAGAAAACCAAAAAAATGAAGAAGGCTTCTAATGAAAACAAATTGTATGTACAAAGTGGGCCAAATTGAACATTTTTATAATATATCATATTTATGTCAATAACTACTAAAATATAGGTTTGAAGGAAAGTTAACTTTGTTAACCATCCTATTTTACATAAAAAGTTGCTTTGGAAATGTTTTCACAGAAACAAAGATTTTTCAATAAGAAAAACGATATGACGACTTTTCGAAATTGCACTTTTTTGAAAAACATCTTGTATATCTGAAACCATAAAAGATATCAATATGCGTTTTCCACCATTAAGTTTTTTATAAAAATCATGCCTCAGGCCTCAGGCATGACACTTCCTTTAAAAGGGTTTAATTTGGCCCACCCTGTACATTATATTACACCATAATAATTATATTTGAATAATCTGAATGTTTGTGTCTTGGAAAAATTCTACTATGAGTAAGATTCAAACCTACGAATAATTGTCTCCAACATCACTTCAAATTAAGAGTGATGAGCGGGATCTTTACTTCATCTGTGAGTTTGTAATTGAATTTGAACTGAAGATGATAGCAGCATATGAGCATATGAAACAGCATATGAAACAGAAGTAGATTCGATATTTCAAATTATTTTTCCCTAAAATTGTAAACAATACAACAGATTCTTTGTTTCAAACTTCCATTAATGTATGTAATAACTAATGCTGTTATTTCCGGTATAACGGGAAGTGGTGTAATGCTACTACATTCAAGAGATAGACTTCTTCTTTCATCTTGTATGGATTTGCCAAATAGGTACCAAATTTTTCGCTACTACATAGTTTCTCTATAAAACAATTTTGATATGTATTTAGGAATTTCGTGTGAAACAGTGTATATCTAATGTTTTCTACAAATATTTTTAGTAATATTCTTCTCTAAAGAACTAATTTATAAGAAAATAAAATGAATATGTATTTAAGTAAAACACTACATCCGTAGTACTACTTCCGGTTGACGAATTTAATTCAAATTTTGACACAATAACGACTTTTGATCTTTTAATGATACACCGACTTTCGTATTGATATCTAATTGCTAACGGCAAAATAACATTTTCAATCGCGTTTTCATGCCGTTTGGGCCACTGTACGTCGACTGTTGAATCTTCCTCAGCCTCACATCCTTGTCCTTGGCTATTGGGAGTGAATTCCAAATTTTAGTGAATATTCCGTATCGCACCGGGATGTCGATTTTCTTGAGATGTCTTGCAATTCGTTCCGTTACACTGGAAACATAAGGAAGACAGATAAATCCAGCTGGTTTTGTACTTGCAGCAGTTTCCATTCCTTCCGCTGCTTGGTGGCTCGGTTGATGTCCCTCAAAGTATATCCATTTTTCTGCAGTGCATCCCATAGAAATCCTTTTTTAGGTTGTCTCCTTCGCATATTCTTGCTGCTCTCTGGAACAATGAATTCTCGAAGTTCATTGATAAGGAATAATTAAAAAAAAATTTTTTTCGGGAATGTGTTATGATTTAGCTAAAATTTATGTTTTACTAATAATTTTATTTAGTAAATTATTTTTCTTTATTTTATTGGATATTTGATTTGTCCAAATTTTCCACATTATTGGTGTACCTTGTGGTGGAGCACCATCAGGCAATTTTTAATTTTATCTTTAAATAATACATACCTGCTCTCTGGAACAAATTGCGGATCACAGATCTCTTCTGTTGGGGATGATGGTGTGATATTGCCTCTAAGTACTTGTTGGTGTGGGTCTTCTTCCGATACACCCCAACTTCCTTGTCACCATTTGTCGTCCTAGTGACCAATACAACTAAGAAGGGCAACTGCATTGCAGATTCCGTTTCCATGGTAACCTTGATGGGATGTTGAGTGTTTAAGTGATCTAAAAATTCAAAGAAACGTTCAACTGACTCTTTTTCAAAGCATCTTTTTCGAATAATAACTGGCGATAAAGTAGATCCCATGGCTGTCCCTTCAAATTGCTCATAAAACTCTCCTTTCCAACTAAAATACGATAAACAATATTCCAGTATATACTACGATGTTATGCCACTTAAACTTTTTTTTTGCATATGCTTTTGATTGATGTGCAAGCCGCTTATGCCATCTCCACCAAATCTAACTTTCTATCTCTTAATGTTGTCGCAATAACTATATTATCTTTAGTAAATTTACACATTATTTTTCATCTGATATCATTTTATATCCTTTCGATAGAGCAACTCCCAAAGGAAATCGATTAACTTTCAAATCTGGTACAGACAACATTTTTCAAACATACCAAGTTCTACCATCCCCAGTTCTTTCTATACAATACAATCGAATTCATCTTATTGCTGTAACATCTAAGAAAATTCCATCTCCAATTTTAACTTTCTTTGCAGGTTTCAATGCTTCCATTTCTACAAATTGTTTTTCTTCATAACACATGAGGTTGCTAACATATACATTCTGTACTATATATTATCTCACTTAGTAATGTTGTACTTATAAATCGACTTATTCGTTTTTATTAGGTTTTTCATTCGGTTTACTGTTCTTTTAATTTTTAAACCAGCAATTTTTAGCGATATGACCTTATTTTTTTTTACAAAAATGACATATATCTTCTTTTTTCTTCTTACAATTTTGTTTAATGTGTCCAAATTTTTCGCATAAAAACATTTTATCATTTTCTTTCCTTCTTTTGGTAGATTTAATTAAAAGACCAACAGAAGAACGGGAAATCTTTATGGTGATACCTCAGATGATTTACAACAATTTTACAGTTTCAATTTCGAAAATTGGATACTTGTTAGAGTGAAGATGGGAGGTTATCCCGAAACGTCTCATACTTTTTAATATAAGAAGTTTATGGAGGAACATGTTGGTCTTTTAATTAAATCTATCATAACCTCTACTCTAAAATACGAATTGAAAAAAATTTTCATGTTTTGTTTTTATTATAAAAGCAGTTTCCTTTTTTGTTTGTTTTTATTCTTTGCTTTTCAATCAATAACCGTGATTTTCTATTCGCTTCCGATGCGAATAGAAAATGTTTGTACGATTCTGGTAACGACCTGATTATTTTCATCATTAACATTTGGTCGGAAATTGATCGGAAATTTACAACAATCAATGACAAATAAAACTAGGTCTAGTGTTAGTTCTAGTTCAGTACAAGTATACAATCATTTAAGACTGAATAATAAGTAAAAATAGGGCTAATACTAAAGCTAGAACTAATACTAGAACTAGAACGGAACGCATTTCGGTTTAGCCGTACGTCTCTTAAGGTGGTACCCAACCCAACCCAACCCAACATATCTTTAGAACTAACACTAGACTTGGAACTAGAAACATTAGGGTTTAGCCGTCTAAAGAGACGTACGGCTAAATCCTAATGTTTATAGTTCTAGATCTAGTGTTAATACTAAAGCTAGGTTGTAGGTCTACTATTAGTTATACTCACTTAATCATGGGATGTTGAGCGTTTAAGTGATCTAAAAGTTCAAAGAGGCGTTTTCTATTATGGTGCTATACCACAAACGTGTCATCCACATATTGCAGCCATAGCTTTTGCTTCCACTGACTCTTCTTTAAAACATCTTATTCGAATAATTCAATGCAAAAATTAGCTGTATATTTGCGCTTTTTCAAATATGACATGTTCTATCTTCTTTTTTCATCTTACAATTTTGTTTAAAGTATCCAAATTTTCCGCATTAAAAGCATTTTATCATTTTCTATTCATGTTTTGTTCTTATTAGAAAAGCAGTTTCCTTTTTTTGTTTGTTTTTATTCTTTGCTCTCCAATCAATAACAGTGACGTTAATTCACATAGATTGATTCTTCGATGGAGCTACTTCCCATGCGGATACAAAAATTTGTATGATTCTGGCAACGACATAATTATCTTCGTCGTTAAAAGAAACTAAAATGTGCACACGATCATGTTGAGTAGCGTGAAGACGAAAGTGTTACAAACAAAAACAAAGATAGTAATATAGATGAGGCTTGGTCTACTGCGTATCCAAAAATCTTAAGTTTTGATGGTGACCATTTTTAGCCAATATGACTGAGATAGCAACATTGTGCTCTCATTGTTTCTGGCTGCGAAGTAGGATGGAAATAAGTTAATTATTGGTTTGTCCTTTTCATTTATGAACTAACCCTCACTTTGGCGGTTCATCTGAAAACACGAGAAAACTCATGAGCAATCCTTATTGTGTTAAGTTGCACAAGTTTCATCCTTATCATGTGGCTATGCATTAAGATCTATCTGGCGAAGTGGAATATCGCCATTTCAAGTATTTATTTTATTAAATATAAATATGTGTATGTCTTAACTATAACACCTTGTAAGCAAGGTGTTTAAATATTTAACAAAAAATAAAATAAAAAAAAGGATATATTAATTTTCTTTGATGTGATAACTCTTAAAACAATGATCATGTAGGTTAACAAAATATTTTTCACATATTGTTGTAACGATTTTGTTTTTGAGCTGGCATTATTCAATGGTTTAGGCAATCATATCGAATTTGGGCATGGGTTTTATTTGCCAGTGGTTTTTGGTCTTTGGAGTCTTTGGATGTTCTCTGTTAGTTGCCCGTTGACCATACCTTCTTAAATAAACTTCACAAAACATTATTCATTTTTGGGATATAAATTTTTGAAATCAATTGGAACTTTTAATACAAAATTTAAACAATGTACTCTTAATTCTTACGATATGGTGATGAAATGATGGCTATTTGTAGAGAAAAGTATGCACTTTTTCAAGAACAACACAGCATTTATAAAACTTTATTCATTTTTGAGATATGAATTTTTTTAAACAATCAGAATTGTTATTAGATTACACAGATAACAATTTTCTGCAATAATTTTCAAAAAAAACGTAAAAAATCGAGTTCTTAAGATATGTTAATGAAATAATGGCTGTTTGTAGAGAAAAGCATGTACTTTTTTATGAGCAAAACAGCATTTACAAAACTTATTCATTTTTGAGATAAGACTAATACTAGAGCTAATACTAGAATTAGAAGGAAAAACATTTAGGTTTAACTGCACATCTCTTACGACGGAACCCAATCTAAATCAACCCAACCTAAACCTGAATCTGAACCTAAGAAGGAAAAACATTTGGGTTTAACCGTACCTTTTTTAAGATGGAACCTAATCTAAATCAACCCAACCTATCTTCAGAACTAACACTAGACTTAGAACTAGAAACATTAGGGTTTAGCCGTCTAAAGAGACGTACGGCTAAGTCCTAATGTTTCTACTTCTAGATATAGTGTTAATACTGAAGCTAGGTTGTAGGTCTTAGTATTAATTACACTTTTAGTTCCAGAAAAATTTATAACAATCAAGCACTGAATGACAAATAAAACTAGAACTAACACTAGACCTAGTACTAGAAAGTTTCGGTTAAAGTTAAAGTTTCAGACGCACGGCTAAACCTGAATCTTTCTAGTACTAGGTCTAGTGTTAGTTCTAGTTTTAGTTTGATACAAGTATATAACAATTTAAGACTGAATAACAACTAAAAATGGAGCTAAAACTAACGCTAGAGCTAATACTAGATGTAAAACGAAAAAACATATAGCCCTAGTCGTACCTCTCTTAAGTTCGTCTTTGTCTTCTTTATACTTTCTTTTTAAGTTTTACAAATATGTACTTAATACCCATCTTGAAAAAATATCTTTGAAAATAAATACCCTGGGTATTTAACAACTCTTATTGGGGCACAACTTTGTTTTTTACAACTTCATTTCTAGTTTAGTATCAATTTTAATGTATACTTTCTTTCTTATTTTTGTCATTTAGTTATATATTTTTTGAAACAAAGGACACACATTGTTTGAACGACCAAAACTTTACGACACGGGTGCCCGTTAAATGGGCTGCGAAAGCCACATGTTTACAACGTCGAAACCGCAGGGTATTAATTAAACAAGTGAACGGAGAACCGGATGTGTTCGTACGTGTCGCACGTGTCGTCGTGTTCTCTGCCAAAGACACAATCGATAAGCTGAAAACCGCAACTCTTTTTCAAAGCGCCGGAAAAAGAGAAGGTATTTAAAGGAAAGCCGCCACCGATTAAAAAACTGTCGTTCGCATGCACGAGTTCCAAGGCTACGCAGAAATCCGGGAAGGAAACCCAAGCGACCCTTCTACCGTTTCAACGTTCCAGTTCGATTTATATCCGGTAATAAGTCGGGTTTCTCTTATTTCCCGTCGAAAGTCAAAATTCAGCGTCTGTAGAAGATTTACGCGCTCACGAGATCAAAGGTGCTTCACCATCCGGAAATTTACATTAATAGGGCGGGGAACCCTGTTTACGTCACTTTGAAGCTACGAAAATAGCCATTCAAGCAGATTTTGAATAGAAGCGAACTTACGTGGCCTTGACGAGGGGAGTCAACAAGACAATTTTTGGAGAGGGTCGAAGAAGGTACGTGTGTGTCAGCTCCTTTTTTGTCGCAACTCGGGCAGAACAAACAAGTTTATAAAAGCAATTTATCATTTACTCTTTTTTTTCTTAGAGAAAGATAAAGAAATAAAAAAATTCAAATAAACTACAACGTGGTCAACAGTTTTCACCACATCGTTTATATTTAACTTTTTAAAAGCAACTTGGATTGAGGATCCACCATAAATATTCTCGTTGTTTGCTTAAATTCAGGGTGAAACGTCTTCATTTAAGTCGTCGCAAACTTTGGGAACTTGAACTTCCGGCTCGAATAATAAAGAGATAATGGAAGACAAACATTAGTCCTGTAGGTAATATTCTCGGTTTCTCACATTATATAACGAGATATCGTAAAGATCAGTGTATTTAATTTGCAGAGTTTTCGAATAACGGCTCAATTGCTAAAAATTTTAATTTCTCGTCCATTTTTGTGGATTTATACAATATTTATATGAGTTGGTTCTATTGCCTAAAGGTGCACAAGTTTCAATTAAAAATTATTTGAAACAGAATTAATATTTTATGTTGCCGTTTTCAACGCATTGTAGTTCCGTTGATATTAAAATTTGAAAGCGCTCAAACGATTCCTTTGATTAACAGTCAATTGAGTTTTATCCCTTTATCCAAATGAAATGAAAAAAATTATTTCATAATAACGTTTTGTGTTGAAGCTGCAAAACATATATTTTCAATAGGTAAATCGAGCTGAAAAAGCTCGAAAAATCTGCTTTAAATCGGGTAGGGACGCTTGAATGAAATTAAAGCGTCAACGAAGTAGAGAGTTAATCGTTTTGTTAATCAAAAGAAGTGTCGTTTTATCCCAAGAATACCAACAAGTTATGGACCCTTATGGATTTATTGTTGGTGTAAAATAAAAGAAGAAAAAAGAAAAGTTGGAGGAACAATGGACGCCGGTTGTAAAATTTAATGGAGAAAATTGTCCGACATGGAAGTTCCAGATGC
Organism: Onthophagus sagittarius; assembly: GCA_036711965.1. Lineage (NCBI taxonomy): Eukaryota > Metazoa > Arthropoda > Insecta > Coleoptera > Scarabaeidae > Onthophagus > Onthophagus sagittarius. The sequence goes on from JASERS010000003.1 coordinate 11,259,667, forward strand.
AAATCGTTTTAAAAGCCAAAGGGTATTACGATTTGGTAATGGGTAAAATAGAAAGGCCAAAGGAGGCGGGAAAGGTCGCTGAATGGGAACTGAGGGACTCAAAAGCACAAGAACCATTGGTATCTCGAATAAAAGATAAGCCGTTGAACCATGTCATGACGAGTAATACTGCTGCAAAAATGTGGGGCAAGCTTCATACAATTTATGATAATAAATCGCAGGTCAGTGTCCATTTGTTACGACAAAGTTTTTTAATCTCATTTGTAATGAGGAAAAAGAAAGAAAACGGAAATACAAAATAATCTTAAGAAACAGAATGAATTAATTATTGATGGGGTGGCTATAACAAAGATACTAATGTCTTTACCGGAGGGTTTGAAGCATTTTGTGTCGGCATGGGAGTCAACTCTAAAAGAAAAACAGACATTACCAGAATTGATGTCACGATTAATGATTGAGGAAGATAGAAATAAAAAACATTCATTAACTACGGCTGCCTTTTTTACTAAAAGAAACCAAGTAGACTGGAAAAGAGAGATTAAGTGCTTCAGTTGCGATCAGAAAAGTAATGTTAAAAGAAATTACCCAGATTTAAAACAATGTTACACAAGAATGGCCTGTTTTTTTATGTCAAAAGGAGGGTTATTTAACAAAATTATACATTTAAGAAAAGGGAAGAAAGTAAAGTCACAGTTATTACGACTTTCATGAAAATTTCAAGTATGTTACATTGTTAGCTTTAATTGGAGTATCAATTAACAAGAATTAGTGGTTCGAAAGTGGAGTTACAGAGTATATGTATTACATATGTTTAAGATATGTTTAAAGAATTAAGGGATCCAGAGGAGCAGAGACGAGAAGTCAAAGTCTCTGCTCCTTTGGTTTTATGAGATTTATGCCTCGGATTGATGCAATGTTTTGTTTGTACCAGGAGTAAAGGTAAATCTATTTCCTTTAGTACAAACTTGATTATTGCCTAAAAATAGATAGTTTAGGCCCGTTACTACCACTCATAGTTAAAGTTGTAGTTAGTGCTATCTAAAAGATAACGTAAAAATCGATTACTACCATTGCATTTATCTCACAGTTAACGTTACCTGAAAGATAACTTTTGTGTTAACCATAACCAGTGAATTCGGTTCGGGATAAGTCGGTATCTCATAGATAAAAGAAGAAACCTAACCTCACAAATCGCCTGGTGGTGTTACGATACCCGTGGTTTTTCAGTGAAATATTACAAAATTATTTAAAGATAAATATGAATTATCTTATGGTGCTTCACCAAAAATGATATTACAAATCAAAAAATTAATACGATTAAATTAAATAATAAGTTTAATAAAATAAACTTTACCAACACCTTTCCAACCTCCCCTAACCCTCCCATAAGCGTCATTTTGCATGCAAGCTGGCAAAAGCGTTTATAAAAGAATACAAATATCAAAAGAAAGCAAAGTCGTAACATAGTCCCGGAAATCAAACTTTATAATCGTTTTTTATCAATGAATTTCTTTGAGAAATCATTAAATATAGTCCACCACTCAATTGTTTTGTTTATTTTATTTATTTCATCTGTATTTCTAGGCCAACATAGGCCTTTATTTAACAATTTAATCTCTAATCTACTTCTGTTTTCGAATTTATTCACACACTTGAACAACACATGAACAGAATTTCCAACTTCGTCACAACCGCGTTGTAAGGAGTCACGTTTACCGATTCTATTAAGATATTCTTCAAAGTTACCATGACCAGTAATCAATTTTACTGTTTCTGAGTACAGAAAATTGTAAGCAATGCCAACTTTCGGCATAAACTGGTATGTCAATCTACCATTCGTTGACTTACCCCATCTTTCCTGCCAAACGCCCATAAAATATTTTCTAATGTTATTCTTAAGATTTCGTCTAGAAATAAAATTAAATCCAATATGGGAATTCTCCAGCAAAGATGCTTCCTTTGCCAATTGGTCCGGTCTTTCATTTCCTTTAATACCAGAGTGTCCTTTAATCCAATAGAAACTGATCCTGTTCTTTAGATCTCTGATCATATCCCATGTCTCCTTTTGCAAATGACTTGGTCTGTTCATATTTTTCAAGCCTTCTAAAACAGAAGCACTATCACTAAATATATCACACTTAACAATATCGTTTTTAATTATATATTTTAAAGCACTATTAACCGCAATTAATTCCGCATGAAAATTATTACACAAACTACCGAGTTTTATTTTTTCATTATATGTCTCAACACCTTCACTATAAACAACAAATGCAGCACCAACATCAACATCACTTTTTGCACCATCCGTATATATTTGAACACCACTAACTTTATTAACACTCCCGCAAACTTTAAAGTCCATAACAGCTCGTTTAGCTGGATAAAGTTTAGCTAACCTATTTAAATTTTATAGCATTGCTAATTCTCTAAATCTTAAATCAGCTGGTAAAATACCTGCTATAACACTAAGCGTATCACTCGAAACTGTACTATAGGCTTTAGCAGCCTTCAATCCTAAAACCCTCTGTACACTAATAAATTTGTTCCTAGCTTGTATACTTTTAATTTTACTTTCCCATACTGAAGCTGCATAAAACATACAAGGTTCGATGACACCCTTGTATATGGTGTTTGATGCATTACCATTCAAGCCCCAGCTAACCTTAGCAGCAGCTTCTATTTTGTTATATATTTCCCTAGCTTTTCTAGTGACATAATCTAAATTAAAATTAAGTTTATCGTCTAAATAGACGCCTAAATATCTAACAACATTTTTACAAACAATCCTATTACCATCTAAAGACAAAATTGGTAACCTTTGATTTAATTTTCCAAAGAAAATTGCTTCTGATTTTGAAGCATTAAATTTTAATTTACAATTCTTACTCCAAAGATTAATTTTTTCTAAATCCTCATTAGCTAAAATAGAAATGTTTTTGTAAAGGTTACTCCTAACTAAAAGAGTTGTGTCATCCGCGAAAGCTACAATTTCACAACCTATAGGTAAATTAATATCAAAAATTGTGTCAAACATAATATTCCAATAACCAGGACCTAGAACCTTGCGGGCAACCTCTCTCAATATTATAGTTTATATTGATGCCTGGTTCATCAATAATAGCAACTGATAGCAACGACCTGAAAAGTAGGATTCAGCTAAGTCAAATAAATTTGTCGGACAACGTTTTCTAATTAACTGGCTCAAAATTAAATGCCACCATGCATGGTCAAAGGCGCCTGAAATATCCAAATAATATCGAGACAGCAGTACATGTCGAATGGCCGATACACACATCACTGTAATATAGATATATCATCACATTAGTACATTGATACAAAGTATATCGATACAAAAACAGTTATACAATTTAGACTTAAATTCAACTAATGTATAAATAATTTTTTTAACTTTTATGTTCTTCATAGTTTCTTTTTATTAACTGTCGATCTAAATATCGATACGATATCGATATGAGTATCGATACAATGTATGTATAGAATATCGATACGCTTCATGCTATATCGCACACCCCTAATTATTTCCTATACGAAGTGAGACAATAATACGAAGACGATTAAATCATCTAAATAAACATTCATATGGGGAATTCATGAAAATATTTCGTATTTCCAATGAGACTTTTCATTTTCTTCTCCATGAAATAGAGGAAGCTATTAAACCGCCATCCATGACGCGTCACTTCTTTCATTTTCTATAACATATTTATTATATATACTATTTTTTTTTAATTTTTATTATTAAATCGATCAATATTTCCATTTCCTGTTTGGAATAATTCGCATTTCTTTTTACTTATCGTTTTCCGTTTTCTATGTTCGAACGGTATACAAAATAAGAAGAATGACAAAAATAATAAACGCTCGATTTACGATGATGTTCGAGGTTAGAATATTAGGCCTTTTAACTGTATGGTCACCAACTTAAATAATCACCCCAAATAAAATCACTAGATTCTTTAGATATCTTAAGGATATCCTATCTATGAGATAAGTTGAAGTGGTAGTACGGCCGAGTCCGTAAACTATTAGTTTAGCGTTATCTTATAGTCAGCTTATCTAATAGATATCAACGATTTGGTAGGAACGGGCCTTAATCGATTGCAAGATGGCTCACACTCATTTTAAACTGGTTAGAAAAGTTAAAAAAAAACACCTTATAAAGAGGTAAACGATTCTTTCTGAAAATAATGTCTTAGTGGAAAAACAACAAGTTAATTTTCCCGATAAGTAATTTGCCACCTAACAGAATAGGTGAATTAATACAAGGACATTTAGGGCCGGTTATCAATATCTAGTTAGAACGATTTATCTGTCAGTTAAAATTTTAACTGATAGTTAACGTCGACGAATCGTTTATCCACCCATAGTTTAGAGTTATCTTATAGGTAAATAGGACATTTGGATACCAACCAGTTTGAACTACAGGTTAAGGATTTACCTGTTAGATAGAAATGATAAAAAAATCAAAATATAATCTAAAAAAAGTTATTGTAGTTGTGAAGACACCCAGTTTAAATATTTCTAATATTTCAAATGGACATACAAGATAAATTAAAACGATTGTCAAATTTTAGTTGATCTGAAAAAATTTGCTAATTGATTTGGCAAACAAATACAAAAATATAAACGAATGCTTGTTTTAAATTAAGTGTATTTTACTAAAATTCATTCGTTAGTTATGAATGGTATGAACATTGCGAACATCAATCCGAACATAACACAGGAGGAAGAAGAAATTATGTGCCATTGGAGTAATTTTGAAGTCCCAATATTTCAAACGGAGACTTCAAACATATCATATTGCCGTTCCACTGGATTTCTAGTTCGTATTAATGATTCATTATATAGTTTTTCGACTCTATTTCGGGTATTCAGCAAAGGTATTACTAAATATTTGATATTACGGTATCCGCTGTCACCCACTAGTAATGCATTACCAAACTCAGTAGGATACTCATACGATTGCGAAATGTCTCTGCACGTGGCCCATCTATAGTTATTATATACTCATTACTATTAATTCTTCTATTCGATTCTTTACATGGCGATACAGTACTAATATGAGTACAGTCGATATGGCCTATCACCAATGAAAATCTCACGATTAATGTTTGAGGAAGATAGAAATAAAAAAGATTCATTATCTACGGCTGCCTTTTTTGCTAAAAGAAATCAAGTAGACTGGAAAAGACAGATTAAGTGCTTCAGTTGCGATCAGAAAAGTAATGTTAAAAGAAATTACCCAGATTTAAAGCAATGTTACACAAGAATGGCCTGTTTTTTATGTCAAAAGAAGGGTTATTTAACAAAATTATACATTTAAGAAAAGGGAAGAAAGTAAAGTCACAGTTATTACGACTTTAATGAAAATTTCAAGTATGTTACATTGTCAGCTTTGATTGGAGTATCAGTTGACAAGAATTAGTGGTTTGAAAGTGGAGTTACAGAGCATATGTATTACATATGTTTAAGATATGTTTAAAGACTTAAGAGAGCCAGAGGAGCAGAGTCGAGAAGTCAAAGTCTCTGCTCCTCTGCTTTTATGAGATTTATGCCTCGGATTGATACAATGTTTTGTTTGTACCAGTTGTAAAGGTAAATATATTTCCTTTAGTACAAGCTTGATTATTGCCTAAAAATAGATAGTTTAATTGATTGCAAGATGGCTCACACTCATTTTAAACTGGTTAGAAAAGTTAAAAAAAAAAAAACACTTTATAAAGAGGTAAACGATTCTTTCTGAAAATAATATCTTAGTGGAAAAACAACAAGTTAGCTTTCCCGATAAGTAATTTGCCACCTAACAGAATAGGTGAATTAATACAAGGACATTTAGGGCCGGTTTATCAATATCTAGTTAGAACGATTTATCTGTCAGTTAAAATTTTAACTGATAGTTAACGTCGACGAATCGTTTATCCACCCATAATTTAGAGTTATCTTATAGGTAAATAGGACATTTGGATACCAACCAGTTTGAACTACAGGTTAAGGATTTACCTGTTAGATAGAAATGAAATAATAAAATAGAAATGATAAAAAAATCAAATCCCAGTTTAAATATTTCTAATATTTCAAATGGACATACAAGATAAATTAAAACGATTGTCGAATTATAGTTGATCTGAAATAAGTTTGCTAATTGATTTGGCAAACAAATACAAAAATATAAGCGAATGTTTGTTTTAAATTAAGTGTATTTTACTAAAATTCATTCGTTAGTTATGAATGGTATAGACATTGCGAACATCAATCCGAACATAACACAGGAGGAAGAAGAAATTATGTGTCATTGGAGTAATTTTGAAGTCCCAATATTTCAAACGGAGACTTCAAACATATCATATTGCCGTTCCACTGGATTTCTAGTTCGTATTAATGATTCATTATATAGTTTTTCCACTCTATTTCGGGTATTCAGCAAAGGTATTACTAAATATTTGATATTACGGTATCCGCTGTCACCCACTAGTAATACATTACACATGCCAGTTCTGCAAGGGCAGTAGATACCCTTTTTACAATATTACAGGCACCACTTTTACTAACATTAAAATAATTGCCACATGAAATCAAAAACTTTCCTGTAGCGTAAAATCTTAGTGCAAGGAGCAATTGATCTATAGGAAAGATGCTGTGATTCCTAAACATTCAATTATTTATAAAAATTATAAGTCTTATTAAATTATTACTATGAAATACAAACTTATCGGTTTGGAAGTCTAATTTCGACTCTATTTTAACCAAGATTGACAAAATTGTGTCATTTTTTAACTAACAACTTTTTAATCTAACAAAAAAATCGTGGTCGTCCAACTCCTGAAAGTGGTTTTGTCTTTCTTTTATGATATATGGTCGTCGTTTATAATTTAAGAATTGAACATCTTCATCGCCCTCTAATATATACTCATGTAAGAATTCCATTATAAAAGAGATTTTCGTAATCATCGCACAATGTACACGGAAACGATAATCTCTAAACACGATCCACAATGTCAATTGTTTAAATTTAACCAATCACATTTCATTTCCGTTTCTAAAGTTAACACTCAGGGATACCAACTTCTTTTTATTCTGTAGCTTGCTACCTGTCGGGTTGAAAGTGCGTTGATAAACGTTTCACTGATGTTAATTGTTAGACAAGTTTATCTATTAGTTGCATACCTAACAGATTTAACTCGATATTGACAAACCGGCCCTTAGGGAGACTTCTTAAACTTCAACTTTGTATTAAAAAATGATTTCTCAAACAAAAGTATGATATATTTTCTGAAAGCTAATCAGAAGCAATGAGTAATGTAGAAATTCTTGAATCTGATAGAATCCCAAATAGGAATTATAGCAAAATGATTGAGAAATAAAAAAGGAATCATACAGGTATTTGCCAAAGCGAAATGGTTGAGCGGAGCAGAAAATGCCAACTATAATGGAAGCAGCAAGAACGTTATTGCTTAGCAAAAATTTAGATACAAGTTTTTGGGTGGAAGCTGTGAATGTAACTGTATTTACGATAATTAGGACAAACAATAATTTAATGAAAGATTAAATGCCGTACGAAACCTGGTTTAATAGAAAATATGATATATGATTCTCTCTATCTCTCTCTGATAACTCTATAGGGAAAATAATACACATTCCTCGTTAAATTAATTATATTAATTGATAAATCATCGACGTTTCGAGCTGCTATGACCCATCCTCGTAGGACTTACTGTGAATTTAAGAAGAATATTTTCAGGATCAAGAAAAAGCAACAACAAACGTTCAAAATTAACACTTAAAATTTTTGTATTTTGCAATTATAATTAACATTTTAAAAAATTGAAAATATATCAAAGTTGCTTGCCGGAACAAGTTGAAATAAACATCAACAAATGTTTTTACTTCAACTTGTTCTGATTCAGCTTTGGTACGTCTTCAATTTTTTAAATTGTTAATTGTAATTGTACAATTTAACATTTTAAGTGTTAACTTTGAACGTTTGTCGTTGTTTTTTCTTGAAACTGTAAATGTTCTTTTTAAATTCATAGTAAGTTTTGATTATGGGCCATAGCAACTTGAAACGTCAATGACTGATTAATGATAATAGTAAGAAAATATGATATTAAAGAAAATATGAATTTGAAATTAGATCCAAAAACTTGAAAGGGAAAATCATTTTTTGATATGGAAATACTGATAAAGGTTATGGAGTGTATTTTCCCGCAAGAAACAAAGTGGAAATCCATATAGATATAGTTGTCATACCAAGGGGGGATCTAAAACAAAGTTGTATGAATGAAAGTGTTAATGATCAATGAGATACCAGAAGAGTGAGATGAAATTATGCAAGATCAATTGATATTAGAATCAGAAAAGAATGAGGGAACGGAAAATTATGAAGAAGAATAAACGACAGACCACAGAAAAGAGATGTTACAAAACCCAAATGGATGGAAGAATGAATATAGAATAGAGATGTACACGTGACTATGACATAATTAGGTTATCAAATGTGGGAATCATGTTTGATTACTTGTTAATTTGTCATGACTCAATCCATAATCATTTACACAAGTGATTTACATCAAGCTTTCAATTATTTTGAACAACTTGCAATCATTTAGACAAATTTAAAGTGACGTCTAATCAAATTTTAGTCATTATGAACCAAATAGGGTAACAGAGAATCAATCCCAAATCATTTAGACAAATTTGCGATGAAGTATAATCAATTTTCAGTCATTTTGAATTACATAACGTAATTATGAATCAACCCATAATCATTTAGACAAATTTACAATAAACTCCAACCAATTTTCAGTCATTTTGAATCATATAATGTAGTCATGAATGAGTCCATAATTATTTAGACAAGTTTTCAGTGATTTACATCAAGTTTTCAGTTATTTTGAACAATGTGCAATCATTTAGACAAACTTAAAGTAACGTCCAATCAAATTTTAGTCATTTTGAATCAAATTGGGTAACAGAGAATTAATCCCTTATCATTTAGACAAATTTACAATGAACTATAATCAATTTTCAGTCATTTTGAATCACATAATGTAATTGTGAATCAACCCATAATCTGATTATGGAAATAAATACATGTTATAAGCTTAGACAAAATATTTAATTGGAGGAGTATATAGTTTATCAGCTAAAAATTCTAAGACTTCACTTTATTTAATAGAAAAATCGAGATATTTTAGACAGAACATTAAAGGGAATATTAGTTTGGTTGTGGTGCATCTCCTCCGTATTAAGATTGATAAAAGGCAACTGCACATTTTGCTTCACAAACTCTGTATATTATAATGGAAGTAAAACTAGAACTAACACTAAACCTAGAAGTAGAAAGTTTTGGCTTTAGCCGCGCGTCTTCAGACATCTCGGTCTAGTGTTAGTTCTAGTTTTATATCATTAAGATCTGACTCTAGATCTAGAACTAGAAATATTCGGGTATAGCCGTCGATTTCTTAAGACGGCTAAATTCAAGTGATTCTAGTTTTAGTGTTAGTTTTAGTTTTACTTCAATTCAAATATGCAGGGTTGGGTTGGTTTAGCATCTGAAGACATTTTTTTAATGAAGGTAATACATGTCATTTAAGAAAATAATACAAGTAATACAAACTGATTCACGTAATTTCTACATCTCTATACTGAATACATAAAGTTAAATTTGATAAGTTCAAAAATGGTATCTTCTCTCTCGGGATTAGATAGATTATTACATTATATTAGAACATTGAGTTAGATATGTGTTATCCAATCCGCGTACAGTATTTGTCATTCCTAGAAGTCCTTTCACAATATTATGTTTAGCTAATTTCCGTCTAATTGGTGGGTCTTTACTACATTTAAATCCATTTTTGCGAGAAGATTGCGACGGACCGCGGGAGGAAGGAAACAACAGAGTTTTTCCAACAAGTGGAAACAATGATAGATTTTTTGCAAACGGATTGAATTTGAGGTTTCCAGGACATTGTAGAGTCCATAACCGCCCCAAGGTTTCTAACCGTATCAGTTAGCTGAATAACATTACCGTCAAGCATTAAGTGAATGGATGAAAAATCATTAAGCTTCGCAAGCAAAGGTCGACTGCCAAACGCAATTGCTTGAGTTTTACCAGTATTTAATTTAAGGCCGTAACGTTTAGACCAATCCAAAATGTTAGAAAGTTTAAGATTGAGACGTGCAATTGCTTCCGGAAATCTATCAATACTTGTTGTAGTGTAAATTTGGAGGTCATCAGCATACACGTGGTAATTACAAGAAATACAATGGGTGACGGCATTAATAAAAATTGACTCAACACATTGCCCTGGGGCACATCACATCTAATATCACAAGTAGACGAGAGCTCAGAATCAGTACAAAGAACGACAGGAAAGATATGATCGAAACCAAGATAAACATGAAGAAGTAAAAACAAGAGATCATGATCAACCGAATCGAACCCCTTGCTGAAATCAAGTAACACAAAGATGGTAACATAATGTTTGTCACATGCAGACCTAATATCATCTGTAACCTTAATAAGTGCTATTTTCGTAGGGGTCATGCTATGACCCCTACGAAAACCCGACTGAAACTCGTTATGCAAGTTAAAATCTTGTAAATACTCTTGAACTTGTAAGTAAACAAGGCGTTCAAAAGTCTTTGAAAGAACTGATAAAATGGATATAGGACGAAAATCGTTTAAACTTGAGGGGCTCTTTGATTTAAGTATTGGGACAACATGAGCAACCTTCCAAATTGAAGGGAATGCGGATCGTTCAAGTGAAAAGTTAAAAGTGTGAGTAATAGGAGTAAGAACAATATCCAATATAGGAAGAAGAAGTTTGAGACCAACTCCATCAGCTCCCGCACTAGTTGACTTAGAATGATTCAAGGCATCGCGGACTTCCGATGCGTTGACCAGAACAATGGAGATAGGAGAGGACTTAGGTAAAGCAAGAATTTCAATAATAGTAGTCGTCTTAGCCTTTCCATCAATGATCAGAGGAGGGTCAGCAAGAAACCTTGCCAGTGGGTCCCCATCACAAGCAGTTTGAACAGAGAGAGACTCAACCACCCCCAAGAAACGCATTATCTTCCAAAACGTCCTCGGACTAGTATTGGATAGCCTTTGGTAGGAATAAAATTTTTTTGCAAGTTTTGTACGGTTGTATTTTTTCATCAGTGATCTTATTTCATCACTTAACCAGGGTGCTTAACCAGAGCATGCTTGTCAAAGTATATGATTATCACTTACGAGGATTTTTAGCTTACTATGATGATGATTCCACATAGAAAATAATACGCATTCCTCGTTAAATTTATTATATTAATTAATTGGTCATCGAGATTTCGAGCTGTTATAGCCCATCATCAGGACTTACTGTGAATTTAAAAAGAACATTTACAATTTCAAGAACAAATATTCAAAGTTCATACTTAAAATTTTTGTATTGTATAATTAACGTTTTAAAAAATTGAAAACGTACCAAAGTTGAATCGGAACAAGTTGAAGTAAACATCAACAAATGTTTTATAAACGTTTTTACTTCAATTTGTCCTGATTCAGCTTTGGTATGTCTTCAATTTTTTAAAATGTTAATTGTAATTGTGCAATGTAAAAATTTTAAGTGTTAACTTTAAATGTTTGTCGTTTTTTCTTGAAACTGTAAATGTTCTTTTTAAATTCACAGTTGGTCCTGATTATGGGGCATAGCAGCTTGAAACGTCGATGACTGATTAATGGAATTATCATCATGGTAAGATAAAATGATATTAAAGTGCTAAAAGAATATGGATACACATTCCAAAAAAGAAATGATTGAAATTAGGTCTAAAAACTTGAAAGGAAATCATTCTTGGATATGGGGATACTGATAAAGGTTATAAAGTGTATTTTCCTGCAAGAAACAAAATAGAAATCCATAGAGAAATAGTTGTCATCCCAAGGGAGCAATCTAAAGAAGTACAAGAAAGCTGTATAAATGAAAATGTAAATGATCGATATCTAGAGATGTCAGAAAAGAGAGATGAAGTTATATAAGATCAACAAATTAACAAATTATGAAGAAGAAATAAACGACAGATGATAGAAAAGAGATGTTAGAAAACTCAAATGGATGCAAGAATGAATATGGAATAGAGATGTGCACGTGACTGATTTTTATGCCCGCTAACGATTTATCCCATACGGGTCACGCATACCACTCACACGAATATCATACATTAATCACGTGATTCACGTCAATTCACGTGACTCTCGCATGATGAGGATATCAAATGTGGAAATCATGTTAGATTACTTGTTAATTTGATTATTAATTAATCGCATTTGATAAAATGGTAAAATATACAGAGTTATACAGAGTAAATGAGGCTGTTCGTCTATTTTAAAATCAATTTTAGTAAAAAAACTACATTTATGTCTTCAAAGGCTAGATGTTCTACTTTTAGAATGGTACTTTAATATGGATTTACATTTAGTACATCGAGCTAAATCTAGAATTTAATTTAGCATTCTATAAACGCATTCTATAAAAGAAAGAGTGTAAACGATTTTAAAGGAAGGTTGGGTTGGGTTGGTTTGAATTGCATATGATGTGTATGCACCGGTGTCCCAATTAACAACTTTTCGTATTTTATTAGTTGTTAATCAAAAACTAAAAGTACCTGTTCAACAAATGGACGTGTGAAATGCCTTTTTATACGGAAATTTGCAGGAAGACGTATACATATATTTATCAGGAAAGAAATAACGAACTATTAATATAAGTACGAAGGCTTCCACGACCGGTATTAATTGAACTAAAAATTGGAACTAACACTAGCATTATCACTAGAACTATCACTAGGACTAATACTAGATCTAAAACTAGAAGCTTTTTTAACGAATGCCATGTTGAATGCCAACCTTCCTCAGAAATTGGTTCAATAAACTCTGAAAAAGGTTGGAACATGACATCTGAAACGTCAAATATTTTTTCAAAAAACGCTCGGCAAAGCCCGAAAGTTTATAGTTTTAATGTTAGTTCTAATTATAATTCAACAAAGTAGTAATTTTGTATTTAAACTAAATAAGTCATCAGAATAATTATTTTTATTTTTATCCATTTTTCATCGTTGTATTAAATAAATTGGAATTAAAATGAATTACTTCGTTTTTTTTTTTATTTTTTTAACTTTTAATCGATGTATTTATTTAATATATCGATTATACATAATAATAAATACATCGATTAAAAGTTAAAAAAAAACGAATAAATTCATTTTAATTCCAATTTACTAAATAAGTCAGTTTACGGTTTAGGAAAATCACCTAAATGTTGGAATATAAAGTTTGATTCTTTAATGAGTAGTTATAATTTTGTAGGTTCACAAACTGAGTTTTGTTTATATAGTAGATGTAATAGTAACAACAAACTTATGCTCCTATGCATTATTAATTGTATTTGTTTACTTATTAATAGAGCTAACAGGCAACAAAGACCCAACAACAAGCTGTAAGCAGTATACTTAAATATAAATAAAACAATCTGTGCTGTGTTTAAGGAGAAAGGTAAAAAATAAAGAAATATAACATAAAATTAACATATACTTGAAGAACTCACGCTCACGCGTATAAAGCCGAACAATAAAAATAAAGATATAAATATACTAAAAAATAAAATTCATTGTGGCCAAATATGTCCATACTGACAACACTGTCAACAAGTCTCATAACTAGCCATTAGCAAATGAAAGTAATAATTCGACGCAGATATCCCCAAAGCAAATGTTAACACACTTTTGTAGCTATAATTCAGAACGTTTATATTTATAATTGATAATAAATATGGAGCATCTATTCTGGAGTGTATGACTGTACTTTGCGTTTCTCACCAAAAGAAGATAGTCCAAATTCAATAAATAAGCTTTGAAAGGAAATTGCGTATGTGTAAAAATACGCAATTTAATATTTTTTAAAATAAAGGCATTTGAAAAACTACGCTAGCGTTCTCCAAATATGGTTTCACATACGCATTAAACAATTTTATTAATTATGTTGTTTTGAATAGAAGTGAATTGCACAATATGTAACCTAAGATTGAATATCAATTGAGCATCAAAAATGACTCTCAAATCTTTAAAACACGTTTTTCTCCAATAAAGAATGTTTAACATTATAGATGAAAATTGGATTTCTATTTCTGCTAAAAGACACATAAAAGCATTTATTTATATTCAACTCAAATACGTTATAATTGTAATTATTATATGTGAACGATGTACTGAATTTAGGAAGTAGTAAAGATGAAGTGGAATTATTAAAACAAATTTTGAATAAAATGTTTTGTATGAAAGATTTAGGGATAATATCGGAATATTTAAGAATAAAAGTAATGCAGAATGTGAATACTGATGTTATCGACTGAGTTAGTGGAATTACTTGAAAAATGTTTTAAAAACATTTAATATCGATTAATGTAAATCTGTAAGCAGATCGTTAGAAAGTAATGTTAATCCTAAAGTTAAATTTGATAAGTTCAAAAATGGTATCTTCTCTCTCGGGATTAGTAGACTATTGCATTATATTAGAATATTGTGTTAGATATGTGTTATCCAATCCGCGTACAGTATTTGTCATTCCTAGAAGTCCTTCCACAATATTATGTTTAGCTAATTTCCGTCTAATTGGTGGGTCTTTACTACATTTAAATCCATTTTTGCTAAAAAATACTCAAACAATGCGTCAAGAACTTCTTTATTAGGTTGTTAGGTTACTAATATTGTTTATTCTGTGTCGATATCAGATTCACTTTTATCAGCACTATAGTTGTACAATGAGCATTAGGTTGATCTGCGTAATCTGAATCATCATCTAAATAACCTATGGATTCCCAAAATAAAGCATCTTCGTCCCCTAATTTTTCATAACATTATTACGGCGAGATTTTACTTAACGTTGCGATATGCGGCGTCAGCATAATTTATATGGGGGAAAATAACAGAATAACAAAGATTGCGACGGACCGCGGGAGGAAGGAAACAACAGAGTTTTTCCAACAAGTGGAAACAATGATAGATTTTTTTGCAAACTAATTGAATTTGAGGTTTCCAGGACATTGTAGAGTCCATAACCGCCCCAAGGTTTCTAACTGTATCAGTTAGCTGAATAACATTACCATCAAGCATTAAGTGAATGGATGAAAAATCATTAAGCTTCGCAAGCAAAGGTCGACTGCCAAACGCAATTGCTTGAGTTTTACCAGTATTTAATTTAAGGCCGTAACGTTTAGACCAATCCAAAATGTTAGAAAGTTTAAGATTGAGACGTGCAATTGCTTCCAGAAATCTATCAATACTTGTTGTAGTGTAAATTTGGAGGTCATCAGCATACACGTGGTAATTACAAGAAATACAATGGGTGACGGCATTAATAAAAATTGACTCAACACATTGCCCTGGGGCACATCACATCTAATATCACAAGTAGACGAGAGCTCAGAATCAGTACAAAGAACGACAGGAAAGATATGATCGAAACCAAGATAAACATGAAGAAGTAAAAACAAGAGATCATGATCAACCGAATCGAACCCCTTGCTGAAATCAAGTAACACAAAGATGGTAACATAATGTTTGTCACATGCAGACCTAATATCATCTGTAACCTTAATAAGTGCTATTTTCGTAGGGGTCATGCTATGACCCCTACGAAAGCCCGACTGAAACTCGTTATGCAAGTTAAAATCTTGTAAATACTCTTGAACTTGTAAGTAAACAAGGCGTTCAAAAGTCTTTGAAAGAACTGATAAAATGGATATAGGACGAAAATCGTTTAAACTTGAGGGGCTCTTTGATTTAAGTATTGGGACAACATGAGCAACCTTCCAAATTGAAGGGAATGCGGATCGTTCAAGTGAAAAGTTAAAAGTGTGAGTAATAGGAGTAAGAACAATATCCAATATAGGAAGAAGAAGTTTGAGACCAACTCCATCAGCTCCCGCACTAGTTGACTTAGAATGATTCAAGGCATCGCGGACTTCCGATGCGTTGACCAGAACAATGGAGATAGGAGAGGACTTAGGTAAAGCAAGAATTTCAATAATAGTAGTCGTCTTAGCCTTTCCATCAATGATCAGAGGAGGGTCAGCAAGAAACCTTGCCAGTGGGTCCCCATCACAAGCAGTTTGAACAGAGAGAGACTCAACCACCCCCAAGAAACGCATTATCTTCCAAAACGTCCTCGGACTAGTATTGGATAGCCTTTGGTAGGAATAAAATTTTTTTGCAAGTTTTGTACGGTTGTATTTTTTCATCAGTGATCTTATTTCATCACTTAACCAGGGTGCTTAACCAGAGCATGCTTGTCAAAGTATATGATTATCACTTACGAGGATTTTTAGCTTACTATGATGATGATTCCACATAGAAAATAATACGCATTCCTCGTTAAATTTATTATATTAATTAATTGGTCATCGAGATTTCGAGCTGTTATAGCCCATCATCAGGACTTACTGTGAATTTAAAAAGAACATTTACAATTTCAAGAACAAATATTCAAAGTTCATACTTAAAATTTTTGTATTGTATAATTAACGTTTTAAAAAATTGAAAACGTACCAAAGTTGAATCGGAACAAGTTGAAGTAAACATCAACAAATGTTTTAAAAACGTTTTTACTTCAATTTGTCCTGATTCAGCTTTGGTATGTCTTCAATTTTTTAAAATGTTAATTGTAATTGTGCAATGTAAAAATTTTAAGTGTTAACTTTAAATGTTTGTCGTTTTTGCTTGAAACTGTAAATGTTCTTTTTAAATTCACAGTTCGTCCTGATTATGGGGCATAGCAGCTTGAAACGTCGATGACTGATTAATGGAATTATCATCATGGTAAGATAAAATGATATTAATGTGTTAAAAGAATATGGATACACATTCCAAAAAAGAAATGAATTGAAATTAGGTCTAAAAACTTGAAAGGAAATCATTCTTGGATATGGGGATACTGATAAAGGTTATAAAGTGTATTTTCCTGCAAGAAACAAAGTAGAAATCCATAAAGAAATAGTTGTCATCCCAAGGGAGCAATCTAAAGAAGTACAAGAAAGCTGTATAAATGAAAATGTAAATGATCGATATCTAGAGATGTCAGAAAAGAGAGAGATGAAGTTATATAAGATCAACAAATTAACAAATTATGAAGAAGAAATAAACGACAGATGATAGAAAAGAGTCACGCACATCACTCACATGAATATCATGCATTAATCACGTGATTCACGTCAATACACGTGACTCTCGCATGATCAGGTTATCAAATGTGGAAATCATGTTAGATTACTTGTTAATTTGATTATTAATTAATAGCATTTGATAGAATGGCAGAATATACAGAGAGTTTAGTTTCATCATGTTCTGAAATAAATGAGACTGTCCGTCGGTTTTTAAAATCAATTTTAGTAGAAAAACTACATTTATGTCTTCAAAGGCTAGCTGTTCTACTTTTAGAATGGTACTTTAATATGGATTTACATTTAATACATCGAGCCAAATCTAGAATTTTATTTAGCATTCTATAAACAAATGTGCTTTTACGGAAATGAATACATGTTATAAGCTTACATAAACGATTAAATTGGGGAGAAACTGTATATTAGTATACGATGGGTTACGTAAAAGGGTTACATTGAAAGAATTAAAAGTGTTAAAAGAAAATAATACTTGGACAAATAACAAATTACAACGACCAAACAACATGCAGGTGATTGACAATAAGTGAATGTTTAAAAGAAAGAGTTGAAACGATTTTAAAGGAAGGTTGGGTTGGGTCCCAATTAACAACTTCTCGTATTTTATTAGTTATTAATTAAAAACTAAAAGTACCTGTTCAACAAATGGACGTGAGAAGTGCCTTTTTATACGGAGATTTACAAGAAGACGTATACATGTCTTTATCAACCCGAAAGTTTATAGTCTTAATGTTAGTTCTAATTTTAAGTCAACAAATTAGCAATTTTGTATTTAAACTAAAAAAGTCAGTTTACGGTTTAAGAAAATTACCTAAATGTTGGAATATAAAGTTTGATTCTTTAATGAGTAGTTATAATTTTGTAGGTTCACAAACTGAGTTTTGTTTATATAATAGATGTAATAGGAACAACAAACTTATACTCCTATGTATTATTAATTATAATTATTTACTTATTAATACTGCTAAAGGCAACAAAGATCCAACAACAAGCTGCAAACAGTATACTTAAATATAAACAAAACAATCTGTGCTGTGTTTAAGAAGAAAGAAAATAATAATGAAAAATAACATATACTTGAGAACTCACGCACACGCGTATAAAATCGAAGAATAAAAATGAAGATATAAACATAATAAAAAATGTTTTTTTTTTTTTTTTTTTTTTTTTTTTTTGATAAATTTGATTCTATGTTCATCGTAGGGTATTAAATTAAAATGTTTAAGGTTTGTACGATGAAGTTCAGTTTATTCTTAAAAACGGCTATTCGGTGCTACAGCTGTTTCAGTGTACAAAAACACCTTCTTCAGGCACGACTAAAATATTTGTGGAAAAATATAATTTAAAATTACAAAAGAACACTTAAAAAATTATGTAGTATTTACCGTCAGTTTGAGGAAGACATTGTTTGGAAGAATATATAATTAAACGGGTTCATCGAACATCGAGTACGTTTAGAAGTTGAAAACTGTGAGGAAAATTGAAAAGGCCTGAGGGGCGTGTTATAAAAGCAAAATTGAAGGCTTGAAGAGCGCGTTAACAAATTGTAGTGGTATTTTTAAAAAATTAAAAGCTTGAAGAGCACGTGTTCGTAGATTATAAACTGTAAAAAATGAAAATGTGTTAAAGTAGAATGTAAAATTAAATGAACTTATTACCTAAACTTCATAGTAAAATTTAGTGAAAAACAAAATGTCGCAAAAAACACAAAAGATTAAAAATGTACGTAGAAAATTACAAAAATTAACAAAAAGAGTCCGTCTCCGTGAAGCGCTTTTTAACGACTAGCGTGCGTTTAAAATAAGGTTATGTCGAGAGTTACTGAACTGATTGCGCATGTGTACAGAGTTTGAATTTTAAGGATTATTAATAAATTTAAAATGTAAAGCCTGGTACAGTAGTATAACAGGGAATTAAAAATTAATAAATTAGAAAATTAATATTAAAAGACAGAAAAAACTTCAACTATATGTTTATGTCTGCAGTGGGGGGATCAGACTCAGGGGACTGAATGTATTTATAAAAATAACGATGGTGGTTAAAATCTGTAATATCATTAAGTAAAATGTTGTTTTTATTATTTATATGTATGAAAAGTTCTTCGTAAAGATCCAATTCTTTGGATTTGTTTGCTTGTTTTAGAAGTTTAACGTTATTGAAGTTGGTATTATGTTTTTCTTTGTTTAAGTGTTTAAATACAGCAGAATTATCTTTTTTAATATGTTCCCTGAATCTGACCCCCAAACTGCGACCAGTTTGACCTATGTAGAGTTTGTTACAATCTGAACAGGCGATACTGTAAACACCACATTTTTTCGCTAGGCACGTTTCTGTTTTAGTGTTATTTAATATTTGTCCAACCCTCTGACACGAAGTAAAAACCGGGTTAAAATTAAGATTCCTCAGTTGTTTTCCCATGTCATGTTGAAGTGAGGGTACATAGGGAATTGATAAAAATTTAGAAGGTGTTTTACTATGTGGGTATATAAGCCTGTTAATATTGGATTTGTGAACCTTATTGTATACTCTCTGAATGTCATCCATATTGTAACCATTAGTAAAACCGATGTGTAAAATCTTCTTGAGTTCGATAATGAAGTCTGGTTGATTGAGTGGAATGTTAATTAATCTGTTAATCATGAAACGAAAAGAGGCTTCTTTATGGGAAGTACAGTTATATGAGTTCTTAGGAATGATAGCATTAGTTGTGGTAGGTTTTCTAAAAATATTAAAATTTAGTTTATTATCTAAAAGGTTTTTTGTAACTGTAAGATCTAAGAAATTTATACTATTGTTATGTTCATGTTCTATGGTGAATTGAAGTTTAGATAAATTATTAAAAATATTAAGTAAAGCGTGAAGTTTAGCGTTGTTACCATGGTAGATGATCAGAATGTCATCTACATAGCGTCCGTAAAAGGTAATATCTGAGGTGAAAATTTTATATTTATCTGAAAATAGAGTACGTTCGAGAGAGTTAACAAAAATTTCCGAAATAATGCCTGAGATGGGTGACCCCATTGGTAAACCATCTCTCATCTTGTAAAATTTATTATTGAACTCAAAGAAATTTTGATCACAAACCAACCTCAACAGGCCAATGAAAGCATCCACCTCAACCAGGGACAGGCGTAAATTATTAGCATTATTGTGTAGATACTCGTGAATAAGTTCAATTGATTCCTGTACAGGGATGTTGCTATAAAGATTTTTAATGTCAAGAGATACTAAACGGTGTTTACTGGTAATCTTTAAATTTTTTGTCTGCTCAACAAGATGACAAGAGTTTTTTATGCTATGAGTGAAGTATTTTTGAAATGTTTTATAAAGAAATATTTGTAAGGATTTAGCTATTTTACTAGTGGGTGTGTTTTTATTAGAGATTATTGGTCGTATACTATGATCAATTTTATGAAGTTTTATAAGACATTTTAGGTTGGGAATTTGAGGGTTCATGACTATTGATTTAAAATTGTTAATGTTAAAAAATGTTAGTGCTGGATGATTTTCTTTAATGAATTTTTTGATTTTATTATTGAAGTTTTGATTTGGATTATTTTGAATTTGTGTGATGTTGTTTTCTTTAAAAAAATTCTCTGTCTTTTCAATATAGGTGTTTTTATTTAAAATAACGTACCCTGCATTCTTGTCACCCATTGTTAAGATCAGGTTGTTGTTAGAAATTTTTTGTTTTAGAGTTTTGGTATCTCGGTGTATGGATTGGTAAAATGAGTTGTTGTTTTGTTTATTGTTGATATTTTTGATAAGATTATGGTTGGTTTCGAAAATCTGATTTAACTTCTGGTTATGCAGTAATTGGGATTCTATTTTTATAGCAACATCCACTGGTCTAACAGTAGCCGGCTACTGTTAGGCTACTGTTAGGCTACTGTTAGACCAGTGGATGTTGCTATAAAAATAGAATCCCAATTACTGCATAACCAGAAGTTAAATCAGATTTTCGAAACCAACCATAATCTTATCAAAAATATCAACAATAAACAAAACAACAACTCATTTTACCAATCCATACACCGAGATACCAAAACTCTAAAACAAAAAATTTCTAACAACAACCTGATCTTAACAATGGGTGACAAGAATGCAGGGTACGTTATTTTAAATAAAAACACCTATATTGAAAAGACAGAGAATTTTTTTAAAGAAAACAACATCACACAAATTCAAAATAATCCAAATCAAAACTTCAATAATAAAATCAAAAAATTCATTAAAGAAAATCATCCAGCACTAACATTTTTTAACATTAACAATTTTAAATCAATAGTCATGAACCCTCAAATTCCCAACCTAAAATGTCTTATAAAACTTCATAAAATTGATCATAGTATACGACCAATAATCTCTAATAAAAACACACCCACTAGTAAAATAGCTAAATCCTTACAAATATTTCTTTATAAAACATTTCAAAAATACTTCACTCATAGCATAAAAAACTCTTGTCATCTTGTTGAGCAGACAAAAAATTTAAAGATTACCAGTAAACACCGTTTAGTATCTCTTGACATTAAAAATCTTTATAGCAACATCCCTGTACAGGAATCAATTGAACTTATTCACGAGTATCTACACAATAATGCTAATAATTTACGCCTGTCCCTGGTTGAGGTGGATGCTTTCATTGGCCTGTTGAGGTTGGTTTGTGATCAAAATTTCTTTGAGTTCAATAATAAATTTTACAAGATGAGAGATGGTTTACCAATGGGGTCACCCATCTCAGGCATTATTTCGGAAATTTTTGTTAACTCTCTCGAACGTACTCTATTTTCAGATAAATATAAAATTTTCACCTCAGATATTACCTTTTACGGACGCTATGTAGATGACATTCTGATCATCTACCATGGTAACAACGCTAAACTTCACGCTTTACTTAATATTTTTAATAATTTATCTAAACTTCAATTCACCATAGAACATGAACATAACAATAGTATAAATTTCTTAGATCTTACAGTTACAAAAAACCTTTTAGATAATAAACTAAATTTTAATATTTTTAGAAAACCTACCACAACTAATGCTATCATTCCTAAGAACTCATATAACTGTACTTCCCATAAAGAAGCCTCTTTTCGTTTCATGATTAACAGATTAATTAACATTCCACTCAATCAACCAGACTTCATTATCGAACTCAAGAAGATTTTACACATCGGTTTTACTAATGGTTACAATATGGATGACATTCAGAGAGTATACAATAAGGTTCACAAATCCAATATTAACAGGCTTATATACCCACATAGTAAAACACCTTCTAAATTTTTATCAATTCCCTATGTACCCTCACTTCAACATGACATGGGAAAACAACTGAGGAATCTTAATTTTAACCCGGTTTTTACTTCGTGTCAGAGGGTTGGACAAATATTAAATAACACTAAAACAGAAACGTGCCTAGCGAAAAAATGTGGTGTTTACAGTATCGCCTGTTCAGATTGTAACAAACTCTACATAGGTCAAACTGGTCGCAGTTTGGGGGTCAGATTCAGGGAACATATTAAAAAAGATAATTCTGCTGTATTTAAACACTTAAACAAAGAAAAACATAATACCAACTTCAATAACGTTAAACTTCTAAAACAAGCAAACAAATCCAAAGAATTGGATCTTTACGAAGAACTTTTCATACATATAAATAATAAAAACAACATTTTACTTAATGATATTACAGATTTTAACCACCATCGTTATTTTTATAAATACATTCAGTCCCCTGAGTCTGATCCCCCCACTGCAGACATAAACATATAGTTGAAGTTTTTTCTGTCTTTTAATATTAATTTTCTAATTTATTAATTTTTAATTCCCTGTTATACTACTGTACCAGGCTTTACATTTTAAATTTATTAATAATCCTTAAAATTCAAACTCTGTACACATGCGCAATCAGTTCAGTAACTCTCGACATAACCTTATTTTAAACGCACGCTAGTCGTTAAAAAGCGCTTCACGGAGACGGACTCTTTTTGTTAATTTTTGTAATTTTCTACGTACATTTTTAATCTTTTGTGTTTTTTGCGACATTTTGTTTTTCACTAAATTTTAATATGAAGTTTAGGTAATAAGTTCATTTAATTTTACATTCTACTTTAACACATTTTCATTTTTTACAGTTTATAATCTACGAACACGTGCTCTTCAAGCTTTTAATTTTTTAAAAATACCACTACAATTTGTTAACGCGCTCTTCAAGCCTTCAATTTTGCTTTTATAACACGCCCCTCAGGCCTTTTCAATTTTCCTCACAGTTTTCAACTTCTAAACGTACTCGATGTTCGATGAACCCGTTTAATTATATATTCTTCCAAACAATGTCTTCCTCAAACTGACGGTAAATACTACATAATTTTTTAAGTGTTCTTTTGTAATTTTAAATTATATTTTTCCACAAATATTTTAGTCGTGCCTGAAGAAGGTGTTTTTGTACACTGAAACAGCTGTAGCACCGAATAGCCGTTTTTAAGAATAAACTGAACTTCATCGTACAAACCTTAAACATTTTAATAATAAAAAATGTCTCATAACTCTACGCATCCGTAAATGAAAGTGATACTTCGACGCAGATACCCTCAAAGCAAATGCGAACACACTTTCGTGGCTATTATTCGGAGTACTGAAAAACTTTTTCAGTACTCGCTTAATTACATAACAATGTATCCTGTAGTACGGAGACCACACTACGCTAACGTACTCCAAATGTGGTCTCACATACGCATTAAATAATTTGATTAATGATGTCGTTTTGAATTGAAGTAAATTGCGCAATATGTAGCCTAACATTCGATTACCCTGCCTCACACAATGCAAAATATGGTCTTTGAATGTCAATTGACTATCTAAAAGGACTCACAAATCTTTAAAAATTAGTACCCAATCCATGTACAGCGTTCGTCATTCATAGAAGTCTTTTCACAATATTATATTCAGCTACATTTCGTCTAATTGGTGGGTCTTTACTACTCCATTTAAATCCATTTATGCTAAAGAAGTACTTAAGCAATGCATCAAGAATTTCTTGGATTAGGTTACTAATATTGTCCACTTCTGTGTCGCTATCAGATTCATTTTCATCAGAACTATTAGTTGTACAATGAGCATTAGGTTCATCTTCGTAATTTGGGTATCATCTAAATAACCTATAGACGCCCAAAATAAAGAATCTTCGTCCTCTAATTCTTCATAACAGTTCATAACGTTCATTTCAAATTAGGATCATCATAAAAAGATTTCTTCTCGGCGTCGCTCAGTGGTCCGAGAACGCTCAAAACTCAATCGAAAATCAGTTTAATTTTCTTTTACATTGCATATTACTATATTTTAACTATTTGGAGACTCTTACAATTAGTGATAATTATAAAGGTTTGGATGTTTCAGAAAAAATAGATATGGTATACCTACTCGAAATTTTTTCTCACTGGTTTCTTATAAAGTAAAGAATGTTTACATTTTACGTCTTGGTTCGGGTGGTGTTGAGCCCTGGTTTGGGGAGGAGGATGTGCTGCGAATTCTTAAAACGGTTGATTCCAAGGCCGGAGCGGGCACTGATGACTTACCCGGTTATTTCATTAATAATTGCGCAGTGGGTTTGGCTAGGCCTTTATTTCTAATCTTTTCGCTATCTCTAAGGACGGGGACTTTTCCAACGGTATGGAAAAGGGGATTTGTATTACCGATTTTTAAGTCTGGAGACCGAAATGACGTACACAATTATAGACCTATATCTATCTTACCATTGGTATCTAAAGTTTTTGAAAAGATTATATATTCTCAACTTTTACGAATGTTACAACCCTTTTTAATTGTGGAACAGCACGGTTTTTTACCGGGAAGATCGGTGGAAACTAACTTAATACTGTACACAAACTATATCCATAACTCTCTTAATAATTTCAAGCAGGTAGATGCTATTTATACCGATTTTACTAAGGCCTTTAATAAGATACATAGATCACAACATATTGCTACTCAAATTAACTGAACTTAATATTCCTAAGGGTCTTATATTGTGAAGTATATATAAAAACTTGTTTTGTACTTTTAACTGGTCTTCTATTATAAAATATCTTACTAGTTTCGGCTAGTTGCCATCTTCAGAGATACTACAAGTTCAACAATACCAAATTAACATTAAAAATAGTTGAAAAAACTTCTTTTAACAACTTAATAATTTAATATTCTCACTTTTTAACATTTCATTTTACTATTTTGAATTTCAAATACGTCATAAAATAACCAGTTCTTTCGCATGCGCACCAGGTTTCGGAAATTTTGATATTTTCACCAATTATTATCGCCATCACATTTCGTATTTATCACGTGTTCGTCAACTCTGTAAAAACTGTTATCCATGTTTAATTAGTTTTTTCAACGAAAGAGGAAAAGTTTTTGTAATTGTGTGAATGAGAAGAAACTGATTTACATGAAATATGTTAATTTCTTATTATTGACTGTAAGTAATTTTAATTATTTTTCTTTCAACTTAATCACTTTATAAATGCTTTTTCAACTATTTTTAATGTTAATTTGGTATTGTTGAACTTGTAGTATCTCTGAAGATGGCAACTAGCCGAAACTAGTAAGATATTTTATAATAGAAGACCAGTTAAAAGTACAAAACAAGTTTTTATATATACTTCATTCACGACACTGGTAAAATGGATTCTCAAACCAATTCTAATCAAATCTTATATTGTGGTTCAGTTCATACGTTACTGGTATGAACTGGTACAATTCCCAGGCTGTGAGAATTGGAGGCGTGGTGTCATCATTTAGTGCGGTCACATCAGGTGTCCCGCAGGGTAGCCATCTTGGGCCTATCCTTTTCTTGGCGTACATAAACGATATTTCGTCATGTTTTAATCATGCCAAGTTCCTATTGTATGCAGATGACTGCAAAATCTATCTCGATGTTGCGAGTAATCGTGACTGTGAGAATCTTCAGAGAGATCTTCACCGGTTTCATCAATATTGTGCAGATAACTCACTTTTTCTTAATTACGATAAATACTCCAGGATAACTTTTACACGTAAGCGATACCCTCTAAATTACGTTTACCGTTTGGGAAGCACAGATCTGCTTTCTAGTGACCGCATTAGCGATCTTGGTGTTTTGTTTGACAGCAGACTTATGTTTAACCTACACGTAGATCTAGCCATATCCAGGGCATTGAAGAGATTGGGATTTATGATTAGAATTTGTCGTATGTTTACGAATATTCAGTGTATGAAAATACACGGAATATTAGTACGACTCTCACTGCGTGGAAGTTGATATTTTCAATGCATCTCTTGCTTCTTTTAGGCGGTTTCTGCGGGATTTGACTATATCGTGAACTAATTAATTAATATTTCAACTTTATGTTAATATCTTAGAATTTCTTTTATTTTAGTTTTTGTTAAAAACTCCTTGTTATTTTGTTATTATGCTAGTGGTTGCTTTGTTGGGGTAATCCCTGTTTGCAACCCAAATAAATAAATTTTGTGTCATTCCAAATTTCAAAAAGAGTTTGCTGAAAAAAATTACAATCATTTTTATTAACGTCAATAAATACTTTATTTTTAAATTATAAATACTTATATTTTTTGATCATTTAGTCTCTTAAGTTAAATATCTTGTAAAAGAACAAAGTTTACATATTTTAATTGCCGAAGATATGGTATACATAATATAAAAAAGAAATCTTGCACCAAAGTTTTGACTTTTATATTTGTGTTTTCTAAAGATAATACATTAAATAATACACAAATATAGATTCCCTTCTCTTGAAGTGGAAATCGGAAAAACCACAAGAAATTCGATTGACTACTGAGGAAGCTCTTGATTTAATAATATCCCTTAATTTAACTGAAACCCGGCTTCGAGAGACCACCAATGGACATAGACATGATTCGTAACTCCTATACGGTGACGTTTTAAAATATAAAGAAGTGTCATGCCCAGAAGGAATCAAAGTCGCTGAAACAGTTTGCGTAATTGATTTGTAGAGTTCAATAATAATAAAATAAATCTTGAAAAAGTTGAATAACATTTGTAAAAAAATATTGAAATGTTCGAATATGCGAAGTAATAATATTACATAATTATTAAAAATTCCAAAATAATCCTGACGGAAAAGATATCATTGCGAATAGATTATTGCATTATATTAGAATATTGTGAAAATATTGAAATATTGAAAAAATGTGAAACAATATATGTCTGATATTTTATACAAAATTTTATAGTAGTATTTTCTTATAAATCCTAATTTGTATGAAAAGAAAATGAACATTTATGTAAGTAAAATATTACATCGATAACACTACTTTCGGTTAATGCATTTAATTCAAATATTGACAAAACTTTAGCCTTGGTTTTTTTTAATCATATGCCAAGTTTCATAATGATAGCTAATTGATAATAGCAAAATAATATTACACGCCACTCACGTGGGTTAATTTTCAAAAATGGGGGGCTATTTTTGTTTCTAGATAGCGAAATACTTTTGCTTTCAAGAATGGAAGTTAGCAGAGTTCTTCTCTATTTTTAGTTATTCTTCAGTCTTAAATTTTTGTATACTTGTGTCAAAGTAAAACTAGAACTAGCACTAGACCTAGAACTAAAACGTTTCAGTTTAGCCCTGCGTCTGAAGTGTTTTAATTGCCGCTTAATGCTTGATTGTTGTAAATTTTTCTGGAACTCAAAGTATAACTAATACTTGACTTAGGAACATTTGGTATTTTTATAAAAATAAATATAAGAATGATGATAAATAATAAACTATGAGCCATCGTAAGCCATCATCTGCGAAAATACTAAGTAAATTTTCAGTGTATATTAATTTGTTTCTATTAGGACATGATGCCAAACAAAAAAATATGTTTTCTTTTCCATGGTTTACGTTTATGTTTAAATAATGATCTGACAGATTAGTCCCACTTAAATGGTACCATTGAGGTGGGTTAGATGGAAACGGAAGACCGCTAGTTCTGTTCGTAGTGTGATACTTAATAAGGTAGGAGTATAGAAGGCTTTGCAGGAAAGAGATAGATGGCGGAAGTGTTAAAAATAGCGCAGAGTCAAAGTGAAATGCTATCGTTACTATGTTTGCGAAGATCATGGGATATAAGCAGAGTACCAAAAAGAGACGCGTATTCCCATTTTTTTTTAATTTCAAAAAATTATGAGAATACTTCTATTTCGCTTCACGACACTGACATAAAATGAAAAGAGGAGGAAAGAAGACGCATGGAGGTAACGGAGGGGGTTGTAGTGAGAAAGAGAGAAGAATTTCGCCTCTTCCTCTATAAGAACCATGGCACCTGTGAGTTCTACAAGAAGAAGTATTATGGGAAGCGAGTCCAACCCAACAGATTCTAATTCAATGATGATAACAACACTAATTGTAATTTGGATTGGGTTGAATTGGACTTCATAATTTCAACCCAACCCAAAGTTTCGTAGATTGGGTCTGCAAAGTGTTATTCATGATACTTGGGACGGCCAGCGACTTAGAAGTCGACGATTATTTTATTTGACACAAAAGTTGTTTCTAATATTCTCCTAAATACACTGCTCATAATTGTATGAACATCTAATAATATATAACATACATCTTACATTCATATCATGGTCGTACAAATCATTATTAAGTTGGTTTGAGTTGGGTTAGACTTAGAAATTCCAACCCAACCTAACATTTCAGTCATCTAAAATATTATTCTTGAAACTATTCCTTTTGATGCAAAAATTCTTCCTCAACCTTCATATTCCCTCGAATATACTGCTGCTAAATCCGTCTTGCATTCACATCCTGAACGACTTTGAAAACGTCGGCCGTCTAAAATATCACTAAGTTGGATTGGGTTAGGTTAGATTACGAAATTCCAACCCAACCCAACACTTCGATAATCTAAAGTGTTGTCATGATATTTGGGATGGCCAGATGGAGAAGAGATAGAAATGAAAAATAAAAAAACTTTACTGGCTACAAAAGTTTTAAAACAAACAATGGGAATTAGACAATTTAAAGAAGAACAAATGAGGGATTTTAAGAATTTCCTAAATTATTGTCAAACCGACCTGGAAGAAGCAACTTGGTTCTGTATGATATTGCTAAAGATTATCTGAAGCAAGCCATATTCACAATATCCAAGACTATGAGAAATTATTGACAAAGAAATAGATAGCGCTTAACTTAGTCATGATTAAACCAAGTGACAACCCATATTCTACGCTAAGCTGATAATGGAAATAATATAGGGACGTATGGACACTATACATAAAATCACGGTCACTCTTTCTTTTTTAGTTCTTTCTTATTTACTTTATGCCACTGTTGCCTACGGTGATTTTTTAGTAACGGTGAAAAATCACTGTTATTGAAGAATTACTCATCTCTACTGTACATTATCTTAAAGACTACTAACTTGTTAGCAGCATGAGTCTTTATGTCTTCAATATCATGCACATCAATTTAAAATCTGCCAACTTATTAACAGCATGAGCTGCTGGGTCCCCAAACTCCTGCATGAGTGATTACAGGTCCAAATACTGTACATTATATTAAAAAGTTCCATTTGTAGGCTTCTTTGTCTTCAAAGTTCAGCTCATTACTTTGAAGTCGGCAGCATAAGCTATTATGTCTACAAAGTCCTGTTTATCAGTTTGAAATCAGCCAACTTATTGGCAATATGGGCTATTACTGTTCCACCGACTATGTATTATTTTAAAGACTGCCGATTTGTTGGCAGTATGAGCTATTATGTTTCTAAAATCGTGTTCATCAGTTTTAAGTCTGCCGACTTAGTGGCACCATGAGCTTTTACAGTTCTAAACACTGTACATTGTATTAAAGACTACTAACTTATTAGCAGTATGAGCTGTAATGTCTCCAATGTGATGCCCATCAATGTGGACTCTGCCAGTTTGTTGGCAGCATGTGCTATTATGTATCTATGATTTATTTTTACTGTAAGTTGATACGTAGACCGATAAAATTCGTTAAAATGAGCAAAAGAAAATTTGAAAATAGTTGGTGAAAATCTGATGATGGTGAAAATCTGGTGGTTACTTCTCTAGCTGCCTCTTCTGCGACGGAGATTTCAGAGTTTAGAGATTCGGATTAGCTGATGGTGATCATGTGACGCCAGTACAATCCGAGAATAACAATTAATGAATGAAAATATTTCATAAACAAGCTTGAATATTTTAGAATACCAGGTGTGTAAGTATGAAACCGGAATTTGCCCATCGGTGGCGCTAGATGTCGATACAGCTACCGACACATCACGTCACCGGTGTCTTGTTATCCGACAAAGATTTCCAACACACAATAACACGAGTTTTGTAACATTGAGTAGCATTAGTTTATTAGAGATAAACATGTCACGTTTTGTGCCAACAAATTACGATTTGCGGACAGCACTACTTTTCTGTTTTCATCTGAAGAAAACCGCAGCCGAATCGCATCGAATGCTTCTGGAGGCGTTTGGTGAGCGTGCTCTCGGTAAAACACAGTGTTTCGAGTGGTTCAAACGGTTTAAAAGTGGCAATTTTGACGCGACGAAGAATGTGAAAGACCATCGAAAAAGTTTGAGGACGCTTACCTGCAAGCCTTGTTGGACGAAGACGACGCTCAAACACAACAACAACTCGCGGATCAGTGTGACCCTTCGTTTGAAAGCCATGGGAAATATAAAAGGTGGCGAAATGGGTTCCACATGAACTCAATGAAAGGCAGCAGGAAAACCGCAAAACATCACGCGAAATGCTGTTCGCCAGGTTCAAAGGAAAATCATTTCTACATCGAATTGTGACTGGCGACGAAAAATGGATATATTTCGAGAATCCTAAGCATAAAAAGTCATGGGTTACTCCAGGTGAACCATCAATATCGACGGCAAGACCAAACCGCTACGGACGGAAGACAATGCTGTGTGTTTGCTGAAACCTGGGGAAACTGTCAATACTCAACGCTACCGATAACAATTGACCGATTTGGATCGAGTTTTGCGTGAAAAGCGACCAGAATACCAACAAAGACAACGCAAGGTGATTTTGCTACAAGACAATGCACCAGCACACAAAGCAAAACAGGTCCAGGAAACGATAGAGTCGTTCCGTTGGGAGATTCTTCAGCACGCGCCTTACTCACCGGACGTTGCCCCATCCGATTATTACTTATTTGCATCGATGGGACACGCACTTGCTGAGCAGTGCTTTACTTTTTGCGAAGATGTACGAAAATGACTCAATGACTGGTTTGCCTCAAAAGAGCAACAGTTCTATTGGCGCGGAATCCACAAATTGCCAGAAAGATGGGGAAAATGTATAGATAGCGACGGACAATACTTTGATTAAGTTACTTTGTTGTTATATCATTACAATAAACGTGTTTTTTCTGTACGAAAACTCCGATTTCATATTTACACACCTGGTAACTGCAAAAACAATGCGGCTTATAGAATCAGTTGGAAAAATTTGAAGATTTACGGCGTAATAAAAAAGTTTTAAGTTAATAACTATGGTATTTCAAAAATCTAAAAGTGATCTTAAACGATTTATCTTTCCAAGACACCATACTGAACATATTTAAGACTATGTTATTATTCTTTTGCTAATAATAAAATATCAGTCACCCTTTACTAATTGTAGACATTCGAGAAATACAAATTTTAAATAAACAATTCTAAATATTGTATTTTTCGTTATTGCGGACCTCAACAAAATCAATATTAACGAAATATTCAAAAATTGTTCCAACCGTGTCACGCCGGGTTCCGTCGAAACCGAAGATACTCACAATCACGCACGCTCACGTGAGTGGTACAACAATTGTGGGTCACAGATGACCCATCGTGACCCGGCGGGACTCACGTAATTTGCACATCTCTAATGCATAGTACAAAGTTTGGGTTAGAATATTTCCAAGATAAATGAAAATTTCTATCATAAATCTATAATATAATAATTTAGAATAAATACGTGGCAAAAAATCCTATTTTATATATCCACTTCGTAAATAGAATCCCAGGAATGCTGTCTATTGTAACCGTATTAAATAATGAAAGCTTTTCTATGGCCCTTTATATATTGGTTAGGATATAGATTCCAGGATTTCTGCTATTATTATTTTTATAATTTGATTTTGAACTCCTATTTGTTGCTTCTATTCACCGTTAAATATTCAGTCATTTAGTGGAAAATTTAAGATAAATAAAATAATTTTTGGTATTATTACATAAATATAATAACTTCAAAATAAATAAAATCAAATTCAACATTTGCCATTAATTTAGTATTACGCCATAATCGCTCATAAATAATTTAATAACTTTGAATATGAATGAAATTAATATTAAATGGGCTTTACATATAATGTATGTTAATAATAATTAAATATTACCAACATCACTTACGAAATTTATATTTGTTTCAATAAAATCAATGGAATTAAAACATAACTGGTTAGAAAATTATAATTGAATGATGCACCGTGATAGAATCAATAGATTTCGGACAAAACCTATTTACCACAGTGAAGCGCAATATTTACTACATTGCCTTTCATTAGCAAGCATAATCAGCGGCTGGTCAAATTGGTTTTCATGGCACTCGAAAGTGAACCTACAACCCGTCGTTCTCCCGAATTCGGTTGTTAATTTCCATTGAATTAACGCACCATGTCGCGTTATATTCACCACACGATATTACCTCGCATACTCTCATTTTTTATAAAAATTTATACGCTTCCGTTACGATTAATTAAATGTAAAAAAATAATTTTCATAGAAATTTTTATTTTTTTTACGACATGATCTAAATATTAATCTAAAGTCCGTGCAAAAAGTCAAGGCCCCTCATTTTTAAGATCGATATCTTTATAATCGCTTGATGAAGAATATTGCGGTAAACTTTCTTATAATCAGTGAATATTTCTGTATACAACATGTTAATTTAGAAATTGTGGAATCTTCGGTTTTTCTTTTACTTTCCCGAAAGTGAACCTACAACCCGTCGTTCTCCCGAATTCGGTTGTTAATTTCCATTGAATTAACGCACCATGTCGCGTTATATTCACTACACGATGTTACCTCTCATTTTTTATAAAGATTTATACGCTTCCGTTACGATTAATTAAATGTAAAAAAATAATTTTCATAGAAATTTTTATATTTTTTACGACATGATCTAAATATTAATCTAAAGTCCGTGCAAAAAGTCAAGGCCCCTCATTTTTAAGATCGATATCTTTATAATCGCTTGATGAAGAAAATTGCGGTAAACTTTCTTATAATCAGTGAATATTTCTGTATACAACATGTTAATTTAGAAATTGTGGAATCTTCGGTTTTTCTTTTACTTTCCCGAAAGTGAACCTACAACCCGTCGTTCTCCCGAATTCGGTTGTTAATTTCCATTGAATTAACGCACCATGTCGCGTTATATTCACTACACGATGTTACCTCTCATTTTTTATAAAGATTTATACGCTTCCGTTACGATTAATTAAATGTAAAAAAATAATTTTCATAGAAATTTTTATATTTTTTACGACATGATCTAAATATTAGTCTAAAGTCCGTGCAAAAAGTCAAGGCCCCTCATTTTAAAGATCGATATCTTTATAATCGCTTGATGAAGAAAATTGCAGTAAACTTTCTTATAATCAGTGAATGTTTCTGTATAGAACATGTTAATTTAGAAATTGTGGAATCTTTGGTTTTTCTTTTACTTTCTCGAAAGTGAACCTACAACCCGTCGTTCTCCCGAATTCGGTTGTTAATTTCCATTGAATTAACGCACCATGTCGCGTTATATTCACCACACGATATTACCTCTCATTTTTTATAAAGATTTATACGCTTCCGTTACGATTAATTAAATGTAAAAAAATAATTTTCATAGAAATTTTTTGTTTTACATGATCTAAATATTAATCTAAAGTCCGAGCAAAATGTCAAGGCCCCTCATTTTAAAGATCGATATCTTTATAATCGCTTGATGAAGAAAATTGCGGTAAACTTTCTTACAATCAGTGAATGTTTCTGTATACAACATGTTAATTTAGAAATTGTGGAATCTTTGGTTTTTCTTTTACTCTCTCGAAAGTGAACCTACAACCCGTCGTTCTCCCGAATTCGGTTGTTAATTTCCATTGAATTAACGCACCATGTCGCGTTATATTCACCACACGATATTACCTCTCATTTTTTATAAAGATTTATACACTTCCGTTACGATTAATTAAATGTAAAAAAATTATTTTCATAGAAATTTTTATTTTTTTTACGACATGATCTAAATATTAATCTAAAGTCCGTGCAAAAAGTCAAGGCCCCTCGTTTTAAAGATCGATATCTTTATAATCGCTTGTTGAAGAAAATTGCGGTAAACTTTCTTACAATCAGTGAATGTTTCTGTATACAACATGTTAATTTAGAAATTGTGGAATCTTCGCTATTTCTTTTACTTTCTCGAAAGTGAACCTACAACCAGTCGTTCTCCCGAATTCGGTTATTAATTTCCATTGAATTAACGCACCATGTCGCGTTATATTCTACACAGGATATTACCTCTCATTTTTTTATAAAGATTTATACGCTTCCGTTACGATTAATTAAATGTAAAAAAATTATTTTCATAGAAATTTTTATTTTCTTACGACATAATCTAAATATTAATGTAAAGTTCGTGCAAAAAGTCAAGGCCCCTCGTTTTAAAGATCGATATCTTTATAATCGCTTGATGAAGAAAATTGCGGTAAACTTTCTTACAATCAGTGAATGTTTCTGTATACAACATGTTAATTTAGAAATTCTGGAATCTTCGCTATTTCTTTTACTTTCTCGAAAGTGAACCTACAACCCGTCGTTCTCCCGATTTCGGTTATTAATTTCCATTGAATTAACGCACCATGTCGCGTTATATTCTACACACGATATTACCTCTCATTTTTTATAAAGATTTATACGCTTCCGTTACGATTAATTAAATGTAAAAAAATTATTTTCATAGAAATTTTTATTTTCTTACGACATAATCTAAATATTAATCTAAAGTCCGTGCAAAAAGTCAAGGCCCCTCGTTTTAAAGATCGATATCTTTATCATCGCTTGATGAAGAAAATTGCGGTAAACTTTCTTACAATCAGTGAATGTTTCTGTATACAACATGTTAATTTAGAAATTGTGGAATCTTTGGTTTTTCTTTTACTTTCTCGAAAGTGAACCTACAACCC
Source organism: Onthophagus sagittarius (assembly GCA_036711965.1). Classification (NCBI taxonomy): domain Eukaryota; kingdom Metazoa; phylum Arthropoda; class Insecta; order Coleoptera; family Scarabaeidae; genus Onthophagus; species Onthophagus sagittarius. The sequence goes on from JASERS010000003.1 coordinate 11,295,158, forward strand.
GTCGTTCTCCCGAATTCGGTTGTTAATTTCCATTGAATTAACGCACCATGTCGCGTTATATTCACCAGACGATATTACCTATCATTTTTTATAAAGATTTATACGCTTCCGTTACGATTAATTAAATGTAAAAAAATAATTTTCATAGAAATTTTTTGTTTTACATGATCTAAATATTAATCTAAAGTCCGAGCAAAATGTCAAGGCCCCTCATTTTAAAGATCGATATCTTTATAATCGCTTGATGAAGAAAATTGCGGTAAACTTTCTTACAATCAGTGAATGTTTCTGTATACAACATGTTAATTTAGAAATTGTGGAATCTTTGGTTTTTCTTTTACTCTCTCGAAAGTGAACCTACAACCCGTCGTTCTCCCGAATTCGGTTGTTAATTTCCATTGAATTAACGCACCATGTCGCGTTATATTCACCACACGATATTACCTCTCATTTTTTATAAAGATTTATACGCTTCCGTTACGATTAATTAAATGTAAAAAAATTATTTTCATAGAAATTTTTATTTTTTTTACGACATGATCTAAATATTAATCTAAAGTCCGTGCAAAAAGTCAAGGCCCCTCATTTTAAAGATCGATATCTTAATAATCGCTTGATGAAGAAAATTGCGGTAAACTTCCTTATAATCAGTGAATGTTTCTGTATACAACATGTTAATTTAGAAATTGTGGAATCTTTGGTTTTTATTTTACTTTCTCGAAAGTGAACCTACAATCCGTCGTTCTCCCGAATTCGGTTGTTAATTTCCATTGAATTAACGCACCATGTCGCGTTATATTCACCACACGATATTACCTCTCATTTTTTATAAAGATTTATACGCTTCCGTTACGATTAATTAAATGTAAAAAAATAATTTTCATTAAAATTTTTTATTTCTTTTACGACATGATCTAAATATTAATCTAAAGTCCGTGCAAAAAGTCAAGGCCCCTCATTTTTAAGATCGATATCTTTATAATCGCTTGATGAAGAAAATTGCGGTAAACTTTCTTATAATCAGTGAATGTTTCTGTATACAACATGTTAATTTAGAAATTGTGGAATCTTTGGTTTTTCTTTTACTTTCTCGAAAGTGAACCTACAACCCGCCATTCTCCCAAATTCGGTTATTAATTTCCATTGAATTAACGCACCATGTCGCGTTAATTGAGAGGTAATATCGTAAATGAGAGGTAATATCGTTAATTCACCACACGATACTACCTCTCATTTTTTATAAAGATTCATACGCTTCAGTTACGATTAATTAAATGTAAAAAAATAATTTTCATAGAAATTTTTATTTTTTTACGACAAGATCTAAATATTAATCTAAAGTCCGTGCAAAAAGTCAAGGCCCCTCATTTTAAAGATCGATATCTTTATAATCGCTTGATGAAGAAAATTGCGGTAAATTTCTTATAATCAGTGAATATTTCTGTATACAACATGTTAATTTAGAAATTATGGAATCTTTGGTTTTTCTTTTACTTTCTCGAAAGTGAACCTACAACCCGTCGTTCTCCCGAATTCGGTCGTTAATTTCCATTGAATTAACGCACTATGTCGCGTTATATTCACCACACGATATTACCTCGCATTCTCTTATTTTTTATAAAAATTTACACGCTTCCGTTACGATTAATTAAATGTAAAAAAATAATTTTCATACAAATTTTTATTTTTTTACGACATGATCTAAATATTAATCTAAAGTCCGTGCAAAAAGTCAAGGCCCCTCATTTTAAAGATCGATATCTTTATAATCGCTTGATGAAGAAAATTGCGGTAAACTTTCTTATAATCAGTGAATGTTTATGTATACAACATGTTGATTTAGAAATTGTGGAATCTTTGGTTTTTCTTTTACTTTCTCGAAAGTGAACCTACAACCCGTCGTTCTCCCGAATTCGGTTGTTAATTTCCGTTGAATTAACGCACCATGTCGCGTTATATTCACCACACGATATTACCTCTCATTTTTTATAAAGATTTATACGCTTCCGTTACGATTAATTAAATGTAAAAAAATTATTTTCATAGAAATTTTTATTTTTTTACGACATAATCTAAATATTAATCTAAAGTCCGTGCAAAAAGTCAAGGCCCCTCATTTTTAAGATCGATATCATTATAATCGCTTGATGAAGAAAATTGCGGTAAACTTTCTTATAATCAGTGAATGTTTCTGTATACAACATGTTAATTTAGAAATTGTGGAATCTTTGGTTTTCCTTTTACTTTCTCGAAAGTGAACCTACAACCCGTCGTTCTCCCGAATTCGGTTGTTAATTTCCATTGAATTAACGCACCATGTCGCGTTATATTCACCACACGATATTACCTCTCATTTTTTATAAAGATTTATACGCTTCCGTTACGATTAATTAAATGTAAAAAAATTATTTTCATAGAAATTTTTATTTTTTTTACGACATGATCTAAATATTAATCTAAAGTCCGTGCAAAAAGTCAAGGCCCCTCATTTTAAAGATCGATATCTTAATAATCGCTTGATGAAGAAAATTGCGGTAAACTTCCTTATAATCAGTGAATGTTTCTGTATACAACATGTTAATTTAGAAATTGTGGAATCTTTGGTTTTTATTTTACTTTCTCGAAAGTGAACCTACAATCCGTCGTTCTCCCGAATTCGGTTGTTAATTTCCATTGAATTAACGCACCATGTCGCGTTATATTCACCACACGATATTACCTCTCATTTTTTATAAAGATTTATACGCTTCCGTTACGATTAATTAAATGTAAAAAAATAATATTCATAGAAATTTTTTTTTTACATGATCTTAATATTAATCTAAAGTCCGAGCAAAAAGTCAAGGCCCCTCATTTTAAAGATCGATATCTTTATAATCGCTTGATGAAGAAAATTGCGGTAAACTTTCTTACAATCAGTGAATGTTTCTGTATACAACATGTTAATTTAGAAATTGTGGAATCTTTGGTTTTTCTTTTACTTTCTCGAAAGTGAACCTACAACCCGTCGTTCTCCCGAATTCGGTTGTTAATTTCCATTGAATTAACGCACCATGTCGCGTTATATTCACCACACGATATTACCTCTCATTTTTTATAAAGATTTATACGCTTCCGTTACGATTAATTAAATGTAAAAAAAATAATTTTCTTCGCAAATTTAAATCAGTAATCCGCAAAATGAATTATTAAAAAAAGAATAACGTTGCGACAGAACAGCTTTTTCGTTGGTTTCATATTAAAATATCAAGCGGTGGTACCCCATTAACTCTATGAATAATAAAAAACCGTCGGCGGTGGCTGCGGACACAAAGAAGCCGGTGGAAAAGCTCGCAGGCAGAGGGCGCTGGCGTCGTAATTGTTTTTGCCCGTAAGCAAAGCTGCCTTAAAAGCCGTCGCGTACGAAAGGGTCAATTAAAAAATCCGCGCACGGGAAATTAATGAACGCATATTACGCTATGACGTTACAAAAAGAGTGAAATACAACAAAAAAAATAAAAATAAAACCAGCGACGACCATAAATACGCGGACGAGCCGCCGGACGAGGGGGCGCTTATTAATGGCGCTTTTATTTGTGTCCATTTGTTCCGTGTCGCCGAAACTGCGGAAATGTGGGAGTAGAGGCATTCGGGGGAGCTACGAAACAAATGCGATAAATATGTCGACGCCGAACACCCCAAACAACTCTCTTTCTCACTCTATCCGCGTTCGTTGGAGTTAACTACGGATTATGCACGAAACGAACCGGATGATCGGAAGCCTACTACGTGATTGGGGATTCTGGATTTGTTGACACATCTGAAAATTTGTTCGATTTACCAATAAAATTAATTAGAAAAGTGTCATAAAAAGGCAATGTAATTTTCTAGTCACAATTAATTTGACATGTAAAGCTCAACGACCCAAAACAAAGTGCACCCTTGGCGAGTAAATTTAGTACCAAATCTGGAACATTTGTTGGAAATTCTGCAATAAAAATAGAAATATAAAATATTTACTTGTACGGAGGCTCGTGCAGAATTGCGAGGCACACGGCTACTAAAATTTGTAAGACCTTTATGGGGCCTGCTGCAGAAATAACTTTTAACGTCAACTTTAGAACATTCCCTTGCGCACATATCCTAAATATTAATTAATTTTAAACTTTTTGTTATATTTTTCGTATTTCAACTTTAAAAGTTAATATTTATCGAAGCTATTGTTGCGGTATCGACATGCAACAATTCGATTTGTCGGTAAACTACGATCATTTTTTTGATCTGTTAAAGTTGATACTAAAAGCTTTTTTCGGTTGTTATTAATAGTATAGCAATAAAAGTTTGTTTCGGGTTATTTGAGTTGCTATTTTAAAAATAATAAAAAGTTGTTTCAAAATTTGCATTCTGTATGTTTTTGGTGTACAGAGTTGAAAAATATGTTAGAAACGTCTAATTATATTACGTTTAATTAAACAGGTGCCAAAACTTTTTATATAAAAATTGTTTAGTATTTTTTTGTCGTAATAAAAGGGTGTTCAAATGTTTCTATTTTAGAAAATAAATAAGCAAGTATATTTTTTTCGATATTTATTACACTCATTTCATAGAAATTTTAATTTTTTTTACGACATGATCTAAATATTAATCTAAAGTCCGTGCAAAAAGTCAAGGCCCCTCATTTTAAAGATCGATATCTTTATAATCGCTTGATGAAAAAAATTGCGGTAAACTTTCTTATAAACAGTGAATGTTTCTGTATACAACATGTTAATTTAGAAATTGTTGAATCTTTGGTTTTTCTTTATCGCGAATTAAGTGAAAAAAGCATCAAATTTTTGAGAGTGCCGATAACTTTGTCTACTTTGCGAATTTTTTTCTCATTTAACGAAAAAAATTCAAATTTGCACGATGTATTCTTAATGTGGGGTATATTTATTGTATCAATATTCCATATAGTTTCTCGGAAAATCGCGGTTTAGTAGAATGGAGTTATTTGGAAAACGAATTCAACGCTGTTATTATCAAAATGACATATTTTGATGATAAAGAAAGTCGTTCGATAACAAAAAAAAGTCGTTTCTCTTTAATTTGTAATTCCATCAAATCGTTCTTACAAAATTGGGGAGTCATAATTTTGATAAACTGATAATGGAATTCAACAAACGATATTATCTGACATATTTTGTTAAAAATCATGTTGAAATCCACCATGTTGTTTTCAAAATAACCGCGTTTTATTAAACCGCGATTTTCCGTGTAACTATAAGGAATATTGATAAAATAATATGCCCCACATTAAAAAGACATTAGTTTACCACGATTTCAAATTTGAAAAGTTTTTGTCAAATAGTTTTTGAGACAAAAAATTGCAAATTAGACAAACTTGCTGGCACCCTTCAAAACTAAGTACTTTTTTCACTTAGCTCGCGATAAAAAAAACTAAAGACCCGACAATTTCCAAGTTAACATATGATATGCAGAAATATTCACTGATTATAACCAACTTTATCGCAATTCTTTTCCTTAAGCGTTTACGAAGATATCGATCTATAAAGTGAGAGGCCTTGACTTTTTGCACGGACTGTAGATATCCGAGATCATCAAGTATTTGGAATTATTAACCGTAAATTATAATCTACATTCTAAAATAAAACAAATAAACACTAAATTAAGAGGAAATTAACACTAAAATGGTTTCCACGGAAAAAATATTCGCCATTAGCTGCAAAACAAAAGCCCATCCTTCCATAAAAAGCTTGACAATTTTTTTTCACGATTTAGAACAAAAAATTCGTATTTCTATAAAAATCACAAGCTTTTTATTTTCATTTATTGCAAATCTTTGCAGATCCGGCTTAAATACTGTCTTATCATGGCAAATAAAATATTAACAATTTTTATATAAAAAGTTTTTTATAATCCACTTTATAATTTATTTACTTTATAATTTATTATTTCTCTTATTTACACCGAATATACGGTGTGTTGTGATTTTATTTTCAGAGGGTGCTTAAACATCTCAAACAATGGTTATTACATCTTTGCTGTAAATTTGTGCTGATAATGATTATGACGAACAGCATGTTGTTTTTCGATAGATATGCGTATTGTGACACTTATGTCGTTACGTGTAAATGTTACTTTATCAGTCGCCAAGATAAGCGAAGAAAAGTTTGGAATTTCAGGATGATTTTGTAGAAATTAGTAAAATTGTAAACGTAACAGATGATCTTTAGATTGTAAAGATTTGAAACTTTTTATTGGTGTCATTTAAATCAAAATACTTGTATGCATGTGAGAGAAGGGGAGAGCATGCAATGCACGCAGCATTTAGGCCCTTTGTACAACCTCCCTGCACTCACTCCGGCTACATCAACCAGCCTAATTATCAAAGGCTAGAACACAACTGAAAGGTGTGTCTCTGAAGCCATCCGTAGTAAGCCACCCTTTCCAAATGCTCTCAATCTGAGATCTATTAGGGCAGGATAGTCAAATAAGATATGATGTACCGTCTCGTCATTTTGTTTTCATGCACGATAAAGAGGGCTATCAACATACTTTAAGTTATAAAGGTATTTATAACGGTACAGTGACCTGTGACAAATCCTGTAATTATCCATAAGGCGATCTCACCTAGCCTCACAAAGTTCTTTGCTTCGTTAGCTGAAGGACTCTGTCCCACCAATCCAAGTACATTTTTTGGGTTAGGTTTTTAATTAACTCAATATGATAACCCAGTTGGGACAATCGTTGGCAAAGGGGAACAGGGCACTATACCAGCAGCCTTTTCCGCCATTCTGTCGGCGTGCTTATTACCCAGATGAGTTGATTGTCCCTTTATCCATTGAAGTGTATTATTATATAGTATAACAAATTGTCTGCTGTCGGTAAAAATTGTAAAAGTGTTACCACTAAAATTAGAACTAACAATATAATCAGCAGCAATATTTATGGCGTAATTCTGCCTGCATAACAGTGATGTCTTCTCCGAGTGATACGAGTGATCATTGGAGAATATTCCTTCTCCTGCATCAGTAGGTCTGCAAGAACCATCAGTGTAGATTTAACAGATGTTATTTTTCCCTACTTCTGTAGAACTGTAGTGAATGAGGTATTTCCTTAAAAAAATGAATTTTTGGAATGTAGTCCAAGCTAGATTCCAGTAAAGGTGTGTTCAACACCGTCTTCCTGCAGAGCGCTGTACTTCCTGCTACTTCCTGTCCCTTGAAAAGTCTACTTTTTGTAGTCGTAACATGGTTAATTAACTCAACTCCCTGGATATATTAGTGTAGGGATGGCAGATTTAGTATGTTTTCCACGGCCGCAGTGGTGGTCGTCTGCATGACTGTCACCTGTTCGGTTTTAGAGGACCAAATTATTGCACCATACGTGAGCATAGGTCTTATATCGGCCGTATAAATCCAGAGGGTAAATTTGGGTGAAAAACCCCATGCTATTCGAATCGCCCTGCGGCACTGACCAAACGCGTCACTAGCCTTCGTAACTCAACTTTCTAGCTGTAGTTTCCATGATAGTTTACTGTTCAGAGTAATAACCAGATATTTAACCTCTCTTAGACAATCTCAGTGGGCATTCAGCGAATGAGGGTAATGGAAAATTTCCAATCTTTTGTAACCTTGTGGAAAAATTAAATCAGTTTTGTTGGGGTTTACCGATAATTTCTGCCTTTCACTCCAAGCCTCTATTCTATTAAGAGCTTCTTCTATCTTATCATATAACACCCCCACCTGTTTGCCTCGGACAAGAATAGTAGTTGAAGATAACAAATTTTGCGTGTTTGAGGTGTTTAATAAGGCCATCTAATACGAATGTCCCCCTTGAGGACATCCTCTCCTGACAGCTTTTTTAATAAGGGTGACATTGCCACCCCTTAGTTTAACGATTCTATGACTAAGGCAGCTCTTTATCCAACCAGAAATGGTAGGAGGAATATTATGCTCAGATAAAGCATTGCCAATGCCAATGAGAAATAAGATCACCTTGGGCTTATCGAATGTACCCTCAATATCTATGAATACTCGCAAGACGGACTCTTTAGGATCCAATGTTCTTTCGAGGAAACTACTCACAGAGTGAAGATCTGTCAAAGTGATTTTGCCTTGAATGCAAGCGTGTTGATCTGAACCTAAGGGTGTATCCACAAAACAGTAATACTTTATGCAACGAATGCTCGGACAAGAATAGTAGTTGATGATAACAAATTTTGCGTCTTTGAGGTGTTTAATAATGCTATCTAATACGAATGTCCTCCTTGAGGACATACTCTCGTGACAGCTTTTTTAATAAAGGTGACATTGCCACCCCTTAGTTTAACGATTCTATGACTGAGGCAGCTCTTTATCCAACCAGAAATGGTAGGAGGAATATTATGCTCAGCTAAAGCATTGCCAATGCCAATGAGAAATAAGATCACCTTGGGCTTATCGAATGTAACCTCAACATCTATGAATACTCGCAAGACGGGCTCTTTAGGATCCAATGTTCTTTCGAGGAAACTACTCACAGAGTGAAGAGCTGTCAAAGTGGTTTTGCCTTGGATGCAAGCATGTTGATCTGAATCTAAGGGTGTATCCACAAAACAGTAATACCTTATGTAACGAATGCTCTGAAAGATCTGAAATATTGATTGATTGATCTGAAAGAATTCGGAAGGTAGTCTTGTTTACCCAATTTAGGTATTAAGTTTACTATGATTCACATCAATAAACGGGAATGTAGCGAACTGCTAGGCAACCCTGAAGGATGTTCCTTAGATGAGGCATCAATTTATCCAATCCATACTGCAGTATGGCTAGTACGATGCCATCAGGTCCAGGAGTTTTAAAAGGTAAGAATCAGTATATTGCCCACCTCATTTTTTCCTGCGTGCAGATTCTCTCGACAAGCAGTCAGTCTGCTGTAGTTGATGTTTAGTTGGTCTCCTCATGGGCATTAGAAGGTATAAACTTTCTGGAAGGTTGTCGGTGTAAAGACTATGATCCTTCTTTAACAAACCTATACTTCAGTCTGGGTCTGAAGTCAGTACCTTTTTCAACCGACAGAGTTCGTTGCCAGAGATGATTTCTTCTCAGTACTTCCTTAAAGCCTAACCGAAAGTCTGCTTTTGTAGCAAATCCAATCAGAACTCCATCTTGATTTTTTGGCTCTATTAAAGGCTATTCTGATCTTCTTCTTAAGATCGCTGAGCTCAATGCATCACCATGAGTGGCAGTTCTGAATCAACCAAACGAAGGAAGTAGGCCTTTTTATAGGCGTCCTCCAAAACCATTGATTGTTAATCAATATCACAGCTCGATTCAGGTCTAATTAACCTTACTTCACCTAAGCACCCAGATAACACTGACTTGAACATGTCCACATCAGTATTTCTGGGTTTGCACTTCAGGTTTTTCCCGATCTTTTTTAAACCAACATCAAAAGTGATTTATCTGTGGTCCAACATTGAAATCAAGTCAGAGACTCTCTAATTAACCTTATCTCATCTAAGCACCCAGATAGCATTGACTTGAACTTGTCCACATTATTATTTCTGGGGTTGCGCTTGAGGTTTTTCCCATTTTTTATTTTAAACAACATCAAAAGTGATCTATCTGTGGTCCAACATTGAAATCAAATCAGAGTCACTCTCCAGTTGTGGATTTCATTAGAAATGCCTATCGAGATCAAGGTAATATCAATAATTGATTGAGCTATGGCTGTAAGAAAGGTGGGCTCTGAGGGGAGCTTTTCGTCTTCGGATTGGCATCTAAGTGAACGTGGATCCTTAACCCTCTCAGCGGGGGGAAGTGACTTGGTCTTTATCAGGATCTTTAAATCTGCTTACGCGGGCGCTTACTGTATTAAACAGGAAGCAGATTTTCCCTCCATTCTGATTCAGAGAGCCATTCGACGTCCTTTTTCCCAGAACCGAAGACTAAGAGGCGAACAGGATCATTCGACCTCTTTCGACTTCTTATAGTCCGGAATCCAAATTTGGTCAGCTTTCTATCGGCGGAAGCTGCGGTACAATCGCCTTCAACCACACCAACGAGGCATCATCATTGCCATTTTTAAATTCAGGCCTAGTGATGACATCGAAGCGAACGTTGGTGTCGGCGATAAATCTTTAAGATCTTTACTAATCACTGTCTGAAACTCTGCCAGAGTTTCAATGTTACCTTAGGCTTTATTTTATCGGAATCCTCTTCATTGAGTTTTCCCAGCTGGCTTTATCCGTTAATAATCGTGACGCGATATCAGTTCGTCTGTAAAGCTCGTTTTTGGGCCTTTCTGTGGTGGTTTACCCTCTGCTTAATCCTCTTGGATTCCCTCAAGGAGGGTTTCGTGGAGGTGCCTTTTGGACATCCTCCTTTTGGGCATGAATCTTAAGCTGCCTTTTGTGCGACGGAGATTCTCAAGTTTCGGAGATTGGAGATTCGTTCGAATTGGCTGATTACGTACTGGAGTCACGTGATCGTTATAAGCTAATCCGAATGAATCCTCAATCTCCGAAACTAGGGAATATCTGTTGTACAAAAGGCAGCTTTATCGTTGTGCTGCGGTTGGGTTGAGGCGACCTGACCCTGGAATGGAGGCAAATGAAAATTTCTGGTATCCATGGTGGATTTCAGTGAAGCATTCCCCATCAGACTATTTGTAGTAGTATCTCTCACCATGCATCGTAACCAACTCAACACAAGGTTAAGTGGTCCGCGTGCAGAAAGTGAGATAAGTTTTTCCAGGTGTTAAAACCAAGTGAGACTTACCACTATAAATTATGAACCCGTAAACTAACAACACTAAAACACGTAATAAACAAGTTGTGTACAAAAAGATCTTCGTCGCTTTACACCTTGAAACACGAGAAAATCGCGGAGCGTAAAATTAACGTGCGACCAGCTTCACCGCCAGAAGGCACCTTTAAAAATCATCAAGGAACTTTTAACAGTAATATTTTTCTTATTATGCAAGTTTTACTACGGCATTTTTACGTTAATATATTTTTAAGATATTTAAACACCCCTTAAAAATAAAATCACAAGATCGATGTGATATTCTAGACCATAATGGGAACCTGCATAAGTAATTATATAATTAACTGATAGATTATCTGCGATGTAAATGTTATTATTATTATTATCCAGTATTTCTAGTTCTAGGTGAACAACAAAACTAGAACTGACACTAGACCTAAAAAAAAGCGAAGTTTAAGGTTTTTGAGGACACTGCTGATAATATTCGTGCCATAATAACTTTATTGAGTTAGTCACGAATCCTGTTTATGTTGAAATAGAAAAGCAAGTTTTAGAAATTGAAAATGATTCCTCTGTGTTAGTTTTAATTTATCGTAATGTAAACAACAATCTACCGTTGACTAATAACTAAAACTAGATCTACCACTAGCATTAGAACTAATACTAGAACTACAAATATTTGATAATAAAAGAAGAAGGAAAGAAAATCCTTTTTTTCACAATGATATAAATATTTATTTATTTCTTTTCAATCTGTACTACACGTGTTTCGCTTTTTTCTTAAAAGCGTCATCAGGTACAACTGTATTAAATTAAAATTAGAAAAGTTAAAAATAAGTTGATTTTATGAAATAAAATATAATTACCGTCAGTTACATCAGAGGTTGCAAGAAATTAAGCGAAGAGAAAAATGCGAAGACATTGGATGATCCTGAACTCTCGTCATTAAACGTTGAAGAAGCAAATACCAATCTTTTCTTTAATTTAAAATAATTGAAAAATATGAAATTTTGATATATTGAAGTTAACAAACAGATTGGTTGGTAATTTAATACCTTCGGGAATTTCGATATTACAGGAAACCGGAAAAGAGTCTTTTATGGAAAAAATCTGTAAATTCATTTATTAAAAGATGTGAATTATTGTTGTTATAGGATCTGATGTAATATTATTCGTAAAGATCCATCTTTTTTGATTTCTTTAAATGTTTTAAAAGGGATATGTTAGAAAGATTTGACTTATATCCTGTTTCTTCAAGATGTTTAAAAATGCTGAATAATTTTTAGAGATGTGTTCTTTGAATCTGGTTTTTATGTTACGTCCCGTTTGACCAATATAAAAACAATCGCAATCCCCACAGTCAAGTTTGTAAATGCCACTCTTTTGGTTAAGATTAAATCTGTGTTTGTTATTAATAATTAGTTGACCTAATTTATTATTAGTGGAAAATACAGTTGTAACTTTATGAGATTTATGAATATTGTTGAAAGTATTTTGAATACTAGGGTGAAATGGAATAGAGATAAATTTAAGTTTTTCATTGATTCTGGGGAAGATAACTTTATTAGTAAAGTTGTTTTGAGTTTTATTATAAATGTTTTGAATATCTTGAAGAGAGTAGCCATTATTTAAACCAATTTTTATTATGTTTTTTAGTTCGGTAATAAAATCGGAATGCTGTAAAGGAAAATTTAGTAATCTGTTAAAGAGAAAACGAAATGAAGCATATTTATGTTGTGAACAGGAGAAAGAGGATTTAGGTATAATCGTATCAGTTGCTGTATCTTTTCGGAATACTTTAAAGTTAAGTGATGACTCAGAAATATTTTTAGAAATTGTGATATCCAAGAAGTTAATTTTAGAGTCTTTCTCTATTTCAGTGGTAAAATCGAGTATGCATATGTTATTAAATACATTAGTAAGGGCAGATAGTTGTGCTTTATTACCATTAAGTACTATTAATATATCGTCTACGTATCTTTTGTAGAAAATTATGTCTTTGGTGAACAAAGCGTATTTCTCAGAAAAAAGAGTTTTCTCGAAATTATTCACAAAGATGTCAACCATGATTCTTGAGATTGGTGAGCCCATGGGTAAACCATCGGTCATGCGATAATCTTTTCCATTAAAGATGAAGAAATTCTGTTCACAAACTACCTTGATAATGGATGTGAGTTGAAATATGTCTTTATATTGAATATTGTTAAAATTTTGAATATTGTTACAAAGGAAATCTTCTATTATATTAATGCATTCATGGACTGGAATATTGGAATAAAGATTTTTTATATCGAATGAAATTAAAGTCGATTTTTTATTAATTTTTAGTTTTGAAAGTTTTGTTATAACATCTGATGAGTTTTTAGTGGTGTAAGTGAAATTATTTTGAAAAGTATTGTGTAGAAATTTTTGTAAATGTTTTGCAATATTTTCTGTTAGTATTGGAAATAATTGGTCTAATGCTTCTATCTGGTTTGTGTAATTTTATAAGAGATTTGAGTGTAGGAGACAAAGGGTTCATTTGAGTTAGGAGATTAGTACTGATGTTGAATTTTTTTAAACTTTCTTTACAAGAATTAATAAGTGTCTTTAAGGTGTAATTATATTTAGGGGTAGGGTCTTTGTTTATAAGCTTGATGTCGTTTTGTTCAAAAAATTCTTGAGTCTTGTTGATATAAGATTCTTTAGTGATAATGACTAATCCAGCGTTTTTGTCTCCTAATGTGACGATCAAATTTTCATTATTAATTTTCTGTTTTAATTTTTTAATATCATTTAAGGTGACTGAAGGTCTATTTTTAGAATTTATATTAGATTTGGAAGTTAGATTTGCAAAATTATTGTGAATTTCGTTAAGAAGGTTTGCATTTTCAAAAATTTGTGATTCTAAATTGATGGCAAGTTCTATTTTATCAACCTTTCCGGGAAGGGCAAACTTGTGGCCTAAATTGAAACGGGGTGCAAAATTAATATTATTTAAATCTTGAATAGAAACTTTAAAATTTAAATTATTAACATCTATCTTTTTAATATGGAAAAATTTTTTAGGTGAATTCTTTGAGAGATTGTCACTTACATTATGTTTATTAAAAAGGATAGATTTGGTATGTTTCCTCTTCTCGTCTTCTTGGAGTCGTTTCATCCTGTTTCTTTTTGTGATTTTATTTTTCATGGTGATAAATTGAACTTCTTTTCGGAATTTGGAGAGGATTTCTTCGTGTTCGATGAAATGAAGCTCCTTCTGTAGCTGGAGGTGTAGAAATTTCATAATTTTATCCTCTTTGGATTGTAAAGAATAGAGTTGACGTAGTCTTTTTTTTATAAGTTTTGCTTCAAGTTCAAATTTCTGATTGTTGAAGGTTTTGGAGACAGAAACTTTAAAGGAAACAGGAGTTACTTGATGTTGTAGTGCTTTGTGGATGAATTCTATATTATCTTTTGTCTTCTCTCGCTTAATCATTGTTCTCTTCAGATAATGGAGTAGTACGGATAACTCCGCATCACGTAATTTGGCGATTGTTGACTCCAGGTTCATTGTGTATATCAATAATAAAAGAAGAAGGAAAGAAAATCCTTTTTTTTCACAATGATATAAATATTTATTTATTTCTTTTCAATCTGTACTACACGTGTTTCGCTTTTTTCTTAAAAGCGTCATCAGGTACAACTGTATTAAATTAAAATTAGAAATGTTAATAATAAGTTGATTTTATGAAATAAAATATAATTACCGTCAGTTACATCAGAGGTTGCAAGAAATTAAGCGAAGAGAAAAATGCGAAGACATTGGATGATCTTGAACTCTCGTCATTAAACGTTGAAGAAGCAAATACAGGCAACCCTCCTATAACACGGTAGTTAGGTTCCTAGAAAATGCCGTGTTGTGTGAAACCGTGTTGCATGAGACCCAGAGCTAGTGCAAAAAGGGGGGTTACGTTCCAAAAACTTATTAAAAACAAATATTTTTCTTAATTCGACATAAACAACGTAATTTTTATTAAAAATATAAATGTATGTACAACACAAAGTATAAAAAAAATATTTTAATCTAACGCAACCATAATTTAATGAATTTACTCGTCGTCACTGCTCAGTATAATCAACCGAGAACGTTTTTTCGGTGGAACGACATCGCCTTCACTTTCTGAACTTTTTTCGTTATTTAAAGTTTTTGTATGTTTTCCCCTCTTAAAAAAATCTGTAATGGAACTTTGCTTGCTGGTTCTTATTAGATCATTGTAAATTTCCCGGTATGGAGCTAAACAGTTTTGCAGCTCCCTTTTGAATTTTCGACTTCTTTCCGTCGAAGGGTCTTCATTCAAGAAAAATGATTCCAGATTTTCCGCTAAGCATAGGCCTTCTTGTAATTTTTTTAATGTTAAATTCTTGACTGCACAATCTTCGTCAGAGCTAGCGTCCTCAAAATCGATTTGATTTGCATCTAGGGATGCCATTTCGATTAATTCCGCTTCGTCAACTTCTTCTTCCACTAATAAATCTTCAATGTCTTTGGAAGCCATATCCACAAAACCTTCGCCTCCGATTGATTTAGCGACTTCTAATATCGCACCAATTTCATTTTCTAATGTTTCACGTATGTTTTCCGTTTCAATTGCAGAGGGCCATATCTTCTTCCAACACGCATTTAATGTTGATGTTTTTATTTCATTCAGTGACAAAGATATGATATCGATGCAGTGCTTGATGGAAAATTTCTTCCATGCTTCCATTACGCTAATTGATTGCGAATCGGTTGCGTCTAAAATCCACTGTAACGATCTTCTTATGTAATATGTTTTAAAGGTGTAAATAATACCTTGATCCAGTGGTTGGAGCAACGAAGTAGTGTTCGGTGGTAAGAACATTATTTTGATGTTGGGATGTGTTAAATCTTGTGGGTGGCATGGAGCATTATCTAATAGCAACAGCGCCTTGCAGCTCAAATTTTTTCGCTTTAAATACCGCTCAACGCTTGGCACAAAACAATTCAAAAACCAATCTCTAAATAAATGTCCTGTTACCCAAGCTCTCGAATTTGCTGTCCAGTATACCGGCAAGGTGTTTTTATTCACGTTTTTTAGTGCACGAGGATTCAAAGATCTGTACACTAGCATCGGTTTTGTCATGAAGTCCCCCGATGCATTACTGCACAAAAGGAGCGTTAAACGATCTTTGGACACCTTAAATCCGGGTGCAGTTTTTTCTGTCTTCGATATGAAAGTTTTACTGGGCATTTTTTTCCACCAAAGCCCAGTTTCGTCGGCATTGAAAACTTGATCTGCTGTGTATCCTTGCTCGGCTATAATGTTTTGAATTTTTTCTGGATACGTCCTAGCAGCTTCATGATCAGCCGACGCAGACTCTCCTTGGATTCTTATGCTATGAATCGCAAAACGCTTTTTGAATTTCTCGAACCAACCTTTACTCGCCACAAAATCTGGATTGACAGAGGATTCTCCTTGTTGTTTGAGATGGTTGTAAATTTTTAATCCTTTTTGTTTTATAATATTGCCATCTAATGGAATTTTTTTTTGACAGCAATCGTCAATCCAAATGCTGAGGGCCTTTTCCATTTTCTCAATTATTGCTGGTCTGGGGCGGGCTGAACGTTTTGCGGATGTCGAAGATCCTGCGGCAACTGCACTTCTGATTTCTTTTTCATTTTTCTTGATTGTTCTAATTGTTGCTTCGTTCAAATTAAGGTTTTTCCCAATGTGGGATGCTTTTTCTCCTTTCGATAGACGATCCAAGATTTGAATCTTTACTTCCAAAGAAATGAATTTTCTCTTGAACGTTGTTTTATCTTTACCTGACATTGCTTGGGGCTGAAGCTTAATGTCTTAAAGATAAAAAAATTGTTCTTTAACACACCGTGGCGCGACGTAGACTACCGAGTAGCAGCGTGAGACACTTTTGTTTTCAGGCCACGGAGATGAAAGTAAAGAACGTACGAAAACCACACGGAAAACTGACTGACTGACTCTTCGAGGAAAAAACACACGCATTTTAAACCAGAACTATCGTAGGCGTTGCCTAATTATTAAGCAGCAATCGTGTGTTCCCACCCTAACTGGGCGTACCCCAATGTCCTACGGGGGACATAGGGCCCGATAAGAGGAACAACCGTCTTGCTCTTCCAGCAATTTGGAAGTGACATCGTGCACGTGGCTCGCAGAGCCGCGTCGGGCACTTTACCCGGTCTGTATAAGTACATACAGTGTTGTATGTACAAAGGATTTGCAGTTTTCTCATCGCGTTATAGCGAAAGCGTGTTGTAGGATACCGTGTTGTAGGAGGTTTCCCGCAATTTACGAATCGTGTTATAGCGAAACCGTGTTATAAGATACCGTGTTAGAGGAGGGCTACCTGTACCAATCTTTTTTTTAATTTAAAATTATTGAAAAATATGAAATTTTTAAATATTGAAGTTAACAAACAGATTGGTTGGTAATTTAATACCTTTCTTTGAAATTTTTTATTAAAAGAAAAAAATGTGTTTTTTGTTTGACATTATTAATGTTGAAATGCAAAAGTCTGAATTATAATAATTAGTGATAAAACATTTTCACTAATTATAATTCAGACTTTAAGAAAAAAGCTTCAGACTCGCTTTTAAGAAAAAAGCGAAACACGTGTAGTACAGATTGAAAAGAAATAAATAAATATTTATATCATTGTGAAAAAAAGGATTTTCTTTCCTTCTTCTTTTATTATTGATATACACAATGAACCTGGAGTCAACAATCGCCACAAATATTTGAGTTTAGCCGTTTTAAGAGACGTACATCTAAACCCGAATATTTCTAGTTTTAAGTTTAATTATAGTTACACTTATACTTCAATAAAAGTAAACAAGAATCTAACTCACGAGCAACAAATAAATCTGTACTAACAACAACACTAAATTGTAATTTATTCAATCTTGTTTAAACATGTACATTTGGAAACTTATACACTTGCTCTAAACCTAAATCCATTTCGCGTAACTATCACCGTATTCCTAAGCAGTGAGACGTTTACTTATGTACTTCCCATAAGGCAATAGTTCGTGTTATAACAACAGTGTTGCATGTAATCGCTTAGCGAACGCCCGCAGGCGTCGATTTGTATTTATCTAATTACTCTCGAGTATTTGATCGACATTTCCCCGTCAATATTGATGCAATAATAAACTTATCGCTAAAATACATAACATAAACATACGTATTAATGCTCGAAATCCATTAGATCAACAGTTAAATACGAATTTTACATTGTTAATTATCGTCTAATGTTACAAATAAATTGTATATAAAGCACGAAATAAAATATTTATGGCGTATGTGTATATATATAACGTAAACGGTGACCGAGTTAATCTTTTTAAAATGTGCGCATGCATAAAGTGCTCCGGAAGTGGGTGCATTACGACGAGGGAGTGGAAAAAGAGTCCCGGAACGTAGTGAGTTTGGGGGGTGGGGGTTGGTCGTAAAGCGTTAAACTTAACGCGGATCGGGATCGCGTATTCCGCGAGATAAAATTTTATTGCCACGTTACGTGACGGTTTCGTCGAGGCACGCGCTGTGCATTTTGTTTGCACGTTATATTCAACCGCGTTCGTTGTGCAAAAATACGCCCGTTTTCAAAACTTCCCCAGAAAAACCGACACTAAGAATGTTAGCGTCACGTTGTGTCGCAACGCCTGCACCGAATATACGTAGTACACTTACATCGCACGGTTTCACGGAGGGGTGAGGAATCACGATCGTGTTGGATATCGATACGGACGCCTCTGGATGTTTTTCAACAAAAACGTTTCATCGTTGGCATGAAAGTTTAAAAACGTCCAACAATATTGAACGTATGGTCTCGAATATTAACGGTCATTTTGTTATTAAAAGGGATTTTAATGTTTATGCAAATTTAACTTTGAAATTGGTTAAAGCGAGTCCAATAAATTAAAAACGAAAACACTCTTAATTTCATTAATCCGAGGTAGTCCGAAGCTTTTAGAGGACATCCGGCATTAATTAAGGTTCACGGTGGTTCCAAGGAGGATCAAAGGATATCCGGGCGTACCGTGGAAATTCCCAAAAAAAATCGGGCTGGGAAAAAAGATAACCCCAACAATTCAATTTCGAACGACCCCGTAGAGATAACGGCTGCCCCTTTCGTTCCCCGGGGGTAATTACGAATGTTAGGTGATTAGAATCGGATCGAAAAGTTTCCGAGACGATTAAGGCCCAGAGTTGTCCACCTTAAGAGGGTTGGAGGGGTATAAAAGCAAAGGGGAAAAGGGGAGGTTGAGAGTGCTCCGGTCGACGCTCGCTGCCCGCCGTGGGGTAATTAAAATGCTGTCGGACCGGTTCCGACTGCGGAAGGAAATGTCGGTTCCCGAGGGAGGATTTTTTCCAACCCTCCCAATGGAGGTCTAAAAATAGACGGGGGTTCCGTAGGAAGTAATTTAAAGTGTCTTTTGTGTAAGCCGCGATTTTGTGTTTTATGTTAAATTTTTTTTAGACTAAGGTACACTTCCTGAAAATATGTTCCGGAGTTTATCACCGCAAACGGGGTGTGACCTACATCACCAACAGAGGGTGTCATGTTTATGAAGCTTATGTATTCGAATACCCTTACGTTGTTACACCAGACAATCTCATTGTGTTCATGATAACACTTCAAATAGGAAGATTATTATCGCTGTATTCATTAATATTTTCGAAATTCCTTCTATTTTCACATCAAAATATCACCTTAATAACAAACAGAACATTGTAACAATTAGGTGAGTTTCACTCAACGATATATACACTTTAATACATTATTCTAGTAAGAGACGTGGTTGAAGTGAGTAGCAGTTGAATACGATAATAGTCGCAGCTTGTAGACGTAAACTACATCTAGAAGGCTTCTCGACAGATGAGATTTGCCACATTTATCTCAGTTGGAAATGGTGGTTCTCCCGAAATTGAAGATCTTAAATATTATCCAAGCCGCACTCGGTTGACATTTTATCGTTGTAATAAAGATTCAAAGGGCTTATCTGATAAGTCACCTAATTAAATCTTGCTGAAACAACTTTTTTTCATGTAAACCACCCAAAGACTAACTCAAATAAGGACAAATCATTTATATCCTAATTGTTGAATATCTATCGATTTTTGTGTATTGTAATGTTTCGTTTTCGTTGATCTAATAAATCATCTGTTAGATGTTGTGTTAAATAACTAACTTGCACATTCAAATATAATATACACTTTACAATGTATTGCTGATTAATTCCCAATATCTATTATTAATTTAGGTTAATCTACATTAGTATTAGTAACAACAGATTATCACGATAAGTAAATTATTATGTACTAAGTATTATAACGGATGAGACATTTAAATTGAGACTATAACTCATAAACCATCGATTTTTTTCATAAAAGTTTTTGATAAAACTATCATCATAATATGAAGGAAGAAAATGCTTTATATGATTTATATTTCAGTAACACCATCTATGTCTTTCAATAATGTGGTAGATCTATTTGCATCATATGGTTTTGTACAGACAATTTTCGATGCTGCTAGGATAACTAATTGCTTAGATAATACATTTATTAATTTTTCAACTGACGAATACTTGGCTGCCATTATCAGTAATAACTTGTCTGATTACCTGGGTCAGCGCATTGGAATTCCAGTCCTCAAACGTTGTAATACTTCGTATGTCTCTAGAGTAATTAGGCCAATTACGATGCTTGGTGGATTAGATTTCTATTAGAGATGTGCGCGTGAGTGATTTTTTATGCCCGCTCACGATTTAGAATCACGCGTGACATGTATACCACTCACATGAATATGATTCATGAATCACGTGAGTCACGCCAATTCACACATATTTACCATGTTCTAAAATAAACAATAAACGCTGGCATATTCTTATAGGTAATATTAATAATGTTAATACACCTATCCCCTGATTTACACGGTAGATACGTTCCTGAGAAAAACATGTAAATCGAAAATTAAAAATTTTCAAGTCAAAACCGTCCAAATCGAAAAGCTTGCAGAAAATGTATAATTTTGCTATTTAACAGTTGTGATTTTTTCAATATTTTTAGGTGCACACAAAAATAAAAATAAAATGCATTAACAGGTTAAAATATGTAATATATTGCGCAAACACTATTTTTTTATTTAATTACAATACATTAAACAGAAGAACAGAAAATAAAATAAACCAAAGGTGTTTTATTATCCTTCATCACTGTCAGAAATTACTCTCATTCTTAAACATATTTTTTCGGAATCGAAGGTTCGAATTCACTTTCATCACTCGAAGTTATTTGTGCCGATTCGATGTTTGAAACAGAAATATTTACGTTCTCAGAGTTGGTAATAGAATCGGTTATTCACAATTGCTTCGAATTTTTTGTAAAATCTTTGTAAACTTCTTCATATTGAGCCAAGCAGCGATTTATGACACGTTGGAATGGTAAAGTCCTTTCAACATTTGTGTCATTTTGTATAAAAAGATTACCCAGTTTTCTTCCCAATGCGAGCCCTTCGAGGATGACTTTAGCAGTGAATGTTACTGGTACTAATTCCTCTTCATCAGATTTGTCAGACTCACTTTAGCAAACTAAATTAATTAAATAAATAAATTAAATAAATTAATTAATTAACTCTGCGATATCATCTTCAGTAAAATCATCAAAACCTTCTCCGCCCAATGAATGCACCATCTGTACTATCTGCGAATATTCATCATTTAACGTTGAAATGGAATGTTCATTTTTGACGATATTTGGCCACAATTTTTTCCAACAGCTATTGAGCGTTGTTTGCCTAATTGCAGTGTATAAGGCGATATGCTTCATACAGTCTACTGTTAAAGATTCATCGTTCTCCATTTGTTCCAAAATGTATGTAAAGGCTCGTTTTATGTACAAAGCTTTAAAAGTAGAAATTACGCCTTGGTCCAATGGTTGTAATAATGAAGTTGTATTTTTTGGTACAAATTTTACATCAACGTTCTCATTTTCTAGATCTTGTGGGTGACCCAGCGCATTGTCAATTAACAAAAGCACTTTAAAAGGCAATCCTTTTAAACTTAAATATTTTTTGGCATCTGGGATAAAATATTCATGAAACTATTCAGTAAACATTGCAGCAGTAACCCACGCTTTCTTATTAGCCCTCCAATAAACGGGAAGATTATTGATGTTTACTCCTTTAAATACACGGGGCATTTTTAATTTGTTAATCACTAATGGTTTCATAATATAATCTCTTGAAGCATTGCTACAGAAAAGAATTGTTATGCGATCTTTAGCTGCTTTATGAGCACTAGCCGATTTATAAAATTTTGGGACATAAGTCCTTTCAGGCATTTTTTTTCAGAATAACCCTGAGTCATCAGCATTGAAAACCTGATCAGGGGTGTATGAATTGTCGTTAATAATTTCTGCAAAATTTGCTGGATATTCTTGCGCTGCATCTACGTCGCCAGAAGCCAATTCACCTTTTAATTTTAAGCTGTGTAAAGAATGTCTTGTTATAAATCTTTCAAACCAGCTATAACTTGCCAAAAAATTCAGCTTCTTTTCAGTTGAGGAAGAAGATTTTGCTCTCTATTTCGTAAATTCGTAATGCTTTATTTGTTATAGCGCCCGTATCAACGGGTACTCTTTTTTGTGCTTGAGCTTCTATCCAAAGCATTTGTAGTGGGATATTGTATTAAGTGGGGATATTAGAATTAGACATCGATTAGTATTAAGTAATCAATGAAGAGAACATGTAATACCACCGTCGTATACAGTAGTAGTAAAAAATATAACGATTATGACTAGTATTCTTTAACACAACGAGACCCAACCTTTACACATTAACGCTATCTTCATTTTTTCCATTGCAATATTTCTGGTGTATGATGTTGTGCCCATACTTGTGGTATTGCCAGCTGCAACACTCTTTCTAATTGTGTTTTCATTTTTTCTAATAGTTCTTATTGTAGTTTCGTTCATGCTATATGATTTTGAAACATCTACAACTCTATCTCCCTTTCGTAAGCGATCCAAAATTTCGATTTTAGTTTCTAAAGAAATAACTTTTCTTTTAACTCCTTTAGACATTATAAGCCTATATTTTTTTTAAATTTATGTTCGTTTATGTAATCTAAATTATGCACTCACTTGTAATTTACGAATATGGAAAATTAAATCTTTCTAAAACTGTGAAACTTTCACTCAAATACAATTTTTCGTAGATAAAACTTTAATTTTATGCGAAGAAATACAAACACAGTGTGCGTGTGCGGCAAGTCAGCACATAAGCTCGGGGTTCCCCGTGAGATGTGTACACAGCGCACGTGTTCAATCACAGTAGCATTTAGTAGAGTGCGATAAAAATAAAAAAAAAATTATTTGGAAAACCGTGTAAAACAAGTACCGTGTAAATCGGGAGATAGATGTACTTCCTTTAACGATTTAAAGACCTTCCTCCATTCATCAAAAATTTAGCCATAAGATTCAGTAAACCTGAATCTTTCTAGTACTAGATTTAGTGTTAATTCTAGTTTTAATTGGCATTCAGTGCTTGATTGTTATAAATTCTTTTGGAACTAAAATTATAATCTAAACTACTTCAGAAATCAATATTAGCCCGAAACAGACCCAGAATTTTCTTTCATTGCCAAAGGTAGTGTTCGTTTTGAAGCTAGGTTGGGTTGGCTTGGGTTTCATCTTAAGAGGGTTATGGCTAAACCTAAATGGTTTGCGTTCTAGGTCTAGTATTAGCTCTAGCGTTATTGTTGGATCTATTTTCAGTTGTTATTCAGTCTTAAATTATTGTACACTTCTATCAAATTAAAACTACATCTGAATTTCTCTCGAATTTCTCTAAGTACGTAAAATTTTAACATCTTTCAAATCTAGCAAAGCATGTGATGTGTATGGCGATTCTACAAACTTTATTAAATGGAATATTAGTTTGTATGTTCTTTCGCTTGTTAGGCTGATGAACGCATCTTTTGATTCAGGTATTTTTCCTGATGCGCTGAAGTTTGTGTCCGTGGTGCCAATTCATAAAAAAGGGGATCTTAATGACTATGTTAACAATCGCCCAATTAGTATTCTTCAAACTTTTTTAAAGATCTATGAACGTGCTATTTATGATAAAATAATGGACTTTGTCAAGCACAACAACTTACTACATCTAAATCAATTTGGTTTTTGAAGGGGTAGATGTACGGTGGATGCAAATATAAGCTTGATTAATCTATGCCTAAATAGTTTCGAAAGAAATGAGTGTGCTGCATTTTTTTTATTTAGGAATTGTAAACTTGTTTAGACGAGTGTATGAGCAGCTGCTTTGTAACACAATAAACCATTATTATTATTAATGAACTAAGTTTAAACAAAAAAAGTAAGACAAAACCACAATTTTGTTTGAAAATTTTTTATTTAATGTATATCACCCATAATAGATTTCAATATGCACGAACGCAATTAACATCAAGTAAGCAAGTAGGCTGCCGACATCAAGGAGGCCATAAAAGGTGGCAGTTGTTTTAGTAACCATATCTGTCAAAATTTGCTTTAGCTATAAATTCATTCATTTAGATGCTTGATGATAAGTTAAGCTTGGAAAGACATGCGGATGTTGCAAAAAATGATATTTGCTTATGGAGAAGTAACTATAGTAATCACTGTTGTTATTATTACCTGATGACTGAATTTATAGCTAAGGGATCTAAGCCAGGTCAACAGCCAACTACCAATACCAAAGCATGCCAACTTATTCAATAATAAATTATGGTCAATGCGAACACGCTTCTAGGCGGTTGGAAAAATACCCTGTTCTAAAGAGGCATAAGATAATATGTAGCAGTACAGAAAAAGCTGTGCCACAATTTTTAATACATATTGCAGGTAAGCCATCTTCCCCACTAGCCTTAACAACTGCTAACTCAGTCAAAGCTTCATCAATTTTCCCCAAATCCCAGCGAACAATACTCAACATGCATGCTCCATTCGAAATATGATAATCATTAGTACCGCCTGATAGGGCTATAAACAGCAAGCAGAAATACTGGGAGAAAAGTGAGGAATTGGACCGACCATCGGAAGCAATGGTATCATCTAGTATTACCTGACCTTGTACCCCAGTTCTCATGTACGACCAAAAATAGTTTGGATTGGCTGCAATACTGGATTCAGTTCGCTGTATATATTGTTTGTGATCGCACTCAATGAGATATTTAGCCCGACCCCATAACAATGCAGAAGTCAAATAATCAGTTCGATTACGAAATCGCTTCCATCTTCTGTGTGCTCTCTTTTTTACGAGTGTTAATCGTATTAAGGAAAAACTAAGTAGAATACCCGCTGACAGTTAATTTGGTCTTAGAAACAAACATGTCAATTGCAGATCATAAAACACTTAAGAAACAAATAAGATTACAAAATGTCAGTGGCTTCATCTACTGTACTTTTATTTCACACATCCACCCAAGAAATAGAATTTAAAAAGTTATTCATGTCATTAAAGTGTTTTATGAAAATTGTCGTTTTAAAACTTCGTTCAGCAAGATTCCGAAAGACATTTAATGAAATCTGAAACTCTAGAGTGTTGTAACTGATATCCTCGTACGAGAGGAAAGTTACTTAAATTAACATTTGTGATCTCAATAAAGTTACAGAAAACGAAATTAAGCGTATTACTAATTGCATCAGTAAAATAATTATGTTAAGTAAGGCTACATAGGATCCAGCTGAACGAGCAGAATTAGCACGGGAAGCAATTAGACGGGTCAAGATTCCATTGAATTTCGGGCAAGTTAAAATCACCACATATGAGAAACTTGTCACCGGGATGACGTTCGATAAGGGATATCAGCTTGTTAATGAAGTCATATAATGCTGTGTTATTATTCGACTGTATGTGGACACAGCATACATGAACATTGCACGTGCGACTCCGGAGTGTGATGTTAACCGCGTCCCCGCGATTAAATCAATTAGACCGACAGAGATACACTTATAAGAACGAAACTGCTTATTAGACGATTATCATCCGTATTTGGTCGATCATACCTAAATACTAGATAATTATCTGGTAAAAACTCATCTAAGTGAGTCTCAGATGCAACCATATCTCTACTAGACACACGACATCCAAATCAGACTTATGCAAGCTCTCAAAATATTTGAAAGGAACATCGCATCGTTTAAACCCAAAAAAAAAAAATAGATTAAATGGTTAAAAAAGATTTACAATTTATCGAGGTCGACAACATTTCGTATATTTACTGTTGCGTTCTCTACCTTCCGAACAAACACCTTACAATTATTCTCTAGTTTTTCTCTAGGAGGGAATCCTCCTGGCACGAGCAAATAAAGCCTTATTCGCATTAGTGAGGTGATCATTTAACAACCATTGATAAGCAACTCCCACAATCTTCAGCCCCTGAGGAGTGCCAACGGGAAGCGTCTGTTTCTTCGCACCAGCAGCAGCGAGAAGTTGATCACGTCGCAATCTGCTACAAAATCTGACTACCACCGCCTTTGGACCGCGATCACCACCACACGGACCATACGGTACTTGATGGATAGCGTCAATATTGGTTGCAGCAGGAAATCACCAATCGCACTTATAGTGTTTACAAGATTTTTCCATTCTTTTCCAGTACTCCCTGAATCCCTAACCGTCAACTCATCCATTCGCTTCTTCAGGGACTAATTGTCAGACCTAAGAGTTTCGATGGCGGGCAACTGTGCCTGCATCCTTCTCATGGCTATTTCGAAGTCGGAAACACGATCACTACAAAATTTAACAGATTCCAAGAGTTCAGCGTGTTTGGGACGCATATCACCACGTATTTCTAGTAGCATGGCGGATAATGCCTCTAAAGTCATTGTTGAGGGTGAAGCTGAAGGCATAGAAATAGAACGCGAGAAGAGAGAGGAACGACGAACTACTGGCTGTGGCGATGAGCGACGAATGGAGCATCTCCAGGAGGGCCCAGCCACAAACAGCGTCATGACTAATTTCTAGGTAAAGTCTACGCATTTCGCATGAAACCACGATCGACACGTCTCGCACTGAATTCCTATCGCCACAGCTCTCATACGAGTTGCCCTAAACTAAATTATGAGTTTGTAAAACAATAAAAACGAAAATAAAACTGTGAAATGTTAAATTGTAATGAAAAAAGTATGTACTATTAGAAATAATTCACGAGCACACCCTGTATAATCTGACGCGTATGTCTAGGATAATGAAATTCAGTATGGAACTAGTACGAAAGTACTATAACTTACGAAGGTGATGCAATAATATATAGCTAAAGTATCCTCAAAAAAAACAACCATCGCTACATGATACGCGACGTGGCATGGTGTTGATATGCGGTTCTGGATTCTTTATTCGTGGGAAGATAGGCAGCTCAGCTCGCTACACTTTAACCTTAGTAGATCCCTTGTACTTACTTCCCTTTTTTTGGTCAGCTTTAGGGTCCTTCCAGCCATTTTATCCTGGAAGCAAATGCTAGAATTTATCTTGGGTGTGCTGCCTTAATTCCATTCATGCTAATCTGGATATAGTCTGTACCACGAGAAGTGGAGGTGACTCATCGCCTAAACGTGTACGGAACAGACGCACGCGCTAGAAATCATTTCACGCTAACACACGATAACGCGCGAGCATAACATTTGTAACGTATGAGCAAAATTCTTACGGAAATCGATGAGTCACATTCACTTCTCGTGGTACAGACTATATCTCTAAAAAGTAAACCTTAATGTTTAGAGACACGCCGTCGCATAGAACATGTTTCGCCGATTCTTCCATGTTACAAAAATCTTAAAATCCGAATACAGCCGAATCTTACAAATGTCAGTGCCCAGTGATTAAACCTATGATCAAACGTAAGTTCTTCCTAAACAACCTCATAAATAAATCTGTCCGTTTGGCGTCAAGGCACCTCAGAGCGTCCTTGGTTTGGCGACACTGGTGTCCTGTCCTATTAGTTTCGAAACAGCTTAAGTGTTTCCTCTTTTTGAAGCTCTATTAAAGACCTCATTGTTGGGGCGATGATTGGCGATTTCAGAGGTTCGTCTGCAGCTGTCCTCACCAGTTTGCCCACCATGTTCTGAAGCTTATTTCAAAGAAATAGCCACCAACTCCGCTTGAAGTGCAGTGGGCCAAATTCCTAGAGGTTTAGAAACTTTTATTGTTGGTACGACGAAAAAAGCTAAAGCGCCACAGCCAATTGCCCTACGAGATTCGTCCACCTATAATTGAAGGACGGTTTCGTCAGGCCTGGATTATTCTCCTACCTCTATTTCATACGGTTGTTTGTTACTTGCCTCCTCCGATAGCCTTGATAGTCGATTTTCCACATTTATATAGCCATTTATCGTTAGCCGCTCGTAGCCAGATCATTGTTGTAGCACGTAAATTGATTTATTTCCAGGACAGGATATTGGATAAATAAACGAACAATCAATTCATTGATCTTAGCATATCCTATCCTGGAAATAAATCAATTTACGTGTTACTAACGGGATAAAACAAAATATCTCCTGCTGTGTTATCATAGCATGATCAACATGGTAATTGAGAGGAGTACATTCTCCAGTGCTGCTGTTGGTGTTGATATCATTGAGATTGTAACGTTGAGACAAGCTAGACGTTGTAATTTTTATAATTGCAGAATGATCGCTTTATTTCTAAAACTTAGTAGCCACTAATTTATGGCGTCGTATGTTAACATTGGATGTATCACTTCAGTATATCCACAGGAATATTTTGGGTGTTGGAACCAGGAGGTCCCCACGGAGCTTTTGCACAGACTGAACACAATGCGTGCCTTATTTATTTTACCTTCGATGTGCGGTCTCCAAGTCAGCGTTTTCTCCATGATTAATCCCAGATACTTCACTTCATCAATAAAACGCAAGGGAACTTCGCAAAGCCAGAGCGCTCTAAGGGTACCCTTCTTTTTTGTGAAGAGCACCATCTCTGTTTTATTCGGGTTTCCGTGAACAAGAACGGTTATGTGTTATACACAAGCTGTTCTGCTGCGAATGTCCTCGATCAATGATCGCTTTTACTTTATTGTTCTTATTGTTATTACAGTCAATTAAACTATGTATGAGCCTTTTTGAGACTATATTTAGAATTCAGTCCACTTGTTCAGGACACCTTTGTCACTAAGGGCTTTATTAATTTATGAAAAGCCAGGACAGCTTCAAAGGCTCCTTCGATTATATAACGGATTTATGTAGCTGCCTGAAGTTAATCTTTGATTGATAAACATACGTGGCAATATGTTTCTAATGAAGATATCACCTCAAACATTTACACTAAACATTTGCTGCAAAGCCCTCATTCCTTTGTTACTAACGCCATGTCTTATAAAAGTTGCTTCGTCAGACTATAGACATAATTAAGTTTAAAAAATTTGGATTTTGGCTTTTTCCTTGATCATCTCATTGTAAATTATGCACTTGCTGAATGTAATACGATTGAAGTAATAACAGTCTTGCCGTAATATTTCATGCACGATAAATTAAAAAAGTACTTATGTAAGGTTCATCAGTTGCCACAACAATCAGTGTTTCCTCTATATGTACATTATTCTAACCAGATAGATCTTCTCCATGATTTCGCACAATACCAAAATAGCGTAATCTACCAGAAAAAATTGCTCGGGGTGACTGCTTACGATTCGAAAGTCTTCGGCGATATTTGCGGCACTTTTTTCATACTTCCAACAGTTTAGAATTATCACATTGACGTTATTCCCATTATTGCATTTCGACCTTTCTAAATACTATACAATGCAACTATTATAAACTTTCTATTTGTTTTTGTCAGCGCGACAGTATCGATTTTCACATGCCACTGCACGAAATTCATTTTATATGTTTCGCTATTAATTGCTAGTTGTTTAGGAAATGTACAATATATGGTACTATGCAATATTTTTATTTTTTTCAGTTAATTCGTGGAAGTTTCAGTGGAAGTAAAAAAAAGTTGCATGTAATTACATTTAGTTTATTATAACCGAAGCTTGTAATCATTAAACTGGTCCCCATACTCATTATCCTTAGTAAATTTGGTTCTGTCACCATTTATGGAGTTCCCAGACACTTCCCGAGACCCATGTAATACATCACCTACTTGATCAATTAATTCAACCCCTAATTAGGCATTCCGACGGTTTAAACAGCGGGGTGTGTAATCCCAAGACGGGCCGCAACCCTTATATCTTGTTGACTTTCCCGCAGGACCACTCGGGCAATTTAGGGCCGGCTCCCGTGGGGGTTCGGTTTTATTTGGGTTCGGGTTTAATTAAAACGCCACGACGTGGCCAAAAATTTATTCCCCGTCGTGGTCGCCTTTTACCTTCCGCGTTACCTTTCTTCCGAAAAGGAGACGAACGGCGACGCCGACGCTAGGTACGATATAACGTCTGGAATTGTTATTTTATGCATAACTTTTTATCGGTAACCGTCTCGTGGGACTCCTCTGAATGAAATATTTAGTATACACTTTGCCGTCTTAAATATAAACGACCGTACCACTCGACTTTATTATTAATGACACTCGGTAGCTAACTAAGAGGGGAGTTTCAGGAAAAATGGTTCGAAATAAGTTAAAGTTGATAAATAGAGTTTTGTAGAATTAACTGAAATGAATATTCCACGAGCCGCACTGAGCCTAGAAACGAGGGATTCTTTCCTCGTTTATTTTCCTTCCCGTCGTCGATAAATTAAATCGAATCAACAGAGCGGCAATTTGAATGCGATCTCGAGAACGGAAATGGGAAAAATTCGCCTCTCCAATTTCCGACATATCGAATCTCCAACGATGAAGAATTAGCCCTCCAGCTACCTCTCCATAACGGCTGGCGGATCCGGTACTATATAAGACTAATAATTGCCGTCAATTCACAATGAGTTTACTCGACTATTTATACTCACTTTCATATCAAGTCTACTATCTACTAAAATTCAAACCACAATTTTGAAACGTTCAATATTTTCTTCCTGCCAATTAATCAATTTCTGTACATAAAATTTAAGTTTATTTGATTGTCAAACTGCCACATATTATGTAACCCATATCAATGATTTTGATAGGAGCTGAATTATCAGCAAGAAAGAGGCGAACCTCTCATTCCGAGGGATTGGAGAGATTCTGGAGTTGCTCAGATATAGTCTTCATGGTCTGAAGAAGGTATTCAGACACGCTGTCCTGGTGGAGGACCAGCTTGAAGAAACAATGCACGTGAAGACCGACTCTTTAGGTGGAAGAATACTAGGGATCGGTTTCAAATATTCTGCAATCCATCCATCTATTCGAAGGATGGATTAGATGAGAGCTTTGAGTCGACACTTGCCAATGTCAACTGTTTATTTCTCTGTGCTTCATTTATACTGTCCTTACCATGGACTTCATACCTGCTTAGTTTCAAGAACTGCATGAAATTACAACGTCTTCAGTGATGAATCAAGGTTTTGATTATGATGGTCGTAGAAAGACGACACACAGCCTCAACATTGGGGTTATGGTTTTTTGTGCTAGCACCTTTCATGTAAACGTTGCAGAATTTTCAACATGATAATGTAAGACCCTGCTTGCCAGGTCTTACGATTGATCGTGAGATCTCGTGATACCTTTGATCCCACGATCTCACGATTTTGACGATTTTTGATGTACTTCTCACGATTTTGCTTCCTTTTTTTTTGCGCAGCAAGAATTAGACAAAAAGTGGTGGCAACTACGTAATTTTGACTTTTAGTAATTTAGTAACTTTAAGGCAGAAGTAGATGCGGAAGAATTTTGGATACAATGTTCCAATATTAAATTAGTAGGCAATGGAGATTTCAAATTTCCAAAATTGCATGTAAAAAACAAAATATTTTCAGGAGTCCGAGCATTTCTGGACTCTAAAATTTGAAACTTTTAAAAAAGGACTAAAAAAAGACTTTAGTTTCTGAAGAAGGTTGCAACATGGCATCCGAAATGTCAAACATTTTTTTTTCCTTCTCCATGTATAAAATGTACAGACGTTTTGACCTGACGATCATCCATTACGATTACAATCATTTTGGTACCAATGGTTTCAACAAAAACGCTAAAATGTCCAACTTATCTTCACTTGTATTGGCCAACTAACTGTCGAACGATACTTAAATATATATAAAAACCATTAGTAGAACTTCTAGTACATACAATTTTGTTTCTATTAGGAAATAATGCCAAATAGACTGTTCATCGTGTCCTTTTCTGTGTTTATTAAAGGTTTCCTTATCCATGATGTTTACTTTCTGTAATGATCTGACGAATTAGACCCAGTTATGTCATGCCATTGGTTTAGTATGGGTTGGATTAGACTAAGTTGAGTTGATGGCAAGCTCACTACCAATTGCCCTAATGACTGTAGGGGCAGCAAAGGAAGACCGAAACTTTTTTGAGGAGGAAATAGTTCGAGATTGATCAGGCTATCTCGATAAAGGGGGAAGCAAATTATTTTATCAGTCAACTGTGAATGGACACAACTGCTTCGAAGACTATCGCCTTAAACATAACATAGACGAAGCCTGGAACATAGAGAATCCTGGAAAAAATTATGGTACTGCTCATAATTCTTTTTCAGAAATGACTAAAAAAACTGCTTTAAAACCAAGAAACTGCATTAAAGTTATAATGGAATCTTAGGAAAGGTGGAATACAGTAGAAATGTTTGTGAGGGGGGTCATAGTCGAGAACAGCATGTAGATATGGTATGAATCGATGGTATAGTGGGCGATGGAGCGGGAAGAAGAGAAGGCTCCCTTGTAAAAAAGGTTGTGTTGTGTTGGGTTATATATTAATAATTATTGGAGGGAGGTAAGGGACAGGAATATGGACGCCGACAAATTAGGGAAGATATAATAAAAGACATGGGGACATAATTACAGAGTGGCTTCTAAAATGTCTTGTGAAGGAAGGGAGTGAGGAAAGGAAGGTGTTGGTGGCCAGATTCTCTTGTAGTAATGAGTTATTAGGTTGGATTAGGCTATGACTACATAAGGTGACATTCATACTCATGAATAAACCAACTTGCAACTTGCTTTTGAGGTTGATGCCGAACTTAGGTGGTCCAAGATCAAGACGTAGGAAACTTCTTGCATCGACGGTTTCTGCTGAAGAGATTCAAGTTATTGCTGGTTTGCCTCCATTGGACTTGTTTGCTGAAGACAGAACAGCGTAACATAGGAGAGGCAAAGAAGTAAAACGTGAATGCAGAGCGAATTTATTGAAAGCCTGGCACGAAAGATGGAATCAATATGAGGGATGATAGAAAGTGGTGATTAAAATAATGAAATTTAAGGAAAGCCATGAAAGGCTCCTAGAAGAAGTTGGAAATGGTGAAGGTGAGACTTTGGAGAATGCATAAATTTGTATTCTATTCTTATTTCCCGAAGTAAGCACTGACGGGTGGTTCCGGGAAGAGAGAGGAAAGGGTTTTAGATGGTCGAAATTTTCTACAACTTCATGTATCTATAAAATAAAAAAGGGCTATGATTACAAGCTCTGTATTGTTCTATGTGTGTAACCTGGCAACCCTGGACCCCATACTTCTGTGTTACAAGAAGTTCTTAAACCAGATTGGATTGCTGATTTTGTTGTTGATTGGATATATCTGGCATATGATGGGTCGCCGACTAAGACAACAATAAAATACCCCAGGAGGACATTGATCATTTAATAGAGAGCGTGGGTAGAAGAATTAATGCTAGCACAGCTACGCGTGAGGATGCAATACTATCAGCACTTAGGCCCTTTGTACAATCCCACAGTTCGTCGTTCATTTAAGGGTAAGAAAACCAGCCAATGCTTGCATGAGCGTTAATATGGAGCAGAGGGGCATGTTCCTTATATCTAAGATTTGGGGGACATGGTATTCAGAAAATGGATTCTCTTAGGTACGCGAGTTTGGAATACTTACAGACAGAGAGATGTGTTTACCAACTTAATGTAGAACATCTTCTTACGTAACCTGCAATGTTCGGTCAGAAAGTGGGTGAGGAATCAGCTTTTGATTTTCCAAGAAACTGAGTAGATCCTTTTCGGATAGGGTAGAGCAGAGTTTTCTTTGCAAAAGCACCTGCTGCCGCTTCATCCCATATATTGCTGCTACGCTTATAGTTATTTGTTACAGTATTTTCGCTTCGTCCGTGGTGCAATACGACCCTAGCAAAGAGGAAAGGTGCAGCTGGATATCGTGCGAGAAAATTTCCGCCCCAGAAGCTTAATCTTTCTTTAATCCATCAGTATTGATGGTTAATATTTTGCCAGAGCTTATGTTGCTCTGGGATAGACTCCAAAGCTCTCTCACTATTCCTATTTTCATAGTCTGCTCTTCATTCCCTGACCGCAATCGGAGCAACTCCGCTACGACCACCCCCCCTGATAAAAATATCTAGCGGCAACAAGCATCTACATCGTCTCCGTCGCGATTGTAGGTGTGAATTAATGAATATATTATTTGATTGGATTTAAATTAATGGATTAGTAAAAGAACTGATGCCTTTTGCTATGTCTATGAGAAATCTAGATGTACATAGAATTTTGATAACTAAGACAGAGATATCTTACTTGGTTGGGTGTGCTACCGAACGAGATATCAATGTTTCAACTCAACCTAAATTTCTAAATATTTCATAAAAATAACAACACAGGAGATAGAGGGGATGAGGGAGTATACTTACTAGGAGTATGTGTTTAGGGAGGATAACAGGGAGAGGTCGCATGGACCCCTACCCATATCTCCATGTAGTGGGATGGATGGAGCGGGGAATGCTGGAGGACATGTAAGTTAGATATTGGAGATGGACACTTGAAGCGATGATGAAAACATCGGGGTATTTAGTGAGGGACGAGATAAAAATGGATTAGGTCAGAGTGGAGGGTGCAAGTAGAGCAGTTAAACATGAAGAGAGAATAGAAAGGTCAAATTGCGGGATCTTGGGGGAGTGTTAGTGGGAAATCAGAGAAGGAAAAGTTAGATATGGTAAAAGAGACAGTAACAACTATTACAGAAAAGTAGGTTATTCGGTAACTGAGATAAATGGTAGTCCTAGGTTGGGTAGGGCATCATTGATCTCATAGCGCCGTGATTAACAGACAGATCAGTCGTTGTAAACTATGGCTGCGTGAGCTACCATCAGTCTTATCACAAAAGTGTGAATCCACATAGTAACGCTCGGATTCAATCCCCATGTATTCCCAATTGCCCTTCGACCCTGAGCTAATAGAATCGTTGCATTTTTGGTTTTGCAACTGATGTATGATGTCCAAATCAAACCTTTGTCCAAGATAACACTAAGATATTTCAGTTCTGGAGAACGTTGATGGATTATTATAGAAATTGGGTGGTGTTAAGTGTCCCAGTTTCTTCTGTTTATTGAAGAGAACCATCTCAGTCTTTTTAGAATTGACAAAGACTGTAATATGTTTTTTACACCATCGTTCAACAAATTTAAGCGCCTGCTGCATTCTTTAACAAAAAAAATCGCTAACTTAACTCTCAACAGAATAGTTTCTTCTTCGGCGTAACCAATAGTGAATAAATATTTATCGTCTAACTCACGAATAAGAACATTAACTGATAAGCACCAAAAAAGTGAGAGTACCTTGTGGGCAGCCTCTAACCACAGCTCTCTGTACTGTGTGACCTTTCACTTTGGTCTGAACAACTCTGCGATGACCAACGGCATTCTTCGAGATTCCAATGCAGTGTTAACACTATTATAGGTGGTTTTGTTAAACGATCCTTCTATATCAAGGAAAGCTCCTAAAATAGACTCTTTCGAATCAAGAGCTTGCTGAATACGTCCCACTACCATATGTTAGGCGGTATTCACATATTTACCTTTCATGTAAGCATGTTGATGTAAGCGCAAAGGAAATGCTTTAAGTACATATGCTTCTTCTGAACCTTCCGTAAGGTCTTCTGACCTTCCGTCCAGAAGAAGCATATGTAGTTAATGTAGTTAACGTAGCATATGTCTAGAAGACTAGTCTTTCAAATGTCTTTAAAAGAAATGATGAGAGACTAATTGGTCGAATGGCTTTAGGATCCATTGGACACTTCTTGCCGCTCTTTGGTATAAAGGTTACCGTGACCTTCTTCCAACTGATGGGAATATATTTAAAGGCCAAGCAAGTTTTAAAAAGTGTCATCAAGCTGTAAAATATCTTGCAATGAACCTGGAAGGTGAACATCCATTAGTAAATGTAATGATACTTGTTGGTCTTTGGCAAAGCTGCCATCAGGCTTTTTTAGAATGTCACAACTGTGCTTTTGACCGCGAGATAGTATTTTGTTTAGGCGTGAGTCTACTTTTTCACAAAAAAATCTCCAGGATACTCGCTTTTTTTGTCTTACTAAACGTTTAAATTCTAACTGGCAAGTTTTCAACAAAGCCCAATCAGAATTCAGTCTAGTTTGTTTTGCTTTATGCAGCTTTCCTGCAGGTGACCCTCAGTGAATGTAGATCAGGAGTCCAGCAAACCGACCTTCCTTTTTCCTCTACAATTTCCTCAGGACATGTCGCGTAGAAGGCCTGAGAGAGTGTTTTACTCACGAGATTTTAGTACCTCTCCAGTTCATCGGTATTTCCTGGAAAAACATCCGGAAAATCTCGCATTTGCTCATTTAGATAACTTGCAGAGATGCTCAAATCAGTCCGTTTTGGATCCTGGACCTTCTTTTCCAAAAATCTGGTTAGTCCTAATTCAAAAGCGATCCATCTATGGTCAGGCATAGACGCTTCCTAGCAGACGCATCAGTTGTTAATGTTTTTGGATACTTAGCTGATTCCAAGGTCAAATCAATAATTGTTTGATACCAAGCATTCACAAACGTGGGTTCACAGCTATGATTAATTATTTCTAAATCATTACTCGTAATAAATTCAAGCAAAGTCTT
Source organism: Onthophagus sagittarius (assembly GCA_036711965.1). Classification (NCBI taxonomy): domain Eukaryota; kingdom Metazoa; phylum Arthropoda; class Insecta; order Coleoptera; family Scarabaeidae; genus Onthophagus; species Onthophagus sagittarius. The sequence continues at coordinate 11,331,851 of JASERS010000003.1, forward strand.
ACCTCTAAAGTTTTCTTCGCCACATTCCAAAGCAACAGAGTGAGTACTGGAGTCGTAGCTTACTATAAATAGCGATTTATTTAGAGGATGCAACTTATTACGAGCTTTTTCTTGAAAAATAAAAAAATTTATAAGGTTTATTTTATGTCGAGTTATTATCATTTTTATTGAAGAATCTCTATTTGTTACATTTGTAAAAGTGAGAAATGTATTAACCTTTCTCATATAGAACACGTTAATAAATAATTTATGAAATTAATGCTACGAAAAAGCACCGACCTGGAAAGGTCCGTATAAGTTCGCCCTTCGGAAACGAGAAAACCGCCTCTGATGTTTATAAATGATGGATCTAGTACCTTAATGGAGAAATTGCGTGGGTTTCGGATTTCGTCACTTTTATAAAACGCATTTACACGAAATCGTTATGTATTTTCTAAGTAGCGAAGAACCCGCTTCTCAGTCCATTAACGAAATACATTAACTATTTAACGAAATCCGTGCCCGGAATAAATAAGGTATCATTTACATTTAGCAAATTGCAGAGATAGATAAACATTATTTAGAATCGTCGAAGTAGATTACCGAAAACAAATTTAATCAGGTATCGCCACGAAAGTTTGGCACTTAATAATAATTACTTTATAAAGGCGCCATCGCTGTGAAACTACCAAAACTTGTCTAATTGGCTTTGGGAAACAAAATGGATTTAAACTGACAACAAACAAAGCTTTGTACGTGTTTACATATCGTAAATTAAACGTTAATTTATATTGTTTCTGATCAGACCCCAATTAACGTTTTCATTGGAAAATAATCGAAAATGTAGTTTGAATAAAAAATAAAACGTTTCTTTTTTAATAAAGTTATAACTTTTAACTGGTATAATTTCCTTTCTCCGCGACCTATAATAAATTTTCCTTCGAAAAACCGAGTCGAATTCAAATTCTGATCGTCCCGGATCAGGCAAATGACGCGTAAAGGGAGAAACGAGACAAGAAACGTTTGACGACCGAATCGTACGGAGTGCGCTTTATAAAATTCAATATGGAAAGTTTCCCTTCTATCCGAAGTTGTCGGGCTACGCGACGCCCTTCGCGGACTGCCAAACTTCGAAATCGAAACTAAATCTCCGAGAGTTGCTCGGGACGGGCAGGACTAAGAATTTTTCAATATTCTGTGTAAAATGAGCTTTCTTTAAAACTTGATTTTCATAACTATTGGCGTTCAAACACAGATATTCTTAGTAAACAACAAACTTTCTTCCATCGTCCTTAAGATAACTTTTAATTTTTTTTTAAATCAAATTAGAAAAGATCAAGAAAATTGTACAAGATGTACGCTTAATAGTTGAAAACGAATTAATTGCTTTATTCTGTGTCTCTTAAACAGAAGGGAGAGATCGCGGCAAGAAAGACGCCGTCACTGGTATGCCTTAAATTAAATTCAAAGTGAGATTCGCTCCTCTCCTTGTGTTTTAAAGTCCTCCACGGAGATACCTACGACGATATTTAATTAAAATGCCCCCTTCTTAACGCGGGGAGTTGTTCTCGAGCGTAAAATGAAAGAGACAAAGTCATATTGAACTCGAGGGTGTGCTTTAACGTGGAGGGATGGGTACCAAAGAACTACGACTATGGAGGTATTTAGTGTAAAATGTGTAGGTAAGTACTTCAAAGAGATAGATCCCCATTGCGTCGGTCGTAAATACGGTAAGAAAAATAATTTAAGTGTATTAACTTTTACATGAAATACACCACTCATTAAGAATTAGATTACAATTTTGAAACTTCGGCAAAATAATGCTTTATTATTAATTCTGAAACAAAATATTATATCAAAGTTTTTGATAAATAATCTTTGTATTATTCATTATATCAGCATTACATGGAGCCTACTTGAATTGATTCATTAATTGCTAGGAAGAAAATATTAAAAGTTGTATTAAATACCCAAACAGTGGGTACTTAATTCATAAAAAATTAATAATACCTGAACATATGTTTTAATTCGAATGTATTAATTTATTCACAAAGAAATAAAAATATCAGTTTGAGTAAAAAAAAGTATAAAAATGGCAAAAGTTGAGAGTAATCTTAAAGATATAAACATGACATTGTTAATAAAATGACAAGTCATATAGTTAAAAATTTTTAAATGCCCATAACATTGCAAAATTATTCTTAAGAATTTTGTGTGATATTACCTTCAAATTTTGGAAATTTCTCTATTATGATGTAATTAATGATATATTCTAAGAAGGAGGACCATAATGAACCATAATTTGATGTATAACAAAAACTCTTTGATTACAACTGATAACACTTTTTCATTTTTTCTTTATTTTTTGATAAAACTTGGAGGTAGTGAGATTTTTTGAGGTGCTGATTACGAATCTGGAATCAGAATTACGAATTTTTCAAACATCAAGATACCTCAAGAGTCCTCTATCTTTAAAGTTATAGATCCTCTATCTTTAGCCATCTTGATGTTTGAAAAATTCATAATTCTGATTCCAGATTCGTAATCAGCACCTCAAAAGATCTTACTACCTCCAAGTTTTATCAAAAAATAAAGAAAAATGAAAAATTGCAAGAAGCAGGACAATTTACGCAAAGCTTGATATCTGGGGGTTTTATTGTTAATTGAGATTGGTACAGAAAGCCGTTCAGCACACGCTGGGCTGCATTCCGGTTTTAGTTGTACAAAAGTCAAAAAAACAATGTCAAAACTTACGGTTTGCAAACAAAAAAATATTCCTGAAGGCTGGCTTCTGGAAATTGAATTCCACAAAAATATATTATTCTAGCAAATAGTAGTTTCTAAGAAGTTACTGTGCAGCTTTCAAAGGAAGCATAGCACAAGACAACATATCCTTACTGACAAGCGGTAAGGATATGAGGAATTTAGAGCATACTAGAATATCATTGTATTCCTGTAATCTTCTTATATCTAGGCTCAAACTGATTATGGATTATGCTTTTCTTTTTCATTACAAACAATATTCGTTTAACCAGGTTTTTCCAACCCTTTTGATTTTTGAGTTATGATTGATTTTTGTATTGCAAACTCATAATAAAGGGTTTTTTGACAACGATTTGAAATTTTTCGGATTATTCGAAAATTATCGATACTCGTTATAGATTATGTAATCGTGAACCATTATCGATAATCTTATTATCTTATTATTTTTTAAAATATTCTATTCTAGCGATTTAGCCCTTATTAAGCTCACGAAATAAATGTATCCGGCTTGAATCGGGATTCAGCCCAGTGTGCGAAATATTCAAGAAAACTAATAATTTAAAAAGAAATCGGCTGTATTAAGGGCGTTACGGAAAAGAAATTCTATTATTTAGGAAGCCACAAACTGAAAAGGATTAGGAACCTTTGATTTAGATGATGAAGATGCACAATCCAAGAGTTGAGATTGAGGTATTATGACTGTTGGGGTCTTTTTAGGCCAATACTGATTTCCGCAGTAGTTTAATAAATGAAATACACCACTCATTAAGAATTAGATTACAATTTTGAAACTTCGGTAAAATAATGCTTTATTATTAATTCCGAAACGAAAAATTATATCAAAGTTTTTGATAAATAATCCTTGTATTATTCATTATATCAGCATTACAAGGAGCCTACTTGAATTGATTCATTAATTGCTAGGAAGAAAATATTAAAAGTTGTATTAAATACCCAAACAGTGGGTACTTAATCCATAAAAAATTAATAATACCTGAACATATGTTTTAATTCGAATGTATTAATTTATTCACAAAGGAATAAAAATATCAGTTTGAGTAAAAGAAAAAGTATAAAAATGGCAAAAGTTGAGAGTAATCTTAAAGATATAAACACGACATTGTTAATAAAATGACAAGTCATATAGTTAAAAAATTTTAAATGCCCATAACATTGCAAAAATATTCTTAAGAATTTTGTGTGATATTAACTTCAAATTTTGGAAATTTCTCTATTATGATGTAATTAATGATATATTCTAAGAAGGAGGACCATAATGAACCATAATTTGATGTATAACAAAAACAATTTGATTACAACTGATAACACTTTTTCATTTTTTCTTTATTTTTTGATAAAACTTGGAGGTAGTGAGATTTTTTGAGGTACTGATTACGAATCTGGAATCAGAATTACGAATTTTTCAAACATCAAGATGCCTCAAGAGTCCTCTATCTTTAAAGATATAGATCCTCTATCTGTAGCCATCTTGATGTTTGAAAAATTCATAATTCTGATTCCAGATTCGTAATCAGCACCTCAAAAGATCTTACACCTCCAAGTTTTATCAAAAAATAAAGAAAAATGAAAAATTGCAGGAAGCAGGACAATTTACGCAAAGGTTGATATCTGGGGGTTTTATTGTTAATTGAGATTGGTACAGGAAGCCGTTCAGCGCACGCTGGGCTGCATTCCGGTTTTAGTTGTACAAAAGTCAAAAAAACAATCAAAACTTACGGTTTGCAAACAAAAAAATATTCCTGAAGGCTGGCTTCTGGAAATTGAATTCCACAAAAATATATTATTCTAGCAAATAGTAGTTTCTAAGAAGTTACTGTGCAGCTTTCAAAGGAAGCATAGCACAAGACAACATATGCTTACTGACAAGCAGTAAGGATATGAGGAATTTAGGGCATACTAGAATATCGTTGTATTCCTGTAATCTTCTTATATCTAGGCTCAAACTTATTATGGATTATGCTTTTCTTTTTCATTACAAACAATATTCGTTTAACCAGGTTTTTCCAACCCTTTTGATTTTTGAGTTATGATTGATTTTTGTATTGCAAACTCATAATAAAGGGTTTTTTGACAACGATTTGAAATTTTTCGGATTATTCGAAAATTATCGATACTCGTTATAGATTATGTAATCGTGAACCATTATCGATAATCTTATTATCTTATTATTTTTTAAAATATTCTATTCTAGCCATTTGGCCCTTATTAAGCTCACGAAATAAATGTATCCGGCTTGAATCGGGATTCAGCCCAGTGTGCGAAATATTCAAGAAAACTAATAATTTAAAAAGAAATCGGCTGTATTAAGGGCGTTACGGAAAAGAAATTCTATTATTTAGGAAGCCACAAACTGAAAAGGATTAGGAACCTTTGATTTAGATGATGAAGATGCACAATCCAAGAGTTGAGATTGAGGTATTATGACTGTTGGGGTCTTTTTAGGCCAATACTGATTTCCGCAGTAGTTTAATAAATGAAATACACCACTCATTAAGAATTAGATTACAATTTTGAAACTTCGGTAAAATAATGCTTTATTATTAATTCCGAAACGAAAAATTATATCAAAGTTTTTGATAAATAATCCTTGTATTATTCATTATATCAGCATTACAAGGAGCCTACTTGAATTGATTCATTAATTGCTAGGAAGAAAATATTAAAAGTTGTATTAAATACCCAAACAGTGGGTACTTAATCCATAAAAAATTAATAATACCTGAACATATGTTTTAATTCGAATGTATTAATTTATTCACAAAGGAATAAAAATATCAGTTTGAGTAAAAGAAAAAGTATAAAAATGGCAAAAGTTGAGAGTAATCTTAAAGATATAAACACGACATTGTTAATAAAATGACAAGTCATATAGTTAAAAAATTTTAAATGCCCATAACATTGCAAAAATATTCTTAAGAATTTTGTGTGATATTAACTTCAAATTTTGGAAATTTCTCTATTATGATGTAATTAATGATATATTCTAAGAAGGAGGACCATAATGAACCATAATTTGATGTATAACAAAAACAATTTGATTACAACTGATAACACTTTTTCATTTTTTCTTTATTTTTTGATAAAACTTGGAGGTAGTGAGATTTTTTGAGGTACTGATTACGAATCTGGAATCAGAATTACGAATTTTTCAAACAGCAAGATGCCTCAAGAGTCCTCTATCTTTAAAGATATAGATCCTCTATCTGTAGCCATCTTGATGTTTGAAAAATTCATAATTCTGATTCCAGATTCGTAATCAGCACCTCAAAAGATCTTACTACCTCCAAGTTTTATCAAAAAATAAAGAAAAATGAAAAATTGCAAGAAGCAGGACAATTTACGCAAAGGTTGATATCTGGGGGTTTTATTGTTAATTGAGATTGGTACAGGAAGCCGTTCAGCGCACGCTGGGCTGCATTCCGGTTTTAGTTGTACAAAAGTCAAAAAAAAAAACAATGTCAAAACTTATGGTTTGCAAACAAAAAAAAATATTCCTGAAGGCTGGCTTCTGGAAATTGAATTCCACAAAAATATATTATTCTAGCAAATAGTAGTTTCTAAGAAGTTACTGTGCAGCTTTCAAAGGAAGCATAGGAAACAAGCAGTAAGGATATGAGGAATTTAAAGCATACTAGAAAGTTCTTGTATCTAGGCTGTGCACTAAGCAATTATGATTCATTGCCAACAACTTTCATGCATAAAGAATCTCTCTATCTGTTGTAGTTTTTGTGTTATCATTGATTTTTATGCTGAAAAAATACATGCTGAAATTTTCGATAATATTTGCTGTATACCTATCAATTCTTTATGTTCAGGTTGCAACTGGTTATGGATTATGCTTCTCCATATCATTATTAGTAATCTTAGTGAATGGGCTCTTCGACCAACCATTTTGATTTTTGGGTTATGAAAGAAGTATGCAATAAAAATCATCAATCATGATTTTGGCGTAATTATTGCAAAACTGTAATTGTCAAACTCTAACGATCGATAGATTCATACATAAGACTTTTTCATTGATTTTAATTTTAGATTTTTACTTAATTTTTGTAATACTCTTGAATGATGACATTTCGGAATTTTTTGACGATTCCTCGGAGTCCCTATATCTAAGTTATGTCTGGTTATGGTTTAGCGTTTATGTTTCTTTACAAACATAATATACTTTTTGATACTTTTTGCGTTCATACAAAAAGTATCTTTCTTTCTGTTTTAGTCTTTGAGTTGTGGTTGATTTTTATGTTGAAACTCTAAAATTATGATATTTTGTAGATTTTCGCTGTATTCCTGTAATCTTCTCAGGCTCAAACTGATTATGGATTATGCTTTTCGTTTTCATTACAAACAATATTCGTTTAATCAGGTTTTTCCAACACTTTTGATTTTTGAGTTATGATTGATTTTTGTATTGAAAACTCAAAATAAAGGGTTTTTTGGCAACGATTTGAAATTTTATTCGGATTATTCAAAAATTATCGATACTCGTTACAGATTATTAATTGTGAATCATCATCGATAATCTTATTATTTTGTTATTTTTTAAGATATTCTATTCTTGATATTTAGCCCTTATTAAGCTCACGAAATAATTTTGTTCAGTAAAACTAACAATTTAAAAAGAAATCTGATGTATTAAAGGCTCTACGGAAAAAGTTCTATTATTTAGGAAGCCACAAGCTGAAAAGGATTTTGAACCTTTGATTTAGATGATAAAGACGCACAATCAAGGAGTTCAGATTGATGATTTGTGGGTGTTAAAGCTTTTTCAATGTCTATTGAATACGATAAGTACACATAATCTATATTTGGCAATGAAAGAAAAAAGTTACTCATTTTTGAAAATTACTTCCTAAGCTGTTGGGGTTTTTCTTTGGGCCTATACTGATTTCCGAAGTAATTTAAGTTATACTTTTTGTTCCAGAAGAATTTACAACAATCTTGAGCTAAATAAGGGTGAAAACTAGAGTTATCACTAGACCTAGAACTAGAAAGATTCAGGTTTAGCCGTGCGTCTTCAGACGCTAAACCAAAACTGTCTAGTTCTAGGTCTAATGTTAATTCTAGTTCTACATTGAACAAGTATACAACAATTTAAGATTGAATAACAACTAAAAATAGCCAACACTAACGCTAGAGCTAATACTAGACCTTGAGTGAAAAAAAAAAGGTTTAGTCGTAAGATGGACTCCTTTATTTAACGAGGTCGGGGAAAATCTGCTTTGTACTGATAACTCCCCTTCCCTCGTTCCTCTTTTCCAGTTCAACCCGTTCTTATGTCCGGTGTCTCGGGTTGTCTCTGTTTTTTACCAATTTCTCATTCCTGTGATGATGCAGTTCCTGCCCGTTCGTCTCTCTCCCTTTCGTTTCTTTTTTACTTACCTTCATCATAAAGGTTTCCATCATCTTCCAGTTCTCTTGGTCTATCGGCAACTTTCATAATACTTGTGGATGTTATTTCTTGGTGTAACTTAACGGCAGCTTGCTTTCTATATTTTTTCCCTTTGGGGCATTGAAAGAATGTGTGTTCCACATCGTCCCTTTCTCCGATATGCATACAGTTCTCATCTTCTGCCCTGTTATGCTTATACAGATACGCTTTAAAGCATTCGTGTCCGGACACAAATTGGCTGATGTAATAATTCGCAGCTACCCATATTCTATTTAACCACATTGTCATATCTTATAACATATTCTTCGTCCATTTTCCTCGCCCAGTGTCCTTCCGACATCTTCTTTTCCACGCCTGATTGGTATGGTCTTTATCATCAATTCAATGGACATTGAATCTTCCAATACTTGTAGCACCTCCGTTGAGATTGTTCTATATGAGCTGGTTGTTCTGATTAATATCGCTCTTTGCACATTGTTTAGCTTTGTTATGTTTCTCTTTATCTTTATGGCATTGTCCACGGCTTTATATGCATACAGCGTCTGGGTGTATATAATCCACCATATCATCATTCTCTTTTCCATGTTTGGAGCGTATGGGTTCTACCCTATAACTCTGTGTGGTGCTTTCGTTGTCCTTTGTGCCTTGTTTACTATGTACTTAACATGTCCGTGCCACCGAAGGTCCTTACATATCATTACGCCTAAATATTTTACTTCCTGGCTTATTCTCACCATGCTTTGATTATCATCTGCTTCTATTTTTCAATTTTATTTTCAATCATTACCATTGTTTCATTCGCAGTTTTCTGAATCGCATCCATGTTCCATCCGGATATTATCACCGCCAGGTTAATACCACTAATTTCATATTTTCTGTATCGCCTATTTCTTCAAGCATCGAAGAAAATGTTATACAGAAAAGGTTCAAGGATTGACCCTTGTAAATATTCCTTTATGATATTAATTGGTTGCGATGAAATGCTTTTTATAATCAGAGCTCAATCGCGTTCCTTACATCTAAAGGCCGATTTAGATTAGACGAGCGAATGCTCATTCTACCTCCACTCTATCAATTTTTTAAAGTATAAACACACGTAGAGCATTTTTTCGTTGTTCTGTTTGCATGCGCAAAGGTTCTATGGAATATTCTACGAATGCACGCTTCATGTAAACGGCTCTAGAGCGTACGAACAGTTGCTTAGAGGGTTCTTGCGTGTTCGAACGTGCTCGCACCTTGTAACGGTCTCTTCAAAGCGTTCTTGTGTTCCAACGATTTGAATACATACGTATCGATTTCATTATGGATTAGTCTCAAGAAAAATCCTACCTCTAAACACAATAAAAATTCAACTCGCAAATAAAATGCTTGGCGGGAAATTACAAAAATATTACAATGTTCTTGCGGATATTGCTTCAGATATTGTATTACATATTGTGGACTTAGATATTTTAGTCAAATATATCAGGTCTTCATAAGAATATTCAGTTGCCAAAAATCTTAAAGTCAATGCTACTCTGTCATATGCAGGAATCGAATCTATAAAATTCGTACTCGATTTCGGAATTTTGTCGCTGATCAGAGATAATAGTGGTCACTGAAACACTTTTTCATATTTTTGCATATTCGTCATAATTTCACTTATATTATCCAGTATCCTTCGTTGCATTAAATTTGTCATCCACCAACGTTTCTCCCTTCTTTTCTTTTGAGCGTTTGAGACAAAATTATAAATGCAGCACTTACAACTATAATGTTCATAACAGAGTTGAACATGACGTAGCACTAGCAACCACAGAATTGATGTGAATGAGTAATAAGCATTCGTTTGACTGATCTAAATATCTGTTGTGCAAGAATTCTAGTTCTTGATTCTCATTTTTGCTCGTTGATATTTTGGTGTAAACACTGAAAACAAGCTTTCAATTAGACTAAAAGATCAACAAAGAATGCTTTAGTTCTAATTCTAGCTCTTTGTTCCTTTGGTCCAATCTTTTTCTTTTCTCTTCTAAACTTTTCCAAGTTTCTAGCCTACGTCAATACCCTTTCTATAGCATTCACTGGATTTTCCGCTCACCATTCTCGATTTTATCACTGCTTCATAACGTTTTCCATGGCAGTTCAGTAGACATAATGGTCTGTATTTTCTCTCTGCTTCATTCCCCAGCCTTTCAATTAGCAAGAATCTCCTTGCCTTCCGCAATTTCGGGAAGCTTCCATCGTTTAAGAACGCTGCTAAGTATTGGCATCCTTTCGCCGACACACAGTCTTTCCGATTTTTTATGCTATTAACTAGGTAAATTCGTATAATTCTGTGTAATTCTTCCAATGTCACCTCTGCGCATTTCTGCGTCTCCTGTATATGTTCTTTAACCCACACTATTTTTTCCCTCTGTGAAAAGTTCATTTATAAGCTTGTCCACATGTTGTTTTTCCATCACTATCTTTGGTAGATTGTTTGTTCTTTTCATTATGATTTTGTAGTCCTCGCCCCATATATTCTTCTTTAGATCAGTGCATAACATTCTTCCTTATCTTCTTTTATCATACCATTCCACCAATATATTTGACCCTGCTTAACACCAATTTTTCTCCTTCCATATATCTTGCCACATGTCTCCGTTGTTATATTCGTTACATCATCCGGTGTGAGTAAATCGCTACCTTTTAGCATTTGCAGTATTTCATTCTTAAATTTTCCAAAAATTTCGCTTCTCTTTCTTCTCTACTCCATTTCTATTCCACTTCAACTCTTTCCCCTTTATGATTTTTTTCCAGATTTAATTGGAAGATTATGGTTTTGTAATAGCTCAAATTCTCCTCTTGGTTCACAACCCATTATTAATACATCCACTATTACACATAGTTATGTCTATGTGTGATGTTTTGTCCCATCTCTTCCACGTGGGTTCCTCACGCTTATGGCAACAACCAAGTCACTCTCACTTATCCATTCACACAACAGCCTTCCTCTCTCATTTTCTCTGTTTGAGTTCCACTATTTATAATAGACTTTGCGTTAACATCACAGGTAACAATAACATTTTTTGTTTCTCGCCTTTCCAACTCTATCGTTATTTTATCCAATTTTCTTTTGTACTCAGTAATACGTTCATTAGATCACTGACAGCACTCTATGATAGTAACTAAATTTGTTGTTAATTCAACACATTCGCCTCTCTCCTGCCCATGATATACTAATATCTTAATGTTCTTATTCAACACTTTGATAGTCACATCCCACCTCTGTTTTTAAGCCAACCTCCAGATTCTATTTTTCTTTTGTTTGGTTCTGATACTGTTATCATGTTAAACTTTTCATCCTTTGCCTGTTTTTCAATCAAATTAATAAATGCGACACTTCTATTTATACTTGTTTGAAAGATTCTGAGATTTACCGCCATTTCGATCCTTCATCACCTCTGGTCTCTCTTTCCCGCCTAGCTCTCAGGCGCAGCCTTTCTACCTTTCTTTATAAATTTACTTCTCTTTTTAAGGTATCACATTTTATATCACCGGATATTTTATGTCCGCTAATTTTATATATAAGATAATAATCCTTAATTACACGCCCCTCCTTTCCGCATCGGAAACATAACTCTGTTCTACCCGGTTCTGTACAGGATTTACTCGTGTGTTCACCCTTTTTTCTAAATTACATCGAGTGAAACCGATCTTTATGTTTCCCTGACTACCAGCAATTGGTCATCTTTCTTCTCTATTCTTATTGTGATCGCCAACTTAACGAAGGAACCCAATCCAACCAAGCTTCAGAACTAATATTAGACTTAAAAGTAGAAACATTACAATCTTTAGATGACGTTACAGAGTCATCTAAAGACGCAAAGCTAATCCTGAATCTTTCTAGTACTAGGTCTAGTGTTAGTTCTAGTTTTAGTTTCATACAAGCATACAACAATTTAATATAGTGCAGGAGAGCGACCAAAGTATCAATGATTAAGGAGTCAAAAGCTTTAGGGTAATCAAGGATAACTAATACATTAACCATGCCCCGGTCTAAAGCCTGCACATCATCCATGATCTGCAGTAGCACAATTTCACAGCCATGCAACGATCTGAAACCCGACTGGTAAGAAAGTATGCTACCCATGGTTCCCTCAGTTGTCAAGAATTCCCTCAGTTGTCTCTCGAGGACTCTTTCAAACATTATGGAGAATATTTTCAATACACTTATTGGATGCAAATCCGAATGAGCTTTAGGAGATTTATTCTTCGGTATAGACATTTGCTTCCTTCCATAACGACGGAAATTGTCCAGTGTCTATGCACGCATCAATAGTATGTATCATGAAAGGTATAAAGTAACGAAAGCATTGTAAATTTTTAATGAAACAAAGACATCTCAAACCATTAACTCCGTAACAGACTCAAAGGAAAAAATAAGATCGTTTTGTCTTCAATTATTAGTATAATAACTTATTAACTGTGCCGATGTAGTAGTGTGAGGGACCGCAGATAAAAAAATAATCATTAATAGCATTAGGATCTTCTAGATCCACCGACATCGAGATCCTACTCCCCATAATACCAATATTTCTAAGACGCTTCCATACAGTAGATGATTTAGCATTTGTAGTGGATAGCTCAAAATTCATGTATGCTCATCTATCAGCTCTAATTATACTTGCAGTACAATTCCTCAATTCTCTGTAATAATTATAATCTTCCACCCCTTACCATGCTTCCAATTAACTCCAGCCTTATTTCTCAATGATATGAGGTATCTAGTATTACTAGTTAGCCGCGGCGTAAAATTATTCCCACACTTTATTAACCGAACTGGCGTATGACGATTAAAAGTAAAAGACAAGTTGATAAAAAAAGCTATTTTTTCCTCAATATCGTTCATATGAAAGATGCGATGAAAGGGCCTCAATGGGAAGTCCTGCAAAAATCTTTCCCTATCAAATTCATTATAATTGCGGTAATATTGAGGTAACTTAGAACTAGAAGCATTATGATTTAGCCGTCTAAAGATGTCTAAGACGTATGGCTAAATGCTAATGTTTCTAATTCTAGGTCTAGCGTTAATAAACCGAAACTTTCTAGTACTAGGTCTAGTGTTAGTTCTAGTTTTAGTTTCATACAAGTATACAACAACACTTTAATGATTGAACAACAATTAAAAATAGAGCTAACTCTAAGGCTAGAGCTCTTACTAGACCTAGAACTGAAAAACATAAGACGGAATCCAATCCAACCCAACCCAATCTATCTCCAGAACTAACACGAAACTTTCTAATTCTAATGTTTCTTGTTCTTGGTCTAGTGTTAATACTAAGGTTAGGTTGTAGGTCTAGTATTAGTTGTGCTCCTAGTTCCAGAAGAGTTTTCAACAATCAAGCATTGAATGGCAAATAAAACTAGAACTAACACTAGACCTAGTTCTAGAAAGATTCAGGTTTAGCCGTGCGTCTGAAGACATCTAGTATTAGCTCTAGCGTTAGTTTTAGCTCCATTTTTAGTTGTTATTCAGTCTTAAATTGTTATATACTTTAGCCGTGCGTCTTCAGACGCACGGCTAAACCTGAATCTTTCTAGTACTAGGTCTAGTGTTAGTTCTAGTTTTATTTGTCATTCAGTGCTTGGTTGTTATAAATTTTTCTGGAACTAAAAGTATAATTAATACTAAGACCTACAACCTAGCTTCAGTATTAACACTATATCTAGAACTAGAAACATTAGGATTTAGCCGTACGTCTCTTTAGACGGCTAAACCCTAATGTTTCTAGTTCTAAGTCTAGTGTTAGTTCTGAAGATAAGTTGGGTTGATTTAGATTGGGTTCCGTCTTAAGAGAGGTGCAGTTAAACCTAAATGTTTTTCCTTCTAGTTCTAGTATTAGCACTAGTATTAGTCATATCTCAAAAATGAATAAGTTTTGTAAATGCTGTTTTGCTAATAAAAAGTACATGCTTTTCTCTACAAACAGCCATTATTTCATGAACATATCTTAAGAATTCGATTTTTTACGATTTTTTTTACGACGGAGCAAAATTGTTATCTGTATAAACTAATAACAATTCTGATTGTTTTAAAAAATTCGTATTTTTTCATCCTACAATTTTGTTTAAAATATCCAAATTTTCGCATTAAAAGCATTTTATCATTTTCTATTCATGTTTTGTTCTTATTGGAAAAGCAGTTTCCTTTTTTTCTAGTGTTAATACTAAGGTTAGGTTGTAGGTCTAGTATTAGTTGTGCTCCTAGTTCCAGAAGAGTTTTCAACAATCAAGCATTGAATGGCAAATAAAACTAGAACTAACACTAGACCTAGTTCTAGAAAGATTCAGGTTTAGCCGTGCGTCTGAAGACATCTAGTATTAGCTCTAGCGTTAGTTTTAGCTCCATTTTTAGTTATTATTCAGTCTTAAATTGTTATATACTTGTATCAAACTAAAACTAGAACTAACACTAGACCAAGTACTAGAAAGATCCAGGTTTAGCCGTGCGTCTGAAGACGCACGGCTAAACCGAAACTTTCTAGTACTAGGTCTAGTGTTAGTTCTTGTTTTATTTGTCATTCAGTGCTTGCTTGGTTGTTATAAATTTTTCTGGAACTAAAAGTATAATTAATACTAAGACCTACAACCTAGCTTCAGTATTAACACTATATCTAGAACTAGAAACATTAGGATTTAGCCGTACGTCTCTTTAGACGGCTAAACCCTAATGTTTCTAGTTCTAAGTCTAGTGTTAGTTCTGAAGATAAGTTGGGTTGATTTAGATTGGGTTCCGTCTTAAGAGAGGTGCAGTTAAACCTAAATGTTTTCCTTGTAGTTCTAGTATTAGCACTAGTATTAGTCATATCTCAAAAATGAATAAGTTTTGTAAATGCTGTTTTGCTAATAAAAAGTACATGCTTTTCTCTACAAACAGCCATTATTTCATGAACATATCTTAAGAATTCGATTTTTTACGATTTTTTTTACGACGGAGCAAAATTGTTATCTGTATAAACTAATAACAATTCTGATTGTTTTAAAAAATTCGTATTTTTTCATCCTACAATTTTGTTTAAAATATCCAAATTTTCGCATTAAAAGCATTTTATCATTTTCTATTCATGTTTTGTTCTTATTGGAAAAGCAGTTTCCTTTTTTTCTAGTGTTAATACTAAGGTTAGGTTGTAGGTCTAGTATTAGTTGTGCTCCTAGTTCCAGAAGAGTTTTCAACAATCAAGCATTGAATGGCAAATAAAACTAGAACTAACACTAGACCTAGTTCTAGAAAGATTCAGGTTTAGCCGTGCGTCTGAAGACATCTAGTATTAGCTCTAGCGTTAGTTTTAGCTCCATTTTTAGTTATTATTCAGTCTTAAATTGTTATATACTTGTATCAAACTAAAACTAGAACTAACACTAGACCAAGTACTAGAAAGATCCAGGTTTAGCCGTGCGTCTGAAGACGCACGGCTAAACCGAAACTTTCTAGTACTAGGTCTAGTGTTAGTTCTAGTTTTATTTGTCATTCAGTGCTTGGTTGTTATAAATTTTTCTGGAACTAAAAGTATAATTAATACTAAGACCTACAACCTAGCTTTAGTATTAACACTATATCTAAAACTAGAAACATTAGGATTTAGCCGTGCGTCTCTTTAGACGGCTAAACCCTAATATTTCTAGTTCTAAGTCTAATGTTAGTTCTGAAGATAGGTTGGATTGATTTAAATTGGGTTCCGTCTTAAGAGAGGTGCAGTTAAACCTAAATGTTTTTCCTTGTAGTTCTAGTATTAGCACTAGTATTAGTCATATCTCAAAAATGAATAAGTTTTGTAAATGCTGTTTTGCTAATAAAAAGTACATGCTTTTCTCTACAAACAGCCGTTATTTCATGAACATATCTTAAGAATTCGATTTTTTACGATTTTTTTTTACGACGGAGCAAAATTGTTATAGGTGTAAACTAATAACAATTCTGATTGTTTTAAAAAATTCGTATTTTTTCATCCTACAATTTAGTTTAAAATATCCAAATTTCCGCATTAAAAGCATTTTATCATTTTCTATTCATGTTTTGTTCTTATTGGAAAAGCAGTTTCCTTTTTTTCTAGTGTTAATACTAAGGTTAGGTTGTAGGTCTAGTATTAGTTGTGCTCCTAGTTCCAGAAGAGTTTTCAACAATCAAGCATTGAATGGCAAATAAAACTAGAACTAACACTAGACCTAGTTCTAGAAAGATTCAGGTTTAGCCGTGCGTCTGAAGACATCTAGTATTAGCTCTAGCGTTAGTTTTAGCTCCATTTTTAGTTGTTATTCAGTCTTAAATTGTTATATACTTGTATCAAACTAAAACTAGAACTAACACTAGACCTAGTACTAGAAAGATTCAGGTTTAGCCGTGCGTCTGAAGACGCACGGCTAAACCGAAACTTTCTAGTACTAGGTCTAGTGTTAGTTCTAGTTTTATTTGTCATTCAGTGCTTGGTTGTTATAAATTTTTCTGGAACTAAAAGTATAATTAATACTAAGACCTACAACCTAGCTTCAGTATTAACACTATATCTAGAACTAGAAACATTAGGATTTAGCCGTACGTCTCTTTAGACGGCTAAACCCTAATGTTTCTAGTTCTAAGTTTAGTGTTAGTTCTGAAGATAAGTTGGGTTGATTTAGATTGGGTTCCGTCTTAAGAGAGGTGCAGTTAAACCTAAATGTTTTTCCTTCTAGTTCTAGTATTAGCACTAGTATTAGTCATATCTCAAAAATGAATAAGTTTTGTAAATGCTGTTTTGCTAATAAAAGTACATGCTTTTCTCTATAAACAGCCATTATTTCATGAACATATCTTAAGAATTCGATTTTTTACGATTTTTTTTTTACGACGGAGCAAAATTGTTATCTGTGTAAACTAATAACAATTCTGATTGTTTTAAAAAATTCGTATTTTTTCATCCTACAATTTTGTTTAAAATATCCAAATTTCCGCATTAAAAGCATTTTATCATTTTCTATTCATGTTTTGTTCTTATTGAAAAAGCAGTTTCCTTTTTTTCTAGTGTTAATACTAAGGTTAGGTTGTAGGTCTAGTATTAGTTGTGCTCCTAGTTCCAGAAGAGTTTTCAACAATCAAGCATTGAATGGCAAATAAAACTAGAACTAACACTAGACCTAGTTCTAGAAAGATTCAGGTTTAGCCGTGCGTCTGAAGACATCTAGTATTAGCTCTAGCGTTAGCTTTAGCTCCATTTTTAGTTGTTATTCAGTCTTAAATTGTTATATACTTGTATCAAACTAAAACTAGAACTAACACTAGACCTAGTACTAGAAAGATTCAGGTTTAGCCGTGCGTCTGAAGACGCACGGCTAAACCGAAACTTTCTAGTACTAGGTCTAGTGTTAGTTCTAGTTTTATTTGTCATTCAGTGCTTGGTTGTTATAAATTTTTCTGAAACTAAAAGTATAATTAATTCTAAGACCTACAACCTAGCTTTAGTATTAACACTATATCTAAAACTAGAAACATTAGGATTTAGCCGTACGTCTCTTTAGACGGCTAAACCCTAACGTTTCTAGTTCTAAGTCTAGTGTTAGTTCTGAAGATAGGTTGGGTTGATTTAGATTGGGTTCCGTCTTAAGAGAGGTGCAGTTAAACCTAAATGTTTTTCCTTCTAGTTCTAGTATTAGCACTAGTATTAGTCATATCTCAAAAATGAATAAGTTTTGTAAATGCTGTTTTGCTAATAAAAAGTGCGTGCTTTTCTCTACAAACAGCCATTATTTCATGAACATATCTTAAGAATTCGATTTTTTACGATTTTTTTTTAACGACGGAGCAAAATTGTTGTCTGTGTGAACTAATAAGAATTCTGATTGTTTTAAAAAATTCGTATTTTTTCATCCTACAATTTTGTTTAAAATATCCAAATTTCCGCTTTAAAAGCATTTTATCATTGTCTATTTATGTTTTGTTCTTATTGGAAAAGCAATTTCCTTTTTTTGTTTGTTTTTATTCTTTGCTCTCCAATCAATAACAGTGACGTTAATTCACATAGATTGATTCTTCGATGGAACTACTTCCCATGCGGATACAATAATTTGTGTGATTCTGACAACGACATAATTATCTTCGTCGTTAAAAGAAAAGTCTTCAGACGCACGGCTAAACCTGAATCTTTCTAGTACTAGGTCTAGAGTTAGTTCTAGTTTTAGTTTCATACAAGTATCAAATAGTATAATATTGAATAACAACTAAAAATAAAGGCTAGAGATAATATTAGATTTAGAGTGAAGAACATTTAGGTTTAGCCGTTAAGACAGAACCTACCCAACGTAACTTCAGAACTAACACTAGACTTAGAACTAGGAACATTAGGGTTTAGCGATCTTGTAGGTGCCGTGGAAAAAAATTCCGATTATTTAAGAAGCTGTAAATCAATAAAAATTGGGAACCTCTGATTTAGAGATTATTATATTATTTTGGAATTTGAGCTTTTTATTGTGACTTTTTAGAGGTCTTTGTATTTGTTGTACTTTTTTTTGTAAGTACCTCAAAATTTCCATCTTGGGTAAATACCCACGAATATATTCCCTTGAAAATAAATACCCGAGTATAATAGTACAAGAAACATAACAGTTGACTATTTCGGCATAACTTTTTATCGTTTCTTAGTTGATAATAAAACATTATTTTGCTAAATTTTCAAAATTGTAGTTTAAATTTTAGTGTACGATGGGTTTCATATGAAATTGAGTACAGTATGAAATTTTTTTGTAATTGTGCATTTGTGCTTGATTAAGTTTAATCTGAATACAAAGCTTGATACCCGTTAAATAACCCGATCGGTATTGCCACACAATCTATGAATTATGCGAGCCTTGGTCGGTTTTGCATTGTTGGCAACGCCGAAACACAAAGAAACTAATAAATCTCACAAACGGTCCAACGATGAATAGGCGAGTTCGGACGTTCGCCCTTATTGCTGAGACTCTGCCGGGTTTTCCCATTCAAATCGACACTCGTGATGTTTCAATAGGATTTTGGGAAGGATTGCCAAATCGACGTTAGCCCGATTTAATCGCTTTGTTGAACCTCAAGCTCAAGCTTTCAGCGTTTGCGTCCATCTTGAATTATTTCATATATTTTCTGGAAAAATATAACGATAAGTATCACATAGCGTTTGCATATAATTAGATTTAAAGAGATCACGTTCTGGACAAACCACATATTAGCAGTAAGAGTTTCGATGTTTGCAACCCAGGTACCCATGGTAGAAAGCTTATTCGCACAGCTTTGCCAACTACTCTAATTAAAGTTTGGCAAAAGCGCGACGAAGCCCATTAAACCGCGTTTACTGCGTCGCGTGGTGCATGCACAGGTGTGCTTAAAGAAACTAATGAGTGCCGGGTAAACACAAAAACCGGGGTTCCTCTCATCAACACCTAGCGAGACTTGTTTGCCGCAGTCGTGCATAGAAATGCTTTTTATCTTCCCTGTATCTCACCTTAATCTGAATTACGAGCGGGTAACGAGCAAGTTAGAATTTACGGATTAATTAAAACCGGTAGATGGTGCTAGTATTTCTTCTTGGGGATGGCGTCTCGCGGGTGTTGCTATTGTGCGTCGTGAAATAGGACCGGAATCAGGACAATGCCCATAACTAAATTGGATAATAGGAGTAACCTTTCATCAAGGTTGAACTAAGTTAATGGCGCGATGCGCGCTTCTCGGGTGTTACTCTATTTAGTGTTTGAAGGGGCACTTAATCTTTTATGACCGGGGTGTTAAAGCGGCGGCGCTATCGGACACTGATGCCGCCACTAAATTGACGCGTAAATCATCCGTTTATGTGGTTTTCTTCGCTATCCGGCTCACTATTGATAACAACACAATAATAATAAACGGGAAAAGAAAAAGATTTATATCAGTGAATTTCTCTTTTTTTCTTGTTTAGAAATTTAATTTTCGTAGGAGATGACTCTAATATACCAGATGCAAATAAGCAACTCCGTGAAATGAGAACTTAACTATTTGCGGAATGAGGTTTCTGCTTAACTATGCGGTAACAAATTGGCAGGATTGAATGCTCACTTGCTGTATATTGAAATAGTTTTAGCGTCATCTTATAAATCTTTTAATTTAATTTCGGATTTATAAACCAAAACGAATTTATTATAAATTAAATTTAACACGTCTTTTGATTAGGTTGCTTTAAAAACTCAACTCCAAAGCAATTAAGTTTCTTAATTAACAACTTAATTAAATCTCATAAAAATTCTATTCAAACGTAAAAGTTACATTAAACATTTTTCTAATAATCTATCCTCGAGTTATCGAATTACAAAGAGGGAAAAAAGTTTATTACTGATTTTTTACACTTATCTAAACATAAAGGAGATTATGGTAATTCGTAATGCTTCGCGGATGGAAAAGTATGTGTTTTGGTTGATCCGAGGTATCATCCGTTCATCTTCTTGGTTGTTCCCTGTGGACAGGGGCAGACGTTTCGCCAAGATCTCACTTGGCATCTTCAATGCTTTGTCGTAGTCTCAAAAAGCCGAAATTTTAAGAATGGACATCTCCAGGATTTTACGTTTAGCTAAACCACCGAAGTCGAATTTAGATCCAAGTGAAATTCAGGCCCTGAAGCAACTTAAAAACAACCACAATATCATCATACTTCCGGCGGACAAAGGTAATGCCACAGTGGTTATGGACTCGGTGGATTACAAGCAGAAGATCATGGACTTACTCAAAGATACGACCTACAAACCAGCAGCAAGAGACCCTACAACTTACCTAGAAAAGACAACCAAGTAGAAAATAGAGGCATCTCCAATAGATCCGGAGATAAAGAAAACTCTAATCCCTCGAGAGAAATCAAGCAGGTGCCCTAAACTTTATGGTCTTCCCAAGATACACAAGCCGGACGTTCCACTTAGACCCATTGTGAGTGCCTTCAACTCACCGGTACAAAAACTTGAAAAGTACCTGGCGAAGATCATGCAGCCTATTACACAACAAGCCGACTCCTACGTGCGAAATTCTGAACATTTCGTTCAAATTCTGGACAACGTCCAAATTGAAAACAGTGACATCTTGGCGAGCTTCGATGTCAAGTCTCTCTATCCTAGTATCCCAATCGAAGAGGCCCTCAAGCAGATCAGAGAAAACGAAGACTTGCCCAGCCACATCGTAGACCTCGCCAAACACTGTCTCAACAATGCTTATTTTCTGTTTGACGGTCAGATTTACAAGCAGGTAGAAGGAGCAGCTATGCAGAAGTTAAGCTAAGCAGCGTTAAGGGAGGCCAAATACAAACCGAAGTTATGGATCCGGTACGTTGATGACATCTTCGTCATTTGGTCCTTTGGAAAAGAAAAGCTCCAGGAATTTCAAGAATATTTGAATACCATTCATCCAAAGATCCAGTTCACCACGGAAATAGAAGAAAACGGACAGCTACCTTTTCTCGACGTATTAGTAAAGAAATCTCGCAACAGCCTGCAGCATACTGTATACAGAAAACCTACCCACACGAATCGATACTTAAATGCATCTTCTCATCATCATCCTTCACAGATCCAATCAGTCGCCAACTCACTAATCTCAAGATCCATTCGACTTACAGATAACGATAACAGATCAGAAGAAATGACGAAAGTCACCTTGGCTCTTGCTCAAAACGGCTACTCCAAATACATGGTGAAGAAAGCTATCGATCGACAATTCAAGCCGAAGGACCCACATCCACAAGAAGAGAGCAGAAGACCCAACGTCGTACTACCCTACACCAAAGGAACAACGGATCGCATAGGAAGACTACTACGGAAACACGACATTAGTACCACCTACAGACCCGGCAAGACTATAGGAGCTTCTCTCAGGAATCCAAAAGACCAAATAAAATTGGAAAATCTAGGAGTTTATTCCATCCCCTGCGGCTCATGCGACAAGAACTACGTGGGACAGACCAACAGAAGAATAGCTGCCAGAGTAGAAGAACACAAGCTGAGCATCCGAAACAAACAGCTCACTTCTGCTCTCTTCCGCCACCATCTGGACACAGGCCATACCATCAATTTCGAGGGTTGCAAGCAGGTAGCCAACGTTCCGCATTGGAGAACCAGATTGACGTCTGTCAACAGGAGACTACGACAAAGCACTGAAGATGCCAAGTGAGATCTTGGCGAAACGTCTGCCCCTGTCCACAGGGAACAACCAAGAAGATGAACGGATGATACCTCGGATCAACCAAAACACATAAAGGAGATTAATATCAACATGGCGATTGAATGTGCGCTTTATCTCAAAAACACGCAAAGAAATTCTGATTATATCGCTTTTTGCGGAAGTTGTGGACAAATTACCACCTAGAATGTGTACAAGTGAGTGTCGGATAGTTCAACACTATAAAAGAAGACGGATCTATTAAAACATGGATCCGTCGTGATTGTACTAAAGATGCAACCTCACAGTAAGGTGAGTTTAAAGGAGAAAATTTGCTTTTTTTAACAATTTAAGACATATATCGATAATGTGAAAAATGATTTAATTGAATCATTCAAATATGAAATCTTTAAAATTGCAGGAAATGATGATACCTTAACATCGGAACTAAAATAAATTAAAAAACAACTGGCAATACAAAATATTACGTTATGTACAGAACATACACCAAAAGATGTCGATGTCTGTAATATAAAAAGAAACACACCGAACCAATAAAATACAACAACAGAAAAAAGAGATAGAGAATTTCTTTAAAAATCCAAAATATTCTAAAATTTTAAAGAAACATAAAATTAAACTTGAAATAAACTACTTAAAACTTTAAAATATAAATATGTGAAAATTATTTGATATAATAATAATAATTTATTGCAATAATAAAAAAAGAAAATACAACTTACTGTATATATACCACAACTTAATATATAGAGATATGAGCAAAAGGATCAAGTTATCGCATAAACGATATCTTCCAAAGACCCAATCAATCAACTGTGTTACAAAAAAATAAATTAAATGGCAAGCTTCAACGTTAAATTTATGGTAACTATGCTGATGCGTTATGTTAGTTGCTAGAATAAGAGAAGAAGAGCAGCAAGAGAAGAAGAAGAAAAGCAAAGAAGAAGAGAAGAACAGTTAGAAGTTTTCAGGCAGATAATTGGCTAGCAAATAAATGGTGCTTTAGATGATTTTTAAATGTCGTAATGTGAGGAATATTAGGAATATCAGTAGGCAGATTGTTCCAAAGGGTTATCGCCTGTACAGTAAACGAGTTATGGTAAAATTCGATATTATGGGTCGGTAACATAAGCAGAGAATCAAGCTGAGGTCTTGTGGGTAAGCCTTGCAACAACCCCAAGGTTTCTAACCTTATCAGATAGCTGAATAACGTTACCGTCAAGCATTAAGTGAATGGATGAAAAATTATTAAGCTTCGCAAATAAAGGTCGACTGCCAAACGCAATTGCTTGAGTTTCATCAGTATTTAATTTAAGGCCGTAACGTTTAGTCCAATCCAAAATATTAGAAAGATCAAGATTGAGTCGTGCAATTGCTTCCGGAAATTTATCAATACTTGTTGTAGTGTAAATTTGGAGATCATCAACATACACGTGATAATTACAAGAAATGCGATGGGTGACGGCATTAATAAAAAATGAAAAGAGCAATGGACCCAACACACTGCCCTGGGGTACACCACATCTAATATCACAAGTAGACGAGAGCTCAGAATCAGTACGTACACACAAAGAACGATAAGAAAGATATGATCTAAATCAAGATAAACATGAAGAATTAAATCCAAGGGCAGCCAATGACGCTAACAAGAGATCATGATCAACCGAATCGAACGCCTTGCTGAAATCAAGTAAAACAAGGATAGTAACACAACGTTTGTCACATGCAGACCTAATATCATCTGTAACTTTATTAAGTGCCGTAATCGTGCTATGACCGCTGCGAAAACCCTACTGAAACTCTTTATGCAAGTTAAAATCTTGTAAATACTCTTGATCTTGTAAGTAAACAAGGCGTTCGAAAGCTTTTGAAAGAACTGATAAAATGGAAATAGGACGAAAATCGTTTAAGATTGAGGACTCTTTGATTTAAGTATTGGGACAACATGAGCAACCATCCAAATTGAAGGGAATGCGGATCGTTCAAGTGAAAAGTTAAAAATGTGAGTAATAGGCGTAAGAACAATATCCATTATAGGAAGAAGAAATTTGAGACCAACTCCATCAGCTCCCACACCAGTAGACTTAGAATGATTCAAGCCACCACGGACTTATGATGCGTTGACCAGAACAAAGGAGAAAGAGGAGGACTTAGGTGAAGCAAGAATTTCAAGAATAGTAGTCGTCTTAGTATCCCCATCAATGATCAGAGGAGGGTCAGCAAAAAACCTTGCCAATGAGTCCCCATCATAAGCATTTCGAACAGAGGGAGACTCAACCACCGCCCCTAAGGAACGCATAATCTTCCAAAACGTCCTCAGACTGGTATTGGATAGTCTCTGGTAGGAATAAAATTTTTTTGCATTCTTATATTGGTGATTGCAACGGTTACGCAAGATTCTGTGGTTTTCACCATTAGTAGTAGTTGGAATACGTTTAAATAAAAGTTTTGCGCGGTTGCGGATGTCTCACTCTGCGTCCCCTGCGTAGAGCATGCTTGTCAAAGAAATTAATAACTTTAGAATTGAGGTAGATAACCTTTTCATCAATATTGGTCGTTTGATAAAGCGGAACCCAATTAATTTTCCGCACATCGGACAACAGCAAGTCATTATTAATGCGACTCAGGTGAAGAATTATTTATTATTATCATTTCACGAACAGAAATGGTGCGTTGCGCGGAAAAATGATGTCACAGCCGTACCGCACAATAAATTAGGTCATGATTATAAAATTGAGGGGCAGGGAGCTGACCATGCATAAGTATGCTACTCGGACAAGTCGCAATTATACGATCCAGAAGAGTATGCGATGTAGGAAGATGATGAGTTGATTGCGAAGGTAGGATGGACAAGTAATGAGGAAGTAATAAAGCGTAGTTTTTCACAGCGTAAGTCATTTTTTAGCAGGCAAGTATTAAAATCTCTCATCAAAAGAATATTGTTATAATTAAGAGAGTGCCTCTCAAGGGTTTTTTCCAATTGAGCAAAGTAGTTAACAAGAGGAGGACAATAAAAAACGCCAAGTAATAACTTGTTATAGGAACATTTCAATTCCACAAGCATGAATTCCAGCAGGGTGTCCCTGATAAATAAAGCCACTCCCCCACCTCGCGAAAACAAACGATCGTTTCGCAAAAGATTATAATTAGGAAGTGAGACAATTACTGAGGGGAGAGAGGGTTGAAGCTATGTTTCACTGACCATAACAACATCAAAAATGTTAGATTCGAATGTGATCAAGAAAATCGTCAATGTGAGCAGTAATACTTTGCACATTAATATGACACGTGGAGATAGAGTTTGTTAAACCGTCAAACAAATTAGCTGAAGGTATTCCAGCATGACTACTAATGTCGTTTTCATCAATCTCACACGAGCGATCGAGAATAAAGTCAGAAGTGGACAGAAGAGAAGAATGAACAGAAGAATTACAAGAGAAGAAAGAATGAGAAGTAGAATCAGATGCCAACCAACATCAGCATCCATTTTTACTTGAATTGATATAGCCCTTAGAAGTGCGTATAAATCGTGTTTTTATAAAATTTTAGAAATGATTTACAAAATAACTCATTCAACATAGAAGAACAGGATTTATCCATACCGTTGCAGAAGCCCATAATAACCTGCTGATAACTAAATTTATCCATAACAACTACTCCTGTTTTTACTAATCATACTAAAACCATAACTACTACTAACGCACAGAAGCGAATTAATTAAAACCATGGTCAAAAAGATACTTCTGTATATTATTTGTAAAAATTTGTGGAAATTTAGAAAACAAATCTACACAATTCATGAATATGAAGTATTTTAGGATATAGTTACAAGTTCCCGAACTTAACTCGCCTCTGGAAGATTTGATATTGCGCCTAGAAAACTTGATATTTCCTCAAGTCTTCATACTGCTTCCAGAAGATGAAAATGCTTTCCGAAACTTAAACTACTTCCAGAAGACTCGATGCTGCCTGGAAGACGTGATACTGATTTTTAAAGACTTAAAATGCATCGAAAAGGCTTAAACTGTTTCCAGAAGACTTTGATACCGCCCCTGGATGACTTGATACTGCTTCTAGAACACTTGATATTGCTTCTAGATGACTTTAAATGATTACTTGATACCATTGCTGGAAGGTAAAAACAGACTCGAGGATTTGAAATGCTTCCAAAAGACTTGACATATCTTGTGTTAAGCCTTCTATGCAATTCTCAATTTTCAGAACTTATTTAAATAATTTCACTTTTTCATTGTTAAATTTCATTAGATATTATCTAAACTTTACTATTTCATAAATAATTTTTTTTCGAAAGTTGAAAAAAAGCTGTTGTTTTCTCCATCGCGTTTCTTCTGTTCATCTGTTCTCTGATGAAACTACGAATGCTTTTATTTCTTTTCATCGTCTACTTACAAACATTTGCAAAATGTTTTTTTTCACACTTCTTTCATTCTTTGCCATAAATAAGACACCTTTCCTTAGTATGCTTTAATCCACAGTACGAGCATTGTTTGACATCTACTCTACTTCTTGACATCTATTCTACTTCTTGTGTCTATTTTTGCTTCTTTATCTCATCACCATACTTACTTCAGTTTGTAGTACTTTTGATTAACTATAATTTTGATTTTAGTTATTTCTATAGATCTATAAAGATGTGTGCCTTATAATGTTAAATCATTCACATAAAGCACTGTTATACTTTAATGTTATACTGTTAAACATAACCCTTTAAAGATGATGTTTCTTTTTGGAGAACAATATCTATCATACCAAGTTTAAGAAAACAGCAACATGTTTTTCTTCATTCCTTTCATTTAACGTTTTTTAACAATTTTTTAAGATTTCCTTCGATGAAATTTGTCCAAGCTTATTTTTTATATGGATATATTGATAGAAACTATATATTTAAGGATAAGCTACAACTTTGCTGAAAAGTGAAATATGATATCATCAACGGTTCTTAAAAGGTCATTAAAAACAAGTATGGTCTGAGAAGGCTAAACTCTTTGGAGGTTTTATTACCCTGACCTA
Source organism: Onthophagus sagittarius (assembly GCA_036711965.1). Taxonomy (NCBI): domain Eukaryota; kingdom Metazoa; phylum Arthropoda; class Insecta; order Coleoptera; family Scarabaeidae; genus Onthophagus; species Onthophagus sagittarius. The sequence goes on from JASERS010000003.1 coordinate 11,359,183, forward strand.
GTAGTTTCATCCTAACTTGGAATTTCTCACTCCCAGACAGTGACTCTGAAAATGTTCTACAGTATTATACTCGTCGATACCGATTCTAAACGATGTCGATTACTGTCATACTGGCCGATGCCGATGCGAAGCGATGCGAGTAAAGAAATATACAAATACACACGAGATTATCGTATTACTCATTTGACGAGTATTTGTACTCGTAATCACAGGATGCTGTACGTAACGTACTCGTGCAGTGCTCTAACGTGCATATACAGAAAGTAGCCAGAATTACCATTTACAGATTTAAGTAATATGCTAATATGGCTGTGGAAGATACTGATACTACGGGTACTGATATTGTGCTATGAGTACCGTCAATTATTATGCATATTCATAGATGAATCAAATGTACCAAGTGGAGTTAACTTTAAACACACTAAGTAATGGTAACAGAGTCTCTGATCTGGGTCTAAGGTCATTCTAGAGTTACTGGTAATCAAGCGGCAGATGAGCTAGCATCAGAAAGCAGCGTTAATGCGTTTGTTGGACTAGAGCCAGCACTCGATGTATCATTTGTTACGGCCAAAGACAGGATTTGACTATGGGCTAAAAGTAAACTTCGTCTATTGTGGACCTGTTCTCCTAGAAGTAAACAAACGAAGTTATTTATTCCTATCAAACTCGGGAACATTTTAAATCTTGCACTTGATAGTATTATACTTCTAATTTGTGTCTTTACTGAGAATTATCGATTAAAAACACCCCTCAACTTGTTAGGTCTAACCGACGATGTTGAATGCTGAATATGTGCGAGGGACAAGCAGAGTATATCTTATGCTAGATTCTTGTATTTTTTTTTCGATCGCAGAGTATCTCCCTAAGGATCTGAATAATTTTTCACCGAGTAACGTGTTAATGTTCGTTAATAAAAGTGGTTTGTATGGTGAAATGTGATAACGTCGGGATACAATACATAAAAAAGTACTCTTAAAGATGCAAAACTATTATGATCCAGTACGTTTTGGAAAGACACTTCCGCTTTATCTAACAGATTGTTTCGATAGCGTCTTTCTTTTGGAAAAGTAGTTTCATATTTTAGATACAGATTTCATTGTAACTTTTTGAAACATTTCTAGTCAAAGATTTTTTGAACCTTGATGTGCAAGTGAGAGTATAAAAAACTATTTGCTTTACAACTAATCATTCATCTTACATCTGCTGCCTCTAATTTACCTTCTGACCTATGTTGTATTTGTGCAGCATACGTAAGTTCTTCAATAATCAAAGAGAAGCTCTTCTGTTTTTCTTCTTTTGGTTCATTCGCTACAACTTGGCAAGAAATTTGTGGTTGTGAATAATTATTGTTCCATAAGAAATATTGTAATTTTGGTTAAAAACTTTGTTGTGGGCACTCTGTAATACCAATTTTTGTGATGAAAAGGTTCCCTTAATATCTAGTTTCTATCTATTTCTGTATGTGTAGTTTTATACAATATCTGCATTGGAAATGTTGCCATATTTGAAGAGGGAATTAGGGAAAATATTATTTATTTATTTATTACTGGACGTTTCCGGGTATTACTCGAAAACAGGAACTATCTATGAGAAGACTTCTGCTTTTTGATTGCTTTCCATCATGGGAAGAAACGAAAAATCCTGGAAGGAAGATAAAATTTGGCAAAAATATAATTACATGTATTAAGTAAAATTCGAACATCTCAAAGAATTGTATATCAAAAGAATTCAGGTCGATTTTATCAATTTCAAGTTCATCCAAACACTCATATTCTAAAAATTCCAGACATTAACCAAACTCATAATGGATCATCATCCATTATAATAATAGCTATTTTGTCTATTTTATCATGGTGAGAACCAAATTAGAAAGTCTTTATTCGTTTTTGAGATAAAGATTAAAGTTAACCTACTTTTTTATGATTATTTTGAAATTAATAATCTTGTTTTAAACAATCACGAAAAATCGAATTCTTAAGATATCTTAATGAACTATTCACGATTTATAGAGGAAAGTGTCTATTTTCTCGTGATGAAAGCGGATCTTGAAAATATTTATTCGTTTTTCAGATATAAATCATTAAATTCAACGTGAACGTTTATGGCTATCTCAAGATAATTAAAAATCACCAAAAATCGAATTCTTGATATAATTGAATGAAACATTCAAAATTTTTAGTGGTGTCTATTTTGTCATGGTGATTATCAAATTAAATAATCTTTATTCGTTTTTGAGATAAAGATTATACAAGGTAACCTATTTTTTATGATTTTTTGAAATTAATAAACTTGTTTTAAAAAATCACGAAAAATCGAATTCTTAAGATATCTTAATGAATTATTCATGATTTATAGAGGAAAGTGTCTATTTTCTCGTGATGAAAGCGGATCTTGAAAATATTTATTCGTTTTTGAGATATAAATCATTAAATTCAACGTGAACATTCATGGCTATCTCAACTTAATTAAAAATCACGAAAAATCGAATTCTTAAGATATCTTAATGAATTATTCATGATTTATAGAGGAAAGTGTCTATTTTCTCGTGATGAAAGCGGATCTTGAAAATATTTATTCGTTTTTGAGATATAAATCATTAAATTCAACGTGAACATTTATGGCTATCTCAACTTAATTAAAAATCACCAAAAATCGAATTCTTGAGATATTTTAATAACACATTCAAAATTTATAGAGAAAAGTGTCTACTTTCTCGTGATGAAGGCGGATCTTGAAAATATTTATTCGTTTTTGAGATATAAATCATTAAATTCAACGTGATCATTTGTGGCCGTCTCAACTTAATTAAAAATCACCAAAAATCGAATTCTTGAGATATTTTAATGACACATTCAAAATTTATAGAGAAAAGTGACTATTTTCTCGTGATGAAGGCGGATCTTGAAAATATTTATTCGTTTTTGAGATATAAATAATTAAATTCAACGTGAACATTTGTGGCCGTCTCAACTTAATTAAAAATCACCAAAAATAGAATTCTTGAGATATTTTAATGACACATTCAAAATTTAGAGAGAAATGTGTCTATTTTCTCGTGATGAAGGCGGATCTTGAAAATATTTATTCGTTTTTGAGATATAAATCATTAAATTCAACGTGATCATTTGTGGCCGTCTCAACTTAATTAAAAATCACCAAAAATCGAATTCTTGAGATATTTTAATGACACGTTCAAAATTTATAGAGAAAAGTGTCTATTTTCTCGTGATGAAGGCGGATCTTGAAAATATTTATTCGTTTTTGAGATATAAATCATTAAATTCAACGTGATCATTTGTGGCCGTCTCAACTTAATTAAAAATCACCAAAAATAGAATTCTTGAGATATTTTAATGACACATTCAAAATTTATAGAGAAAAGTGTCTATTTTCTCGTGATGAAGGCGGATCTTGAAAATATTTATTCGTTTTTGAGATATAAATCATTAAATTCAACGTGATCATTTGTGGCCGTCTCAACTTAATTAAAAATCACCAAAAATCGAATTCTTGAGATATTTTAATGACACGTTCAAAATTTATAGAGAAAAGTGTCTATTTTCTCGTGATGAAGGCGGATCTTGAAAATATTTATTCGTTTTTGAGATATAAATCATTAAATTCAACGTGATCATTTGTGGCCGTCTCAACTTAATTAAAAATCACCAAAAATAGAATTCTTGAGATATTTTAATGACACATTCAAAATTTATAGAGAAAAGTGTCTATTTTCTCGTGATGAAGGCGGATCTTGAAAATATTTATTCGTTTTTAAGATATAAATAATTAAATTCAACGTGAACATTTATGGCTATCTCAACTTAATTAAAAATCACCAAAATCGAATTCTTGAGATATTTTAATGACACATTCAAAATTTATAGAGAAAAGTGTTTATTTTCTCGTGATGAAGGCGGATCTTGAAAATATTTATTCGTTTTTGAAATATAAATAATTAAATTCAACGTGAACATTTATGGCTATCTCAAGTGAATTAAAAATCACCAGAAATCGAATTCTTGAGATATTTTAATGACACATTCAAAATTTATAGAGAAAAGTGTCTATTTTCTCGTGATGAAGGCGGATCTTGAAAATATTTATTCGTTTTTGAGATATAAATCATTAAATTCAACGTGATCATTTATGGCTATCTCAACTTAATTAAAAATCACCAAAAATCGAATTCTTGAGATATTTTAATGACACATTCAAAATTTATAGAGAAAAGTGTTTATTTTCTCGTGATGAAGGCGGATCTTGAAAATATTTATTCGTTTTTAAGACATAAATAATTAAATTCAACGTGAACATTTATGGGTATCTCAACTTAATTAGAAATCACCAAAAATCGAATGCTTAAGATATCTTAATGAATTATTCGTGATTTATAGAGGAAAGTGTCTATTTTCTCGTGATGAAGGCGAATCTTGAAAATATTTATTCGTTTTTGAGATATAAATCATTAAATTCAACGTGATCATTTATGGCTATCTCAACTTAATTAAAAATCACCAAAAATCGAATTCTTGAGATATTTTAATGACACATTCAAAATTTATAGAGAAAAGTGTTTATTTTCTCGTGATGAAGGCGGATCTTGAAAATATTTATTCGTTTTTGAAATATAAATAATTAAATTCAACGTGAACATTTATGGCTATCTCAACTTAATTAAAAATCACCAAAATCGAATTCTTGAGATATTTTAATGACACATTCAAAATATATAGATCTTTAAAATATTTATACATTCAAAATTTGAATGTTTGAAAAAATTTGAACCAAATTAAAAAATCTTTATTCGTTTTTGAGATAAATATTATTTATCTTAACATAATTTTTTGAAATTAATAATAAATATAATTTACGTACAATTGTTCTCAGGGTAATTGAGCCTTTAAAATGTTTTCTTATTTGTTAATTATATTCTTTTAGTAATCATTTTCGTTATTATTTGATTGTTTTGTTAATTTTCATTATTATTAATTTCTTGTTCAGCAATTTTTTATTTTTGTTAAGAAATTTTTTGTTTATGTTATTTATAGTAATTTATTACTGGATGCTTCGCTGGGCTTTCCAGTTTTCATCTCAAATATAATAAATAAATAATTTTACGAATTGTTATTCATTTCGACGGAAATAAACAAGTATTCGATTTTTTGACAAAACTGTCAAAAACCGTTCGATAACTATTCTGAGCAATATCTGTCGATCAGTTCCTACCAAAACGCCAATAGGCAAAGAAAAAATTAATCAAAAATCATAATTTTATCAACGTTTTATTTACGTAATAATTGTTTACTAAACAATCAACTGAAAACCAAAATATTTCAGCACAGATTGTTACAATAATTATAACGAAAGTGTTTCAATGCGCCTTAATGTTTACTTAATCGAATAGTAATAAATGCGTTTCGAATTTATCAGAACATTCTGAGTATTCGGAATAAAATTGATGAACTCCTTGTTTTCATAGAATCCTTAGATACTACTGTAAATGTAATAACTTTAACTAAACATTGGTTAAGAGCTGACGAAGTAATACTATTAGATGATTATAAAGTAGCTTCAACATTTTCAAGAGTAAATAATCATCACCGAGACAACTGTATACTAGTACGTAACGATTTCAAATACATGGAGCTGATAAATATAAAAGAAAAAATTAAGGAATTTTTTATTGAATGTAGTGCTATAAAATTATATACACAAAAAGTAACGATTATCTATATATACCCATCACTAGAATCGGTTATAGAAGATCTTTTTTAACATTTTAGAGAACATACTATTAGAATGTGCACCGCAAACTTTGAGAACTAAATTATTATTAACTGGTGATTTAAATATAAATTTAAAAAATAGAAATGCTACTACCCTCAAATTGTTAGATATGTTTAGCTTACACAATTTTAGACCAACGATAAACCAACGCGGATAACTGAATATTAGAGCTCAGTTATTGGCAATATTTATGTGAACATAGAAAGTTGCAACAGTGCAAGAGATATCGTTTCCAATAACAAATGTAGACAGCAACACACAAGTAAAAATGCTAAAAAACGTATATTTAGTGATATAATTCTCTAATTTTTTTATTGTACGCGTTCATATATACATTTGCATGTCTTTAGTGTTTAAATTTTAATCATTTTTTATAAATTATTTAACCGTTTTTAATGTAATTTTAACATGTTAATTGTGTTGCTTTTTTTATGTTGGTTGAGTTAATTAAAAAATAATTGCATAGTTAAGAAATCTGAGAAAAAATTAAAATAAATATTAAAACAGCTACTAATAAATGGTTAACAAAAGAAATAAAAAGAACGTAAGAAGCGTCGACTGAACGAAGGAATGTTATTGGATAAAATTGACAAAGTATATTAAAATATTTACTCCCGATATGTTCGAAATGAAATTGCGATATCAAAAAGAAATGTTTTAACAAATTTTATAGAAACAGCTAAAAATAAAGTAAGGGCTACACAGAAGAATATTGATACAATACCATCAATATTCTCAGGCAAAACAAGCAATCTGAAGATTTCGATTTATATGATTTTCAACTACAAACGCAATGAAGAACTGTTGAATGTAACAAACATTTAATGATTAATCTACAAGTACGCAACACTATTAAAACAAATATTGACTAAAAGAGATTTATCTGACTGATCCGGGTGGTAAGATCTGTAATAATGTCTTTAAATAATACGTCTGCAGTTGGTTATGACGAAGTTTCGGTCTTTGTTCTAAAAATTTGCATCAATGATCTCGCTGAACCATTAAGTAGTATTATAAACCTTTCATTTGCCAACTTATCCACGCCACGTGAAAAGAACATAAGAGCATTGCATAAAAAAGATGGCAAATCAAATTTTTCGGATTATAGGTCAACCCCTTTAATACCTAATGTCGCGAAGGTTTTTGAAATAACTAAATTACAAAATTTCACCGCGTTTGCTGTGGGCGTTGCTTATCGGCCACCTAAGTTTTTCTATAAATCTTTTCTGAATGAGTTGGAGACAACATTTGCAAATGTGGTGCCGGCAGTAGACACTGTTGTATTTACTGGTGATTGGAATATTAATTTATTAATGCCGGGCAACGTGTCAACCATGGCTTTAACAGATGTTTGTGATTCTTTTGGTTTGGTAGAGCTTATAAATGACCCCACAAGAGTGACGGGCCGGACTTCTACATTAATTGATGTTTTTTACATTTCAAAAACCCATACGGTCGATGCAAGTGGTATGTATACCACCCATGGTATCTCAGATCACAGTATAATTTACTGTAACCTAAAGGTCGCAACAAACATGAAATCAAGCTTTTAAAATATTTGCAGGTCATTCAGATACTTTCATTACCAGACTTTTTTAACGGATCTTCGGCAAGTTCCTTTTTTTTATCTTCGACATAGAAGAGACTAACGCTAAAGCCGAATTCTTAACGGACCAGATAACTGGTATCTTAAATCTCCACGCACCCATCAAAGTAAGTACATATAGTAGTCCTCCGTCACCTTGGATAACACAGAATATAAAATTTATGCAAAACTTGAGAGATAAAGCCTTTATAAATTATCAGTCAAATAAAACACTCGGTAAATGGGATTATTATAAATCATTGCGTAATTTGGTTAATAAATCAATAATCCTAGAACGTAAGGCATACTTTGAATCTCAATTACGAATTATAAATAACAGTTGGAATGCATTAAGGAATGCTGAAATGTTTAAAAGAAATAATATTTCAATACCTAAACACCTTGGTTCTCCGAACGTTATTAATAATTTTTTTGTCAACGCAATACCCAGAAACCATGGTCCTGATCATGATTTACTTACCTTTTATAACACCAATAAACTAAATGATTTTGTTTTTGGCTTTTACACTGTTGATGAGTTTCAAATTGAAGCGCTATTAAAAGTAAAGTTTCCGGATATGACTATCTTAACATTAAATGTATTGATTTGTGTTGTCCACATATTACACCTTACATTAGTAACCTTATTAACTCTTGTATTCTTAGTGGTATATTCCCTACCATCTGGAAAAAAGCTTTGACAAAGCCCTTGCCTAAATCGAATGCACCAACTACTTTAAGTGATCTGAGGCCAATAAGTGTGCTGCCTGTGTTGTCTAAGATTATGAAGCGAATTTTATTTGAGCAAATAAATGGTTATGTGGAAGATAATAACATTCGGCCCGAAATCCAATCTGGCTTTAGACGGGGGTTTAGTTGTACTACAGCATTGATGCACATTGTCGATGATATCCTGCGGGAGAACGATAGGGGTAGGATGACGGTACTGTGTTTGTTGGATTATTCTAAGGCATTTGATACAGTTCATCACGAAACTCTTACAGCAATACTGGGTTATATTGGTTTTGACTATAATGCAAGAAAGTTGTTAAACGATTTTTTAACAGGTAGAGAACAAGCAGTATCGGTGGGGGCTGATAACTCTGATTTTCTGGAGACGAAATCGGGAGTGCCGCAAGGATCGACTATCTACTATGCATTATACACATCAAACTTTATCAAAACCATTTCATATTGTAAGGTGCACTTTTACGCAGACGACACTCAATTGTATTATTCCTTCCCTCCTTCTGAGGTGGTTCAAGCGGGTATAAATATTAATAGTGATTTGCAAGCTTTATGTAATATCTCCGACCGCCATGGGCTTAATATTAACCAAAATAAGTCACTTGCCATTATTTTCAGCCTGAAACGGCCCAGACAGCACGTAGCAGATAATCTCCATTTATTTGTGAAAAATGAACCGTTACAATTTCAAAAAACAGTAAAAAATTTGGGTGTATTGTTAGATGAGAATTTGACTTTCAACAATCATATCAACAAATGCATACAACGAGCGTATGGGAGTTTGAAAGTTATTTACTCGAACAGACATTATTTGAACCGTAATACAAGAAGGTCTCTGTGAAAGTCTGGTCCTGTCACTTTTTAACTATGCAGATGTTCTGTACTCTCCTTTTTTGTCTTATGTCTTAAAAGATAAAATTAAAAAAGCACAAAATTCCTGTATACGCTTACTATTTGGTCTTCACCGGAGTGATCATGTAAGTGGAAGGAGGAAGGAAGGAGGGTGCTACACTCTGTATGTCTCTACCACCGAATCCTACATCTTTATAAGCCGCCTTACCTTTATAACAAAATAAATTTTCGCGGGGATGTGAATATTAGATTTAAGGGGAGATTATCCCCACCTATTTTTCATTCTGCTTTTTTTCAAAAAGTCATTTTCCTTTTAAATTGCTAAAACAATAAATGAACTTCCACTTGAGTGGACAGTGTGTGCATCATCAGTAACTTTTAAAAGACATATGTTAAGTTATTTGCATGGGCGGCAGTGACCTTCACGTTTGTAGAAATGACTTTACATTTACATCATTTTCGCTTTTCTTTTTGTTATATGCTTGCGAAGGGGATTTTTAATTTAAACATGTAAATTGTAAGTTAATTCTTTAGAGGCAGTTTACTACAGTCAATGCGCTTTTTGTTCATGCTTAAATTTCCTATGGTATGGTGGAAGAACAACACGAGTTGAACCATACCATAAGATTGTTCTCATGTATGTTTTTTTTTATTTCTATTATTAATTATTGAAGTAATTTTCTGTGTAATGTTTTTGAGAGCAATAAAGCAATTTATTATTATTATAATAAAAATTGTTATATTGAGGGTAGATCTATAACTAGAGCAATTTATCAGCTGATAGAAAAAATTCTAGCTGAATTTTTGCGTTTGATAGTGCTGATCATGACACCCTTTTAAGGAAGATGGAAGTAATTGGAATTCGAGGAATTGCGCTGGAGTGGTTTAAATCTTACCTCTCAGACAGGGAACAGTGTGTTATCGCTTATGATAGAAATGGCAATGAACTAACATCAAATTGGGTTACAGTTCTACAAAGAGTGCAAAAAGATCGATATTGAGACCGTTTCAATTTCTTTGTGTACATCAATGTCTTTTTAAAGTAATTGATGAAGTGTAAAAAGTATCTTTTATGGTTAAAATTAATTATGTCATTTAGAATTAAATTATTGAAGGTTTTTTCATAAAGGTTAATAAATATCTCCATAAAAAAGTCCATAACTTTGCATCTTCTCACATTTTTAATAAAATGGATATTGTTAATATGTGGTGAGTGGTTTTTAGGAATCAAATGTTTATGAAAAGCTGAGTTTTCTTTAAAAATATGCTCCTTGTATCTAGGGTTCAAATTTCATATGCAAAAACACTCGCATTCATTAAAATTAATTTTATATATTCCACTCAACTCTCTTTAAATTTATGTTTGTTATTAATCAAAAGCTGCCCTATCTTATTACAGTATGAAAAAGCTGGTATTATATTACATTTATTAAGATTATATTTAAATTTAAATTGTAAATTTTTAAACAACAACCTAACTGGTCTCATTGTCAGATGACTAAAATTGGTAGGATTTTCATTTTTAGGAATAAGTTTAATGAGAGTAAGTCCAAATATCGTCTTCCGACGCACGGCTAAACCCGAAATTTTCTACTTCTAAGTCTAGTGTTAATTCTAGTTTTCCTTCAAGTCAAATATACAGGATTGCCAAATCAGTTTGTAAGATACTCTATTTCAAAATCTGTTTATTGTAGAGAACTTGGTTAAAAAATGTCTTCAGATACACGGCTAAACTCAACCCAACCCAACCCTATATCTTACTCATAAATAATAACATTTACAAGCTTTTTGAGAATTCTCAAAGAATCCTCATATCTAGATTGTATTCTGGTTATGGATTATGGATTCTGGCATTTATGGTACTTTACAAAGAATGTTCATGCAAGAGTTATCTTTTTATCTGTTTTAGTTATTGAGTTATGGTTGATTTTGGTGCTGGAAATTCATTCCTAATCTGTGTTATCGCTTATGATAGAAATGGCAATGAACTAACATCAAAATGGGTTACAGTTCTACAAAGAGTGCCACAAAGATCGATATGGGAACCGTTTCTATTTTTTTTTTGTACATCATTGATCTTTCTGGAGTAATTGATGAAGTGTAAAAAGTATCTATTGTGGTTAAAATTAATTATGTCATTTAGAATTAAATTATTGAAGCTTTTTTCATAAAAGTTAATAAACATATCTCCATAAAAAGTCCATAACTTTGCATCTTCTTACATTTTTAATAAAATGGATATTGTTAATATGTGGTGAGTGGTTTTTAGGAATCAAATGTTTATGAAAAGCTGAGTTTTCTTTAAAAATATGCTCCTTTAAAAAAACACTCGCATTCATTACATTTAATTTTATATAATCCACTCAACTCGCTTTAAATTTATGTTTGTTATTAATCAAAAGCTGCCCTATCTTATTACAGTATGCAAAAGCTGGTATTACATTACATTTATTAAGATTATATTTAAATTTGAATTGTAAATTTTTAAACAACATCCTAACTGGTCTCATTGTCAGATGACTAAAATTGGTAGGATTTTCATTTTTAGGAATAAGTTTAATGAGAGTAAGTCCAAATATCGTCTTCCGACGCACGGCTAAACCCGAAATTTTCTACTTCTAGGTCTAGTGTTAATTCTAGTTTTCCTTCAAATCAAATATACAGGATTGCCAAATCAGTTTGTAAGATACTCTATTTCAAAATCTGTTTATTGTAGAGAACTTGGTTAAAAAATGTCTTCAGATACACGGCTAAACTCAACCCAACCCAACCCTATATCTTACTCATAAATAATAACATTTACAAGCTTTTTGAGAATTCTCAAAGAATCCTCATATCTAGATTGTATTCTGGTTATGGATTATGGATTCTGGCATTTATGGTACTTTACAAAGAATGTTCATGCAAGAGTTATCTTTTTATCTGTTTTAGTTATTGAGTTATGGTTGATTTTGGTGCTGGAAATTCATTCCTAATCTGTGTTATCGCTTATGATAGAAATGGCAATGAACTAACATCAAAATGGGTTACAGTTCTACAAAGAGTGCCACAAAGATCGATGTGGGAACCGTTTCTATATTTTTTTGTACATCAATGATCTTTCTAGAGTAATTGATGAAGTGTAGAAAGTATCTATTATGGTTAAAATTAATTATGTCATTTAGAATTAAATTATTGAAGGTTTTTTCTGAAAGGTTAATAAACATATCTCCATAAAAAGTCCATAACTTTGCATCTTCTTACATTTTTAATAAAATGGATATTGTTAATATGTGGTGAGTGGTTTTTAGGAATCAAATGTTTATGAAAAGCTGAGTTTTCTTTAAAAATATGCTCCTTGTATCTAGGGTTCAAATTTCATATGCAAAAACACTCGCATTCATTACATTTAATTTTATATATTCCACTCAACTCTCTTTAAATTTATGTTTGTTATTAATCAAAAGCTGCCCTATCTTATTACAGTATGAAAAAGCTGGTATTATATTACATTTATTAAGATTATATTTAAATTTGAATTGTAAATTTTTAAACAACAACCTAACTGGTCTCATTGTCAGATGACTAAAATTGGTAGGATTTTCATTTTTAGGAATAAGTTTAATGAGAGTAAGTCCAAATATCGTCTTCCGACGCACGGCTAAACCCGAAATTTTCTACTTCTAGGTCTAGTGTTAATTCTAGTTTTCCTTCAAATCAAATATACAGGATTGCCAAATCAGTTTGTAAGATACTCTATTTCAAAATCTGTTTATTGTAGAGAACTTGGTTAAAAAATGTCTTCAGATACACGGCTAAACTCAACCCAACCCAACCCTATATCTTACTCATAAATAATAACATTTACAAGCTTTTTGAGAATTCTCAAAGAATCCTCATATCTAGATTGTATTCTGGTTATGGATTATGGATTCTGGCATTTATGGTACTTTACAAAGAATGTTCATGCAAGAGTTATCTTTTTATCTGTTTTAGTTATTGAGTTATGGTTGATTTTGGTGCTGGAAATTCATTCCTAATCTGTGTTATCGCTTATGATAGAAATGGCAATGAACTAACATCAAAATGGGTTACAGTTCTACAAAGAGTGCCACAAAGATCGATATGGGAACCGTTTCTATTTTTTTTTTGTACATCATTGATCTTTCTGGAGTAATTGATGAAGTGTAAAAAGTATCTATTGTGGTTAAAATTAATTATGTCATTTAGAATTAAATTATTGAAGCTTTTTTCATAAAAGTTAATAAACATATCTCCATAAAAAGTCCATAACTTTGCATCTTCTTACATTTTTAATAAAATGGATATTGTTAATATGTGGTGAGTGGTTTTTAGGAATCAAATGTTTATGAAAAGCTGAGTTTTCTTTAAAAATATGCTCCTTTAAAAAAACACTCGCATTCATTACATTTAATTTTATATAATCCACTCAACTCGCTTTAAATTTATGTTTGTTATTAATCAAAAGCTGCCCTATCTTATTACAGTATGCAAAAGCTGGTATTACATTACATTTATTAAGATTATATTTAAATTTGAATTGTAAATTTTTAAACAACATCCTAACTGGTCTCATTGTCAGATGACTAAAATTGGTAGGATTTTCATTTTTAGGAATAAGTTTAATGAGAGTAAGTCCAAATATCGTCTTCCGACGCACGGCTAAACCCGAAATTTTCTACTTCTAGGTCTAGTGTTAATTCTAGTTTTCCTTCAAATCAAATATACAGGATTGCCAAATCAGTTTGTAAGATACTCTATTTCAAAATCTGTTTATTGTAGAGAACTTGGTTAAAAAATGTCTTCAGATACACGGCTAAACTCAACCCAACCCAACCCTATATCTTACTCATAAATAATAACATTTACAAGCTTTTTGAGAATTCTCAAAGAATCCTCATATCTAGATTGTATTCTGGTTATGGATTATGGATTCTGGCATTTATGGTACTTTACAAAGAATGTTCATGCAAGAGTTATCTTTTTATCTGTTTTAGTTATTGAGTTATGGTTGATTTTGGTGCTGGAAATTCATTCCTAATCTGTGTTATCGCTTATGATAGAAATGGCAATGAACTAACATCAAAATGGGTTACAGTTCTACAAAGAGTGCCACAAAGATCGATGTGGGAACCGTTTCTATATTTTTTTGTACATCAATGATCTTTCTAGAGTAATTGATGAAGTGTAGAAAGTATCTATTATGGTTAAAATTAATTATGTCATTTAGAATTAAATTATTGAAGGTTTTTTCTGAAAGGTTAATAAACATATCTCCATAAAAAGTCCATAACTTTGCATCTTCTTACATTTTTAATAAAATGGATATTGTTAATATGTGGTGAGTGGTTTTTAGGAATCAAATGTTTATGAAAAGCTGAGTTTTCTTTAAAAATATGCTCCTTGTATCTAGGGTTCAAATTTCATATGCAAAAACACTCGCATTCATTACATTTAATTTTATATATTCCACTCAACTCTCTTTAAATTTATGTTTGTTATTAATCAAAAGCTGCCCTATCTTATTACAGTATGAAAAAGCTGGTATTATATTACATTTATTAAGATTATATTTAAATTTGAATTGTAAATTTTTAAACAACAACCTAACTGGTCTCATTGTCAGATGACTAAAATTGGTAGGATTTTCATTTTTAGGAATAAGTTTAATGAGAGTAAGTCCAAATATCGTCTTCCGACGCACGGCTAAACCCGAAATTTTCTACTTCTAGGTCTAGTGTTAATTCTAGTTTTCCTTCAAATCAAATATACAGGATTGCCAAATCAGTTTGTAAGATACTCTATTTCAAAATCTGTTTATTGTAGAGAACTTGGTTAAAAAATGTCTTCAGATACACGGCTATACTCAACCCAACCCAACCCTGTATCTTACTCATAAATAATAACATTTACAAGCTTTTTGAGAATTCTCAAAGAATCCTCATATCTGGATTGTATTCTGGTTATGGATTATGGATTCTGGCATTTATGGTACTTTACAAAGAATGTTCATGCAAGAGTTATCTTTTTATCTGTTTTAGTTATTGAGTTATGGTTGATTTTGGTGCTGCTGGAAATTCATTCCTAATCTGTGTTATCGCTTATGATAGAGATGGCAATGAACTAACATCCAAATGGGTTACAGTTCTACAAAGAGTGCCACAAAGATCGATATGGGAACCGTTTCTATATTTTTTTTGTACATCAATGATCTTTCTAGAGTAATTGATGAAGTGTAAAATTATATTATGGTTAAAATTAATTATGTCATTTAGAATTAAATTATTGAAGCTTTTTTCATAAAAGTTAATAAACATATCTCCATAAAAAGTCCATAACTTTGCATCTTCTTACGTTTTTAATAAAATGGATATTGTTAATATGTGGTGAGTGGTTTTTAGGAATCAAATGTTTATGAAAAGCTGAGTTTTCTTTAAACATATGCTCCTTTAAAAAACACTCGCATTCATTACATTTAATTTTATATAATCCACTCAACTCTCTTTAAATTTATGTTTGTTATTAATCAAAAGCTGCCCTATCTTATTACAGTATGCAAAAGCTGGTATTATATTACATTTATTAAGATTATATTTAAATTTGAATTGTAAATTTGTGTTAAAAGGAATTTTTTTGTCAAATTTGAAAAATTGACTTTTGTTGCTGGATAAACTAATTTTATGACATTAGTATTGAAAACTGTTTTGTAATAGTTTTTTTATATCATTTACGTTGTAACCGTTTTGTAGTCCAATTTTTTCTTAGTCCTTATTTGAAAGCGGAGTGCGGATAACTCGTTGAAAGAAAAAGTTGATCGCTGCACTTTTGTAATTAAGAAAACTATAAGAATTTTTAAGTATAATACAATTAGTGCTAGTAGGTTTATGAAAAATTTTAAAATCTAGAGAAGTATTGTTATAATTTCTATGTAATGCGAGATCCCTTTTTTTATGTCTTTTTTGTTGATAATTTTAATTTGATATCTTTAGTAAATAGTTCGTAAGTTTTTAAGAATAGTTGTTCTTTTAAATTGTTAACAAAAATATTCAAAATGATGCTTGAGATCGGTTAACCCATGGGGAGACCCATCTTTCATGTTTGAATGTTTGCTATTTTTTTCAATTTAGAATCAACAAATATCCTTTAGTCTAGGACCCAAAAACTTCCTGTTTTTGAATTTGCAAAATACAATCCCTGTACTTATATCCATTTAATAATTCATTATTATCCATTTTTTTTGTATTTTGTGAAGTTACATTAATCTTAAATTTCAACTTTGTTATTTTAACTTTTTCATATTCATTTGTATTGAACTTTTTATATATATAGCAACGTTTCTCAACATCTTCTTCGAACGTGCAGAAAAGCGGGATAAATTTTAAATATAACATTTTCAAATCTTCTAACCGCACGAGCTCACAAATTGAACCCGTAATACCAGCATAGTAACCATGCATTTCACATAAATATTCTAGATGGCGACCTTGGCATAAATATGCGAGTCGGCAACACATAAAGCTCGACAGATCTCGGTACGGAATACCGAGTGAGCCGTAGACCGGAAATGACACTTGAAATGTGAGTCGTAATAAACAGTGTAGGGGCGAACCGTCACTCGACATTTACCACCGTTTCGTACACCCCGCGACACCTAATTTCTACTATTATATATCCAAACGTGAAATTCCAATTATATCTATAATAATATTGGATAAATAATATTCATGATAATTCCGTACGACATTTCGCCAAATGAATCCTGATCTAACTTGATAATTGTAAAAAATCAATGATAAAATATTTATAATAGTTAACGATAAAAAGTTGCTGAGTGTAAGAAGTTGCTTTAAGGTCACTTATCGCTGTTATAGGCTAGGGCTCAATACAGATTCTGCTTGGATAAATGTCAAGATGTATTGTTTGCAAGTATAGGACATTTTAACATAAAATATTATTCAAATGGATGCAAATATTAACTTTATTATAATTAATTAAAATATCATTCCGTAACATGCGCAACGTATATATACGTATAGGCATTAAAATATGATTATAAGATTTATATATGTGGTATGAGAATGATCTCTAAGCATAAATAAAGGAATTAGACCTAATCAATCGATCATGAACGTTACGTCTGAATTTAATCTATCTATATAAATAACCTGGTTTATGCTTAACATCAGTTTATGATACATCACCAATGTCTGCAGTACTCTGCTGTTCCTCATCGACAACTATTCAGCATCAACTAACTTATGAGAAAGCTTTATTTATGGCATTATCGTATGCCATAAATAATACGTAAACAACAGTTTTGAACTTTTTGAATTCTAGTTGAATCAATAGGAACCATGTAGTTAAATTGGGACAACACAAGTGTACCACATAACATTCTTTTAACATCTATTGGCAAGTACAGCCTATGTGGAAAAAGTTGGCTGAGGGCAAAATAAACATTTTTAACATATTTGCTGACCTGACAATGAGACGAAAATCAGTCGCAGAATAGAGCCTTGTGGAATCCCGGAGGTAATTTAAGACACTTGGATGCCACACATCAATAGCCACCGATTGCGACCTACCACTCAAGTATGCAACAATCAAGTTTAAAACAGCTGAATCGAAGCCAATTGCCGAAAGAATCGACAACAGAACGGTATAATTCAAACAGTATCAAATGCACGACTAA
Source organism: Onthophagus sagittarius (assembly GCA_036711965.1). Classification (NCBI taxonomy): domain Eukaryota; kingdom Metazoa; phylum Arthropoda; class Insecta; order Coleoptera; family Scarabaeidae; genus Onthophagus; species Onthophagus sagittarius. Next base: position 11,376,846 of record JASERS010000003.1, read on the forward strand.
AGTCTACAAGAGTAACATTACCCTGATCGCCATCATTGAAACGGTAGTACTAAAACTCATTCTAAAACCTGTTTAAAATTCCGAAAGTATTTTAAATTTATCGAGATATTATATTTAGTTGTTCTTTTAAAATCTTCTCCGGGATCTTTGAAAAAGCTAGCAACAAACTAACTGATCTCAGATGACTAAAACTAGTAGGATTCTGATTTTTAGGAATAGGTGTAATGAGAGTATGCTTCCAAATGTCGTCTTCCGACGCACGGCTAACCCCAAAATATTCTACTTTTAGGTCTAGTGTTAGTTCTAGTTTTACCTCAATTGAAATATAGTTGAAAAATATTGTTGCCAAATCAGTTTGTAAGGTACTTTATTTGAAAAAGTATTCATTGTAGGAGCCTTCATTAAAAAGTGTCTTCAGATGCATGGCCCAATCTAACCTAACTCTCTACATTTGAACTGAAGTAAAACTAGGACTAATTCTAGACCTCGAACTAGAATCATTCATCAAACCTGAAAGTTTCTAGTTCTAGAGTTAGATCTAATGATATAAAACTAGAACTTTCTTTAAGTTTTACTTCAATTGAAATATGCAGGGTTGCCAAATCAGTTTGGCAACCCTGCAACTCTAGTTCAAAAACTGTTTATTGTAGAGAACTTCGTCAAGAAATGGCTTCAGATACACGGTTAAACCAAACCGAACCTAATCCTGTATCTTACTCATAAATAATGACATTTAGAAGATTTTTAACAATTCCCAAAGAATCCTCATATCTAAATTGTATTCTGGTTATGGATTTCTGGCGTTTATAGTTCTTTACAAAGAATGTTCATACAAAAGCTATATTTTATCTGTTTTAACTTTTGAGTTATGGTTGATTTTGGCGCTGAGAATTCATCCCAAACTTCTCATATCGAGATTGTAACTAGTTATGGATTATATCAACTTTTTTTGGTCCATTTCCAACTATGTTTGTGAAAACCCAAAATAAAAACATTTTGGAAACTTAACTTGTATTGTTTCTATAAAATTATGGTAGCTACATCGAAACTGGATCCTGCTATTACAGACCTTAGAATATTTCAAAAGTCCCAGAATGTCTCAGATACTCAAAAGTGTTGCGATCTTAAACGATTAATTTTTTTTAATGAATCGGAAGATAGTTTGGATTTTGAATTTTTATAAAAAGTAGTCCTCCCTTTTTTTATAACCTAAGTTAGCATCCATTTATTTTTAACCCAACCCTCCTACTGTCCCTCTCGAGAATCGTATGAACTAGTACCAAGTAGTTACCAAGAAGAACAAGTGAAAAGTAAAGTAAATCTTAAAATAATTTTACCAAGTTATATACAGGTGTACAAAAAGTATGGAATAATGGTTCTTTAGCCTTAACATCAATTTATATAAAAAAAAGTTTTAAATTAAAGTTACTTGAAACTATTTTCCGCATGGCTTGGTGTCATACGACATGGTGAGTGTGTTTTTTAATGGAATATCCTGTATATTTTAAGGTTTTTGGATTCCTTTTGACAAAGATTATATTTGTTGGGAAATCATCATCTCTGTACAAAGTTATACATGTCTATCAAAATCATCTTCTGATATCTGTTGCAATAAAGCCGGTTTATAGGAATGTTATTTTACCTTTTTCAAAGTGTTTTGAATAGATCCTGTACTAACACACCTTATCTTCATTTGTTACAATATTCGGCAGACCGCATTTTGGAATATCTTTTGAACGACATTTCACTAACAGTAATTTTTCACCGTTACTAAAAAATCGCGGTTGACAATGATGGCGTAAAATACAAAAGAACGGTGACCGTGATATTATGCATGGTGTCCACATGTCCTGGTATTATTTCTGTTATCATCATAGGCGTAGAATATAGGGTGTTACTTGGTTTAATCACACCTAAGTTAAAAGTTTTATCTATTTCTTCGTCTATAATTACGAACTCGTACTCTTGGAAATTCTGAATATGACTTGGTCTGGTTTGGTTAAACCTTTCTTCTTTCAGAGCAAGATCATGTTGGACCAAATTGGTTCTTCCAGGTCGATTTGAAAGCAATGCTGGAAATTCTCCAATTAAATTATTCAAATCTCTCCTTTGTTTTTCTGTAAATTGCCCAATTCCCTTTGATCGTTGTAAAGCGTCTGTAGCGAGTGAAGTTTGTTTCTTTTCCTTTTCCAATTCATGTGTATTCATTCCTATCTCTTCTTCCCCTAAAGATGTTGAAGAATATCGTTCATATTGAATGGTATGAAGTTCGAACTCAACCCAACCCACCCATAGAAAACCAAAGTCAACCCCAAAGCAACAAATCGTCTAAGTTCAATTCAATATAAGAGATGCTATCAAATTGGGTTGGGTTGAGCTTCAACTTATGTTGAATTGTATATAAGAAACAAATCTGTGAAATAATGACAAAAATAAAACAAATACCCAAATTTTGGGTATGATTTTTCTTCTATGGTTGGGGTGAACTCGAATGTCCATCACTCCTCATATTGAATATGAAGTTGAAGCCCAACCTTACGCAAGCCATGTAAAAACAAAATAAACCTCAAAACAACAAATCTTCTAAGTTCAATTCAATATGGGAAATGGTATCAAGTTGGGTTGGGTTGAGCTCCAGCTTCATACCAGTTAATAACCATGGAAAACCAAAATCAACCTCAAAACAACAAATCTTGGGTTAGGTTGAGTTTGAACTTATATTGAATGGTATTGAAGAAAAAAATCGGAATATTTACAAAAATAAAAAAGTATGTACAAATTTTGGATTAGATTTTTCTTCTATGGTTGGGTTGGGGTGACTCAAACTTCTCACCATTCCTCATATTGAAGGGTATGAAATTGAAACCCAACCTAACGCAAACAATATAAAAACAAAATCAACCTCAAAACAACAAGTCTTCTAAATTCAATTTAATATGAGAGATGGTATCATGTTGGGTTGGGTTGAGCTCGAGCTTTATACCAGTTAATAACCATAGAAAACCAACATCAACCTCAAAACTACAAATCTTGTAAGTGCCAGATAGTCCTTTTATTTATTTAGTTGGTGTCTGATATTTTTTATTACTTTCTTTGATCCTTCCTGTTGCACTTGTAAGTCAGTTGTTCTGACTGGTTGACATATCATCTCTTTACCCCATTCTTTATAAATTTCTTCTTTTCCTCTTTTATCTTAATATTTCTTTGATATTTTGTGCTTCTTTCGTACTAATTTTTATAATTTCTTGTATGTTTTTCAATCGTTTTATTAATTTCAAAACATAACTAACATAATTAATAACTAACTACTGGTTTATTAATATCTCTGCCCTTCCATAAATCTTTTACCATTAAAGATTCCATGAAATCTGCATTGAACTGGTGATGGTATGGAAACCTGTAAATTATTATAATACCACTTTGTTCCAAAAATTCTGTAAATTGGTTACAAACAAATACTCTGCCCAGTTCTGTTAGTATCTCTGAAGGAAAACCAATTCTAGAAAATATCTATAAATTAAAATATCAATAATCCTTTTACGACTCATTCTAAGTTGGCTACTTGTAAGGATATTTTTGTTATACGTCTGGAGAAATGTGAACACATCTGTGTGTAAAAGGTAAACTTTTACAAAAATCACGGTGATTGAGAATGAAAGGTCACCTAGTGATCGGTTCCTTAAAAATCATAGGGTTGCTCATTTCTAATATCCTTCACATGACTCGTCGTCTCCTTAAACATTTTAGAGCTGTACTAACAACCGATTACACGACATATACTTTTTGTCGCGTGTTGTGCAATCTGCAAAACCAACCATTGTTAAAATAATAACACGTTCTGTTTCCGTTAAATGTGTACACCACAAAGTGTATAGCTCACCTAACTCAACTTCAAACTTTATTCAGAATTTGTTCATCACTTTTAAGCTATTCTAGCCTTTTAAGTAGGCACAGAAAATACAGAGATTTTCAATGATACTCAACTTCTTTTAATTAGGGCGATTCTAAAGAAACGTGAAACATGTCGTCGAGTCAATCGGGAAATGGCAAACAAATGTTCCCCGACATGGAAAAGAACACAGGTTGAATACGAGACTTTCGATTTTCCGGCGGAGGTTGTAAAGTCGCGATTTCAACACGCCGTCGTTCACAATCGGAACGGAGGCTTTTCAGTTCACGTACGCCACTGGAGATTTGCACCTCTCCGCCGCCGTTGCATTTAAATATGGACGAAATCCCGGCAGCCTCGCTCGTCGGAATCTCCTCGTAGATTATTCAAAAAGAAATATCTGATTTGAATACCGGAACGACGTGATATTTGCCGCAGCCGGAGTGGTTGTTCGCGTTACCGCGTCGCAAACAAATTACTCGAATCGCGTTTCGTCTCTTTACGGCATTATTCAAGATATAAAATGAGGTCGCTACTTCAATATTCTCGCGTAGGTTTATTTTAATTTTAAAAATATAGGGATTTTACGTGTACTCAAAAGATTAGTTTTACACTCGAATTACTAACAATAAGAGGTCTCTTACAGAGTTTCCTTATAAGATTAACACTTCAATCGTGGCTCATAGCAAGACGTTACGTATGAGATACACACTCTCATGCAGGGTGTTTATTTTAAAACTTCCCACCTTAATTTATGTAAATCCGGAAGTTTAAAAAGAAAATCGCTGAAATAGGTAAAGAATAAAACCAAGGGGGACAACTTTTTATGCAAAAATTGACTAACTCGCTTTTACCCCCCGTCGCCAGAAATCAACCCCTTAAAAATCTTAAATGAAAAGGAGTGTCAAGTGATACCTCATTTTAAAGGTCTTTTAAAGCACTACACGTTAGTATTTGCTTTTAATGATCAATTCGTTTTCGAAATTTTTGAGAAAATCTTTTTTTTTGTGTTTCCACTTGTTAAATTATTTTAGAAGCGATGGAGCAAAATTAATATTAAAAACTTTAATAAGCTGCTTAAAGACAAAAAATAAATAATCTAAAAAAATCAATTATCAACCTAATTTTCTAACTTATTAAGTTGCAGGGCGTTTGTCCAGGTATTTTGGGTGATGGTCATAATTTTATTGATAAAAATAATTTTTTAATGAGAATATTGAACAAAGAAATGTACTCGATAAAGTTTGATAAGTTATGTTTAACCCAAAATATTTGTATAGGCATAAACAAAAAAACCAGTAATAGTATAAAAACTGGTTTCTGTCGGGTTCTATTCCAGTACTCTTCGTTGGAAAGCACATGTGGTGTAGCTTTAGTATAAATTTAGTTATTTAGTGTTATTCACCTAAAAAAGTTATTTAAATAAAGTAGCAATTATGGTTTACAGTTTGCAAGAAAGGATTGAAATTATTTTAATGTATGGAGCCCAAAATGAATGTGCTCGACGAACTGCCGCAGTTTTCAACGAAAGGCATCCAGATAAGAACGTATCTCATAGATACATAATGAATCTTATGAAGAAATTTTCTCAGACTGGGTCCGTTGCCAACATAAAACATAATGAGCCGAGAGTTTTGAACGAAACCGTCCAACTGGAAGTGTTGAGCCATTTCGGTATCAATCCCAATACTTAATTGCGTCAGGTATTTAGAGCAACTGGCATATCTGGCTTCTACTATCTACTTGGCTTCTATTCATAAAGTTGTAAAAGTTCATAAATTCCATCCTTATAAACTGCAAATACATCAAGAGTTAGCTGAAGACGATTTTGACAGAAGAATACAGTTTTGTGAAGAAGTGACCACTATTGGGCAGGAAAAGCTTAATGTATGGGCAGGAATTTTGAGAGACCAAGTGATTGTCTACTGTTTATCGATGGTTATTTAAGCGACGAAGTATACTTGGATATGTTAGAAAATACTATCAAGAGAACAAAATGCCTTACTTAATGAGTATCAATTACATTTTCAACAAGACGGAGGAGCTCACTATGTTCTTCCGGTATGGCAGTGATTGGATAGTGCGTTTCCAAACAGATGGATAGGACGCAGAGATCCTATAGAATGGCCAGACAGATCATCAGATTTGACGCCATTAGACTTTTTTATGGGGTCATTTAAAGTCCTTGATATTTACTCCTCAACCTCAAACTTTAGAAGAACTTCGTCAAAGAATTACTGCAGCTTGCCGTGGAATTCAAAGGGAAGTTTTTGAAAATGTGCGCCGTAGTTTTAAACAACGGTTATACCATTGTTTAGCCAATAACGGACAACACTTTGAACAATTATTAAGTTGATTTTCTCTGTTAAAAGTATTTGTACATAATCAAATAACTAAAAATAAAATAAAACGTTTCAAACAGTAAAAGTTATTTAAGTAATAACCAAATGAACCTAAAACAAAAGAAAAATTAAACACAAATCGTTTTTTCTCAACGTCCTGGTCTGTTAGAACTTAATATTTAATTATTTCAATAGTATTCTTTTTGGCATGAAAACTGAATCAATTGGTAATGATAAAGTTAGTAAAAAAATGCTTGTTCTATGGTGTCCAATAATTCTTCCTTATTTATGTCACATCATGAATGTTTGTTTAGAATTTTTCGTGTTTCCTGACCAGTGGAAGATTGCTCTGATAATCTATCCCTAAAAATAAAAACCCTTCAGGCCTGAATGATATTAGGCCCATCAGTATCTTGCCCATTTTATCCAAAATCTTAGAAAAACTTATTGCACAGAGATTAATGGCTTTTATCACCGATAATAACATTCTTTCATCTAAACAGTCTAAATTTCGACCTGGCTTCAGTTGCACCACTGCACTTCTAGATGTTACTGACGACATATTGAGGAGAGCAGATGATGGATGTCTCACTACACTTGCTTTATTGGATTTTTCAAAAGCTTTTGAGACGCTACATCACGAAACATTATTTTCGATTTTACACTATATAGTGTTATCTGATTCAGCCATTTCTTTGTTGAAATGCTATATTTGTAATCGATTTCAACGCGTGACTCATAATGGTTTATACTTGGATATTTTGGTTGTTGTATCGGGTGTACCTCAGGGTTCTATCCTTGATCCTTTATCCTCAAATATTGTGAATATCACATGTACGCCGATGATACTCAAGTATATTACAGCTTTAAACCTGATGATGTAAATATCGCAGTAGATCGGATGAACAATGACTTGAATAATTTAGCAGTCTATGCTTCTCGGCTTTGTCTAACGATTAACCCTTCTAAATCATCAGCTCTTATACCCAGAATAAACCCAGCTCTTTTAAACAACATTCATTTGGTTCTGCAAAGTGCCCGTTTAGCAACATCCTGTGATTCTCGCAATCTTGGTGTTATTATGGACTCTCGTTTGAGGTTCAAGAAACATGTTTGTAAACTTGTTAACTCGGCATACTCTACCTTAAAGTTACTCTATAACAATCGACATATGCCACATTGCCGATTTAGAGCTCACCTATGTGAAGCATTGGTGCTTTCAATCTTTAATTTTAGCGATGTTCTTCATAATTCATGCATTAATGCTGATGATACTTGTCGTATCCAACGGGTTCAAAATGCGTGCCTTTGAACTTGCCTGCAGCGACAGTTATCACCCTGCACTTACGATGGACATGAATATGCCTTCTGAGGATGTGGGTCGTTATCAAATTCGTCAAGATTCCAGATATGCATTTCGTCAAGCTAACTTGGTTGGGCTGTATTCGGCGGTTTCCAAGTTTGATTGGAGTGAATTATTGACACTGCATTCAATCGATCTATGTTGTGAGCATTTTTATAGAGTTCTTTATGAAGTACTGGATGAGTACATCCCCAAACAACGTGGTAGAACAATTGAATTTAAACTTGTAAGTTGCGTTTCCATGTGGACCGTCAAACGTACGTCGCTACTATGGAGAGAGATGTAAATGCCGATGCAAAGAAGATTTGGTCGTTTGTAAATTCATCGCGCAAAATTCATCACCTTCCCATTACATTATCGAATGGCGATAATATACTGACCGCTACCAAAGACATTGTAGATCTGCTTGCTTCTCATTTTGCTAGTTTTGAAAGTTTTGATAATGCAATCACCTTTGGAATATCTGAGATCAGTAAAGAGGAATTTGGACGTCACTCAAGAGTTTCAAGTCGAAATCCACAACAGGTCCGGACGGTATTCTGGCTTTCTTTGTCAGAGACTGTGCAATCCCTCTTCAAATACCTCTGCGCCATATCTTCAATTTGATTATCAAGGCATCGTACTTCCCGCCGGTCTGGAAACAGAGCAAAATTTGTCCAGTTTCTAAAAAGGGTGATACTCATTGTGCCGCTAATTACCGATCCATTGCTATTATAAATAACTTTGCTAAATTGTTTGAGCAAACCATTGTGAAGAAAATGGAGTTTAACTTTAATTCACGAATATCGACAGCACAACACGGATTTTGCAAAGATCGTTCCACTACCACCAATTTAACAGTTTTCACAGAAAACGTTTGCGAAGCCTTAGATTGCTGTTTGCAGATGGACGTTATTTACACTGATTTTTCACGTGCATTCGATCAACTCGACCATGATATTCTGTTTCGAAAAATTAAGGAATTTGGCTGCGATCTAAGCCTTTCGTTACTTCTGAAATCGTACCTATCAAATCGAACGCACTATGTCGAGATGTCCGGAATCAGGTCAAAGCAAATAATGGTCACAAGTGGTGTGCCACAGGGTTCATGTTTAGAACCTTTACTGTTTACGATGTTTGTGAATGAATTGCCAAATTTGTTCAAGAGTTTAACATTAGTAGTATAGCTATACAGGTTCTGGCTCAAAATCCCATATAGGGGTCCGAAAGCGCTTTTTATCCCCACCACTACCCCCTTTCGCGGTTCAGACCATGCCTATATTTCAAATCCACCCAATCAGAGACCAACATCTTTCGAGACTTTTTTTTGGCGGGAAATTTGAACTAGGTGGTCGGATCTTATGACGATGACATCATCAACCCACTCCCCCGCAACTCTAACGGGTTCTGGCTCAAAATACTTAACTGCCAAGAAAGTATCTGTTGGTCGGATAAAGAAGTCTTAAGATAGGTGGTCGGATCTTATGACGGTAACGTCATCAACCCACTCCCCCGCAACTCTAACGGGTTCTGGCTCAAAATACTTAACTGCCAAGAAAGTATCTGTTGGTCGGATAAAGAAGTCTTAAGATACTTTCTTGGCAGTTAAGTATTTTGATCCAGAACCCGTTAGAGTTGCGGGGGAGTGGGTTGATGACGTCATCGTCATAAGATCGGACCACCTAGTTCAAATTTCCCGCCAAAAAAAATCTCGAAAGATGCTGCTCTCTGATTGGGTGGATTTGAAATGTAGGCGCGGCCTGAACCGCGAAAGGGGGTAGCTTTTCAGAACAATTGAATCGAACAATGATTGTACCAGCTTGCAGGAGAAGTTGAGCAAATTGTGTTCATGGTGCCAATCAAATGGGTTGGGTTGGGTTGAACGTTGCAAAATGTCAAGTCATGACTTATACAAATAAAAGAGCAGTTATTCATTATGATTATCGGCTAGAAGATACAAGTCTTGAACGTGTGTCGGAAGTTAAGGATCGCCGCAACGGCCACATAAGTAAGTGCTGGGAGTTTTCCACTCGAAACTGCTGGGAGTTTTCCAGGTTGTGTTCAGTGTCTAGTCTTTATAAAGCGTTTGTGAGAAATAAATTGGAGTATTGTGCAATTGTCTGGTCACCAACAACTCAGAACAACATCTCCACAATAGAAAGGGTGCAGAGGAAATGTGTCAAATATATACATTTCCTAGAATTCGGACATTATCCTCCTAGAGCAAGTAATCATGAATAACTTCAGCGATATGATCTTAGTTCCCTCGAATCAAGACGACAGCAACTATGTGCTTCGTTTGTGGACAACTTATTGCTTGGTCGTGTGACGTCACCTAAAGTTCTATGCCGATTAAATTTCCGATTGTCATGGATTGAGTCCAGGAACACTAAGACTTTCTTACCGCATAGGGGTAACATCAATTGGGGCCTACATTCGCCTATCAATAGAATCGTGCGCGCTGCCGATTTTGTAGATGATGAATTGTGTTAATTTTAAAAAAGTTCATGTGTTGTCTGTCACCTTCTTTAAATAATTTAAATAATGTGAATAATTTTTATAATATTACCTTTGTTATAGGACTTACATATGTCTGTTGGGGTAATAAAGATTATTATTATTATTATTTCATTGTAACAATAAATTAAAAATTAAAGATTTTGGATTGCTCCGAAATAATAGAGGTTATAAAAGGGATGTTGTAAAAGCGGACATTCTAATTTAGTTTTATAAATTAATAATAAAAGATTACTTATTCTTGTTTTTAAGAAGCTTATTAAAGTTATTAATATTAATAAAAAGGGGTAATAAAAAAAAATACAAAAAAGATTTTCTCAAAAATTTCGAAAACGTGTCGATCATTAAAAAAGAAAATACTAACATATAGTACTTTAAAAGACCTTTAAAATGAGATATCACTTGACACCCCTTTCCATTTAAGGTTTTTAAGGGGTTGGTTTCTGGCGACGGGGGTGGAAGTGAGTTAGTCAATTTTTGCATAAAAAGTTGTCCCCCATGGTTTTATTCTTTATCTACTTCAGCGATTTTCTTTTTAAACTTTCGGATTTACATAAATTGAGGTAAGAGGTTTAGAAATAAACACCCTGTATGTAACGTCTTGGTTGTGTTTAAGTTTGTTTTGCTAACTTTAAAGTAAGCAAAACAAACTTCGATGTATTGGATCTCGTTAGATATTTTATCTGAAGATGCGCGACTAATCCAGAAACTTTCTAATTTTATTTGTTATTACTCTATATACTCTATATTAAGTTAACCTAATTTATTTATTTTTTTGATTTATAGAACTTTTATCAGACAGTTGCCCGCCACCGCAATTAGCATTAAATGGGACGGAAACTGTTGAAGGCGATAATAGAATAACTCAAGATTACAAGCAAGTAAGGGAAGTGAAGTTTTTTGGATCTATTGGACCTCTGGGAGAGAAGAGGTTGTGCAAGATAAAGTGCATCGGCGGACAGTGGGTTGGTCCGCTATGCGTCAACCAACAAGGTGAGTGTTGACGTTCACTGGCAATATTCGGGCTCTTTTTTGTTGACGGCGTCATCTCCAACGAACGCCAGCCCGGTTTATCTTCAACGAGCAGGCCATATTTCGGCGTCAGAAACCGCTCGGACCTTGTAACTTGCCCGAAATATGTCCAGCACGTTGCCCAGACAGTTTTACGTCGGTCTCGTAAAAGGGGTAATTTACTGGGGCGACTTTTATCGACGACACCCCAGTGAAAACGTGGACGGTAGGTAGTAAATTCACGCGGCCCCCTTCTTCTTTTCTCGGTACACGGATTCAGACAGTCTATTAAAAACACTCTTCTTGTTTAGGTTACATTGTCTTTTTTTTTAGGGTCTATATAAAAATTTACTTTTGGTGATAATTAAAATTTATTTTTCTAAACTAGTTTCGAGCCTTGCTCTTCTTCAGTAGGTACCTACAAGTTTACAATATACGAAAATGAACATATTAATATAAAAATAAAATAGTAAAATCTTACGTTATTACTAACAAATTAGAAAAATTAATTACAATTTTTCAAAATTTACGTCAAAAGTTGTTGTGAAATATCCACAACATATAAAAAGTGATATGGTTAATAAAATGAAAATTCAACATATACGTATAACCCTAAATAACCATTATAAGAAACTTAACGAACTTAACATTAAACTTTATAAATGCTACCAGGATTTAAATAATCAAAATCATTACATTGAAATCGAAGAAATTATCAAAGAAGCTAAATTACATGATACAATAATTCTTAATGAAATTCACAAAAAGAAACTGAAAAAACTAAACAAGTTGAGAACAGAGAAAGAAAGAGAAAAGAATAAACATCAAACAAACAAACTAGGCGAAATTCATAAATTTTTTCCCAAAGTAACAAATACTTCAAACGTGATCTTCACAGAACAAGAAAGAAGATTCATGGAAAAAGGTCTGAAATATGCTCCAAAAAGAGAAATTAACCTCCCAATACTAGCAATAGAACTTCAGGCAGCTATCAAAGGACACGAAAAGGAAAACATTATGAATAAGGAGATTCAACAAATCCTAACTAAAGAAGAAAAGAGACAAACAAACAAACAAACAATAAGAAATGGAGAAGAAGAAAAGGAACAAAAAATTATTAAAAACATCAAGCGGAAAATTAAGGAAAACGAATTAATAGTTACTCCTGCAGACAAAAACGCAGGAATGATAATTTTAACCAAAGATCTCTACATAAATAAGACTGAAAGCTTTATGAAAGACAATAACTTTAAAACTATCAATAAAAACCCCACAAACAATTTTCACAAAAAAGTAAAATAATAACTAAAGAAAACAAAACGACAATAACAGAAATTGGAGGTACCTTGACCAGCCTGTTGCCTATGAATCCGCAAACCCCTAAATTGTATGCACTACCTAAAGTTCACAAAAATGGATTACCAATAAGACCCATTATAACCTCCATTGAATCCAGCACATACAAACTCGCAAAACTTTTACAAAAATTTATAATAAATGACATCAATTTTAAACCAAAATATACCATAATTAATCGTTACCAACTTCCTGATTTAATTGACAAAATACAGCTACCAGAAGATTTCAAAATGATCTCATTTGATGTCAACAACCTATATACAAACATACCCATAACCGACACGATAACGATATTAGAAGAAATATTAAAGACTGACCTCAAAAACAAAGACAAAACAAAATCAAATCTTAACGCTATTAAAACTATGCTTAGAACAAAATTTTTGTATCTTTAACGATAAATACTATCAATATCTAGATGGATTACCAATGGGATCACCATTGAGTAGTGTGATGGCAGATATTTTCATGGACAACCTAGAGAAAAATCAAATTATGTGTGACAAAAACCCTTATAGAGACGATATTATCCTATGGACCAGATACGTGGACGACATTTTAGTACTGATTAAAGACGACCAACATATTAATAATCTTCATAAATATATTAACAGTTTACACCCCAATATTAACTTCACTATCGAGACTGAAAACAATCAAAAATTAAATTTCTTAGACTATACACTACGACATTCAAACAACAAAATTAAATATAACATCTACAGAAAACCTACACAAACTAGTACTACCATCCCATTCGATTCTCATCATGATGAAACTCATAAAATGGCAGCATACCGGGCTTATATACAAAGAGCTTTCCATTCAAAATTGGAACAACAAGACCTAGAAAAAGAGATCGAAATTATCCACCAAATTGCAAGCGAAAACAGTTTCCCACCGACATTTATCCAACGAATATTTTCGAAAATACCTGATAAAAACCTAAAACCTGATAAACCAACAACGTACAGATCCATAACTTACCCAGGAGAAATATCCCATAAAATCAAGAAAATGTTCCATAAGTTCAACATAACAATGACATTTAAAAACAAAAACAATCTGAAGGCATTATTAGTTAATAACAAAAACAAGACTACAACTCTCGCTAAAAGTGGCATATACCAATTGCAATGTGGGACCTGTTCAGCCACATACATAGGTGAAACGGGAAGAAGTATCCAAACAAGGCTTAAAGAACATAAAAAGAGTTCAAAATCGGCATTCGGAAAACATCTAATTTTCAACAACCACGAATTTGATGAAAATAAAAATATTAAATTACTACACCAACTTAATAAAAGCAGCCTTATGGAAATAATGGAAATGTACGAAATCAACAAGTTTATTGAAATTAACAGTAATATTATAAGCCTTAATGAACAAATTATCCCGACCCAAAAACCAATCTATAGTTGCCTGCGAGATCCGTACCTAAAACACAAATATAAAAACAAAAAAACCTAACGTCACACAACAACTTTTGACGTAAATTTTGAAAAATTGTAATTAATTTTTCTAATTTGTTAGTAATTACGGAAGATTTTACTATTTTATTTTTATATTAATATGTTCATTTTCGTATATTGTAAACTTGTAGGTACCTACTGAAGAAGAGCAAGGCTCGAAACTAGTTTAGAAAAATAAATTTTAATTATCACCAAAAGTAAATTTTTATATAGACCCTAATTTAATAATTGGTGAAAAAAGGATAAGAAAAATAATTTTTATATTTTTTTTTTGTTTAACAATGCTCGAACTAGAATATAATGAATTATTTAAATTGTATTAAGCCAATAAGCAAAAAATGTTGCCTTAATTAACGTAGTTGGTTCAAAAATAACTGTCCAATAGGTAATGTTCATGTTGTCAGACAACAACAAAAAAAAATAGTCAAATATAATTTACGTGATACGTTTCAACCTTGTTATAATTCCAAACAGTCCACGTGTTTGTAATGCAATAAATGGGAAAACATGTCCGTTTTACATTCACGTTGGGTCGCCTGTCACACTTGACGCTGCCCGTTGATTTATGAGAGCCCTTCCGTACAACGTTACATTTTTTTTTTATTTTTTTGGTAATGTTTCTATATTTTAATTATTTATCTTTTTTCAAGCGATATTACGTACTCAACTAGAAACCAGATAAACTTTTCGTGTTGTATGCTCTGTTTCATATGAAATCCACCATCCATTAAATTTAAACTACAGTTTTCAAACTTCGGTACAATAATGCTTTATTATCAACTAAGAAACGATAAAAGTTTCCACTGAAAATACTCGAACGTTATGTTTCCTGTGAGTCACGCGTGACTCACGTTAAGGGAAAAGTTTACGCCTTAAATGGGGTATAAAAGAAATCTTCACGTTATAATTAATGATTATAAATAAAAATTATGTACTTCGGAGGATGATGAAAGATCAAAATAAAAACTTCATGGTTTAATTGGGGTACAAAAGGAAATTACCTAACTTAACATTTTTTTCTATTACAATGGGGGTTTCTTCACGCTTTAATTGGGGTTCAAAAGAAAACTACCTGGTTTAACCCTTTTTTCTATTACAATGGGGGTATCTTCACGCATTAATTGGGGTACAAAAGAAATCTTCACGGTAAAATTAATGTTTGTAAACAAAACTGTCCTACTTAACATTCTTTTTCTACAACGTTAAACAAGGAGTGATTTATTGGGAATAATAAGCGAAAGCGAATTAAATAGTTTTACTGTCACCAAGTTTCCTAACAACCTAAGTTTTCGATTTCTTTTCAATTCTTCTTCAGAGGCAGGGTTGCCAGATCTAACGATTTATCGTGAGATTTCACGATTTACCATTTTCTTCTCACGATTTTATTACAAATATACAAATATAATATAATAATTAGTGTCAATAAAATCAAATCCAAATAATTTTATAGAACTAAATAAAATAAGTATAATTTATAATATAAATAATAGAATAATAATTTAAAATAGTACATAAAGACAAATATTAATTAGATTTCCGTTAAAAAACTTTATTTTGAAAAAATTCAACATTCTAAATCCAGGCGTCAGTTTTTGAAAATACGTACCCATATGTATTTTCAAAATGAAATGCTGAATGCTGAAAAACTGAATTGAGAAAAAACTCAAACGACGAATGATGGTTCTCAAAAAAAAGAATGAAAAACGCCCATGTATCTGACGCGTGTGGTTCGTTTGCAATGGAAATATCTTCCGCCAGCAGTGTTTACAATTTTACAAGCAGTATCCAGCTTTCCGTTAGAATTTTTAAACTTCTGACATGAACATTTTGTATGCCAACGCTGTGTGGTATTTTGGAAGCAAAATCTTATTGACAGTTTCTTGCCTTTTGCAATAGAAATGTTTTCTGTCAACAGCATATCGTCTTTAATTAACAACTTGTAGACTACTTACGTCAAGATTTTGCATTTTGTGCAATAAACAACATTTTCTGTCATCAGATTAACAAGCCTCTTAGAAGCAATATTAAGTCTATTGGAAATATTTTAAGTCTTCTGGAAGAAATATAAAGTTTTTTGGAAGCATTTCAAGTTTTCGAGAGGCAATACCAAGTCTTCTAGAGTAGTTTTCTAGAATCAATATCAAGTCTTCTGAAGCATTACAAGTGTTCCGGAAACATTTCAAATTTTCTGAAAGCAACATCAAAGATTCTAGAAGTTTTAAGTCTTTGGGAAGCATGTTAGGTTTTCTGAAAGCATTTCATGTCTTCTCAAAGCAGTATCAAGTCTTCCAGAGACAGTATCGAGTCTTCAGGAAGCAGTTCAAGTCTTTTAATACAATATCAAAACTTCTGGAAGTTTTCAAGTA
Organism: Onthophagus sagittarius; assembly: GCA_036711965.1. Lineage (NCBI taxonomy): Eukaryota > Metazoa > Arthropoda > Insecta > Coleoptera > Scarabaeidae > Onthophagus > Onthophagus sagittarius. Next base: position 11,393,144 of record JASERS010000003.1, read on the forward strand.
TTCTGGAATCAATATCAAGTCTTCTGGAAACAATACTAAATATTCTGAGGGCAGTGTCAAGTGTTCTAGAAGCATTTTCTGTTTTACGGAAGCGTTTTAAGTGTGGTGGAAGCAGTATCAAGTCATCTAGCAGTATCAAGTCTTCCAGAGGCTGTACCGAGGCTTCCAGAAGACTCAAAACAGCCTCTGGAAAAAGTTCAAGTCTTCCGAAAGCTACATCAAGGTTTTTGAAAATTTTGAAGCCGTTTGGAAGTAGTATAAAGTCTTAAAGCATTATGAAGTCTTCTGGAAGCATTTTAAGTCTTCTGGTTATAGTATCAAGTCTTTCGGAAGCATTAAAAATCTTTTTGGAAACATTTCAAGCCTTCTGCAAGTAATATTCTGGATTGGGTCTGAGAAGATCTGATAAAGTTCAAAATATCTCTCGTGTTCTCCAAAAAAAAAAAAACGTTCGCAGCAGATTTTGGCACTGAATTGGGAACAATAAGAAGCAGTATCAAGTCTTCTTTCTAGAAGCATATCAAGTCTTCCAGAAGCAAGATAAAGTCTTTTGGAAGCATTTTAAACCTAAAAGCATTATGAAATCTGCTGGAAGCATATAAAGTTTTCTGGTTATAGTATCAAGTCGTTTGGAAGCATTAAAAATTTTCTGGAAGCATTTCAAGCCTTCTGCAAGCATGTGCTGGCGTACTCTTCAAAAAGGGTCCGCATCAGATTTTGGCACTGAATTGGGTAGAATAAGAAGTAGTATCAAGTCTTCTGGAAGCATTATGAGTTTGATGAAAGCAGTATAAATCATCTAGAAGCAGTTACAAGTCTTTTAGGGACGGTATCAAATCGTTTGGAAGCAGTTCAATCTTTTTGGAAACATGTCAAGTTTTCTGAATACAAAATCAATTTCCATAACAAATTAATTTACTTAACTAACCTAACTTACAAGTTGGAGGTTATGTCGACAATGTGACTGAAGGTATTAAATTATAAAAACTATAAATACGGTGATGGCCCAGAACGGCTAATAAGGACATACCAAAAATTATTCAAAACCACAATAAATGTCTAGGCATAAACCTGAACACGAACATTTTAACATATCAAAACCGAAACGAAGATGAATGATAGTACCAATTCACTCTTGCCAGATAAGGGAAGTATAATTCATTAGCATTATTAAATAATCACAAAGTTTTCACCAACTCTTATTACCAACAATTTTTGTTAATATGTATCAATGTTGCTAATTTTTTGTTTCAAATGGTACAATATGCAACTCTTATTACTGATATCCATTCTTTGGATGATTCAAAAGCTTTGTTGTTGAAGAATAACAACAAAATAGGAACATCAACAAATAAGAAAAACAACAACACCAAACCTTAAGCTACTGTCCATTATTATGTATAGTATTTGAGTGTTTGAAACAGTTGACAGTAGTTCGTATTGTCAACAAATTGGAAAAACATAAAGCAACTCATACTGCTCACAAGTTGGCATACTTCAAATTGATGAGCATAACTTTGGAGTTATATCTCATACTGCCAACAAGTCGGCAGTCTTCAAACTAATGAGCACGAGTTTGGAGACACAATAGCTCATGCTGCCAACAAGTTAGCAAATTTCAAACTGATAACCAGGAATTTGGAGAGATAATAGCTAATGCTACTAATAAATTGTCAGTCTTTAAGATATTATACAGTATTGGGAACAGTAATAGCTCATGTTGCCAACAAGTTGGTAGTATTAATTTAATTTACTTTTTTGTTTAATTTAAAAATTATTTTACAGCAACATTCTGAAACTTTCCACAATTTCCTTTTATCCTAATAATTCTGAATTTTTTTTGCTTCATCTCCCTTGTGAGAGGGTGCTGCGAATTAAAATGATTTGGGCCAGTGTAATTTTTTTGAGTTGCACTGCAGAATATAAAAGTTCTTTTCAAAAATTTTCTCTTAAACTCTTGTGTAAGATCTAGAGCGATACACGTTTTGGTATTCATCGCTCGTAATATCTTTTTGGGGAAAAGTGTTGTTCGTTTTTTCAAATTTTCTTATATTATAACCTCAAACAACTAAGGTAATAGGTAATAGGTCTTATTCTAGTTAATAATGAATACACCTTTTCAATCAGCTATTCTTCACTTACTCTTTCATACAAAAAAAAAATCTAAATTAAAAAAAAACTATCTTTTTTTTCAGAATTTTTCTATATTCCATTTATTTAACCATGTTTTATTGAGGGGAGCAATTTTCTGATTGTGTGCATCTGATTCTTCGGAATAAGTTCTTCGGGTTTTATTTTCTATCCATTCAATTTTGGGGACGTAAACCATAATTTCTTGGGGAGGATTTCAACAATATTACTTCTCCTCAACCTATCGCCAGAAGTGTTGTTGGCGGAGACAAGATTATTTTCGAACCATTTAAGGTGGACGGCGGAATTAAGGTCAGATAACAATCGCAAGTTTCGTTCGAGATCTACAAGAAGATATTTGATATTTGGGGTCCGGGCGCGAATTAATTTTTATTTAATTATGTAAACTTTTTTTGTATTTTCATCTTTTCCAGTTTAATTTTTTTTAGGCTCGTTAACATTAATTTTTTTTTGTTAAAGAGTTAAAGCTTATAAATTTAACTTTTTTACTCTCTGTATTGCTAATACAGGATCTTTATTTATTTTAAATTAATTTTTTCTTCGTACAACTTATCGTGTTGTATACCTATATCGTGTTGTATTACATATTTAATCCATCATCTTAAGAACTCACGTCACAGTTCGTGACGTTAACTGTGTGGTGCCAAAAACAAATAATCTTTGGGCCAACAACCCTTTACTGGACCGGTCAAGGACTCGAATTTATTTTGGTTATCAATATTTTTCTTTTTCAAACTTGCATCAAAGTAGCAGCTTTTCTGGCGTCATAATGGAGATATAATAGCTCACGCTGCCAATAAGTTGACAGAGTTCAAACTAATGAGTAGGATTTAGGAGACAAAATAGTTCATGCTGCCAACAAGTTGGCAGACTTCAAACTGATAGGGAATACATTGGAGACAGAACTGCTCATGCTGCTAACAAGTTGACATACTTTAAGATGACAATGAGGATTTTGGAGATGTAGTAGCTCATGCTGCCAACATGTTGGCAGAGTTCAAACTAATAAGCAAGATTTTGGAGACAAAACAGCTCATGCTGCCAACAAGTTGGCAGAGTTCAAACTAATGAGTAGGATTTAGGAGACAAAATAGCTCATGCTGCTAACAAGTTGGCAGACTTTAAGATAATAATGGGGATTTTGGAGATGTAGCCCATGCTGCCAACATGTTGGCAGAGTTCAAACTAATAAGCAAGATTTTGGAGACAAAACAGCTCATGCTGCCAACAAGTTGGCAGAGTTTAAACTAATGAGTAGGATTTAGGAGACAAAATAGCTCATGCTGCCAACAAGTTGGCAGACTTCAAATAAATAGGGAATACTTTGGAGACAAAACTGCTCAGGCTGCTAACAAGTTGACATACTTTAAGATGATAATGGGGATTTTGGAGATGTAGTAGCTCATTCTGCCAACATATTGGCAGAGTTCAAACTAATAAGCAAGATTTTGGAGACAAAACAGCGCATGCTGCCAACAAGTTGACAGTCTTTAAAATAATATATAATCTGTGGAACAGTAATTGCTCATATTGCCAATAAGTTGGCTGACTTCAAACTGATAACCAGGAAAATTTGAAGTATCACCAGAAATGTGAAATTTCTCTGAAGTTTTCACTAGATAATAAGCAAGAGTTCAAACTCATAAGCAAGATTTTGGAGACAAAACAGCCCATGCTGCCAACAAGTTGCAGAGTTCAAACTAATGGGGAATACTTTAGAGACAGAACTGCTCATGCTGCTAACAAGTTGACATACTTTTAGATGATAATGGGGAATTTGGAGATGTAGTAGCTTATGCTGCCAACATGTTGACAGAATTCAAACTAATAAGTAAGATTTTGGAGACAAAACAGTTCATGCTGCCAACAAGTTGGCAGAGTTCAAATTAATCAGTAGGATTTAGGAGACAAGATAGCTCATGCTGCTAACAAGTTGGAAGACTTTAAGATAATAATGGGGATTTTGGAGATGTAGCCCATGCTGCCAACATGTTGGCAGAGTTCAAACTAATAAGCAAGGTTTTGGAGACAAAACAGCTCATGCTGCCAACAAGTTGTCAGAGTTTAAACTAATGAGTAGGATATAGGAGACAAAATAGCTCATGCTGCCAATAAGTTGGCAGACTTCAAACTAATAGGGAATACTTTGGAGATAGAACTGCTCATGCTGCTAACAAGTTGACATACTTTTAGATGATAATGGGGATTTTGGAGATGTAGCCCATGCTGCCAACATGTTGGCAGAGTTCAAACTAATAAGCAAGATTTTGGAGACAAAACAGCTCATGCTGCCAACAAGTTGGCAGAGTTCAAACTAATGAGTAGGATTTAGGAGACAAAATAGCTCATGCTGCTAACAAGTTGGCAGACTTTAAGATAATAATGGGGATTTTGGAGATGTAGCCCATGCTGCCAACATGTTCGCAGAGTTCAAACTAATAAGCAAGATTTTGGAGACAAAACAGCTCATGCTGCCAACAAGTTGGCAGTGTTTAAACTAATGAGTAGGATTTAGGAGACAAAATAGCTCATGCTGCCAATAAGTTGGCAGACTTCAAACTAATAGGGAATACTTTGGAGACAGAACTGCTCATGCTGCTAACAAGTTGACATACTTTTAGATGATAATGGGGATTTTGGAGATGTAGCCCATGCTGCCAACATGTTGGCAGAGTTCAAACTAATAAGCAAGATTTTGAAGACAAAACAGCTCATGCTGCCAACAAGTTGACATAGTTCAAACTAATGAGTAGGATTTAGGAGACAAAATAGCTCATGCTGCTAACAAGTTGGCAGACTTTAAAATAATAATGGGGATTTTGGAGATGTAGCCCATGCTGCCAACATGTTGGCAGAGTTCAAACTAATAAGCAAGATTTTGGAGACAAAACAGCTCATGCTGCCAACAAGATGGCAGAGTTTAAACTAATGTGTAGGATTTAGGAGACAAAATAGCTCATGCTGCCAATAAGTTGGCAGACTTCAAACTAATAGGGAATACTTTGGAGACAGAACTGCTCATGCTGCTAACAAGTTGACATACTTTTAGATGATAATGGGGATTTTGGAGATGTAGTAGCTCATGCTGCCAACATGTTGGCAGAGTTCAAACTAATAAGTAAGATTTTGAAGACAAAACAGCTCATGTTGCCAACAAGTTGGCAGAGTTCAAACTAATGAGTAGGATTTAGGAGACAAAATAGCTCATGCTGCTAACAAGTTGGCAGACTTTAAGATAATAATGGGGATTTTGGAGATGTAGCCCATGCTGCCAACATGTTGGCAGAGTTCAAACTAATAAGTAAGATTTTGGAGACAAAACAGCTCATGCTGCCACAAGTTGGCAGAGTTCAAACTAATGAGTAGGATTTAGGAGACAAAATAGCTCACGCTGCCAACAAGTTGGCAGACTTCAAATTGATACGAATTACTTTGGAGACAGAACTGCTCATGCTGCCGACAAGTTGACATACGTTTAGATGATAATGGGGATTTTGGAGATGTAGTAGCTCATGCTGTCAACATGTTGACAGAGTTTAAACTAATGGGAAAGATTTTGGAGACAAAACAGCTCATGATGCCAACAAGTTGGCAGCGTTCAAGCTAATGAGTAGGATTTGAGAGACAAAATAGCTCATGCTGCCAACAAGCTGGCAGACTTCAAACTGATAGGAAACACTTTGGAGACAGAACTGCTCACACTGCTAACAAGTTGACATACTTTAAGATAATGATGGGGATTTTGGAGATGTAGTAGCCCATGTTGCCAACATGTTGGCAGACTTCAAACTAATAAGTAAGATTTTGGAGACAAAGCAGCTCATGCTGCCCACAAGTTGGCAGAGTTCAAACTAATGAGTAGGATTTAGGAGACAAAATAGCTCATGCTGCTAACAAGTTGGCAGACTTTAAGATAATAATGGGGATTTTGGAGATGTAGCCATTGCTGCCAACATGTTGGCAGAGTTCAAACTAATAAGCAAGATTTTGGAGACAAAACAGCTCATGCTGCCAACAAGTTGGCAGAGTTTAAACTAATGTGTAGGATTTAGGAGACAAAATAGCTCATGCTGCCAATAAGTTGGCAGACTTCAAACTAATAGGGAATACTTTGGAGACAGAACTGCTCATGCTGCTAACAAGTTGACATACTTTTAGATGATAATGGGGATTTTGGAGATGTAGTAGCTCATGCTGCCAACATGTTGGCAGAGTTCAAACTAATAAGTAAGATTTTGAAGACAAAACAGCTCATGTTGCCAACAAGTTGGCAGAGTTCAAACTAATGAGTAGGATTTAGGAGACAAAATAGCTCATGCTGCTAACAAGTTGGCAGACTTTAAGATAATAATGGGGATTTTGGAGATGTAGCCCATGCTGCCAACATGTTGGCAGAGTTCAAACTAATAAGTAAGATTTTGGAGACAAAACAGCTCATGCTGCCACAAGTTGGCAGAGTTCAAACTAATGAGTAGGATTTAGGAGACAAAATAGCTCACGCTGCCAACAAGTTGGCAGACTTCAAATTGATACGAATTACTTTGGAGACAGAACTGCTCATGCTGCCGACAAGTTGACATACGTTTAGATGATAATGGGGATTTTGGAGATGTAGTAGCTCATGCTGTCAACATGTTGGCAGAGTTTAAACTAATGGGAAAGATTTTGGAGACAAAACAGCTCATGATGCCAACAAGTTGGCAGCGTTCAAGCTAATGAGTAGGATTTGAGAGACAAAATAGCTCATGCTGCCAACAAGCTGGCAGACTTCAAACTGATAGGAAACACTTTGGAGACAGAACTGCTCACACTGCTAACAAGTTGACATACTTTAAGATAATGATGGGGATTTTGGAGATGTAGTAGCCCATGTTGCCAACATGTTGGCAGACTTCAAACTAATAAGTAAGATTTTGGAGACAAAGCAGCTCATGCTGCCCACAAGTTGGCAGAGTTCAAACTAATGAGTAGGATTTAGGAGACAAAATAGCTCATGCTGCTAACAAGTTGGCAGACTTTAAGATAATAATGGGGATTTTGGAGATGTAGCCCATGCTGCCAACATGTTGGCAGAGTTCAAACTAATAAGTAAGATTTTGGACACAAAACAGCTCATGCTGCCAACAAGTTGGCAGAGTTCAAACTAATGAGTAGGATTTAGGAGACAAGATAGCTCATGCTGCTAACAAGTTGGCAGACTTTAAGATAATAATAGGGATTTTGGAGATGTAGCCCATGCTGCCAACATGTTGGCAGAGTTCAAACTAATAAGTAAGATTTTGGAGACAAAACAGCTCATGCTGCCAACAAGTTGGCAGAGTTCAAACTAATGAGTAGGATTTAGGAGACAAAATAGCTCATGCTGCCAACAAGTTGGCAGACTTCAAATTAATAGGGAATACTTTTGAGACAGAACTGCTCAGGCTGCTAACAAGTTGACATACTTTAAGATGATAATGGGGATTTTGGAGATGTAGTAAGTTGACAGTCTTTAAAATAATATATAATCTGTGGAACAGTAATTGCTCATATTGCCAATAAGTTGGCTGACTTCAAACTGATAACCAGGAAAAGTTGAAATATCACCAGAAATGTGAAATTTCTCTGAAGTTTTCACCAGATCGCGAAAAGAATTATCAGATGTAGTGAAATTTCACCAGATCTGGCAACAATGTACCAAACTCATCCATAAGAAACATAAATTTCCTAGAAGAGGCAAAGCGGGAGATTCAAAATATACCGACGTGAAGGAATCAACTACAGACAGCCCCAAAAGAATCCGAAGGTGGAAGGCGAGAATCCACCGTGACTCTTATTTGATTATTAAACTGTCAAATAGACTCTATACCGAAAAATTGGGAGAGAGCTGAACTTTCTTCTCTATTTCACCTTCCTTTTCTGACCTTAAAATCTGAATGAATTTCGACACCATCTGGAGATTGCATGGGACGAGACCACATTGACCAAATATAAATGCTTTTTCTTAAATTTTTCATTGTTTCTTTGTGGGTAAAACAATGCTTTATTGATTTTACCGAAGTTTAAAATTGTAGTCTAATTCTTAATGGGTGAGTATTTCAAGTGAAAGTAAGTGTACATTTTATACATTTACTCATAAATCGATGGAGGTGTAAGAAACCCCATGCTTTGATCCAACCACGAATCTCTTTATATTAAGAAATCTAGGTCAACGATTCCTTTCTTTCGCCTTCTTTCCGCTTAACTTCCGGTGCGCTATCAAAAATTTTTGCCAGGTGGTAAGACTAACATCATTAGCTTCCTTCCCCCGTAGGTCTTAGGACGGAGTTTACGGAAACGGATTCTAGTAAACTGGATGATATTAAGCTAATAAAGACGCGAGCCGAAGCCGGAAAAAGAGTTAAAAAAGGAAAGAAACTAAACAAAAGGGTAGTAGAGAGTCGTTTTGACGGACGCCCCTCGGCTTTCGAGGGCTAATTGGGTTTGTGGGAGCACACTGAAACATCCTTTTTCGTTGTCTCGTAGTAAGTGGTACGGTTGTAATGAGCAACTTCTTGCGCTTGTAATAGTTTCCTTGGAACGCTGTAATAAAAAAGCGTATTGCACACCATGTAACAACATCTATTAAGGGAAATCACTTGGAAGTTGACCTATAATTTTATCAACGAGTTTTTTTTTCTTTTGTTATATAAAACAAAGAGTCGCTGGTCTGTGGGGACGTCATCGCATCAAAGTCATAAATTAAAATAATGAAATTTAGGGGGGAGGGAAACGACGCTGTATCTCCACTCCACTCCGTTGTGAAATAGGTTCGGCGCGTTCCCGACTTCCGGTTCGGGAGTTTGATGGCCCGGCGACGTTATTATACAGGCATCCCCCTCTTGGGATATGCCGCCCGGGGCGGTTTTGCGCCTCTGAATTTATACACTTTGAAAATTCCACAGACCCCTCTTTATGTTTCCTCATTTAAAACTGTACGCGTATAAGTAAACGACACATTCAGAATGACTATAAAGCGAACGTTTTCACTCAAATATTTATTAAATCATTTAAAAAATTTAATTTCGAAAAATATTTATTATTAAAATCGACTGTAACCACTCTTTTAATTACTACCATTAGTAGGTACCATTAAATGTATAAATGACCTAATTAAAATTATTTTACCTGTAAACATTGACATTCCTGGATAATAAATCTGTTTAATTTTTAACAGTAATTTGCCCGTGGTTTATATATTCACTGGCTTAATTTAATGTAGATTTTAATTTAATTTAAATACAAAATGTTATTAAAACTTATTTAATCCTTTAAGCTGCATTATTTAAAGCTTATTTGGTATTTATTTATCGTTTTGTGTCAATTCTTTTATTAGTATTAGTTTATTTTAGTTGTATAATATTTTCTAAAGTCGATCTAGTACGTGCATACCACGGGCCTGAAAGAGATATTCATAAAACAGCTATATCAACACCATTGGGCTTATTTGAATTTTCAAGAATTCCATTTAGTCTCAAATGTTGCTCAAACGTTCGAAAGTTTCATGAACGAAATACTTTCAGGCTTAAATTTCATTTTTGTCTATTTGGTCGACATCTTTGTTGCAAGTAAAAACGAAAAATAGCATTTACCACACATTTCGACAATTTTTGAGAGAGACAGTCTTTGTTTTCGCGCCATAACTCATCGTAATTAATTAATATTAAAACATCGTAAATAAAATATTATAAGTTTTTACAACAAACGAACAAAATATAAGGAAGGAATACGTTTAACAATTATTTCAGAAATGACGTGGTTTTCTGAGGATGGCGAACGAAGCCGAAACCAGTTGAAACTAAAAAATAAAAACATCGAATTTTATCGTTAAATTACAAAACAATATCTTCGTTATTATTTTAATAACAATCCTACAATAATTTTTGAGAGGTAAATAATGATGCTCTCTTATAGATTTGTATTTAAAGAAATAAGAAATCGAGAAAAATACAGAAAAATGAAAATAATTTCTTTGCTTTGCAAGATCTTAATGATAACACTAAGTAATAATTATTTCAAGATAGGATGCTGGGTAAAAATGACAATTCATTTATCATTCCAAATATTTCGATTGTATATTGAATCTTTTTCATAATCACTACAACAATATAACAAGTCAAAATTTAAAAAAATATACATATTTTTATTAACAAACATTTTTATAATAAATTTAACACTTAATTTAATGAAAATGGCTAAAATATTAATACTTTTTGAGGATGATATCAACAATTTGTGATAACACTTTTTTCACATTTAACTGTGTTACATACAAATTTTCAGTATAGCAATTGGTTCTCCAATTATTCCCATTTTGGCCCAAAATGTGCTGGATGATGTTTTAATTAAAATTCGACCTACGTCAAATTTTGATGTTCCGTTTTTGAAAAAGTATGTTGATGACATAGTAACTTCGGTCTGAAACTACTTTGGGTACGATATTACAGAGGTTCAATAAGTTTATATAACTCACTCAAGAAAAAGAAAATAATATATTTTTTTTAAATTTTTAGACACTAAGGTCTTCAGAGACAACGATAACAAAATTAAATATGATTTGTATACCAACCCAACTATTTCGGGTAAATAGATACTTTTCACTTCATCACATAAAATTTTAGCTATGAAATAGAGAATTAAAAAAATTTCAGAACCTAATTTACTTAATATTAACTTTAACAAGGTAAAATCGATTTTTGTTGCCTACATGGCATATCCTCAATAAACTTCTATGCAGCGTTGGTGTGGGGAATTGTGATTTGTTGCTCAATCTGATACAGAAGATACAATTGATAGTTTATAGTATGGGAAATAAAACAAAGTTTAGATCTGAATTAGCAATTTTTCGACATAAGGAGGATATGGCCAAAAATCACTTTTATGGTGGAGAGGTTCGAATTGGTTAACCGAAGCTTTCTAGGTGAAGTGATAGTACTAGTTTTGGGTCGATACAGTAACCTTTGTCCATGTTTGAATCTCCGACCCACCAAAAACCCCTTTCCTCTAACCCTACACGATGGGCTGGAACTACGCTTCAGCGTTTTTGACATCAGCCCGCCGAGTGATCTATTCTCCACCACTCTCTATCATCTCTCACAGTCCATACCATCTCGACATTAGAGAAACTTACCAACACTGAAAACAAAACACACGACAAAATTTTTAAAGTCACAGCCTTCTTTGCAACACTTTGCTACACATACAACATCACGGGCATCACGACCCCTTCAATCTATATAGGCCAGGAATCCAAAACAAACATAAACACACAACAGACTTTTGAAATTGAAGTCATACTCACGTATCTGATGGAGGGCCATTGGTAACCAACGCCCTCTCCTACTTCATAATGCCAAGGTACAGAAAATCACAACGTCCCAAAACCGAACTCGTAAAAGCTCATTTGAGCCCTAACAATCCACAATAACGTAAAACATTTACTTTTAGAAATAAACTTTTCGCATAACATACTTGGCTAGGAGGGGCGTGCTCCTGTCCCTCCGTATCTTCCCCTACGCTGGTGCCCCTGGTTTAGGTGTTCTCTCTCCAGTTCCCTTTCGTGCTTCTGCTTTACTTGCATCACCTCAATCATCTCTAATCATTTCAGCAATGGCCGTCCATTTTTCTTCCGTTTCCAGCATTTGTCCCATGATGTTCTCCTTGGTCAGACCCATTCCACATCTTTCCTCGCATCTTGTTCTGCACTCACTAAAAAATCTGCACTCTAGGATTGTATGTGCGGCGCTATCTCTTTCTGTGCAAAACCAGCAGACCTCAGATTCCGCTTTCCTAATTTTGTAAAGATACGCTTTAAAGATCCCATGTCCGGTCAGGAATTGCGTAAGGAAGTGGTCCGGCTCCCCCCACCTTCTATTCAACCATTTGCCTGTTTACTTGGCCTGTCCTCTCTATATGTCCTGCCTCTCTCCCTTATCTGCAGATCAATCGGTGGCAATCCTGCGATAACTTCCACCTCTTCTGTTGGTGCTGTTCGGTAGGCAGATATTATACCTATAGCTAACTTCCTGTTAACGCTTGTTAGCATATTTCTGTACTTTTTTATATTTCAGCACACTCTCCCACGTGGGCGCCGCATACAAAATTACGGAAGTTGCCGTAGTAGCGATTGTTCGTCTCTTGGTGGCTACCGCGCCGCCTATGTTTGGCATTAGGCGCATAAGTCTATTTGTCATTTCTGTTGCTTTTTTTGTTATCTCCACCACGTGTTTCGTCATCTTTGTATCTTTGTCCAAAACTACTCCTAGATACTTCACCTCTTTGGTGCTACTTATCATGGTGTCTGTGTCTAAGTGAACACTTAGGTTCTCTACTGTGCGACGTCCCTGAAGGAGAACCATTTCGGTTTTCTGCTTCGCTACCTGCAACCCCATCTTCTCTAATTTCCTTATAATTACTTGTAGCGCATATGCCGTTTTGTCCTGCAAAAGTACTTTGTCTCGCGCGCGAACCACTACCGCCAAGTCGTTAGCAAAAGCAGTTAGCGTCACTCCCTCCTCCACCCTTATGCGAAGTACTTGATCGTAAAACAGGTTCCACAAGAGAGGACCCAAAAGGGACCCCTGTGGAACTCCACACTTAACTTTATATTCTTTTTCGTTTGGAGCCGTTATACGTCTGTTCGACAGCTAGCTCTTTACCATCCGAACCAGATACGGACTGATATTTCCATCTTCTAAGGCTGCTATCACCCCATCCCACGGGGCAGAGTTAAAAGCATTCGCACCTTCGTTATTGCATCCACTGTAGATCTGCCCTTTCTATAGCCGAACTGCATTTCGCTTATCAGCTTCCCTTCCTCCGCTTCCTTTTGCAGTCTGCATCTTATCAAGCTTTCAAGCAGCTTTCCTGCCGTGTCAAGTAGACAGATTAGACGAAAAGTTGTGTTAATGTTTTCTTTATTCTTCTTTGGCTTCGCTATGAGGGTGAGTCTAGCCCTTTTCCAGATGGTGGGGAAGCAGCCTTTGACCAGGCAGTTGTTGTACACTGCCAGTATTATCGTCAGGGAAATTTTCTACAAAAATCTTTAAAATTTCAGAAGTGATCCCATCCAAGCCAGGAGTTTTCTTCTTCTTGATTTTGCTGGCTTCGCACTCTAGCTGCTCTCTAGTAAATAGTGGGATATCCTGCTCTGAGACTAACACCGTCTCAGCATGAACAATTTCGACCATCCTCGGGAATAAGGTATTTACTTGCTCTTCGACTAGTTCATTGTTCAATGTAAGATTTTTTCGCATTTTTACTTTTTCGCGATGATTTGGTACGCCCTTCCCCAGACATCGTCGTTGAATTCCTCACATAGTTCTTTCCATTTCTCCCTTTTGCTTTGTATTATAAGTTTCTTTAGCTCTCTTTTGGCGTCTCTGTGTTTCTTTCTTACTTCCTCAACCTCACTCTCCCTTTGTCTACTCCTCGCTAACCTTGTCTTCTGTCTACGCAACTTCACGCATAATTTTCTTTTCTTAGCGATGTCCTCGTTCCACCAGTATACCAGCCTTCGTTCGCACTTTCCTTTCCTTCCTTTAACTAAAAATTTAGAGCAACTCCGCTCTATATTCGTTATAAAATTTTCAGCTGTTCTCTTCTCGCCTTCCTCGAATAAAAAAGCAACATTGCTCTTGAGACTGCGTAACGCTAACTAGTTTCCCTGCCATCGTTCATACTTTTCTCTTGGGGGGCTTTTGCAATCCATTTGTACGTTGAAGATTATGCATCGGTGATCGCTGAGATATTCCTCTGCTTCTTCCACTCTCCATTCTGACACCTTTTGGCTGATCTTTACAGATACCGCGGTAATGTCAATCACCGAGTCGCCCTGCGGTCCTGAGAAGGTTGGAACGCTTCCCTCGTTTACAATGACTAGGTCGTTTGCAATCAAAAAATCTTCCAGCATTCTCGCCCTTCTATCGGTGTGCTTTGAACCCCATTGGCTTGATTTGGCATTAAAGTCTCCCGCGACTATCACACCCTTATTGCCATGTCTTACGTGTAACTGCATGTTGTTTAAGAATTTCTCGAATTCTTCCAGACTTCTATTTGGAGAAAAATAACAAGAAAACACCAACACAGAATCCAACTCCACAAACACAAAACCACAACCAGCGAACGCGTTTATCACAGATTCATTTTCTACATTAATAAAACTATCAGAGTTAATATCACAGTATCTTATATCTACCCTTTTATTTTGCTCACAGCCTATTATCACGTCAATTTTATTATCTATTACAGTTTTCATCAACATATCATGCGCCAATCTAACTCTGTTAAAATTTAGCTGCGCTACTCTAAGTACTTTTTCCCCGGTTCCCATTTTTTAAATAAAAACTGCTGGGTGATTTTTCGGGTGAACTCGTATAGGTGGAACGTATACGTAATACGTAATAATACGTAATACGTTTATTCTTTTCTTTCAGTTCCTTCTTCGTTTCTTTATTTTTTCTTTTTTCCACCTTCGTAAAACCTTTAGTTTCGACAGTTTTTTGTGTCTCCTCTTCTCTATCTCTTTCCCCACTTCCAGGGAATTTAGCTTTCCTTTCTAGACTTACTTCCTTCCTTCTTGTGTGACTGATATCCTTTTTGTCATCAATTCTCTCGTTATGTCCCTTATCGACCTCCTTCTCTCTTCCATTTCTCTTCACCTTCTCTCTAAATATTGAGCATGTACCTGTGCCAGCTCTATGTCCCGTTTCGCCGCAATCTGGGCACTTTGTCGGGTTTTTGCAATTCTTCATTTGGTGGTTCTGTTCTCCGCAGTTATAGCACCATTTCCTTCTATCTTCCTCTTGGCAGTCTTTTATTAGATGAGTTGATGACCAACACCTTGAACATTTTTTGATTTTCTTTCTTTCTTCTACCTGGCACATGGTAAGCCCGATCCTCAGTTTCTTTGCTTTTATCAAAAGATCTGCATGTACTCTCTCCATTTCAACTGTTATTGCCCTCATATAACCCGCATAGGGTCTAATCTGGCTCAGTTTAAAATCTGAATCTTCTCCCACCTTGTTTCTTATCGCTTCTACCACTTCTTCTAATTCAACCGCTGCGGTCATTCCTTTTATGTTCAGTGTTTTTCTATTATTTCCTTTTATTGTCGATCTCGTTGTTTTCTGCCCAGCACGCTCTTCTAGTAGTTTTTGTATTTCTCCTACTCCTTCTTCATCCTTTCTCGTTTTTATTAACACCCGGCCGTCTCTTGTTTGCCTTATATCCTCGATTAAATCTACCTCTTTTCTACCCTTCAAGTGAGGCTTTATTGTATTCAACACTTGTTCGTACGTTTTTTCTTGGTTATCCACAATTAAGGCGTACGTTTCCCTTGTTTCCTTAAAATAGTTTCGGTCATGGTCCTTAGATTGTGTAGCGTCATATTATTGACGTGATGTATCGCTACACTTACTTCGCCATCAACTTTTTCCTTAATCTTATTAAGGCTGTTCCACATTTCCCTTTCTGTCTCGCCTATTTTGACCTTAATTATCTTTTCGGCATGCTTTCTTTCCACTCCCCTTACTTTCATTGTGTTCGTCATTTCGACCTCTTCGCAATCATCCCTCAGTTCTTCTAATATCGGATACGCTCTCTTGTATTGTTGCTGAATACTCTTCTCCATGTCAACATCGTCCTTTTCAATGAAAACAACTTTTATTTCAGTTTTTGTCTGCCAAATCGGATTTCCCTGTACGATATATGCATTTATAAAGTCTTCCTCTGTCCAATCCAATTTTGCCACTTCGGCCCACTCTTCGAATGATGATGCATTCAGCTTCTTTTCTCTCGCTAGGTCTTCTTCAGCTTCTTTCCCGTCTGTTGTATTTTAGTTTCCCTTCTATCTGGATTTTTTATCCATTTCTTTATCTCCTCTCTTTCCAGAATCTCCACCAATCTTTCCATCTTTGTAACCACTTCCTTGACTGCCTACTATCATCTGGGCTGAATGAACCCCAGTTTTTTTTTAAGAGGCATGCTCCTCTAGCTAGGGTGCCGCGGGTGCGCTAAACCCGTACCTGGGATCGTCCCAAGCCCCTGCGGGTCCCAAAGAACCCAATAGAACCCAACCCAACCTACCTCCAGAACAAACATTAGCCTTAGAACTAGAAATGTTAAGGTTTAGCCGTCTAAAGAGACGTATGGCTAAATCCTAATGTTTCTAGTTTTAGGTCTAGTGTTAATACTAACGCTAGGTTGTAGGTCTAGTGTTAGTTCTTAGTTCCAAAAGAATTTTCAACAATCAAGCAGTGAATGGCAAATAGAACTAGAACTAACACTAGACCTAGTACTAGAAGGATTCAGGTTTAGCCGTACATCTGAAGACAACAGAAAATTTCTAAAACACTGCATGAAATCAAAAAATGTTCTTAATAAGATTTGTAATTTTAATTTTGTAATTTGGTTCCAAAATGATAGTTGTTCAGCACATTATTCAAAAATAGCACAAGAAGTATTACATCGAGAATACAATCGTCGATGGATCGGAAGTGGTGGTCCACTGTCTTGCCCACAAGATCGCCAGATATTACTTCCTCTGCCTTCTTTATGTGAGGCCACTTTAAGTCTGACGTTTATAGAGAATTGCCAACCACGAGGGAAAACATGATTGAGCGAAAACACTTCTCAGTTGTGTGCAATTATTTCAATTGCGCTTGAATCAATGTATCAAAGTGGAACTTTCGACCACATTTTGTGAAATAGTTATGATAAAGTAAAGTTCTTCGTTGTTGAATGGCTTTTTGAAATGTTATTTTACCTTAAAATAAAAAAAAAACACGAAATCATGTTTGCTTGCTTCTTTTTCTGTGCATTTTTTCTACATCTTCACAATCATGCTTTTTGCGATTATAGCACAATCTATTATGAATAGAAAGAAAAGCTTCAAACAAAACGTACTTACTTGATGGCGTAAAATCGGAATCTGTAATAAAAATTGAGATTCCCATTTAAAATTCCATAGTTATTCCTCCCCCCACACTGGAGGGTTGAGGTGGAGGATCGAGTTCGGCACCATTCAGTGTGGCTTCCTGGTTTTATAACAAATCTTATTAAGAACTTTTCTTGATTTGATGCAGCGTTTTAGAGATTTTCCGTTGTCTCAAGATAAATAAACCGACCTGTATATAAAACCTCAACTCGACAGTCATTTTCTTTTTACTAATCTAGATAGAGAAGAAAAATACTCATCGGTAACTCACAACAACAGTTAATCTTTTCAAAATTTAATAAAGGGCTTTAGTAAATAATAAATATGTTATTAAAACGTTATAAGGTTTATGTTTTATACCCATAGGGATTTTATAAGAAAATAATAAAATAAAAATGTTTGATTGCAACGTAGTATAGGTACACAGAAAAGAAAAAATGTCATTCCTTTTTGTACCAATATCTCGGATGGCAAGGAGTGCAACTCGTATTGCGGTTGTCGTTTTCGCGTCGCACGGAAAGACCACTTTTATCGTTTGAGTTTTCAGTCGTAGAGAGCGCTATAAGGGCCAATATCTCGTCTCGTTTCAGGTAACGGACGCTTTCATCCACTGTTCAGGAGTTGTAAACTGGAATATATCAATCCGCATCTGTTGGTGACCTTCCGAAATGTATCCATACACGTAAGTACTAAAAATACTAAAATAACAAAGTCTCGTTAAAACTTTACATTTACTAAATCGTTGTTTTTATAATTACTAAGACAAAAATAATAAAAATTTAATCAATATTTTTTTCTTAATAGATTAATTAATGTTTGTCTATTGATGCGATTTTTTTTGTTGGGTAGAGTTAATAGAAAAGATACAAAAAGAACTGAAGGATATCGCGTCTTTAGAAGTAGCTTTAGCGGAGTTTCTCGAAATTTCTTTTGTTTAGTTGCTGTTGGTCCACGATCCTCGCCCAAATTAAAGCATAAGATGCGAACTTGTACACATTTAACTTAGGAGTTTTTTTTACTTGGTGAAGTTGGCGAAGGAAATTTCCATCGTGCAACGACCGGAGGCGAATTTTTAAATAAACTTAGCAGTCCGAAAGGATACGCCCCGGGTCACTAACTTTCCAACAATAGTTTGTCTTTCGCAGCGAAAACTAATCAACCATTTCGCCGTTTTGCGTGCTACTGCAAAATTCTTAGCACCCACAGCGCGTTCTTGGAAACTACGAACTGCATAATTTGCTTTACCATGCGAGAATTGCCCCTAATTGTGTTTGTTTATTTTTGTGTTGTTACACTAAAAGTAATGTTTATACTCACTTATTTGAGTTAAACTTTGTATATAAGATTTTCTCATATAATAAGATTTGTGTTTAGTTTAGAGCAGGGTTGGGCACTAAAAAATAAATGCAATACGTGTTTCACTTTAATCACCATTTCTTCAGTAGTAGTTAAAACGCGAATTTCATTATCATTGGATATTTGGTGATAATGAAAGATAAATTACATTGCTACTAAATGTTTAGTGGTAGTAAAAAAATGCACCACCACTAAATATTTAGTGATAGTGAAAACTTTTAATGATAATTAACTTTTTTCATTGACAACTGAAACAGTTTAAGAAAATGGTTTCAAAAAACCATTTTATCAAATTATGCTGTACCGAAAGTAGATAAACATAATTAGTTTTCTTATTTTTAACCATCTTTTCATTTTTTTTTTTTCAAATTTAATTTAAACAAAAATTTGTTTATGTTTCATTAAATATTGATATAAAGTATAAAGATTTTTATTTTTTTTTTAATAAAGCTGCGGCGCACAGTTTGGGAATTACTGGATTAAATATTTCTTAAACTCTGTTAAATAACGTGTTAAATAACAGACAAATTATGCATTAGACAAACGTATTGGCCAATTGTTGGCAAAGTCTCTAGAACTCATTATGCGATGACTCATGATCCTAATGATCGTGAATGTTTAACTCCTGGGCATTCTTTAATCGGTTCTTCTTTAACCACTATTCTACAAACCGACCTGAACATACTAAATGCAACAAGGCTATTCGCTTTTCAATTGCATCAATAAATAGATGATTTCAACAAATTCCAACAAAGTTGGAAGAGATTGTGTAAAGAATACCTTAATACATTGTAAGGGAGAGGAAAATGCTGCAAGGATACAGGAGAGGAGGGAAAGAATGATTCATTAGCAATAATCAAAACGGAAAAGATAGCACCTATGGAATGGCCAATGGGAAGAGTAATAAGTTTTTCTCGGCGCAGACAAATAGGTTCACAATCTTTGTTTTCTACCTGTTGTAAATGATGTTAAATAATTGTGTTAATACCTGTTTCTAAGTAACAGTTTGGACATTGAAAATACGCATTTTGTAACACAAGAGGAGTGCGTTCACAATGTATTACTCGAGTATGGAGTAAAGCTTAACTAAAGTCAATATGACATCGTTTAAACTCGTTGTGTAGTATAATTGTCATACTGTCATGAACAACATAAGATTTATCTTTTTTTTTTAAGCAAAGTATTTCTCAATATTTTTTATCAATAGACACGTATTTCTGGTTGAATAGGTGAAATCGTAACTCATACCATCTTTTATTCAATATATAGGTATCAGAATATTATAACTCATGTTGTCAACAAGTTGGTAGGCTCTCATTCAAAGTACAAGCATCAGGATGTCATAACGGATGCTACCAATAAGCTAGCAGACTTTATCGTACAAAATATAAGTTTCAGAGTATAGAAATTCTTGTTGCCTATAAGTCGGCAGAGGTCATCATATAAGTGGTAGATACTCGCTAATTGAATATGTGTCTATTAATGTCATAGTTCATGCTACACTCAAGTTGGCAGTCTTTCTTTCAAAATATAACCACCAGGATGTCATAAATCGTGCGAAAATTACTTCTTAATTACGAATAATATTGGGGGTGGCCGACGTCTTCGAAATTCGAAGTACTTTTTCCATAAAGTTTAAATACAATACACTTTCATAAATTTGTTAATGGTAACATTCGGAGAATAAAACCAGATCTATCCTGCTTGAAGTTCTTTTCAGCGCAAAGTTACCTTTGAGTCCTCCCATGTTAATTAACTATTATAAGTAGCTTTTTTGTAGTTTACAAGATTCTGTTTGGTTGGTTTAGGTTCGTTTCCAATAAAAAGTCGTCTACGATGTCGACCAGGATTACTTCTTACATCAAAAGCAATATTTGGAGCAGCTAACGTCTTAAAAATTTGCTGCCCCCAATATTGTTCGTGATTAAGAAGTATTGTTCTGACAGAACTATTTATCTTATAAAATATCCTGTGATTTTAATTGATATTTCTTTATACTGTACCAAATTGCAAAACTATATCATAAATAGTGTTTAAGATACTTAAAAAATGTCTTAAAACTTTGATGGCCTGCATTATTGCCATTATAAATCTTTGACCAATTTCTTTGCATGAATCATCATCATTTTCACTCTAGTACACCCTGTATAATTTTTGAATTTTCTATTTATATTTTAAAAATCTCCTTTAGTTACTTTTAAAAAATGGCAACCCTATTTGTAATATAATTGCGATGTTAAACCAATTAAAAATTTATAGTAATATATCAACAAATTTTTTAATTTAAATATATTAATTTATTCACAAAGAAGCAAAAATATCGGTTTAGTAAAAGAAGGGAAGGCATAAAAATGCCAAAAGTTGAGGGTAATCTGTAAATATTGCATTCAAAGGTATAAATACAGTAATGTTAATAAAATATCAAGTCATATTAATAAAAGCTGTTTTAAATGCCCATAATATTTAAAAAATATTCTTCAAAATATTTTGAATATAGTTGATAGACGGAATGATGTTTATACTTGATAGTATGAGAAACCATTCTTATATAAATAAAATAAAGTTTAAATCTAAATTAACAAATTTTCGAAATAGAGAGGTATTTATGGTCAAAAATCATTGGTAGAGAGGTACGATTTGGCAGTTCGGTAAACGAAATTTCCTAGTTCTAGGTGTAGTGTTAGTTCTAGTTTTAGGTCGATACAAGTATACAACAATCTAAGACTGAATAACAATGAAAAATTGAGCTAATACTACAACTAGAACTAACACTGGATCTAGAACTAAAACCTAGACGTAACCAAACCCAACCCAACCTAGCTTTAGAACTAACACTAGACTTAGAATTAGAAACATTAGGGTTTAGCCGTCTAAAGAGACGTACGGCTAAATCGTAATGTTTCTTGTTATGGGCCTCGTGTTGGTACTGAAGCTAGGTTGTCGGTCTAGTATTAGTATTAGTATTAGTTATACTTTTAGTTCCAGAAGGATTTACAACTATCAAGCGGTGAATGGCAGTTAAAACTAGAACTAACACTAGACCTAGTACTAGAAAGATTCAGGTTTAGCCGTGCGTCTTTAGACCGAAACTTTACTAGGTCTAGTGTTAGTTCTAGTTTTACTTTGATATAAAAAATAAAGCCAACATTAACGTTAGAGCTAATACTAGACGTAGAATGAAAAACATTTAGATTTAGCCGAACACAGAAGTACAAAAAGAAGAATACCAGGAAGAAATAAGATCACTAAAGAAAACGTCTCAAGTCGACAAGAAAAGCAAAATATCCAAACTGTATCCATTTTTGGATAACAAAGGCATACTAAAGGTTGGAGGTAGACTTCAAAAATCCTTGTTATCATACGAAGAAAAACACCCAATCATTCTTCCATATTATTCTCATCTCTCGACACTACTAATACACAATGCGCACCAATCAACTTTACATGGTGGAAATCAATTAACTCTCGCACATCTACGCAGAAGATTCTGGATAATCAATGGAAAGAGAGCAGTACAGAAATGTATTCGAAATTGTGTAAAATGCATACGCTACAAGGCAGAGACGGCCAAGCAGCTAATGGGTGTATTACCAAGCCCCAGAATCACACCATCTCCTCCATTTACACACACTGGCATAGACTACGCCGGTCCAATTCAAATAAAAACTACGAAAGGAAGAGGTTATAAATCATACAAGGGGTACATTGCAATCTTCGTGTGTCTAACCACCAGAGCGATCCATATAGAAGCTGTCAGCGACATGACAACAGAAGCATTTATAGCAGCGTTCCGAAGATTTGTTTCGAGAAGAGGTCACTGTGCTCACATGTACAGCGACAATGGGACTAACTTCGTAGGCGCTCACAAAATACTAGGAGGAGAAGTAACATCGATAACGTCAAACCCTGAAGTTCAAAATGCCCTGACAGTACAAGGAACTCAGTGGCACTTCATTCCGCCCGCTGCTCCCCACTTTGGAGGAATTTGGGAAGCCGGTGTAAAATCAATGAAACACCATTTAAAACGTGTGATTGGAGATTCAACCCTAACCTTCGAAGAGTTAACAACGTTGATTTATCAAATAGAAGCTTGCTTGAACTCACGACCACTCATCCCAATCAGCGAAGATGTCACAGAAGAAATAATTACTCCAGGTCATTTTTTAATTGGAAGACCAATTATCGCACCACCAGAAGAAAGATCAAAAATACACGAAAATCTCTCGACAAGATGGAAGCTCGTTCAAAAAATGCGAAGCGACTTTTGGCAGTCTTGGTCCCGAGAATATCTGAGTAGATTACAACAAAGGTTAAAATGGACTTCACGAGAAGAAAATCTTAAACCTGGAGACGTAGTAATCTTAAAAGATAACATCGTTGATCCCGGCAAATGGCCATTAGCCAAAATTGCTGAAACTCATCCCGCAGCCGATGGCACCGTAAGAGTAGTAACTCTCAAGAAGGCAGGAGGTACTACACTAAAACGCAGCATCCACAATTTGATTTCTCTGCCTACTGAAGATAAAAATCATGAAGATAATCAAATACAGAACATTAGTTGTAACAATGGAAGAATTCACTATCAACCACAAAGGCAAAAATCGAATTCCACGAATGGAATTAAAATGCTAGTAACAATGATGCTGTTATTGGCCACAATCCAAAATGCATTAGCGGCTAACTTTAATGTTCACTACTTGAAATCCGGGTTGTATATCGAAGACATCGGACACGTCAAGATTGAAAGAGGTTTATTTCGCATCGACACAAAAATAAATAAAACAAAAATAACCATTGATATGGAGACAGCTTCAAACGCAGTACAAGATTTTCGTTACTTATGCAACAATGTCACGAGAATGGGGGAAAATTTGTGCGAATATCTCCTACATCATTTAGATGAGGAAGAAAAACATCTGAATTGGACACACCAAGGCTTAAAGACGATTCTTCATCAGAGGCACAAAAGAGGTCTTCTGGGTAACCTGTTAACAAGCATCTTTGGAGTCAACGACGAAGTATACAGAGACATTGACACGCTGGAAGTCAATCAAAAAGAGTTGATAAGAGCATCGAGTCACCAGACCAAATTTATGCTCTCAGCCTTAGCCACAATTAACATTACTGAAGCCAAGATGTATGCTCACCTAGAACGGTTTCGTCAGAAGTTGGATCAAGGTCTACAAGCCATGTACCGAATGGAGAGATGGTTTAGCAAAATAGATACGAATGAACTGAACCTTCACATATTAAATTCATATCACATCGTAATTAACATCCTCAACGAAATTAGCGACTACTACACGAAAGTAATGCATATCACCCTAAATCAAGGAAGTCTTTTTGACATCATATCTCCTGCTTCCATCAACCAAGTAATCACCTCCGCAAACGTCAAACTTCCATCCAACATACAAATCCTTCAACATCCAATGATAAAAACCAAAGTTAAGCACGACCAAGACAACATAATAATACACACCTACTTTCCAATGGCGGAAGTCATCGAGTTTACGCTTATCAAAGTAAATACCGTACCCTTAAAGATTGAAGACACATCATACTGGATTTTGATGTCGTCAGCAATGTAATAGCGATCGATTACAACACACAACTGTACTTCCAAATGAGCGACCAAGAATTTAAACAATGCATCATGATGGAGGAAACACAATATCTATGTGTACCATCATCGGTGAAGAACATTGAGAATTCACCAAATTGCGTAATAAACGAGATTTATCGACGTTCAGAAAAGACAACATGTGAAACTCGTGAGCACGCAATTAAATCGGTCATATGGAAGCAGTTGTACATGAAAATCACGTGGATGTTTATATCAACTAAGCCATTTAAAGTGGCAGTCACCTGCAACGGCATTAGAGAAGATGTATCTCTGAACACTACGGGCGTTATCCAGATAAGTCAAGAATGCATCATAACCACCAAACAAAGCATCATTACACCGTCAAGAGATAGTTCATTGACAGTTCTACAGAGCTTCAATCATCCGGTGAATCTCTCCTTACACCTTAGTGTTCCAAGATCAAAGATGGCAACAGAAACGAAAGAAGAAACAGTCATCAAAGCGTCAGATGACCTATCGAAGTTAATAAACGAAGAGAAAGAACTTCATGAGTCAACTTGGCACCTAGTAAAACATCACTCTATCGTCTCAAGTTTCACGACAACGGCAATAGTCCTGATCGCAGCAATTCTCACATGGTTAATTGTGCGATACTGTCTAAATTACCGAAAGAAGAAAAATTCTGTTACCAAGAAATCAAAATCAAAGGAGACCGAAGAGGGAATCCCATTACAGACATTGGGTCACTCAGCTCACAATATCAATTTGGAACCAATTTACGCTGACATCCACCACCGCATGAATCATTAAACACCTGCAACCAAATTATGGAAGGGAAGTGAAGAGCCGTCATTTTCTTGGCGTCGCAGTAGCAGCATATTCCCTTGAAACTAAATACCCGAATATTTAATCTTTTAAACAATGTTGTTTTACATATTTCTTTTATAATTTACATGTAAGAGGTAACATATAAGAAATAACCTCTAAATATATGAAACGTATTTTGACTGATTCCGACACTTTGAAATCTGACGTTCACATGAGGATGTTATGTTGGGAGTTGTGTAGAAAATGTTAACTCACAATAGTGTTAAGTTGCTACGTAATCATGAACGATTTATCCAATTAAAACTGTAAGAATTAATGTCTTATGAACGAATAGGGTTAAATCTGAGTGCATCGAGTAAGCAATGTGGACGCACCTCAGAATGTGTACAGAAAATATAAATTGGACAAATAAAATCATCTACAAAAAAAATTGTATTCCGAACAAACAGTATTAGATATATCAGTGATTCCCAAACTATGCATTAAAAAGGATAACATATAAGGGCGCCGCGGAAAAAATACCAATTATTTAGCGAGCCGCTAACAGAAAAAAATCGAAAACCTCTCATTTAATTAGTTTTTAAAAAGTAATATATAACCAATATTTCAAAATTACGGTCAGTGCAAGCATCAGGATGTCATAACGGTTGCTACCAATAAGCTAGCAGACTTTATCGTACAAAATATAAGTTTCAGAGTATAGAAATTCTTGTTGCCTATAAGTCGGCAGAGGTCATCATATAAGTGGTAGATACTCGCTAATTGAATATGTGTCTATTAATGTCATAGTTCATGCTACACTCAAGTTGGCAGTCTTTCTTTCAAAATATAACCACCAGGATGTCATAAATCATGCGAAAATTACTTCTTAATTACGAATAACATTGGGGGTGGCCGACGTCTTCGAAATTCGAAGTACTTTTTCCATAAAGTTTAAATACAATACACTTTCATAAATTTGTTAATGGTAACATTCGGAGAATGAAACCAGATCTATCCTACTTGAAGTTCTTTTCAGCGCAAAGTTACCTTTGAGTCCTCCCATGTTAATTAACTATTATAAGTAGCTTTTTTGTAGTTTACAAGATTCTGTTTGGTTGGTTTAGGTTGATTTCCAATAAAAAATCGTCTACGATGTCGACCAGGATTACTTCTTACATCAAAAGCAATATTTGGAGCAGCTAACGTCTTAAAAATTTGCTGCCCCCAACATTGTTCGTGATTAAGAAGTATTGTTCTGACAGAACTATTTATCTTATAAAATATCCTGTGATTTTAATTGATATTTCTTTATACTGTACCAAATTGCAAAACTTTATCATAAATAGTGTTTAAGATATTTAAAAAATGTCTTAAAACTTTGATGGCCTGCATTATTGCCATTATAAATCTTTGACCAATTTCTTTGCATGAATCATCATCATTTTCACTTTAGTACACCCTGTATAATTTTTGAATTTTCTATTTATATTTTAAAAATCTCCTGCAGTTACTTTTAAAAAATGGCAACCCTATTTGTAATATAGTTGCGATGTTAAACCAATTAAAAATTTATAGTAATATATCAACATATTTTTTAATTTGAATATATTAATTTATTCACAAAGAAGCAAAAATATCAGTTTAGTAAAAGAAGAGAAGGTATAAAAATGCCAAAAGTTGAGGGTAATCTGTAAATATTGCATTCAAAGGTATAAATACGGTTATGTTAATAAAATATCAAGTCATATTAATAAAAGCTGTTTTAAATGCCCATAATATTTAAAAAATATTCTTCAAAATATTTTGAATATAGTTGATAGACGGAATGATGTTTATACTTGATAGTATGAGAAACCATTCTTATATAAATAAAATAAAGTTTAAATCTAAATTAACAAATTTTCGAAATAGAGAGGTATTTATGGTCAAAAATCATTGGTAGAGAGGTGCGATTTGGCAGTTCGGTAAACGAAATTTTCTAGTTCTAGGTGTAGTGTTAGTTCTAGTTTTAGGTCGATACAAGTATACAACAATCTAAGACTGAATAACAATGAAAAATAGAGCTAATACTACAACTAGAACTAACACTGGATCTAGAACTAAAACCTAGACGTAACCAAACCCAACCCAACCTAGCTTTAGAACTAACACTAGACTTAGAATTAGAAACATTAGGGTTTAGCCGTCTAAAGAGACGTACGGCTAAATCGTAATGTTTCTTGTTATGGGCCTCGTGTTGGTACTGAAGCTAGGTTGTCGGTCTAGTATTAGTTATACTTTTAGTTCCAGAAGGATTTACAACTATCAAGCGGTGAATGGCAGTTAAAACTAGAACTAACACTAGACCTAGTACTAGAAAGTTTCGGTTTAGCCGTGCGTCTTTAGACGCACGGCTAAACCTGAATCTTTCTAGTACTAGGTCTAGTGTTAGTTCTAGTTTTACTTTGATACAAAAAATAAAGCCAACATTAACGTTAGAGCTAATACTAGACGTAGAATGAAAAACATTTAGATTTAGCCGTATGTGTAGCAGCATATTCCCTTGAAACTAAATACCCGAATATTTAATCTTTTAAACAATGTTGTTTTACATATTTCTTTTATAATTTACATGTAAGAGGTAACATATAAGAAATAACCTCTAAATATATGAAACGTATTTTGACTGATTCCGACACTTTGAAATCTGACGTTCACATGAGGATGTTATGTTGGGAGTTGTGTAGAAAATGTTAACTCACAATAGTGTTAAGTTGCTACGTAATCATGAACGATTTACCCAATTAAAGCTATAAGAATTAATGTTCTTATGAACGAATAGGGTTAAATATGATAAAAATGATAAATATGATAAATATGATAACTTAGCACTCTATTCATTCATAGATCAACTTACTGTACTCACACGGCGATATCCTGACGACAAATTTCTTATATGTGGCGATTTTAACTTGCCAGAAATTAAATGGGAGATTGATCTCTGCCTTCGTCATTGTGTACCATCATGCAGTAGTGCTCGATCTCGTGATTTTCTGGATGCCCTGTCCCTCTGCGGCCTTAATCAATTTAATCGCCATTTTAATGCCTACAACCATACTTTGGATCTTATTATTGCAAATTTTTGCTCTATCTCTGACATAGCGCTCAGCGATAGCCCTTTAATTCGTGAAGACATATCTCACACTACTCTTGAGTTTTCCTGTCAGGTAATCGCACCTCCAAATCTTAAATATAACTCTCCCGCTTAATAACTACAGAAAAGCAAAATTTGATTTACTCAATTCACATTTTAATGGGGTTAACTGGGAAAGAGAGTTGGAGTGCGATGATGTTAATGATTCTGTGGATGCATTGTGGATGCTCACTTGCATCGCGGTATTGAGAAACATGTTCCCAAAATGCATAAGAGAGAGAGTGGTTTTCCCGTGTGGTTTTCGTTCAGTGCTGTGCGGACGATTAATGAAAAGAGGAAGGCGCATAGGAAATGGAAGCGTTATGGAAATCACGTTGATTATCTTACCTTTTCTCTGCTGAGAGGGCGAGCAAAATTCCTTATTGATCGGGATTATAAAAATTATGTTAGCCAGGCAGAAATAAATATAACGCACAATCCCAAACATTTCTGGTCATTCTTAAAACGAAGAAAGGGCAGTAATAATATACCGTCTGCGGTACACCTGGATGATTGCACAGCTTCCGATCCTTCGTCCATCTGCTTATTGTTCGCAGATTTTTTTCATTCTGTGTACTCAATCCACCAGACTGATGCGGTCTCTGGTGTCACGTCCGACATCAGTGGTACAGTTGCAACTTGTTTCGATCAGATTGAGGTTGAGGAGGTACTGGCAGGAATTGATGCTTCAAAGGGCCCGGGTCCGGATGGTATACCAGCAATTTTTATTAAAGAATGTTACGCGTCTTTGTCGCTACCTGTAACCATTATACTGAAC
This sequence comes from Onthophagus sagittarius, assembly GCA_036711965.1. Classification (NCBI taxonomy): domain Eukaryota; kingdom Metazoa; phylum Arthropoda; class Insecta; order Coleoptera; family Scarabaeidae; genus Onthophagus; species Onthophagus sagittarius. Next base: position 11,421,951 of record JASERS010000003.1, read on the forward strand.
AAATCCATTGAATCTGGAGTTTTTCCACGTCTTTGGAAGCAGGCACATATAGTTCCTATCTTTAAGTCTGGTAATAGAAGTGATGTATCCAATTACAGACCAATATCTTTATTATCGGTGTTAAGCAAAATCTTTGAAAAGCTAATTTATAAACGGCTATTTTTTTTACTAAAAATAAAATTGATACAAGACAGCATGGCTTTTTTGCGGGTCGCTCGGTCGAGAGTAACTTGCTTGAGTACAGTAATTATATTTTTACTTCTCTTGATCAAGTAACTCAAGTGGATGCCGTTTATACTGACTTCAGTAAGGCTTTCGATCGTGTTGATCACAATCTTCTGTTGTCAAAGCTTCGGTTTATGGGAATTGATAACTATTTGTTGCGATTGATTGCTTCTTATATACGTGGAAGAACTCAGGTAGTATCTATTAATGGATACTATTCTGATGTAATATCCGTCCCGTCAGGTGTACCTCAAGGTAGCCATCTTGGTCATAAAACACTCCCAGTGCTTAATGTATGCTGATGATTTGAAGTTGTTTGCACGTATTTCCTCTCCACTCGACTGCTCGAGGATGCAGCGTGACATTGACGCACTGCAAGTCTATTGCAATGACAATTTTATGACACTCAATCCTATTAAATGTAATGTTATATCTTTTTCAAGAAGTTCGAATGCCATCAGATATGAGTACAAATTGGAAAACTATGTCTTACCTAGAGCATCTCAAATTAAAGATCTTGGTGTTACGTTTGACAACAAGCTTACATTTTCTGGTCACGTTGATGGAGTGGTTGGAGAGGCGCTGCGAATGTTGGGTTTTGTCATAAGATCCACAGAATGTTTCAAAAGCGTAGAAGCAGTAAAAGTTTTATATTTTGCTTACGTATTCAGTGTACTAAATTTTTGCACTACCATTTGGAATCCGCAGTATCACACTTATATAAACAGAATTGAAAGAATTCAAAAGAAGTTTCTAAAGCACTTAGCCTATAAATTTAATTTAAGCTATAAAGAATATAATTCTGCGTGCAGCTCTTTCCAACTTCTTCCACTTCACCAGCGCCGCTTTTGTAACGATGCTCTTACATTTCATAAGATTGTCAACAATAGATGTGCCTCCTCGGTATTATTGGGATGTGTGAATATACGTATACCTTCCCGATCTTTAAGGCATGAGTCAATTTTTTATACTCCCATTCCGAGAACAAATTTATTTCAAAATTCTCCTATGATTCGGATGGCGATTGCTTGTGATCGGTTCCATACTACTGGCAACGGTATAGATGTGTTTAGTAATACATATAGGAGATTTAAGAGCTTGATAACTGCCGTTGAGTTACAGAAAGCATTGATCAACATTACTGTAGCGTAAACAAATGTATGTTTTATTTTTCTTAATTTTATTTTCTGCTTTATAGAATAATTATTGTTTTTAGTTAATTTATTCGTAATTAACCGCACAATGTATTTGTAATATAGTAGTTTTTGTCAATGTAGTGACACAATCTTTTGGGTTTGTCCCGTTTTGTGTCCACTGGCAGCAATAAATAAAATAAAATAAAAAAATAAAAATCTGGGTGCATCGAGTAAGCAATGTGGACGCACCTCAGAATTTGTACAGAAAATATAAATTGGACAAATAAAATCAGCTACAAAAACATAAATTGTATTCCGAACAAACAGTATTAGATATATCAGTGATTCCCAAACTATGCATTAAAAAGGATAACATATAAGGGCGCCGCGGAAAAAAATACCAATTATTTAGCGAGCCGCTAACAGAAAAAGATCGAAAACCTCTCATTTAATTAGTTTTTAAAAAGTAATATATAACCAATATTTCAAAATTACGGTCAGTGAGATTTTGCTTTGTGTGTAGACGAAGGAAGGGGAATGTTCTATTTTAAAAACATTTTTCATCAATGCTAATAAAATACAAATTGAAATGTGTTTATTTAAAAATCATCTTTTATTAAATCTTTAGTGATAGTGCATTTTTATTCACTATCATTAAAAGTTTAGTGGTAATGCAATTTATTTCCACAATCACAAAATTTTCAGTGATTGTGGATTTCGCATTTTAACTATAGTAATACTAAATTGTACTATAATATATACTATAATATATACTATACTATAATACTATACTATAATATATATAGTACAATTTAGTGGTAGTGCCCAACCCTGTTTGAAAGTCTATAAGAATCTCGCGGAGACACAAGACATACCGGGTTGGTTATAAAATAAACCGCGTTTCATGAAATAATAAATTTCATTTTTCTCGAACGACACCCAAAATCTACGACCGGTAATAAAAAAATACTGAAACTTTATTAACCAGTTTAGTAGTACGGGATTGGAAATCTGTAGAAGCTTTCCATTCCGGGAGAATAGTTTTGAAATGAAACTCGATCATAAATTTTGTCTTTTACGACCATTTAGATTTTACGACACTTTTATTAATTGCCGTACATAATAATTTTAATTTCTTTTTGTGTCCTTACAAACACCCTTGAAAAAATCAATTTATCACAGCCCCTTTCTCTAAGATCCTTCCTTAAATCTAATTAACACCGACGTTGCGACGGAGCCGCCTTAAACTCTTGTTGCGGAACAAATCATCCCCGCCGGATTAGTGAATTCGATCCGGTTTCCTGAAGTGGTTAATAAGTCAAGGGCTGACAGTGGAGTAATAGTGTTTGAACTTGACTGGGAAACCACCACAGCGCTACTCGTCGTTTCTGGACGACCGGATAAGTGCAGAGAATGCGTTTCAAGTGCACTCTCGGCATTCCCCTTACATTCTCTTATACATTTTTCTACCCTGTCTAGAATCCTCTTTACAATAGTTGATATCCTAATATTATATTCTAGAAAAATCCTTTTTGAAATTTTTACTAGGGCACAAAAATGTGAGAGGTTTAGTTTCGGGAGTTAGAGTTGTTTAAAGCACTCTTGACCCTTTTCCTCTCTCTTGTGAAACGTAATCAACTAGGGTGCGCGGGATTAATTCCTCCACGGAGTCCTTATTATATTGGGATGGAACAAAGCGTGGCGCGTATAAAATTGACTCGCACCTGAACTTCGTTCAATTTGAAGTTTTAATAGCGACCGGGGTTATGGAGGAGGGTAAAGAAGGGGTCAATTACCCCTGGTTCGACTCAAGCAAATTAGGATAATGAGGTTCTCTGGTCCAGTCCGCAGGTTGGGTCTTCCCACATGGTGCAAAATTGCACGTGCGATGCCGTGAACTCGGCCTTTATAAACTCTTGGGGGCAGCATCAACGCGTTGCCAGAACGGAGCGTGGTCTACGCGGCTTCCCTCTTGCGTACCCACGACGCTACTAACCAACTTTACCGGTGAGTATATCCCGCCATTAACGACCCAACCCTATCCCGAATTTCCCTACAAGTTTAATGTATTTGTCCCCAGAGGTAGAACTTTGTTTGTTTCAAGGTTTTCAACTTTATTATAAAAGGGAATTTTATTTGAATTTTTTTATTTGCTTTTAATTGGTTTAGAGATTAGTTACGTTCTTAATCCACATCGTTTTCTAAAGACATTAAACCAAGCGAGTTTTTCCGCTTCGTGAATATTCATGATTGCAGAGGACGCTCCTCCAACCATTTTGATCAGGATACCGTCCGGATCGGCAAGCGTAGAACCTGCGGGCGAATTGGCTGTTTTCCCAGGATCCACTCTGCACCTAGAATGCCTGTTTTCTCGGCGTCTCGGATCTCCGGACTGGACATGGACCTCTCCCTTGGGACAATACCTAACGGGTAAGACAAACGACTGTCCGATAGCTTTTCTTGAACATTTCCACTGCTCGCTCGTCCCTTACGTTAAACTTTTCTCTACGCCTGCTTAAGGGATTTGTTCGCAAGATAATACATTTTGTTCTGTAAGGATTCAACAAGACTACTTCAGTAAAACCCTAAAAGTATTTCTTTGTAAATACAACTTAAACTCTTACATCCAAAGGATTTTATCAAGAAAAGAAACAATTTATCTTTTCAGACCCCGATAAATCGAAATAATTGCATGTAATTTTAATGAAATTGAATTTGGTAAAAATAAAAATAATCTTAAATATTTTATATGTATAGTAAAAAAAAAAGTTTAGTAAGAGTTTCTAGGCGAACCAACTTTGTGCTAACACCCGCCACGGGCGAAGTATGGAAATGTCGCGACGACCCCCCAGTTTTCGTATAGTTGGTGCGAAGTGGAAAAACGTGTCTCACAGGACAGAGCCGAGAACTGCCCTGCGGGGATCGGAAACAACGCGAAAAACGAAAACAATTTCTTCGCACACACCGTTCCCTTCAATAAAACCGATAAAAATGAAAAGAATCAACTCAAAACGCGATTAATCCCGTTGCACGGACAAAGCCGAATCGCCCCATAAAGGGAGAATGCCTTTTTTCGCAAAATTCGCGTTCTGTGACAAAAACTGGGAAGTAATTGGATTAGGGAAATCGGAGAACGGCCCGCGGGGCTCCAACAACGATCCTTTCTTGTACACCGACGTCACCAGCTATTAAAGTATTTGAATTACAAATTGGCTACTCGAGTAAACGTAGAGTTATAACTATATGATTCAAATTGCGAAACTGTGCTTTGGCTATTAATATTTGAGTCTTAGATGGTGCAATAAAAACAGAAATTATGATTGTAATTAATGGGGGGAAGATTTTGCTATGGATACAGAATAGTTATAATTATGGAAAATAGGTTAATTATTGAAGTGCTACTGTTTAATTCGCCTCTTAAAAGAAGGATTGATGATTAATAAAACTGTTTCAACTCTCAACACCAAATCACAATTGGAAATAATTCACGAGCACACCTTGCATAATTTAAACGCGTGTAAAACTCCACCATAACCGGTAAACTTACAATATTTAAGTATATAAAAGCAAGAATCGATGTATTTCTATTTGCTCCATCTAATTATACAACAATTTTAAATTTATCCACCTCAGTTTACGAAAATAAACAAAAAATAAAATTAGATTAGTTTAATTAAGTTTATACTACTCTGGTTTTGTTTTTAGTTTTTATTATTGTTGCCTGACTAGTTTCGGCATAGGAGCCATCATCGGAGGCCTACAAACAATTAACATGGTTGCGAAATCAGTAAAACACACATAAAAAATAAGCATAATAAAAGTTAGTGAATATCAAATATAGTTAGATCTTAAAAAGAAACAATACTCACAGCGTCAGTATTAAATTAATGAAAGGCGAAATAACATTACAAAATTTGTCGACAGTAAAAATGATGTTAGGTATTGATGTGTTGATTTTACAATAACAGAATGAATGTAATTTTACTCTGATGGAATACACTTATTATCATCAGCAATGTGGCTGTTTAGCATTAAGGTTATGTCTTGTGCGCATGTTCATATCATGTGGTTAAAGAACGGGGTAGGGAAAATTTTAAATTTAAAATATTAGTATAGGATAAAGAGGAATAGGGAAAGGAGAAAACGGAAAAATATGTCGTGAAAGAAATATAGAAAGGAATTTGATTGTCAAGGAACTCAATCAGTGCAGCTCTAAGTACACAATCTTTAGTTAGAACTCTCTTCTGTTGAGGAAAAGGGTGAGGGAAAATGGATGCAAGTGGGTTATTTCATAGTTATGTTAAGTAGGTTCTGTTGGGAAAGGTTGTTTTAGAGTTCTGTATAGTGGTGGTGTAAGTAAGTCTATTTGATCATTAAGGCATTCGATGTGCTTGTTTTGATATTTGAATTTTTCTATTTCATAAGCTTCGGTGATGGACATTCTTATGCTTTTATCCATTTTGTGTAGAATTTTTATGCCTGTTTCTTGGTCAAATTTGTGTGATGTATTTAGAAGGTGTCTGCCGAAATTAGACCGGTCGTTGTTGATATGTTCTTTAACCCTTTGTTTGATAGATCTTCCCGTTTCTCCTATATATACCGCACCGCAGGTGTCGCAATTTAGTTTGTAAATGCCGCTATTAGTAAGGTGGTTTGTATATTCATCTTTGTGTTTTAGAAGATTTAGAATGGAGGTGTTGGTTTTGAAACTGATATCTATATTGTATCTTCTAAAGATCTTTTGAATTGGAGCTGCTAGTTTCCCTGGGAATGAGATTGATCTATACGTTGGTTCTGATTTTATTATGTTATTATTGAGTGTTGTCATTTGTTTATTGATGTTTCTTGTTTGCAGCTTTCTTATCAGTTTCGTAATGAAGTTTTTTGGAAAACCGTTATTGTAAACTATTGTTTTGATTGTTGTTATTTCTTTGTTTTTATTAACTTCGTTCATAGGAGTTGTTAATAATCTATTAATGTATGCGTGAAATGCTGCGGTTTTATGCGAGTGATGATGATATGAATCATGAGGGATTATAACGTCAGTTTGTGTTTTCTTCCTGTACATGTCAAATTCTATATTATCATTCTTGTTAATTAATTTTAGGTCCAAAAAAGGTAGAGTATTATCTTGTTCATGTTCCATTGTGAAGTGTATATTCGGATGAAGATCATTAAGTAGAATATGTAGATCTTCAGGATTGCTTTGTGTGTTAGTGTTCCAAATGATCAGGATGTCATCTACGTATCTCTTCCAGAAGATGATGTTTTTGGTTATTTCATTTCTTTTTTGGAGTAATTCATTTTAAAGTTTATCTAGGAAAAAATCTGCTAGTATTCCGCTTAAAGCAGAACCCATAGGTAGACCTTCTGTATATTTATATAATTTGTTGTCGAAACGACAGATATTTTGGGCTAGGCAGGTTTTTAAAAGATTGTGTAAATGATTGGCGTCTTCTAGATGGAGTTTGTCTTGAAAAAATCTATATGTGATTTCAAGGGTTTCAGAAACTGGGATGTTTGTGTATAAATTGGTGATGTCATATGAGATTAATTCAAATTTGCTGGAAATGTTTAGGTTCGTCAGTTCTTCAATGAGTTGTTGGCGATTCTTTATGGTGTGTGAAGGTCTGAAGTCTAAGGTGGTTAATATAAATTGATTGATGATCTTCGCTAATTTGTGGGTGCTTGAACCAATAGAAGATATGATCGGTCTAATAGGGTTATCAGGTTTATGTAATTTGATGAGGGAATAAAGAGTGGGACATCTTGGGTTCATTGGTAATATGTTAGATAATCTAATGTTATATTTTTCTAGGAATGTCTTGGAGTTAGTGAGAGCCTTTTTGGCTTTGATCTGCAACGTGTTAATAGGGTTATTTTTTATTTCGATGAAATTATTGTTAATTAGGAAGGATTTAGTCTTTTGTTTATAGACGTTCTTATGTATGATAACCATTCGTGCGTTTTTATCTGCTTTTGTGATTATGATGTTATGTATTTTTAATTTTTCTCTAATGGATTTGATGGTTTTTACTTCTTGGTTAACAACAGCGTTATCGTTGGTTTTATGTTGTGAATGTTTCTCTGATTTTCTTATGAAATCAGTGAGGTCGAGTCGTAGGTCTTTTTCGTAGGAGTTATATCTTGTTGCTGCTTCCAGTTCTATGGTCAGGTGACTCAGTGTAGGTATCCTTGGTATTGCGTATTTGTATCCTTTGTTGAGGAGTTTTTCTTCTTGAGATGTGAAAACAATGTCAGTTAGGTTTGTTAATCTAGGATGGAAAATGGATTTGTCGTGTTGTTGATTGATTTGTGGGTCTCTTTCGTTTTTTCTTTTATCTGTCAAAAGTATGTTGATCTTTTTCTGTTTTCTTTTCCAATTTTCTAAAAGGATATTGGCTTTATGTTCTTTTGCTTGTACTAAAACTTCTTGTAGTTCAATGTAGTGTAATTTTCTTGTTAGTAGGTGGTATATAAATAGGAGTACCTAACATCATTTTTACTGTCGACAAATTTTGTAATGTTATTTCGCCTTTCATTAATTTAATACTGACGCTGTGAGTATTGTTTCTTTTTAAGATCTAACTATATTTGATATTCACTAACTTTTATTATGCCTATTTTTTATGTGTGTTTTACTGATTTCGCAACCATGTTAATTGTTTGTAGGCCTCCGATGATGGCTCCTATGCCGAAACTAGTCAGGCAACAATAATAAAAACTAAAAACAAAACCAGAGTAGTATAAACTTAATTAAACTAATCTAATCCTATAACTGGTTAAACAATGGATCTCATTTCAAAATAAAAAATAAAATATTAATTTTTTACAAACTTCAGACATTGATATTAATTCCGATGTAAGCTATTGCACAGAGGCAATGATTTCCTCTAATATTTCCATTAAAGTTCTTATTTTGTCAGAAAATTTTGTGTGAACTGCAAAATAAATACTCCCATATCCATGAATGTATGTAGTTTAATAGTGTTCAACTATAGTGTAAAAATCATTAAAGTAAAGTAATTTAACTACAAAAAATAGACTAAGATAAAGAGAAGGAATAATAAACATAGGTATGTCATTGAATGAATACTAAATATTTTGTCAATAATATGCAAATAAAAATAAACTTTAAATTATATTGCATTATAAAAAATTGCACTGATAATTATTTCATCTTTTAGTGATACTTTACAAGAGGTTCCAATTAAATCATTTTGCATCGTCCAAATTCCATTCGAATTAATTTACAATAACTTATATTAACAATAATTTGATTTAGACGAAACGAATAACGATGAAGACGCGCACATAACTGAGGTCACTACTATTTCCGCAGTAAAACAATGTTGATCCGTCCATTCAGTACCAGTGTTGCCGAATCTGGTGAAATTTCACCACATCCGATGATTTTTCGCAATCTGGCGAAAATGGAGAAAATTTCATACTGGTAATTTTTCAACTTTTTATTTCTTGATTGATTTTTCGAATAAAACATTAAATAAACAAAGTATCAACTTGTTGACAGTATAGGCTATTACAGTTCTAAGTATTGTACATAATTAGAAGTGGGTGTAAATCCTGGTTGCACAACGTTATGAATTAAACATTTTTTTTCTTGAGAGTTCAACCAACAAGAGGATGGAATGAAAAAGACCTCCTTTAATTAGACCAAGCTTTCGATAAATGTATTCTTATCTTTATCAGGGTACTCTACAACCCAGAAACCGTTAACAATTTCTAAAAAAAAAACAGACCCAACTAAACTTACATTTAAAGATTAAAAACAAACATACATGTTGTTGAGTATGTCCCCAAATGACATCGAAAAGAGGAAACAACAATGATTTTTCCGAAAAAATTTCCACTAAACGGCGTGGTTCGTGATTTGCGATCAGGAGTCGATGAAGGCGTATAAACAGGTCGAATAAAGTACGCAAACTGTCTCTGGGGAAAACTTTCAGGAAAGAAAGTCACCAGGTGTACAACACAACAAGAAGAAGAGAACATCGCATAACTGACAAGGACAGATACTTACAAACGGCTCTTAACTTAAAAATTCTAACAATAAAATTACAATTTTAGCTTGATCCTCTCCTGATTCTCCTCTCCTGATGTGTCCCGATTCTCCATGGAAGATGATACATAGCCGTTTGGAATGTTTCGGAATGATAACAGTTCTTCAGTACCACCATCAATTTCTTGATATTGGAGACGGTCCGGTCACCATAAGTACATAATGTTAGACTACCAATTTATTGGCAGCATGGGCAATTATATTTCCAAAGTTCTATTGATCAGCTGGAAGTTTGCTAACTTGTTATAAACATGACTCCAACATCTCTAAACTTCCACTATTATCTTAAAATCTGCCAACTTGTTGGCAGCATAATCTATTACTGTTTCATAAACTATTCATTATCTTAAAAACTGCCACCTTGTTGGGAAGCATGCTCCTAACATTGGAGGAGACATATTATTAAGCTATTATGTGTTCAGAGTCCTGCTCATTAGTATAAAGACTACTACTATTACTGTTCCAAATACTGTATATTATCTCGAAAACTGTCAACTTGTTGGCAGCATGAGCTATTATGTCTCCAAAGTCCTACTCATCACTTTGAAGTCTGCCAACTAGTAGGCAGCTTGAGCTACTTGTAACGCCTTACCTACAAAAACAAGAAATAACAACACCAAAACCTGTTACAAAATCCCACGGCGCAAGTACGGGTCCTCGCCTAGCTCAGTGAAGATGGGGAGGGTTTTATTTCTAAGGCGCCACACAGTTAATCCCGTACGGCCCACGAACTGTGACGTGATGTTGAGAAAATAGGAAAGTTGTAAACAAACACACAGATAACAAATAACAAAACAATAAGCTTGAGTTGCATACAAAAAAAAATCAACTTTTATTAATAAAAAAATAATAATAAATACAGGTAAAATGAATAAGTTTCGATTCTTGCAAAAAAAAATAATAATTCAATTTTAGGCAAAATAACAAGGTGAACTCAAAGTATTAAAGTTAGCGAAACAAAAAAAAAATTGACCAAAAAAATAATAATAATAAATCAACTTAATTAATTGAATTCGCGGCTCGACTCCGTAGTGTTGAATTCAACTTAAAGTCGGATAAAATTTAAAAAAAACTCAGGAAAAGAACAAAACAAAACTCGCCAACAGTAAATAACAAAAAAAATTAACTCGTAGAAATGATATACGACAGTTAAAAAAATATAAATATTGGTATATACAAAAAAAATCGGTAACCAAAATGATAAACAGATGTTTTCAACAAAAGAAATTATTCCTGACCTTTTCTCCGAAGTAATGTTTTGTAATGTCTTTTTTTGTTTAAAGTAGTTTAATTAAGGTAATTTGAAAATGAAAGAAAGTATGAATGTATTAAAGGTTAAAGAGAAGAAAGCAAGAAATAGTTAGAAAAATGCAAGCTTACCTCTAATGTTCGAGGTTTTGTAACCAGAAATTAATTTAATATAGAAAATACACCAAAAATCCGGAATAATCCGATGACTTCAAACGTGAGAACACGATTTCAAAATGAGTGCTATGGTGATGAATCCGCAAATTCACGAAACGGCAAAATTTCCAAAATTCAAAAATGGCGAAACCCAAAATTGCCTAAATCACCCTTGCACCACAATGTATTCACTGGTTACTCCGAAGAGAGAGACCCGAGACACAAGTCCCAGAGCCTTTTAAAATAAAATCAAAGAGGTACAAAAAATTACACCTGCGCTCTTGATAAAATGACCAAAAGAACCAAAAAAGAAGAAGGAAATCAAGAAAAGGGAAATAGAATTATCAAAAAGGATAAAAAAAATGATTGAGGAGTTTCGGGATCGAGATCGTTGCTGAAATTAAATAAAAAAAACAATAAATTAACAAAATTAAATCTAAATAAATACAAATATTTTATTACCCGATTGTATGCAACACAAACTTCCCACCCACATAAAGAAAAGAAAACAAATAACATAAATTCAGGACAAAACTCAATTCACATAAAACACGAAAAATTTGAACCGTAACATACTATATCTCCAAACTTTCCTTCATCATCTTAAAACCTTTCAACTTGTTAGCAACATGAGTTGTTTTATCTCCAAAATCCTACTCATCAATTTGAAGTCTAATAACTTGTTAGCAACATCAAAACACTACATGCTGTTACAGATGAGCGAATATTCAACCCAACTCAACGATGAGCAAATACTACTTCTCAAAAACTAAATATTTCTATTAGAAGACCTCATATTGCTGTGAAAAGATTGCATGGTATTGCAGATGAGCAGTTACTGCTTCTAGAAGTGGAGAATTATTTCCAAAAGACTAGACTTCCAAAAGATAACATTTATTATTACTGTTTTCAAAAAGCTACATATTACTTCTAAAAACTATATTACCATTAGGTCACATTTTTAGACCTACATACTGTGACAAATGAGCAGATATTTAACCTAATCCTAAGGGAGATTGTTACTCTTTATAACTAAACAACTATGAAGTCTGCCAATTTGTTGGTAGCATGAGTTATTACTGTACCAAACACTGTAGATTACCTTAAATACTGCCAATTTGTTGGCAGCATGAGCTGTTTTGTCTCCAAAGTCGCAGGACTGCTGAGTTATACTATTCCAAACACTGTATTTTATCTTAAAGACTGCAAACTGATTGGCAGCATGAGCTATTATATCTCCTAAGTCCTGTTTATAAGCCCGAAGTCCGCCAACTTGTTGGCAACATGAGTGATTACTGTTCCATAGACTATATATTATCTATAAAGGCTGCCAAAAATAACAAAAATATCTTTTGAAATAGAGAACTGGCAACATTGATTGACACATATTAAAGGCAAATTAGGGTTTAAAAATGTACGGTGTACGGCCTCTCTTCCATTTCGGCAAAATTCAAGATCTGTATTCGTCGCAAATCGAATCTGTAGGAGTTTCTCACCCCATGTTGTGTGATGTCATCCTTCCATGATATCTCATCCCAAACAAATTGTACGCGATTGTCACTAGGAACTCGTTTTGGTAAGTTATATCTTAGGAAAATTTCTTCCACCAAAAGTCGAACCCATGCGATGGCTATTGGTTCTCTTATTGCGAAAAGTTCGACCCGCTTTGTCGAAGGTTCTTACACAATAAAAATACATCGATTTTCTTTCTTTATTTCGGGTAATGGTCCAAAAGGTTTTAAATTGCTTGATTTGTATGTTTGGCAGGTAACATATGCCTTAACATAGTTCTGGATGTATCGTCACATTTCAGGCCAGTAGTACCTTTTTGCTTTTCATTCAACCGTGTGTGAGTAACAATATAGAACATCATTGTTTACTAAATAATCATTTCCAGTCCACTGTACGTAGTCCCCGTTCGTAGGGACAGTTTCAAAGAATTTGATAATCTTCTCTAACTACGAGTCTGCTAATTGACTAGATCGAATTTTTTGAAACTATATCTTTAGATCAACAGTTACTGCACATATAGTACATGTGGTGATATTTTCATCTGTACAGCTAGGTCTCGAAAAAGCATCAGCAAATCGATTCAGATGTAGGATATTTTAAGATGGCATGATTGTAATTCAAGTGCCCCCGTGGCTAAGAGTCCACTTCGCGACTTTAAGCCCATAATTCATCGAAGAGGTTGATAATTAGTTGATAATTAAACGATTTACTGCCCAAACTACAGCTAAAGCATCTCATTCTGTCATAGTGTTGTTTTTCTCAGCAGTTGTCAACAATCGACTGGCTTATTCAACTTGACGTTCATCATTGCTCTCTCTTTGGTGTAACACGACACCAATTGCATAATCACTTGCATTTTTTGTTATTGTGATTGACTTGGTTTCGTCCGCTTGACGTAGTATCAGTACTGAAGTGAGCAAACTCTTCATAGTCTCAAAAACTGTCCCTGCATATCACCCCACGTCCAAGAAGCGTTCGTTTTCATCAAATTCGTTAAAGGTTTAGCGATATTTGCAAGTTCAGATATAAATCTTCGACACCATGAGCCAAATTTCTTGGTTCAGGCGTTTGATCTGCTTTTCTTTTTAAATTATTTAACACATAATTAAATAATCGCTCAATTGATCTACAATGTTTTACTAAAATTTTATCAACACAAGAAATTCCTTTAATAGTACTTTTAAAATCAGAAAAATTTGCTTCAGATCTAGCTGACGAGGCAGTGCTTAAATGATTATTAAAATACTTATTCATAACCGGTGTCTAGGAAATTTTTTACATAGAATACAAAGTTTTTTAGAAAATTCTGGTAAGTAAAAATAATTTTTTTTTTCGGGACTCTTCATTATGAATACTTAAAGCAAAAGCTTCGTTTTTTATGTTTTCAATAAATACTGTTGTAATTCTGATTATTCTTCCTTTCTTTTGGTTGATCTTTCATGCTATTATTTTGATCAAATTCGAATGTTCAACTACATAATTTAAAACATATTTACAATTGCATAAAATTATGACTTACTTTAAAGAGGATACAAAATGACTTCAATTATTTATTTCGGTCATAAATCCAAGACACCTTTTGTATAGTTGTGTTGCTTTTTCTTCGGCGTTAGATACACAGGAAAATTTGACGACAGCATAAATTAAATGTGTCATGTCAGTTCTTATCTGCATCGGTAAATGTATATATATTTGCTATCCTAACAAAATTAACAAGCATAAATCATAACATTTGATGAATGATGTATTATTATACGCTAAGCATAAAGCATTTCTGTTGGCTTTGTTCATGTCTGTCACAACTTCGGTTAAAATGCATAGATTAAAAAATTCCTGTTATTAATTTCTGATGTATGAAAGTACACAATACTATGAGAAATAACGAACAATTTTCATTCGGTCGTTGAATTTTAAAATCGAAGTAGGATGTTGCATCGAGAATGAAACGGTTTGATACAACCTGCTCAGTCGACCAGTAGATAACGTAAAATTTGTTAATGTAACCAATAAATCTCAAAAAACGATTAAACTCCACATCATTTTTTAAAATAGTTAATCAAAAAATTTGATACCTTTGCGAATAACTCTTCCATTTTTCCATCCTGCTTAGCTTTCTGCAAACGAGGTAAACTATATAAGAAAGGTAGTTCGCAGTCATCATTATTTCATATTTTCTCGCGCTTTATCTCTTCGTTATTCGTTGAGTTTCTTATGCTTCAACCTTTTTTTAACGACATCCCAAGTTTTTTTTTGAAGTTTCTCTTTTTTTTAAATGTGTTAGTCCATTTGTATTTAGAATTTGAACAGTAAACTCATCTTTCAAAAGGTTTTACACCAAACACTTTAACTTTAGCTCCACAACACACACATTTTCCTTGCACATTTCCGCTTTTAAGAAAAAGTCATTATTAAGATTAGGCGTTGTGAAATTAAACGCATACGGTAATTTTTGCTAAGTATAAATCAGATTTCGAAATAAATAAGGTCAGCACTCTTTAAAAAATTTGTTTTTTTTTATAGGAGGACTGATGCTATTCCACTGTTCTAAATAATAAATAATTAAATTTCGAGTGTTTTTCTTTAACTTTTTTTGCACTCACTTCTTCATCATTATCATCATCACTACCTTCATCTGAACTTGTTAGCATTTTATCTTGATTTATATGTTGAGATTCGACCCTTTCATTTTTTTATAAAATATTTGTAGATTTAGCTTCTCTTTATTTACTTTAAAATACAATGATGAAAGCTGTATACCATTATTAAAATGAAGGTTTAAGTTTCCTACAACCTGTAACTCAACGTACAATTTATTTTATAAGCAACGTATTAGACGAAGTAAAGGATGGCGTACTAAGACCAAAAAAGGAGATATAGAAAGACATTTTCGAACAAATGGATATCCTGCAGTGATCAGATGTGATCAATATATCCATTTTCCATTTTTTCGCATAATCCCATATTACACAACTGTTACTACTTAAAGTTAGGTTAGGTCATATCCATGCCATACCCAAAATTTTGTTTTTTTATTTCTATTGTTTGAGCATGCGCAATCTAGAATCCATATTTTTTACAACCTAATACGCAATTCTCTGCTCGAACAAACCTACTGTATATGAACTCTTTAAATAATAGCTCATGTTGGCAATAAATTAGCAGACTTTAAACTGATGAGCAAGATTTTAGAGACATAATAACTCGCCCTGGCAACAAGTTGTAAGTCTTTAAAATAATATGTATTTTGTGGAACAGTAAATTTGAGAGATATAACAGCTCATTCTCCCAACAAGTTGGCAAACTTCAAATTACTGAAAATCAACCTAGAGACATACTAGCTCATGCTGTCAATAAGTTATTAGTCTTTAAGATAATATATAGAGTTTTGAACAGCAGTCGTTCATGCTGTCAACAACATTGCAGACTTCAAATTGATGAGAAGCATTTTGGAGAAATAACAGTTCATGTTATAACATTCCAATATCTTGGACATTGCCGAAAGAATGCTTCATAAGATCCTTCATATCTATCAGCTTCTTGATCTTAGGTATGGGGGGGTTACATGTGAAACCTTCCAACACCGAGGAAACACCCTCAGTCAGACAAACAATAAGAATATGAGTAAGGTATGGAGTCAGAGATAAGCTACATAATTTAATCAACCCAACACCAACTCCATCCGGACCAATCGCTTCCGATTTAATTTGCGCAATAAATCACATAATATAAGGGCTTAACGTCTCAAGATCCGGTACCAAACGAGGTGTAGAATTAACAAAATAAATATTTATCGATTCGGCACCTCCAATCTCTACCAAATCATCCCTCTCCCCGTGGTCACAAATTCCCAATTCTTTTAAGGATCTTCATAACATGCTTACACCTCCCTAAGCGAATTCCAAGTATGACCTTTTCTCTGCATCAACAGTGGATTTAATAAGATTGCCATACCACGAAAATATCGATACTCGATACTTATTATTATGTTCTTGGTGATAGCCATGGTAGAAATATTTCTCAGTTACTTCGAGATTCGAATATCGGCTCTGAATACTCTATCACATCTATTTTTAAACCGAATGCATTATTAGAACAAGTGATCGTCGATGCTGATAAATTGACATCTACTTTTGATTTTTCGGACTATTTGGTTGTTTTTGGAGGATCAAATGATGTGTTACGTAATAATACCGTAAATTTCAAGAAACTAAAGATTCTCCAATCATGTGCTTGCCGCACAAATGTCATTTTAGTATCGGTTCCATATTGGCACAAGCAAAATGTATTATATAAGAAATCTATCGATGAGCTCAACTTTAAAATCAAGAATGAGATTGTTGAGGATTCTGGTATTCAACTAATAGATACAACTAGATTTCTTAGACCGCCATTTTTTACGAAGCATGACATACACATAAATTTTAAAGGTAAACAACTGCTCGTTGAACATTTGATTCGGAAAATTAATCCAATACTGGTTCAAAATCCTCATATTAATCTGCGAAATCTAGTTACGGTTAAACCATTGGTATCGGTGATTTCCTCACGACATCCAGCTACCACACTAAACGGATCTTCAAGTATATCATCTGTTGCATTGTCTTCGGTGGAACTGCAGTGTGATATGAGGGATCAGAATGCAGACGTACACCACTCTACTGGCGCAGTAACCAATTGTGTGACCGGAATAAAAGTGTCTACGGCTAGTGATGTTGACGTTGTAACGTCTGATATCGTGGATATTCCTGGTGAGGTTTCTTTTTTATAACACATGCAGATACTCCAGCTAAATCAGTCACAGTTATTCATGTTAATGTTCAATCAATTTTTAACAAATTCAATAAGCTTGAAATCTTAGTAAGAGAACATGCTCCTGATTTATTATGTATTACGGAGCATTGGGCTACTCTTAATGCCTCTTGCGCTCTCAATTTGCCTGGATATAAGTTGGCATCCGTGTATTTTCGACCGACAAGAAAGCATGGAGGTGTCCTAATCTTTGCAAAAAATAATTTGATGGTATCGGCTTTTGATATTAGTAATTTTGTGACGGAAATGGAGTTGGTGTGTTTGCGTTTATCGGCCGCCATCTGGTTCCAGTGACTCTTTTATCGATAAACTGTCCACGCTACTGTCTTATGTGTCAATTAATTTTCAAAATCTTGTATTGTGCGGAGATTTGAACATGGATGTTAATAGAGATTGTTCAATGTCAAAAATGTTGTGGGATGTATTTGATTCTTTTCAACTTAATGGAAAAAGTACTGAGCCTACCCGTATAGTGTTTGGTGAGACGAGCACGATTTACCGATTGGAATGTGTATTTTTAATGTTTTTAACGCGAATATTGCTGATCACTTTGCTGGCTCGTTGGTGTTTAATTATACTGACAGTTTTATTACTCGGACGCGTGTCGAGACGCACGGAGAATTGGCTGGTAGAAGAATGAGTGATTCATGTTTACACGAACTGTATCGCTCACTTATATCCCAGGATTGGTCTAGCTTTACTTCTTATGTGATGTTGGATGTAAACGTTGACGATATTTTTAACCGTTTTTTTAATATTTTTACTTATTGTTTTGAGTTATGCTGTCCAGTTGTACATCAAGTTTCAGTAGGCGTTAGGCGTAGTAGTTGGGTCACTCCTGAGATAGTTAAAGCTGGGGATAGTCTAAGAAACATGCATTGGTTAATTAGAAATGGGTTCCGTGATCAACATGCAAAATACAACGATATGAAATCTTCTTATAAATCACTGATTGATAATGCTAAACGATTTTTTATAGCTAATCAAATTTCTAATGCTTCCAACAAAACACGTAGTTTATGGCGATATATAAACACACAGTTGGGAAGGAGTAATGATGAGAGAGATATAATGTTAAATATTGACGGGGTTTCAATTTCTGACCCAAAACGATTATCCAACGCATTTTGTGAATATTTTTCGACGGTAGCGGCTGATAAGGTGCGATATGCTTTTGGTTCTCTTGTTGTGGATTCATGTACGTTGGGTATAACTGTTTCTTGCAGTATATATTTATGGCCGGTGTTTCCTGAGGAGATAGTTGAGTCTATCAGTGCTTTAAAGAATGTGAGCAGTGTGGGTACTGACGGAATTGGTGTGAGAGTTGTCAAATACGTTGCCAGCGTTATTGCTGAACCTCTTGCGCTCATTTTAAATCGGTCGATAACAGCGGGCGTTTTCCCATCAAAGTGATACCGATTCTAAAAAAAGGTAATACGACCTATATTGAGAACTATAGACCGATAGCAATTTGTAGTATATTTTCTAAAGTATTCGAAAAAATAATTAGTAACAGGATTCTAGATTTTCTTGACAAGCAGGGTACAATTAGTAGCTGCCAGCATGGTTTCAGACGTAAACTATCTACTGAGACTGCCTCAATTGAGTTCGTCCAGTATATTTATGACAATATTGATCAGGGAAATTACGTGGTTGGATTGTTTTTTGACCTTAGTAGGGCGTTTGATTCCCTCAATCTAAATTTCCTTTGTAGGAAGTTATACTGTATGGGTATCCGCGGTCCTATTTTGAACTGGTTTCTTTCTTTCTTAACCGACCGTTCTCTCAGAGTTGTGTTGTCGAATGTTAGCTCGGATGAGTCATCTGTTGACTTGGGGATTCCACAGGGTTCAATTTTAGGACTTTTGCTTTTCATACTTTTCATTAATGACTTACCTGACTTTCTTGAGGATACTCATCTGGTTATGTACGCTGATGACTCATCTGTTGCGGTTGCAGATGCGGATCCGGATACGTTAAATTTAAAAATTACATCAACTATTAAAACGTTTTCTGTATGGTGTGAGCGTAATAGGATTATGTTAAACGTGGATAAAACAGTTTGCGTTAGTTTTTACAAGCGTCACTCATTGCCGGCCAGTTTTGAAAATAAATTTTTATTTGCCCATAGTACGCGATTTCTTGGTTTGGTGTTGGATGATAGACTCTCATTTGTTAATCACATAGAAACTGTGTGCAAAAAATTGAACCTAGCCTATTATGCAATTTTGAAATTGAAAAAAAGTTTAAATATAAATTCGCTATTAAGTATGTATTACGCACTGTGCTACTCTGCTATTTCCTACAATATACTGGTGTGGGGTGCTGCAACTGACATTGAGTTTAAACGCGTGTTTGTGGCACAGAAGCGCATCATTAGATTAATGTTCGATTTAAATGGCAGGGAATCATGTAGGGAAGTTTTCACGGAACAGTCGATACTCACCTTGCCATCCATTTACTTATTGAAGTCTTTGTTATATGTGAAGACTAATATGAGCCGTTTTGAAATGTCCACTCATGAATATAATACCCGTGGTAGAGATAATCTGGTTCTCTCTCAACATGTCACCACCACATTTGAAAAAAGTTCCTTTTATGACTTACCCAAAATATATAATAAATTACCCCGTTCAATCAGATCTCAGGAGTGTCCAAAGAAATATAAACAAGATGTAAAACGATATCTCTTGGATTCTGTGTTTTACTCTAAACGAGAATTTTTAGATATGTAGTGACTTATGTTAGTTTTAACAGATTGTACAATTTGCTGTTGTATTTTGATGTTCTATGTACTGACTTGGCACATCTACTTATATAGCCCACGTGATTTAATAAATATTATTATTATTATTATCAATACTCCAGGGATCAGCATTTAACAAGATATTGTTCACAAAAAATTTGAGAAACAGTGCAGGAAATTATTGGTGCAAAGATCACACAGAAATTTGCAGTGTTCGTAAACTAAGCTGGAGAATAATTATTATTTTCCATGTTGCAAGTCTATTTAATATCAGTTTAAATAAGCAAAACAGAACTTCTCTTCTTGCAATTATTTTTATTTCAACGGTACCGGTTTCGACTATTTTATATAGTCATCCTCAGCCGAATCTACATTTTTTTTATTGGTTTTATTTATTTTTCATAAAAAAAAAATAAAAAAAATTGTAGATTCGGCTGAGGATGACTATATAAAATAGTCGAAACCGGTAACGTTGAAATAAAAATAATTGCAAGAAGAGAAGTTGTATTTTACTTATTTAAACTGATAAGCTGGAGAAATTTTAAATTATTGCATAATTAGATGGAGGAGATAGAAATACGCCGGTTTGGGTGGGGAGGTGTGTCTCGCACAATGAAATTTGGTATAGAAGCAGTAATAAAGTAGTATAACTTACCTTCACTTGGAGAGCGGCACAACTCTGCTAAAAGGGGATGCAGCAATGACAAAGGTATCTTCTGTGAACGGCGCGTACCATGGGTACACGACGTGACATAAAGTCTCCGAAGTAACACCAACAAAGTAACACACTGCTGTCACAGGCAGATCTAATATCATCGGTAATCTAAATCAGTACTATAGTAACTTGTTAATCAGAAAAATATAACCATATATCAGTTTCATACCACGTTGTACAGCGATGGTAGGATACTTTTGCCATTGCTCCATCCCCTTTTAGCTGAATTGCATCGCTCTCCATGTGAGGGTATGTAAATAGACACACACGTTCAGATTATAAAAGCTGTGCTCGTGAATTGTTTCCAACAATGCATTTGATGATACCTTTTACTTACCTTTGGAATACAAGCATAAAAAAATATCAACGTGTTCGTGTTACATACACGTAACGAGCTACAATATTAATTAAAACAGAATAGAAATGTTAATTTCAATTTTGCTTCGTTTAATAGTATCTAGAATTCGCAGATACAAGCTTTCAAACACAACAACGCTGACGTACAATTAGTTTAGCGACGACAGCTCGTCCCCGAGAACAATCGATCCCACTCCATCGGTGCACTGTTTGTCGTCATTCAACTAGGAACGCGCTGAATTAAGCTTAAGTCCCCTAGATTATCTGCCTATTGATAGATAGTTCGCGGAGATACGTTGATAATTGAAAGAAATGATCCATCATTTGCTTAGTAGCTTTTTCAAGTCTTTTTTACAACTTCAATTACATTAGGTAGAAATTGACGACGACACGTTACGGATTCTCCCTGGGCGCGATATCGAATCAATTAAACCGGAAACGAATGATAAACCGTAATTAGAGGCGATATCGCAGCGTCATAAACCGTGCACGTGACCGACCCGTACCGTTCTAATTGACGTAACGCGATTTGTCCTAGTATGTGTGTGTATGGTTTTTTTTTTGACTGTGTGCACGTGTCGGGACACGGTTGTGTGCTGCGATCCGCGCTTACGATATAGCATATTAGGGATTATCTGATTTATAAATATGTCGTCCGTATCTGCGTCGTTTCGCAAATAATGGTTATGCGGTCGGATACGGTCGACGTTCCCGTGGCAATATCGGTAAATTGGCGGATATTTTCATTTCGCGCACAGCGGGATCGACGCCGTGCCGTTCGTTCTTCCGTATGCCTTTCTTTAATTTACCAACGTTCGACCCGATACGGAGTTTCCATTAAGGACCTTTTTCGTCGAGAGAATGCTCCAAGGGGGTGGACGCTCGAAATGGGGTTGGAAACTGAACGGAGGAAGAATGGGTGGCGGGTTTAAGGGATCGATCCCGCTAATAGATTTACCGCTCCAGATCATGCATTTTCCTCTTTTGCCCGGCGAGGCACCGGATCCAATTCATCTCCACCGTTTCGCAAGCGTCGGGTCAATATACGAGTACCATTCTGCCGGCTCGTACACTTACAAACTCTCTATTCGCCGCCGACGGAGATTTGTGGCGAATTCATTTTCTCCAACTCAAGAAAGGAAAGAGTAAATTTCACAAGTGATTCTTTAGATGAACTCAAAGGAATTCCTACGGTATGAATGCAGGACAATTTTATTTTTTCACAAAAAATTATACTTTCGTTGAAATGATTCACGTAACATCAACTACCTAGAATTGGCTAAAATTGACCGAGTAAGCTTTGCCGAACAGTGGTTTAATTGCTTAGGAAATAACTTAATAAGCTTGCTTCGTTATAAATGTTATGTTTAATTTATTTATTTATTTATTGAAACAAACAGGTTGTAATCCTAATTACATGTTTCAACTAATAGTAATAAAACAAATCATTTTTCAAAAAATAATACTAAAATCAGGCAAATATCAAAATACAGTAGTAAATACAACCAATACTCAATCAAGCACTACAACGCATTTAGCTCTAAACTCCTTGTATAAAACTGAAAATATTGGTAGTGAGTTTTCTTCTGATAGTTTATTATATAATGATACCATTCTATTTAATGGTGAATCCCTTTTAAGTTCCGTAGAGAAACGCATTACACTAAACAAAGCCCTAGGGCGACCAGAATATGCAGGGATGTACAAACCAACATTTCTCAAAATTGATGGAGCATCCACCTTATTGTTTATTATCTTGTACAAATAACCAAGACTTATCACCCCCGTCTGACCGATAATTTTGTCATATCAAAACCTCTACGAGCGGATTCGTACGATTGAAAGCCAATAAATCTATTGTATTTTTTGTAGAAAATATATTTAATAAATTTATTTTGTACTGTTTCAATTATATGCGAATGATAGGCTGTTCCAGGGTCCCATACCACAATAGCATATTCCAATTTTGATCTGATTAATGAGTTATACAGACACTTCATGGTGTCAATATTGGAAAAGGAGTGACAATTTCTTATAATAAATCCTAACAACCTTAGTGCTGATGCAGTTGTAGCTCTCACATGCTCATCAAAGTTGCTCTGTGTACACTTAGCAGCAGAAGTCTGCGTACAAAAAACTTCTAACACTTTAACTGAAAAAATAAGGGTCATGATCTAATGTGATAAACTTCAATTTTTTTTTATTTTGTGTATTAACTACATATAACTCTATTAACAAAATATGCATCAATAATACAGAAATATTAGTTACAAAAAAAATTAAAATTAAAAATTCTCCAAATAATGCGTATGCAAAAATCTGCGTACAAATAGACGCCTTCTCCAAAATATACTTATTTACTTAAATACGTAGTTGGCGATGTACGCTTTCCGATTTAAATAAAAGATAATCGGTGTCAATTATATTAGCAAAGGCTTAGAAGCTAAAAGTTAGAATGGACACGAAAGGAAAGGAAATTGAATCGGGAGAGAGAAAAATTATTGTAAAGTTATGGAAAGAGGGAAAATATTTTCGAAAAATAGGAGAAACTGTCGGCAGGTCATACTCTTCCATTCAAAGAGTAATTAATAATTATAAAGACACTGAAGATTACCTCCCACGTCCGCGATCTGGTAGACCACCCCTTTTAACAAACCGAGAGAAGCGAAAAATTGTACAGCAGGTTAGAAAAGAACCTAGGCTGACGGCAAAAAAATAGTAGAAAATGTACAAGAAGAATTTCATAAAACTATCAGCAAAGATACGGTGAGAAGGACGTTAAAAAAAGCTAACTGTCACAGTCGCGTTGCACGAAAAAAGCCATTTGTGTCAGAGGTCAATCGTCAGAAGCGGATCGCCTTTGCAAAAAAACTCTTAGACAAGCCCATTGAATTCTGGGAGAAAGTTCTCTTTACAGATGAGAGCAAATTTTACATTTTCGGCATTAAGGGTAAACAACTTGTATGGAGAAAACCTAATACTGCCCTTAATCCCGAAAATTTGAAAGCGACTGTAAAACACGGAGGTGGTGGAGTTATGGTTTGGGGGTGTATGTGCACCAAAGGGGTGGGAAGGTTGGTTTTCATAATATCGACAATGGACCATAAAATGTATATAGACATTTTAAAAGAAAATTTGAAGCCTAGCATCGAAAACTTGGGCTTGGGGCCCGAATACTTTTTTCAACAAGATAATGACCCCAAACATTGCGCCCACAACACTAAGCTTTGGCTACTATACAATACCCCAAAGCAACTTAAAACACCTCCACAATCGCCGGACTTGAATCCCATCGAACACCTCTGGGATTTACTGGAACGCAGGATTCGGCAACACAACATAACGTCGAAGGAAACGTTAAAAAATGTTATGATTGAGGAATGGGCCAAAATCAGTTCGGACGAAACGAAGAAATTAGTGCACTCCATGCCTAAACGTTTAAGGGAGGTCATTAAACGTAAAGGTTATCCGACCTCATATTAATATAGAAACAATGATCTCATTTATGAATTTTTTATAAATACTGTCCTGACTTGTACGCAGATTTTTGCATACCCGTTATTTGTAGAATTTTTAGTTTTGATTTTTTTCTGTAACTACTGTTTCTGTTTTGTTAAAGCATATTTTGTTAATAGAATTATATGTAGTTAATATACAAAATAAAAAGATCAAGTTTATCACATTAGATTATGACTCTTATTTTTTCAATTAAAGTATTACAAGTTTTTTGTACGCAGACTTCTGCTGCTGAGTGTATATATTACCCCTAAATCCTTCTTCCGTGCAACGTTTTTCAGTTTATGGTTATTGATGTAATACTCAAAAACAATCGGTACGGTTTGAAATTTTAGGGTTCAGTGTATAACGTGTATTTGTGTTTGTTTTACTTTTATTTTGGGTGGATGGTTTATTTTACATAGAGGTGTCTTCTTTTCCAATAATTTAATTTATTCTTTAAATCATGGTGTTGCCTTTTCTTTATTTTTGGATTTGTGCGCAAGTATACTTTTTTTGTCAATTTTGAGGGTATTTATCTTGTGTAGTGGGTTTTCTTGGGCTCTCTTTTATGTCAGACCAGTGCGTGTACACACGTAGTTTAAAAATTTTGGTTTAGCCATTTTGAGTTTTTGAAGTGTGGTGATTTTTAATCCAAGTTTTTGGGATTCATCTACGTCTTGTGCAAATTATTAGCAACGTTTTCGAACGTCCAATTAACGGATTCTTTCTTATTTAAACGTATTTTGGAATTTTCTAACGTTTCTGACCAAACCTCGAAAATCTGAGGTAAGATTCTCTTTTTTTAACTTAAACCTATTTTCTCTTACACCCTACACATGCATACCTTCATTTATTCATACATACATCCTTTACTAACAAGTTAATTAAACTATCATCATCTTTCACATTTTTCACATCATTCATCATTCACATCCTGTCTTTCATTCTTTCTATTCTTTTATTCTTCTAATTTTTTTTTGTGTTCATTTAAGGTTTTAATTGAGGAGCATATATTTTGCATCCAATCAGTCTTATTTCTGAAACAGAAGATTAGTTATTTTTTTTTTGGAGAAAAAAAAATCATTTTCTAAGTTTTACCTTTTCGGAGGGGTTCTTTCTTAACACGTTGAGTGCCATATGAGTTCGCGTTGGTCTCATGTTGTATTGGAACGTAGAGACTGCGCGAGTCCACCCTGGTCTCATATTAAACAATTTTACATTTGGCCGTGTGTGACCACGGTGGTATCACGTAATGCATTGAAATACATGTGGTAGCAGAGTAGACGGCCAGAAGAAACGATTTATGTCATTGGCCTGTTATTGTGAGACCAATATGTCACCACGTGGCATAGGGAACTGTAATATGTAAATAATGCAATAAAGTTAGAAAAAAACAAATAGAAATAGAAAAATAAATAGATCAACTAGGCTTCTATCTAGTCTATCTATTTATTTTACCTTTTATAATAATACAAAAAAATATATAATTCTTAATACATTAATAGAACAGATATAATCCATAAGAAAACATAAATATCATTCGAAAACATGGATATAAATCTTAAACAAACAGAAAATATGGTGTGTGTATACTAAATTTTAGAAGCTGTATCTGCTTCAAAAGAACAGTTCAAACAAAAATATTGATCGCAAGCACTACATTTCAACGTGGTTTAGGGAGTTTTCCTCGATGCTTGTTCTCTTCCAGATTCGTTTGAAATTTTCTTGTAGCATATTACACACCGACGTCTTTTAGAACGACCAACATCTTCTAATTTATGCTCTATTTCGGTCATGTTTTCAGATATTTCTTCCTGTCTCGCTGTTTTCAACAGACCACTTATGACTTCTTCTTTGAACGCAGTTATTGATATTTTATTATTGGTTATTTCTTTATACGCAATGTAGGCATTTACTATTGCACTTCCAGTTAATAACTCGAACGCCAATTTCCTATACCATTTCATACTACGGCGAAGGCAGGTATTATAAGATTTTAACTGATCAGATATATCAATATATGATTTATATTTATTGTATTCAACCACATTTTTGGGCTTTTGTATTTCTTTACCTCTTTTGATTAAAGTAACCATTTCATTTCCATATCTAGTGCTCAATACTAATACGTCCCTTTTATCTCTCCATTTTTCAACTACTATTCCTTGCTTACATTCTTCAGCTATTACTTCTCCAACTTTCAACTTTTTATCTACAACCCTTTTGGGGTTATATTTTCTATTAGATCGTAATGTTCCAATAAGATGTGTTTTTCTATGTAATAGTGCATTAGCTAAACTCACTGATGTGTAATAGTTGTCAGTGCATAAAGTACGTCCGCTGTCTAAAAGATTTGTCATCAAATCCATTACAACTTTTGTAGGCACTGACACATGACCATCCTTCGATTTGCCGCAGTATACTTGGAAATCATATGTGTACCCATCTTTTAGGCACAGCTTAAATAATTTGATTCCGAACTTATGTCGCTTATTGGATATATATTGACGAAATTTCAGTCTTCCTCTAAAAGGTACAAAAGTCTCATCTATACAAACGTACTCGGAGGGTGTCATTTGGCACTGAAATGATGTCCGAAGCTTGTTCACAAGTGGTGTTATCTTGTGTAATTTATCATCACTAATTTCCTCATTATTACTAAAATGTATCATTTTCAGAAGTAACTGAAAACGATTTCTGGACATTACACTTGGGATTGCATTTTTGTACATTCGTTTCGTTGACCAGTATAAAGAAAGTTCTGGGAAAGAACACAACCCCATCCACAAAATAATACCAATGAAATGTTCTATTTCTGTAGGGTCTGTGGGAGTCCATTTCAGAATACGTGCGTTTGGTAGAATATTACTTCGTTTACACTGTTCAGCGTATCTGTTTGTTTCTTCTACCTAAAATATATATTATTATCATGTTATTTTAATAGAAGATTTTTTGACTCACGATTAAGCTTATGATGTCGTCATTCACAAAAACTTTGAAAAAATCATATGGCAGTTTGTCGTATTGTTCATACAGAGCAATACTGAAACCAGAGTTTGGGACACTAAACTGTAAGTTTTTTAGATTTTTCCCAGTTGCATGAGCCCACTCAAACTCATTACTCTGGTTATTTGCTTCTTTTTCAATATCATTATTATTTTCTTCATCACCCAAGTCGTCATAACGCATGTTTCTTATAACTTCTTCTATTATTTCATCCATGTAATTGGGGCTTTCTATAATTTTTTGTGAGGTAGACGGTTCTGGTTTTTGCGAAGATGGTGTACAATTATTTTTTTTGAACCGTTTAGATTTAGACCGATAATCGTCCTCGGATTCAGAACTTTCTGTAACCGGTTCGTATATTTCGTCGCCGTCAAAAATATTTGCCTCACTTTCTTCATCAGAAAGCAACTCTTTCCATAACTTCTTCAAACGTGCTTGTTCTTTTTCCTATGACATATTCACATTCACAATTACACTCACAACATCCAAACAAAGACTGCGAAAAGTAATACTCGATCGCCGTAAACACGTGTATGAGAGATTTTACAAGTTCAGAGAGGAATTACGTGATGACACATTGGACTCACATGGCTACTCGAGATGTACGCGTCTATTGTAGGCCGCGCGAGACCAACGTGTCACCATAAAATAAAAGTTTAAAATAAATATCAAAAAAAAATTATAATAATAATTTATGTTAATTCCTGAATCTGTAGAGCAATAATTACAAGATTCTAAAATAAAAAACTATTGGCCAGTGGGACCCCATTTGTCGAATATATGGTGGCATTCAACGTGTTAAATTTTGGGGAATTTGGTTGGAGTCATATTGTCCAGCAACCTATCAAAACATCCTTTTCTTAAATCGGAGGAGATTGTCGCTGTGAAGTTTATTTGGAACATCTACGAATTAATCAAGATAAGGTCAGACCTAAGCATTTAATTATTGTTTACCATCTCAGTGGTACAATTATTGTGAACCGGTATAGTAAATTCTTTTATAATTATTACAATTTACATTCAAATCTCGTTTTCAATATAATTTTCATTTAAATAAATTGAATATATAAATTAAATAAATAAATTGAATAAATAAATTAGATAAATAAGTTGAATAATTTGTTAGTTAAATTAATTAGTTTAAAAAAATTGCTTTTGTAAAATTTTGGCGTACGTTAATTTGTTTTTGGTTATTCGAGTTAATTTTGATTTATATTACGACGCCACACTGATATCAGGGGTACGGGTCGTGCGCGTAATTCGATTTAATTTCTTTAGTTTTTTTTTTTATTATTTTCTTTTGAGCGAATTGCTCCAGTTATTAATTTGTTTAGTATTTTCAGTACGGCAATAATTCTTTTGAATTATTTATTTCGTTTCGCTTCGTATTTTCTGAAAAACAAAGACTATTACATTTACAACAATAATACATATATTTTTTTTTACTTACCTTATTTTTTTTTTTGTTGTTTTTACGAATAAATTTTTTTTTGCAACTTAAAATATCTCGAATTGTTTATTTGTGTTTTGTTATTATTTTGTTTTATTGTGTCTATTTGTGTCGATTACAACAGTACCACCTCACGTCACAGTTCGTGGACAACGCAGGGTTAACTGTGTGGCGCCTTAGAAATAACCCTCCCGTCTTCACTGGGCTGAGCGAGGACCTGCGTCTGTTATTTTGTAATTCGATTGTATTGTTTTTCTTTGTTTTGTGTGTTTGTAAGGTGTCACAACTTTCTTTAATGTAAAAGTAATTTTTTCACATTTTTCTTCATTAAGGTGGAGTCTATTCTCATCGCACCAAGTCATTGATCTTCTAAGATCTGACTGTAGACATACACAATCATTTTCATTACGTACACTTCGAAAAAGTTTTAGGTCGTCAGCAAACAGTAGGCATTCAGACTCCTTTATAATGGACGGCAAGTCATTAATAAACAAGAAAAGTAAAGGTCCCAGGTTACTTCCTTGCGGAACGCCACAGTTTATTTTAAATTTCTGCGACTCACTATTTTTGTAACTGACGTAGAAATGTCTATTCGTCAGATAAGAGACAACAAAATTTAATGTTTCTCTAGAAAAACCATACAAAGCTAACTTATCCAAAAGTACATCGTGATTCACTTTATCGAACGCTTTGGAAAAGTCGGTATTAGGGATTGTAAATTTACCGACTTTTTCAATTACCGGTAATTCGGTAATAATTCAAGCAAAACCGGTTTTTATCGGCAATTTACCGGTATTTTTTTTTAAATATGTATTACTATAAATATACAATACTTGTTACAAATAAAAACACTTTATTGAAATAATAATAATAAAAATGTTATACACTCAGCAGCAGAAGTCTGCGTACAAAAAACTTATAATACTTTAATTGAAAAAATAAGAGTCATAATCTAATGTGATAAACTTGATTTTTTTCTATTTTGTATATTAACTACATATAATTCTATTAACAAAATATGCTTCAACAAAACAGAAACAGTAGTTATAGAAAAAAATCAAAACTAAAAATTCTACAAATAACGGGTATGCAAAAATCTGCGTACAAGTCAGGACAGTATTTATAAAAAATTCATAAATGAGATCATTGTTTCTATATTAATATGAGGTCGGATAACCTTTACGTTTAATGACCTCCCTTAAACGTTTAGGCATGGAGTGCAGTAATTTCTTCGTTTCGTCCGAACTGATTTTGGCCCATTCCTCAATCATAACATTTTTTAACGTTTCCTTCGACGTTATGTTGTGTTGCCGAATCCTGCGTTCCAGTAAATCCCAGAGGTGTTTGATGGGATTCAAGTCCGGCGATTGTGGAGGTGTTTTAAGTTGCTTTGGGGTATTGTATAGTAGCCAAAGCTTAGTGTTGTGGGCGCAATGTTTGGGGTCATTATCTTGTTGAAAAAAGTATTCGGGCCCCAAGCCCAAGTTTTCGATGCTAGGCTTCAAATTTTTTTTTAAAATGTATATATACATTTTATGGTCCATTGTCGATGTTATGAAAACCAACCTTCCCACCCCTTTGGTGCACATACACCCCCAAACCATAACTCCACCACCTCCGTGTTTTACAGTCGCTTTCAAATTTTCGGGATTAAGGGCAGTATTAGGTTTTCTCCATACAAGTTGTTTACCCTTAATGCCGAAAATGCAAAATTTGCTCTCATCTGTAAAGAGAACTTTCTCCCAGAAATCAATGGGCTTGTCTAAGAGTTTTTTTACAAAGGCGATCCGCTTCTGACGATTGACCTCTGACACAAATGGCTTTTTTCGTGCAACGCGACTGTGATAGTTAGCTTTTTTTAACGTCCTTCTCACCGTATCTTTGCTGATAGTTTTATGAAATTCTTCTTGTACATTTTCTACTATTTTTTTGCCGTCAGCCTAGGTTCTTTTCTAACCTGCTGTACAATTTTTCGCTTCTCTCGGTTTGTTAAAAGGGGTCGCTTCTCTCGGTCAGATCGCGGACGTAGAGACGTAGAGGTAATCTTCAGTGTCTTTATAATTATTAATTACTCTTTGAATGGAAGAGTGTGACCTGCCGACAGTTTTTCCTATTTTTCGAAAAGATTTTCCCTCTTTCCATAACTTTACAATAATTTTTCTCTCTCCCAATTCAATTTCCTTTCCTTTCGTGTCCATTCTAACTTTTAGCTTCTAAGCCTCTGCTAATATAATTGACACCGATTATCTTTTATTTAAATCGGAAAGCGTACATCGCCAACTACGTATTTAAATAAATAAATATATTTTGGAGAAGGCGTCTTTATTTATACGCAGATTTTTGCATACGCATTATTTGGAGAATTTTTAATTTTAATTTTTTTTGTAACTAATATTTCTGTTCTATTGATGCATATTTTGTTAATAGAATTATATGTAGTTAATACACAAAATAAAAAAAAATTGAAGTTTATCACATTAGATCATAACCCTTATTTTTTCAGTTAAAGTGTTAGAAGTTTTTTGTACGCAGACTTCTGCTGCTAAGTGTAAATATAAAGAGTTGAAATAATATAATAATAATAATAGGAATCTAATGTAATATTTTTTTATTTCTCTACTTTTTTCAAAAAATAAGCAATTAAAAAACATAGTTTATTCAAACTATCATCATTTAATCGCGACCTAATTTTTGTGCAAAGTAATCCAGCCGCAGAAAAAGCCCGTTCGAATTTTAAACTTGTTGGTCGGATAGTCATTAGTAAATCATATGCCGCCTGTATATATTTTCCCCTTGCCTTTTCTTCCTGAAAATATCAATTCTTTTTTAACAACTTGATTCAGATCTTGAGCTGTTTTTCTGGTAAGTGTTTCTTTACAGGGTACATCGATTTTCATCTTTATTAGAGATGTTAGTTTTTCTTTTATTGATGCAGTGCTGATAGTGGTAGATGTCGAAGGAATTGGTATAGTAGCAAAATGTTCGTTATCGTAATCACTTATTTCTTCCGCCGGTAATTCAGTAGTACCTATTTCAATTTTGTTCACACGTTCAATTAATTCTACGATGATCTTTGTAATTGCAGTTTTGCTGGTTTTATTAAAAATTCCGTAGTCTTCCTCATTTGAACGTTTCCGATCTGCAATATCTGCATCAGAAAGATATTGCAGTACGTCAGAATGAGAAGTTCGCCTTTCTTTTATGCAATATATCAAAGCATTACTAAGTTCATTGCTTAAAAGTGTGTTTAGATTTGCTAGTTCGTCAAGCATGAATTTTAGTGTTATATCAGCAATATACAGATCTTCACGACAAAGTGTTTCAACAGCAACTTTTATCGGTTGTAATGCTAATATTATGTCAGACAATAATGTAAGTTCATCATTGGTAAATTGAATTCTTGATTTTAAATCTATGAGACTCTTCCTAACGCAATCTTTAATCAATAAGAAACGTTCCAGCATATCCAGCAAACTATTCCAGTGAGTTTTCGAGTCTACCATCAATGAAAGTTCTTTACCAAATTCTTCTTTTACATGTTTTTGTAATGTATCATCGTTTTTCGTTGGGAATATTTTGCACACTTTTCGAATTTTTGTTATGAGGTAATTCATTTGTACGTTTTGAAAAGAATTTAGGTTGTGAATCAGTTATCATATCTTGTACTATTCCGAAACCTTCACCATTGTCTTCATCATCTTCATCGTTGTCATCGTTGTCATCGTCAAATATGTCATTATCATTTGCATCTGCTGGCAATTCAACAGATGTATGTGCGTTGTCAATATCGCTGAAATTATTTTTACTAGATAGAACTTTGATTACAGCCAACTGTATTCCATTTACAAGACGTAATTGATGATTTGCATTAGTCAATCGTATTGCTTTCTTCATTACCGAAGCTCTGTCTGTAGTTATTGACACAATATTTTCTAAAGAAATTCCAAACTCTTTCGTTTACTTTCGAGTAAAATAACAGTTCGAGTAAAATAATACCACACTGAATTTCTATCCATAGCTACAACAATATATAAATATTTATACCCAAATAAGAATTGTATAAAGGAATTTCCAACCAAAGATTTCTAATTGATCATATAATAAATCGTCTAACGGCTATTGATTGCGACACTATGCACTCATCGTTTGTATGTTTATAACTGTGATAATCTGTGTAGGCGTGTAGGGATGCGTAAACTACTTGATCAAGTTACGAATCGGGAGTAGGGAGGAAGGTTATAGTAATCACCCAAGTTAAAAACCAGGTGACGGTGATTCCCCGAAATATTGACGAATATCGAGTCGTGACCGGCGGTGACCGAATTGATGCCTGGGTAGATTCGCTATATGTAATATATCGAATTACCGGTAAAAATGACCAATTACCAGTAAAAAAATGCACAGATATTTTTGGCGATTACCGGTTAACCGGTATTACAATCCCTAGTCGATATATATAACGTCAACCTGACCTTTTCTATTCAATTCAGAAGTAACATATTCATTCAAAGTAATTAAGTTTGTTTCTACAGATCTATTGGGCACAAATCCATGCTGGTTAACATGTAACGTCTCCTTAACGTGATTAAATATTCTAATATATATAATGCTTTCGAAGACTTTTGCAAAACATGATATTATTGAAATTGGTCTGTAATTGGCAATGTCACTTACAGAACCAGACTTATGTATAGGTACAACCTTTGCCCACTTCCATTGTAAACGAAACGTACAAGTGGAAATGGCTAGGTTAAAGATAATAGAGAGAGGCAATACAAAAAACTCTTTGCAACCTTTTATGATGTAAGGGGCTATATTATCTGATCCTTGTGCCTTTTTTGGCTTTAATCTTCCTATTGCTTCCAATATTTCATTATTCGAAATGGCATTAATTGTAAACATGTTCAACGAACTTTTCTGAAGGTATTCATCATGTTTATTAAGCATATAAGCAGAAACATTATCAAAAACAGAACTGAAATATTCACCATATGCCATACTTATATTTTCTGCAGAAGAAAGTGTTACACCATGTTGTTGAAAACACGTTGCTTCGTTAAAATTATTTTTTTTTAGAAATGAAATTCCAAAAAATATGTGGCTCATTCTTAATATTTTGCTCCACCCTGGCCGCGTAACTATTATATGCTATGCCAGTGTCATGCTTTATGGTAGCTCTTAACTCCTTAAATTTACCCATATGGTATGCAGAAACGTATCTAAATTTGTGGTGAAAGTTTTTAAGTTTAATGCTTTTTATTATATTATGGTTAAACCAAACAGGATATTTCCTAGAACAAACCCTTCTCATTGGTGTATACTTTCCAATTATTTCATTAAATATGTTATAGAATGCATCTACAGCGTCATTCACGTTTTGAAATGAACTTAAGAAGGAAAAGTCAGTAGTACTTAAGTCTCGTTAAATACCAAAAAAATTAGCTTTCCGGAAATCACGCATATATTTAGGAGTTAATACTATTTTATTTAGATAACAGTTTATCTGAATTTCTAATGAGGGATGATGACTATCCTCAAACGTGAGGGGATGATAACATTTATCATATTAAGGTTCATATCAGAAATTATTAAATCCAATGTTCTACCATTTACATTAGGAATATCATTCAACTAATCTATGTAGCCTGTTTATAATTTGTTATGAATTTGGTAATGATACTGCGATAAGCAACTAAACTTGATTTGGAAATGCTTATCGCATGGATATAGCAGCTTTGTTTCAACAAACGGCCCGATTCATCGTGTATTCGTCAAATGTAATTGCTCATATCAAGTAATGCATTGGAGTCCGCTAAATCGTAACGACATTACTTGACATGTGCGATTGCATTTGATAAATACACAACTGTTTGTTGGAACAAAGCTATTGTATTCTAATAATATGTTAAAAATAATTCTACTCAATATGTAGGGTGTTTAAAAATTGTGTTCAGATATTTTACCCATTTATAGTTCTTATTAGGATAATCAAAAAAGTTTTAGTAAGTTTAAGTCCTAAAATCAAGTGTTTTGGAGATATAGTATAGACGTTGCTTTTCAATAAAATTCATTCATCACACATTCACAGTCTATAGTTATTGTTGGGCGATTTTATTTCATATAAGCACGAATACACAAATGCAGAAATAACAGACTCACTTTATGCTGTTAATGGTAACGCTTATGAGGTACGAGGCTGCTACTTGGAATCACACGCCACCATATCTTATTGTAGAGATAAATTTTTCACAAAATTGCATTAACGTTTGTCGAAATATTGAAAAACTCCAAGTATGAGGGTAAGAAGAATCTCTGTGGCAATGTCTTTATAGTTTGGAAAATATGCTTACCACTACTTATGTTCAACGAGTGTAAGAACTTGTCGCTCCTGATTACATCTCGAGAAGAGCGTTTTTTGAAGTGATGTTGCAGAAGTTTGCACAAAATTCCATATTTTTTGCTAGCGTTCTAATCACTGCCGAAGCTGCTTTTACAAAAGACGGAATTTTGAATTTTCATTACAACGACGTTGAAGTGCAATCAAGAGGCTTCTTTATGTTTTCTATAAATGCTTGACTTTGCGCACTTGATGACCGATTGATAAGCTAGTTACTAACTAATTACTACGTCGCGTCCAGGCTTGGGAGTCGTATACGTGTTCACCACCATTTTCCATTTTGTGCTCAGTTCCCACCCATCTTCTTTGTTGACGTTATTTTATATTGGTGGATTTCTATGGCTTCTCTTGTCAGCGTTTGGTGATATTTATTAGTCCTAGCCAGCCCTTGTTTTGTCGAAGTCTATTCGATGTTCCTCTGAACCGTAACCGCCAACTGTTGAATCTTCTTCACCATCACATCCCTTTCATGCTCCTTGATACGGCATTCGATGTTACGTCCGGTTTGGCAAACCATGTCCTTATCAAAATATTATCAACCTTTGCCAACCATTGTCAATCTTGTCTTTGCCTACCGGGAGTATATTCCGAATTTCGGGAGTGTATCGCACCACAATGTCGCTTTTCTTGAGATGACTTGCAATTCTTTCCGATATAGCGGAAACATAAAAAATACAGGTAAATCCTGCTGGGTCTGTACTCGCTGCATCTTTCCCCTGCATTCACTTCTACAATACGGTTCGTAAAGGTAGGTTGTCTCCTTCACAAATTCTTGCTGTTCTCTGAAACAAAGTACGGATCACGGACCTTTTCTGTTGAGAATGATGGTGTGATGTTGCCTGTAAATATCTGTTGGGGTGGGTCTTCCTCCGATATACCACAAGCTCAATTTATCATCCTAGTGACAAATAGATCTAGAAAGGGCAATTGCTTTGCAGATTTCGTCCATGGTAAACTTGATTATGGGATGTTGAGTAATTGAGTGATCTAAGAAATCTTGGAGGTGTTCTTTACCATGTTGCCATATCAAATGTTTCGTCCATATATCGGAGTCATAGCTTTGATTTCCACTGAAAAAAGCTATAATCGGCGACAATGGAGATCCTATGGCTGCTCCTTCAAACTGCTTGTAAAACTCTCCTTTCCAACTAAAATACGTCGATGATAAGCAATACTTCACTAGATGTAGAACATATTCTGCTGTGATCCCTCCGAAATGTGTTTTTGGCGAGAACCGTCTACAGCATCCTTAACTGGTACCCTAATAAAAAGAGATTCTATATCGAAACTAACCAAAATATTCTCAGCACCTAACTATTCGCTTTTTACCGATGCCATAAAATGTGTAGAGTCCCTTACATATGATTCCGTGTTATCTGTAAAAGGAGAGAGAATATTCGTGAGATGTTTTTCCAATACTCTGGTTTAT
The DNA here is from genome assembly GCA_036711965.1 of Onthophagus sagittarius. Lineage (NCBI taxonomy): Eukaryota > Metazoa > Arthropoda > Insecta > Coleoptera > Scarabaeidae > Onthophagus > Onthophagus sagittarius. Next base: position 11,458,715 of record JASERS010000003.1, read on the forward strand.
GAATCTTCAATAGTCCATAAATTCTTAGTGGTACCGGCGCCTGCACAAACAATCCTTTCTGGTGTTTCGATGGAATTCCTGTTCGGAAGTCCTTTATTTTCTTTATAATCTTGTATGTATGGTCCTTCTTAATCTTCCTGTAGTTAGTGGGTCCATAAGTCCATCATTTTGCCGTCAAATTGTTCTTTGTCCATAATAATGGCAGCATTCCCCTTGTTTGCTGGTAACACGACGATTTCTGATTTTTCTTTAATAAATCGGAGTGCCATCTTTTCACTAACTGTCAAGTTGGATTTTGGTGGTTTTGCTGATTTTAATTCTTTAATTCCACTTCGCAAATTATTTCTTCTTTGACTACAAATATAGTTCATGCATCATAACGTACCTACACATGTTGCGATCAGTCTTCGTAATTTTCTTAATACTCAATTTTATGATAGATTGATAAGAAGAGGAGGTTCAATAATTTGACTACCTAGATCACCTGTTTTAAATCCTCTAGACTTTTTTGAATGAGGTTACAGAAAATCGTTAGCGGATTCAACAACTGTTAATAATAATTTGAAGGACCTCCCGCAAAAAGTACTAAATGCATGTCAGACTATTCGCCAATCTCTGGAAGATTCTGCGAAAGACTGTGCTTCTATGTATGTCTTCAAATGAAGGAAGGTCAAATAGAGCATGTAAATTCTTTGTTGACGTTATTTTTATGTTAGTGGCTTTCTATGGGTTCCCTTGTCAGCCTTTGGTGAAATTTATTAGTCCTAGCCAGTCTTTGCTTTGTCGAAGTCTATTCGGTATTCCTCTGAATGGTAAGCGCCGACTGTTGAATCTTCTTTAGCCTCACATTCCTCTCATGCTCGTTAATACGTTTTTCGATATTATAAGTTTCTGCGAAAGAGTTGCGCTTCTATGCGTCTTCAAATGAAGGAAGGTCAAATAGAGCATTTAGTTTAAGCCTTTTTTGTTCAGTTCCTATTGTATTTTCCTTAATTAAATCAGCATTTGAAGACCTAAACGCATCATTCACTACACACTGGAACTGTTTTCTTCGAAACCATCACTTTTAGGACTTTTTGGTTAATCTTGCAAAATATCCGAATACAATTTTTAAACTTTTAAAGAAACCTTCTTATTTATTAGTGTCGGTTTCGATTAAGAATTATTTACCGTTTCCTTGTTTAAATCATTATTAATGATTAATCACGTGTTTTCATGATCTTATTTCTTGAACATGATCTGTTATGCTTTGAACAGATCACTATAGGCTCATGTACTGAAAATTTGTAGAGAATTAAATGCTTTGCCTATTAATAGAATCAAATATAGAGTTGGGTATGATTCAAATTATCGATTTTTTTGTAATTGAATAAGGTAAAACAGTAGTTACATTTTTTGAACAGTCTATATAAGATAGACCAGTGATGATGCTAATGACATTGTATTTAAGGACAACGAAGCAGCAACTGTCAAAAATTGTAATTCTAGCTCAATCAGTCTCTAAGAAATTTAGCGGAAAATACACAGTGTTAATTACTAAAATATTTTCTAACTAAAATAAGTCAAAACTAAAAGCAGTAAATATCTACATATTTTATCAAAGTCAACATATTTTACTGTGTAGAACAAGTAATAAAAAATTAAAAATTAATTTTAAATTATTCATTTAAAATAACATATTATTTCGGTACGTTGTACAAATGTCCTTAGCTTTTACATATAATATACACTGAGAGAAAAATATTCTTCAAGATCATTTTTTAAGTGAAGAAAAACCACTTATTCTCAAAGCAAGTACGTAACTATTAATGATGATCCAAGTATATTAATTATACTGAATCGAAAGTATATTAGTTTTGCGCCAAAAATCTCATTTTCTTGCACTAAATCTATTAAAAATCTCGAAACAAGAATATAGGCGTCACACGAAAATCGGTCATAGAATTTTATGGGGACGCTAGAGCTGCAATGGATTTAATATTTAGCATGTCAGTCACTTTCAACTTTAACCGTAAACACTGATTAACGTAAGTCCTGGGTTTTATTACCATCCAAATTTGTAAGATTTATAACAAATTTAGCCTATTCACAAAGATTTCAGATAATATGAACCCTATTTAAACTATTAGAAACATATTTTAGACAGTTTTTAATCATTGATATCTAATCTTTAGACAATTATTACCTTAGAGATATATTTTAGATTTTGGATGATTTTAAAGAAATTTTGAATGATTTGAAGACTATTTGTGTATGATTCTATGCTAATTTTGAATGATTTTAGATAGTAATTAATGATTTTAAACAATTTTAGACAATTGTAGAGGATTGAGACATATTTCAGACAGTTTTTGATGATTTTAGACACTTTTCGATGATTTTAAACAATTTTAGATGATTTTAGACGATCATTAATGATTGTAAACAACTTTACACAAATATAGATGATTGGAGACACATTTTAGACAGTTTTTGATGAGTTTAAACAACTTTGGAAAAGTTTAGACAACTGGGTTAATTTAGATAACGTTGCATGGTTTTAGACAACCTGTGGACGATTCTAAACTAATTTTGATTAATTTTAGACGGTTGTTAATTATTTTAAACATCTTTAGACAATTAAAGACGATTAGGGACATATTTTAGACAGTTTGTGATGAGTATTTTTTCGCGATGAATACGATAATCAAGGAAAATTATTAAGAACATATTGAATCCATATGTTCTTAATAAGAGTTGAAGTGCGGAACTTATTTCTTTTTTATTTTGTCTTTATTATTTCCACCACTTTAACTCCAAAATTAAAATTTACGAAGGAAAATACATAAAAAATGTGCTTATTATATACATTATTTTATTATTAAAAAAATTATCCCCAATAATACGATACTTTGAATAATATCGCTACCACAAAGGTACTAATACTCTATATCTTATTTATGCTACCGCCCAGTCCTAGTAATTACTAAAGAAAAATGGAAAATTAATGGAAAGACAGCACATATTAATATGTCTGTGATTAACTAGTCATTGGACGGCTTCTTTCCGAGATGCTGATAGATTTAGTATTAGCATAAATTCCCTACAACCTGTAATTCAACGAAAAATTTATTTTATAAGCAATCTATTAGACGAAGTAAAGAGAGACGTATTGAGACAATGAAAGGAGATGCAGAAAGACATTTTCGTACAAATTAATATCCTACAGTGATCAGATATGATCACCTCTCATCCTTCATTTTGTTTTTTTTTATTTCTACTGTTTGAGCTGTGGCAAAATACGGTGCTAGTTCGCAATTAATTGTCCATAAGAAATCATATTTTTTTTTATAAATGGATACGTAATTCTCTGTTCGAATAAACCAACTGTAAACAAGTTAGCAGACTACAAAGTGATGAGTAGAAGCTTTAAGGCATAATAGCTCATGATATATGAAGTCTTTAGAATAATGTACAAGATTTGGAATAGCTCATGTTATGAATAAGTTAGCAGACTTCAAACTGATGAGCAAGATTTTGGAGACATAATAGCTCACCCTGTCAACAAGTTGGCAGTCCTTCAAATAATATATAGTCTATGAAATAGAATTGACTTATTCTATCAACAAGTTTGCAGAGTTTATGCTGATGAACAGGCCTTTGGAGATATAACAGCTCTCAGCAGTCCTTAAGATAATGTACAGTGTTTAGAACAGGAATAACTCATGGTGTCATCAAGTTGGCAGACTTCAAACTGAAGCAGGGCTTTGGAGACATAAGTCTTTAAGATAATGTATAGTGTTTGGAATAATAATAGCTTAAAAATTAAAATAATGTATAGTCTGTGGAATGGTAATAGCTTATGCTGTTAACAAGTTTGAAGACTTCAAAGTGATGAGCAGGACTTTGGAAATATAACAGCTCATGCTGCCAACAAGTTGGCAGACCTTAAATTGCCAAAAATGATTCTGAAGACATAATAGGTCATGCTGCCTATAAGGTAATAGTTTTTAAGATAATGTACAGTGTTTTCAACAGTAAAAAGATAGTCTACAGGTGTCCGGTATCATCCGGATCAGAGGTATATAGCGATGTAGAGCACATTTTGAGACGATTTGTCTAATAAAATTTCTTCACATTGCTTATAACAACCGCACGGGAACTGTTTAAAAGACGTCTAATAGCAACTCTCGGTGGAAGCTCATGTTCAGTCAAGTCGGCAGTCATTAAGATAACATATAGTCTGTGGTACAGTAATAGTTCATGCTGCCAACAAGTCTGATGAGAAGGACTATAGAGACATAAAAGCTCATGCTGCCAACAAGTTGACAGTTGTTAAAATAATATATAATCTGTGGAACAGTAATAGCTCATGCTGTCAGCAAGTTGGTAGTCTAATATAATACATAGTCTGTGGAATAGTACTAGCTCATGCTGCCAATAAGTTGGCAGCATGCTCAAGCTGACGAGCAGAACTATGGAGACACAAGCACTGATAGTGTACAGTGTTTGAAACAGTAATAGTTCGTACTGCCAATAAGTTGATAAATTTCAAATTGATGAGCATAACTTTGGAGACATAATAGCTCATGCTGCCAACAAGTTAGCAGTTGTTAAGATAATGTGCAGTGTTTGGAACAGTTCTAACTCATGTTCCTAGCAGGTTAACAGACTTCCAAATGATGAGCAGGACTTTGGAGATATAAACACTCACACTGCCAACATGTGGGCCGTCATTAAGATAGTGGTCCATCTAGGGATATCTAGATAGAAAAATAGTCCATCTAGGGATATCTTTGGCCTGTTGGTTAATTTCATAAAAAATAACATAAGCTTATATGTTCTTCCTTTAAGTAAATTGATAAATGCTGCATTTAAGGAGGGAATATTTCCTGACAGCCTGAAGAAAGCTTCTGTTGTACCGGTGTTTAACGGTAACAGGGGCGTGGTCACTAATTATAGACCGATTAGCATTCTTCCCGTGTTCTCCAAGGTGTATGAACGAGCGATCTACAATCAAATAATGTCTCACGTAAAAGAATATAATATATTATATGACAATCAATTTGGATTTCAAGGAGGTAAATGTGCGGAAGATGCATTACTAAAATTAACGAATATTTGTATGAATACCTTCGAGAGTGGCGAGTATTGTATATCGTTGTTTTTGGACCTATCTCGTGCCTTTGACTGTGTATCGCATATCATTCTAATACATAAATTAATAAATATATAATTTTGCTGTTTCTTCTGTAAGTCTAATTCGTTCATATCTAAACGGGAGAACACAAATGACAACAGTCGGTAGTTCTACATCTAACTCCTTACCGTTAATGAGAGGGGTACCACAGGGATCAATCTTGAGTCCCCACTTATTTTTGTTGTTTTTCAATGATTTTGCTTACTGCATAATAGCAAGTCTTAATAACTGTGAGTGCATCCTATATGCTGATGATGCTACAATTTTAATACGGGGTAGAAATAAGGATGATATTGATAGGGGGTTGAGATGGCGCTGTCGAGGGCACGTGATTGGTGCCTTGCGAACGAGCTTTGCCTTAATGAAAATAAAACAGTCAAACTTCCGTTTACATTGAGGCAGATTGAGACTCCTTGTCCCAGTGTAACCAAGTTTATGGGCCTCTACATAACTAGTCCTGCGCTGCGTTTTAATGAGCATAGTGTGGAAATGAGCAAAAAGGTTAACCGTAATATATTTCTTTTGAGACGGCTTGCTGTAACTGTAATGCCAAAAGTAGTAAGAAGTGCATACTTTGCATCCGTTCATTCCATACTTTCCTATTCTATACTAGCATGGGGAGCGACCCCTGAAGCTGCTCGCATGTTCGGGCTGCAGCGCAGGGCAGTGAGAATAGTGGCGGGTTTAAGTTATCGTGATGATTGCAGAAATGCTTTTATTACACAGTCAATACTCACTATTCCTTCTCTATACATCCTCCGGTGCGTGTGATACACCTTGGAGAGCATGAAATCTCTAAAAAAACATGGTGATGTTCATACCTATAACACACGTGGGAGAGAAGACCTCTGCCCAGACTTTGTGCGGTTATGCAAAACAAAGTCAGGTCCCATACACATGGGACAAACATTTTATAATCACCTGCCAAATAATATGAGAGCTCTTCCAGCGGACGGGTTACTTGGGGAGTTGACGGGATTCTTGCTGAGGAAAGCATTTTATACTACTCAAGAATTTCTGCGGATCTCCGTCGACATTGTTAGTGCTTGAGGATTCTTAACATTTGTTTATAAATTTAATCAAATCCATTCTTTTTTATGTAATTTGTAAAGATTGGTTTAGCGATTTGTTCGGTTGATTAACGAGGTTTTCTATTTTTTCTCATGTATTTGTTTTTTTTGAATTGACGAGTATAAGGATTGTACTTTCTTATCAGCACAATAAAGCATTATTATTATTATTATTAAAGATAACGTACAGTATCTATATCACTATTATTTCTAATAATTCGATGCTTTCGATATTTTCAATACTTTTGATACTTCGATACTTTCAATACTTTGATATTTTCGATACTTTGAATGTGTTATTGAGTATCGATACCACGTAGGTATCGATACTCAATAACTCATTTAAAGTATCTCCCAGTCCTAGTTACAACAAGCTTATATAGCATATAAGCACTTCCAAAAGTATTCGAACACGTCCGAACTTTGGAATGATCGGCAATGGCCCATTAATCGGCCGACTAATCGGCCCTTTTAAGGCCAACCTTACTAAGTAGTAAACTACTAGTCTACTTTAAAATAGACTTATTTCCTCGTTTCTACATAATAATGTTTATAAGTATTTTGTTGAATTTATTCAATTATTTTGCCGCACACTGTATAAGCCATTATACTTTTATTTATATAACTCTCTAAACTACGCCAGTATATAACAATTTATACAAATGTAACAAACATATATTTCAAAACAAAAATGTAACAAAATTTAATACATCCCCTTTATACCCTGGCCTGTTTCGTTTATACCATTTTTTGTTGGGTTACACTAATTGAATGAAATAACGCATTAATTTAAAAGTTTTTCTAAAACATTCGTTTTATTTATTAAAAATAATCTTGCGTAAATAGACTAAACAAAATTCAGCTTTAAACATAACTAAATTTATAATTTAGCAAGCATAAATATAATAATCTTTTTGTTGATTTCTTATTGCTCATTTTAACTTTTATTTCATAATTTATAATTCAGCTTTTAAAAGCTGCCATAAAGAGATCTTCTTTTTCACATTTTACACCTACTTTATTTATTTATTTGTTTTGTATGGGCATAATTAAAATATTTAAGTTAAAAAAATGTCAAGGAAAGTATGAACTCGACAGCTCGCCCGGATTTATTCTCCCTAATGGGACTCTGCATAGGAGGCCGCACAGTTAACGAAAAAAACCGTGTGTTTTATGAGAGCTCTGGACCATATTTTTTCCACTACTCTTCCTTTTTTTCAATTAACCCCGTAGTCTTTTCGAATTTCGCGGCCTCGCGGTAAGCTCGGTCCTCGTTTCTTTTTCCTTGTTTTTGTCGAGTTTTGTTTCGGGCTGCAAATGGCGCGGCGATTTTCATAGAATTGATCGCGCGCGGCTTTTGCTTTTTACGAGTCTTTTATCGGTCCAACTTCAGCAGGGAATGGTAAAAAACTTAATGCCCCAAGTTTTCCAAAGATCCCAACTAAAAAGAATGGTTTTAAGTTAACCCAAAAAAAAATTAATTTGTTCTAAGCATCACGTTTTATTATTTATCTTATAAGACGTACACCTCATCACCTTGCTATAAAAACCTAAATTAAAACTAAACATCACCCAAAACAGTGACGTTTCGATTTATTCTTGCTTTGATTTTCTAATTTTCTTGTTAATGTTAATTTTTGTTCTTGGGCGGTAAATAACATTTGCATTAAAGTTCTTTTTTCTTTTTCGCCGTCTTCAACCTGTCTTAATAAATCCTGGTATTGTTGTTTATCATTTTCTAAGATTCCATTTCCCGATTTATCTCTTAACATCTTCACTTCATTCTTTAAGTCTTTAATTTCTTTGAGTAAAGCATTTTTTTCTGCTTCAAATTTCGCCTTCATGTTTTTTGTGGATTCCTCACATGTCTTTTTCGTGGTGTTTAATACTTCTCTTAACGTGGTTAATTGCTCCCCTTTAGTTATAGTCAAAATTTTCATCCTAGCCACTTCTTCTTCGAGTAACTCGATATCTTGGGCGTTGATATTTTCGCTCGATTTCCTGCATAATTTTTTTCTTTTTGCACATTCAATTTCTTGCCTACTTTTAATCTCGGAATCTACTTGTGCTTTTCTCACATCCGATAATTGTTTATGCAAATTTGCGTTTTCTTCTTCCAATACGTTATAATAAGATAAAAGCCGCACTTCTTTGTATTTGTATTCTCTCAACTCCTTTTTCACTTCTTCCAACTCTTCATCTGCGTGTTTTATATTCTCATTCATAATCGCGTTTTCTTCAAGCAATCTATTTCTTTCTTCAGATACTATGTTTAATTTCTCTTTTAAACATTCTAATTTTGTCTCCGCTTCGGCCAATTCCCTGGACAACATCCATTCTCGTTCGCTCCACTGCGAACTTGGGTCCACACATTCTCCCGAAAACGATTTATTGTAATCAGATGTTGAGCTCCTCAAGTTTAACGGGGGTAATATGTCAAAATCTGCACAATCAGGATCTGCACATTTTTTAAGCTGGCATCGATTCGTTGCCGATTTCGGTTGGTTACGTTTATAGGACATTTCGGTTTATGAAGGGATGAGGTGTCGTCCCATGACGTTTGACAATTAATTTAATAACCCCCTACACCGTTAAAGAAACGTTTAACTTTATTTTAAATGGGCAACCCATAAACGAGCCGACAAATAGGCAATTTTGCCGTTGAATGGAGTTGAAATTGTTCTTGGAGTGAAGTTTGCGGAAAAATCCTTCGAGAAATGAAAAAAACCATCTCAACGTGAGGGGGTGAAATAGAAAAGAAAGAAGCAAATGTTAGGGTGACTGAGCACAAAAAAGAGAAGCACTTCAAGGCCGCTACTGATTAATTAGACCTTGTTCGTTAAAAGGAGGGAGTCATTTTCATTACGGAGACGTTGTTTTTTAAGTTTTTCTTTCTTTTTCAGGTTGGGCAATTGCCTCCGAGGAAAGAGATTGGAAATATAGACTATCTATTTATTACTCGAAACCGCAAGATTCTGGTACTTTTACTTGCGCAACGCCACGTGGGATAACCAACAGCATCTCTTTACACGTAGCTGGTAAATAATAAATTCCGTTTAATTTTTTTAATATAAATCGCGCAAAAAAACAATTGAACTAAAATTGTAAACAAATTCCTATAAAAAATAATTGATTTCTGGATTTGATAAAAAAAAATTCTCTCCACACCACATTTTTAACCCTCCACTGCACGATTTATTACATTTTACAAGAAAAAAAAATGTGCGTTATTATGTTTAATATAGTTGAGTATTAGTAAAAGCAACAATATTTACAAACATCTATTTTTGATTGACAAATATTTTTTTATTCCCAATTGAAAACAATGTTGTAAAAAGTAGACTTTTCCAAAGTTTATATTAAAATTTGAAATGCAAGCGAAATCAACAAAATAAACATGTAAACATAATATTGGTGGTTAGTGGCATAATTGTATTTATCATCCCAATGAAATTGCTTAATACAATTATTGTCTTTGTAAAAGCAGAGGGGCAATTCTACATTTTCGCCCGAGATATTTTGTAACAATTGTGGTTTTACTTCTTTCTGTAACGGCTGTATATGTTGGTTAAGGCCAACCCTTCTTTTTTTTATTGAAAGGATAAGGAAGAACGATTACACTTAGATCGATGGGTCGCTTTTTTTATATTCAGGTGCAATTTTACCATTCAAACATAGGTTCGGTCTAATCTACGCCACTCATATGCATGGTCGCCATCGCTCAGTTGATTTAAAAATAAAATCTATTACCTTTTAATATGTGCTTTGTTTTTTCGTACCCGACCGAGGGGAATGATCCCCCTCGTTTCCCTCATCACTCCTCTTCTCCTTCATTTCCTCTTCGGCTGGAATCTTTTTTTTTTCATTGTTTGCCTTAAGAATTCCATCAGCACTTCAGATTTTTCCACCCCCATCGTCAGGATTTCTACTACAGCACTTTTGGTAATTTAGACTCCAATCTCTGGCTCTATCCTCCTTCTTTTCCTGTCGTATCTTGTACATTCAAATATTGTATGCTCCGGCGTGTCCTCTTTACACCCAAACCAGTACTTGTGACTCTACTTTTTTAAATTTCTTCATATAGCTTCCAAAACTGCCATGCCTCAACCGTGTAATAATCCATGGGCGGCCCTCTTTCATTCCACGCACCCATGTCTTTTGTAAATACGCTGTATCATTTATAGTTCTCCCATCTTTCCTGCCATTTCTGCATCATTTTGGACTCCCTTTCTTTCTCAACTTCTTTGCTCTTGCCTCTATCAATAGGTCCAATGGTGGGCACTCTGCCAGCACTCCGATGGTTTTCCTTGCCATAATCCTATAAGCTGATGCATCACATACTTGTGTTCTATACTGCAGATCATACATCTATATTTTTTGTCTTCATAGCAAATTCAAACACAGAAGCTGTGTAAAGAACTATCAATCTAATTATTGTTGCCAGTTGCCAGGATTAGTCATTTCTTTATGGGACGATCTCCAACTCTCGTCATCAGTTTTGCCAACACATTTTGCATGTGAGCCCCCTTTTCTGATATTTTCATTATATGCATCGTCATTTTGAGATCTTTATGAAATGTTACTCCGCTGATTTTGTGCTTGAAATTTCTGTATCACCTATCTTCATTATTACTCTGCCGAACTTTCTTTGTCCTTCCAAAATTACGATTTCCCTTTTTGACTAATCCATTTTCAATTCCATTTCTTGCAGGTTTGTTGCTTCTGGTGTCCTATCTTTTACCACCAATACAAGATCTTCTGCATATCTCATCACTTTCACTCCCTCTACCTATGTTCGTTCAAGAATCTTATTGTAATCTAGATTCAACAGCGTACCTCCCACAATAGATCCCTGAAGGACACCGTAGTTCATTTGTAATCAATCACTGTTGGTAGTAATATCGTCCTCTGGGTTAAATATGTGTTAATCAGGCTTCTGATCGATGTCGTGACTTTATTTATTGCTGCCAGTGGACACAAAACGAAAATTCACACATCCAAATAATACCGAGGAGGCACATCTATTGTTGACAATTTTATGAAATGTAAGAGCATCGTTACAAAAGCGGCGCTGGTGAAGTGGAAGAAGTTGGAAAGAGCTGCACGCAGAATTATAATCTTTATAGCTTAAATTAAATTGATAGGTTAAATGCTTGAGAAACTTCGTTTGAATTCTTTCAATTCTATTTATATAAGTGTGATATTGCGGGTTCCAAATGGTAGTGCAAAAATTTAGTACACTAAATACGTAAGCAAAATATAAAACTTTTACTGCTTCTACGGTTTTGAAAGATTCTGTGGATCTTAGAACAAAGTCCAATATTCGCAGCGCCTTTGAAACCATTTCATCAACGTGACCAGAAAATGCAAGCTTGTTGTCAAACGTAACACCAAGATATTTAATTTAGAAAAAGATATAACATTACATTTAATAGGATTGAGTGTCATAAAATTGCAAACAACTTCAAATCATCAGCACACATTAAGCACTGAGAGTGTTTTATGACTTTGAAATTGTCATTGATGTAAATATTGAAAAGGTGAAAAGGATGGAAAGGATAGATTTCTGAAAATGATTACACTAAACCCTCTATTTGTTAGTGATATTTGCTTACTCTTTTTTGCCATTTCTACAACGGCCATTGTTGCGTCCATCGTCCCCCTTCCCTTCCTGTAAGCCAGTGATTCTCAAAGTGGTCTATGTCGACCCCCGGGGGTCTATGACAACCTGCAAGGGGTCTACGTCAGCAAAAAAATTTAGGTGTCCATTAGATGAAAATGGAGGTTTACGATAGTGCATCTCAACATACACTGCAGTAGTGCGGATTTTTATAATAGCTCTGAAGTTTTGCAATAGTTAATGTGAAAACCAAAAAAAAAGGTCGCACGGATGTGACAAGGTAAAACCCCACGTCTACAGATCCTTTCTTTTTGGTCATCAGAACACGAACTAACAGTGTTCAAGTATGTACTTTTTTATTTTTTACCGCATGCTTAACTGCGCATTTCGACTACTTTTAACGGTAGGAGATCCACCGAAAACTAAAAAATATGGCAAGGGGTTCTCTATACAAACAAATTTGGGAACCTACTGCCGTAAGTAAATTGGAAGTCACTTATCACGTGATGTGCTTCAAGTTGTTCCATCAGTCGTTTGTTGGATATCGATTGCATCCCTCCTGTTTTCATTGGGTTCCCTATTAACAATAACTTTGCTTCTTTCCAGGTCTTTAGGAAGTTTCCTTTTGCCAAACATTCATATCATTATCATATCACTTCCTGGGACTTTCTTTGGATTCAGCTATTTGGCTGCTGACATTAGTTCTTCTCTTTCAAACGGTTCATACTTTATTATAATTGGCAACGATTGCTTAGTCCTGTTTAGTTCTTCCACCATTGTTGGGAATAGTTTGTCAAATTGTTTATTTACCGTATCCTCGTCAAGCTGTCCTACCCCTCGTGTACCTAGCCTCTTTGTTAAGACTTGATACACAGTGTACCACACTTTTTGTTTCAGTACTTTGCAAAATTCTTTCCATTTTGTCCTTTCCATCTTTGTTTTCTTCTTTGTCCGCTCTATTTCCTCTTTGCATTTCTCTTCTACTTTTTTATACTTTTGATACATTTATACATCAGTATTTCGGTCTTCTATCATCATTTCCTCCAGTTCTTACTTTGAATGTTTTATTACATGCACCCTTCATTCTATCTATTAGAGACGCTTATGTTATAGCTTTTCGAGTATAGTTCTTGAATCTGTCTTTTAATGCACTCATTTTATCGGTATCTTCCACCCCTTTGTTTTATTTATTTTTTGTTTTATTGCTTGGTTGTTTCTTCCTACAGAAGAGGATGCTAGAATATTTTCGTTCAGAATCTACCATTGTTTCCGTTACTAGTATTAGGTTAACTACAAAGGACCCTCTTGGGCCTGTATATGTTGTTACCCTGTTACATTTGTTAGTGCTAGTATATTTTTTGCTGTCCATTCTTCTAATAATTTACCCCTACGATTGTAAATTCTGTCCCCCGACATCATCATTCTTGCATTAAAATCCTCAAAGTGATAGCCACTTTGTTGCTTGTCCTTATCTTTTCCTCGATCTCATCAAATAATTCATCAAAATCGTCATCTGCTCTATTTGGAAAAAATAAACCGACCATAGTGTGAAGTCATCTAGTTCCATCCTCAAAAAAAACCTATTTCCTCTCCTATTTCCCATTTTTTTGGTGCTCCTTTAGCATTTGTTGGTTAATTTTATGCAAATATTTTAGTTGTACAAAAAGCTTGATGATGTATTAATTTCAAACCATGCAAATTTGGACAAGCCGTGCTTGAAATGAACTCTACAGATTTCATCATGTCCAGCGATTTGAATAAGACAAACCGGGAATTACTGGAAGAGTTTATTCGGTTATACCAAAGTCACCTTTGTCTTTGGTGAATTATATCATCACAGTATTATGATACGATGGAGAAAGATGCAGGATATGATATATTATTAAGCAAATATAGATTCATTATTAACAGCGCCGATAAAGATTATTAAGAAGTCAAAGAGAAAAGAATAAAGTCGCAGCATCTTGGCACTTTGGAATTAAAGATACCGAATATAAGCTTTCACTGTGACACTACCTACTATTTGTTTGACTGTTTGGAAAATCCAGAGATTCCACAAAGAATGAAGAATTAACATGGGAATAGGTTTTTCTTCTCATTAACGACTCTTTACATCATCATGTTTCTTTATCCGCTATTTCTTCTTGTGGACAAGGAAAAAATCAATCTTTGAACTAGTCTAAACACAAATTGAAGTTGGTTTAAGTATAGTTGTATTGTGTGGTGCCAAAGAGGAATTTTCCATGTTTGTCTAAAAAGATTGATCTAGTATGATTATTAAGTTTACAGTTAAGTGTACCACCATTAAAAAATTCTTCAGATGTATGGCTAAACCCAACCCAACCCTGTATATTTGAGCTAGAGTCGTCCTAGGATATTCAGCACCCCAGGGTTGGGTTGGACGAACGAAGTGAATGCGCCCTTTTTCATACAAAACTCAAACCTTCGTTATTACGACTTCGTTATTATGTATATGAAAGCATCTCCCTTTTTTCTGTCCCAAGTTTCTTCTTTTTTTCAAGCTTCTTGTTTTTGTACTTCTGCTTCTAGTATATCGTGGGAGTCCCATTTTCTATTACGATTCAGCTGCATTATTTTGATTAGTATAGACATTGTTACATATGACGTGATCCATCCTTATAGGTAACTCACTTTGAACACCCCATTCTCGTGTTATTTCCTTTTACCTCTTTTCCTTTTTTCTCGCATTGAGTTCTTTCTTAAAAGCATCGCATCTTCCCGAACCTGCTCTATGTCCGTTCTGGCAGATCGGGCTGTATTCTTCATCCTTACATTTTTCTGCCGCATTACCCTCCTTTTCACATCTGTAGCACAGACTCGCTCTGTCAATTTCTTCATAGCCTCTACTGGTATGTCCAAAATCTCAGCATTAGTAACATGTTTTTATTAAAATTCTTTTTTCCACTTCACATCTTGTAAATCCCACTTCAATATATCTTTGTCTTATTAGTTCTTCAGCGCCACTTTTGTCCACTCTAATTAAAATTGCGCAGGTTTCATCTTTTATCGACCTAATCTCTCCTAATTTTACACTTTGTCTTGCACCAATTGCCCTCTCAATTCCTCTTTCAATCTCCTTTTCGTCTATTAGAGCATCCATTTCCCTTATATATATTATTTCCATTTTCTCTTTCAACTGTTGAAAGCTAGAGTTTTTAGAAATAGCATCATTAGCTTTATTCGCAACAGACTCATCTTTTCCTTTGATCTTCTTTAGAGTATCAGGGTAAGTTCTTTCCTTTCTGTTTACCACAAAAGCGTACGAATTTATTTCCTTGAGTTTTCCGTCTGCTCATTTATTTCCTCTACTTCATATATAAATGTATTTATTTTACTGGAATAGAAAAATCCTTCCAGCATTTTCCTTGTATCGACCCCCTTCAGACTACGGACTATTAGGCATTCGTCTTGCTCTTCCATAGTTTTAATTTTTAATTGTATAAATCTGTCAAAACTACCAATTCCTTCTGCTATTTCTACCAATTAAAGAAATTTGTCTTTAAATTTCCTCCGAATACCTCTCTCCATTTTTTGGTTCTTATGATTTCAGTGTTGACAAAGGATTCTTTGATCCATTTTTTATTAACTACTTCCTCGAAATTCTGAAAGTCTAGAGAGGTCTTTAGGAAGTTTCCTTTTGCCAAACATTCATATCATTATCATATCATTTCCTGGGACTTTCTTGGGCTTCAGCTATTTGGCTGCTGACATTAGTTCTTCTCTTTCAAACGGTTCATACTTTATTATAATTGGCAACGATTGCTTAGTCCTGTTTAGTTCTTCCACCATTGTTGGGAATAGTTTGTCAAATTGTTTATTTACCGTATCCTCGTCAAGCTGTCCTATCCCTCGTGTACCTA
This sequence comes from Onthophagus sagittarius, assembly GCA_036711965.1. NCBI lineage: Eukaryota > Metazoa > Arthropoda > Insecta > Coleoptera > Scarabaeidae > Onthophagus > Onthophagus sagittarius. The sequence continues at coordinate 11,474,465 of JASERS010000003.1, forward strand.
GCCTCTTTGTTAAGACTTGATACACAGTGTACCACACTTTTTGTTTCAGTACTTTGCAAAATTCTTTCCATTTTGTCCTTTCCATCTTTGTTTTCTTCTTTGTCCGCTCTATTTCCTCTTTGCATTTCCCTTCTACTTTTATATACTTTTGATACATTTATACATCAGTATTTCGGTCTTCTATCATCATTTCCTCCAGTCCTTACTTCGAATGTTTTATTACATGCACCCTTCATTCTATATATTAGAGACTCTGATGTTATATCTTTTCGAGTATAGTTCTTGAATCTGTCTTTTAAGGCACTCATTTTATCGGTATCTTCTACCCCTTTGTTTTATTTATTTTTTGTTTTATTGCTTGGTTGTTTCTTCCTACAGAAGAGGATGCTAGAATATTTTCGTTCAGAATCTACCATTGTTTCCGTTACTAGTATTAGGTTAACTACAAAGGACCCTCTTGGGCCAGTATATGTTGTTACCCTGTTACATTTGTTAGTGCTAGTATATTTTTTGCTGTCCATTCTTCTAATAATTTACCCCTACGATTGTAAATTCTGTCCCCCGACATCATCATTCTTGCATTAAAATCCTTACAAGTGATAGCCACTTTGTTGCTTGTCCTTATCTTTTCTTTGATCTCATCAAATAATTTATCAAAATCGTCATCTGCTCTATTTGGACAAAATAAACCGACCATAGTGTGAAGTCATCTAGTTCCATCCTCAAAAAAAACCTATTTCCTCTCCTATTTCCCATTTTTTTGGTGCTCCTTTAGCATTTGTTGGTTAATTTTATGCAAATATTTTAGTTGTACAAAACCTTGATGATGTATTGATTTCAAACCATGCAAATTTGGACAAGCCGTCCTTGAAATGAACTCTACAGATTTCATCATGTCCAGCGATTTGAATAAGAAAAAACGGAAATTACTGGAAGAGTTTATTCGGTTATACCAAAGTCACCTTTGTCTTTGGTGAATTAAATCATCACAGTATCATGATACGATGGAGAAAGATGCAGGATATGATATATTATTAAGCAAATATAGATTCATTATTAACAGCGCCGATAAAGATTATTAAGAAGTCAAAGAGAAAAGAATAAAGTCGCAGCATCTCGGCACTTTGGAATTAAAGATACAGAATATAAGCTTTCACTGTGATACTACCTATTATTTGTTTGACTGTTTGGAAAATCCAGAGATTCCACAAAGAAGGAAGAATTAATATGGGAATAGGTTTTTCTTCTCATCAACTACTCTTTACATCATATATCATGTTTCTTCATCCGCGATTTCTTCTTATGGACAAGGAAAAGATCAATCTTTGACATAGTCTAAACGCAAATTGAAGTTTATTTAAGTATACTTGTATTGTGTGGTGCCGAAGAGAAATTTTCCCTGTTTATCTAAAAAGATTGACCTAGCATGATTACTAAGTTTGCAGTTAAGTGTACCACCTTTATGTAAATTAATCTATATTTGCTGCAGTGCTATCTTAAGATATTTGGCACCACAACGTTAAAAGGTTTTCATTAAAAAAATTTTTCAGATGCACCCCAGGGTTGGGTTGGACGGACGAAATGAGTGCACCCCTTTTCATACAAAACTCAAACTTTTACGACTCCGTTATTATTTGCATGAACGCATTTTCTTTTCTTTGCCCTCAGTTTCTTTGCTCTTCTTATATTCGGTTCCTAACCCACTATTATGTCAGCTTTTTGTTTTTATGCTTCTGCTTCTAGCATATCGTGGGTGTTTCATCTTCTGTTACAATTCATCAGCATTATTTTGATTTTTTTAGACATTGGTATATGTGATCAACACTTATAGGTAGCTCACTTTGAACACCCCTTTCTCGTTATATCTCCTTCCGCCTCACTTTTTTCTTCTCGCATAGAGTTCTTTCTTAAAAGCATCGTACTTTTTCGAATCTGCTCTATGTCCGCTCTTGCAGATCGGGCAGTATTCTTTAACCTTACATTTTCTTGCCCCATGACCTTCCTTTCCACAGCTGTAGCATAGTTTCGCTCTGTCAGGTCCATCACAGCCTCTACTGGTATATCCAAACTCCCAGCATTAGTAACATGTTTTTATTAAAATTCTTTTCCACTTCACATCTGGTAAATCCCACTTTAACATATCTTTTTCTTATTACTTTTGTTCAGTTTTGTCCACTCTGAATGAAATTGCGCGGGTTTCATCTTTCATCGGCCTAATTTCTCCTAATTTTATACTGTGTCCTTCACCAATTGCCCTCTTAATTCCTCTTTCAATCTCCTTTTCGTCTATTAGAGCAACCATTCCCTTTATATATATTATTTCCATTTCCTCTTGTAAATGTTGAACGCTAGAGTTTTTAGAAATAGCATCATTAACTTTATTCGCATCAGACTCATCTTTTTCTTTGATCTCCTTTAGAGTATCGGGGTAAGTTCTTTCCTTTCTGTTTACCACAAAAGCGTACGAATTTCTTTCCTTGAGTTTTTCCGTCTGCTCATTCATTTCCTCTACTTCATATATCAATGTATTTAGTTTACTGGATTAGAAGATTCCTTCCAGCATTTTCCTTGTATCGACCCCCTTCAGACTATGGACTATTAGGCATTCGTCTTGCTCTTCCATAGTTTCAGTTTTTAATTTTATAAATCTGTCAAAAAGTCCTTTGTCTTTTCCATCAAAATCAATTTAAATAATTTTCTTTTTTTTGTCTCCGTTCTTTAATCCGTATCTTGTATTCCTGTTCTAATGTACCAATTCCTTCTTCTATTTCTACCAATTCAAGAAATCAGTCTTTAAATTTCCTCCGAATACCTGTCTTCTTTTGTTGGTCCTTATGATTTCAGTGTTGACAAAGGATTCTTTGATCCATTTTTTATTAACTACTTCCTCGTAACTCTGAAAGTGTGGAATAATGCTATTAAGATGGATTCTCCTTCTCCTATTGTTTGAGTTCCACATTCATTCATGTCTTTTTACTTATTTCCTTATTATCAACCTATGTTTCAGTGTCTATCATCATCTTTTCTGCTCATACTTATGTTTTTTTAATCCATCTCCTTATAGATTGTCTATTTATTACGTCAATATGCACGGCTAAACCCAACTCAACCCTGCATTTTAGAACCAGAACCGTAGTCAGAGAGTTCATACGTGGGTTTATAATGTTTCCTTATGAATGGCTTGCGTCTGATCCAGATTTCGAAGAATATATTCATCTTATAACACTAACAACTCTTCTAAATAAAGAAGAAAAGAAAAGATATTGGGATCATCCAATGAATAGAGGTGAATATCGCTTCCTGGTTAATGAGAAAGAAGAACAAGAAAGAAGAAACGCAAATCTGACAAGTCATAAAACAGGTCAAAATTTGTCTGATCTATCTTTATGCGTCACTTCCTACTCTACTCCTCTGACAGATAGGATATACATAGATACAGATCGGTATCGTTGCTAATATTGTTGAGATCAATATGCAATAGAGGGTTAAAATTCGTATTTTATGAACATTTTAAATCAATTGATTTTTAATATTGAAAAAGTTAATTAAAAATTTAATTTTACTTTCCAATAGCAATCCATTGCGAACCTATATCAGTATCCGGAATGCATATTACGGTACGAGTGGAAGGAACACGGTTGGGACACACGGCAATTTTCCAATGTCCTGTAGGATTCAGGATTAATGGGACGGCCAATATTACCTGTCAGGCTTCAAGTAAGAATTGAAATTGCTTTTCATTCCTTTTTAATTGCTTTCGTGATTTAATTTATGTTTCACAAATTGTATAATATCGTTCAAAATGGTAATTTTTCCACATCTTTCAGATCTCTTACGTAGCCCCCTTTTTTTTATAAACGAACGACCGCGGTGATATTTTAATGACCTCCGCGGGTTTATTACGCCGCTTTACCGGCAATAATGGAGGAGTGAATTTAAATTAACAGCAGTTAGACAAAGTGTTCGCCGCTGGCTACCACCAGCTTTTCAAGTTACTAAATTACAGTTAGCTATTACTCGTCCTGTACGGTTTTACTTCCGGTTTCCGTTTAGGTATATTCGCGCGAATATAGCATTTACGAGCGTTTCATATGAATGTGATTAGTCGATATTTGGACAATGGCCATCAAAGAGAATGTTATATATACATGTATGGGTGAATCCACTAATTACATAATGTAACTAATTTGTGGTGCAATGAAAGCCTATTGAGGTCGAGAGAGCTTTTTAGCTCATATATTTTGTCAAGTTAAAACAGTAAAACAAAACCGAGTACTATAACCAAGTAGATTGTGTGGAAACGCGTCGTGAATAATTAACGGGTTTAAAAAATGCATAACACCCTACAATGGTGGACGCTCTACGGCAACTACGGGTTCTATTACGTCGTGACGCCATTCACGCGACAAATTGAGAAACTGTTGCAGCAGAGATTGGTTTCCAACGCTGAAAATTAAACCCTCGAGCAACGTTGACGTTAGACCACTATTTAAAATTTCAACGAGACCCCGAAAACGAAAAACGTGATTTTTTACTTTTTATATTTTTAGGCAAATGGTCTGCGCCAGTTCCTAATTGTGAACCGGTGCGTTGTACATCTCTTGACACATCAACTGTACTTTACGAGCCTCATCTCCAGCTTGAAGAACACAACTCCAGCTATGGTGGTCGAGCTGTGTTTAGCTGCGCTTGGGGTTACCGGCTGATGGGGCCCCCGGGCCTCGAGTGCGAATTAAGCGGCAACTGGAGCGGTCCGCTACCCAAATGCGTCCGTAAGTAGTTAATGCTTCATTAACTTCCGGAACAACGACCCGGAAACACGCGAAGCCACTCGAAATGTTACCCCATCAACAGTTTACCAACGATATCCATTTAGGGTAGCAATAAAAACTGACGACGAATTTATTCTCGTTTTTATGTTGAATATAGCAGATAATTTCGGCGGGGTTCATCACTTTTCGTTTGAATTACGCATTGTCAGAAATTCCTATAAATTACTGTATTCATTACAATTACAAAAATGGATATTGCGATTCGACCACCAGAACCACAATAACACCGAATCCCGCTTCGATGAAAAGCGAAATATAACATTCGCGCGGTTCCGCGATGAACGACCTAAATATATCCCATTCGAACGATGCCCAATAACAACGAGCGCGTTTATTCATAAAACGTCGACAGCCCAAATCGTAAATCTTTCGTTGCCGTCGACCGCGTTTAACGCGCGGACGCGTTTCAGATTAATTTACGACACTCCCTAATGTAATTGCTTACCCCTTATGAGAATACGACTAGTGGATATCAAATTTTAAATGCTCTCGTCTTGAATTCCAGCTATTCAATGTCCTCCACCGGTTGCTCCAATCCACGGGCATTTGATCCAATCGGAATCCGCCGGAATGGATGGAGGTCGGTTCGCTGTTGGGAGTCTCGTTCAATTCGCTTGTAGAGGGGCACATGTTCTTGAAGGTGAAGCTTCTATCATCTGTACGGAAACTGGATATTGGTCTCATCCTCCACCGTTTTGTAAGAAAAATTTTATGAAAACATATTTATTTATTATTTTATTGATATAAGTTTTGAGTCTTTAATAGACATTTTGCTAAATAGCATGATAAAAATATCACTAACAAAAAGAACTATAGATGTGCAAAATAAAGAAGAGTTAGAAATAAATAATCTTACATATTGAAGTCCTTAGAAGATAAAAATTTTAAAAAGTGAGAGGCTAAAAAGACTATTCAAAATCAGAATCTAAATGATGCTGGGAATCACCGATACTAGGCTAGAATTCATAGAACTTATCACTGCCAAAGAAATTGTAACCAAAATAGCTGCATCGCATATATTCCCCAATGCAAGATCCGGATTATTTCCTTATTTCCTCTTAGCGAAACCGAGTGCATGCAAAGATCGGACACAATTATAGTTCTTCAAAGTTGGATTTTAAATTTTTTAAGCAGTCGGTATCTCAGTAATGCACTAAGCTAGAAAAATCAAGTTTGTAAAACCAATAAAGTGCCGAGAATAAAAATTTGTATACAAAAAATAGACGTATCAGACATGTTATGATACGTTGTTTGATGAAGGACTCCATTGTTAACTTCGGTAAGTATTGTTAAATATAAAAAAATATAAAATTCGAAGAAAAAATTTTTTATTTGCTCTCAACTACCGGTTTCGGAAAACTTTTCCGTCATCAGGTTGTCGCTACAAAACATGATTAAAAATTTTGTATATATATATATATCACAAAAACGTGAGATAAGTAGACACCTAGTAGAGCCTACTAGACCTAGTAGACATAAAACTTAAATTCTTACACAGACTACTTGTAAGTAAAATTCATTTTATAGAATTAGAAGCTATAATTGATAAATTTAATGAATATATTTTTTATAAATTACATGACGGTAATTTTAAACGTAGACGTAAGATGTTATCACTTATTAAAGAAAAAAATCAGTTAAAGTCAATGAACAATAGAAAATCAAATAATATAGAATCGCAATCAAAAATAGTTTTTCATGTAAATAGGTTTAATAGTAATCAAAAACAATGTATTGTTCATCCAGCTGAATTGGATAACATTTCATTTGCTCCTAAATTCACAAATCTAACAAATGTTAATTTAAACGATAGAGAAATTGAAATACTACAACTTGGACACAAATATACTTTTTTAGACGATAAATACAGAGTTGAAGATTTAGCTATAGATTTAGAAAACCAATTATATAGACACCAAGATTTTTTCAATATGAAAAAAGATTTATCAACAATTCTCAAAACTATAAAAAGAGATATAAACAGCTCAGTTAATAAAAAACATAAAAACCAAATGACAACCATTAAAAGCTGCAAAAAGAGAATGTTAACAAATAATGTCACTATTACACTTGGAGATAAAAACGCAGGAATAGTATTAATTGATAAGAAAGAATACATTAACAAAACCGAACAATTTTTTAAAAATAAAGAAGAAAAAAAAATAAAATACTGTAAAGAAACCCTTTGTAAGTTTAACATAAATATAAACAAATTAAATAATATGAATCCGCAATCACCATTAATGTACAGTCTAATCAAACTACATAGACCGGACAGATCAATTAGACCCATAATTAGTAATATTAATACACCAACACAAAACATCGGAAAAGTTATTCATAACATAATTCAAGATCATTTTAAAATCGAATCAAAATATTTAATAAAGAACTCCCAACAATTACTAAATAACATAAAAAAATATTGAAATTAATAATAAAACCCAATTAATATCGTTTGACATAAAAAATCTATACTCAAATGTACCAATCACAGAAACACTAAATATTACTAAACAATTCTTTCTAAATAAATATTCAGAGCTAGAATATCTTACAGAGCATGACATCGAAAATATACAATTAATGTTAGAACAAATAACAAAACAAAACTTTTTTAATTTTAACGAAAAAACTTATAGAATGAACAATGGTCTACCCATGGGATCTTCATTATCAGGGTTACTGGCCGACATTTATGTAGATTCAATAGAGAAACAATTATTCTCAGAAAAATATAACATATTTACTAAAAATATCAGATACTACGGCAGATACGTTGATGACATTTTAATAATACATGAAGGCGCAAAATCAAACATTATAGCCATTTACAACATTTTAAATAACATTAGTGAATTAAAATTTACAATCGAAAATGAATTTAACAATACCATTCATTTTCTAGACTTAGTTTTGCAAAAGAATATCAACTTAAAAAGAATAGAATTTAATATGGACCACAAACCAACCACAACTGATGTTATTATTCCGAAAAGCTCTTACAACAGCAAGAATCATAAAGAGGCGGTTTTTAGACACATGATAGATAGAGCTATCAATACACCTATGAACGAACATAATTTTAATGAAGAAATAAAATACATAATAAAGCTAATAAACTATAAATGGTTATAACGTTAAATACATCTATCCTGCATATAAGAACGACACATACTACCTAACAACAAATTATCACAATTCATTCAACAAAATTGAAAAAATTCTACAGAAATACGATATAAAATTAGCATACAGAAGTAACTTAAAACTATACAATCTAATTATTAACTCCAAGCAGAAGATCGAAGAAAAACAAAAGAGCGGTTTATACATAGTAAATTGCAACAGTTGTGAGAAAGTATACATAGGCCAGACGGGACGTAACCTCGACGTTAGAATCAGAGAACACATATCTAAAGAAACCTCTTCTGTATTTAAACACATGTCTGAGACAGGTCATAAACTCAACAAAAACTCAATAAAACTTATTAAACAACTTCCAAAATCAAAAAAATTTGATTTATATGAAGAAATGGAAATAGCTAAATATAATAATAATAATAACAAAGAATTATTAATGAACGAAGCTACGGATATAAATCCTCACCGATTGTTTATGCCATTTATAAATGCAAACATACTACATAAACCTGTTTCCGAAAATCTCCCATTTTAGAACGATCCATAAGTTTCATTTACCAGTTCCTTTTCGACAGCTCTGATTATAAGACAATTTTGTTATTTATTCATTTTTTAAATTTTAATGTTTTAACGTGTAAGTTCTTTGTAACGTATTAATCAATTTAATGATGTGAAAAAAAGAGAGGTATTTTAACGTCAAAAATCTCATACAACGTGGCCGCTATTAATTGACGGTAAATAATTATCTCACGTTTTTGTGATATATATATACAAAATTTTTAATCATGTTTTGTAGCGACAACCTGATGACGGAAAAGTTTTCCGAAACCGGTAGTTGAGAGCAAATAAAAAATTTTTTCTTCGAATTTTATATTTTTTTATATTTAACAAATGTTATGATACGGGCTATAGTAAAACAAACTCCATAATCGTCTTTCATACGCTAAAATTTAGCGTGCAAATTTAGTTATTTAATAAGCTCCACATACAAAGTTTGAATAAAATCGATTGAAACACAGGTGTGATATTAAAAAACATCAATATATAAATTTGAACACCCTGTATGTCGAGAACAAAGCGTTTATGAACCTATGTTTATATGCAGTTTTTGTGTTAATCTCTTTGATCTATCGACTGTTAATGTATTGCTACAAAATCCTAAAACACCCTGTATATAAATCTTGTAATTTAAATAAAAATACTTAATTATCTAAAGATTTTTAATGATCAATCTCAACTTGCTACCAATCAATATCGGTGGTACCAAAAAAATGATATACAGAGTGTTCCTTTAAGTCGTGGCATAATTTTGATCACAAATAGTAGAGGTAAAATGATAACGATTCGTTTAAAATTTTTGATCTAAACCCATAAACGGCTAAGATATGGGCATTAATTTTGTTAACAGAACATTGTTATCAAGAGAAATCGTTTAAGATTCACCTTTGAAAATATGCAACCACAGGATCAATACTATACAGAATTTTTCAGTTCACAACAGTTATTTCCTTAAAACTTTTTAAAAATATCTTTACTCTTTAAGAAACATTCAAGCTTGTTTTTAAGTTATTTTAATTAATTGTGGAGAGTCTTGAAACAAACGTAGAAAAATCAGCACTAGCAGTGAATAATCCACATTTTTTCATAATTTCTGTATTTTTGAATACAATTACTATTCATGTTTTTAAATTCATCTCTACAAAAATCAAAAATTAGGGCGTATATAGAACTTAAGGAGCTGACATCAGTTCTGTAATTGATAGTATTTTTTGTGGTTGCTATGTGGAACATCTCCAAAAATAACCTGTTGTGATAGTTGTTAGTTGCATCTATAATTTTAGTATTTTCAAAATCAAAAATATGACCACTGTCCAAACTATGTTGGGCCAGAGCACAAGATCTTTTGTTACAACGTATATCACTTTTATGTTGGTATAATCTTCTTTTAAGCCCTTGGGAAGTTTGTCCCACATAGCAACCTTCACAACCACCACATGAGATGTTATAGATAACCCCAGATCTGTATAGTAAAGGCGTGGGGTCTTTAAGGTTTGTGAAAATTGATTGAGATTTTAAAGGATAATGTTCTACGATCTTTAAGTTGTTAAGATTTCATTCAGAACACTATTAACAGTTTATTGAAAGATCTCTTAAACAAAAACTTTATTGACGACTTGGAATTTAAAAAACTGATAAAACATAACACCTTAGTATCCAAAGCATATTTCTTATCTAAGATACATAAACCCGATATTCCTCTAAGACCCATAATTTCGTCAGTTGGTGCTGCAACGCATAATATTTCTTCTTACTTAGCTAAAATATTAACTGTTGCTTTTGACTCAAGAACTAATTTTAATGTGAGAAACACCTTTCAATTTGTTGAGGAATTGAGAGGTTTCGAACTTCCTGAAGGTTATGTTATCATCTCTCTCGACGTTGTTAGTCTGTTTACCAACATACCCACTACATTGGTGTTAGAAATTATAGAAGAGAATTTCCATTACATCTCAGAAAATTATGATTTTGAAAAGGATTTATTCCTAAAAACTATATCAACAATTTGCACTAATGCTTATTTTACTTTCAACGGTGTTACTTACCAACAAATCTTCGGTACACCTATGGGTTCTCCGCTATCACCTATTTTGGCCCAAATTGTTATGGACCATGTATTAAAAAGAATTTTACCAACGTTAGAGTTTGAAGTTCCGTTTATAAAAAAAATATGTAGATGATATCATAACTGCTATCCCGGCTAATTACGTTAATTCAATTTTAAATAGTTTTAATAAACACAACAAATTCATACAGTTTACTCTTGAGACAGAAGACAACAACTCAGTTCCGTTTTTGGATACTAAGGTCATTCGTGATAAAGACAATAAAATCAAATTTGATTGGTACACAAAACCAACGTTTTCTGGAAGATACATCCATTTTACATCTAAACATAAAATAAAACATAAAATTAGCACAGTGTTAGCAATGAAATATAGAATAGAAAAAAAAATTTCAAAACCTAATTTAATTAATATAAATTTAAATAAATTAAAAACTATTTTTATAAACAACATGTACCCTCCCAAGTTATTAAACAGATTACTTTTCAGTACTGCTGTGTTTGACCCTGGTGTGGATGTTGACTCAGCCATTGATAACATTAATGAACCCACTCTATACAAAAAACTCATTTACATCCCTGAGTTAACTGACAAACTAACCAAAATGTTTAAACATTGTTGTAATCTTAACAACTTAAAGATCGTAGAACATTATCCTTTAAAATCTCAATCAATTTTCACAAACCTTAAAGACCCCACGCCCTTACTATACAGATCTGGGGTTATCTATAACATCTCATGTGGTGGTTGTGAAGGTTGCTATGTGGGACAAACTTCCCAATGGCTTAAAAGAAGATTATACCAACATAAAAGTGATATACGTTGTAACAAAAGATCTTGTGCTCTGGCCCAACATAGTTTGGACAGTGGTCATATTTTTGATTTTGAAAATACTAAAATTATAGATGCAACTAACAACTATCACAACAGATTATTTTTGGAGATGTTCCACATAGCAACCACAAAAAATACTATCAATTACAGAACTGATGTCAGCTCCTTAAGTTCTATATACGCCCTAATTACTATTCATGTGGGAGATGTCAACCCGTAGGTTTAGATATTTCGAAATATTTAAACTGTTGATATCCATAATACCAGCAATACTATGCTCTGCGTCAAAATCCACAGTGCCTTCTTCTAGTTTGGGTCTTAAATTTCATATCTCATGTAAATATCTTTTTGATATTTAAAATTCTTTTTATCAGGATATCTACAGTTTAGGAAGCTTTTCTCAATATTGTCTCATCGCAGCATTAAAATTGCATAAACATTCTTCTAATATTCAAAGCATATCCAAAAACTGCAATTATTTGCTACTTTAAACAACATTTACAATTGGTAATAATTTGACATTTGTTTTACCGTTTCGTTTTTATTTTGTTTTCATAGACACCTAAGATTCTTGCATATTTCCATAAACGAAGTTGTATTTTTTTGCTAATAACTCAAAAACGATGCGTGCAGTGAAAATAATTTAATACTAAAGTGTTGGAATGAAAGAAGCTAACTGATTCTAAAAATTAGTTGGAAATTTTAGAGTTAATGATATAACTAAAACTGTAATGACATAACTAACTAAATAAGTTTTATGGAAACATCGTATATCTTCAAAAGTAATCTTAAACGATTTCTCATGACATTCTCATAACGACATTGAAAATATTTAAGGAAATTTTTGAAATATATTTACGACAGCACCCAGAAAAATATTGCGATAATTCTTTTTTTATCTGATGTAAAATAACCTAAAAAACACGTTAACAATAAAAAAAGTGAGGAAAAGCGTTAAACTTATCCAAAAATCTTTTTAAAAGTCTGATGTGACGTCACGAAGCTTGTTAATAACGTATTTCGTCTGCTACGGAGTCCATAGCAATTTCAATATATAACTTCCGGCTTGGGTTTGTTTACGGATTTAAACCCACCACCTTCTACGGAGACCAAAACATTTAACAAGTAATTCATTTTTTTGAGTGAAATATCCTTCTTTCGATCTTTTCTATCGATCTAAGTCTTAACCTTTTTTTCAACGGTCCACAACTTAACCCGGAAGTTGGAACCCACCGTCTACTATGAAATCCAAAACATTTAAGTCAATTCAAATATTTGATTACCAAAATTAAATTTTTTTGGTCTTCATTGTCGAAGCAATATTCGTGGGTTTCAACTTCCGGATTGAGTCCGTAGCACGCGATGAGTTTCAACTTGCAGGTTGAGTATCCGTGGCAGGCTGTTTTAATCGCCTTTTAAGGTAAAACACGTTGTTAGGAAGCTTCGTGACGTCACATTACAAGACGTCACATCGGAACATTAAAACGATTTTTCGGTAAGTTTAACGCTTTGCCGCACCTTTTTTTATTTTGAACGTTTTTTAAAGTTATTTTACATCCGGTAAAAAAAGAATTATCGCAATATCTATCTGAGAGCTATCGGTAATATTTGCCCAAAATTTTATCTTTCTAAGATAAACCACATTGAAATTATTTAAGAAAATTTTTAAATATTTCTTAACTTTGAAGGCCCATAACTTTATAGGTTTAGACTACAAATTTTTACGCAAATACCCCGTATATAGAAGCAGTTATAAACATTAAAACTAGAAGCCAACGTAAGATCCGGTTTGTTTACTAACATCTAGGATGTCCAGTTCATGGAACGAATCCCATGACAATTTAGTACCGATGCTCTTTTGAAAGCATTTCAGGTCTCTTAGAGGCAATATCAAGTCTTCCGCAAGCATTTCAAGAATTCTATAAGCAATATCAAGTCTTTCAGAGGTAGTATCAAGTCTTTTGAAAGCATTTAAAATTTTCTAGAAGCAGTATCAAGTCTTCAGGAAGCATTGTATGTTTTCTGGAAGCGATATCAAGGTTTCTAGAAGCAGTATCAAGCCTTCCAGAGGTAATAGTAAATCTTCTGGAAGCATTTCAAGTCTTTGGAAGCAGTATATAGTCTTCCAGAGGTAGTGTTGAGTCTTTTGGAAGCATTGCAAATCTTCTAGAAGTATTTCAAATTTTCTGGAAGCATTACCAAGTCTTCTGAAATCATTTCATGTTTTGTAGAAGCAATATCAAGCTATCCATAGGCAGTAGTAAATCTTTTGGATGCATTTCAAGTTTTTTAGAAGCAGTTCCAAGTCTTAGCAGAGTATCGAGACTTTTGGAAGCATTTCATATTTTGTAGAAGCTGTATCAATACTTCCAAGGGCACTATCGAGTCTTTTGGAAACATTTCAAATCTTCTTGAAGCAGTATCAAGTCTTCTGGAAGTATTTCAAGTTTTCCAGAAGCAGTACCAAGTCTTCTGGAAGCATTTCATGTTTTGTAGAAGCAGAATAATGTCTTCCAGGGGTAGTAGAAAGTTTTTTGAGAGTAATTCAAGTCTTTTAGAAGCAGTATCTAGTCTTCCAGAGGTAGTGTTGAGTCTTTTGGAAGCATTGCAAATCTTCTAGAAGTATTTCAAGTTTTCTGGAAGCATTACCAAGTCTTCTGAAATCATTTCATGTTTTGTAGAAGCAATATCAAGCTATCCATAGGCAGTAGTAAATCTTTTGGATGCATTTCAAGTTTTTTAGAAGCAGTACCAAGTCTTAGCAGAGTATCGAGACTTTTGGAAGCATTTTATGTTTTGTAGAAGCTGTATCAATACTTCCAAGGGTAGTATCGAGTCTTTTGGAAACATTTCAAATCTTCCTGAAGCAGTATCAAGTCTTCTGGAAGCATTTCAAGTTTTCCAGAAGCAGTACCAAGTCTTCTGAAAGCAATTCATGTTTTGTAGAAGCAGAATAATGTCTTCCAGAGGCAGTAGAAAGTTTTTTGAGAGTAATTCAAGTCTTTTAGAAGCAGTATATAGTCTTCCAGAGGTAGTGTTGAGTCTTTTGGAAGGATTGCAAATCTTCTAGAAGTATTTCAAGTTTTCTGGAAGCATTACCAAGTCTTCTGAAATCATTTCATGTTTTGTAGAAGCAATATCAAGCTATCCATAGGCAGTAGTAAATCTTTTGGATGCATTTCAAGTTTTTTAGAAGCAGTACCAAGTCTTAGCAGAGTATCGAGACTTTTGGAAGCATTTTATGTTTTGTAGAAGCTGTATCAATACTTCCAAGGGTAGTATCGAGTCTTTTGGAAACATTTCAAATCTTCCTGAAGCAGTATCAAGTCTTCTGGAAGCATTTCAAGTTTTCCAGAAGCAGTACCAAGTCTTCTGAAAGCAATTCATGTTTTGTAGAAGCAGAATAATGTCTTCCAGAGGCAGTAGAAAGTTTTTTGAGAGTAATTCAAGTCTTTTAGAAGCAGTATCTAGTCTTCCAGAGGTAGTGTTGAGTCTTTTGGAAGGATTGCAAATCTTCTAGAAGTATTTCAAGTTTTCTGGAAGCATTACCAAGTCTTCTGGAATCATTTCATGTTTTGTAGAAGCAGTATCAAGCTATCCATAGGCAGTAGTAAATCTTTTGGAAGCATTTCAAGTTTTTTGGAAGCAGTACCAAGTCTTAACAGAGTATCGAGACTTTTGGAAGCATTTCATATTTTGTAGAAGCTGTATCAATACTTCCAAGGGCACTATCGAGTCTTTTTGAAACATTTCAAATCTTCTTGAAGCAGTATCAAGTCTTCTGGAAGTATTTCAAGTTTTCCAGAAGCAGTACCAAGTCTTCTGGAAGCATTTCATGTTTTGTAGAAGCAGAATAATGTCTTCCAGGGGTAGTAGAAAGTTTTTTGAGAGTAATTCAAGTCTTTTAGAAGCAGTATCTAGTCTTCCAGAGGTAGTGTTGAGTCTTTTGGAAGCATTGCAAATCTTCTAGAAGTATTTCAAGTTTTCTGGAAGCATTACCAAGTCTTCTGAAATCATTTCATGTTTTGTAGAAGCAATATCAAGCTATCCATAGGCAGTAGTAAATCTTTTGGATGCATTTCAAGTTTTTTAGAAGCAGTACCAAGTCTTAGCAGAGTATCGAGACTTTTGGAAGCATTTTATGTTTTGTAGAAGCTGTATCAATACTTCCAAGGGTAGTATCGAATCTTTTGGAAACATTTCAAATCTTCCTGAAGCAGTATCAAGTCTTCTGGAAGCATTTCAAGTTTTCCAGAAGCAGTACCAAGTCTTCTGAAAGCAATTCATGTTTTGTAGAAGCAGAATAATGTCTTCCAGAGGCAGTAGAAAGTTTTTTGAGAGTAATTCAAGTCTATTAGAAGCAGTATCTAGTCTTCCAGAGGTAGTGTTGAGTCTTTTGGAAGGATTGCAAATCTTCTAGAAGTATTTCAAGTTTTCTGGAAGCATTACCAAGTCTTCTGGAATCATTTCATGTTTTGTAGAAGCAGTATCAAGCTATCCATAGGCAGTAGTAAATCTTTTGGAAGCATTTCAAGTTTTTTGGAAGCAGTACCAAGTCTTAACAGAGTATCGAGACTTTTGGAAGCATTTCATATTTTGTAGAAGCTGTATCAATACTTCCAAGGGCACTATCGAGTCTTTTGGAAACATTTCAAATCTTCTTGAAGCAGTATCAAGTCTTCTGGAAGCATTTCAAGTTTTCCAGAAGCAGTACCAAGTCTTCTGGAAGCATTTCATGTTTTGTAGAAGCAGAATAATGTCTTCCAGGGGTAGTAGAAAGTTTTTTGAGAGTAATTCAAGTCTTTTAGAAGCAGTATCTAGTCTTCCAGAGGTAGTGTTGAGTCTTTTGGAAGCATTGCAAATCTTCTAGAAGTATTTCAAGTTTTCTGGAAGCATTACCAAGTCTTCTGAAATCATTTCATGTTTTGTAGAAGCAATATCAAGCTATCCATAGGCAGTAGTAAATCTTTTGGATGCATTTCAAGTTTTTTAGAAGCAGTACCAAGTCTTAGCAGAGTATCGAGACTTTTGGAAGCATTTTATGTTTTGTAGAAGCTGTATCAATACTTCCAAGGGTAGTATCGAGTCTTTTGGAAACATTTCAAATCTTCCTGAAGCAGTATCAAGTCTTCTGGAAGCATTTCAAGTTTTCCAGAAGCAGTACCAAGTCTTCTGAAAGCAATTCATGTTTTGTAGAAGCAGAATAATGTCTTCCAGAGGCAGTAGAAAGTTTTTTGAGAGTAATTCAAGTCTTTTAGAAGCAGTATATAGTCTTCCAGAGGTAGTGTTGAGTCTTTTGGAAGGATTGCAAATCTTCTAGAAGTATTTCAAGTTTTCTGGAAGCATTACCAAGTCTTCTGAAATCATTTCATGTTTTGTAGAAGCAATATCAAGCTATCCATAGGCAGTAGTAAATCTTTTGGATGCATTTCAAGTTTTTTAGAAGCAGTACCAAGTCTTAGCAGAGTATCGAGACTTTTGGAAGCATTTTATGTTTTGTAGAAGCTGTATCAATACTTCCAAGGGTAGTATCGAGTCTTTTGGAAACATTTCAATTCTTCCTGAAGCAGTATCAAGTTTTCTGGAAGCATTTCAAGTTTTCCAGAAGCAGTACCAAGTCTTCTGAAAGCAATTCATGTTTTGTAGAAGCAGAATAATGTCTTCCAGAGGCAGTAGAAAGTTTTTTGAGAGTAATTCAAGTCTTTTAGAAGCAGTATCTAGTCTTCCAGAGGTAGTGTTGAGTCTTTTGGAAGGATTGCAAATCTTCTAGAAGTATTTCAAGTTTTCTGGAAGCATTACCAAGTCTTCTGGAATCATTTCATGTTTTGTAGAAGCAGTATCAAGCTATCCATAGGCAGTAGTAAATCTTTTGGAAGCATTTCAAGTTTTTTGGAAGCAGTACCAAGTCTTAACAGAGTATCGAGACTTTTGGAAGCATTTCATATTTTGTAGAAGCTGTATCAATACTTCCAAGGGCACTATCGAGTCTTTTGGAAACATTTCAAATCTTCTTGAAGCAGTATCAAGTCTTCTGGAAGTATTTCAAGTTTTCCAGAAGCAGTACCAAGTCTTCTGGAAGCATTTCATGTTTTGTAGAAGCAGAATAATGTCTTCCAGGGGTAGTAGAAAGTTTTTTGAGAGTAATTCAAGTCTTTTAGAAGCAGTATCTAGTCTTCCAGAGGTAGTGTTGAGTCTTTTGGAAGCATTGCAAATCTTCTAGAAGTATTTCAAGTTTTCTGGAAGCATTACCAAGTCTTCTGAAATCATTTCATGTTTTGTAGAAGCAATATCAAGCTATCCATAGGCAGTAGTAAATCTTTTGGAGGCATTTCAAGTTTTTTAGAAGCAGTACCAAGTCTTAGCAGAGTATCGAGACTTTTGGAAGCATTTTATGTTTTGTAGAAGCTGTATCAATACTTCCAAGGGCAGTATCGAGTCTTTTGGAAACATTTCAAATCTTCTTGAAGCAGTATCAAGTCTTCTGGAAGCATTTTAAGTTTTCCAGAAGCAGTACCAAGTCTTCTGGAAGCAATTCATGTTTTGTAGAAGCAGAATAATGTCTTCCAGAGGGAGTAGAAAGTTTTTTGAGAGTAATTCAAGTCTTTTAGAAGCAGTATCTAGTCTTCCAGAGGTAGTGTTGAGTCTTTTGGAAGCATTGCAAATCTTCTAGAAGTATTTCAAGTTTTCTGGAAGCATTACCAAGTCTTCTGAAATCATTTCATGTTTTGTAGAAGCAATATCAAGCTATCCATAGGCAGTAGTAAATCTTTTGGAGGCATTTCAAGTTTTTTAGAAGCAGTACCAAGTCTTAGCAGAGTATCGAGACTTTTGGAAGCATTTTATGTTTTGTAGAAGCTGTATCAATACTTCCAAGGGCAGTATCGAGTCTTTTGGAAACATTTAAAATCTTCTTGAAGCAGTATCAAGTCTTCTGGAAGCATTTCAAGTTTTTCAGAAGCAGTAGCAAGTCTTCTGGGAGCAATTCATGTTTTGTAGAAGCAGAATAATGTCTTCCAGAGGCAGTAGAAAGTTTTTTGAGAGTAATTCAAGTCTTTTAGAAGCAGTATCTAGTCTTCCAGAGGTAGTGTTGGGTCTTTTGGAAGCATTGCAAATCTTCTAGAAGTATTTCAAGTTTTCTGGAAGCATTACCAAGTCTTCTGAAATCATTTCATGTTTTGTAGAAGCAATATCAAGCTATCCATAGGCAGTAGTAAATCTTTTGGAGGCATTTCAAGTTTTTTAGAAGCAGTACCAAGTCTTAGCAGAGTATCGAGACTTTTGGAAGCATTTTATGTTTTGTAGAAGCTGTATCAATACTTCCAAGGGCAGTATCGAGTCTTTTGGAAACATTTAAAATCTTCTAGAAGCAGTATCAAGTCTTCTGGAAGCATTTCAAGTTTTCCAGAAGCAGTACCAAGTCTTCTGGAAGCAATTCATGTTTTGTAGAAGCAGAATAATGTCTTCCAGAGGCAGTAGAAAGTTTTTTGAGAGTAATTCAAGTCTTTTAGAAGCAGTATCTAGTCTTCCAGAGGTAGTGTTGAGTCTTTTGGAAGGATTGCAAATCTTCTAGAAGTATTTCAAGTTTTCTGGAAGCATTACCAAGTCTTCTGGAATCATTTCATGTTTTGTAGAAGCAGTATCAAGCTATCCATAGGCAGTAGTAAATCTTTTGGAAGCATTTCAAGTTTTTTGGAAGCAGTACCAAGTCTTAACAGAGTATCGAGACTTTTGGAAGCATTTCATATTTTGTAGAAGCTGTATCAATACTTCCAAGGGCACTATCGAGTCTTTTGGAAACATTTCAAATCTTCTTGAAGCAGTATCAAGTCTTCTGGAAGTATTTCAAGTTTTCCAGAAGCAGTACCAAGTCTTCTGGAAGCATTTCATGTTTTGTAGAAGCAGAATAATGTCTTCCAGGGGTAGTAGAAAGTTTTTTGAGAGTAATTCAAGTCTTTTAGAAGCAGTATCTAGTCTTCCAGAGGTAGTGTTGAGTCTTTTGGAAGCATTGCAAATCTTCTAGAAGTATTTCAAGTTTTCTGGAAGCATTACCAAGTCTTCTGAAATCATTTCATGTTTTGTAGAAGCAATATCAAGCTATCCATAGGCAGTAGTAAATCTTTTGGAGGCATTTCAAGTTTTTTAGAAGCAGTACCAAGTCTTAGCAGAGTATCGAGACTTTTGGAAGCATTTTATGTTTTGTAGAAGCTGTATCAATACTTCCAAGAGCAGTATCGAGTCTTTTGGAAACATTTCAAATCTTCTTGAAGCAGTATCAAGTCTTCTGGAAGCATTTTAAGTTTTCCAGAAGCAGTACCAAGTCTTCTGGAAGCAATTCATGTTTTGTAGAAGCAGAATAATGTCTTCCAGAGGGAGTAGAAAGTTTTTTGAGAGTAATTCAAGTCTTTTAGAAGCAGTATCTAGTCTTCCAGAGGTAGTGTTGAGTCTTTTGGAAGCATTGCAAATCTTCTAGAAGTATTTCAAGTTTTCTGGAAGCATTACCAAGTCTTCTGAAATCATTTCATGTTTTGTAGAAGCAGTATCAAGCTATCCATAGGCAGTAGTAAATCTTTTGGAGGCATTTCAAGTTTTTTAGAAGCAGTACCAAGTCTTAGCAGAGTATCGAGACTTTTGGAAGCATTTTATATTTTGTAGAAGCTGTATCAATACTTCCAAGGGCAGTGTCGAGTCTTTTGGAAACATTTCAAATCTTCTTGAAGCAGTATCAAGTCTTCTGGAAGCATTTCAAGTTTTCCAGAAGCAGTACCAAGTCTTCTGGAAGCATTTCAAGTTTTCCAGAAGCAGTACCAAGTCTTCTGGATGCATTTCATGTTTTGTAGAAGCAGAATAATGTCTTCCAGGGGTAGTAGAAAATTTTTTGAGAGTAATTCAAGTATTCTTTTAGAAGCAGTATCAAATCTTTCAGAGGCAATATAGAGTCTTTTGAAAGCATTTTAAATATTCTTGAAGCTGTATCAAGTGTTCTGGAAGCATTTCAAGTTTTCTAGGAGTAGTATCATCTCTTCTTGAAGCATTTCTACTTTTGTAGAAGCAACATCAATCCTTCCAGGGGCAGTAGTACATCTTCTGGAAGTATTTTAAGTCTTTTAAAAGCAACATCAAGTTTTCCAGAGGCTGTATCGAGTCGTTTAGAAGCATTTCAAATTTTCTAGAAGTCGTATCAAGTCTTCTGGAAGCATTTCAAGTTTTCCAGAAGTAGTATCAACTCTTCTGAAAGCATTTCAAGTTTTCTGGAAGTATTTAAAGTTTTCTGGAAGCATTTCTACTTTTGTAGAACCATCATTAAGCCATCCAGGGGCAGTAGTAAATCTGTGGTATCTGTCAGTAGGAAATAGTTCAAGTATTTTGGAAGCACTATCAAGTCTCCCACAGACAATATCTAGTCTTTTGAAAGCATTTCAACTCTTCGAGAAATAGTATCATCTCCTGGATGTATTTCAAGACTGCTAGAAGCAGTATCAAATTTTCCAGAAGCAATATCAAGTCTTCTTGAAACATTTAAAGTCTCCTAGCAGTATCTAGTTTTCCGAATCGGTAATCTGATGTGTGAACGTTCTCGATAGTAAACAAACCGTGTCTTGCGTTGGGTTAAATGCTGGCGATCCGGCTTCTATATACAGGTAGACCTCGAGTTATTTAAGCTCGACTTGCGAAGACTCGCACTTACGACGAGTAACAAAATGTTGTATTCATTCATATGTACAGGCTGGTTCAAATTCGATGTCCGAATAGGTTATCTTGGAAACTATAAGAGTTGGAAAAAAATGGTTTATCTGTTTTTTCAAATAAATTTTACTGTCAAAAACAAGCAAGCGCAACTGCTATAGGTGAAATATTATAACTTAGACATTGTGTGGGCACTTTTAAAAAAAAATTTGAACAAAACTAAAAGTAAATCTAATAAAAATATTGTATTAACGTCAAAATAGTGATATCATCTAATATAACTTTATTCTAAGCAATAAGAAATAGACCAAAAGAAAGATAACGAATTTAGTAAGCTAAAGATCAGCGTTTGTTTCTATTAAAAAAAAAACAAAAATTGTAATCATAATATCTTCAAGTCCAAAACTAAAATAATTTTATAATATTTTCAATTTTGGTCTCTTGGGGAAAAATAAAAGACGACAGCACTTAAACTTAAGAGATTATGATATCTAACTCTTATAGTTTCCGAGGTAGCTTATTCGGATATTGAACTTGAACCACCCTGTACATATTCAATACAAATGGAACCAAATCGATATAAGTTCGGGGAATAAAGAACCCTTCAAGAAAAAAGGGTTGGACATCTATGTTATTTTTTTAGGTGCATTCTTGAAGATAAAACTGTATAAGTATCTCAAAATTGAGATACCATTCCTAAGTTGAGACTTTCTTAAATTGGAAACCCCATTTTTGGTTAAGAACTAATGTTTGTGCAATATGTAAATGTTTTTATTGATGATTTTTAAAGTGTTTCATTGATGTTTAAACATGTAAAACCATTTCATAGCATTTGCTTTCTTTAAAATTAATAATTCGAATAATTTCGCGAGTTACGACAAAATCTACTTACGACGAAGTCGTTGGAACGTAACCCCGTCGTAAGTCGAGTACTACCTGTATACAATTTCTTTGATTTGTATACTCATAACATATTCTAAATTAAATCTTACTTGAAGAGCTGTAATTTCTCAGAGCAACAATTTAGGATGTGACTATTTATACATACAGTATGTATACGTAATTGGCTATATATACATACTGCATGTATACGCAATTGACTATTTACACATATGTATATGCAATTAGCTGTTTATACATACAAGAAACTGAAAACTAACTTTAATAAATGAAATTATAATTATAATTGTGTAGTTATTACCACAATATTAAACGAAGTAATAGCGTATACAGTCAGTTTCTCTAATGCATCCATAGGTCCTATATCAATTAAGTTAGGAATTTCTTTCAAACGTATATATGAATGTAAAAAAGTGTGATGACACAAAATGTTTTTTTCTTAATGGTATACCATATATTTTCTGCATATTCTGATTAGCTGCCTTAAATACCCTTTTTTTTAACCATTTGGTGAAAATGTTTGAAAATGTATGTAGTTACTTAAAATAGATATCACAATGCAATTTGTGATAATTATTAGAGGAATTCCGCATCATTTAATTGTTGAGATAAAAATTCTTAAACAGAATCGTAGTTGTTAACAAACAAATTGATGCGATCGTATTTAAAAAATCGTATCTCAAGAATTAATTGAAATATCACTTTAAAATAAGAAGCAATTTGTAGCAAATTTAGTTGATATTTAATGTGCCTTAGATAATTTCTTCATATTTTTAATTCTCCGAGTTATGATTTTTTAATTAAAACACTGCAAAAACGTAATCATATGTATTTGATAAAAATTAAGAAATTTTCAAAGAGTCGTACCTCAAGAACTAATTGAGATATCGCTCTGAAATAAAGAGCCTCTTAAAGCAAATTTTGTTGCTATTTAACGTGCTTAAGATCGTATTTCCAAATCATTAAATCTCCGCGTTATGATTTTTTGATTAAAGCTTTGCAAAAACGTAATTAATATATATTTGTCAAAAGACAAAAATTTTTCAAAAATTCGTATCTCAAGAATTAATTGAGATATCGCTCTGAAATAAAGAGCAGCTTGAAGCAAATTTTGTTGCTATTTAACGTGCTTAAGATCGTTTTTCCAAATTATTAAATCTCCGCGTTATGACTTTTTGATTAATGCTTTGCAAAAACGTAATTATATATATTTGTTAAAAATCAAAAATTCGTATCTCAAGAACTAATTGAGATATCACTTTGAAACAAGAAGCGATTTGAAGCAAATTTTGTCGCTATTTAAGTTGCTTAAGATCGTTTTTCCAAATCATTAAATCTTCGCGTTATGATTTTTGACTAAAGCTTTGCAAAAACGTAAAATTTTTCAAAAATTCGTATCTCAAAAATTAATTGAGATATCGCTTTGAAATAAAGTGCAGCTTGAAGCAAATTTTATTGCTATTTAACGTGCTTAAGATCGATTTTTGAAATCATTAAATCTCCGCGTTATGATTTTTTGATTAAAGCTTTGCAAAAACGTAATTACATATATTTGCTAAAAATCAAAAAATTTTCAAAAATTCGTATCTCAAGAACTAATTGAGATATCACTTTGAAATAAGGAGCGATTTGAAGCACATTGAATTAGTATTTAATATGCTTGAGATCCTTTCTTCAAATCTTTGAACCTCCAAGTTATGATTTTTTTATTAAACTTTGCAAAACATAATCATATATGTTTGATAAAAAAATCAAGAAATTTTCAAAGAATTGTATCTCAAGAACTAATTGAGATATCGCTCTGAAATAAAGAGCAATTCGAAGCAAATTTTGTTGTTATTTAAGGAACCTAAGATCTTTGTTTCAAATATTTAAATCTCCGAGTTATGATGTTTTGATTAATACTCTGCAAAATTTAATTATATGTGTTTAATAAAAATCAAGAAATTTTCAAAAATCGTACCTCAAGAATTAATTGAGATATCGCTCTGAAATAAAGAGCAGCTTGAAGCAAATTTTGATACTATTTAACGTGCTTAAGATCGTTTTTCCAAATCATTAGATCTCCGCGTTATAATTTTTTGATTAAAGTTTTGCAAAAACGTAATTATATATATATTTGATAAAAATCAAAATTTTTCAAAAATTCGTATCTCAAGAACTAATTGAGATATCACTTTGAAATAAGGAACGATTTGAAGCAAATTGAATTAGTATTTAATATGCTTGAGATCCTTTCCTCAAATCTTTGAACCTCCGAGTTATGATTTCTTTATTAAAACTTTGCAAAAACATAATCATATATTTTTGATAAAACATCAAGAAATTTTCAAAGAATTGTATCTCAAGAAGTAATGGAGATATCGCTCTGAAATAAACAGCAATTCGAAGCAAATTTGGTTGTTATTTAAGGAACCTAAGATATTTGTTTCAAATATTTAAATATCCGAGCTATGATTTTTTGATTAATACTTTACAAAATTTAATTATATATGTTGTTTAATAAAAATCAAGAAATTTTCAAAGAATTCTACCTCAAGAATTAATTGAGATATCGCTCTGAAATAAAGAGCCACTTAAAGCAAATTTTGTTGCTATTTAACGTGCTTAAGATCGTTTTTCCAAATCATTAAATCTACGCGTTATGATTTTTTGATTAAAGCTTTGCAAAAACGTAATTAATATATATTTGTTAAAAATCAAATTTTTTTCAAAAATTCGTACCTTACGAACTAATTGAGATATCACTTTGATATAAGGAGCGATTTGAAGCAAATTTTGTTGTTATTTAAGGAACCTAAGATCTTTGTTTCAAATATTTAAATCTCCGAGTTATGATGTTTTGATTAATACTCTGCAAAATTTAATTATATGTGTTTAATAAAAATCAAGAAATTTTCAAAAATCGTACCTCAAGAATTAATTGACATATCGCTCTGAAATAAAGAGCCATTTAAAACAAATTTTGTTGCTATTTAACGTGCTTAAGATCGTTTTTCCAAATCATTAAATCTAAGCGTTATAATTTTTTGATTAAAGTTTTGCAAAAACGTAATTATATATATATTTGATAAAAATCAAAATTTTTCAAAAATTCGTATCTCAAGAACTAATTGAGATATCACTTTGAAATAAGGAGCGATTTGAAGCAAATTGAATTAGTATTTAATATGCTTGAGATCCTTTCTTCAAATCTTTGAACCTCCGAGTTATGATTTCTTTATTAAAACTTTGCAAAAACATAATCATATATTTTTGATAAAACATCAAGAAATTTTCGAAGAATTGTATCTCAAGAAGTAATTGAGATATCGCTCTGAAATAAACAGCAATTCGAAGCAAATTTGGTTGTTATTTAAGGAACCTAAGATCTTTGTTTCAAATATTTAAATATCTGAGCTATGATTTTTTGATTAATACTTTACAAAATTTAATTATATATGTTGTTTAATAAAAATCAAGAAATTTTCAAAGAATTCTACCTCAAGAATTAATTGAGATATCGCTCTGAAATAAAGAGCCACTTAAAGCAAATTTTGTTGCTATTTAACGTGCTTAAGATCGTTTTTCCAAATCATTAAATCTCCGCGTTATGATTTTTTGATTAAAGCTTTGCAAAAACGTAATTAATATATATTTGTTAAAAATCAAAATTTTTTCAAAAATTCGTATCTCAAAAACTAATTGAGATATCACTTTGAAATAAGGAGCGATTTGAAGCAAATTTTGTTGTTATTTAAGGAACTTAAGATCTTTGTTCCAAATATTTAAATTTCCGAGTTATGATTTTTTGATTAAAGCTCTGCAAAATTTAATTATATGTATTGTTTAATAAAAATCAAGAAATTTTCAAAGAATCGTACCTCAAGAACTAATTGAGATATCGCTCTGAAATAAAGAGCCATTTAAAACAAATTTTGTTGCTATTTAACGTGCTTAAGATCGTTTTTCCAAATCATTAAATCTCCGCGTTATAATTTTTTGATTAAAGTTTTGCAAAAACGTAATTATATATATACTTGATAAAAATCAAAATTTTTCAAAAATTCGTATCTCAAGAACTAATTGAGTTATCACTTTGAAATAAGGAGCGATTTGAAGCAAATTGAATTAGTATTTAATATGCTTGAGATCCTTTCTTCAAATCTTTGAACCTCCGAGTTATGATTTCTTTATTAAAACTTTGCAAAAACATAATCATATATTTTTGATAAAACATCAAGAAATTTTCAAAGAATTGTATCTCAAGAAGTAATTGAGATATCGCTCTGAAATAAACAGCAATTCGAAGCAAATTTGGTTGTTATTTAAGGAACCTAAGATCTTTGTTTCAAATATTTAAATATCCGAGCTATGATTTTTTGATTAATACTTTACAAAATTTAATTATATATGTTGCTTAATAAAAATCAAGAAATTTTCAAAGAATTCTACCTCAAGAATTAATTGAGATATCACTCTGAAATAAAGAGCCACTTAAAGCAAATTTTGTTGCTATTTAACGTGCTTAAGATCGTTTTTCCAAATCATTAAATCTCCGCGTTATGATTTTTTGATTAAAGCTTTGCAAAAACGTAATTAATATATATTTGTTAAAAATCAAAATTTTTTCAAAAATTCGTATCTCAAGAACTAATTGAGATATCACTTTGAAATAAGGAGCGATTTGAAGCAAATTTTGTTGTTATTTAAGGAACCTAAGATCTTTGTTCCAAATATTTAAATTTCCGAGTTATGATTTTTTGATTAAAGCTCTGCAAAATTTAATTATATGTATTGTTTAATAAAAATCAAGAAATTTTCGAAGAATCGTACCTCAAGAACTAATTGAGATATCGCTCTGAAATAAAGAGCCATTTAAAACAAATTTTGTTGCTATTTAACGTGATTAAGATCGTTTTTCCAAATCATTAAATCTAAGCGTTATAATTTTTTGATTAAAGTTTTGCAAAAACGTAATTATGTATATATTTGATAAAAATCAAAATTTTTCAAAAATTCGTATCTCAAGAACTAATTGAGATATCACTTTGAAATAAGGAGCGATTTGAAGCAAATTGAATTAGTATTTAATATGCTTGAGATCTTTTCTTCAAATCTTTGAACCTTCGAGTTATGATTTCTTTATTAAAACTTTGCAAAAATATAATCATATATGTTTGATAAAAAATCAAGAAATTTTCAAAGAATTGTATCTCAAGAACTAATTGAGATATCGCTCTGAAATAAAGAGCAATTCGAAGCAAATTTTGTTGTTATTTAAGGAACCTAAGATCTTTGTTTCAAATATTTAAATCTCCGAGTTATGATTTTTTGATTAAAACTCTGTAAAATTTAATTATTGAAAATCAAACATTTTTCAAAAATTCGTACCTTACGAACTAATTGAGATATCACTTTGATATAAGGAGCGATTTGAAGCAAATTTTGTTGTTATTTAAGGACCCTAAGATCTTTGTTTCAAATATTTAAATCTCCGAGTTATGATGTTTTGATTAATACTCTGCAAAATTTAATTATATGCGTTTAATAAAAATCAAGAAATTTTCAAAAATCGTACCTCAAGAATTAATTGAGATATCGCTCTGAAATAAAGAGTAACTTGAAGCAAATTTTGATGCTATTTAACGTGCTTAAGATCGTTTTTCCAAATCATTAAATCTCCGCGTTATAATTTTTTGATTAAAGTTTTGCAAAAACATAATTATATATATATTTGATAAAAATCAAAATTTTTAAAAAATTCGTTTCTCAAGAACTAATTGAGATATCACTTTGAAATAAGGAGCGATTTGAAGCAAATTGAATTAGTATTTAATATGCTTGAGATCCTTTCTTCAAATCTTTGAACCTCCGAGTTATGATTTCTTTATTAAAACTTTGCAAAAACATAATCATATATTTTTGATAAAACATCAAGAAATTTTCAAAGAATTGTATCTCAAGAAGTAATTGAGATATCGCTCTGAAATAAACAGCAATTCGAAGCAAATTTGGTTGTTATTTAAGGAACCTAAGATCTTTGTTTCAAATATTTAAATATCCGAGCTATGATTTTTTGATTAATACTTTACAAAATTTAATTATATATGTTGTTTAATAAAAATCAAGAAATTTTCAAAGAATTCTACCTCAAGAATTAATTGAGATATCGCTCTGAAATAAAGAGCAACTTAAAGCAAATTTTGTTGCTATTTAACGTGCTTAAGATCGTTTTTCCAAATCATTAAATCTCCGCGTTATGATTTTTTGATTAAAGCTTTGCAAAAACGTAATTAATATATATTTGTTAAAAATCAAAATTTTTTCAAAAATTCGTATCTCAAGAACTAATTGAGATATCACTTTGAAATAAGGAGCGATTTGAAGCAAATTTTGTTGTTATTTAAGGAACCTAAGATCTTTGTTCCAAATATTTAAATTTCCGAGTTATGATTTTTTGATTAAAGCTCTGCAAAATTTAATTATATGTATTGTTTAATAAAAATCAAGAAATTTTCAAAGAATCGTACCTCAAGAACTAATTGAGATATCGCTCTGAAATAAAGAGCCATTTAAAACAAATTTTGTTGCTATTTAACGTGCTTAAGATAGTTTTTCCAAATCATTAAATCTCCGCGTTATAATTTTTTGATTAAAGTTTTGCAAAAACGTAATTATATATATATTTGATAAAAATCAAAATTTTTCAAAAATTCGTATCTCAAGAACTAATTGAGATATCACTTTGAAATAAGGAGCGATTTGAAGCAAATTGAATTAGTATTTAATATGCTTGAGATCCTTTCTTCAAATCTTTGAACCTCCGAGTTATGATTTCTTTATTAAAACTTTGCAGAAACATAATCATATATTTTTGATAAAACATCAAGAAATTTTCAAAGAATTGTATCTCAAGAAGTAATTGAGATATCGCTCTGAAATAAACGGCAATTCGAAGCAAATTTGGTTGTTATTTAAGGAACCTAAGATCTTTGTTTCAAATATTTAAATATCCGAGCTATGATTTTTTGATTAATACTTTACAAAATTTAATTATATATGTTGTTTAATAAAAATCAAGAAATTTTCAAAGAATTCTACCTCAAGAATTAATTAAGATATCGCTCTGAAATAAAGAGCCACTTAAAGCAAATTTTGTTGCTATTTAACGTGCTTAAGATCGTTTTTCCAAATCATTAAATCTCCGCGTTATGATTTTTTGATTAAAGCTTTGCAAAAACGTAATTAATATATATTTGTTAAAAATCAAAATTTTTTCAAAAATTCGTATCTCAAGAACTAATTGAGATATCACTTTGAAATAAGGAGCGATTTGAAGCAAATTTTGTTGTTATTTAAGGAACCTAAGATCTTTGTTCCAAATATTTAAATTTCCGAGTTATGATTTTTTGATTAAAGCTCTGCAAAATTTAATTATATGTATTGTTTAATAAAAATCAAGAAATTTTCGAAGAATCGTACCTCAAGAACTAATTGAGATATCGCTCTGAAATAAAGAGCCATTTAAAACAAATTTTGTTGCTATTTAACGTGATTAAGATCGTTTTTCCAAATCATTAAATCTAAGCGTTATAATTTTTTGATTAAAGTTTTGCAAAAACGTAATTATGTATATATTTGATAAAAATCAAAATTTTTCAAAAATTCGTATCTCAAGAACTAATTGAGATATCACTTTGAAATAAGGAGCGATTTGAAGCAAATTGAATTAGTATTTAATATGCTTGAGATCTTTTCTTCAAATCTTTGAACCTTCGAGTTATGATTTCTTTATTAAAACTTTGCAAAAATATAATCATATATGTTTGATAAAAAATCAAGAAATTTTCAAAGAATTGTATCTCAAGAACTAATTGAGATATCGCTCTGAAATAAAGAGCAATTCGAAGCAAATTTTGTTGTTATTTAAGGAACCTAAGATCTTTGTTTCAAATATTTAAATCTCCGAGTTATGATTTTTTGATTAATACTCTGCAAAATTTAATTATATGCGTTTAATAAAAATCAAGAAATTTTCAAAAATCGTACCTCAAGAATTAATTGAGATATCGCTCTGAAATAAAGAGTAACTTGAAGCAAATTTTGATGCTATTTAACGTGCTTAAGATCGTTTTTCCAAATCATTAAATCTCCGCGTTATAATTTTTTGATTAAAGTTTTGCAAAAACGTAATTATATATATATTTGATAAAAATCAAAATTTTTCAAAAATTCGTATCTCAAGAACTAATTGAGATATCACTTTGAAATAAGGAGCGATTTGAAGCAAATTGAATTAGTATTTAATATGCTTGAGATCCTTTCTTCAAATCTTTGAACCTCCGAGTTATGATTTCTTTATTAAAACTTTGCAAAAACATAATCATATATTTTTGATAAAACATCAAGAAATTTTCAAAGAATTGTATCTCAAGAAGTAATTGAGATATCGCTCTGAAATAAACAGCAATTCGAAGCAAATTTGGTTGTTATTTAAGGAACCTAAGATCTTTGTTTCAAATATTTAAATATCCGAGCTATGATTTTTTGATTAATACTTTACAAAATTTAATTATATATGTTGTTTAATAAAAATCAAGAAATTTTCAAAGAATTCTACCTCAAGAATTAATTGAGATATCGCTCTGAAATAAAGAGCCACTTAAAACAAATTTTGTTGCTATTTAACGTGCTTAAGATCGTTTTTCCAAATCATTAAATCTAAGCGTTATAATTTTTTGATTAAAGTTTTGCAAAAACGTAATTATATATATATTTGATAAAAATCAAAATTTTTCAAAAATTCGTATCTCAAGAACTAATTGAGATATCACTTTGAAATAAGGAGCGATTTGAAGCAAATTGAATTAGTATTTAATAAGCTTGAGATCCTTTCTTCAAATCTTTGAACCTCCGAGTTATGATTTCTTTATTAAAACTTTGCAAAAACATAATCATATATTTTTGATAAAACATTAAGAAATTTTCAAAGAATTGTATCTCAAGAAGTAATTGAGATATCGCTCTGAAATAAACAGCAATTCGAAGCAAATTTGGTTGTTATTTAAGGAACCTAAGATCTTTGTTTCAAATATTTAAATATCCGAGCTATGATTTTTTGATTAATACTTTACAAAATTTAATTATATATGTTGCTTAATAAAAATCAAGAAATTTTCAAAGAATTCTACCTCAAGAATTAATTGAGATATCACTCTGAAATAAAGAGCCACTTAAAGCAAATTTTGTTGCTATTTAACGTGCTTAAGATCGTTTTTCCAAATCATTAAATCTCCGCGTTATGATTTTTTGATTAAAGCTTTGCAAAAACGTAATTAATATATATTTGTTAAAAATCAAAATTTTTTCAAAAATTCGTATCTCAAGAACTAATTGAGATATCACTTTGAAATAAGGAGCGATTTGAAGCAAATTTTGTTGTTATTTAAGGAACCTAAGATCTTTGTTCCAAATATTTAAATTTCCGAGTTATGATTTTTTGATTAAAGCTCTGCAAAATTTAATTATATGTATTGTTTAATAAAAATCAAGAAATTTTCGAAGAATCGTACCTCAAGAACTAATTGAGATATCGCTCTGAAATAAAGAGCCATTTAAAACAAATTTTGTTGCTATTTAACGTGATTAAGATCGTTTTTCCAAATCATTAAATCTAAGCGTTATAATTTTTTGATTAAAGTTTTGCAAAAACGTAATTATGTATATATTTGATAAAAATCAAAATTTTTCAAAAATTCGTATCTCAAGAACTAATTGAGATATCACTTTGAAATAAGGAGCGATTTGAAGCAAATTGAATTAGTATTTAATATGCTTGAGATCTTTTCTTCAAATCTTTGAACCTTCGAGTTATGATTTCTTTATTAAAACTTTGCAAAAATATAATCATATATGTTTGATAAAAAATCAAGAAATTTTCAAAGAATTGTATCTCAAGAACTAATTGAGATATCGCTCTGAAATAAAGAGCAATTCGAAGCAAATTTTGTTGTTATTTAAGGAACCTAAGATCTTTGTTTCAAATATTTAAATCTCCGAGTTATGATTTTTTGATTAAAACTCTGTAAAATTTAATTATTGAAAATCAAACATTTTTCAAAAATTCGTACCTTACGAACTAATTGAGATATCACTTTGATATAAGGAGCGATTTGAAGCAAATTTTGTTGTTATTTAAGGACCCTAAGATCTTTGTTTCAAATATTTAAATCTCCGAGTTATGATGTTTTGAATAATACTCTGCAAAATTTAATTATATGCGTTTAATAAAAATCAAGAAATTTTCAAAAATCATACCTCAAGAATTAATTGAGATATCGCTCTGAAATAAAGAGTAACTTGAAGCAAATTTTGATGCTATTTAACGTGCTTAAGATCGTTTTTCCAAATCATTAAATCTCCGCGTTATAATTTTTTGATTAAAGTTTTGCAAAAACGTAATTATATATATATTTGATAAAAATCAAAATTTTTCAAAAATTCGTATCTCAAGAACTAATTGAGATATCACTTTGAAATAAGGAGCGATTTGAAGCAAATTGAATTAGTATTTAATATGCTTGAGATCCTTTCTTCAAATCTTTGAACCTCCGAGTTATGATTTCTTTATTAAAACTTTGCAAAAACATAATCATATATTTTTGATAAAACATCAAGAAATTTTCAAAGAATTGTATCTCAAGAAGTAATTGAGATATCGCTCTGAAATAAACAGCAATTCGAAGCAAATTTGGTTGTTATTTAAGGAACCTAAGATCTTTGTTTCAAATATTTAAATATCCGAGCTATGATTTTTTGATTAATACTTTACAAAATTTAATTATATATGTTGTTTAATAAAAATCAAGAAATTTTCAAAGAATTCTACCTCAAGAATTAATTGAGATATCGCTCTGAAATAAAGAGCCACTTAAAGCAAATTTTGTTGCTATTTAACGTGCTTAAGATCGTTTTTCCAAATCATTAAATTTCCGCGTTATGATTTTTTGATTAAAGCTTTGCAAAAACGTAATTAATATATATTTGTTAAAAATCAAAATTTTTTCAAAAATTCGTATCTCAAGAACTAATTGAGATATCACTTTGAAATAAGGAGCGATTTGAAGCAAATTTTGTTGTTATTTAAGGAACTTAAGATCTTTGTTCCAAATATTTAAATTTCCGAGTTATGATTTTTTGACTAAAGCTCTGCAAAATTTAATTATATGTATTGTTTAATAAAAATCAAGAAATTTTCAAAGAATCGTACCTCAAGAACTAATTGAGATATCGCTCTGAAATAAAGAGCCATTTAAAACAAATTTTGTTGCTATTTAACGTGCTTAAGATCGTTTTTCCAAATCATTAAATCTCCGCGTTATGATTTCTTGATTAAAGCTTTGCAAAAACGTAATTATATATATTTGTTAAAAAATCAAAAATTCGTATCTCAAGAACTAATTGAGATATCGCTCTGAAATAAAGATCAACTTGAAGCAAATTTTGTTGCTATTTAACGTGCTTAAGATCGTTTTTCCAAATCATTAAATCTCCGCGTTATGATTTCTTGATTAAAGCTTTGCAAAAACGTAATTATATATATTTGTTAAAAAATCAAAAATTCGTATCTCAAGAACTAATTGAGATATCGCTCTGAAATAAAGATCAACTTGAAGCAAATTTTGTTGCTATTTAACGTGCTTAAGATCGTTTTTCCAAATCATTAAATCGCTGAGTTATGACTTTTTGATTTAAAAAACATAGTTACATATATTTGAAAACAAGATGTGTAGTTATAGCATTCAAGACAGCTAATCAGAATATGTAAAAAAAATATGGGGTGTTCCATTTGTTTAAGAAAATATACTTTTTGGACCACGCCATATATGCGACAATATTTTCCAGAAATACGTTCGTGTATATAATACAATCCAAGCTGTAATTGGTATATATACTAGTATACAGTATTGGTAATTCGTAATGCTTCGCGGATGGAGAAGTATATGTTTTGGTTGATCCGAGGTATCATCCGTTCATCTTCTTGGTTTTTCCCTATGGACAGGGGCAGACGTTTCGTTGTTGACAGGAGACTCTCCTGTCAACAGGAGACTACGACAAAGCACTGAAGATGCCAAGTGAGATCTTGGCGAAACGTCTGCCCCTGTCCACAGAGAACAACCAAGAAGATGAACGGATGATACCTCGGATTAACCAAATAGTATACAGTATGTCTAAACAGCCAATTGTGTACACATACTCTATGTACAAATAGCCAATTGCGTATACAAGCAGTATGTATAAATAGCCAATTACATATACATACTGTATGTGTAAATAGCCAATTGCGTATATATACTGTATGTATAAATAGTCACATCCAACAATTGAATATAGAGATAAGCTGCGTTAAATCATCTATGTTACATACTGTATTTGCAAATTATTTCTTTTTTAGATTGTATAATAATTATTTTTTTACAACCAAAAACTAAGTTGTATTGTTTTGAATTTGTTTAAAGGTAAACCAAGATGTCCTTACGTTGGTGAACCAGATAATGGTTCAGTGGTGCCATCTAAGTTTGCGTACGAACCGGGAGATGAATTACAAGTGATTTGCAACCCAGGATTCGAATCACCATTAGAAGCGCGACCGAAATGCCTACCGGATGGAAAATGGTCTGTTCCATTACCCCATTGTACCAATTATTCGCAAATATAATAAATGTTATAAAGATTTAAATTATTTTCCATTGTTTTGTACGAAAATTTACACTAAAACAAACAAAAAGTTTCCCTCACGTGAAATTTTGTACTTTCAAAAATATATCAATAATTTTTATGTAATTATGTACGATAATATGGAGTGATATTATTAAATGGATGAAAATACAATAGAGTAAAGTAAAACGAGTAACAAAGAAAATTCTAAATAAAAAAAAATAAATAAAATAAAAAACTCCAGAGATGATAGAATATATCATAAGGCCTTCGAATGTTATATGTCGTAGTCAATTTTTATTAGTGTGTTCAAAATAAATGTAAAATTATTTATATTTACAAATGCAGTTTTATTATACACTCATTAATAAATAGGTACATGGGCGGTAAGTAATA
The DNA here is from genome assembly GCA_036711965.1 of Onthophagus sagittarius. Classification (NCBI taxonomy): domain Eukaryota; kingdom Metazoa; phylum Arthropoda; class Insecta; order Coleoptera; family Scarabaeidae; genus Onthophagus; species Onthophagus sagittarius. The sequence goes on from JASERS010000003.1 coordinate 11,509,578, forward strand.
TATTTCAACGTTACCCACAAGAACTCGAAAGACTAACACAAAATGATTTTTTAACATCTTTTAACAATTCAAAAAAGAAACTGTACTGGACAATGTGTGTTACTCATATAGAATATTTTACAACGAAATTTGTAATCTCCACTCTCAAAGATCATCACGATATTAATCATGAAACATATCACAACCAGTATAATTTTATTTTCCATTTCATATTGAGATTAATATGCTTCCTACACGAATTTTTTTTTTACTTTTTCACTTTATAAACATATAAAAACTTACATCTACACTCAATTTACTTTCGATACATTATGTATATTGTATAATTACTTTTAGTTGGATTTTTAAACAACTACATAGTGCTCTTTGAAGCAAAACAAAGCAAAACAAGAATTTTAGTCCTTCCTTTGTGGCAAAAAGACAAACTTACAGGATCATGTCATGACTTTATTTTTAAAAAAAACACACCAATCTATCGTTTACCCATTTTTACAAACTCGCGGAATGCTTCTTGTATTTCAGCATCCATTTCTGGTTCGGGATCAAAAAGATCATCCGGATCTGATGACTCATCACTAAAATTTTTAAAAATTAATAACTTATTATGATTTGGAGGTAAATATTACTTACGCTAAATATTCGTCGATGTTTGCACATAGAAATTCGTGCTCTTCTGTGGTGATTTCTTGACCATCCGGGCCATAACAAATCGAGTCCACATCAAGGGCAACTGGAGTTTCCCCGTTTTGTTCTTGGGTGCTAAATAAATTTTTTATTAACTTTTTTTTTTAATTTTTAATTTATTAATAATACCTATTTGAAGTGGTATTGCGTCCCCAATGATTCTTGCGTAAATTAACGGTTGATTCAACAATGTTATTCAATGATTGCGAAAAGGTTGGTTTGAGTTGCTCAAGTTTTTCGAAAATACCGTCTAATGTTTCGGCATAATTATCTTCCAAAGAATATCCAGTTAGCTTTATAAAAAAAGATAATATATTAACAATAATTTTACAATACAGTAGACCCTCCATTTATGTATTTTTACGTATTTTTATCGAGGTGGTCGATTTACTTTTACACGGTTTTACCTACAACTTTTTTTTAGAAAAATGAGCCATATTAAACGATCACGTAAATTGATTTTATTTCCAGGATAGGATAATATTGGATAATTAAACGAACAATCAATTCATTGACCCTAATATTTCGGTTTTAATTAAAAATTCTTCTTGGGATAACTTTAGATTGTTAAGAAGCTAGCTAATAGTTTTAAATACTTCTGTATTACGTCCAAAATTAATTTTAAATAACAGACCACGTTGTAGCACCACATATTAAAATAGCCATTTTCGTTGGCCATCTATCAATATAAAGTTATCCTCTGAAGAAGGTTTAATTAAAACCGAAATATTAGGATTATCCAATATCCTATCCTGGAATTAAGATCAATTTACGTGTTACTAACGGGATAAAACAAAATATCTCTTGCTGTATTAAACGATCTAGATAGAAAAAATGACTGTAGCAGAAGGGGCTACAAAAAAAAAAACGTTAACGAATCTTCTAGAGCATGGGTTTCCAACAAAACTTTCCCAAAGACCTTTTCATCCAGGCGTTATAATAACATGGACCCCCATTAATTTCTAAAATTAAAAAGTGACCCCCTGCCACCACTTCTTTAGTGGTAATAACTAAGGGTGTTAAACTTTTGAGTCAATTATTTCTGAAATATTTAGTTCCAAACTTGAAACTTTCACTCTGAAATCCGACTACATGTCGAACCGATTCCTGTACCTTTAGAGTTTTACCTTACGTTTTTCATGAAGCATATGGAAGAAAATACTTGCTCACACCGATATGTGGTTGCAAATGGAAGGATCTTTTCCATTGCCTCATCTCCAACTTCTTTGTAGTGTTTGCGTGTTGTTGACCAGAAGTCTGCAATTTTTTCACCATTAAAAATGTTTTTCATCGCACCACAGCTAGACAAGTCACAAGCGGATCTTGCTCTTCTTCTCTGAGAAGTTGGATATTTTCTATTCCTTGACAGCTGAAGGGATTTTGAATCCAACTATCGTTTGGGTCAGGTTCTAGGAAATACTCCCTAAAAGTAGTGGCTAGGCTACGTTAATCTTAATTTGGTCAGGCAAACTCTCATCCAAAAACTCCAAGAATTGTTTCATAGTAGGGAAGTTACTAACAAGGAGACATCGCAGTTGATTCTTCACCAAATTTTGATGAATTTTTTGTGGTGAATCTATATTGAATATGTATCACTTTTGCCAGAGCTTTTGATCCAAAGCCCCTTCTAAGGGACGTAATTTATTTTTTAAGTTTCAACACGTTTAAAGTTCATTTTATATGTCGCAAGGAAAAATCGATTTTCAATAACTGCGTATAGCGTGGTGGGAGATCGCCGAGCTTCGGTCCCGAAGCTCAAAATAAAAAATAAGTCGATTTCGAGTCTCGATCCTAGGAATTCGGCACCGACGCTCGGCGATCTCCCACAACGCTATAAGCAGTTATTGAAAGTCGATTTTTCCTTGCGGCATATAAAATGAACTTTAAACGTGTTGAAACTTAAAAAATAAATTACGTCCCTTAGAATGGGCATTGGATCAAAAGTTCTGGCAAAAGTGATACATATTCAATATAGATTCACCACAAAAAAATTCATCAAAATTGGTGAAGAGTCAACTGCGATGTCTCCTTGTAAGTGACTCTTTTTCAATAGCACTAATCTTATCTTGAACTTTGAACATGACAACATTGTTTCATTACAAACTCAAGTTTAACACATTCAAGTATTCAAACACATCAGATAAGTAGGCAACTGAGCAAAATCAAGAAAAGAAGACACGAACTTCGTCTCTAAGCTTCAAAAATCTTGAGAAGATCCTATCTCGAGAAAGCCATCTTACTACCATATGAATAAGAAGCTGCTCATGCTCACTGCCAACCTCGTTGCACAATAAAGAAGTACCTTTTCCAAAAGTTCAGGCGATCTTTTGGCTATTAACGCTTTACGATGAATACAGCAGTAGGTTCATTTCACCTCAGGGGCCATTGCTTTGATACGAGCTTGAAGTCCTATTTTGTAACCAGCCGTAGATAAGCCTACACATTTTGTCCAGGTGACGCCACGTTCATTGAAAAAATCATTTAATGCAGTAAAAGGAAGTACATTCTGCAGTTGTATGAAATAGTTCGCACGGAAAAAGAAAATCTTGGAAGATCTGGTACTCCCACAAAAAATCGTGTGAATACCAACATTATAGCTTTTTTTGATATGTCTGTGCTGTCATGCAATTGTAGATGCGTATATGTCACTCATGGAAAGTTTAGCCTGCAATGCTTCTTCAATGTTAACAGCAATGTTAATAGCTTCTTCAATGTTAATATCAGTAATTCGTCTTTAAACAACGTCTTTGTTAGAGAGCGGAACATTACTTATTAGCTTAGCAGCTGAATCACCTAACATTCTCTTGCAGAGGATTATTGCTGACGGCAATATAAATTCCTCAACGTTTGTGTGGTTTATTCCATATTTAGCAACAAGCTGAGCCACTTCATAAGATGCAAGGGTTGCATTTTCATTCACATTGGCACCAGAATGTTGGGTAATTGTTTTACTAGATCTTTTCAGCTCCCCTAATTTATTTTTGATAAATCTAATGACTTACTCTTGTGCTTTGGATGCCTTGTTTCAAGGTGGCGTCGGAGTTTCGCTGGTTCATACATTCATTCGAAAGGGTTTTGTAGCAAATTACACATTGAGATTTAGGCTGTTGCTCAGGTCCAGCGAATGTGAAACCGATTTCCAAGTAGTCAGAATTATATTTTCTACCTTTTCCAGTAAACTTTGATCTTGGAGTTGGAGGGGTTAAGTTCAAAGAACGCTGACGGAGTAGGTTCAACATACACTGACTTCAGTGTCTGACAGGTTCGATTCGAAAGTCATTGATTTATTGACTTTAACATCAAATGCACTAACTTTGTATTCATCTGCAGGCACTGTAGACACGGTCTGTGAAAATACTAGCACTAGCAATAAACAAGTGACTGTCAGTTGTCGGCAGCAAACAGGCATCGCGCGATATCTAACAGCATATCGCAGAACTATTCGCCCATCTATCAGGTAACCAAATAAGTTTATGCGGTTTTGTACACAGCAAAGTTCTATAAAAACCGCATGATGACGGTTACAGCCAGACGCAAAAGCTAGCACATTCGGTAAAACGAAATAATTCTAACATTTTGCGAACTCCTGTGGCTTGGCTCACGGACCCCTAAGGGTCCGCGAACCATCTATTGGAAACCAACAAATTCAAAAAAGCACACATAAATTTTCAAAATTTGTTAGTTATTCTAAAAAATGACTTATAGAAAATGTTCTTATAGATTGAGGATCACGCTGAAAAAAGGCCACTCTAAGCTCTGGACTTAATAGAGACCAACCTAAAACGTTATATGACAATTTTATTAAAAGTGAACCGCCATTTGTTACAAGTAAGAGTTTAAAATTTCATTCTAATTAATTCATTCTGTGAAACGGTTAAAAAAAGAGGTGTAATATTTGTGCTTTAGTGATACACTACACTACAGTCCACCGGAAAATGATGTCGAAAATGGAGCAAAGCAAGAATATGAAAGCAATGATTCTGATGTTGACTTCATTGAACGAGAAACAAGAGAGACGGCTATTTTAGCGATGGTGTAGGCACCCCCTTAAAAGACACTAAAAAAGTGACAAAATATACATCATGTAATTAAAAAAAAACATATCACTATGGGGTTACGCTCTTTTGGGACAAAATATCAAACACTTAAGTTAATTAATAACTGAGCCATGGAAGACGGGAGCTGAGCTGAAGGACCCTGTATACATAATGTTAATATAAAATTAATTTACAACCCAAATGTAATTGAAATAAATAAAATAAAACATATACATAGGTATATGTGAAACATAATGTACATATAGATTTTCATTTGTTGCATCGATGATGATTTATAATTAAAGTTCAACAATCGGTAATTACAATAATTGTACTTTAAAGTAGAGATGTACAATTTACGTGAGTGATTACGGAATCGCGGATCCAAGAGGAGTTTTGGGGGTTGAACCCCTCCTGCCTCCAAACCATAAAGAATTACACACAAAAAGGTTTACACATAGAGAAATGCATCATAAAAATCTAACGAAAACCCTCCAACACTTCTTTTTGGATCCGCCTCTGATCATGCGTGATTCCAACAGTTTCTTCCTTGCAAATGTTTTTTTTTTTCTTTTGCACACTTTTTAACAATTCTCCTGTTATTATTGCCCGAAATAATGTTAAATAGATCAGTTATATTTACAAATATTAATTATAAGTTTTCTTTTATAACTCAATTAAAGCGTGAATAAATCCCCATTATAATAAAAAAAGGGTTAAGACAGGTAGTATACTTATGTACCCCAATTAAATCGTGCAGTTTCCTTTGACCTGTCAATCATCACCGCAAGAATGTTAAGTAGGCCAGTTTTCTTTGCCAACATTAATTATACCGTGAAGAATTTCTTTTGTACTCCAATTAAAGCGTGTAGTTTTATTTTGACCAATCAATCATCAAGAATGTTATGAAGTAAGTCAGTTTTGTAAAATCCGTAGCCAGGGCGATAAAATTTTGGAGAGAAGCAAAAAGGATTGCTGATTCTGAAGAACGAGATTCATCTTGGATTAAAGTTTGAGATGTTGGATGGTGTTCAGACTAGAGATGCAATTTACTTGAGTCACGCCAGGTCACGATGGATAATGTAAATTCACAATAGGTGCCTTCATGATCTTTGACAGAACTGAAATCGATTTATCGTAGCGATTATACTGCACAGTCCGTTTGCACAGTTTTATCGAAATGTCGAAGGAAAATTTGCGCAGTTCTTTTTTGGTCTGTGCAAACGATCAGCGGCAGTTGCAGTTTCTATTCAATAAATCGTTGTCGATCGGGTTTGCGCAGTTTTGTGGTATCGTGTAGATGGGAGTCAGACGAATTGTTCAGTTCAACAAAAATAATACTATAAATTTGACTATAGAGTATAGCAGTAAGATGTACTACTATCAAATACCGCCAAACTCAATTGACATACAGTGGATCAATAAAGTGTTTGGACACCTAACATTTTTTAACAAAATACCAGAAGATGTAAACATTTTTTATTTCCAATATTAAAATACTATTATGTATACTATGTAAACACATTGGCAAAAAAAATCACGCTGAAATCAGAAATATATGTTTATTTTATTCAAAAAAACTAAAATTTCGATAACAATAAAGTATTTGGACACTTGCACGTTTTGCCTCAAAAAACCTTTCCGCGAAGAGGGTTTTCCCCAAAGGGAAACCCCCGACATTTACGTTGATTTAACCTATCCTCAAAAATACCAAAGCGCCAATTGAGTTTAATTGTTTGCTAAAACTAGCGACATAATGAGTGAAAAACGGCGCGAACTTAGTGTGGACTTGAAAGAATGCATTGTAAATATGCACAAACAAGGAAAAAGTGTCCGTAAAAAAGCTGCTTTGGTAAAGAAACCGCCTGGTACAATAAATTTTATCATAAAAAATACAAAATCACTAATAGTGTTGATAATGGAAAACGTTCCGGACGTCCAAAGGTGTTAAGCGTACAAAATGAGATGTACATCTTACGTGAAATGAAGAAAAATCGCCGTATTAGTGCACAAACTTTAACGGTAAACCTCGGAACAATATCAGGAAAACATGTACATTCCGAAACTGTTCGAAATGTAATGCAAAAAGCCTTGCTATGGCTTTCAATAGACTTCGACGCGTTGAATTTGCAATTATCAGCCAATAGACTTTTGGAAAATAATTTTTTTCCGATGAAAGTAAATTTAATATATTTGGTTCGGATGGACGAAAAACCGTATGGCGTAAACCTAACATTGAACTACAGAAAGAAAACTTGACACCTACAGTCAAACATGGAGGTGGACATGTAATGGTTTGGGGTGCATGGGGTACAATGGGGTTGTACCCCAAAAAAGCTTCAGGCAAAAGGTTGCCTGAAGATACTCCAAGGTAACTTATACTACAGTGCTATCAAATTAGGCATAGAAGATAGCTAAAGATAGCCAACAAGACAACGATTCTAAACTTACCGCTAGGATTGTAAAGGAATGGATACTTTACAGAGCTAGAAAAACCCTTCCCCACCCTCCCCAATCCTCGGACTTAAAACCGTTGAAAAATCTATGGCATCACTTGGATTTAAGTATAAGAAAACACCATATAAGAAATAAAGGTGAGTTAAAAATGTACCTGCAAGAAGAATGGAATAAAATTACCAGGGAAGCTTATGTCATCCATGCCCAGAAGATTGCAAGCAATATTAGAGCCTTCTGAAATGGTTACAAAGTACTACCGGTTGCTAGAAAAACCCTTCCCCACCCTCCCCAATCCTCGGACTTAAATCCGTTGAAAAATCTATGGCATCACTTGGATTTAAGTATAAGAAAACACCATATAAGAAATAAAGGTGAGTTAAAAATGTACCTGCAAGAAGAATGGAATAAAATTACCAGGGCAGCTTATATCATCCATGCCCAGAAGATTGCAAGCAATATTAGAGCCTTCTGAAATGGTTACAAAGTACTACCGGTTGCTAGAAAAACCCTTCCCCACCCTCCCCAATCCTCGGACATAAATCAGTTGAAAAATCTATGGCATCACTTGGATTTAAGTATAAGAAAACACCATATAAGAAATAAAGGTGAGTTAAAAATGTACCTGCAAGAAGAATGGAATAAAATTACCAGGGCAGCTTATATCATCCATGCCCAGAAGATTGCAAGCAATATTAGAGCCTTCTGAAATGGTTACAAAGTACTACCGGTTGGTAGAAATTGGATAAACTAAATGTTCCTTTAGTTAAATTTTAGTGTTCACACACTTTATTGGAATTAAAATTTAAGTTTTGTTGAATAAACTATACATTTCTCTGATTTCAGCCTAATTCTTTTTGCCAATGTGTTTACATACTATACAAAATAATATTTTATTATTGGAAATAAAAAATGTTTACATCTTCTGGTATTTTCTTAAAAAATGTTAGGTGTCCAAACACTTTTTGACCCACTGTATGTATAATTATAAAGGATCATGTCACAAGAAAAACGTAGTGGATACCGTGATCAATTAGAACAGTTAATGCAGTGCTACAAATATGAAATTGAAGAAGACGCGGTGTCTGTAATGGAGAAGCATCCTGACTCTATGGTGGAACTAATACCGTGCCTCAACATTGGGAATGAAATGAGTGTTCGTAAGAGAACGTATCTACATCTTATCAGATGCCAACAGCAGGAACATGCTCTCCTCCCTCTACTTGATCTATTTTCTCACTGATTTCGGATCAAGTTGAGATACACCTTAGCTCATTCTATGTGTACCGGTCGGTTCTTAACAGAAACGAGTGATTTCTGTACTATAATATACCACAATTTTCTTCCAATGTTAATCGCCTTGAGCCTTTAAACTTGTAACGATTTGCTTTGTGTTTCAACTCATTCAAGAAATTTATATGAGAGTATATGCGACGAAACCAGAATAAACTGGAAAGCTATGCCAGAAAAATCCTTAACTTGTCGCTGTGAGAAAGCGGCTCCAGGATTTAAGGAGAGTAAGGAGCGAGTTACGGCGATGTTTTGTGCAAATGCTTGTGGTGACCATGCAGTGTCCCTATTAGTAATTGGAAAAAGTAAAAAGCCAAGGTGTTTTAAGAACATAACCCATCTTCCAGTGACTTATAGAGCACAAAAAAGTAGCTGGATGAATAGCGACATATTTACAAATTGGAATAAAAATGTGTTTATACTAATGTCAAAAAATTCCGAAAAGAAAAAACTTCAAGGAAAAATATTGCTGATTATGGACAATTCGCCAACACACCCGTCTGTAGAAATGTTAAACCCGATCGATGACGAATTTGAGGTGATGTTCCTCCCACCTAACGTCACCCCACTAATTCAACCAATAGACCAAGGTATCATTGAAAAATTAAAGAGCATGTATAGAAAACAAATCTTACGTAGGCCTCTTTTAGCCGAAACTGACGATAAGGGTGTTGTAGAGTTTTGCAAAAAACTAAACTTAAAGGACTCGTTCTATATGCTAGCTGACTAATGGAATTTACTCACTGTTGAAAATTTAAAAAAAAACATGGCAAAAACTTTGGCCTAAAACCCAAGAAGTAATTAGAGAAACGAGTAATGAAAATAAAGCTGAAATGGTTGAAAATGTAGAAGTGGCAAAACTATGCTTGGTTTTAATGTGGCGAGTCAGATGCTGCGAAATAGTTGGATATTGACAAAAATGACCTGGGCTATGAAATTCTCAGTGACAATGACATTATTTCTTCATTTAAGGCGTCTGAAGATCAAAGTAGTAGTGAAAGTGAAGAAGGTCCTGCAGATGACAATTGTCATAACATTAACTCTGAAATTTTTCGTGATTAGTGGTTTAATAATTATATATGAATGTTTAGTTTAACGATGTATTTTTTAATGAAAACGTTATTAAAGTACATTATTAATTAGGTATAGCAATTTTTTCGATTTCTAATTTTTAAGCCTTTTTAATGCTTTTGTTGACAAAATTTCATGCCTTTTTAAGTACCTTTTTCCGTCTTTTTGTGCCTCTTAATCCGGTCTTTACTTATCACCCAACAATGTTTACTATAAGGGACAACTATCAATTTATGCCTTCAACATACACATTTTGGGAAATTCTCAGAGCGTGTTTTATGGTTATTCTGAGTTTGTGGGAAAAAAAAGGTAGTGACGATGTCGCTTCCTTAATTCACCACTTTGTGTACAACTTCCTCGACAAGAAAGTTAAGTCCTTATACTTATTTTGCGATTCGTGTGCGGGGCGGAATAAAAATTTTACAATTTTTCGTTTCCTGCACTATCTGATTAACATAGAAAAACGTCTAGACTTTATTAAAGTTATATTTCCAATTCGGGGACGTTCATATTTGGAATGTTAGATCCAAACCAAACCCAATTATCGTTACACAGGATTATTTTCGAGGGTGGACAAAGCATTTTGATACAATATACAAAAAGAAATTCCCCATTCTGTCCAGTCCTATTAAGGAAATAAAGGTGGAAAAAGAGCATCCACATCTATTATATTACTGCACTTCATATAATGGTGCACGGGAAAATTTTGTTATTACCAGCCCCAAGTCTCAAAAAACAAAGCTAAATAACAACGAATTTGAGCTTCTGGAGTGTTGCTATAGAGGTGTAGGTGTATTTACGAAAAATTTCAGATTTAATACAGATTTCCAAAGAGAAATCCAAGATTTACAGCATCTAACCCAGTTTTGTGGACCTGAGGCAGCAAACTTTTATTCGTCAATACCCCATAAATGAATGCTTTTTTGTTTCCTTATTTAATAAAATATTATAAAACTGTTAACGCTCGGACTAAGCCATTTTATTCCCAGCTTTTGGGGGTGTTACCGAGTAATTTTGAGTATTATCAGCGTTATGCAACCGCAATCAAATTTGTCGTTATATTTTACTGTAGTATCAAGAGATGATGCTCAAACATTAAAAATACTTTTACAGGCAAACTTATACTGTCTGAAACTTTTAACACAATTTTCTAGATTATTTTGTATTTTGACTTAGCTCATTTATTCCCTGTGCCCTTCAGTTGTAATTAATTATTGTAATCCCATATAATTCAATGCTTTAATTTACATGAGATTTCAGTGGTGAAACCTTCGCGGAAATGGAGGGACTACTGTATAATTTTTTATGTATATTATATGAAGCATTTAAATTGAGGCAACCATATAATTCATAATCTATCAATTTTAACATTTTGTATTCCAATTATTAAGTTTTTTTGTATTACTAAGTTATTCTCCATGACAAAATAAATAATAATTATTTGATTTTTTTAACTACAAATTCAGCAGTTTAAAACTTTCTTTCATAAATTACAGTAGGGCCCCGACATTCGCGGCTTCAAATTACACGGATTCGCATATTCGCGTTTTAAATTTTGCTGCCTTTTTCAACATTCACGACTCGATTATCCGCGAATACATAGCAAGTATGTATTTCATTTTTTAAAAATTTAAAACGAAGTTTACCGTAGGTTTACTGTACAAGCAACCAGCTTCACATATGCGTTTCTCTGGGAATCCCTCATTTATGATCGATTTTAATGTTTGTGTTAGGTGCTTATTTTTGTGTTCTGTATTTCGTTCAGGTTAGTGTTTCGCCCGTTTTTTTACTATAATTTTATAAACAATAAATTAATCTCACAACAGTACTCAAAATGGGTACAAAAAGGCCTGCGATGGAAATAAATTTAATTGCCAAACGTGCAAAGTCAGTTATGACTCTAGAAAGAAAAATTCAAGTTCTTGATATGCTCCGGGAAGGGAAAAGAGCTACCGAAGTAGGCCGGGTCTTCGGTGTCAATGAATCTACGATAAGATCTATGAAGAAACAAGAAGAGGTAATTAGAAATAGCGTAAAAAGTGGCATACCGTCATCATTAAAGGTAACGTCACAAGTTCGTGATGTTAATATTGAAAAAATGGAGAAGTCTCTTTATCTTTGGATTGAGGACCATGGTCGCAAAAATATACCATTAACTAGGGCTAGATTAATGGATAAAGCCAAGGAACTTTATCAACATTTTTCGTGTGGAATGGACTGTGCTGAAGACGATTGTAAATTTAAAGCCAGCAGAGGATGGTTCGAAAGATTCAAAACTCGTTTTAATCTCCATAACATTAAGTTGTGTGGAGAATCAGCTTCAGCAGATCATCAACAGGCTGCAAAATTTCCTGATGAAATAATAAAATTAATAGAAGAAAAGGTTACCGTCCTGAACAAATATTTAATGCGGACGAAACCGGGCTTTATTGGAAACAAATGCCCACACGAACATACATTTCAAAAAATGAAAAGCAGCACCTGGTTTTAAATCGGCTAAGGATAGAGTTACAGTTTTATTTTGTGCAAATGCACGCGGAGACTTTATTACAAAACCAATGTTAATATATCGAGCAGCTAATTCACGAGCTTTAAAGAACAAGGACAAAGGAGCTCTTCCGGTCTATTGGCGAGCTAATTCAAAAGCTTGGATGACTTCTCAGCTATTTATAGAGTGGTTTAAAGAGTGCTTTGTTAAAGAAGTGGAGCGTTACCTAAAATCTAAAAATTTAGCATTTCACGTTTTATTGATATTGGATAACGCCCCATTTCATCCAGTAGATGCTCTCAAATTAGCTCATCCATGTGTCGAGGTGGTATTTCTTCCGCCCAACACAACATCCTTATTACAACCTTTAGATCAAGGTGTTATAAAAGCTTTTAAAAGTCATTATATCCGGCACATGTTCGATTTTGTACATGAGAAAATACAAAATGATAGTGTTTTCTCAATAAAAGATGTGTGGAAATTATACAATATTGACCATGCGATTACATCTATAAAACTTGCTTTAAATGACATTAAAGTATCAACCGTAAGTAATGCATGGAAAAAACTGTTGAAAAAAGACACTGCGCAAAGTGTAAGCGAAATTGATGAGGCAATAGAGAGAGCTGTTCTTTCTGCACGGTTGCTACCGGGAGATGATTTTCATACCATTGTACCAGCTGATATTGAATCTCTCGTCAATGATCAAGAGGAAGAGTTGTCCAGTGCAGACTTAGAAGCGCTACTAATAGAAAATGTTTCAGGAACGGATGAAGAAGATAATAGTAATTCCCTATGTAATAAATTAACGTTGAAGGAACTTAATTTATTTATACAAGAAGCAAATAATCTTGCTGAAAAAATAGTAGAATATGATCCATCAACGGAACGAAGCACAAAATTTAAAAATGGTCTGAATACTCTTCTTGCTCCTTACAAAGAGCTTCAAAAGGATATGCAACACAAAGCATTGCAACCTACTATCCTTTCATTTTTTAAACCATCGTGTTCTAAAGCAATTATTATTGATGAGTAGAAATGTTAACTTTTATTTCTTTTTTTAGTTTATTTTGTTGCAGTTTGTTATTGCTATCGAGTTTAGGTTTTTTTATATTTTAAACAATTGTAATTATTTTAATATCTGTATTAGTTCCGAATACAAAAGTTTTAAGACCAGTCGTTTTATTTTGCAATTTTAAGCGTTTTATTTAGTATGTATAATTTATTAATTTTTGAAATTTTTAATTTTTAAAATTAAATTAAATGAAACTTTTGGCGTTGGTGACCATTTGGCGGTTAACGTGTTAAAAGAACATAGAAGTAGTAGTTTATCCTTCATAATATCTAGTGCTTCAATATTCGCGGATTCAACATTCGCGGCGTATTTTTAGAACCTAACCCTCGCGAATGTTGGGGCCTTACTGTATTATAAAATTATTTTCATATTTTCATTGTTAATGAGTTATAAGGTAGTCTCAATTTAAATTTAGAGATATACATGTAAATAAAAACCAATAATAACGTAATAATAAAACTGTCATATACCTTTAAAGCCTTACAAACACATTTGAGATCTTCTTCTTGCCCGGTTTTTAAAAGGTTCTCAATGGATAATATCAAAAATCTCTCATGTATACTTTCATAATTTAACTGCATGTATAGCTCCGCCAAAAACAAGGTAAGGCCTTGTCCGTTGCTGTTACTTTGTAGTTCTCCTTCGCAAAGGACATGTAAATGAGATCGAAAGATGGGAGAGTGCTCGTCAACAATACAACATATCCTCGCCGCGTTATACCTAAAACTTGCTTCCATCACAGCGTAGTGGAAGACCATATCAGCGGCGACCTGAGAGATGTTCACATCGGAAAAATGTGGCTCGAGAAGGTCCATAAGTGTTTCTAATAAGTTATCAAACTGTCCAGGATCGTAAGTTAAACTTTGAAGTATTGATTCAAAATGAGATTGGTCGAAAGCTTCTGGTTCATTGGGGGGTTCGCCCAATCTAATTTTTCTAAGACGATCCCCTATTGAGTTACCTGAAGCACCATAAGGAGGTTGTTGAGGGGTGTAACCCCTAGGAAACCATTCTTTAGCTTCCGCTCTGAGCGGAGTTTTGGAAGAGCTGCAATAATCTCCATCGCTGGACATCGACGAATCCTTTAAATGGTTTTTGTCATTGCTCGAAGGGTGACGAAGGGGTACATAGTTTTTGTCGGTGTCCCACAACTTCGGACCTTCCATGTCGTTCAAGATACGATAACAATTTATCAAGAACTTTTCAGTAATCACTCACGAATACGCGTCGATTGATTTTACGTTCAACTTTACACCGCAATTTCACAATAAAACATAAACATGGACGACAACACGACGTTTCTCGCGAATGTAGGAGCGAAATGTAAAATGAAGCGGTTTCATGGCTGTCAACATTGAAACGAAAAAGATTTCTACTTTTAAAATTATAAATTCTTTTTGTTTTATGATTAAAAATGATGTATTTGCAATTATATTCGTTTAAAATGAATATATTAATAATTTATATTATTTTTTATTCAAATTTATTCATTAATCGTAAAAAAATTTGACAGTTAAATTAAACGGCCCGCTTAAACGATTTTACCGCCGCCTATCGGGATTACCTGAAGTTTACGGCCAGAGACAGAAATGGCTGGTATTTTTGTTGGAATCGCGAGATTTTTTCATTAACAATTACATTTGAAAAATTCCTTTCACCTTTACCGTCAATAATAGGCACGTGCAACACTTTGTCAGCTACGTTCTGCGGTCGTCGTCATTGGGGTAATGTACGTTTAGCGGCGTTAAGTTAGAAAAAAATCCGTCGTACCCAGTGCGAACATTCGACGCAAATTTCGGGGGGCCCCGCGAAAATGTGACCCGACCCAACTATGCGAGCAGTGTGGCCGGTTCGCGAAGTGCTATTTATCCTGTTCCGGCGTCCGTGGTAATAATCGCCGAAATCAGGTGTTTTAAAAAAATGCAACGGACTACCATCACATACGTTTTGTGTCTAATTTGGCTATGTCAGTTGTGCTTTGGTAAGCTTTTAAATAATTAAAATACTTTATATTTAATAATAAAGCTTTATTTAATTATAAACGAACATATTTATTCAGTACGTAGTGTTTTCGTGACGTCACATTGCGGAAATTTGACGTTTAAAACTATCACTTTGACATTTGTTTTTTTTAAGGTTATGTTTTATTTTTACAAATTATTAATTTTTAAGAAAAATTAACGTTTTTTTAATTTCTTATTTAGGTTCTATTGAAAAGACATCAAAAACTTTAAAATGCAGATGCGACAATTGCAAGAACGGAACTTGCGAGACAGAGGGATATTGTTTTACTATGGTCTATCGGGAACGACAGCACATAAAATACGGATACAGGTAAAATTTAAAAAACACAGTAATAATCTTAGTTAAGTTTTATAGCCAGTCAGAATTGTTTTATTATTATCCCAAGATTATCCCATGAAATATTCCCTGAGACCTCAAACAAAGAGTAATTTAATTTTAATTGGTCCATAATTTCTCAATGTTTATATCACTATTATATAATGAGGAGGAGGTAGTTGCTAAAGGCGTCTCAATAACGTTTCTTCTTCACTTAGCAAAAAAATTTAAATAACGAGGAGAATAAAATAAAAATAACATCAATACATATACGTTATCGAACATGATTTTATATTATTTGTGTTTGCTTAAGGTGCTAGATATCTTATCTCAGGAACACTTCAATGAGAACTCGAAAAAAAGACGAATTTTAAAACATTTTCAAAATTACATAAACCCATTATCACCAGTTTAACAGTTATATTCTGAATTGTCGCGTCAACGACGTTTTCTCTACTAACGACGACCTCGTCACCAAATATAATGTCCTTGACATGACTTATATACGTATCAAAACGGGTCGCTTTATCATCTATTTTTATATCACAGATTTATTATTTTATATCTTATACAGAGTGTTT
Source organism: Onthophagus sagittarius (assembly GCA_036711965.1). NCBI lineage: Eukaryota > Metazoa > Arthropoda > Insecta > Coleoptera > Scarabaeidae > Onthophagus > Onthophagus sagittarius. The sequence continues at coordinate 11,525,598 of JASERS010000003.1, forward strand.
AATAATAATTAACACTTGGCATGCGGGCATACTTCGCCGCCGAATTCCACGTGCAGCGGGCGTTTCTTCGTGAATCGCGCGGAAGTTTGGTGTCGCAAAGCCGACGAAAATACAAATCAAGAATATTTATTTCTTTGACCTGCCATGAGGGGTCAATTTTAAAAAGTTTTTATGTTCTTTTTTTTGGTATAAATATAAAAGCTTGGTTTTTCAAAGCTTGGCACATTTGGTTATTCAAAAGGATCGCAGAAAATCGAAAACTACTTCGTTTTTATGAACGAACTTTTTCTTATTTTACATCTACAAGTAGAACCGATAACTAATAGTTTTTACAGTATGGTACCGTTCGAAGCATTTTCCTCTGTGAAGAGGCACACAGCAAAAGCTACTGTGAGCGTCAAAAGAAAGTAAACACTAGCTGTTTACTTCTAAAAACCCTTTTTACTACGATTCTGTTAACTTACAATAAAAATTTATATACCAAAATTTACGACATTATTTGTGAGCAATCCTATCGTAAAAAATAGCTAAGCAAAAACCCCACAAATATGGTAAATCCCCTTTAGAGTAAAAATACCCTGATTTTTACGCGTCAAAAGAAAGTAAACAGCCGGTCCGGTTGTTGTAAATTCATTTTATATTTAGGAAGTACAGGTAGCCCTCCTCTAACACGGTATCTTATAACACGGTTTCGCTATAACACGATTCGTAAATTGCGGGAAACCTCCTACAACACGGTATCCTACAACACGTTTTCGCTATAACGCGATGAGAAAACTGCAAATCCTTTGTACATACAACACTGTATGTACTTATACAGCCGCGGCGAGGCTTGCTGTCCTAAAGATACATCGTTGCGGAAATGTATGTAGGTCTGATGCGTATTAGGTATCCCAAGGCATGGACCAGCACTTGAGACGTTCACCAACGGAGACTGTTTAGTATAAGAGTTTTCCGTGCGGTCTTAGCCTTAGACTAATTTACGACCGGGTAAAGTGCCCGACGCGGCTCTGCGAGCCACGTGCACGATGTCACTAACAAATTGCTGGAAGAGCAAGACGGTTGTTCCTCTTATCGGGCCCTATGTCCCCCGTAGGACATTGGGGTACGCCCAGTTAGGGTGGGAACACACGATTGCTGCTTAATAATTAGGCAACGCCCACGATAGTTCTGGTTTAAAATGCGTGTGTTTTTTCCTCGAAGAGTCAGTCAGTCAGTTTTCCATGTGGTTTTCGTACGTTCTTTACTTTCATCTCCGTGGCCTGAAAACAAAAGTGTCTCACGCTGCTACTCGGTAGTCTACGTCGCGCCACGGTGTGTTAAAGAACAATTTTTTTTATCTTTAAGAATTAAGCTTCAGCCCCAAACAATGTCAGGTAAAGATAAAACAACGTTCAAGAGAAAATTCATTTCTTTGGAAGTAAAGATTCAAATCTTGGATCGTCTATCGAAAGGAGAAAAAGCATCCCACATTGGGAAAAACCTTAATTTGAACGAAGCAACAATTAGAACAATCAAGAAAAATGAAAAAGAAATCAGAAGTGCAGTTGCCGCAGGATCTTCGACATCCGCAAAACGTTCAGCCCGCCCCAGACCAGCAATAATTGAGAAAATGGAAAAGGCCCTCAGCATTTGGATTGACGATTGCTGTCAAAAAAAAATTCCATTAGATGGCAATATTATAAAACAAAAAGGATTAAAAATTTACGACCATCTCAAACAACAAGGAGAATCCTCTGTCAATCCAGATTTTGTGGCGAGTAAAGGTTGGTTCGAGAAATTCAAAAAGCGTTTTGCGATTCATAGCATAAAAATCCAAGGAGAGTCTGCGTCGGCTGATCATGAAGCTGCTAGGACATATCCAGAAAAAATTCAAAACATTATAGCCGAGCAAGGATACACAGCAGATCAAGTTTTCAATGCCGACGAAACTGGGCTTTGGTGGAAAAAAATGCCCAGTAAAACTTTCATATCGAAGACAGAAAAAACTGCACCCGGATTTAAGGTGTCCAAAGATCGTTTAACGCTCCTTTTGTGCAGTAATGCATCGGGGGACTTCATGACAAAACCGATGCTAGTGTACAGATCTTTGAATCCTCGTGCACTAAAAAACGTGAATAAAAACACCTTGCCGGTATACTGGACAGCAAATTCGAGAGCTTGGGTAACAGGACATTTATTTAGAGATTGGTTTTTGAATTGTTTTGTGCCAAGCGTTGAGCGGTATTTAAAGCGAAAAAATTTGAGCTGCAAGGCGCTGTTGCTATTAGATAATGCTCCATGCCACCCACAAGATTTAACACATCCCAACATCAAAATAATGTTCTTACCACCGAACACTACTTCGTTGCTCCAACCACTGGATCAAGGTATTATTTACACCTTTAAAACATATTACATAAGAAGATCGTTACAGTGGATTTTAGACGCAACCGATTCGCAATCAATTAGCGTAATGGAAGCATGGAAGAAATTTTCCATCAAGCACTGCATCGATATCATATCTTTGTCACTGAATAAAATAAAAACATCAACATTAAATGCGTGTTGGAAGAAGATATGGCCCTCTGCAATTGAAACGGAAAACATACGTGAAACATTAGAAAATGAAATTGGTGCGATATTAGAAGTCGCTAAATCAATCGGAGGCGAAGGTTTTGTGGATATGGCTTCCAAAGACATTGAAGATTTATTAGTGGAAGAAGAAGTTGACGAAGCGGAATTAATCGAAATGGCATCCCTAGATGTAAATCAAATCGATTTTGAGGACGCTAGCTCTGACGAAGATTGTGCAGTCAAGAATTTAACATTAAAAAAATTACAAGAAGGCCTATGCTTAGCGGAAAATCTGGAATCATTTTTCTTGAATGAAGACCCTTCGACGGAAAGAAGTCGAAAATTCAAAAGGGAGCTGCAAAACTGTTTAGCTCCATACCGGGAAATTTACAATGATCTAATAAGAACCAGCAAGCAAAGTTCCATTACAGATTTTTTTAAGAGGGGAAAACATACAAAAACTTTAAATAACGAAAAAAGTTCAGAAAGTGAAGGCGATGTCGTTCCACCGAAAAAACGTTCTCGGTTGATTATACTGAGCAGTGACGACGAGTAAATTCATTAAATTATGGTTGCGTTAGATTAAAATATTTTTTTTATACTTTGTGTTGTACATACATTTATATTTTTAATAAAAATTACGTTGTTTATGTCGAATTAAGAAAAATATTTGTTTTTAATAAGTTTTTGGAACGTAACCCCCCTTTTTGCACTAGCTCTGGGTCTCATGCAACACGGTTTCACACAACACGGCATTTTCTAGGAACCTAACTACCGTGTTATAGGAGGGTTGCCTGTACCACACTTTTCGTATAAATACTTATAAACCCCTCCCAGGACAACTTTAGAATATTTTAGAAGAAACAGCAAGTGGTTGAACGTCGAAATTAATTATAAATACCAAAAATCATCATGAGAAAACAAACAAGTATAGAAACGCGTAAAATTATATTAAGTTTAAATAAAAAAGGTAAATCCTTACGCGAAATAGCTAAAATAATGGGACGAAATCACTGCACAATAAAAAAATTTTTGGATAAATACGCAAAACATCATACTGTAGCCGATTTACAACGCGTTGGTCGACCAAAGCGCCTTACAGAAGCACACGCTAGAGCAGTGGTAAGAGAAGTGAAGAATAATCCATGTTCAAGTCCGGTTAAAATAGCAAACGACATATCGCAGATAGCAAACACAACCATAAGTTCCAGTACCATACAAAGAACACTCCATAGAAGTGGCCTGCATGGAAGAACACCCCGTAAAAAGCCTTTCATATCGAAAATAAATACAGTGAATCACAGTGAAAATCATATACTTCAGTATTTTTGCTATTATAGCACAAAATAAACAAAACAATTGAAGTAAATTTTTTTTATATTTTTTTTATTAATACAGGGTGTCTCACGTATATGGTTCATTAGAACTTTTTTGGGTTACACTATTCGTAGAGGCTTGAAATTTTGGTATCATGGGTTGTTCATTCCAATCTATTAATCTAAAATATTTTCAAGATGGTCACCACTTCCGGTCTACCGGAAGTAGACCCCAATTTCGTTATTTTAAATGGAATGCTATAGTTTTTATTACACCATTCAATTACACGTAAGAAAATATGTTGACTTTGATAACAGTTGTTGGTACCTATCGTTTTTTGTTTTCGAGTTATTTTGATTTTAAGTGATTTTTAGCAAATATCACCATGGTATTTATAAGCCCATATCTCAGCCAACGTTAATTCAAAAACGTTTTGCATTGGTACAATAACTCGTCATGTATTCAATTGCGAGAAAGTCGAAAATTTTAAATGGAACGCACCATATCCTTTTAGCCTATCTAAACGGGCATTTAACTCTCTACAAATTATCTATAAACATTGTTATACCTATTTATTATAGTTTTCTTCATATTGAGTATTTTATCAAAATCCTACACAAAATGCTGGAAGCCGGTCGTGTTTTTAGTAGAAGGCTATGATATTTTGACAGTTTATTCTTTAATTTATTTAAATTATCATTGGTATTATTTCTAGAATGATCTGCGATTGAATAAACTTGAGTTTGTTAGCTTTTATTTGCCAAAAATAACCAGCAGAAGAACGCATAAATGAAACAATGAAAAACAATGATATGGCGTAATATTCGACGTAATGATGCGCGAGATGTTCCTAGAGAGTTCAGTTTATTTATTTACGGTGCTTTTTTGTAAAATATTATTCATCTAAATCGACCAAAGCACCTCTTACCGAAGAATTTGGTAAAGCAATAAAATATGACAAAACATTTATTCTGTTATCTTAAGCTGCTGGTGATAGAAATTTATGTTTTCTTGTTATTTTGATCTTTCCAAAACTAAGAGATACGTATCTTATCCTATCCAAAACTTTATTACACCCGCCATGAATATAAGACGAATTTAAAATGTTGGCGTGGAAATAATTCGCCATGATATTCAAAGACATTAACAGCAGTAAGTGATGACACAACTAAGTAATGACAACAATAACATAAATATGGTTGAAAAGCTATCAAAACTCCATGGCTTTCTAACATAAAAACAAGAAGCTTCCAGCGTTGCATGCGTCCATTAATTTCCAAATAGGAGGGCGACTACAACAAATAGGCGCAGGAAAGTATCTAAATAGTTTGTACAGAATTAAATTCCCATAATTTATTTTTGTAATTTTCAGTTTTTCATTCTTTTATGTTATTGATTTTAATTTTTATCATTAAATTGTTGTTTTTCATTGTTTCATTTATTCGGTTTTCTTTTGGTTATTTTTGGTAAATTACAGCTAGCAATCTAAAGTTTATTCAATCACAGTTCATTGTAGAAATAATACTAATAATAATTTAACAAAACACCTTCTAACAAAAACACAGACGATTTCTAGCATTTTACCTATGATTTTGATAAATTCCTCAATAGCAAGCAAACTATAATAAATAGGTATAGGAATATTTATATATAACTTGTAGAGAATTAAATTTCCTTTCTGATAGGGTATGAAAATATGGGACGTTCCATTTAAAATTTTCGACTTTCACGCAATTGAATACAGAGAAACGGTAACTCAATTTTTGACCAGCCTGTATAAGATATACTGATATAACAAATGACAATCTATTTAGCAGCATATGAAGAGTTATTGCACCAATGCAAAACGTTTTTGAGTTCACGTTGGCTGAGATATGGGCTTGTAAAGAGCATGGTGATATTTGCCAAAAAACACTTCAAATCAAAATAACTCGAAAACAAAAAACGGTAGGCACCAACAACTGTTATCAAAGTCAACATATTTTCTTATGTATAATTGAATGGTCTAATAAAAACTATAGCATTCCATTTAAAATAACCAAGTTGAAGTCTACTTCCGGTAGACCGGAAGTGGCGGCCATCTTGAAAATATTTTAGATTAATAGATCGGAATGAACAACCCATGTTACCAAAATTTCAAGCCTCTACGAATAGTGGAACCTAAAAAAGTTCTAATGAACCAGTTACGTGAGACACCCTGTATACAGGGTGTTCCCGTGACTCGGGGCATAAAATTAACCACATATACTAGAGCAAAAATGATGATGATTCGTGAAAAAAAATTATTATAAAAGTCTTCAAATGGCCAAGATATGGGCCATCAAAGTTCAGAAATTTTAACACATTTTTCTAAATATTTTCAAAACCATTAATGGTAGAGGGTTGAAATTTGGTACAGAGTAAACAAACATCATGCAAAATCATTGAACCAATACAGGGTGTTCCTAAAATTTGTTTGCTCAGAACTTTTTTGTTTGTTCGTAACCCTACATTTATTTTTGTAGTTTTTAATAGAAAATTTATTTTCGAAACTTTTTTCACTCTTTGAAAATTTTGATAACATTGACTGTTTTCGAGTTATACGCGAAACTGTTAAGCTTTGATTTCAATCGTAACAAATAAAACATATTCCGCAAGATCTGAGAAGGCGATGACAATTGAAAAACGAACTGATCTAATAACCATTATTTGCATAAATTTCTCAGTGTAGATTTAGTTAAATCCAGTGTTAATTTATTTTAATTGAATAAAAGAATGTAATTTCCAAAACAATAAATTTAATTTTCGCGGTAACAACAAACAAGAACATAATAAAAATTCTAACAAAAATATGAACAAGAACAATAAAATTATAAACAAATGGTAATAAATAAAACAGAACAAAAAAAAATACTAAAGCAGATGTTCAAAAACACTCCCGCCGGCTTCAATGCACGCCTGATATCGCCGTCTTAAATTAAAGCGCACTCTGCTGAGGACGTTGATTTCAGTTCGAAGTTGATCAAATGAATCAACAATTCGTAACCTCAGTTGATCAACTGAAGTTATTTCAACGCAGTACACAAGCGATTTAATGCGTCCCCATAAATAAAAATCTAGAGGTGTAAGATCCGGCGATCGGGGGGGCCAACTTATCGGTGCATCCACTCCTCGTCCAATCCACCGTTCCGGAAACCGTTCACATAGAAATTCTTGGACAGCATGTGTACTATGCGCAGGAGCACCATCATGCATATACCACATTTCTTGTCTTGTGTTTAAAGGAACGTCATCTAAAAAATCATTTAATTGCTCTAAATGTCCCCTGTATGTATGGCCATCCAGCCTTGACGGCAAGAAAACGGGTCCTATAATGACATCGCCCACAATGCCAGCCCAAACGTTAAGAGAAAACCTCCATTGCGATTTCCAAGCTTTCTTAAATCTTGGATTTTCGTCCGCCCAACTATGTGAATTTCTCAAATTGATGATTCCATCTTTAGAAAATGTCGATTCATCTGCAAAAAGTATTTTTTCTAAAAATTGATCATCAATTTGGATTTTGTGCTGCATTATTTGACAATATTGCAGTCGTAGTGGGTAATCAGCCTGTCGAACTTCCTGAACTTTATAATTATGATATGGATAAAGCTGTTGCTCGTGAAGAACACGCCAGATAGTTGTTTTTGACTTTAAAAAATGCCTCGCCATATCCAAAGTACTAGCTGTAGGATTTTCTTGTACGTAGTCTAGAATATCTTCTTCTAGTTCGGTTGTTCGGACTGATCTGACTTTACCGTTGTTACTAAAATTCGGCTTAAACGTCCCATTTTCCCTTAAACGGGTTTCAATTCTTAAAAATGTTTTTCGATTGGGCGCTCTGCGGTTCGGAAATTTCTCCCGATAACGGTTAGCGGCTGCTACGGCGTTTCCATGACATTCTCCCAATGTCAAAATCATGTCAGTTTGTTCACTAAATGTGTAATTGTCCATTTTGAACACGCAAAATTAATAAAAACTTCATTAACAAACAACTTTATGTTTAAACTACATAAGCAAATTGACGGCTCAATTTGTTTTTTTTTTAATTGCCATGGCCAACTTTTTCGAAAATTATTGTGTTTAGTGTTACCATTGAAATCGAAGCTTAATATTTTCGCGTTTAACTCGCAAACGGTTAATGTTATCAAAATTTTCAAAGAGTGAAAAAAGTTTCGAAAATAAATTTTCTATTAAAAAGTACAAAAAAAATGTAGGGTTACGAACAAACAAAAAAGTTCTGAGCAAACAAATTTTAGGAACACCTGTATAACATGGTTGCCGTCGTCCGATCAAAGTCAAAATTGGTTCAATGATTTTACATGATGTTTGTTTACTCTGTACCAAATTTCAACCCTCTACCATAAATGCTTTTGAAAATATTTAGAAAAATGTGTTAAAATTTCTGAACTTTGATGGCCCATATCTTGGCCATTTAAAGACTTTTATAATAATTTTTTTCGCGAATCGTCATCATTTTTGCTCTAGTATATGTGGTTAATTTTATGCCCCGAGTCACGGGAACACCCTGTATAAAATAAGTAGATCGATATAAAATAAACAGGAACAGTAGTTAATTGAAACTAGTGCACAAAAAGTAACGCAACTTATATTATGCATCTAGAAAGCTCACAGTGAAAAGCATACACCCTTTTTACATTTTAAAAATCTCATATTAGTAAGCACTGTTAGTATTTTTTTAGGTAAACCAGTTTTTTTACTCGCGTTGTTATTCAGTTTTGTGAATTTCGTCAGTGTAAATTCGTGAAAATGGCATCTAAAAAGCAAACCACTACGGAAGAAAGGAATATTGTTATTTCTCTTCATAAATCCGGCAATAGCTATCGAGATATTGCAAAATTCTTAAATAGAAGTCATGCCACTATTCAATGCATCGTAAAACGTTATAAAAAAGAAAACAGAGTACAAAATAAAACAAAAACTAGTAATAAAAAAATTTTCAACGACGCTGATGAACGGTGGATTCTCCGAAAAGTTAGAGATGACCCAAAACTTAGCGCACCAAAACTGGCTCAGAAGCGGCATTATATTTAAAAAAGAAGTGCAATGCCGAAACAATACGTCGTGTCCTCCGAAAAAATGGATTGAATGGACGAATTGCCCGTAAAAAACCGTATTTATCAAAAAAGAATATAACACTTAGGAAAAAGTTTGCTAAAGACTACGGTTCCAAGGATTTTGATTTCTGGAAAAACGTTCTTTTTACGGACGAAAGCAAATTTAATATTTTTGGATCGGATGGGCGTGTGGAGAAAACCCAGCCAAGAGCTCAATTTAAAAAACTTAAGACCAACGGTGAAACACGGTGGGGGCACGTCATGGTTTGGGGGTGCATGTCCGCGGCAGGAGTTGGAAATTTGCACTTCATCGAAGGAAATATGGATAAATGGATGTACCTCAATATTTTAAAAAAGAACCTTCATGAGAGTACAGCTAATTTGGGAATCCGGGACAAGTTCCACTTCTACCAAGATAATGACCCCAAACATTCTGCCCATGTTGTGGGAGAGTGGTTGTTATATAATTGTCCAAAGGTCATGCAAACTCCACCTCAATCGCCAGACCTCAATGTAATAGAGAATTTGTGGCACATTTTAAAAATAAATATTAGAAAACATACAATAACAAACAAAGAATCTTTAAAAAATGCCCTTCGCCAAGAATGGTTAAAAATTTGCCCTAAATATACCGAAAAACTGGTCAAATCGATGCAAAACCGCCTGAAAGATGTCATCAAACAAAAAGGTCAACCAACTAAATATTAATTTTGCACAACTTTAATTTTTGATATTTATTTTTATTAATGTATGATTTTTACTATTTTATATATATATGAATTATTTATGTTTCATTAATGTTCCTAACTGTAAATTGAATGTAATATTTTTTCACTTTACTTTATTTGAGTTTGTTTACTATATTGATTAATAAAAAAAAATATAAAAAAATAACTCATATTGTTTTGTTTATTTTGTGCTATAATAGTAAAAATACCGAAGTGTATGATTTTCACTGTGAAATATCAGAACGAAGCTTCAGATTTTTGGAAAAATATATTATTTAGTGATGAAAATAAATTTGAAATTTTTGGTAAAAGAAAACCACCAAAGATATGGCGGCCAAAAAATGAGGCCTTCAAAGCGAAATTTGTTATCAATACCATCAAACACGGTGGAGGCTCGGTTATGGTCTGGGGCTGTATGGCGGCGTCAGGGGTCGGTAATCTAGTTTTTATTGAATCAACAATGAATAAAATGGACTATTTAACCATTTTAAAGAACAATATTTCCCCGAGTATTAATGAATTGGGCTTATCAGAGAACTGGATCTTCCAACAGGATAACGATCCAAAGCACACTTCCAAAATTGTGAAGGAATGGATGCTATACTGAGTCCATAAAACCCTTGATCATCCACCGCAGTCCCCAGACCTTAATTCTATAGAACATCTGTGGGATCACCTTGACAGGAAGATCAGAGAAAGAATAATTTCAAATAAAGACGACCTTAAAAAAGCTTTAACTGAAGAATGGATGAAAATCCCTCAAAATATTACAAAAAACTTGGTGGAATCCATGCCAAGGAGATTAAGGGAGGCGTTGAATTCTAAAGGAGCTCAAACCAAGTATTAAAAGTTAATATTATATTTATTTTTGTACTTAATACCTATTAGTTCCGAATTCTGTTTACTTTCTTTTGACGCGTAAATTCGGTAGATATTTACAATAATCTAAATTATTACGGGTAATGATTTGTTTTTTTTTTCATGTTTCTATTGATTTAAATATAGTATAGATGAGTTGTGAAGACTGCAATAAACTTTTTGATTTTCGTTATTAACTGCATTTTTATCAACCTTTTAATAGAAAAACAACAGCTGTTTCCTTTTTTTTGACGCTCACAGTACATATGAAATATGTTTCACTTCGCACTTTTTTAGTTGCGCACACGCGACATTGTCTTTGTGGACTTTTTTTCTTCCCAACAATTTTCACCAACAATTTTCTCCAATGTATGTTTCTTCTGGTTTTTCAGTGCTGATTTCAGGTAGCTCGTCAGTAACCCAATACAGTGCGATGTCGTACAAATATTTTTTGTACCTTATTTTTTGCGTTCTTGTTGAATTGTACACTACATATGCATTAAAAAATGCACAATTCATCATGTACATTGCTACGCGCTTTGTCCACTTTGCTGTTTTACGCAAAATACTATAATACGACAAATACTGATTGGCCCGATCTACTCCTTTCATGTATTTATTATAATCGATCAAAGTATTTGGCTTTATAATTTTTTGTCTCTTGATACGATCAATGTTGCAATTTTCTTTCATTTTCGCGGAATGGATTGAAGAGATGAGACTGACGTCTTTCTTCGATTGCCAAACTTGGACCAATATATCATTCTTTCTGCGAAAGATTGTTCCTCCTTTTTTCAAATTGATTTTTTTTCAGGCACTCTGGTAGACCTCTATTCTTCCTAATTGTTCCGCAAACTCGTATTTTTTTTGTAAAAGGGCTTCTGTGTTATCAACGCTGTTGTAGTAATTATCTATATACAAATGGTGCCAGACATCAGTATATGGCGAAACTACTGTACATATCGTTTCGATCAGTCGTGATCCTTGAGCTGCATAAACTTGAAAATTGCAAATATATCCTGTGTCGCTTTCTAATATATATATATTGGTACGAGTATGCCGTATTTTATAATTTTTCCAGCATTGTAGACTCTAAAAAACAATCGTCCTCTCTAAGGAATTATGCCCTCATCTAATGATACTTGCTGTTTCGGCTTGTAAATATTATTGAACTTTTCAACAAAATAATTTAGTACAGGCCTAACTTTGAATAAGCGATCAGAATCGTCTGTGACGTCTTCATTGTTATTGAAATGCCAAGCCTTCCATATTTGGCGGAATCTATTCCTTGACATGGTTTTTGAAAAAAACGGTGTAATTGTGCACGGATCAGTTAACCAATAATCGTCTCGGGCGTCTTTACGAACTTGTCCCATGAAAATAATAAGCCCCAAAAATGTCTTCATCTCCGGAATTGTAATATCTCTCCATTTCAGGCTTTTGGGAGATATTTTGAACTGATTCATATTTTGATAGTAGTACCTACTTGATTCCGCGACTAAATATGCAAAAAATCGTCTTCTATAAATAACTTCACTGCATCAGCCGTGGATTTAGGAATATTAGCAATATTAGATATCCCAGGATGACCCAAAAACTCTTCAAGGTCTGGAGTTTTGTCAATCGATGACCATTCATCTGCTTCTTCATCAGAAGTTGTTTCAGAACTACTCGAAATTTTTCTTCGGACGAACACTCTAGAACGTGGAATAATATCATCATCGTCACTTTCTTCGATATCTTGACTTTCAGAATCACTATCATACGAAAAGTTCGATAATCTGTCGGCACATATTTCTTTATCACTATCTTTGTCACAACGACTCATTTTATCAATTTGTAATCAACAATAAAAAACCAAGCCTCAAATTGACATAACACGACTTGTACGTTCTGGAGCTAGGAGTTCGATTGAAGACGAAATAACTCAACAAAAGACCGAGTAACTCGACAATCATAACTTGTAGAAAAAAAATGCAAACACCATGCATATAATGTCACACATACTTATAATTATACGTATTTAGTAGATTTGTGGTGGATACCCGCTAACCACTACAAATCTACTAAATTCGTATTTTTACGTGACCCGCGCTCCAGTGACAGACTGCAAAAAACGTAAAAATACGTTGCCCGCACGCGAAGTGTTAAGAGACAAAATGGTTTCTTGAATCAAATAGAAAAATCCATAAATTATCTAAAAGTAGGATTTTAGATTCTAAAATTGTTTAATTTTTGAAATAATTAATATTAAAATTCATTAGATTTTATTCAAAACATAAATTAAAAAAATAAGAAATAATTGAGTCGCAAAAATAAAACTATACTCTTATTAATTATTATCTTTTTGTGAATGCAACTTTTTCCTCGTATAATAACGCATTAAGTGCTGTTGTGTCCGCGCTATAGCTGTTATAACAAGTCACATTACTTCCCGTTGGATACACCGACGTTGTGTGATGAACCGCCCGGAATCTACAAGTCTTACGGCTGTTGCCGGAACGGGGATTATTGCAACGACCAATTGAAACCGCAATTCGCCGATGCGGTTTACGATTTTCAAAATAGTAGCGGCGGAAAGAACAACAATAACAACGAGACGTTTGATGGTGATGGGGTGCAAGGTAAAAGTGCGAACTGGGCTGCTGTGCTATTGAAATCTTAAAACGAATTTAACACCGTGTTCACAATAATGAAATTGTTTTACAACGATTGGGTTGGGTGTTAGAGTAGTCGTTGTAAGGCCAATTTTGTGTGTTTATTTTTCATGATATTAAAAAGAAAGCGATTGTAATAACGACATTTTTTTTTAATAACAGTTGTGTGTTTTATTTATTTATTTTTTTTAATTTAGATTAACACTGTAAGGTTGAAGCAATATTAAAATGTCTTGTCATAGAAAAAGTTTTTTAAAATCTTTAGTTATAAAGTTAATGAACTTATATAAAAAAAACCAATTGTGAGGAATTTGTTGAAGAAGCGATCATAAATTTTGCTTGATTCTTGTACAAGATTAGGCGCCTGATTCCGGAACGTGTCTACATGATGTAGAATCTGCAATTAGAGATTGAAAATCTGTTCAGATGAAGACTACATCGATGCCAAACTGTCTCTGGCTCTAATTGTAGATACTAGTTCCTATAGACTTAACAAAGACAACTTGACACTTAAACCCGACATTAATTCCTAGGTTATTTCACCAGAAACTTGTGCTGTCAAGAATTCATTGACTCGCAAAATTGACTACAGAGTGATGAGATAAGAATAGACACAAAGTAGTTACATGTATAGGAGAATAAATAAATATGACTTTAATATCTCTTGTACCTTAAAGGTACTGTTAGTTTGAGCGAGATTTGGGTATTCGAACGTACTGGCGTCACGTGATCGCCATCAGCCTATCCAACCGAATCTCCAAATGCCTAAATCTCTTTCACACAAAAGGCGCCTTAAATTTTTAAACCATTTGACAATATCTCTCCGGATCGAGCTATAGGAAAAAAATTATTACGGATATTATTCAGCATAAATAATGCGTCGGATATGTTCAAATCACTAAATCACACGAATTTTATACTCATAAAAATAAATTTTTCCGTGCATCAGAGTTCCTTTAGACTTGGAACTAGAAATATTTGGATTTAATCATCCTAAGAGACTAAACCCAAATGTTTTTAGTTCTAGAAATTTTGTGTTAATTTTATTGTTGATATTAGCTCCACTTTTAACTGTTATTCGGTTTTAGATTATTGTATACTTCAACTGAACTAAAACTAACACTAGACTTAGAACTAGAAAGATTCAGATTTAGCCGTGCTTCTTTTAAGATGGCTAAACCCTAATGTTTCTAGTTCTAAGTCTACTGTTAATTCTGAAGCTAGATTGTTTTGCTTTGGGTTCGGTTCTGTCTTAAGAGATGTACGGTTATGTATATTTTAGAGCACTGCACGAGTACGTACAGCATCGGCGATTACGAGTACAAATACTTCGTCAAATGAGTAATACGGTTATCTCGTGTGTACTTGTACACATCACACATTTTCTTTACTCGCATCATTTCGCATCGTCATTTACGCAATTTGTTTGTGCTGAAGGAATGGATATTATATGAGATATTTAGTCTATTCTATACAAATAACCGCCTATAGAAAAAATGTAATACAGTCTTAAATTAAAAAAGAAAGTGGTCGTTGGTGTTGTCTTAGACAAATGTTTGGACATCACACATCAGTTGCAAAACCAAAAAAGCAATGATTGTACTAAACTAGTGTCGAAAGGCAAGAATAACTTGGGGATTAAATCCCAGGATGACTGTGTGGATTTACACTTCTGTGATATAATAAGAGTCATGAGAGGAGATCGTGACGGCGTTACTTCGATTACGATCAGTGAATGCTGAGCAGACTGTTAAGATGGGAATAATCCCGAGCGAGCTCTGGAGCGAGGCTGTTCACAAACAACTTCTCCTCACAGCTCACACAGCTACATTACCCCTACTTTCTTAAGTAAGCCACGTTTTGGCGTTCAGACGATACCGCAGAGCAAGCGACATAGAGCTGCAACATAAGGCAAAACGCTAACTATCTACACTGATTGATCAAAAAAGGCAGGACGTTCTGGAGCGGGAATTTTCTGGCACGATATCCAGTTATACCTGTTCACTTCACTAGGGTCGTATTGTATAAACGCCCATGCCGAAGTCACAAGAAGATGAAACAGTGGCAGAAAATTTTTCAAAATATTCGAGAATACAATTTCAGTCATCCTTCACAAGACTATATGTATAGAAGAATATATTATCTTTCAGAAACCAATGTTGTTTGTATTCGAGCTATAAGGACGCACTTAGACCCCATTGGACCCCTTGTGCAAACTCCCAAAGCAACCTTCAATCACATCAACTACTCTAACAATTTGTTAAAGGTGTCTATCTGTAGTCGGCCATATCTCCCCAAAAGTCCTCAATCTGAGGTTGGTTAGTGAAGGGCAGTCACACAGGATGTGTTTTACTGCCTCGTCGTCCTATTCACTAGCTCGACAGAGAGGGGAGTCAGTAAGTTTCAAATTGTGAAGGAGCTTATTTACCTTACGGTGTTCCGTGAGGAGACCTGTGGCTAACTTAAGGGCGTCTTTTCCGAGCCCTATGAAATATCGAGCTGTTGTCTTTGAAGGATATTTTAACAAATTCTTGGCAACATGGCAACCCGGAATTTTGTCCCACCCATCTTAATATGAACGGATTACCCCAGTGGATAGTGCCCCGATTATATTTTGTGACCTTCTCCAGTGCTAGATGACAATCCATAATTAGTGCAGACGTTATATTGACGTTGCTTATTGCTATAATAGATTGTTTACTATATGTCTTTTTGAACCATCAGCATAAGTCTTCAAGACTTCGTGTGTATCTATTACTGTGGGGCTGATATAGGTGAGGTACTTCTTTGAGAAAATGTATTTGGTCGGCACGTAGTATCATCTTTCATAGTAGCTATAGATTGTGGTATTTTCATGGTCACCAGCGCCATATCTTGAATATGTAAATGTAGTGATGGCAGGTATAAGATGATTTCCATGGCTGCTGGGGGAGTAGATCGAAGCGCAACTGTAACATACAGATACACAAGTCTGTATATTATTAAGTACAGTGGTAACGATGGATTTAGAAGTGCCATTCCACCATACGACTGCACCGTAAGTTGGCATGGGCCGGATTACGTCCGTATAGATCCATAGGGCTATTTTAGGGTACAACCTCCACGTTCCCCCGTCAGCCCTCCGCCACTGGCCCAGTGCACAACCTTTTTTGAATCTATTATCTAGGTGTGATTTCTACGTTAATTGTTTAGGATTGCCTATGCTACGCATTGGTGTAAAAATTACCGTCTCAGTCTTCTTGGGATTGACGGAAAGGGTTTGTTTATTACACCATTTCTCAATAATATTGAATGCTTCCTGCATCCTTTCAAGGAGTACACTAACATACTTGCCTCTAATAAAGATTGTCAGGTCATTAGCGTAGCCACAATAGTGGTGTTAGTACACCTCCTTGTGGACAACCTCTAGTAACAGCCCCTTGAAGGCTGCTCTGGGCAGCCCTTAGTTTGGCGATTCTATGTTTTAGTGTGCTCCCAATCCAACTACACAGCGTTGGAGGAACATTGTGCTCTAGCAAGGCGTCGTTAATTCCGGAGAAAGTGGTTTTATGGAAAGCTCCTTCCACGTCAATGAAAACCCCGAGAGAGGACTCTTTGTGGTTTAGTGCATTATCAACAAAGCTGATTACTGAGTGAAGAGCACTCATCGTGGACTTTCCCTGAGTGTAAGCATGTTGATTAGAGTCTAGTGGTCCATTCAGGAAGTGGTCTCTAATGTAACTGTAAAGCTTCTCCAGCGATTTCAAAAGAAAGGAAAAAGACTAATTGACCGTAAAAACTTCGGAAGAAAGTAATCTTGCTTATCCCGTTTAGGTGTGAAGTTGACCGCGATAAAATTTTGGAGAATTTTTGGAGAACTGGAAAATATTTTTCAGGTTGTAATAATAGGTCGGCCAATCCCCACTGTAAATATAAAGCCAATCTCCAATTATCCGCGATTGATTTGTGGTTTGACTTTTGTTGGACAGCGTTAACGTTGTCGGAACCTTAGGATTGAACAGACATTAAAAGCTTCTTGAAGGCTTTCGGTATAAGAACCGTCCTCCTTTTTTAGTAATCCAAGTCGTCGTTCGGAGCTCGAAGCAAGCACCTTCACGGACGATTTTCTTAAAATCTGAGAACTTGCTTTTATATATATATGCCTGTCAGAAGCAATCCGTAGGATCAGGGAATCGCTTAAAAAGTTTGTGTATTCCTTAAGATCGCAGCTTTCCTTTGGCTGTTTACGTCCTAATTTTGTCAGGATCCCAGAAAACGTTAACCTGAATTTTTCCACGTTCCTCCTTTTGGGAAAATATTTTTCAGGTTGCAATAATAGGTCGGCCAATCCCCACTGTAAATATAAAGCCAATCTCCAATTATCCGCGATTGATTTGTGGTTTGACTTTTGTTGGACAGCGTTAACGTTGTCGGAACCTGAGGATTGAACAGACATTAAAAGCTTCTTGAAGGCTTTCGGTATAAGAACCGTCCTCCTTTTTTAGTAATCCAAGTCGTCGTTCGGAGCTCGAAGCAAGCTCCTTCTTCAGGCGGGAAACCTCGATAGAGGAAATAATTTCCTCACAAAAATCTCCCCATGCTACGCGCTTTTTTAGACGGACGATTTTCTTAAAATCTGAGAACTTGCTTTTATATATATATGCCTGTCAGAAGCAATCCGTAGGATCAGGGAATCGCTTAAAAAGTTTGTGTATTCCTTAAGATCGCAGCTTTCCTTTGGCTGTTTACGTCCTAATTTTGTCAGGATCCCAGAAAACGTTAACCTGAATTTTTCCACGTTCCTCCTTTTGGGATTACCGGTCGGTTCATTTCCAACGTTGGCGATGCCAAGATCAAAAGTGATCCAGAAATCGACACATTGTCGGAAACTCTCCAATTGTGAACTGATTGTGAGTTCACATGGGCTCACAATTCACCTTTAGCATCACCTTCATGGAGGCTAAAGTAATATCGATAATCGATTGACCCATCAGGCAGTTACAAAGGTCGGTTCAGTGCCTCGATGTCCAAATTACAGCTGTAAATAATGTCTAAAAGAGATTCTAGAATTTTCAGTCACACATCGCCAAGCCGCTGAGTGAGCGTTTAAATCGGAGCTGATAACAAGGTTCATTTACCTGTCTTGGCGGCCTAGACCAGTCGCACCATCCCATCAGATGGACGCTGGTCCTAAATGGGTAGGTAAGCGGATGCCAGCAGAACGTCTGTTTCCTTTCGGTTTACAGTTATCCGTAGCTATAATAGTGGTGACGTCGTTGCCCGTAAATGGGGCAGCAGATGGCAGCTTAGCCGCGTTTAGGTACGTAGATCGCAGTTCGAATCTTGCTTGCATTAAGACACCTGAAAAGAGAATCGCTTAAACCACTGAATTCGGATACGATGGATTTAATTACCCACTGTTCTTTGATGAGTGCGACAACAATTGTTCATCATATCGAGGTGACGACAGAGGGTAGCAGTAACCGCCCTGGCGCCCTGCTGCAAGTTGTACTGTACTACACTCGGTGCGTCAACCACTCCTGTTACATCACTTTTTTGAATTCATCCCATCATTTTGCCGATAAGATGTCTGTCCTGGCCTCTATGACTGTGGGCGGCAATTCCAACGAGTACCTCAGAAATGGTTGGATAGTCAGGTGTGTAAAGACGGCATCTCATCGACTTCCTGCAACGGTTTTTGAGTACCAGATGTAGCCGGATCTTCGACTAAAACGGGTCCTTGCTATTCTCCCCTTATTCTCCCTCAACCAATTGACGTCTTTTTGACCAACACCGAAAACAAGTAGACCGCCGTCGCGGGCATCCGTTACCTCGAATAGGAACAGGCACCAATTGCGAATGTCGAGCTATTTGTTTTGTCCTGCTAGGATACATAGGGTACGTTCCTTACCCTTAACGTCGATTCCTTTGGAATCCAAAGCTGGGTTCTGGGGAGGACCGGAAGTCCGGTTTCTTTAACTACGCTCAACCTGACCCTCTCAAGTTACGGGAGAGTTAATTTTCATCTTTGGCAATTTCAGAGATGATAGGTACGCCTAAATCAAATGTTTTTCGTTCTAGCCCTAGTGTTAGCTCTAGCGATGGTGTTGTCTCTATTTTTAGTTGTTATTCAGTCATTAATTATTGTATGGTTGTATCGAACTAAAACTAGAACTAAAACTAGAACTTGAAAAATTTTTAATTTAAAAAATAAGTACAAATTTTACATAAAAACGAGAATAGTTAGTTATTTTTTATATTTAGGGTATAAAATTCGTACGATTTAGGGGTTTGAACATATCTGGCCCATTATTTATGCTGAGTTAGGTTTGAAAATTCAGTAACAATGTTTGTTCTCTCTTTGTAATATCTTCGATCCGGGGACATACTGTATATCTATCTCAGCAATACAATACACTAAAAACCCAAATTTTGTATACGTTATAAGTGTACCAAAGGTATTGGAAACAAGTTAAGATCACTTGAGGCATTTCAACGAGTTGATTCAGGGTGAAGGTAATTCCTCTTTTAACAGATTTCATACATTATTACCTCATTTCATGTTGAACCATGTCATTTACATCAAAAAATAAATAATAATTTTAATAACTTTATAACTTAACTTACTAACCCTTAGTGCACTCAAAGCTTATACCAAATTCGGCTTTTGATTAATCGGTTTTGCTCGGTTTTGCTAGTTCAATGCAAAATAAGACACGAAAGTAGGGCGTTTTTTAATCAAAAACTTCTCGGTAGATTTTTAACTTAAACTGAATTTGTTTGTACAAAAATAAAGATCAATAACCTGTCATTAATTAACCTGAGACAACTGAGACAAATAATGTCATGTAAGTGATGACTATCCTCTTGAATGCAGTTTTCAATCCTCCGTTTGAAATGATCTCACTCGAACCAACAGCTTTTGATTAATCGTGATCACATCTTGCTAGATGGCAACCTCGGATGGATTACGTGGTTTGTAAATTTTCACATGGTTGTTCAAAAATGTCCAGAGGAAGAAATCACGTGTTAATATGTCAGGTGATCTTTGGCTCATAAGAGATTGTCGAAACACGAAATTAACGTAAAATAATTTGGACGAATTGAAGGACAATCAGGATTGATCAAGAGCTGTTGGCTCGAGTGTTAGACGATTACAAGTTGCAAATTGAAAACGGCATTCACGAGGATGGTCGTCACCTACATATCATTATTTTTCGCACATTCAAATGGCACGTCTTGACCTTTATTTTTGTAGAAATAAATCCATTCCAAGTAGAAAATCTACCCACTGCTTTTTGTTTTAAAAACATTTTATTCCCGCGTGTCATCTTGTGTCCCACGTTATAATTAAGATAAAAATTTATGATTCAACTATAAAAGAGCGAATAATCAAAAAGACACTTATTTTTTAATATTGCTACAACTTTCAACATTTAGATGTTGTTTTATGTTCATATTAAATTAAAAAATAACAATCATTTTATCCTTCAACTCCCACAAAACGAAAGTCATACATTATCCCGTTTATCCTAAAAAGTTTTTAGCGACTGGCTATTTACGTAATGTAAGTTGTTAAAATTTATTCGAATTTATTCCAGTTTAAAAATGTCAATTTTTACGCTGGCTATAAGTTTTGGGATATATTTTAGTAAATAATTGATCGTCTAAAATTGAAATTGAATGAAATTTATGATTTTGAAAAATGAATTTTTTTGATGTGTGCGGATTTTTTTTGGTGACGATCTTTAGGTGCATGACGCCCGGTCTAATGGTACCCGCCGAGAACCCATTGCTTTGCCACAGTATGAACCATTCGGCAAGCTTTATGTCATTGAAGTGTTGTAAGGACAGAAACTTCTGCAACGATGACTTAAAGCCCACACTAACAGAAATTCCCCAAGGTAACTTGGACGAAAAATCACTACAGACTTGGTTACTACTATTATTATTCAGCTATCTCTAACCTTTCCAGATATATTTTATCCGTACATTATTATTTAAAAAATCTTAATACTGTATATATTGTACCTTTTTTATTTTATTTATTTTGAAAATCTAACTGAATGAAAACTGCTCGCTAAAAAGTAGATTTTAAATTTCTTACTTTTTTGTTTTTGTGAAAATTTATTTTATAAATATTTTTTTTATTTTGCGGAGGCATTTTCTTCTAGCAGTAGCCTTGTTTTTGGACCTTCATCCACTTCCAGCATTTAACAAACACACGCGTGAGCACATATACTCAAAACACATTTTGGTTGATAGACAAGAAACACTGTTGATAGCACTTTTCTCCCATTTAGCCACCTAAAATGGATACGAAAGGGAACGATTTACTTAGCTTTTATGCGCATTGTTTTTTCCAATTCTTCAAAGGTGCTAAAATAAATGGGTTCTTTACAAGCTTAGAGGCAAACGATTAAATTAGGATTTGTAATAAATTAATTTAATAATTAAATAGCATTTAGTTTTAAATTTGAAATCGTTTTATTCTAATGAGAGGATTCAAATTTATTCATTTTGTGCAGATGTCTAAAAAAAACGAACATATTTTTTAACCCGAAAGACAAAAGGACAGATTACTGCAAGGCAGAAGGTGTAGCCAATTATTCAGCGTTTGTGACCGCCTGCTGTGATGACTCCGATTTTTGCAATGCGAGACTTGATTTACCCTTACCAATAGACGACATACAAGGTACTAAAATAATTGTTCAAAACAAAAAAAAAACAAATCGATTTCGAAAATTCAAAGAAGACGAACGATTCATTTTTATCAAATAATTTGTCAATGGGGTGTTTCATACATTATCACTTTATTTTTCAACATGTTTCTTTTTTTATAATAACTGTTTATATCAAAACCAAAAACATATCAATCTGTTAATTATTACATTCATAGTGTATTTGTCTTATCATAAAAAAATATTGTTTCGTATGTTCTTTGTGGAGTGGGTGTTTTGTAATTGTGATTAAATCCGAATCATTTACAATAAATTTTACAAAAACTAATAACACAAACTTTTTTTGTGAAATAGTTGCGCAAATAATGAGTCGCAGAGTAGAGATGTGCAAATTATGTGTGTTCCGTCGGGTCACGATGGGTCATGCGGGCATCAATTTTTGTATCACTCACGTGAGCATGCGTGATCATGAACAACTTTGGTTTCGACGGGATTCAGCGTGACCCGATTGGGTCGATTTTTTAATTATTAACAAAAAATACAAAAATATAATATTCAACAATTTAAACATTGTGTGAAAATACATCAACAAAGAGACTTTGTTAAATTTTTAGTCTTATGAAGCGTTTTTAGTAGTGCTGGGTAAAGTATTGATACTTTTTGAGGGTGTCGATATCTAGTTTGGTATCGACAATCGATACTTGCAAGGTATTTGTATCAAAAATATCAAATGTGTCGAAATATCGAACATTATGTAAATGTACATTTACATGAATGATTCTACATACAAAAATATTAAGAAAACTTCATATAGAGATGAGTATAGAGATAATGCTTTAAGGTAGCCAAAATACTTTGAAGATGAGATTCAATATATGGTTATTGCTCATACCCGTTAATGTTAAAAACATTAACACAAATATACGAGTATGATAGTCGAGAGGTAAGGGTTTGGTTCAAAACAACTACCGTATTCGTTCGAATCTAAGACGCACCCGATTTTAAGGCACACCCTATTTTCACGATTGTAAATATGATCGAAAAAAAGTCCTAAATTGTGTTAAAAAATAAATTAATTAAAATATTAGGCAATAATGTTTAATTGAAAGATAATGGGATCCATGGTATAACCAACCAGTTTAGAGATTAAAGAGTAATATCAAAAAAATGTTACCTCTGGTTTTCTTTTTAAAAATTTATTAGATACGCCTTACATGTTTCGGTCTGAAGACCATCATCAGAGGCCTACAAGTAATTAACATAAAATTAACTAAAAATAAACTTATTTAAAAGACGGTAAAAGATTTACAAAAATAAAATTCAATTCAATATCTTGAGAAAAAAATTTAAAAAATTACTTACGTCGTCAAATTAAGGAGTGTACAAGAATTGTAACATTAAAAGTAACACAAGAGTTGACTGTGGAAATATTAAATGCAAATATTATCTTGAACGAAAATCAGAATCGTAAAAACCCAAAAACATCAAAACCTTTAAGCACGTTATATCGATGTGTAGTGAGGTCATGTCGTGTAAATCTATTGCGCATGTTACGTGTATTATTTGGAAAACTAACACACACAATACTATTGAAAATTTACATCTACTACGTAATGAAATTCATCCTAGTATTCATTTCACAATGGAAAAAGAACTCAATAATACTTTACCTTATCTTGACCTGAAATTACTTAATATGAATAACTGAATAGAATTTGAGATCTACAGAAAAAATACCCACCGACGTGGTGATCCTAGCTATCTCCTTCTCAGGCCACTTAGCAGCCCATATTCAAAAGATCTTTAAGAAATATAGCGTGAATATAATATTTAAATCAACACTTTCATATTAAATTTCTTAACACACAAGAAGGACCATAGAAACCACCTTGAAAATAGCGGCATCTATAAACTAAACTATGATACCTGTGGAGCGGTCTACATAGGTGAGACAGAAAAATCAGTTAAGCAAATAATTGGTGAACACATTGGCAATAGAAGATCTAATTTTAGTAGACACCCTACTTAGAGCAAATTTACAAATACCTACCCAATTGTACACCAGGCATACAAAACTTTTAATAGGTGCAGAGCACCTATACATACAAATGCTTCCAGAACACTTGATACTGCGTCTAGATGACATGTTATTGCCTTCAAAAGATTTGAAATGCTTCTACGAGATTTGACGCTATTCTAGAAGACTTCATACTACTTCCACACAACCTGAAATGCTTTCAGAAGAATTAAAATTGCTTTAGAAGACTTGATACTGCTTCCAGAAGACTTGCAATGCTTTAGAAGACTTGATACTTCTTCTAACAGACTTGATATTGCTTCTAGCAGACTTGATATTGCTTTCAGAAGACTTGTAATGCTTCAGAAGACTTGATACTGATTCTAGAAGATCTGAAATGCTTCCAGAAGATCTAAACTGCTTCCAGAAGTCCTGATATTGCCTCTTGAAGACTTGGATGTTTCCAGAAGACTTGAAATAGTCCCACGTGGCTTGAAGTTGTTCTAGAAGACCAGATACTGCTTCCAGAAGACTTGTAATGCGTTCAGAAAACTTGATACTGCTTCTAGCAGACTTGGTATTGCTTCTAGCAGACTTGATATTGCTTTCAGAAGTCTTGGTATTCCTTCCAGAAGACTTAAAATTGTTTCAGAAAACTTGATGCTGTTTCCAGAAAGCTTGCAATGCTTCAGAAGACTTTATACTGCTTCTAGCAGATTTGATATTGCCTCTTTATCACTTGAATGTTTCCAGA
Source organism: Onthophagus sagittarius (assembly GCA_036711965.1). Taxonomy (NCBI): domain Eukaryota; kingdom Metazoa; phylum Arthropoda; class Insecta; order Coleoptera; family Scarabaeidae; genus Onthophagus; species Onthophagus sagittarius. The sequence goes on from JASERS010000003.1 coordinate 11,550,241, forward strand.
AGGCTTGAAATAGTTCCACGAGACTTGAAGTTGATCTAGAAGACTTGATACTGCTTCCACAAGACTTCAAATGCACCCAAAGAGGTTGATACTGCTTTTAGAAGACTTGAAATAGTTCCAGAACCTATGATATTGCTTTACAAGCTGCTGGCAGAAGACATTTGCATCGCAAAAACAAGGTACTGTTAGAAGACTTAATATTGCTTCCAGAAGACTTGTAATACCTCAGAAGATTTGATAGTGCTTCTAGCAGACTTGATCTTTAGAAGACTTGTAGTGTTTCAGAAGAGTTCATATTGCATCTAGAAGACTTGAAATACTTCCAGAAGACTTGAAGTATTTTCTAAACACTTGATACTTGATATTTTCAAAAATCGGCGCCCATGAACTGATGAACCATGAACTATTATAATCTATTTCTTTACAATATTTTGTATTTTTAAATTATTAGGAACATCTATCTGACAAAAATAGTGCGTTTTAGATTCGAACGAATACGGTAAAAGTTTGTCAAAAAAATGTCTTCTGTCAGCACTGTTTAGAGTTTTACAAGCTGTATCTACTGTTGAATTAGCACTTTTTGAACTTTTGAGTGAAGATATTGTATTTTGCCAACAGTATTTGATATTTTGGAAGCAAAACCAAATTTTATTAACTAAGTATCAAGCCTTCTTACCTTTTTATTAAAAATGTCTTCTTCCAACAGTATTCAGTGTTTAATTAACAGTTTTTGCACTAGTTACGTCAGGATTTTGCATTTTGCCCAATATATTTAATATTTTCGAAATAAAATCAAATGGCTTATATATTTTTTTTTTGCGATGAAAATATTTTCTGCCAGCAGTTTTACAACCAGTATCAAGTCTTCAGGGAGTGTTTTATTAAATCTTCTAGAAGCAATATCCAGTCTTTTGGAAGTATTTTAAGTCTTTTAAAAGCAGTATCAAATCATATGAAAGTATTGTAAGTCTTCTGGAAAGCTTTTAAGTCTTCTAGAAACAATATCAATTCTTTCAGAAGCAATGTCAAGTCTTTGGGAAGCATTTCAAGTATTCTAGAAGCAATATCAAGTTTTCTAGAAGCAGTATCAAGTCATATGGAAGCATTTCAAGTCTTTTCGAAAGCAATACCAAGTGTTTTGGAAGCATTTCTAGTCTTCCAGGGACAATACCAAATGTTTTGGAAGGATTCCAAGGCTTCTATAACCAGCATCAAATCTTCTGACAGCATTGAAACTCTTCTGGAAACCTTATATATCTTCTAGAAACAGTATTAAGTCTTTCAAAGGGCATACTAAGTGTCTGGAAGCATTTCAAGTCTTTTCTAGCCAATTTTAAGTCTTCCAGATGTAGTATGAAGTCTTCTGGAAGCATTTCAAGTCCTCCAGAGGCAATACGAAGTGTTTTGGAAGCATTTCAAAGCTGCTATCAAATCTTATGAATGTACTGAAAGTCTTCTGAAAACCTTTTGAGTCTTCTAGAAGTAGTATCAAGTCTTCTAAGGGAAATATTAAGTGTTGTTAAAGTATTTCAAAGATTCAAGTTTTCTAGTAGTTCAAGTCGTCCAGAGTCAATGTCAAGCCTTTTGGAAGCATTTCAAGTCTTCTATAACCAGCATCAAGTCTTTTAGGGGAAGTATCAAGTCTTCTAGAAGCATTTAGAGTCCTTTGGAAGCAGTGTAAAAGAAAGCAGCATTAAAAGAAAGTAGAATGAACGTGATACTCTTAAATTTGTAGACTGTACTAGGCAGAAGAAGTTCTTTAGAATTTAAGACTATCAAGTTATTTAATATATAATCTAATATATTCTGCTATTTTGCCAAGGAACTACCCCTTCTACCATAAAGTAATTTTTGTAATTGGCTCTTCATTGTTTTGTTGCCTGGGTATAGTTATGGCTCTCCCGAACCTCAAGATGTTCAATATATCTAGACCTCGGATGGAGCCTCAAATGACAGCTCTTTCTTCAACGTGGCTGTTTTGATTAGCCAATTGTGTAGTGCATAACCCCAAAAGCATTTTCAACTATTCTTCCTGTAAGAGGCAATAGTTCAAAACGGTTTCATGAAATATTTCTTTAGTAGAAATGCTTCATCTCCCATTAGCACATCCCAATTAGGGAATTTTAACGTGCGTACATTTACATCAATATATGTACACAAAACAGTAATTGTAATCAATAAAGATTAAAAGTACGGTACTAAAATAACCTTTGTAATTAAAAAAATCTCTCCAACTATGTTGAGGTTGTTAGATAGCAAACATCCAGTGCACCGCAACAACCCGGTATGTTTCAACAACGATGAAATTCCTTTTCAATTGAAGGCCATTCTTCTGGTGTTTTTGGAATCTGAAATTAATAGAAATCACCAGAAAAATAACCTATTTTCTTCTTTTAGGTGATATCAGACCCTAATTGATATGTATGTCGGTGTATTGTGGATATACTAATACATACACCGGAATTCCTAGATTCTATCGCTCATTCAACTTCGCTTTCACTAGAAAAACCAGCTTCAACTGCTTTTTAAATTTACCACCAATAACATAACTAGCGTCACCCCCTCAAGTTTCACCTTCACGTGACCTCGAACACAGGTAGGCATATTGGAAAGTCTATTGAAAAACTACAGACTTTGAATTTTCTTATTTTGGTAAAAATATTGCCAGTCATGGATGCTTTAGATATTCAAACAGAAATTTTGCATATAGTGACACTCCATTCATCAAAAGCAAGTATACAAAGAGTCATCTTTAAATATATCAGAGGTCACAATTTGTTTTAAAAAGTTTTATTCGTGCAGGTAAAGTAGGTTTCATAAAAGTATCCTCTCTTTGTATTTTGGTTTCAACTTTACTCAGGAGATAGTCAAATTTCTATTCAGCCTCAAATGGTTCTTGTAAGATTCTTATAGTTTACGGCGTAGAATCCGGGATCATGCCCAAATTCTTTTTCTTTTACGAGATTTCATTTTCCACAAATTTAACACTTCTATTAACACGTTGACGTCCGACTATGAATCCACGGACCACGAAAAGCAGTTCATAGTGGCCGACGAACCTCAACGTGTTAACCTATCTGCTTCAATTGTATGAAGCAACAAATCCTTGTCGTTTTAAATATTTACATCTTAAAAGTGAACAAACTGATACGAGTAAATTCTTTACAATATCCGAGTATACTCGTATCAGATCAAATCCTACGAGTGCGCATTGATCAAGCGTACTCGTAACGGTCAAGAACCGTATAGATACTAGTACAGAAGAAGATATTCATTTTGTAATGCTGACATCTTTTCTAAGAGAAAATTTCAATTTTTCTGGAAGCAATATTAACGTTCCTAGAAGCAGTATTAAGTCTCAATTCATAATACATCCTTCAAGAAAAAACATTTGCAGCAGATGCTAGGACCGAATAGGGTAGAAAAAGCTCAATGGTACATTTAAATTTAAAAATAATCGACAAGTTAGGGTGCGTAACTTATTTATCTTTCTTTTCACTTTTATTTTTTCCACCATTTTAACCACAAAGTTTAAAATCTACGAAGAAAAATACATAAAAAATTATATCATTAAAATATTATTTCCAACAATTCGACACTTTCGATATTTTGAATAGTATCGGTACTACGAAGGTATCAATAGTTGATACCTTATTTAAGGTATCACCCAGCCCTAGTTTTAAGTTTGAATCCTAAATTTCGAGTCGATCACATCTACACCATTTATATATTACGTTAAGTTGTCTTTTGTGTGACGGAGATTCCTAAGTTTCGGAGATTGGGGATTAGTTCGGATTAGCTGATAGTGATCACGTGACGCCAATACGTTCGTAATCAGCCAATCCGAACAAATCCCTAATCTCCTAAACTTGGGAATCTCCGTTGCAAAAAGGCAGCTTTAAAGAACACAGTGCCCTGTGAATTTCTTGAATTTCAAGGGAATTTTTTTAGGGTTTCTAGTTTCTGTAGGTATTACCGAATAAAATTTCTGATGTTTCCTGTTAATTCTGCCATTCTGTCAAACACGATCAATTAATATCACTTGATCGAACGTGAGTCACATGAATTGACGTGACCCACACGTGAGTACCGTGATTCATGTCTAATATTCACGTGAGTGGCGTGTAAAGGCGAATTACATGGATTTCTAGGAATCTCAGCGCCATCAATGAATGCTCACTTTTACGATAATTAATGGTTATAACCAGACTCATGCCTAAATTCTCAACACCATTTTATTTGGTTAATAAAGAGCGACTCATAAGTTTTATGCTACCAGATAATTTCAATTCAATATAACTTAATTAAAACTAATTATTTAATATTTTATAATTAGTAAATGATTCGGATAAAAATTGCAATAAAATTGTGAAAGTCCGCTACATTCATGTAATGTGATTGTTTAAAAATCTAAACATATCAAAAAACAAATTGATCATTGCCTAATTAGTGGTAATATTTAGAGAGAGGGCGGCGTTAATAACATCGCACACAAAATCAGCTTTTAACTGAAGGATTTCAAGTATAATTCATAAAATGAAAAGCCTATATTTTAGTTTTTTTTTAAATTTCTATGTTTCAGAACGTCAGAGAATAATCAATGTATGTTTTAAAAAGTGCCAGACACTCGAAATCATAACTGATTTAGTAAATATGCCTCTTAGTGTTAATTAAACAAAATAGATTCGTTTCTTTCTTTCTAGTTTGCATGTTTATTTTTATATCCCACGCTTCGACCGAAAATCGTCTTCGCTACATTTTTTGCTTTTCACACAATATGGTCGTTTTAGCCTGTTTGCTTTTGAATTTAATGGGATTAAGGTAGGTCTCGGGTGAGCTTTGATAAAAGCCTTTTTGTTATAACTTATGCATGACTTTTTTTTGCTTTTTTGTTTCTATTTTTTTTTTTGCTTTCATTGACTAACCATTAAAAAATTAAAACGATTCATAAATTTCTACTGTGTGTCTTAAATAAATTTAAATCAACTCTTTTTCAAGACACAGTAGGAATAAGGTTATAATTGATAATTTAATTAATTTTTGTTTGAAATGAATTAGACTCAACATGGGGCACTGTGCAAATAGCAGTGGCAATAGCTGCACCTTGCCTTCTCATCTGTGTAGCTGTAATACTTTTGGTGAAATGTTGGCACAACAAAAGGCTACACATCCCACTCCCACCGGTTGAAGATAGTATGGAAGCGCCGAACCTTCCCATTCTAAATTCAAGGGTTAGTTTGAAATATATGATTGAAATAACTACCAGTGGGAGTGGATCTGGTGAGTCAAAACGTTTTTTGTTTTGAAATACAAGCGAAAAATTAATTTAATTTTTAAAGGTTTACCTTTATTGGTACAACGAAGTATTGCTCGGCAAATTCAACTTGTCGATACGATAGGACAAGGTCGTTTTGGGGAGGTTTGGAAGGGACGTTGGAGAGGCGAAAATGTCGCCGTCAAAATATTTAGCTCGAGGGAAGAGAGGTCGTGGTTCAGGGAAGCGGAAATTTACCAAACTGTTATGTTAAGGCATGAGAATATATTAGGATTTATTGCAGCTGATAATAAAGGTAAAATAAAATTGATTCATTTTTATTTCATAATCATTTTAAATTACAAACAGACAATGGTACCTGGACACAATTATGGTTAATAACCGACTACCATGAACACGGCTCTCTCTTTGATTACTTGGGCAAAACCACTTTGGATGTTCCCAGTATGATTAGAATGGCGTTGTCCATTTCAACTGGATTAGCACATCTGCACATGGATATTATGGGCACACAAGGTAAAGAAAGTATATATCTTTTAACGTAACTTTAATAAGCAGCACTAATTATATTTATAGGCAAACCTGCGATAGCCCATCGAGATTTAAAATCAAAAAATATCCTTGTAAAACTAAATGGTACCTGCGCAATAGGCGATTTAGGTTTGGCGGTGAGACATGATGTTACAACCGATACGGTTGATATACCGCTAAATCATCGCGTCGGAACGAAACGTTACATGGCACCGGAAGTTTTAGACGAATCGATGAATATCGAACATTTCGATTCATTTAAGCGAGCGGACGTCTATGCTTTAGGTTTGATCTTTTGGGAGATTGCCCGTAGATGTAACGTGGGCGGCATTTACGACGATTATCAATTGCCGTTTTATGATGCTGTTCCACCAGATCCGACGATAGAGGAAATGAGGAGGTAATTTTTTTTTATAATAAGTTTTAAATCTTGCATTTAATTACTTTTTTATAACGTAAAATTTGTTGCTTTTTGAGCTTAATTTTGATAACAAATGACAATGAAAGGATAAAATTAATTCATTTTTAATAAATATGAAGTTTGAAAATGATACATTGTTGCCAAGTATGGTAACTAGATATAATTGTGAATGCGTTTTCATAGAGGATAAATTTTGCTACCAATGAATGTGTTAAATTATATGGTTGTATAAGAAAAAAGTGAGGAGAAATGCGTTTCCTGGTAATCAGTAAATTCTAGAACATCTCAATTTTACCAATTTATTAGTATTTCTTTTTGGTTTTGTGACTTTTGAATGATTTTATCCAAAAATAATAAACTTATGCACTGATGTCTGCTGGAGGTTGTATTGTAGGTTATCCAATTGTGAGATGTATAGCAATTCTCGTCTGATTTTAAAAAGTTTTTATTTTAAATTAATAACTTATTTTCTAAGAAATGAAATTATTTAGAAAAATGTACTTAGAAATTTTGTGGACCTGTATCAAGCATTAATGCCTGTAGTCTGAAGGGTGAATAAATCACCCTCCAGTTAAATCCAGTAATCCCCCAGTTACCAGTCTATGCAATCTATCGAATGATTGATGTTAGTCAGAAAGTATTTTTTTAAAACACACATCTTTTGGCACTTCTGGATTTTTATGCACAGGCACGATCACTCAAATTACATAGACCATCCGTACCATGTGTGAGAGCTAACGCCATCTGTGAAGGCGCATCTCGCATCTTACCACAGAGTGTGTTGGGGAGGGAAGTCGGGTAGAAGAAGTCAAGTTATAGAGAAGCTATGAACGACAACGGGTGTTTACGAATAAGTAACGAAACGGACTTGTATTTATTATAAATATTAGAAAACGATAATAAAGTGTAGTTTAAAACAAAACGCCGTCCCCTTGGTTCTCATTCATGTAGTCTTCTTTTCTTGGTTTGCTGGTTTCAGTCGTTTGTTCACTCTCTTCTTCATCCTCACTTCTTCTGTAATCATCTTCATTCTTTTCCTCATCGTCTTTATCCTCTTCGGTTACCTCAAAATTTTCATTTTCTTCGTTCATTCCGTTTTCTTGGACCTTATTTTCGTTAGCAATGGTTTGTAAAGTACGTTGAATTCTTAATGTGTGACCATGTTTAATTATTGAGATGTTTGGATTTTTAAAGGCTGAGTTTTCGATAATCATCGTATCATCTTGATATTCATCTGGCACAATGTACATTTCTACATCAACAACGATATCATCGATCTTTAAAGTTATTTGACGTTTACCAATTGTGCAACTCTTCATTCCGCCAAATCCTTTTAATTGAATTGCGCAAGGAATGTATTCTAAATTTAAATTGTGTGCGTCGCGTTTTCTCATTGTTACTACTTCACTGCCTAGATCTATGAATCCTCTTACTTCTTTTCCATCGACGTTAACCACTTTACGGTACTCGTCGGAAATTTCTAATTTTGCAATTTTATTCACAGTTTTTGTTTCTTTGCAATCTTTTACAACGTGTCCTACCTTGTTGCAGTTGAAACATCTAGGTTTTCTCTGTGGCATTGGACATTTCATCGAAAGATGCCCAATTTCATTGCAATTGTAGCACTTCTTTTCTTTCTGTGTCTCGTTTCTATCCTTCTGATATTCATGTTTTTCATGTTTTTTTTTTGAATGTTGGCGTTTTCATCACACTTTCATACTGTTTAATTTTTATAAGGACATCACGCACAGCATTCAACGCTAATGATTTTGCTAAGTCTTTATCATGTATACCATTAATAATATATTTGATATCCGCTTTCTCACTTATGGCCCCTTTACTTGCGATTGCTTTCATCTCATACACATAACGCTCATATGATTCAGAAAACTTTTTCTTTCTTTTTGCCAATTCGTAATGTATGTCCGCGTCATCAATTAAAGTGGGAAAATCTTTACATAACAGGGTTTTAAAAGATGACCAGTTAGAAATAAGTGACTGGTATCCATCATACCAAAGTTTTGCGGGGCCTACCAATTTAGATATTCCGTTAAAAGGCAAAATTTGATCGTTGCAACCAAAGACGGTGGCTGTCGATTCTAATTTATTTACCCATTGGGGTGCGGTAAGCGAACTAGGTAAATCGGGATTGAATTCTGGTAAAATCGATATATTACTCACGTGTGATGACGTCACGCCAGTACCACGTTGTGTATTCATATTTGTACTCATTTGATTTAGGTTTCTTTCCAGTTCGAGCAGCTCTCGCTCACGTCTCAACAAGTCTCGCTCTCTTTCTAGCATTCGTCGTTCGCACATGAAAGATTGCATCATATTTGCATCACCTGTTTGGTCCATCGTTACGAAATATTCCCTCTCAAGGTCACGCGTCGAACTTGCATGTTCTTCCCTGTTTTCTTCGAGACAGGCGTTGTCCATTTCGTTGAACTCGGCACTGGTCATTTTCTAAACTTCTGTATCCCTCCGCTGCTTTGTTATACGGAAAAATAACCGAGAACCAAGGGGACGGCGTTTTGTTTTAAACTACATTTTATTATCGTTTTCTAATATTTATAATAAATACAAGTCCGTTTCGTTACTTATTCGTAAATACCCGTTGTCGTTCCTAGCTTCTCTACAACTTGACTTCTTCTACTCGGCTCCCCTCCCTAACGCACTCTCTTGTAAGATGCGAGATGCGCCTTCACAGATGGCGTTAGCTCTCACACATGGCTAACAGATACAATAAAACTAATGATGTCACTGAAGGATCGAGCTTTATCTCGATATAAAAGAACTAAATTAATAGTGCACTTCGACTACAACAAGTCCTTACGAAATTGAACGACTTCTGCAATACGCTTAGAAAAGAAATCGTTTTTAAATAGTGCATTTGTGACTCATGATGTAAGGAGTAGTTGGCGGCTGTTATCCAGGTTGCAAATTATCAACAGGTCCAGATTCACTATTCCCGCAAATTTAGATGATGTTGGAAATATGAATGATTATTTTATAAATTCTATAAAATTCCATAAATTCTTTACAAAATTTCCCATGAGAAATTTTCGTTTAGACTCAGTGACAACCTTTCAATCACTGATATATTAAATGACGTTATAACAACGTCTTCTGGTATAGACGAATTGAATATCACATTTATAAGAATGTGTCTCCCTGAAATATTGCCCTGCATTGTACATATTATAAATACCTGTCTTGAACTAAAAATATGTCTTATTGTCTCAAAGGTTCAATTGCGTGAATGTGTTCGAACCACTTCTCAGTCTGGTTTTCAACCTAACCATAGCTGTGCAACGGCTCTATCAAAAATAACTGACGACATTATTAAAGCTCATGATAACGGTCTATGCCTTTGATAAGTTGAACCATTTAATTCTTTTAGCTTTTCTGCGCTATGTGGGTCTGTCCAACTCAGCGGTTTCAATTTTGGAAAGTTTTCTATCCAATCGTGCTTAGGTAGTAAAATTAAACAATGTTTCTTCATCCTCACTGCCTGTGAGAGAGGGAGTGCCACAGGGGTCTATTCTGTCTCACTTATTTTTGTCCCTGTATACATTGTAGTTGTCTAAGTGTATTCAATATTCTTCGATACAAATTATGCAGATGACACCCCAATTTACATAACCTTTCTAAAAGAACACCGTATCTGCTTGCTCAAATACAAATGCAGATCTGAATGCTATTTTAGATTACTCGCACAAAATAGCCTATCTCTCAATACCACTAAATCTAAAGTAATCATTCTTTGGTAACTTGAACCCTGATAGTGTCTGTATATTTTTAAAAATTTAGTGGATGAGTGGTTATCAGTAGTTTTCATAGATAGTAATTAGTTTTACATATAAAAAGAATTTCTTTATTTTTTATAATTTCATAAAGAATTATACTATCAATTTTATAAACCTAAACGAATGATAATTTCAGTTTGTAATTTTGATAGCGTATTTGGATAATTAAATTAATGATTTATGCAATAAAAACTCGATTTGTTGAAAATCCTAATGAAATTTTCCCTCTTTAAATAGTGTGGATAGCTTTAGAGGTTGTCTTCAAAGCTGTTTATATGTCAGTGTTGTCCAAGTTGAACATACAATGACTCAAATGAGCAAAAACAGCAAACACGTTGTTTTAAAGGCCCCTGCATATGGGGACAGTAATAGCAGCCCATAGTCACAGAATAACCAGAAAGAACAAAACCGGCGGTGCCTTTGATGTTTCACCAGCTATTTTGTTTGACCTTCGGCCATAGCGTTGGCGTGTAGGCGCCAATTTTAAACGTAAAGTACTGCTCTATTGTAGGAGAGTGTCCACTAAAGTGATTTTGAAATTTACTTTTACTAAATTCTATTGAAGCTATAATTATTGTTATTGTTATGAAAATTTAATACATTATATAAAATTCATTTAGAATATTGTTAATTAAAAATATTAAAATTTTTTATTTTATAAATTATTTACAATTTAAAATTTTGCACTAGGTGCTTTTTTCATATTCGGATTGTGAAACATTATGGTATAAAATAATCTTAATCTGATAAATTAGTTTAATGAATTAATTAAAATAGCAACTACTAAAAAACTATTATTAAAAAAATTGAAAAATAAACTATGCTAAAAAATAAAAAACAATACTACTTTTAAATATTAGAAAAAATAGAATAATATACTAAATAACTAGGGTATAATTCGAAGAAAAAGTTTCGCAATCAAATAATTTCAACAAACGTACGTGGTAACAGAGATGTAAATAAACTCCAACGATATGGCGGACCAGCACATGCGCATAAAAATGAGTTTTGGCGGGAGAGCCTCTTTGTCCTTTCTGGTTATTCTGTGCCATAGTAGTAGTTTTTGGAATCGAGTTGATCAAATTTTTGGGATATTGTGGTTGATATTAATGAGTTCTGGTTTGGAGGATATGGTTCGCGCCCTCTTTCGGCGATTTTTCCCAAAAATGTATGATTTTGTTTAGGTCAGGTGATTGTGTAACTTTTGTATAGTTAATTTGTTTAGATGTAAGTGTTGTCCAAGTTGAACATACAGTGACTGAAATAAATGATGAGGCACTAAGCGATAGCATAAAACAACAAATGTTAAATCAACATAAACGAAAAATGTTTATTATAGAGAATATATCGAAAATATAGTTGTTAATAATAAAACAGCAAAAATGTTGTTTTAAAGGCCCTTGTATATGGGGCCACTAGTAGCAGCACACGGTAATAGTTTTTAGAATCGAGTTGATCAAATTTTGGGTTATTGTGGAAGATATTGTAGCTGCTTTTTTTAACGCTTTAATGAGTTATGATTTGAAGGATGTGGTTCGCGTCGTCAGGTCAAGTGATTTTGGAAGCGTTTCAATAACTTTTAGGTAGTTATAAAGTAACTGTAGCCTTACATTATAGGTCTTATGTTTCAGATTGATATCATGATGAAATGGGAAGTTGTTTAGAAGGCCCAATTTATTTGCGGATGATTTTAAATGGTTCATTAACATATTTAAATAGCCATATTTCAATTGACTAATATAGCTATTTAATATTGTGTAATAACACCTTTCATTGTAACTAAATCTACTACCCCAACTGCCGACATATATCTCCAAACCATGTTATCACCACCACCGTGTTTTATGGTTATTTTGTTTTTTTTTCATCTCGTCATTAATTTTTCAGCAAACATTATCTTTCCATTGATTCCAAATTTATTAAATTTAATTTCATCCAACAATATTATCTGTTCTAATGTTAAGCGAATTTTACGATTTCTTTCGTTTATAAAGAATTTTGTCAGTATACCATCAAGCTTAGGGACTCTTTAGGAATGATTTCTTTTAAATTACTCGCATAATAATTCTGTTTTCTATCTCATTTAAAATACTGGGTACCCTACTTCTAGCTTTGTGCAACCTGAAATTCGAGTTTACGGTATTTTGGTTTTATTAATATCATTCGATAGAAAATCGTTTGCACCATTATCCTTTTTGTTTTGTACCTCAATCGGTTCCAAAATACAGCGATTTTTTTTATTTTTGAGAATACTGCTGAAAGTGTGTGTCTCCGTTATCGATAGAAATATCGCAAAACGGTCTATGAAATTCGTTAGAGAATCGTTTGTACCACATTCGATTTCGTTTGTACCTCAACCGGTTCCAAAATACAGCAATTTTTTGATTTTTGAGAACACCACTTTATGTTAATACTCTTCAAACTGTCTATATTTTCAGGAGTTACTCTTTCCATCCATCCAAAACATCTTGGGTGATTTGCCCCACATCAAGTTTCGTTTGTATAAAAATTCTCTTGTTACAATAAGTTAACACAGAGTTTAAAAAATATGCCCGTGTGTGCGGGAATATTCGGATGGTCTATTAATATTGGTTTATTGTTTAATTTTTTATTAACAAATTTTAATTTTTTTAACCAACTATGTAATGTTCTCAAAGAAAACTGTGAAAGATGTGTAATTCATTTCTAATCTCCACACCAACTATGTAAAGTAATCAAAGAAAACTGTGGAAGATGTGGTAATTCATTTCTAATGTCCACATACATTTCTCAGGCTAATGGAAATTTTTTAGAGAGGTAGTAATCAAATATCAGCCTTCTAATAACACCTTGCAAATAGGCATTGTTGTGCCAGCAGATGCAAATGATAATGACATATTTGATGATGACAACGATGAAGATGATGAAGACAATGGTAAAGGTTTTGGAGTAGTACAAGATATGATAACTGATTCACACCTAAATCCTTTTCAAAACGTACAAATGAATTCTCTCATAACAAAAAGTTCGAAAAGTGTGCAAAATATTTCGGAAGAGCCCAACGAAAAGCATGTACATACATTACAAAAACATGTAAAAGAAGAATTTGGCAAAGAACTTTCATTGATGGTAGAATCGAAAACTCGCTGGAATAGTTTGCTGGATATGCTGAAACGTTTCTTATTGATTAAAGATTGTGCTAGGAAGAGTCTCATAGATTTAAAATCAGGAAATCAATTTACCAATGATGAACTTACATTATTGTCTGACATAATATTAGCATTACAACTGATAAATGTTGCTGTTGAAACACTTTGTCGTGAAGATGTTAATCTGTATATTGCTGATATAACACTAAAATTCATGCTTGACGAACTAGCAAATCTAAACACACTTTTAAGCAATGAACTTATAATGCTTTGATAGCAACGTTCAAATGAGGAAGACTACGGAATTTTTGGTAAAACCAGCAAAACTGCAATTATAAAGATTATCGTAGAATTAATTGAACGTGTGAACAAAATTGAAATAGGTACTACTGAATTACCAGCGAAAGAAATAAGTGATTCCGATAGCGAACATTTTGCTACTATACCAATTTCTTCGACATCTACCACTACCAGCACTGCATCAATAAAAGAAAATCTAACATCCCATTTCAATAAAGTGTTTTTATTTGTAACAAGTATTGTTTATTCATAGTAATACATATTTAAAAAAAATACCGGTAAATTATCGATAAAAACCGGTTTTGCTTGAATTATTACCGAATTACTGGTAATTGAAAAAGTCGGTAAATTTACAATCCCTACTTGCAGCTCCTTGTTGCATTCTATTTTTTTTCTACTCGATTTTGAAAGGGGATTTCCTACGGTACCTTTACTTATACATTCATAAGATGCTCTTTTTACTGTTCTCACATTAATGCCAAGAGCTTTTGCTGTTTTTTGAACTGCTTGCTCAACGTCCATTGAAAGCCCTCCAAGATTCTTTTCTTCGACAAAAATTTGTGTCTAAAATGCAAATGTCATCAAAGGAACAATTATTACAAACATTACTACAAGAATTTGTTTCTACTAAAGTAAAGTCAGAGATTACGTCGGTAGGTGAGAACAATGTCTATAATTCCGATCAATCGGGATTTAATTTAGAAACACATGCAGGTCGCACGCAATCTTTAAATTCTTTGACGCACAGTTACACTAGTTATACCTTTATTAATAGTTCTGCAAGAGACTAGTAAATTTGTAAAAATCAGGTAAATTAACATCTGATCTTGTCATTAATTGATTCAAACACGTTTTATACCAAACACCTAGGAAAGCTGTGTTCTTTTGCTAGATTCTTGGACTGGCCAGACTGAAAAAAAATTGACAATATTGATAAAGGCAAAATAAAACATCAAAATTTTTACGATTCCCGTTGGATTCTTACACCTGGACCTCATTTCTTACATTTCATTTTAAGTTTTCGTTTGTTTTAAGAAGGGTGTACAATTTTTAAAAATACGCCCCCCATTTACGCCATTTCGTATTTTCAAAAACGGACATCAGATTCGTCATCAGCGACCCCAAAAACTCCCTAGTGACATGATTTCACAAGAATCGTAATAATAATTCGTAACATAATCGAGCATATCTTTAAAAACGAAAAGGGTGATTTCTACCCTTAAAACGGCAATCGGGCAGATATGACGATGTAGGTGACGAATAATTTTGTATTCCAAATTTCAAGAGAATCGACGTATGGCACTTTCCTAGTGTAACTTGTGAGATATGTTTCAACAAACAGATATTTCAGTGAAATACCAGATTTCGAAAATATCTCTCGTGTCTCATGATGTAAGTGTCTCTGAATATGCTTTTCCACAGTTGTTAATGTTTTGTAACTACAAAGAAACAACACTTTGTGTTGTGGAATGATTTTATAGAAGTATGTCAACTAAAAGGGCTAAAAAAGGTTACAGCTTGTTACTATTGCTTTGTTAACTTTCTTCGAATATCCTTAGATTGACTGCAATATCATAATTCTTGTCTAGTTAATACTACATTATTATTTTTTTTGAACCTTTTTTCACTTGCAGAACTCATTTTAGGGAAACAAATGTTTATCTCACGACATAAACAATGAAACGCGTGCAGCGCGAGGAGTAAATGTCTCATGAGAAATTCAAAAAGCTCATGTTTACACATTAAAACTTGTTTAAGAAATAAAACTATCATGACATATTACTTCTCACGAGATTATCTCAAGCATGTCACGTGTTTCGAAATTAAAGTTCTCGTGGTATTTGAGTAATGAGATACTCTCATTGTGGATACGCACCTTTCAAGTAGCATTGATGATTTATGTGTGTATACTACTTTATTTTATTTATATTGAAAGTATATTTAAGTTATTTAATAATTTATAAGAATATAATGAAAATGAAATAAATCAACTTCTCACTCGCTTCTTTTATTTGGGCGGTACTAGTTTCGGCTTATAAAGCCATCATCAGCCGAATCTATTATAAAAAGGATTATAAAAATTATTATTTTTAAATTGAACAAATTTCTTTAAACTACTTACAGTCGAATTAGAAAAGTCTAATAAAATATAAAAATTCATATGTGTTCACAGAATTACACAGAGTTAAGAATTACGGATACAATACAGATAACACGAAAACAGAAATGTAAGTAAGACTAAAACGTAACGTGTGTCAAAACGATAAAAGATTAATAAACCTGTATGGGGTTCGACTGTAAGTAGTTTAAAGAAATTTGTTCAATTTAAAAATAATAATTTTTATAATCTTTTTTATAATAGATTCGGCTGATGATGGCTTTATAAGCCGAAACTACTACCGAGCAAATAAAAGAAGCGAGTGAGAAGTTGATTTATTTCATTTTCATTATATTCTTATAAAATTAATCTCGCAACATGAATTCCTACACCCAAAATTTAACTATAAGTTTTACTGTTATTTAAGCGACTGTATGTCGTAATTTTTATATTTCGACTTAATTTTTTTCAAGAATTTTAGTTTTTATCATTAATAACCTGTGCATCATTCACATCGTCGTACTTATACATCATTAATTTCTCCACCCGCGACCAATTCTCATAAGATTTCTAACGAGGGAAGTGATACTAGTGCCCGAGTGCTCATCGAACCTTTTAGTAGGGACGATGTTGAACTCGCACTTAGTCAGGTATCACCCAATAAGGGTCCTGGATCTGATAACATTCCCTCGATCCTGATTGCCAGTTGCGCTTCTGCCCTATCTACACCTCTACAAATCATTTTTAACTTATCTCTAACGACTGGAGTTTTTCCCTTGATGTGGAAGCGTGCCAATGTTGTACCTATTTACAAATCTGGCGACCGAAACTTGGCCGTCAATTATCGCCCAATATCCATCTTGCCGTTATTTGGGAAGGTATTTGAAAGGTTGGTGTGCTCGAGAATGTTTTTCCAACTGAAAAACTCTCTTCACATAAACCAACATGGTTTTTTCCCTGGTCGCTCTGTAGAAACGAACATGATCGAGTACACCGATACTCTTTTTTCTTCCCTGGATAATAATGTGCAGGTTGATGCAATATATACAGATTTTAGCAAGGCATTTGACAAGGTTGATTCTTATGTCTCGGGTCGAACTCTAGTCGTACGCGTTGGCGGTTTCTGTTCACGATCATTTTCAGTTACGTCGGGTGTACCTCAGGGTAGTCATCTAGGACCTCTTTTATTTCTCATTTACGTGAACGATATATTTGCCTCTTTGTTATACTGTCGCTGCCTTATGTATGCCGACGATCTTAAAATATTTATGCCGATAAGTTGTCTGGATGACTGTGCCAAACTGCAAGCTGACCTTGACAGTTTGTACAAGTTCTGCTCGAATAATCATCTCACATTAAACATATCTAAATGTGCAATAATTACATTTACTAGGAAACAAAATTATATTAAATATGACTATTTGCTCGGGAAAGATGTCTTAAATCGGACCTCGTCCATTCGTGATCTCGGTGTCACTCTCGACCAAAAACTTACTTTTGGTTTGCATATTGGTGGAGTGGTGAACAGGGCGTATAGAATGCTTGGTTTTGTTATGCGTTCTTGTGAGGATTTCACAAACCCTCAGGCAGTAATCAACATTTACAATGCATTTATAAGCAGCATACTAAACTTTGGCAGCGGTATTTGGAATCCTCAGTATTCTTCCCACATAGAAAGACTGCAGATCTAGTGGTAATTACATAGATTACAATTCCGCTTGCAGATTGTACGGCTTGCTCACCCTCCGACAGTGACGAGTACTTACCCATGCTCTATTCTTGTACAGACTGTTAAATGGCCACTGTGATTCATCCTGTCTCTTATCACGTGTCGATCTGCATGTCCTCATCGTCAGCTTCGGTATGATTTCCTTTTTTATGCGCCCACGATGCGCACCGTGGGCGTCTCGGCATTGGTTTGTTCGGGTTTAGTAGGCAACGATATAGGTCCCTTATCCGTAACGTGACCATTTATTTTTTAACTCAAAACGGGACATTGGTTTATTTAGATTAATTAACAAGTAGTAAATAAAAAGCACTATTTTAAAGTTATTTATTCAGAAAAAGTCAGTTAGGTTAAAAGCTACGAATTAAAAAATATATATACCCCAAACGTTTACTTATATTTATCAGAAGAACAAATTTGCTTTAATACAGCTGGTGATGATTTTAAGTAAGAATGAAACTCTTGGCACGTTTTCTTTATATTCACCTTAATTGTCAACATCGCCTTTAGAAATGAAATTTGTAACTGGGTCTTCTCAGAGGGCCACAATTTGTTCATCATAGAAAATACTCTTTCTACTGGAGCATTTGTAGCAGGCAAACAGAAAACATATTCAATTAAAAGAGAAAAATGTTTATGCTGAAGATTGTTAGCTTGAAAGTGTTTGAATACTTCCACCCAACGAGTTTCCGTGGAAACATTTAGGTTATTCCATTCGGTTACTTTGTGCGATGTAATGTAGTTACAAATTAACGAAAATTCGTCAAAAACTTCTGCATCTTTATTACAGTCAATATATTCCTTTTGAATTAACACATCCAGAGATTTTTGAACGTCTGTCCATAAGGGGACCTTTTTTAAATCTGCCCAATAAAATATCTCCATTTCTTTGGTAAGAAAGCAAGTCCACTGCTCCAGATATTCACGGCTTGTTTGATAAAATTCTGTAACCACCCTATTCACAAACTCTTCATCTATGTCAGAAACATTATCTTTCGATTTCACTATTAATTGACGGACCATAAATGGAAGAAACTGATTGGTCTGCTTCTGAGTCAAATTGTCTTTTAGTTGATTGATTTCTTTTGCAGCTTCAATTGCCGATACAGTCTGACCTTCCAGTTTCAATACAGCTTGATGAAAACTTGCTGACTGAGCGTGTAAAAAATAAAGCCACAATTCGGATGTGGGATCTTCAAAAAAGTTTTTTAGTAACAAGGGACATTTTTCAATACTCAAAAAGTAGTTTTTTAGTGGCTGATACATTTTTAAAACTCTTTCCAAGGCAGGCATAAGAGCAAGCCATCTAGTTTTGCTGTAGCCGAGCATTTGTTGATACTCCGTTTCAGTTTCGGCGCAAAACTCCTTTAGAGCTTCAACTCGAATCGTGTAAATATAAAAAAACGAATATATCTTCACAATAATGCTTTCGTAATCTAAGGGTAGCCTGTCTGCAGCAGATTTTATTGCATTGTGAATTACATGGGCTCCACATCCAATACCTATTAATGGCTTTTTCAGTGATGACTGTAATTTCGTTAACACATTGTTAGTTCCACGCCTAGCCGCACCTCCGAAATTGACGTTGGCATTGTCTCCGCAAAATGCCACGACTTTTGCTGTTAAATTATTATATGTCAACACTTGGTTTAAATAATCGACAATGATGTCAGAAGTCTCGCCTGGTTGGTCTTGGAGATCTAAAATTTTTACTTGCACACCTACGTAAGGTTGAAAAAAGCGCACTAGAATAGGGTATATTTTCTTGTTACCGTGGTTTGAAGCGTCGTTTAGTATTGTAATACAATTGGACTTATCAAGATCATCTTTTAATTCTTTCATTACTGTAGGCGCCAAAACATTTACTACAATAACTTCTGATTTCGTACGCGCGCATGTAAATTTGGGTTCAAAACATGATTGAATTAATTTTGACGCACAATCATTAGAGCGAAAACTGTGGTTTTCTTGTATCGTGTGATAAGCCCAGACGCCTTCTGCCGCGGCGATATCCATATCCTTTAAAGTTGGTGCGGCCGATTTCTTGAAAAAGGTTAACATCGAAGAACTCGAAGCAGCGGCACGATCGGCATTTTTATGTTTTTCAGACTTTAAATGCTGTTCAATATCACTCCCACCACCATGGGAAACACTAAATTCTGTACGACACTTTTCACATCTGACATCTGAGGAAGTATTTATTTGCTTGATAAACGGATATTTTGCTTGTAAGTTAATATTGAACGTACACTTGCGTTTTGGCATTTTAAGTTATGATTCCAAAACAAAAGAAGTTTAAGTTATTTGCTTGGTAAACGAGCATCAAACAACAACAAAAAATATATCGAAAACTGGGCGCACGAAAAATCTATGAAACAATTAGTCCAAATTAATCAACAAAGCGCGAGCGATGACGTCTTCGCTTCTCTCGGCTATCATCCCGTCAACTGACGACGCCGTCTCGCTCTCGCATACCGATCGCGTCCGCCCAACTCGGCTATAGTCTGTACCACGAGAAACGATAGTGACTCATCGCCTAAAAGTAGAGGCAACAGACAAACTCGTAAGCAACCATTTCACTCTAACAAACGTCAACGTACGGCCCTAATACCAAGTCACTATCGTTTCTCGTGGTACAGACTATACTAAAATTTTCACGCGGTTTTAGAAAACGGGACAATTTTGCGTCCCAGGGATCATTTCGGGGACACCGGGACTCGTAACTCTAAAAAGGGACAGTCCCGTTCAAAACGGGACGTATGGTCACGTTACTTATCCGTAACGTCATCGTCTCTACTAACGAGCCTTTACTGTAGTAATTTATTTATTTTTAGGCTTACGTAAATACGGAATAATCTTATTGTAACTTAGCATGCTTTTTCGTTTTCGTTGTTTTGAATTTGATTTTTATTCCGCTTTAATTGTATTGTTTTTTGTTTTAAATTTTCTCGATGCAGACCTTAAATACTTGTTGTTTTTTTTGTATTAATTTCGTGGAGCCACGTTTTTTGGGTTCGTCCCATGTTGGCTCCCTACTTGTATTAAATAAATAAATAAATAAATACATCATAGGGCGACCATTCAAAATTTTTGATTTCATTATTTTTAAAAAACGCGTATTTTCTCGATTTTTTTATTATACAAGCATTTGGTTTCCATCCTCAAAATATGCAAAAAAAAAAACAACATACTATTTGAAATATCACGAAAAACATTGCATCTCTTATTTGAAACATTCTTTTTAAACCATGTGGCGAAGTTATAATAAATTTGACTCACAAGATATGCATTTTTTATTTTTAGGGTTGTATGTGTTGAAAAACAAAGACCGAATATTCCGAACCGTTGGCAAAGTTGTGATGCACTTCATGTAATGTCAAAATTAATGAAAGAATGCTGGTATCATAATGCAACAGCAAGACTTACAGCACTTAGAATAAAGAAAACTCTATCTAATTATAGGGCTTTGGAAGAAATAAAAATGTAAAATTGTGGTAAGATATAAACCAATAATTTAATTTTTAATTTTCATAAAATTATTTTTATTTCGTTTAGATGAAAATGTTTCACCTTTGTGCGTTTGTGGAAAATGTTAAAATAGTTCTCTAGAGGTTTTTATTATCCCCCCTTTTTAATAATTAAAAATAACTCGGTTGTAGGTTGGTTTTTTCGTTCGATTTATGTCCCCCTCGTGTTAATACTAAAAAAAGAATTAAATTTTTGTTTTCACGTTTTTGAAAAAAAAAAAAAGAAAAAAAGTGAATGTATCCATAAATAAGTCGTTTTGTCGTATTACTATTAATCGAAAATGTGCTCCGTTTGTTGATGAATCAAGTTCAACAGATTTTATCAGGAAATAATGATCCACTGCCCAGTCCATTCCATTCACATTTCACAACATTTTCTATCCAAGTTCTCGACAGTTTCTTGTAAATTTATGAAAATATACCAAAGTCGAAAAAATAACTCGGTTATATCATACACTTTTTTGACGAAGATGAAAATAGATATTTAAATAAAATCACATTATTATGTAAAATGTAAATAAAATAGACGTCTCTTTGTTTAAACAAAAAGAATATAAATCAATATTATTAAAAGAGGAACTCATACACATTGTTGGTGGTTTCGTATTTAAAATGTGTGTGTTTACCTTTTTTTTGTTAATATAACACTTTCTCGTAATGATATGAATAGTTTTTCATCGTTAGTAGTTCCTAAATAATATTCTGCTTAGGATTCGGAAATAAAAAAAATTGTAATGATCAATTATGTTATTGTTTCGAGGTAGATTTAAAATTAACTTAAAAAAAAACATTGTTTAAGTTAGAAAGTAAATTAACTTTAGGTGGCTTATGCATATCTAAAAGGTAAAAAAATTTGGTGCATGAAGGAAAAGGTGAATTAAACGAAAAATATTTGAAAAAATATATATTGAGAAGACTGATTTTGGAAGTGTTTTTTAAAAATTAGTTAATAATTGGCTAATTAGGATATATTTTTTTAGATATCAATAGGAGAGAAAGCGTTATAATTAGTTTCACCAAATTGTACCCGGTACAATCTAAGTTACAACAAATTATTAACGTTAACAAATATTCAAATTGTATTTTAAAAAGATTACACAAAACGTTACAACATCTTCGTTTAACATCGGAGATCTAAGTCACAAATATACAGATACATTCCATAGATTATTTAACAAAAAATATTTTTCAAACTCTATTATTATTCAAACAAAATAATATTGCTCAAGATTCATAAATAATACGTCTTTGAGGTGTTAAAAAAATTTGTTGTAACGTATTACTAAATATTGTTCTCGTCTTTTTGTCAATATATATGTAAATAATAGTCATAGCACTAAACAAAGTTGAGAAATGACAAAAAAATTGAGAAAATAATTTAAAAAAAAACAAGAGCCGTTAACCAAGAATTAACGAGAGTATTTTTAAAAAAGAAAAACTAACAATAGTGCTGTTTCGCATGGTACAAATTCGTGTCAGAGAGTTTTTATACAGAGATAAAAATTTGTTGTCGAGTTTTGCCGAGCGATGACGGTGATTTATCGTAGCTGGACGTTTTTACATACACACAAAGACATATAAAAGACTTATTTAAAGATTAATTAATCTAATTTTTATTTTTCTTTAATCAGTCTTGCAGGTTGATTCAAAATTACAGATACAAATGTTTACAAAAGAAACTGTTAGTAAAAAATTTCGCGCCCTTTCCCTACATTTTTTTCATACTAACATAATCTCATTCAAAAAATATTGTACCTGTAATTCACGATCATACTGTAATATAAATAAATAAAAAAGTAGTATAAAACAAACTGTGATCCCCATATGTTAATATCGCAAATTTTTCCATTTTGTTGAACGGTTAGCTACGCGTAGACACCGTCCGTAGAAAATATAGAGATTACGGTATGATATTAGAGAAAGTCGATAAAGAAACGAGTTTTCGAATGTTGTAGAAATTTACTAACCCAACTCCCCCTTTCAAATCCATACACAAAAGAAGTTTCGGCTAATCCACCGAATTAAATTTTGCGTTTCTCGCCTAACACTAATGATTATTTAAAAAAAAAGAAAACAAAGAAAAAGTTGTATAATTAATTGTATAAGTAATAAATACTCTAATCTCTATTCGTAGAATATAACTATATAATGAGAAAAGAAAGAATTCCTCAGGATGTATATGTACACAACAAATGCAATAGTTCTCATAACTTTATTATCAAAGTAATATATTTACGCTAGTGGTTTTTACCTTATCTATTATTTTTGTTATGCCATGAATTAAAAAAAAATGTTTGTGGCTTAACTAATCGTTCTTACATAGTTCGTTTGTTTTTTATTCATTTTTATTGTACAGAGATGTTTTTTCGTGCTTAGATGCAAGTACCTATTATATTATACCATTTGTAAACGTATTTGAAAAATATATTAATCCGTAAAAAAACGATTTCATGTTTTTTTATGAAAAGACATTAAACTAAACATCCTTTTACTAAGCAAAAATCCAGTAATATTAACATCCTTTCCGGTGTGAGTAACTTAAGCAGTTGAATTAGTTGATAATAATTAATAAAGTTTCATTTACTGATAATTTCTTGTAGGGTTGGTTGTATGACAGGTCATTGGGATGTTACAAATCGTGATATCCGGTCTTTTATAAACAGCTTAATCTTGTTCTCAAAGAAATTATCTATACAGAACCCGGCGCTAATTGCTGATTATTAATAAATAATAATAAAGTTTGATCAATTTCATGTAAACTACCATACCCAAAAAATATACAACCAATATCACAGTATTGGTATTCCTGCCGCTCCGAAAATGTGTGTTATTTAAAATAATTTTTAACGTTGGGATTGAAATTAATGTTGAAGGAAGTGGTCATTTAGTTATTAAAAGTAAATTATAATTGAAGGGCACAGGAAATAAATGAGCTAAGTCAAAATACAAAATAATTTAGAAAATCGTGTAAAAAGTTTCAGACTGTATAAGTTCGCCTGTAAAAGTAATTTTAATGTTTGAGCATCATTATATTAGGGTATTAGCGGGTATTAGCGGGGTGGGTATTTTTACCTTTTGAATGTAGGTACTTTAAAAGTAGGTTTACATATGAAACTAAAAGAGATATCTCATACAATTATTTTAGTTTCATAGTTTCATTCGGTGTTTAGTCGGCTTTAGACGGTTGAACGTTCTTTTTATAAATTATTTTTTAATTATAATAATAATGGCTTCTGATAGTGAAGTTTACGCAGATAATTTATCGCAAATTTCCAGTGATTTCGATATTGCTAAATTTGAGAGTGAGTGTGAAAGTGATGAAGACTTCTATCATCCTAGAAGACGTAGAGTTTTACCAATACAGTCTAGTGATTCGGAACAAAGTCGTCAGAATGTGATAATTCTCCAATTATTGAACAATTTTTGGGACAAAGTGGCATTGTTGAGATGCCAAATAATTGAGAAAATGTGGATGAAGTGGTTCAACTTTTCATAGGGAACGATTATAGAGATCACTCACAAAATGTTGTTAGGTTTAAAAATAGTGCAAAATCTGTGAAATGGCAAGATGTGTCTGCAGTAGAATTGAAACAAATGTTGGGATTACATTTACTTATGGGTAAAGTTCGTAAAGAAACAATTTTTGCACAAGTGACGAGTAGAGATCGTTTCCGCCAAATATGGTATTCGTGGCATTTTTCAAATAGTGAAAATGACATCAGTGAAAGAGATTGCCTTAAAAGAATTCGCCCAATCGTATCTTATTTTCTAACAAAATGTTAACAAGTATATAAGCCTCAACGAGAGTTGTCATTGGATGAAATCATCATACCCTGGAGAGGTCGGCTATCATTCAAGGTGTATGATGCTTCCAAAATCAACAAATACGGGATTCTTATTCGAATGGTTTGTGAAGCAAGAACAGGGTATATATGAAATTTCCGAATATATCATGGTGAAGGAAGTCGACTTCAGAAGACAATTCTACACCTCCTAGAGCCGTATGCAAGCTTGAGGCACCATGTCTACATGGACAATTATTACAATAGTGTCGATACGAGTAAAGTCTTGTTACAAAATGGATTCCGAAGTTGTGGTACGATACGTAAAAATATAGGTCTTCCTGCATGTTTACAAAATGCAAATTTAAAAAAGGGTGAATCTATGTTTCGTCGTCGAAACGATATTGTTTTACAATGCTGGCAATCAAAAAGACCAGTTCCGAATGACATCAACAATTCATTCTGCCACTATCATAGAAAGTGCAAATATTGATTGGAAGACAAGAGAAAACATTTGGAACCCGATATGCGTTATCGATTATAACAAATATATATGAAAGGTATCGATCGCGCTGATCAGTACACGTCATATTATTCTATTGTACGACGCTCAAAAAAATGGGCGAAAAAAACACTAATGTTTTTGTTAAATGGAGCTCTTTTCAACGCTTTTAGGGTTTTCAAAGTTTTAAATGCCAATTCAAAAAAAAGTTATAAAAGATTTTTGCATGATGTGGCCAAAGAATGGATAAGTGGTAATGTTAGAGATAATCCTGATGGTTCAGGACCCCATACGTCTAGTACATGTAGAAGAAACGATTTTCCAAACAGACTATTGGATGCCAAAAAGCATAAAATTATAAAAATATTTACGGGTGGCAAAAAAAAGAACCCCCAGAAACAATGCCGTGTTTGTGCTACTCACAAGAAGAAGAGTTTAACCTGTTTTATGTGTCAGTTTTACGACGTGTCCCTTCATAAGGGAGAATGTTTTTTTAAATATCACACATTTAAAAAATATTAGTGTTAGAAAATATTTTTCAAAAACAATAAGATAACTTATACATTATAATAAATTTAAGTAGTTTATATAAATAGTTTTAAAGACAAGACATCAAATAAATACATTACTTCATAAAAATGATTGTTTTTTTTAAACTACCACAATGTACAAGTATTATATAGGTTTAAAAGACAATAAAACATTTTTGTACAAAATATCTATTGATTTATAAATGTAAATTTATCAATATAGTTGGCATTTTGGAAGGTATACAGATAGGTTAGATTATGTTTTAGTACAAAATTTTGTATAAAATAAAATAAAGTATAGTTGTAAGTACTATGCTACCAAATTTTATTAAAATCTACTATTACTTTTGCAAATATTTTTTTTTTTTGGTCGCGCAATTTTTGCTTATCTCGCAAATTATGCCCGCTACGCAGCATAGATTCATATGCTAGGCTACCCGCTCATAATGTGTTAAAGGAAATGTAGCTCTTGATACTACGGTAAAATATAACGGCAAATTTGATTACGATTGCATAACGTTAATAATACAGTGTGTTAACTAATTATCGTACCCGAAATCTAGGCAACCAATATCACAGTATTGGTATTGCAACGCGACGAATATTCCTATTATTTGAAATAATTTTTTCAAAAAATGCTATTAAAAGTTGACTTTTGTATAGCATTTAACGACTGTAAAAATGATCTTCTTTTGTTCAAATGCCGTAAAAATTTTATAAAAATATAAATCTGGAAGAAATTCTCATTGAACGTTTTCGTTATTTTAATTTGTTTATTGACTTACCGCTTAAATCAATCGCTAGAAACAACGATAGCTCTAAGAAGAACTGTTTGGAGAAATATAAAGGCAGCAAAAAATGGTTAAAGAATAAAGAAAATCCGGAAACACACAAAGTATACGACAACCGCGACAATAATAACCTAATAACGTTTGATCAGCTGTCAACGTCTGGTTAAAATCTGGTTACTAATTTAAAAATATCGCCGTTACCACTACACCATGAGATAGATAACCAACATTACAACGTGAAGGTTACTATAATTATTTAACACAGTGTACTCAAAATTACTCAGTAACACCCCCAAAAGCTGGGAATAAAACAGCTTAGTCCGAGCGTCAACAGTTTTATAATATTTTATTAAATAAGGAAACAAGAAAACATGCATTTATGGTTAATTTGAGAATCCATGTTGCAAGCTAAAATTTTTAATATATGTTAAATTTTAGTAAATAAAACTTCTTACTTGCTATTTATATTTTTATATAAACGGTACTAGTTTCGGGAAAACTAGTTTCCCATCATCAGTTGAATCTGCATATACAAAAAATGGTTAAAACAATAAATAAATAAACTAATACAAATATAAACAAAATTGAATTAAACTTACTGTCAAGTTAATAAAACTATAAAAAATGTATAAAAGACGAACACAACACTTTAAAACTATTGTAAATTAACATTTTACACAAACGGATAATATGACGAATACAGAAAGACTGGTCCTGTTGGGAATGAATGAAGAAAACTTGTTTTTGAAAACCAGTATTATGTTGTTATGTCCTTTAAATATGTGTATAATCTATTTTGTGATTTGTTTCTATTGTATGTTTGTAAACATTTGAATTTTCTTTTGTTTTGTGTTCATGGATGCGTGTTTCAAGTTTTCTTCTTGTTTGTCCAATATATATAGAATCACATTCTAAACATGTAAGAGAATAAACACCACTTTCTTTCATTTTGTCATATTTGTTATTGTGATAATTAGACCAAATTATTATTGTTAGCAAAAGCCAAAGTGATGTTGTATTTTGAAAAAATCTTGTTTGATTTGAAAGTAATATTATTGAAAGTTATGGGTTTATACACACGTTCTATCTTTTCTGGTTTTACGTATAGTGGATCTGTCTTAATTTGTATTTTTCTAAAAATATTATTTATAACTTTATTAGAAAAACCATTTATTGCTGCTAGATTGTATATATAGTTCGATTCTTTAATTTTATTGTCTTGTGACAATGGGTATTTTGAAAGGCGGTTAATTAAAAAACGGAAACTGGCTAGTTTTTGGTTTTGAGGATGAGCGGAGTCATATGGGATAATTGTTGAGATCATTGATGGTTTGCGATGGATATCATATTCTATTTTTCCATTTTCAAGACGTTTTAAAGTCAAATCTAGAAAATTCAATGTATTATTTTTCTCTATTTCTATTGTAAATTTAAGTTTATGATGTAAATTATTTAAATGTTTCAAAAAATCTTTCAACATTTCCTCATCTCCCTCCCAAACACAAAAAACATCATCGACATATCTTACCCAACAATTATTACAAACGCTGTAAGGATTAGAATTGTTGATTATTTTATTATTCTCAATATAATCAAGAAACAGATCAGCAAGAATTCCTGAAAGTGGCATTCCCATTAGTAGACCTTCTGTAATATTATAAAAATTTCTGTTGAATGAGCAAAAGTTTTGTGTAATAACATGTTTTAGAATTATGTTCAATTGTTTAATTTTTTCTATATTATTATTGTAATATGTTGTGAAAAGGTCATTAGCTAAATTCAATGTAATGTCTATTGGAATATAAATTGGTAACATCAAATGATACCATAATTTTATTTTTAAAATCTATTGTTTTTAGTCTTCAACGAAGTTGGCAAGTTTATATGTAGGAGATCCCTTAAAAGATGTTATGGGTCGAATCGGCATTTTTTTTTGTAAAGTTTTGGTAAGGAATATATTCTTGAAATCTTCGGATTGATATCAATAAAATAAGAACTATTGAAATATTTGTTATTTTCGTTACTTAATGTTGGTGTGTGTTCAATTAGTGTGTCTTTACAAGTGTTTATGATGTCACGAGTTTTTCGAATGACTGTGTCTAATGGATTTTGATTTAGTTTTATGTAGTTATTATTTTCCATAAAGTTTTGAGTTTTACCAATGTATGCCTGTTTATCAAGCATTACAATGCCAGCTCCTTTATCAGCTTTTACGAATATTGCATCTTGATTTTATTTTTGATGGATTTTATAATTTTATATTGTTCTACTTGGTGTTTGTTTTTATTATTTATAGATGTTGTTTCTTCTTTTTACAAAAAACCAATGAGGTCGTTTTTCAAGTTGTTATTGTTAGGATGATTTTTAATTATGATGTCGAAATCTATTGCAATGTCGGTTAATTTGGGTTTATGTTGTATAGCGAATTTGTATCCTTTATTCAAGAATTCAATTTCTTTATTATCAAAAACAATGTTAGTGTAATTATTAAATTGTTTACTATCATCCTTGTTATTTTCAATTTTAATCTTGTTTAGGTGTTGTGCTTTGTGTTTCTGATTGGTTCTAAGTTTCTCAATTTTTCTCTTTTTCTTCCTCATATCCTCTTCTTTAATTGTTTTTGCTTTTTCTCGTGATTTTATTATGATTTGATCAAGTTCCAAAAAATGTAAATGTGGTCTAAGGTTTCTTTCAACATTTACCAGTCTTTCATATGTTTGATTTAAATTCTTAAAGTGACGCTTCTTTTCTCGTTTTTCTTTTGCTTCATAATTTTATTTATTAAGTATGTTCTTGTGGATTTATTAAGTTTATCGCATTTAATCTTAGCGAAGTTTGGTGTTAGGTTCTCTTTCATGCATCTATTAATAAAATTAATATGATTTTTAGATATTTCCAGTTTTATGTATAGCTTCTTCATTCCATGGATTAAATTCGAAGTATTATTATGTAAGTTAATTTGAGAATCCATGTTGTAAGTTAAAATTTTTAATATATGTTAAATTTTAGTAAATAACTATATATATTGGACAAACAGGAACAAAACTTGAAACACGCATCCATGAACACAAAACAAAGAAAATTCAAATGTTTACAAACATACAATAGAAACAAATCACAAAATAGATTATGAAAATGTGCATCTTGTTCACAGATGTGGAAAAGGTTTTAAATTGGACTTATTGGAATCCTGGACCTATTTATACATATTTAAAGGACATAACAACATAATACTGGTTTTCAAAAATAAGTTTTCTTCATTCATTCCCAACAGGACCAGTCTTTCTGTATTCGTCATATTATCCG
Organism: Onthophagus sagittarius; assembly: GCA_036711965.1. Lineage (NCBI taxonomy): Eukaryota > Metazoa > Arthropoda > Insecta > Coleoptera > Scarabaeidae > Onthophagus > Onthophagus sagittarius. The sequence goes on from JASERS010000003.1 coordinate 11,579,967, forward strand.
TTTGTGTAAAATGTTAATTTACAATAGTTTTAAAGTGTTGTGTTCATCTTATATACGTTTTTAATAGTTTTATTAACTTGACAGTAAGTTCAATTCAATTTTGTTTATATTTGTATTAGTTTATTTATTTATTGTTTTAACCATTTTTTGTATATGCAGATTCGGCTGATGATGGGAAATTAGTTTTCCCGAAAATAGTACCGTTTATATAAAAATATAAATAGCAAGTAAGAAGTTTTATTTACTAAAATTTAACATATATTCATTTATGGGGTATTGACGAATAAAAGTTTGCTGCCTCAGGTCCACAAAACTGGGCTAGATGCTGTAAATCTTGGAATTTCTCTTTGGAAATCTGTATTAAATCTGAAATTTTTCGTAAATATAGAGTAATATTTAACGTAACATACTAAACATACCTCTGTAGCAACACTTCGGAAGCTCAAATTCGTTGTTCTTTAGCTTTATTTTTCGAGACTTTACCGTTATATGAAGTGCGGTAATATAGTAGATGTGGATGCTCTTTTTCCACCTTTATTTCCTTAATAGGACGGGACAGAATGGGGCATTTCTTTTTCTATATTGTATAAAAATGCTTCATGCCCACCCTCGAAAATAATCATGTGTAACATCCAAAGCGATAAATGGGTTTGGTTTGGTATTAGCATTTTCAAAAGCTGCAATCCATTCCCTGGGATGTTTTACTTTGGTTTTTTGATTTACTAAGCCGAAATTCTTGTCGCATTCTAAACATGAATGTCCCCGAATTGGAAATATAACTTTAATAAAGTCTAGACGTTTTTCTATGAAAAATTTAAATTTTTATTCTGACCCGGACACGAATCGCAGAATAAGTATAAGGACTTAACTTTCTCGTCGAGGAAGTTGTACACAAAGTGGTGAATTAACGAAGCGATATCGTCACTACATTTTTTCCTACAAACTTAAGATAAACATAAAACACGCTTTGAGAATTTCTCAAAATGTGTATGTTGAAGGATAGATTGATAGTTGCCTCTTATAGTTAACGTCATTGGTTGATAAGTTTGGGGCAGGTAAATATTTTGAAAAGTCAAAACATATCGCTTCAATTTCCTTTGACTTTTTGGATTCTAATTTAGAATTTAGCTTTTTTCCGAATGTAAAACTGTTCTACTTGGCTTTTGTGAACAGTATTTTCCAGCACAATCTTCTCAATTAATCTTTTCCGTTTCATTGTCTCGTTTATTTAGTTTCTCAGCGAGGAGTACCCTCTTCTTCGCCATAAATTGATCGCAAGTACTGCATGTATCTGTTCTTGGATATCGAAACGAGATGTTAAAATCCTTTTCTAGAACTGTTCTGTAAGTTTCATACGATATCTTTACTTGTGGATGCACTTCCTCAAATAATTTATGCATTTTTTTGATATTCAAGTCTTCAGATAGGTAAATTTTTGAAGAATCCCGTAAGCCATAGTGAGATGTTCTATTCGGAAAGCTTTTTATGTGATCGTGAATGATATTTAGAACTTCCGGACTTACTTTTCTTGGACGTGTGTTATGCTTTCCTTCTTTATTCTTTGGAGCTATGCCAGTCATTTTTAAACTACGAACGTACAATCATTTATTTTTGCACGAATTCTGTAGAAATATGTAGCATCACGAAGTTTCGCGGATTCTTTAGGTAATTCTGTTCATCTTCTGTTAGTAGAAAGTTAAATTGGCGTAGAATTTCTTTATGTACTTCTTTCTTCAAGGTTTCAAAACACTTTTAACATACAGTCCGGACCCATTTCGTGGCTTTATAGCCTAAGTTTTTTACGAACTTCATGTAGCCGTCCAAATTTTTTCCGTTTTTTGGTACTTTGACCATTCGTTGATTCTTTAGTTTCGTCTTGCATCAACATCCACACAACATTTTACTGACAGAAACCAACAGAAACAAACTGCGACTCACACTAGGAATTCGAAGCTTCTTTGATATTATTGCTAACTTCCCTGAGTTAGCAAAAAAAACAAACAGGTAGTTGACGCTGCGACTTAGCCGGTTTATTCCTTGTTTTAAGGACTTAGTCTGTATATTCCCTCTTCACCAAATTTAAGTTCTGTGTTTGCTCTTGACTTAACCGTCTTTTCCCCTTTTTATGAACATTGACGAAAAGATTCGCTTTAATTTTACCAGACTGTGTTGTTAACACTATTTCAACAAGAATTGACTTAGCCTGTTTATTCCCTCTACCCTTCAACTACATTAATGAATTCACTATTGTTTATATAGTTTAAAAATAAGCTGTTATATTTAATTGTTAGCTTCATTGACTTAAAATATTGGGATTTTATATACAGTAGCGCGTCAAAAAACCAAACTAATTGAAACCATAAGTAGTTCAGATTTTCAAGTTGTTAATCTAAAAAACATACTTTAATCGGTTAAGTGAACGATTCGCTTTAATTTTACCAGACTGTTGTTAACACGACTTCAACAAAAATTGACTTAGCCTGTTTATTCCCTGTACCCTTCAATTATAACATTATTATTACAGTATCATTATAAACAAGACGAAACTTTCCATTGTTTAAAATAATTTTTAGTGTGTAGATAAACATTAACATGAAAGAAGTATTGAAGACATTATTTATGTATAAAAAGTAAATTATAATTATTAATATTACAGGATTATTACAATACTAGACAAAAGTTTCTCTGATTTAACATGATTATTAATGTATAGATTGACATTTAATGTTGAAAGAAGAGGATATTTATTCATGAAAACTAAATTATAATAATTACCTTTTTAATATTGCAGGATTATTGTACTACAAAGTGAACGTATCTGTTATTTAAAATAATTTTTAGTGAATAGATTGAAATTAATGTTGAAATAAGTGGTTATTTATTTATTAAAAGTAAACTACAGGGTCCGCCAAGGGAACCTGACGAGTTTTGGTATTAAACTACACAGTTATGTAACAAGATATTTATTTTCACATACAAGTAATCGATAGTATATATTACATGCCATTTTATTTATGGAAAATAATGTCGCTTTAGTGACGTCCTTCACCGCGTACACACTGTTCCAAGCGGTTTTGCAAATTGTTCATAACTCGGTCTAGCATATTCATAGGAATTGCACGAATTTCATTGCGAATTTTTTCTTTTAATTCCTGAATTGCGTACGGTCTATTTAAATACAGCTTGCTCTTCAGGTAGCCCCATAGCCAAAAATCACAAACGGTCAGGACAGGAGACCGTGCCAAGGAACATCCCCATTCCGCGAAATTACTGCTGCTACTAATTCTGCTAATTCTTGTAATCGAGCAATTGATACTCGTGCTGTGTGAGCTATTGCTCCATTCTGTTAAAACCATACAGTATCCATATCAATGTTTCGTCGACGAAGCTCTGTTTCCAAAAAGTTGTTCAACAGTTCCATATATCGTTGCGAATTGACCGTGACTGCATTTCCGAGACAATCTTCAAAAAAATATGGACCAATTATACCGAATCGTGCCACTCCGCATCATACAGTTAGCTTGCGGTTATGCAGAGGTCATTGATGGAGCTGTCTGGGATTTTCGGAACCCAACAATTAACATTTTGTTTCTTTACATATCCAGATAACTTAAAATACGCTTCATCGGACATAATTAAGCCATTCAAGTCATAGTCAGCAAAAAGGTCTAGAAGTCAATTAAAAGAAAACAGTGGCAATGAAATTCGTGTAATTCCTATGAATATGCTAGATCGAGTAATGAACAATTTACAAAACCGCTTGGAACAGTGTGTACGCGGTGAAGGACGATACTTAAGCGACATTATTTTCCATAAATAAAATGGCATGTAATAATAAAAGTATTAAGTATTAAGTAAATACTATCGATTACTTGTACGTGAAAATAAATATCTTGTTACATAACTGTGTAGTTTAATACCAAAACTCGTCAGGTTCCCTTGGCGGACCCTGTATAAATATTACATTATTGATATACAATTGAAAATTATATCATGTGTTGAAAATATTGTCCATTGCTTTCTAAACATATGTTTATTCTCCTCCGTAGATTACCAAATATTCGCTGTAACTCCCCTACAGTGATATTATTAATTTCTGAGGTCGATTTTTGCATTCAAACAAATAAAAATCAAGTGCAGTTAGGTCTAGTGACCGTGGTGGCCATAGATTTTTACTTATTGTGCTATCCACAACAAATTCTGATAAATAATTTATGGTTTCCGCCGTCATATGGGGTGATGCATTATCCTGTTGAAAATATCCATGCTGTAATTCGTCACAATGGAGTTCTTCTATAAAATTTCCCAAAATTTCTCGGCATCTTTCTTTATTAATCATATGGAAAAAGATTGTTCCAATAATTTGTCATTTTGACATTGCGACCCATATGCCAACCTTTTTTGGATGCAAATCCGTTTCTATGAACTGATTTGGATTTTCGGTGGCCCAGATTCTATAATTTTAGAAATTGACATACCCTGATATACTGAACCACGTCATCATCCTTTAAGTATTCATTAAACCATTGACAAAAAGTAACTTTTCCCATAATCAAATGGTTGCAGTCGCTGCGCTACAGTCACTTTAAAAGGATGCGTATGAAGTTGTTTTGAAATATTGTAATGAATTATAGTAATGTAATTAAGTTTTAGAAAAAAAGATTAACAAACCTGTTTCGCTAGATAACTTTCTCATTGATTTGTGAGGTCTATGGTCCATTCGCTCACGAATGTCTTCCACACATCATCAGTTATTATAAGTTTCCTACCACCAGGTTTTTGTTTGCAAATGTAATTTCGCTCTTCAAACCATTTTACAACCACAAGTTTCCTATGCCTAAAAACGACGACAAAGATATAATCGACGACAAAGGTGGGAAATCGTTTGTTGAATTGTTGCAAACAGCTTTGTAATGAATAAACCCAATCACCGTTCGCATTTTATGTACCGCTTCGATAATATGCCATTAAAATAAAAACTTCTTTCTGGAACATGAAAATTCCAATTCAGCGTGAACTAATGTACAGTTTAACTTCGATATCTGTGCTTCACGGAACGCACTCTTTCTATTTTTTAAAATTATTTGGCCTATTTTTGTGCAAGTTTAAAATGTCAACAAGGTCCGAAGATTGTTGCGGTTCAAAGTAATTTAGTTGAACAGTCGCAGGTTCTCCAATAAGTTCAGATTTGGTTGATTCTTCCTCATCAGATACTAAGATAATGCTTTTATATTCCTCTGGTGTCATTATATTGTAAAGTAAATTCTTTACTTTAGGAATAAACTTCTTATGAAAGCAATCTTGGAAGATGTCACAAGTTATCCAAGCAGCTGTTGATTGTAATAGTGAATTAGAAGAGTGTGTGTATTCATATTTTTAAAAGCATGTTAATCTTTTTACTTTCCTATTTGACGTAATTTCTTTTCTTATATTCCGGTGTCAACTGCACCTTATTACTTGTAACCAACGTTTTAGTAGACAATACCCCCCAGTACAGTCCCGTTTTTTCTTACCATAGATTATGGTTCTTAATTATATTCTCAAGCTCATAACAAAATTCTACCATCGCATCTTCATCTGCGTAAAGCTTTTCACCTTAAATAACAAGTTCACAATTCTCGTGACGTTAGTGAAATCGGTGTAACCAACAACAAATGTTCGTGAAAAGTTTCTGCTTGTTTAATACACATTGCGTCCGAAACAGGTATCTTTTCTAACTGTTTTTAACCGCTTGGAATGCACTTCATCAAGTTGTTGAAAAGAAGAACATTTCAGTGATGTTCGTGCGCGTGTACTGGAGATTCAAGATTCCAGCAATCGATTACAAATAAAAAAAAATTAATGAAAATGTTATGGCACGGATAATCTGTAGTCCGGATTATTGGAGTTCTATTGTACTAGGCCAGTATAGTGAAACATCCAAAGGGCTTGACGCTTTCAGATCAAACTTTTTATTATTGACCTTTACCTTTTTCCTTAGCTCGATGTTTGTTTAGTATTTCAGTAACAACTCAAAATTCATTGACTTCTCATTTCTTACTTCAGAAAAATTAGGTAAAGTTTAAAGTATTAATTTTTATTAGTAGTGCCAATAATGGAGTCACCAATTAACAGTGTGTGTGGCTTAGAAACTAATGACAACAATGACTGCGATAGCAATCATGAGCATTGTTTATAAACAGATAAATTTTGTTCTTCTTTAAACTTTGGTTTTTCTTAATTTTGTTAATAACTTCTATAAAATTATTACATTTTTGTACATGGTGGGACAGAATGAAAGGGCGTTTTTGAAATGGTGACAACTTAGCTGTTGATTAATTAAAAAAATGTTTATCTATACGTAATGTATAAATATAGTTTAGAACAATGAAAATGTGATATTATTTAAATAAATTCTGATAATTGAGAATTATATTGATGGGGAATTAACAGTACAAATGTTTGGTTCCAACAAAATAGTTTTGCGTAGCATTTTCTTTGGGCAAGTTCGTAGAATTCGGGTTGGAACAATGCAAGATAAAGGAGGTTATTGCAAAACTTACATTACTCCTCATAAGCAGGTTTTGAGAAATTGCAATAAAATGTGTTAAATAAAAGTATTTGAAGCCAACCAAATTTTATAATTTAATTTTTTGTTACGAGAATGTGAGATTTGAGAATCTGCTTAGTATATGGTAGTTATATAGTTCACATTCAATCTATAGCCCTCTTAGGCCCAGTTTATTCACCTTTAGTTAAATTTAACTATCACATATTTACCATAGCTACTGGTAATATAACCAATCATGGCAAGTGAAACTACAGTAATCGTGCAAAATATCCAATAGTTATATTCAACCAAAGGTGAATAAACCGGCCCTTAGTGAAGTCTATCTAATTTTAGTCACTAGTCTTTGGGATGCTATGCAAAAAAAGGTTTTTGAGAAACCTTTAATTTTTTATCTAATTTAGTTAAAACTTTTCGATAAAAGGAAAAATTTGCAAAAGAAATCATATTCTTAACACTATAAAGATCCATTATATGATGATTGACAGGTGTAAACAAAAGGTTCTTCACGTTTTAATTGGGGAACAAAACAAAGCGACTTTCATGGTATAATTGGGGAACAAAAGCCAGCTACCTGTCTTACCATTCTTTTGTATTACAATAGATGATTGGCAGGCGTAAACAAAACGTCCTTCACGCTTAAATTGAGGAACTAAAGCAAGCTACTTGTCTTAACATTCCTTTATATTACAATGGATGATTGACAGGTGTGAACAAAAGGCGCTTCACGCTTTAATTGGAGGACAAAAGAAGGCGGCCTTCACGGTATAATTGAGGAACAAAACAAACTACCTGTCTAAACATTCCTTTGTATTACAATAAATGATTGACAGGTGTAAACAAAAGGCTCGTTGAGAACGAGCTAAATAATAAAATTAAAATTCTCCTGTTAGCCAACTATACAAAAGAAGCTCACATAAGCGTGGATTCTCTATATTATCTCACTACGTCAACTAGAATCATGGTAGGATAATAACATATCTCAATTTTCATACTTTATTCTCAAATCCAAAACATAACACAGTCATAATCTACAACTTATTTATACATTATTTTACAATTAAATAAAATCATTTTAATAAGTGTAATTCTAGGAACATCGCTAGAACGACGTTGCCAGATTGATCGTTCATTTACTTCAGTTATTTCAAGCTAATATTTCAGCTATATTTCAAGTGGGAGAATAATTCGATATTTTATTAATATAGGCAACTTTAATAACACTTTAACAAAAATTAAACAATTTTGTACAATTAATAGTAAATCCAATTTTGTTTCTTCTATGTATATGTAGATTGATATATATTCGGGGGAAGTAGTTCGTTTTTGTTGTCTTTGGGCGTTGCGTGCATTTTTGTTAACAATCCAGCACCTGGAATTGATTGTAGACTAATTGCTGCAAAGAGCTGAAAAAGTTAAAATAAGTATTTTCAAGCACAGAAGTACACTACTCTCCAAAATTATCGTACCACCTTCATTATTTATTAAGTTTAAAGGTATTTTTTTTGAATCAACGGATGGATTTTGATGATACTTTCTTTATAGTATATGTCGATTTTTAAGGAAGAAATGTGTTGATGGTTTCTGATAATTATCAAGGTTGTACGTATACGCGGGGTGTAAAAAGAAATTTATGTTTCTTTTTTTTTCTAATTTTGCAACATCCTGTGGAATTTATCAGAATGGCAACCTCTACATCTACTATCTCTGCATTTTCTTTTACCAATCTCTTTTACCAAGGAAGATTTTTATTAACATTTTAAACAAGTAAGTGAAAACTAAACACTATACAATCCTTAATCAATTCTATCAAAATCACTTAATAACGTATTTCCGCCTCTCTTACGAATCACTTCTTCACAGCGACGAGGCATACTTAAAATGAAGCGTTGAATTTGATCTTAATCATTTGCATCCTAATCATTTCTTACCATCCTCTCAACATTGTCCAAAACGATAGGTGGTGGATGTCGGTTCCATAACTGACCAATATTGTCTCATAAATTCTCTATTGGAGGCCAGTTCATGGTTTGTATGCCAACTTCATCAAAATAGTCACGCACCGTATGGGCAACATGAGGTGTTGCATTATCATACATTTATAAAAAATTATTTCTTATGTAAGGAGCAAAGAGTACCACGTGTTCCGATAAACGTCTGTAATATGCCTTTCACCTGTTAATGAACCTCTTCGCAAAGAAACAAGCTCTGTTCGTGCTGCAAGCGAAATTCCACCCCAAATCATTACATTATCCTCCATTAAATGAAGTTGTCGATCGTAGAATTACTCTTAAACGTCTATCTGAGCAGTATAAACAAAACCGTGATTCATCTGTAAACAGTACTTGTTCTCAGTCATCAGCATTCCAGTTTCTGAGAATTATCAACGTTGTACGTATACGCAGGGTGTAAAAAGAAATTTATGTTTCTTTTTTTTCTAATTTTGCAACATCCTGTGGATTTTATCAGAATGGCAACCTCTACATCTACTATCTCTGCATTTTCTTTTACCAATCTCTTTCACCAAGGAAGATTTTTATTAACATTTTAAACAAGTAAGTGAAAACTAAACACTATACAATCCTTAATCAATTCTATCAAAATCACTTAATAACGTATTTCCGCCTCTCTTACGAATCACTTCTTCACAGCGACGAGGCATACTTAAAATGAAGCGTTGAATTTGATCTTAATCATTTGCATCCTAATCATTTCTTACCATCCTCTCAACATTGTCCAAAACGATAGGTGGTGGATGTCGGTTCCATAACTGACCAATATTGTCTCATAAATTCTCTATTGGAGGCCAGTTCATGGTTTGTATGCCAACTTCATCAAAATAGTCACGCACCGTATGGGCAACATGAGGTGTTGCATTATCATACATTTATAAAAAATTATTTCCTATGTAAGGAGCAAAGAGTACCACGTGTTCCGATAAACGTCTGTAATATGCCTTTCACCTGTTAATGAACCTCTTCGCAAAGAAACAAGCTCTGTTCGTGCTGCAAGCGAAATTCCACCCCAAATCATTACATTATCCTCCATTAAATGAAGTTGTCGGTCGTAGAATTACTCTTAAACGTCTATCTGAGCAGTATAAACAAAACCGTGATTCATCTGTAAACAGTACTTGTTCTCAGTCATAAGCATTCCAGTTTCTGAGAATTATCAACGTTGTACGTATACGCGGGGTGTAAAAAGAAATTTATGTTTCTTTTTTTTTCTAATTTTGCAACATCCTGTGGATTTTATCAGAATGGCAACCTCTACATCTACTATCTCTGCATTTTCTTTTACCAATCTCTTTTACCAAGGAAGATTTTTATTAACATTTTAAACAAGTAGGTGAAAACTAAACACTATACAATCCTTAATCAATTCTATCAAAATCACTTAATAACGTATTTCCGCCTCTCTTACGAATCACTTCTTCACAGCGACGAGGCATACTTAAAATGAAGCGTTGAATTTGATCTTGATCATTTGCATCCTAATCATTTCTTACCATCCTCTCAACATTGTCCAAAACGATAGGTGGTGGATGTCGGTTCCATAACTGACCAATATTGTCTCATAAATTCTCTATTGGAGGCCAGTTCATGGTTTGTATACCAACTTCATCAAAATAGTCACGCACCGTATGGGCAACATGAGGTGTTGCATTATCATACATTTATAAAAAATTATTTCCTATGTAAGGAGCAAAGAGTACCACGTGTTCCGATAAACGTCTGTAATATGCCTTTCACCTGTTAATGAACCTCTTCGCAAAGAAACAAGCTCTGTTCGTGCTGTAAGCGAAATTCCACCCCAAATCATTACAGATCCTCCATTAAATGCAGTTGTCGGTCGTAGAATTACTCTTAAACGTCTATCTGAGCAGTATAAACAAAACCGTGATTCATCTGTAAACAGTACTTGTTCTCAGTCATCAGCATTCCAGTTAAGATGTTCTCTGTCAAATTGCAATCTCCTTCTACGATGATTTATCTTTATATTTGGTGCTCTGGCAGGAATTCTTGCATGCAAATCACCTCGGCGAGACGCCTTTTTACAGTGTTAGTACTAATTCGAATATTATGAACATCTGCTATTTGTATCTGTAAGTTTCTCATTGTAACAAAACGTTCCATTAAAACACGATATTTAATAAAACGATCTTGGCGTAGTGTTGATTCTTGTTGAGTTGCGGTAATAGAAAAATATATTGATACAAGCCATTGAACTACTAACTATTACGAACTATTTTTAACAAAACAAAGGAAGAATTGGTAAGCGTCCCCTCGTGCTAACAACTTTAAGAGACCTGTAGCTTTCACTGTTTCTGACTAACAAACAATAACAACAAAAAACATTAAGGTAGTAGCCTATTTTTTCGCACAATACATTAAATTGATCTTTTGATTTAACAAGTTTTGTAAATACATCCGCTGCCCATCTCTTAGTATCTATATATTGAACACACAACTGTCCATTTTCAAACGCGTTTCTCACAAATTGATAACGAATGTTTATGTTTGGTATGCTTATAAAAAACTGGGTTTTTAACTAATAAAATGGCACTTTGGTTATTACAAAGCAATTTAGGACATTCATTAAAATCAATTAGTTCATTGATCAATTTTGTCAACCACACAATGTCTGGTGTCATGATTATCTGATTGATACATGATTCCAACATTTTTTATTCCGTTTAAGTATCTAAAAATTCGTTGGTCTCGTTGACAATCAACTTGGGATGGTTTTGATACCGCTCTTCGTGTCAAATACTGTAAACAACCCACAGCTTCACGATAAGGGGTGCGTTCACAACGTATTACTCGAGTAGAGCATGAGTAGGGTCAATATGGCATCGTGCTACACAACGAGTTTAGTTATGTAGCATAATTTTCATACTGTCATGAATGACTTGTGTGTATTTGTTATATGTATTACGTGAAATCTAATTTAGTTCTAACCCATAAGATTTATCTTTGCCTTAAAGCAAAGGATTGTCATCAGGTACTCGAATGTTCTTGGACGAGTTCTTTTTCATTCGTATTACAATTACGGTGCTCATCATATGCAACATTGTTTTCCATTTTTCTGTTATAATTTTTATATAAAAGATAAGATACATCAAATAACCTCTAAATATGCTAAACGTATTTCGAGAGATTCTAACACTTCAAAATGTTGTCAAATCTGACGATCGCATGTGGAGTTATTTTTACACACCGTCGGGTGGTGTGTTTACTCGGTGTTAAGTTGCTATGTAGTTGTGAACGATTTACTCAAATAAAAGTGTAAAAATGAATGTTATGAACGACTAGGGTTACATCTGGGTTGATCTGGGTGAATCGAGTAATACGTTGTGAACGCACCCATGGAATCCCATCATTTGTATATTTAGATTTTTCATCCTTTTAGTAATTTTAGAAACTCCAATAGACTTTGAATGTTTCATTCCAAATCGTTCTAGTATTTTTCGGGTATATGTTGGCTGACTTGTGATATGTTGAGATGTTGTTATCAGCCTGTTGAATTTGTATGCCGAGAAATGAACTCAGTTCACCTTCTCTAATCTAGAATTCCTGCTTTAGTTTATGGATTAATCCAGTTATCTCTTCTTGATCACTCTCTGCTATCAATTCACCATCCACATAGATTACTAGAAACAATTTCTGACCATTTTTATTTCTTATAAACAAACATGGGTTTGCAACGCTTTCTTGAAACCCCTGTGTGGTGAACATCTGCCAAATAGATGAAATTCCTTCAAGAGCCCTGAAGAAGGAGTTTAATTCTGGGAAACTCTGGTTCCAATTTTTTCAGAATTTATTTAACTTTGTATTTAATAAAATATTTGATACTTCACCCGTCAGTATTTTTTGAGTCTTCTCTCACTACTACCGCAACAAAATTAATCCCGCAAACTGGCGACCCCGACGTGATAGATTCCTGACCATTTTCTGGCAGGTCTCTAGTATCGTATTTTCCAACTCCTGTCAAACACTGTCAGGGAGGTCTCCGTGGCGAGCATCTGCCCAACAGATGAAATTCCTTCAAGAGCCCTGGGAAGTCCGAATAGCCCAGAATTGCCTTAAATTTATAACAGACAAAAGGCTTTCTCGGACTTTCGACAGGAAAACAACTACGACATTAAAGTTTTTTACAACGTGGCCGAAAGACGCTTCATCAGCCGAATTCTTTTGAAAACAAAGAATGGCCATAAAAACTTTTACCGGCCAGTCCATAATTAATCCCGCACCCTGCTTCAATATAAATTGTTTGAATTTATCGTTCTAACACTTTGGTGCTTGCATCAAGCCATAAATAGATTTTTGAATTCAGCACACTCAATTAGTTTCATTATTAAATCCTTCTGGCTATTCCGTATATACATCTTTAATTTCGCCATAAAAGAAAGCGGTCTTCACATCAAATTGACAAAGTTTCAAGCCATGCGTAGCTGCTATGCTTAACAATACGCGTACTGTATCATAACGAGCGACTGGAGAAAATAGCTTGTCGTAATCTATTCCTTCTTTCTGCGCGCACCCTTTTACTATAAATCTAGCTTTTGCTCTCTCTATTGATCCATCTGGTTTTAATTTTATTCGATATATCCAACGATTTCGTAGAACTTTCCGGTAATTTTTCCATCCGCCATGTACCATTCTCTTCGTGAGACTTCATTTTCTCATCCATCATTTTCTTCCACATGATTTTATCTTCAGAATCTATCGCTTCTGCATACGTTCCTGGAGAAAAGTTGCAAGGATTTTTCCTTACCTGGAATTGTTACCTCATCATTATTGTATCGACTTGGTAGTTTTTGTTGTCGTTTTGAATGTGTCGGATTTGTTTCTTCTATATCTTTATTACCATCTTCTGATTTATTTGGGTAATTTTTTTCAAGAATTTTTTCCTTGTTGTTGCTTTCAGATCTCTGTGTTTCAAAGACTTTTTAAAATCACTCTCCAGGTTCTCCAGTTGGAAAGTCAATTCATTTTCGAATGTAACGTTACAGGAACCCACAGGATCTCTGCGTCAGTTAACGTATATCTATTGTTGGTTACGAGGAATCGGATGGATACAGCATTCGATTCTTCGTAACCAACCAAAAGTCCGCATTCGCTTTTACTTCCAAATTTTTGTTTTCGATTACGTTCTGGTAGCAAATACCAAACTTTTGTTCCGAACACTCTTAGTTTGTTAATGTCAAAATGACTCACCCTCCCATACCACAGTTCAATTGGCGATTTTTCATTCACTGGTGTAGGTGCCTTTCGATTAAATACCAAAACCGGCGTATTACACGCCTCAGCCCAAAGTTTAATCGGTAATCCCTTTTGTGTGGGCATAGCACGAGCTGCTTCGATTACTGTAATGTTTTGTACTGTAACGATTTTCTTTTTGTTGAGACGTTTCTGTCATTGTAACCCGCGTTTTGATAAAGTCAGTTTCTATCTTTAATTTAGGAATTCAGTTCTCGTGTCACACAATAATGTTCTCATCTTTGATCTTAAGGCGAAACAATCGTCTGAATTTTGTAAAATCGTCTTTTAAAATTAAGGCATACCTTGACCCACCGATGGACTCACCCGACATAAATCCAACCAGATCCTCGTTGATCTGTTCACCAGCTTCTCGACCCAAAATGCTTACCTGCAGGCGACCGACTCAAAATTCACACTTGCAACGATTCATTTACTGAGGCAACATTTACGACTACGGGATTCATCGGTTTTAATACTGAAATGTCCAAAATCATCAAATTGTTTGATTTTGCCTTTGAGAAAGTGGGTTACACAGCCACTCTTTTTGGTTTGCATGGTAGAAAATGAATTTCCACGCAATTCTGGCACGTACAGAACATTTTTGAATTCACGTCTGAGCCATTCATTCTTAACTCTCGCTTATATGCTCACTTTTAATATTCCTAGAGCTAGTAGGTCTTGAGAACCAATTCCAGTTATAGAAATTGGAACCCTCAGTGGTACATACGTCTTGAAGTTGTTCTTGTTTGACATCATGTGCTGGGAACATCCCGAACCAAAAGGAATTAATATAGCTGGGCAAAGCCATCAATCTTTCACGATCCGTGTTCTTCGAAATGGTTACATTGCCTTCATTCGATTTTTCTGGACAATGTGGAGCTTTATGTCCCCTTTTGTGACATTTATAACATTTGAAAAGGAAATTGCTGCTTATCTTTTTCTTTGCATCCCCATTTCTACCTTTATTGATCCTCCGTTATTGTTCTGATGTCCTACATGCAGAGCTACCATGTTATTATCCGTACCAACTTTTATTCTTTCTTCGTGGTTACGAATACGTTCTGTTAACATATCAAGCAATTTGGAATCGTCTGAATCAGTTTCCCAAAATATATAAAACTCGTCCAAGTAAACTATGTTCGTCAAGCTCTGATTTGTTTTTCTTTTTTTCCCTTTTTATGATCTGTAGCTTTCATACGAATAAATAGCGATATCTATTGGATAATGTATTATTTTAATAATACTTAACAAATGTTCAATAACTCTCCTTCTTCCTTGAAAGACAAGAAGACCCTTGTCCAGGTCGTGTTGTATGATCATTTGTCTCTTAAATTAAACCTATTTCAAGATAACTTATTCCTTCATTGGCTAAAGTAACTGCCTCAACACACCCATCTCGGTTTAAAATACGCTCCATGTCAAATAAACACTTAATAACCCAAATCAGCAACTTGCTAAATGCGTAAATAAAATTTATAAGCACTTCATTCTTGACATAGATACATATATTTTTATGTATCTTCCGTAATAAAAGAGATATGATTCTTGAACGAAAATGTAGAGGATTGCCATTCTATCGTAATGTAAATGGAATGTAGCGGCTTTTTCTGATAAATTCGTTGATAATTCTCAGAAACCATCAACACATTTCTTCCTAAAAAATCAACCTATACCGTGAAGAAAGAAACATCAAAATCCATCCGTTGATTCAAAAAATATCTTTAAACTTAATGCATATTTTAGGTGGTGCGATAATTTTGGAGAGTAGTGTAGATACATAGAGATTAGTATATACTGAATTAATAATATAATTAGTGAAAGGATTGCAGATAAGACCCTTATAGTGCGTCATTAACATACCAATGATTAAGGGCATGTTGTAATACTATATTTAAATCCATTTTCTCTAGGTCACGTTAAACATGCGCGTGATACATGGAGCTTAAAAGTAAATGTTGTGGTAAATATACACGCGGGTTTATTTGACCTTACGTAATTAATTACCAGTTAATGAAGATAGAAAATTTATCTCTCAAAGTAACTATACGGGTTAGGTTTGATTATTAACAACAAAAACGTGATTATTAATCAACTCACAATTTAAGAAAACTAACTACAATTGTAGGTTATTTTGTTTATTACATAAAAGATCAAAACCAGGTTTATTTTAGTTTTCCAAGAAGTGTATTTAAAGAAATAAAAATCACAATAAACAATAAAAATACAATCTATAAAATTATATATAGGTACAAACTTTGCTTTGAAATAAACCAAAAGGAAACACATATTAAGTAGAGAAATGATGTATGCAACACGTAACAATACATTCATACAGTGTTATAATACTGCAATCATAAATATGTGGGTTATATAAATGATAAAAGATTTAGTGGGTGATGTGAACAAATACAACTATAATATACTATTATAAAGTTAATTTTTCGATTATTTATTTATTTTGAATTAAAGTTTTGTGTTTGGTTAGATAGGAAAGTTAACTGTAACAACATTAAAAGCTCTTTTATACAAATCATATCATTTTTTTTTATTCTTTACATTTTTCGATGCTTTAAAAGCTTGTCAATAATTTTTCTCTTGACTAGGAATTTTATTTAAAAATTTTTAGATTAATACATATTCGCGAAGAATTTTCAACTTTGATGTTAAGCCTCGCTCGAAGTTACTTGACTTACAGTTGTTCGATGTGTAGAAGTACCCATACTGTGTGCGCGAGTTGATCTTCCCATAATTTGTAAGTATCTAAATTTAAATGTGATTTAATTAAAATGTTTTTAATGAAAAATGTGTGTACAAACCGTTTTTTCAACATTATCCATATATTCTTCTTGAAAACGAAGATGAAAAAGATCAGCACTCCGTACATTGCGTTGCAAAAATCGGTTATGTACCAAATGTAAGCCGGAAGTGAGTCTGATTTCCATTGAACTACCCATGAAATAACTTCCATTGACCAATTTACGCCCATTGCAAACAAAAGTTTTATGTATAAGTTAAATCTAAAATTTGGAATGAAATGAATTAAAGATTTTGTTAGAATGTGGGAAAAATATATAAATAAGGTTATTGATGAACATCTAATTTTTAATTATCAACATTTAAAATAATTACAATGAAGGTTTGGTGGGTAAATTATAATTAGAACGGAAAAATATTTTCTAATAGTAATAATATCTAAGATTCGCTTTTGATACTGTTTAAAAGTAGTCGCCAGCTAGAAAACATGGCTTCCTGTTATTCAACCTAATTGAGTTCTATAAACAGGATTATAAGAAAATATTTCTCAAAAATTAGTTGTTGATGTTAAAGTTATAGTTAAAGAAAAAAACAATTTACGGGTTTATAACTGCGTTTGATTTTATGACCATATTCGCTTTCATTTACTGAGAATTTTCTTTATTAATAAATCCAGTACGGGATACAATGATAAGAAAGTCGGAATTTAGTGTGTTATGGTGAATGGAAACTAAAAGGAAATCAAATCTACGGTAGCCGACGTATCAGAAAATTCTAAATGATTTATGAATAAGAGGTTTCATTTTAAATAGCCCAGAATTTGGGCAGCTGCCACTTTTGAAGCTGGTATCTTTTAACATTTGACAAGTAAAAGCTATGCCATTACTAAAAATGATACATCCTTCTCAAACGGATTGGAATTGTTAAAGTTCACTATAGAAATGGTGAAAATTAAGCACTTTGAATGAAGCTGGTTAAAAAACTGATTTGTTGGGACAACTTATTGTTAGTGATGTAAAGAATCGAAACGTTTAAACTAAGATTTGTCGATTTCACATTGATTTTTGGAATTAGGCATTCCACAAACGACATTACACTGTATTTTGTATAAGAATGTACGCTTTAAGGCTTTTAAAGTACAATTAACACAAGAACTCAAGCCGGTCGATCACCAGCAACGTCCTAATTTAGGTAAAATGCATCAAAATGATCCGGATTTTCATCGAAAAATCATCTTCAGTAATGAGGCTCATTTTCAGTTCAAAGACTGCCTGAATAAGCAGAATTGCTGCATTTGGGGCTTGGAAAATCCAGGAATGATTGTTAAAAAGCCTCCCCATCCTCACCGTGTCACTGTTTGGTGCCGTTTTTGGCTGGCGATTTGATTGAATAATCACAATTTAGTAAGAAAAGTTTTTTGGTTATGTTATTTTTCGAAGAGGTGATCACAATTGGCTCCCACATCTTGTGATTTAACCCTTTAAGAAATTTTTCTTTGGGGCCACATGAAAAATAAGGTCTAGGCCAATACTAAAAATGATAGATGCTTCTTAAACGAATTGAAATTGTTAAAATTTTACGACTTTTGAGTCGTCGTGACTCTTCTCAGCTAGCAATAATGAAGCTGGTTAAAAAAATTGATCTGTTGGGACAACTTAATGATGTAAGGAATCGAAACGTTTAACCCAGGTTTGTTGATTCCTCGTAGATTTTTGGAATTAGGCATTCCACAAACGACATTACACTGTATTTTGTATAAGAATGTACGCTTTAAGACTTTTAAAGTACAATTAACACAAGAACTCAAGCCGGTCGATCACCAGCAACGTCCTAATTTAGATGAAATGCATCAAACTGATCGGGATTTTCATCGAAAAACTATCTTCAGTAATGAGGCTCATTTTCTCTTCAAAGACTACGTGAATAAGGAGAATTGCTGCATTTGGGGCTTGGAAAATCCAAGAATGATTGTTAAAAAGCCTCCCCATTCTCAACGTGTCACTGTTTGGTGCGGTTTTTTGGCTGACGATGTGATTGAGCAATCACAATTTTGTAAGAAAAGTATTCTGGTCATGTTATTTCTTGAAGAGGTGATCACAATTGGCCACCACATCTTGTGATTTAATACCTTAAGAAATTTTTCTTTGGGGCCAAGTGAACGATTAGGCCTACGCCAATACTAAAAATGATACATGCTTCTTAAACGGATTGAAATTGTTAAAATTTTACGATATTTGGGTCGTCGTGAACCTTCTGGGCTAGCAATAATGAAGCTGGTTAAAAAAATTGATTTGTTGGGACAACTTATTGTTAGTGATGTAAAGAATCGAAACGTTTAAACTAAGATTTGTCGATTTCACATTGATTTTTGGAATTAGGCATTCCACAAACGACATTACACTGTATTTTGTATAAGAATGTACGCTTTAAGGCTTTTAAAGTACAATTAACACAAGAACTCAAGCCGGTCGATCACCAGCAACGTCCTAATTTAGGTAAAATGCATCAAAATGATCCGGATTTTCATCGAAAAATCATCTTCAGTAATGAGGCTCATTTTCACTTCAAAGACTACGTGAATAAGGAGAATTGTTGCATTTGGGGCTTGGAAAATCCAAGAATGATTGTTAAAAAGCCTCCTCATCCTCAACGTGTCACTGTTTGGTGCCGTTTTTGGCTGGCGATTTGATTGAATAATCACAATTTAGTAAGAAAAGTTTTTTGGTTATGTTATTTTTCGAAGAGGTGATCACAATTGGCTCTCACATCTTGTGATTTAACCCTTTAAGAAATTTTTCTTTGGGGCCACATGAAAAATAAGGTCTAGGCCAATACTAAAAATGATAGATGCTTCTTAAACGAATTGAAATTGTTAAAATTTTACGACTTTTGAGTCGTCGTGACCCTTCTCAGCTAGCAATAATGAAGCTGGTTAAAAAAATGATCTGTTGGGACAACTTAGTGATGTAAGGAATCGAAACGTTTAAACCCAGGTTTGTTGATTCCTCGTTGATATTTGGAATTAGGCATTCTACAAACGACATTACACTGTATTTTGTATAAGAATGTACGCTTTAAGGCTTTTAAAGTACAATTAACACAAGAACGAAGGCTTGTGGATCACCAGCAACGTCCTAACCTAATAAGCAGAATTGCTGCATTTGGGGCTTGGAAAATCTAAGAATGATTGTTAAAAAGCCACCCCATCCTCAACGTGTCACTGTTTGCTGCCGTTTTTGGCTGACGATTTGATTGAATAATCACAATTTAGTATGAAAAGTTTTTTGGTTATGTTATTTCTCGAAGAGGTGATAACAATTGGCTCCCACATCTTGTGATTTAACCCTTTAAGAAATTTTTCTTTGGGGCCACATGAAAAATAAGGTCTAGGCCATACTAAAAATGATAGATGCTTCTTAAACGGATTGAAATTGTTAAAATTTTACGACTTTTGTGTCGTCGTGAACCTTCGCGGCTAGCAATACTGAAGCTGGTTAAAAAAATTAATCTGTTGGCACAACTTAGTGATGTAAAGAATCGAAACGTTTAAACCTAGGTTTGTCGATTCCTGGTTGATCTTTGGAATTAGGTATTCCACAAACGACATTACACTGTATTTTGTATAAGAATGTGGGCTTTAAGGCTTTTAAACTACAATTAACACAAGAACTTAAGCCGGTAGATCACCAGCAACGTCCTAATTTAGGTGAAATGCATCAAAATGATCCGGATTTTCATCGAAAAATTATCTTCAGTAATGAGGCTCATTTTCTCTTTAAGACTACGTGAATAAGGAGAATTGCTGCATTTGGGGCTTGGAAAATCCAAGAATGATTGTTAAAAAGCCTTCCCATCCTCAACGTGTCACTGTTTGCTGCCGTTTTTGGCTGGCGATGTGATTGAGTAATCACAATTCTGTACGAAAAGTTTTCTGGTCATGTTATTTCTCGAAGAGGTGATCACAATTGGCCCCCACATCTTGTGATTTAACACCTTAAGAAATTTTTCTTTGGGGCCACATAAATGATAAGGTCTATGCCAATACTAAAAATGATACATGCTTCTTAAACGGATTGAAATTGTTAAAATTTTACGACTTTTGTGTCGTCGTGAACCTTCGCGGCTAGCAATACTGAAGCTGGTTAAAAAAATTAATCTGTTGGCACAACTTAGTGATGTAAAGAATCGAAACGTTTAAACCTAGGTTTGTCGATTCCTCGTTGATCTTTGGAATTAGGTATTCCACAAACGACATTACACTGTATTTTGTATAAGAATGTAGGCTTTAAGGCTTTTAAAGTACAATTAACACAAGAACTTAAGCCGGTAGATCACCAGCAACGTCCTAATTTAGGTGAAATGCATCAAAATGATCCGGATTTTCATCGAAAAATTATCTTCAGTAATGAGGCTCATTTTCTCTTTAAGACTACGTGAATAAGGAGAATTGCTGCATTTGGGGCTTGGAAAATCCAAGAATGATTGTTAAAAAGCCTCCCCATCCTCAACGTGTCACTGGTGCGGTTTTTGCGCTGGCGATGTGATTGAGTAATCACAATTCTGTAAGAAAAGTTTTCTGGTCATGTTATTTCTCGAAGAGGTGATCACAATTGGCTCCCACATCTTGTGATTTAACCCCTTAAGAAATTTTTCTTTGGGGCGACTTGAAAGATAAGGTCTATGCCAATACTAAAAATGATACATGCTTCTTAAACGGATTGAAATTGTTAAAATTTTACGACTTTTGAGTCGTCGTGAACCTTTTCGGCTGGCAATAATGAGGCTGGTTAAAAAAATTGATCTGTTGGGACAACGTAGTGATGTAAAGAATCGAAACGTTTAAACCCAGGTTTGTTGATTCCTCGTTGATATTTGGAATTAGGCATTCTACAAACGACATTATACTGTATTTTGTATAAGAATGTACGCTTTAAGGCTTTTAAAGTACAATTAACACAAGAACTAAGGCTTGTCGATCACCAGCAACGTCCTAACCTAATAAGCAGAATTGCTGCATTTGGGGCTTGGAAAATCCAAGAATGATTGTTAAAAAGCCTCCCCATCCTCAACGTGTCACTGTTTGCTGCCGTTTTTGGCTGGCGATTTGATTGAATAATCACAATTTAGTATGAAAAGTTTTTTGGTTATGTTATTTCTCGAAGAGGTGATCACAATTGGCTCCCACATCTTGTGACTTAACCCTTTAAGAAATTTTTCTTTGGAGCCACATGAAAAATAAGGTCTAGGCCATACTAAAAATGATAGATGCTTCTTAAACAGATTGAAATTGTTAAAATTTTACGACTTTTGAGTCGTCGTGAATCTTCTCAGCTACCAGTAATGAAGCTGGTTAAAACAATTGATCTGTTGGGACAACTTAGTGATGCAAGGAATCGAAACGTTTAACCCAGGTTTGTTGATTCCTCGTAGATTTTTGGAATTAGGCATTCCACAAACGACATTACACTGTATTTTGTATAAGAATGTATGCTTTAAGACTTTTAAAGTACAATTAATACAAGAACTCAAGCCGGTCGATCACCAGCAACGTCCTAATTTAGATGAAATGCATCAAACTGATCGGGATTTTCATCGAAAAACTATCTTCAGTAATGAGGCTCATTTTCTCTTCAAAGACTACGTGAATAAGGAGAATTGCTGCATTTGGGGCTTGGAAAATCCAAGAATGATTGTTAAAAAGCCTCCCCATTCTCAACGTGTCACTGTTTGGTGCGGTTTTTGGGCTGACGATGTGATTGAGTAATCACAATTTTGTAAGAAAATTATTCTGGTCATGTTATTTCTTGAAGAGGTGATCACAATTGACCACCACATCTTGTGATTTAATACCTTAAGAAATTTTTCTTTGAGGCCAAGTGAACGATTAGGCCTACGCCAATACTAAAAATGATACATGCTTCTTAAACGGATTGAAATTGTTAAAATTTTACGACATTTGGGTCGTCATGAACCTTCTCGGCTAGCAATAATGAAGCTGGTTAAAAAATTGATTTGTTGGGACAACTTATTGTTAGTGATGTAAAGAATCGAAACGTTTAAACCCAGATTTGTTGATTCCTCGTTGATCTTTGGAAATAGGCATTCCACAAACGACATTACACTGTATTTTGTATAAGAATGTACGATTTAAGGCTTTTAAAATACAATTAACACAAGAACTCAAGCCGTCGATCACCAGCAACGTCCTAAGTTAGGTGAAATGCATCAAAATGATCTGGATTTTCATCGAAAAATCGTCTTCAGTAATGAGGCTCATTTTCACTTCAAAGACTACGTGAATAAGCAGAATTGCTGCATTTGGGGTTTGGAAAATCCAAGAATGATTGTTAAAAAGCCTCCCCATCCTCAACATGTCACTGTTTGGTGCGGTTTTTGGGCTTGGCGATGTGATTGAGTAATCATAATTTTGCAAAAAAAATGTTTCCTGACCGTGTTATTTTTCGAAAAGGTGATCACAATTGGCCCCCTACATCTTGTGGTTTAACACCTTAAAAATTTTTTCTTTGGGGCCACGGGAATGTTAAGGTCTATGTCAATACTTCATAATAGATTAAAGACCTTAAGGATGGAATTCGTGAAGTTATCGAGGGCATACAGTCGGAAATGTACGAATTGGCCATGGAAAATTTCTTGGTGCTGCAACTGTAGCCGTGGTCATTTGGCTGATATTGTTTTTCATCATTAATAATAAACCTTTCTCTTTATAATGAAATAAATACCCATTGATTTCTCTTAAAATATACTCTTTTTTTAAATGTCAAAATAAATGGTCTCTTATTGCAAAACCTTTTATTTCTTGATTACCGAGTAATTCTTGATTTTCCATAAATTTACCGGCACGTAATGATAGATACCCAAAATTTTTCATGATTTACTGTTCCTTCAAATTTCTTTTTAAGCTCAATATAATGATTTTCTGACATAAATTGTCCAGTTTTTGTTAATATACGGGCTGTCCATGATGTGACTGCCATAGCTTGGGATTGTGTAGCTGGGGTGATTTCCAGTGAAAAATGTTTAATCAATGTATACTAAAAACACTATCATACTCGAGCTACAAGTTGTTGGTTTTGTTATTATTAAAAAGTCTATATAAAGTAAATATTAATGATGATTTGATATTTATTGTAACAGTCAACATCAATTAAATTAATTTTGAGTGATTATTTTCATGTGTTATATTCTTTAAGGTATCATTTCAAACACTTGTAGGTCGGTTAGGATAGTATTTTAAGTAGCAACACACTCCCAAGTTATGGCAGTCATGTCGTGGGACACCTATATGTTTCTTTATTTAATATAATATACAGGGTGTATCCGAATGACTGAAACAAACTTCTAGGGGTGATTCTTTAGGGAATTTTAAAGGTACTTTGATTTATGAACCATACGTTACCTCGGGTTCCCTAAAGAGATATAGCCCTATATCCGAACTAGAACTCAGAAAATTTGTTGGTTTATTGGGCTACATGCGCATTTAGTATTAAGTACCACAACAAACTGATTATTAGTCTAAAAATGTAATATTTTCATTGAATTTGCCAAAAACGCCGACTCGAAAGAGATTTGAGATGCTATTCCAATTTTGGCATTTTTTGGGTATGCTTCCATACAAGGCAGAAATCACGTCTGCTCGATATCGCCTCACTTCTTGTTAATGGCAGTTTTCAAACCGGCAATGAATACATTTTGCTTGCTATTCTTGTACACACGACGAATCCAGAATGCTTCAGAGGTTCTCCATTAAGTTTGTTTCGGAGAAACGTACCGGCTATGAAAGAACAGGGACGTTCTTGGCAATGAATTATGCCTTGATGTAGGTAGCCGCATGGATGAAGGCGTTGTCTTGCTGGTACATCAGATGGTGGGAACGGTTCCTCCTCATGAACGAAATAACGGTAGTATGGAGCATTGCTTGATGACCAAGTTTATCTTGGAGGAAGGGAAGGAATTCAGAATCTACCGCCGAAGTTCCTCTTTCTGAGATTCAACTTCTGCATGGACCTCCATTATTTTAGCTGGAGGAACTCGGTGTTGAATTAGTCATGTGTTGGGGCGTGTTGTTTTCGTTCGTCTAACTGTCCACCTCCTTGCTCTCCTGCAAGATGAACTTAAACCGAGTATTAGGTGATGCTTCAAACCACTCTCGTTCCGTTCATTAGGAGGAACCCTGTCTGCCAAGGCATAATACGCAGCTAAGAAAAACCCCATAGATACCCTCTGGGTCATTTTGGTTCGTCGTATGGAATTAAGGACTGTTATCAAAATAACGAATAGGACGGTATCCAGCATCCACGTAATTTTTGCTCTTTATGGAAGCATACTTAATCATACATTCGACCTAATTTTAAAGAAGGACCATGCTATCATTCGGCTGGAATCACACAACCCAGGCAGCAAAGTCTCGTTAATATCACGGCAGTTTGTCGTAATTTAAAAAATCACATTTACGTCATATTGAACGTGAATAATGACGGTAAATTAATGGCCTTTTGTCATATACCATTCACATCATATGACGTTGCTATGTTTTTTTCTCCTATTCATTTTGTCTTATATCATATATTATGCAAATGTTGATATTAAATCGATTATTAAATCAACTGAAGTGATTTTCCAACATGGCGCTCCTCATCACTTTACAAACGGAATTAATTATTCGTTTTGGAAACAAAGTTCATTTGAAAACCATTATATTATGAATGTATTTTCGCCAGGTTCATGACATCTTTCACAACAAGAGTATCCACGCAACAAACTCTCGTTAATATTACATCAATTTGAAAAACTTTCAAATTTATTAAAAAAGTCTTTTCAAATCACGTGATTTGAAAAGTCAATTTACGTAATATTGAATGTGAATAATGACGATAAATTGACGATAAATTAAATGGTAAATCAACTAAAGGTGATTTTTCAACATGGAGTTCCTCATCACATTGCAATCAGAATCCATTCGGTTTGGAGACAAAGTTCCTATCAAAATCATTCTTTTATGAATGTATTTGATAGATTCAAGATATCTCTCACAATAAGAATATCCAGAATAGGTTTTTAGGTTTTTATACATTTAATGTAAGGCTTGACGGTGCATAACATACAATACAAATTATTTTCAGTTTATAGAACCTAGCAAACAAATTTAAACCATTACCTAATAAACTAGATAGATCAAAAATAAAATCTCGCATATAAAGTTCTAGTGATGACATTTTTGAATCTCCAACGAAAACCCCAACAGCAAACTTTAAAACAACTTTTCCTAAAATAACCCACAGTTGCAAATTTCTACTTTCGAAAATAGGAATACCAAGTATATTAAAACTTAAATTTAATATTGTACTACAGTATGAGAATCCTAGTAGGCAAAAATTAGCATTTGAGTTAAATTGATTATTCTAATTGTTATTAAATTGAATGAAATTAAGTAATTTGGGAAGAAATTGAAAGAAATCAGTTTGACATCATGATATCAAGTTGGGTAGAGCTTCAACTTCTATCATGCTTCATATTGAATAATATGAAGTTGGAGCTCAATTCAACCCAACTTGATACCATGTTTCATCCTGAATGGAGCTGTTTTTTCTATGATTGGGTTGAGTTGAGTTGACTACAAACTTCATACCATCCCTCATATTGAATGGTATGAAGTTGGAGCTCAACTCAACCCAATTTTATATCATCTCTAATGATGAATTGAACTTGATGATGAGAAGATGTTGTTTGGGGTTATTTCATACTATCCCTTATATTGAATAGTATAAAGTTAGCTCAATCCAACCCAACTTGATACCATTAAGTTGAAGCTCAACCCAAGTCGAGCATAGAAAAACAAAATTAACCCCAAAACAACAAATCTTTTAAGTTTAATACAACATGAGAGATGATATCAAGCTAGATAGGCTTCAGCTTCAGCTTCAACTTCAAATCATACCTCATATTGAATGATATGAAGCTGGTGCTAAACCCAACCCAATCAAAGAAGAAAAACTTCATATTATCCTTCATATTGAATGGTATGAAGTTGGAGTTCAACTCAACTTGATATCATTTTTCATGTTGAATTGAGCTCAGAAGATGTTTTGGGATTGATTTTGTTTTTCTATGATTGGGTTGAGTTGAGCTTCAACTTCATACCATTCCTCATAATGAATGGTATGGAATTGGAGCTTAACCTAACTCTACCATAGAAAACCTCAATCCAATCCCAACCGTAAAAGAAAAAAATCAAACACATAATTCATCTGTCATATTGTATTGAACTTAAAAGGTTTGTTGTTTTGGATTTGATTTTTTGTTGTTTGAAGGATGGTATGAAGTTGAAGCTTAACTTCACACCATTCTTCATACTTAATAATTTGAAGTTGGAGCTTAATCCATTACAACCATAGAAGAAAACTTTCATACTATCCTTCATATTGAATGGTATGAAGTTGGAGCTCAACCCAATCCAGGAAGAAAGGAAGAAAAAAATCATGGAATATTTTCGAAAAACTTGGAAGATTCTTTATATTGGGTTGGATTTAGTTGTGTTATGTTGCAATTTCATATCATTCAACAAGTTGGGTTGGATAGAGCTTTAGAAGCTTAACTTCATACTATCCTTCATACTTAATAATATAATAATACTTAATGAAGTTAGAACCATGCCCCATTTACTCCTAATTGAATTAGGGAACCAGCGTTTAACTCTAGATATTGTTTACTTATTTTGACAGTTCTCACACAGGAACATTTAATAGAACTATTTTTGAAGTCAGAATTGTCAGTTTGACCAGTTTAACCAGGTTTGGCATACTAATATTTTTGATTGTGTTGAGTACGGAAGAAGAACCAATAAATAATAGGGCTACAGCCCTGGGGCGCCAACTCCTAGAGGGGTGCTTGTTTTTGCAATGAAATGCATGGTATCCCCATTACACATGTACCCACTGTCTCTTTGAAATGAGAACCTTTTTGTTTGACATTGAATTCTGTATGAAAAGGGGATCCAACCCAACCTTGGGACGCCGAATATCTTACGACAGCTCTGGTTACAATATACAGGGTTGGATTGGGTTGAGCTTAGCCGTGCATCTGGAGACATATTTTTAAATGAAAGCCTCTACAATGAATAGTTTCTGAAATAAGGTACTTTACAAATTGATTTGGCCACTCTGTACATTTGAATTGAAGTAAAACTAGAACTAACACTTCTAACACAGATGCATAGCTAAATCGAAAACTTTCAATTTCTAGGTCTAGTGTTAGTTCTAGTTTTATGTCAGAAGGTCTAACTCTAGATCTAGAACTAGAAACATTCGGGTTTAGCCATATATCTCTCAAGACGGCTAAACCTGAATGATTCTAGTTCTAGGTCTAGTGTTAATTCTAGTTTTATTTCAATTCAAATATAAAACTAATAGAGCTGGGTTGGGTTGGGTTTAGCCGTCCATCTGAAGAATGTTATGGGTTGGGTTAGGTTGGTTGCGATTTGGTTCAGTTGGGTTGGGTTTGGTTACGTTAGGAACTCCAACTTCATACCACTCAATATGAAGGATAGTATGAAGTTGGAGCTAAACTCAATTAATAACATTCTTCAAAAATCATGGATACCACAACCTTTTACAAAAATAACTCAGGACATACAATCATTTATAAAACAGTGCAATACAAAACCGTATGGCTTTTGTCTAAAATGTGGCATAATATTTGATGTCATTTCGAACTAAATCACATCACTTATCAAAAATTTTAAAATTGTTTAAAAAATGATGTTAGGGTGGAAGTAATGGTTGCACTTGTTAAGGATTAAATGTGAAATATTGGGAATTCAACCAGAACGGGGAAGAATCAAAAACCTCCTTTAACCAAAACCAAGCTTTCGATAATATATTTTTATCTTCTTCAGGGTATGATTTAGAGATCACAATGTATACAATACATGTTGTTAAATTAAGGGTCCCCACAAAACATCAGGAGGAAGCGATCTATATATCTCGCCAGATTACATCGTTAAAGGACAACACCAAAAGATATCATAGATATCATAACCACGTTATCTTTTGGCACTCATAATGATTGCTATGGAATTGGAGCTTAACCTAACTCTACCATAGAATACTTCAGTCCAATCCCAACCGTAAAAGAAAAAAGCCAAACGCAAAATTCATCTGTCATATTGTATTGAACTTAAAAGGTTTGTTGTTGTGGATTTGACTTTTTGTTGTTTGAGGGATGGTATGAAGTTGATGCTTAACTTCACACCATTCTTCATACTTGATAATTTGAAGTTGAAGCTTAATCCATTACGACCATAGAAGAAAACTTTCATACTATCCTTCATATTGAATGGTATGAAGTTGGAGCTCAACCCAATCCAACTATAGAAGAAAAAAATCATGGAATATTTCCGAAAAACTTGGAAGATTCTGTATATTGGGTTGGATTTACTTGTGTTATGCTGTAATTTCATATTATTCAATATGAGTAATATTATTGGTTGGATTTAGTTGGTTGTGTCCGGTTTGGTTAAGTTGGATGTGGTTTGGTTAGGTTGGGTTGAACTTCAACTTTATATCATTCAATATGAAGGATAATATGAAGTTGAAGCTCAACTGAATTCAATCCATAACTTTCTTTAAATATCATGGACGAATATAACTTTTTACAAAAATACCTCAGGTTATACAATAATTTACAAAATAGCGTAATACAAAAACTTACGGTTTTTGTAAAAAATGTGGTATAAAATTTGTCATCACTTTGAACGTCTAAATCACGTTAGTTATTAACCGTCTGAAAATGGTTTAAAAATGACGTCAATTATGACATATGTTATGGGACATACGACGTCGTTGACGAATTATGAGTAAAAATAGACGTCAAAATAACTTGGGAGTGCTACCTGTGTATGCAGAATGGGTTTTTATACATGCATGTATAATGCATGTGTGCATTACACACAATATAAAATATTCTCACTTTATAGAAGTTATAAAACAAATTGAAACCATTACATAATAAATTAGTTCGGGAATCCAATGGTAACCTGGATGATATTTTTCTAAAATGTGCAATAGTTTGATTAAATTTGAATGAGTAACTTTGACAGAAATAGCCCAATGTATAAGTTTTTGTCAAATATTTGAATTATTATGGTTAGAGGGAGAGGGTAAATACAATTCATTGTCATTAACATTTAAATTAGGACAGTTAGTTTGTATGTTTTCATTGTAAATGTTAATAGTAACCTGTAGTTAAAGTTGAACTTCATACCATCCTTCATACTTAATGAAGCTGGAGCCATGCCCCATTTACTCCTAATTGAAGTGGGGCACCAGCGTTTAACTCTAGATATTGTTTACTTATTTTGACAGTTCTCACACATGAACATTTACAGAACAATTTTTGAAGTCAAAATTGTCAGATTGACCGGTTTAACCAGGTTTGGCATAGTAATATTTTTGATTGTGTTGTGTATGGAAGAAGAATCAATAAATAATAGGGCTACAGCCCTGGGGCGCCAACTCCTAGTGTCCCTTTGAAGTGAGGACCTTTTTGTTTGACATTGAATTCTGTATGAAAAGGGGACCCAACCCAACCCTGGGACGCCGAATATCTTAGGACAGCTCTGGTTACAATATACAGGGTTGGATTGGGTTGAGCTTAGCCGTGCATCTGGAGACATATTTTTAAATGAAAGCCTCTACAATGAATAGTTTCTGAAATAAGGTACTTTACAAATTGATTGGCCACTCTGTACATTTGAATTGAAGTGAAACTAGAACTAACACTTCTAACACAGATGCATAGCTAAATCGAAAACTTTCAATTTCTAAGTCTAGTGTTAGTTCTAGTTTTATGGCAGAAGGTCTAACTCTAGATCTAGGACTAGAAACATTCGGGTTTAGCCATATATCTCTCAAGACGGCTAAACCTGAATGATTCTCGTTCTAGGTCTAGTGTTAATTCTAGTTTTATTTCAATTCAAATATAAAACTAATAGAGCTGGGTTGGGTTGGGTTTAGCCGTGCATCTGAAGAATGTTATGGGTTGGGTTAGGTTGGTTGCGATTTGGTTGAGTTGGGTTGGGTTTGGTTACGTTAGGAACTCCAACTTCATACCACTCAATATGAAGGATAGTATGAAGTTGGAGCTAAACTCAATTAATAACATTCTTCAAAAATCATGGATACCACAACCTTTTACAAAAATATCTCAGGACATATAATAATTCATAAAACAGTGCAATACAAAACCGTATGGCTTTTATCTAAAATGTGGCATAATATTTGATGTCATTTCGAACTAAATCACATCACTTATCAAAAAATTTTAAAATTGTTTAAAAAATGATGTTAGGGTGGGAGTAATGGTTGCACTTGTTAAGGATTAAATGTGAAATATTGGGAATTCAACCAGAACGGGGAAGAATCAAAAACCTCCTTTAACCAAAACCAAGCTTTCGATAATATATTTTTATCTTCTTCAGGGTATGATTTAGAGATTACAATGTATACAATACATGTTGTTAAATTAAGGGACCCCACAAAACATCAGGAGGAAGCGATCTATATATCTCGCCAGATTACATCGTTAAAGGACAACACCAAAACATATCATAGATTTCATAACCACGTTATCTTTTGGCACTCATAATGATTGTTATGGAATTGGAGCTTAACCTAACGCTACCATAGAAAACTTCAGTCCAATCCCAAACGTAAAAGAAAAAAACCAAACGCAAAATTCATATGTCATATTGTATTGAACTTAAAAGGTTTGTTGTTTTGGATTTGATTTTTTGTTGTTTGAGGGATGGTATGAAGTTGATGCTTAACTTCACACCATTCTTCATACTTGATAATTTGAAGTTGAAGCTTAATCCATTACAACCATAGAAGAAAACTTTCATACTATCCTTCATATTGAATGGTATGAAGTTGGAGCTCAACCCAATCCAACTATAGAAGAAGAAAATCATGGAATATTTTCGAAAAACTTGGAAGATTCTTTATATTGGGTTGGATTTAGTTGTGTTTCTTATTTAATTCGGATTTAATTTCATATCATTCAATATGAGTAATATTATTGGTTGGATTTAGTTGGTTGTGTCCGGTTTGGTTAAGTTGGATTTGGTTTGGTTAGGTTGGGTTGAACTTCAACTTTATATCATTCAATATGAAGGATAATATGAAGTTGAAGCTCAACTCAATTCAATCCATAACTTTCTTTAAATATCATGGACGAATATAACTTTTTACAAAAATACCTCAGGTTATACAATAATTTACAAAATAGCGTAATACAAAAACTTACGGTTTTTGTAAAAAATGTGGTATAAAATTTGTCATCACTTCGAACGTCTAAATCACGTTAGTTATTAACCGTCTGAAAATGGTTTAAAAATGACGTCAATTATGACATATG
Source organism: Onthophagus sagittarius (assembly GCA_036711965.1). Lineage (NCBI taxonomy): Eukaryota > Metazoa > Arthropoda > Insecta > Coleoptera > Scarabaeidae > Onthophagus > Onthophagus sagittarius. The sequence continues at coordinate 11,611,965 of JASERS010000003.1, forward strand.
TTATGGGACATACGACGTCGTTGACGAATTATGAGTAAAAATAGACGTCAAAATATCTTGGGAGTGCTACCTGTGTATGCAGAATGGGTTTTTATACATGCATGTATAATGCATGTGTGCATTACACACAATATAAAATATTCTCACTTTATAGAAGTTATAAAACAAATTGAAACCATTACATAATAAATTAGTTCGGGAATCCAATGGTAACCTGGATGATATTTTTCTAAAATGTGCAATAGTTTGATTAAATTTGAATGAGTAACTTTGACAGAAATAGCCCAATGTATAAGTTTTTGTCAAATATTTGAATTATTATGGTTAGAGGGAGAGGGTAAATACAATTCATTGTCATTAACATTTAAATTAGGACAGTTAGTTTGTATGTTTTCATTGTAAATGTTAATGGTAATCTGTATAATCCGGAAGTTCATTAAAGTATCAAGAAAATCATGGTTTCAAGTTGGGCTGGATAGAGCTTTAGAAGGTTTGTTATTTTAGTTTTCATTTTTTGTTATATTAGGGATGGTATGAAGTTTAACTTCATACCATCCTTCATACTTATTCAAGTTGGAGCCATGCCCCATTTACTCCTAATTGAAGTAGGGAACCAGCGTTTAACTCTAGATACTGTTTACTTATTTTGACCGTTCTCACACATGAACATTTACAGAACAATTTTTGAAGTCAAAATTGTCAGATTGACCGGTTTAACCAGGTTTGGCATAGTAATATTTTTGATTGTGTTGTGTATGGAAGAAGAATCAATAAATAATAGGGCTACAGCCCTGGGGCGCCAACTCCTAGAGGGGTGCCTGTTTTTGCAATGAAATGCATGGTATCCCCATTATACATGTACCCAGTGTCCCTTTGAAGTGAGGACCTTTTTGTTTGACATTGAATTCTGTATGAAAAGAGGACCCAACCCAACCTAACCCAACCTAACCCAACCTAACCCAACCTAACCCAACCTAACCCAACCCTACCCAACCCTGGGACGCCGAATATCTTAGGACAGCTCTGGTTAAAATATACAGGGTTGGATTGGGTTGAGCTTAGCCGTGCATCTGAAGACATATTTTTAAATGAAAGCCTCTACAATGAATAGTTTCTGAAATAAAGTACTTTACAAATTGATTTGGCAACTCTGTACATTTGAATTGAAGTAAAACTAGAACTAACACTTCTAACACAGATGCATAGCTAAATCGAAAACTTTCAATTTCTAGGTCTAGTGTTAGTTCTAGTTTTATGTCAGAAGGTCTAACTCTAGATCTAGAACTAGAAACATTCGGGTTTAGCCATATATCTCTCAAGACGGCTAAACCTGAATGATTCTAGTTCTAGGTCTAGTGTTAATTCTAGTTTTATTTCAATTCAAATATAGAAGTAATAGCTGGGTTGGGTTGGGTTTAGCCGTGCATCTGAAGAATGTTATGGGTTGGGTTAGGTTGGTTGCGATTTGGTTGACTTGGGTTGGGTTTGGTTACGTTAGGAACTCCAACTTCATATCACTCAATATGAAGGATAGTATGAAGTTGGAGCTAAACTCAATTAATAACATTCTTCAAAAATCATGGATACCACAACCTTTTACAAAAATAACTTAGGACATACAATAATTCATAAAACAGTACAATACAAAACCGTATGGCTTTTATCTAAAATGTGGCATAATATTTGATGTCATTTCGAACTAAATCACATCACTTATCAAACATTTTAAAATTGTTTAAAAAATGATGTTAGGGTGGAAGTAATGGTTGCACTTGTTAAGGATTAAATGTGAAATATTGGGAATTCAACCAGAACGGGGAAGAATCAAAATCATCACCATCATAGATATCATAACCACGTTATCTTTTGGTGTTGTCCTTTAACGATGTAATCTGGCGAGATATATAGATCGCTTCCTCCTGATGTTTTGTGGGGACCCTTAATTTAACAACATGTATTGTATACATTGTGATATCTAAATCATACCCTGAAGAAGATAAAAATATATTATCGAAAGCTTGGTTTTGGTTAAAGGAGGTTTTTGATTCTTCCCCGTTCTGGTTGAATTCCCAATATTTCACATTTAATCCTTAAAAAATGATGTAAATTATGACGTATATTATTGGACATAAGACATCGCTAACAAATTATGATTAAAAATAGACGTCAAAACAAACGTGGGAATATTTAGGGTAAAGTTTGGGGTTGTCTTATCATTATATCCCGTACTGCATAATCCATTTAGTTATAGTTATGAGATAATGAGTATTACAACAGTTATTTCTAACACACAGTAAAGAACAGTGACAAAGGACAAGAATCAATAGCAACATTGTTAGTGATCTTTTAAAAGCAAATGTTCATTATGAAACATACCCTAAACAGCTATTGTCCTCGTCCAAAAAATCGTATGCTTGTATGCCACGGTTCTTTACTGGTTCAATTAAATAGCATGGTTCGCTATTGAATTCGTCAATCCTAAAATTAATTATTTTGATATGATTTGATACGGAAATTATTAATTTTACTACGTTATTTTCGTTTTATTTTTTAACAGAAACGTGTAATTATTAGATTACCTTTGTTTGTCCTTTTCGTGTTTAGAACTGTCTTTGTTAGTTAAAACTTTCGTGTCGCGTTGTACGTTGCGAATTTTCAAAGCGGTTATCGCAAATAATACTATGTTCGTTATTAAAAGAATGGCTATGGGAAAGTAAAAGTATATTCCGGTTGGGAGTCCATCTAAAAAAGGATTGATTCAAAATTATTTATTTCTTTTTCAATTATTTTTCTTAATTTACTTTTAAACCAACATTGACCGTCTCCTATTCCGGTGAAGAAAACGGATTCTTTCGGAACTTCCATTGTCATAACGATAACGATTGACGTCATAATCAATGGCAAACCCCATGAATATAAACAATAATAAATAAAACGCTTTCTTTCTTGGGTTCTTTGTCCGGTTATGCCTTTTATTCCACTAAAAGATTCAATTTTTTTTTGTAATTACTTTAATTTTTGAGTTAAAACTTACCTGAATGTTAGCCAAATATCGATACAACTCGAATTCATCCAAAAGAATGATGCCATGAAGAAAAAGTAGCAGAGGTAAGCTAATTTATAAAGGCAAAAAATTTATTTGATTTTTAAAGATTCAAATTCAACTTACCAATTGTGACACAAGCAACAGCGTCCAAATGTGAATTTAATTGGATCGTTACTAACATTATATAAGCGAACAATAAAGATAAAACGTAACACATTAACGATTTAGCCGGGAGATTTTTGTCTGGAAGAAGTGCGTAAACCAGGAAAGTTGCGATCAAAAATGGCATCGATATTATCATTCCTGAAAAGAAATAAACGTTATTAGTTTGTGTAAAATATTAGTTCGTTTGGTTATTTATTTGTGAAATCTCTAAAGATAATCAACCTACCAAGTTCGCGGTTACTTTTTTAATTTTAAGAAAATATCAAACGTTTCATCCGGGAAAAATATCAAAACGGAAAAGCCGTAATCTTTAAAATAATCTAAACAGTGTTCGTTTACTAAAATTTTTAAATCCAATTTCAGACGAGTATACAATTCATCATCTAAATTTTCATATAAATCATTTTCATATTCAAAATTTGTTGTTAAATACACCAAAAACACAACTTATAATATTAATATGTTAATTAAACATTTAAATATAAGGTAAATTAACAAAATTATTTTACAATTTAGAAACAAATAAATATTTGATTAAGCTAACGAGATTATTATATTATTCTTATCTATTTTTTTATTATGATGACTGATTTGTTTTATTAATATTATTATTATTATGTCCAAAGCTTTTATTAAAAATAACTAACAAAATTAATAACAATATTATCGATACATATCGCAAAATGATGAATTATTTTAGGAATGGAATATTCTCCGAATTGTTTAAATGACGATTTTGTTGCGTTAATTAAACAATGCAAAAGCAAATTAAAACTTTTGACCTCTGATTTGACACAATCAAATAATAATAATACAAAGAGATATGTTTAAACCATTAAATCGCACAAATTTTATGCAAATTCTAGATATAATGTAGATTTAAACATGAATTAAACCTAGAAATAAAAGTATCTAGATAGTTGTAGTTCGTTTTTTCCAAGAAATAGCAGGAATTAGCTTTGCTGAGTTTCAATCTTCAAAAAATTACTGGAATACAATTATCAGACATCATATAGCAAAAACAAAATTGTATATGAACTCATGAAGGATTAAACTTTAATAATATATCGAATTACAATGATCTGACATTATATAGCAAAATCAAGTTTGTATCTGTACTGATGAAGGATGAAATAGCAAGAGAGTGGCAGAAAATAGGTTGGTGGTGTTTGAATTTGTAAAAAAATGGTTATAGCTACAATGACCAGACATCATATAGCAAAAATTATTAATTTTTCCAACAAAAATAGCATGAAATAAGTTTGTTGAGTTTCGATCTGCAGCGAAATGTCCAGGATTATAATGATCAGACATTGCAAAGTTTGTGTGTAACCTGATGAAGGCTGAAACTTTAAGAAAATAACAGGAATTAGGGTGGTTGAAGTTTCAATCTGCAAGAAAGTGGCGGGAATTAGATTTGCGAAGTTTGAATCTGCAAGAAAATAGCTGGAGTGACAATGATCAGACATCATATAGCAAACAGTAGTTTGGATGACAACTATTCAAGGATAATGTTTCTTGAAAATAGCAGGAGTTTGGTTTGCTAAGTTTCAATCTGCAATAAAATGTCTGGAATTATCATGATTAGACTGAAACTTTAAGAACAGGAATTAGGTTGGTAAAGTTTCGATCCTCAAGAAAATGTCTAGAATTACAATGACCAGACATCAAATAGAAACTGATGAAGGATGAAACTTTAAGAAAGTGGCAGAGATTAGGTTTGCGGGATCGTTCTTGAATCTACATGAAAATAGTTGTAGTTCCAATAACTGGACATCATATAGCAAAAATTAGTTAGGATTGGAACTGTTCAAGGACGTTTTTTCCAGAAAATAGCATGAATAAGATTGGTTTTCAATCTGCAACGAAATATCCGAAATTCTAATGATCAGACATTATATAACAAAAACGTTTGTGTATATACAGATGAAGGCTGAACATTTTAAGATGATATCAGAAATTATAGTGGTTGAAGTTTTAAAATCTTTTCAAAAAAAGAAAGTGGCAGAAACTAGGCTAGCGGAGTTTGAATATACAAGAAAATGGCTGGAATTTCAATGTGCAATAAAATGCCTGGAATTATAATGATCAGACATTATATAGCAAAAAAATTTGTATGTATAGTGATGAAGGTTGAAATTTTAAGAAAATGGCAGGAACTAGATTGGTGGAGTCTCAATTTGCAAGAAAATGGCTGGAATTACAACAATCAGACATATAGCAAATACAATTTTGGATTGGAAGTGTCCATGGATGATTTCTCCAGAAAATAGCAGGAATTAGGTTTGCTGAGTTTCAATCTGGAAGAAAATGTTATTTTGGAACTGTTCAAGGATGATCTTTCCAAATAATAGAAGGAATTACGATTGCTGAGTTTCAATCTGGAAGAAAATGTCTGCAACAAGTTTGTATTTATACTGATGAAGGCTGAATCTTTAAGAAAATGGCAGGATTAAAACTGGCGGAGTTTCAATTTACAAAAAAATGGCTAGAACTGCAATAATCAGATATCATATAACAAATAAAGCTTTAGATTGGAATGATGATTTTTTCAAAAGATAGCAGGAATTTCGTATGTTAAGTTTTAATCTTCAAGAGAATGTTCGGAATTACTATGATCAGATTTCATATAGCAAAAATATTTGATTTTAAGTTTTGATTGGAACTATTCAAAGATGATTCATCATGAAAATGGCAGGAATTAATACTGAGGAGTTTCAATCTGAAACAAAATGTCTGGAATACAATGATTTAGACTCATATAGCAAAATTAAGTTTGTATTTGTAGTGATGAAGGATAAAACTGTAAGAAAGTGGCAGGAATTAGGTTTGCAGAGTTTCAATTTGGAAGAAAATGTTATTTTAGAACTGTTCAAGGATGACTTTTTATGTCTTTAATATCTGGAATTATAATAATCAGACATCATACAGCAAAAAAGTTTGTATGTATAGTGATGAAGGCTGAAACTTTAATCTTCATCAGTTGGCTTGCCCTTGGTTAGCAGATTGGAATTGTTCAAGGATGATCTTTCCAAAAAATAGAAGGAATTACGTTTGCTGTGTATCACTCTGGAAGAAAATGTCTGCAAAACGTTTGTATTTATACTGATGAAAGCTGAATCTTTAAGAAAATGGCAGGATTTAAACTGGCGGAGTTTCAATTTACAAGAAAACGGCTAGAACTGCAATAATCAGATATCATATAACAAATACAAGATTAGATTGGAACCGTTTAATGATGACTTTTGCAAAAGATAGCAGGAATTTTGTGTGCTTAGTTTTAATCTTCAAGAGAATGTTCGGAATTACTATGATCAGATTTCATATAGCAAAAATATTTGATTTGAAGTTTTGATTGGAACTATTCAAAGATGATGCATCATGAAAATGGCAGGAATTAATACGGAGGAGTTTCAGTCTGAAAGAAAATGTCTGGAATTACAATTATTTTAGACTCATATAGCAAAATTAAGTTTGTATTTGTAGTGATAAAGGATAAAACTATAAGAAAGTGGCAGGAATTAGGTTTGCTGAGTTTCACTTTGGAAGAAAATGTTATTTTGGAACTGATCAAGGATGACTTTTTATGTCTTTAATATCTGGAATTATAATAATCAGACATCATACAGCAAAAAAGTTTGTATGTATAGTGATGAAGGCTGAAACTTTATTCTTCATCAGTTGGCTTGCCCTTGGCTAGCAGATTGGAACTGTTCAAGGATGATCTTTCCAAAAAATAGAGGGAACTACGTTTGCTGAGTTTCAATCTGATTTAGACTCATATAACAAAATTAAGTTTGTATTTGTAGTGATGAAGGATAAAACTGTAAGAAAGTGACAGGAATTAGGTTGGCGGAGTTTGAATCTGTCCAAATAAATCTGAATTCAAAAAGATTCAGATTTAGCCGTACCAGTTGCCAAATCTTTCTAGTTCCAAGTAATTCTCGCTAATTCTAGTTTCAGAATTAGTTCTAATATTAATAATTCTATCTTTCACGGCCATTCACGGTTATCATCGTATAGAAAAACTTAATTCTATGGTTTCTACGGTTACATATCTTAAATTGAACATGAAAAATTTTTATTTTAGAAAAAAGTGTATTTTGTAACTCTATCTGACGACATACTGTATGTCGGTTTTTGAATACTGAAAAAAATTTCACAGCCAGAGCTGGACTTGAAAAAAGTATAACTACTAACTACTTTCATTAAAAATAGTACAACTGTTTGGTAGTTAAACTACTTTTAAAATATGGTATGTTACGTGATGTTGCCTAGTTCATAACCTAGTTCGGTTCAACCGAACATCACGACACAACATAACCTAGTTTTTAACAAATGTTCACGCCTTCAAATCAAAGACATGATCATTGAAATAAATAATAAAATTAATGTTTTACACAATTACAACAAGTGACAAAAGAAACCAATATGAACTTAACAGAATTTGAGTAACTAATATTACAATGATAGTCATAATAGACATAATGTTGTATTTGTAAAATTAGGTGGTTTCCTGAAGATGGCAATAATGTGCCGAAACCGGTAGAAACCGAAAATTAATAAAAAACTTTTATCATCGTCAAGTACGACAAATCATTTTTAATTCAAATATCTTTTTACACAATAAAATGCACTTTTCATGCCTATAACTGCAAGAATGCATAGAAAAATCTGGAATAACAAATAAATGAATGGAAAATAAAATAAACATCTATGTATTATACAGCGTGTCGAATGATTTATGAAAAAATCACTGGAAGCGGATACTACTACTTTTTTATCTCAATTAATTGAAACATTTAGAAACTCATGTGTAACCAAGGCAACCAACTGTTTTAGATGTTAAAAGTCAATCGTGGTAATAAATTATCTAAAACAATTAATTTACATAGTTAAGCAAAAATGTCAATGACGTCATAACTTTATTGAAAATTGCGAAAAAATGTTAACCTACTCCCTAAAAAGTTCTAAAAAAAGTATCAAAAAAATTGCAAAAAATGATTTGAAATTTCAGAGATTTATAGAATATTTACGGACACACTGTATAAAGTATTTTAAAGGTATGTAAAGTCAGTGCAAAAAATCAAGGACTCTCACTTAAAGATCAATATCTTCGTAACCGCTCAGTGAAAAAGTTTAAATCTTTAGACCCTTTTTGCACGGAGTTTAGTTACCTCTTTAAAATGCTTTATACAGTATGTTCATAAAGTAATGGATATAAATGATAAAATCATTATAAATGATATATGGAAAAATCCCTGATGGGGGGGTCTAAAGATTAAAATTTTTTTTACTGAGCGGTTACGAAGATATTGATATCTTTAAGCGAAAGTCCTTGACTTTTCGCACAAACTGTAGTTTAATTAGTTATTATATTATGCTTAAAAGGCAGATTAAATTAAAATTATTGAAAATTTTAAGTTATATAAAAAAACAACTAATATACTAGTTAAGTGAAGGTAGAATTTTTTAACTTTGATTTAACTTTGAAAGATGCATTCTGTTGACTTAAGCTAGGTTTGCTTTAAAAAAGTGTCCTAAAATAGATTATCACAGATAGTACATCCTCTTGGAGATTTAAGCAAGGTAACAAAATTGAACATACGTACGTTAGTGTTACAATTTATAACTATTTGTATAATTAACTTATAATCATCGGATATTTCTTTATTAATCTTTTCTGATTCGGATATTTTTTGTATTTATCACAATTTTATGAATTTCCAACTATTTTAAAAGTAGTTAAATTGTTTAGAATGAATTAGTTAGAATACCTAAAGTAGTTAATAAAGAGGAGTTAACTACTTTCATAACTACTTTACACCACTACTTTATGCCAGCATAAAGTAATCGACTATAAGTACTCATAGAACAAAAGCATTTAGAATATTTTTGTACTACTTTTACACAAAAAACAGTGAACTACGTAGCTAACATATTTTTAACTCGGTAACTACCAAGCTCTGTTCGCAGCAGATGCTGGTGCTGAATTGAGAAAATAAGCAGAATAGTACATTGAAATTAAAAAATTAATTGAAAATGATAACTTCAATTTGGATGAAACCGTTAACAATTTTGTATAAGTGCTCTTTTGGAAGCATTTCAAGTCTTCTCGATGCAGTATGAAGTCTTCTGGAAACATTTCAAATGTTTTGGAAGCAGTGTCAAGGATACTATTTGCAATATCGAGTCTTTTGTTAGTTGTTTAGTTCTAGTCTTCTGGAAGCATTTCAAGTCTTTTGGACGTATTTCAAGTATTTTGGAAGCAGCAACAAGTCTTCCAAATGCAGTATCGAGTCTTCTAGAAGCAGTATCAAGTCTTCCAGGGGCAGTATCAAGTCTTCTAGATGTAGTATCAAATCATCTTGAAGCAATCAGTACTTCTAGAGGCAATATCATATCTTCTAGAAGCATTTCAAGTCTCCCAGAGGCAATATCATGTCTTTTGGAAGCATTTCAAGGCTTCTAGGAGCAGTATTATAATGGAACAATTTTAAATCTTTCAGAGGCAATACCAAGTCTTCTAGAAGCACTTAAAGTGTTGGAAGCAGTATCAATTCCTCCAAAAACAGTATCGAGTTTTCTGAAAGCATCCTATGTCTTCTCGAAGCAGTATCAAATCTTCTGGAGGCATTTTAATGTTTCCAGAGGCAATGTTATATCTTCTAGAAACATTACAAGTCTTCCAGAGGCAATATTAAGTCTTCTAGAAGCATTTCAAGTATTTTGGAAGAATTTCAAATCTTCTAGAAACAGTTTCAAATCTTCTGGAACCATTCCAAATCTTTTATAAGCAATACTAAGCCTTCTAAAACCATTTCAAGTTTTCTGGAAGCAGTTCAAGTATTTTGAAAGCAGTATCAAGTCTTGCAGGGGCAGTATCAAGTCTTCTAGAAGCAGTATCAAATCTTCTTGAAGCATTTCAATATTTTTAGAGGCAATATCATATCTTCTAGATGTATTGCAAGTCTTCCAGTGGCAATATTAAATTCTCGAAGCATCTCAAGTCTTCCAGAAGCAGTATCTAATCTTCTGAAACCATTTCAAATCTTTCAGAGGCAATACCAAATCTTCTAGAAGCACTTAAAGTGTTTTGGAAGCAGTATCAAGTCCTCCAAAAACAGTATCGAGTTTTCTGAAAGCATCCTATGTCTTCTCGAAGCAGTATAAAATCTTCTGGAAGCATTTTAATGTTTCCAGAGGCAATGTTATATCTTCTAGAAACATTACAAGTCTTCCAGAGGCAATATTAGGTCTTCTAGAAGCATTTCAAGTATTTTGGAAGAATTTCAAATCTTCTAGAAACAGTTTCAAATCTTCTGGAACCATTCCAAATCTTTTATAAGCAATACTAAGCCTTCTAAAACCATTTCAAGTTTTCTGGAAGCATTTCAAGTATTTTGCAAGCAGTATCAAATCTTGCAGGGGCAGTATCAAGTCTTCTAGAAGCAGTATCAAATCTTCTTGAAGCATTTCAATATTTTTAGAGGCAATATCATATCTTCTAGATGAATTGCAAGTCTTCCAGTGGCAATATTAAATTCTCGAAGCATCTCAAGTCTTCCAGAAGCAGTATCTAATCTTCTGGAACCATTTCAAATCTTTCAGAGGCAATACCAAGTATTCTAGAAGTATTTTAAGTCTTTCACAGTTAATATTAAGTCTTCTAAATGCCGTATCAAGTGTTCTGAAATTTGACTATTACAATATATAGAGTTTTACTGGAGTTTGGCACAAAGACCTGCCTTTTTCAATGAATTGGCAAGATTAATCATCAATTCAAAACTCAGGTGGTCCGATGTCCACTTTCGGTTTAGATATTAAAAGATTCAGAAAGTTCTAGTGCAATTCCAGGAAAAGTGACGACGATAAGATTAAATCAGCATAAAAAGTTTTTTTCGTTCCTATTGAAAGTTGACTCAGTATCTGAATTCAACATCTTTAAAAAAAATTAATTTAAGCCGTCATAAAATAAAACAAAATTTGTTAAAAAGTAGCAATTTAGACGAAATTTTGTACTTCGTTAACTTTATATTTATAAAAAATAATAAAATCATTATCAATATAATATACGAAATTCTCTGAGAAACTTTTACTCATCTTTAGTTATCTTTTCTAGAATACTTAAATCAAGATAAGATTTTATTTGCACAGCATGAAGAAACACCTTTTTTTAATTGGATATTGTTTACCTATGCTGTAGTGAAATAACGGGACTGCATGATCTTCATCAGAACAAATTACAGCACTCAACTTTTTCGTCGCAGCTCCAAAATAGTCCAAGCAATAATCGTGGTGATTATACAGATCATCAAACCAACGCAAATGACCGTTTTCTAAGACACTAAAGTTATCGTTGTAGTTTAATTTAAACCTCGACTTATTAACGCAATCAACCATCCCATTTATTATGTGAAAAGAATCCAACGGCGTCGAAGAACTTTCTAATTTTGCTTCAATACCTTCCATAAAGTCTAGATTTGAATTTGTATTAGTGCATACTTTATCTTGCACGGTTTCGGTTAAAGGGCAACATTTTCGCACGCAAACTTTAACGTCACAAATACAACCGTAGATAATCCCGTTTTCGATATAATAATTATTAGGTTCGTATTTTATGTTGTCTTTGATGATTTGATTCCCATCTTTTAAGCCGTCCGAAATATCGATCGTTGGATGGCATTTTTTTGAATCGGCACATATCGACGTCAAAACGAAGAAAATGAACACAAACACTGAACCGATATGCATTATTATTGAACGATACCGCTACGTTTGAGCAACTTAAGTCAACGTTTTAGTTTTTAATCTTATCTTTTTAATTTTATCATTATCACCCAGATTTCATTATTGTAAAAAATAAATATATTCTTTGTATCCCGCGTTCTTTACTAAATCGTTACTAAAACGGATATTGATTGGAGGCAATAAAACGACTAATTAAATGTAAATTATAACGTTCGATTAAATTTGCATTAATAAATTAAATGTACCTGTAGTTGTAGTCGAAGAGACTTCGCCGAGATCTTTTAAGCAAAATAAAACGTTGAAAACGGAAAAATCATGGAAATAATCCATACAATAATTTTCGACGTCGTAACTTTGTTTGCCATAAATTAATTTTCCATCGCGTTCGATGAACAATGTTTTTCTCAAATTTTGTGATGCCAAAACTCGATTTGTGGAACATTCCAGAAAACCGTTCACTTTATAGTAATAATTTATATTTTCCACTGAAGATAAATCGAAATAATCGCCGAATTTTCGCTCATAATTCGTACAATTTTTCTTACTAATCACTTGTCCATCGGGGCAACATTTTCTTATACAAGGTTTTATTTTGCAAACACACCCGAAAATTTGTCCGTTCTTTTTGTAATAATTATTAACAGAATAAGTATCGTTACCGATTATAATTGAACCGTTTACATCCACTTTACCGTCAGTTATATCAACTGTAAAATAACAAAATTCATTGCAAACTGAATGATTAATGATTATAATGAAACAAAATAGGGCGAGTGATTCAACCATCGCTTTCAGCTTTGATACTAAGCTGCAAAGCAATCAGAGTACCAAATATATCTCTTCCCCCGTTTTTTTTTTGGCTTTTTTCCATTGGTGAGGTAATAACACGATTATTCAATTAATTATAATTTATTAATGAATATCAACATGTCATTTTAGTATGGTATTAACGGTTTAATTACAACTAAAATGTTTTCTTTGGGGTTATTTTTAATAAATCTGTTTTGATGATACGAAATAAATGACCACACCTTTTAGCCAATATTAAATAGGTTGTTCTACTAAAAAATATTTGTTCAAGAACGTAATGGAGAACTATAACATCGAAAACTTTTTAAATTTGGGCAATTTCCGTTGTTAATGTGTTTAATTTTGAATTATTTGCAATTTTTCACAATGAAGCTTTTAATATAAATCAAACACGACGAGTTTATCTTAAAAAGTAATGTTTGTATAATATTGATAAGCTTAAAATTAGGAAATTGAAGTTAGGCAGCGTTACACGCTTTATTGTTTCTATCTTTTGAGATAACCCCACTACATTTGGATTTATTTTGAGAAAAATTGTTACTATAATTCATATTATAGCTTACATGAAGGCATAGGTGTCGCACAGTGAGACCAAAGCAATGATGATTTTAAAAGTATTTATATACTATATTTTTGTACAACCCAATTTGTGAAAGTATTTTGCGATGAAAAATCAACCTAAAGATTAGTTTTTTTGCCTGTTTATTACAATTTCAACTTTGTAAGTTACTTTTAAGACCTTCTAAAGGATAGCATTTGATAAACTTTCGGGTGATATCGTGACTAAATTTTTTCTCTACAACATAAAATGACTAATATACTTCATAATCAATTAAAATAGTTTGTGGATATTTGAGTCATTTTATATACAAACATATCTACGAATATAATTTTTATTATGGAACAAAAACAGTATATTTAATGGTGCTGAATTTAAAATATGCATACTTATTTAATAAAATGTTCAACTTAAAGCTTAACATGTGAATTGATTAATAAGTTTTAAAATATTCATCTTTTTTGCAAAATGAGGATTTTTCATGAGAAAAATTTTCATGATAAACTTCACTCAGTGAAATACTACATCAAAAGATTAACGAAATATTCTATAGATTATGACATTACTCCAAAAATGAAAATGACTAATTCATTTTGCATCAGATTTTAAAAGTAGATAGCTAAAATTTCAAAGAAATAAAGATATGTTTTTGAAGAAAAAAGAAAATTGGATAGACATTTCCATAGAGTTTGCTATTTCCATATTTATTCAAAATATTTAAATGGTGTAATTACTCAAAAACTTACGTGACATAAAGCAATGATGACAGATTGACAGAAATTCTGTTAGCACAAAATGAGACTATCCATTAGAAGATAGAAGAATATAGAATTATTTTTAAAACAATGACAGATGTTGCAAGGACTTAGATTACATCTGCTGAACATTCAAAACATTTAATGATTTTTTCTGGTGAAATGATGAAAATTTCAGAGGACTTTCACATTTGTGGTGATTTTTCAACTTTTCATTTCATGATTGAAATTTCTGATAAAGTATCAGATAAACAAACTGCCAACTTGTTGGCAACATGAGCTACTATAACTCTAGACTCCCATTGATATCTTAGAATATGTTAATTTCTTGGCAGTATAAGCTGTTACTGTTCCACAGACTACATATTATCTTAATAACTGCCAACTTGGTAACAGGATGAGATATTAGTGTTCCTGACTGCCAACAAGTTGGTAGTATGAGCTGTTGTGTCTCCAAAGTCCTGCTCATAACTTCCAAGTCTACCAACTTGTTATTAGCATGAGCTATTTCTGTTCCAAACACAATACATTATTTTAAAGATTGCCGACTTGTTGGCAGCATTAGCTATTATGTCTCCAAAATCCTCCTCATCATCTTGAAGTCTGCCAACTTGTTGGCAGCATAAGTTGCTTTATCTCCGAAATCCTGTTAATTAGTTCGAAGCCTGCCAACTTGTTGGCAGCATGAGCTATTTTATCTCCAAAGTCTACCAAACATATACCAACTATACCAAACACTGTACATTGTCTTACTGCTAACTTATTAGTAGCATCATATGTCTCCAAACTATTACTTATACTCATCAATTTAAAGTCAACTACTGTCAACTGTTCCAAACAGTATACACATATAATAATAGATTGTAGGTTAAGGTTTAGTGCTGTTGTTTTTCTTGTCTGTTGCTTGTTTTTTACAAAGGGGCAATTAAAAGTATAAAAATAGTTGGCAAAAATCTAGTGATTTTTATCCTATTGTTTGGTGAATTTATTTCATCATCTGGTAACACTGCGCGGTTTCACTCTAACACTTTGAGGTTCCACGGATATGCGCCAGAGTTTTTGAAAATTCAATGCTTGCTGTCTGTTGAAAACAGCTGAAATGGAGAAGGACTCAAACAACAAAGTGAGACAAAGGGTCAGAAAAAAATCAAAGTGCTCTTCAAAATAACGCTCAATAGTACATTAAAATTCGAAAATTAATTGAAAAAAGGGACTCTATACAATAGGGACTCTTCTGGAAGCATTTCAAGTCTTCTAGAAGCAGTATCAAGTCTTCCAGGAGCAGTAGCAAGTCTTCTGTAAGCAGTTTAAATCTTCGGGAATTACTTCAAATCTTTTGTATGCAGTATCAAGTATTGTGGAATTATTTCAAATTTTTTGGCACATTACAAGTATTTTGGAAGCAATATAGAGTCAGATAGAAGTGGTATCAAGTCTCAATTCAGCATTAGGAAGAAAAAGCTCAATATGCTTTTAGATGCATTCAGATATTGATCAAGATATACTGCATAGAACTTTTATAATGAAGGCAGAGATGTGCTATTTGAGTGTGTTACCGAACGAAGGGTTCCGTAAAAAATATTATTATTAATATTTTATGAAAGGAGTTCCGCGCGATGACAGAGTTAGTAGAATACTGGATTACTCAATAAATTACATTTTAAAAGTACAACAAGATCTATTGCAATCAAAACTAAACTTTAAAATGGGGATTTAATGGATCGCTTCAATCACTTTTAAATGTGGTATTGCAAATTTTCCCAAATTTTTCTTTGCTTGGCCTCACTGTGCGCCGGGTTTTAAAAATATGTACGTATGGGTGGTGGGTGCTGAAAACAAACCTGAATTGGGAATAGACTCAAACAACAAATGACGGCTCTCAAAAAAAAAGCTTGAATTGGGTTTAAAAAGGCAAAATATACATGCTCCCCAAAAAGACGTTCGCATCTGCTGCTGATAAACGCAATAGTACATCAAAATTAAAAAAAAAAATAACTAAAAATGATAACATCAATCCGGATAAAACCATTAACAATTTTGTATAGATGCTGTTTTGAAAGTTTTGTTCTGGAAGCATTTCAACTCTCCAGAAACAATATCAAGTGCTCTGGAAGCTTTTCAACTCTTTTAGTTGCAGTATTAAGTATTCTAGAAGTATTTCAAGTTTTTTGGAAGCAGTATCAAGTCTTCTAAAGGTAGTATCGAGTCTTCTGGAAGCATTTCAAGTCTTTTTCTTATGGAAGTATTTCAAATCATCTAAAAGCACAATTAAATCTTCTGGAAGCAATATTAAGGCTTGTAGAAGCAGTATCAAGTCTTCTGGAAGCATTTCAAATATTCTAGAGGCAATATTAAGTCTTCTGGAAGCATTGTCTTCTAGTTACAGTATCAAGTCTTCCAAAGGTAATATCGAGTCTTTTGGAAGCAGTTCAAGTCTTCTGAAAGCATTTCAACTCTTCTAGAAGCATTTCCAGACCTATGGAAACATTTTAAGTCTTTTGCAAGCTGTATCAGGTCTTCCAGATATAGTATCGAGTTGTTTGGAAGTAGTTCATTTCAATTCATTAAGCAACAGCATGTTTTTCAGGGTAGTAGTAAATTTTCTGGATATTCAATTAGGCAAGTGGACTTCAAATAGGATGTTCAAGTCTTCTGGAAGCATTTCAAACCTTCTGGAAGCATTATAAGTCTTTTGGAAGCAGTATCAAGTCTTCTAGAGGTAATATCAACTATTTTGGAAGCAGTCAACTCTTCTGGATGCAGTTCAAGTCTTCTAGTTGTAGTATCAAGTCTTCCAAAGGTAGTGTTAAGTCTTCTGGAAGCAGTTAAGGTATTATGGAAGCATTTCAATTCTTCTTTAAGCAGTATCAGGTTAGGCAGTATATCCAGGGTAGTAGTAAATCTTCTGAAAGCAGTTCAAGTCTTCTGGAAGCATTTCAAGATTTCTGGAAACGTTTCAAATCTTGTGGAAGCAGTATCAAGTCTTCCAGAGATAGTATTTAGTCTTTTGGAAGCAGTTCATGTCTTCTGGATGCAGTTCCAGTCTTCCAAAGGTTGTGTAGAGTCTACTGAAAGTAGTTCAAGAGTTATGGAAGCATATCAAGTCTTCTGGAAGTAGTATTAAGTTTTTTAGAAGTAGTATCGAGTCTTTTGGAAGGAGTTCTTGTATTCTGTATGCAGTCAAGTCTTTTGGGAGCAGTATTAAGTCTTCTGGGAACATGTCAGGTCTTCTAGAAGCTTTTCTTCAGAAGAAAATTCATAATACGTGCTCTCAAAAAAAATGCAAGAACTGAATTGGGAAGAAAAAAGCTCAATAGTACATTAAAATTATAAAATTAACTGAAAATGGCATATTCAGACCCAGACAACCCAAATATTATTAAAAAATTTGTAATCGGTGCCTATGCATGAAGCTAATCTTTAAAATCTCGTTTGAATAATGAAGTGTTAACAAAAACATTAAATAAATACCTGCACTAAGAAAACGATTATTTTCCTCACTTTCTTCATAGCATATTAAACCATAAATTTTACCATTTTGAAAATAATCAACACAAAAATTCTCAGAGTCATTCTCGTAACCCTCCAAGCGATTCGTTGCTATATGTTTAAAATGATTTCTTTTCCCCACATCTTGATTATGTTGCATTTGTTCCGGCAAACAGACCAAAACTTTGTGAACAACTTGTGCATTATCTAACCCAAATTGTTGCATTACGAATGTTTCCAATTCATTAATTGTACCGTAACTCGTGGTAACACATTGATAGTTGCCGCCTTCCTTGCGAACATGTTCATCGTTTTCACAACACTTATAATAACAGTTAACATTATCTTCGGTGCAGAATTGCGCGTTGACACTTAAAAGAAGGGAGTAAACGAGTAAAAGAATTTTCCGCCGCATTTTTGAATCGAACTACAACCGTGTTAATGGACAAATTACTGTTTGCTGCCAATCAAAGGGAACTGTTTTTGACGAAATGAGATATGATAAGGACTTTAATCTATAAGAATGTGTGTAGTATTTATGTATTTGTTTATTACTCATCCGATATCGACGAAAAATGACGATTTTTAAATAAACTGTAAAAAAAAAATTGGATGATATAATACATTAAAGATATTGGAACTAAATATTGTTGCTGTTGGGTTTTATAATAACCAGATAGTTAGATGCTACCCGAGGAATGCACAGATTAAATAGACAGGTAATGGGGGTTTTTGAAGGACAAAAGAAATTTCTTTGGCATGTTTATTTGGGATGGCAGATTTATAAGGAACAGAAACAAATATGGGTTTTCCAACATGAAACTCGTCTAAAATTCCGGATGTATTTTAAAAGTATGAGACAAAAGATCATTATGTAGATATAAGTGATACTCAACAGACTTAAGAAACTCCATAAATCGATCGACTTCAATAAACAAAGTAACAGTATAAACATAGAATTCGCACAAAGAAATAAACATGCAAGGGAATCAAAATAAATTAATTTGATTTTAATTTGAGATTAAGTATAAATCAATTGAAGACATTACTCCTTATGTATAACTTCATTAGTTATACAAGTAAATTAATAGAAGCATTTGTTGGCGTGTGAGGTATATTATCGATATCTAGAATGAACAAGGAAGAATGACGAATTAAAATACAGTCACCTTGAAGACCCGAAAATAATAAGTATTTTAAAAATTTTTTGTAATCAGACGAAAAAAGCCGATTGCAGAATGTGAATAAGCCACTTTTCTAGATTTAAATACATATTTTATTTATTAACAGTATTTAAAATTGTATCAAATTGCAAATTTAGATGTCGGTAATGTTAGGCTTGCAAATCGTGCAGGGTCAAACTATGCAGGATTTCTCCTAACCCGGAAGTCGAATAATTAAAATTTGAATACAATTGCTTTAGTAAACTCAGAAACTACGTAGGATTCTTAAAAAATATTCATTTTTGACGAAATGGTAACGATTTTACAAGAAATGTTATATTTTTTGATAAATAACGTACATAAAAATGGTTGTAAAATAAGATAATAAAAACATTTAAAAAAACATCTTGAAAATCCGTTAAAAAATGCCAAATGTCAAGGCCCTCACTTTAGAGATCGATATCTTCGAAATCGCTCAATGAAAAAAAATATGTTAAAGTTTATTGTAATCAAATATATGTGTATCATATGTTAATATGGAAATTTTCGGATTCTCGGTTTTTCTTCTATCGCGAGTTAAAAAAGTACCCGATTTTTAGAATCGTGCGGGAAATTTTGCCTACTTTACCATTTTATTTCTCAAAAATTATTTGACGAAGACATTTCAAATTTGAATTGGTGGTAACCCGATGTGTTCTTAATGTGGGGCATATTTTATTTTAACCATATTCCACACAGTTTTTGGACATTTTTTTTCATCAAGGGATGTCGACGATATCGATCTCTAAAGTGAGGGGCCTTGATATCTGGCACGGATAATAGTCTCTAGAAAACTCGTTTAAAGTTTTCGAATGTATTGATGTATTGTTATGAATTGTATATTTTGTTTAGATATATTGTTCTTCCTGAAGCTTTTTTCAATCTTCTGCAGCTTTTCTGTCTGGCAGTAGGCTTCTACGAGCTTCTTTAGCTTTAGCAGTTATAGAACGCTCAGCGCGATCAAGGGCTGAATTTAAATCACCTTCATGTTGATTTATTTCTTATTTTGTTAATTTCAGTGCTTATATTATTTTCATAATGCTAAGACCGTCGTTATCAGCTATATCAGATCGTCGTTATCACTATGAATAGATTTTGGTGGGAAGGATATGGCGTTGTAACTTTCATTGTCAAAAAATTTCCCATTATAGTTCTTAGTTCTTCTTCTTATAGTTCTTTTACCATTTTAGTTTCTCCATTAGTGATAGTTCTTCATTCACAGGTTTCATTGCGATATAAAATTTTTTTTCAAAATTTACGTCAATTACACAATAACTTTTGACGTAAATTTTGAAAAATTTTAATTAATTTTTCTAATTTGTTAATTACGTATCTACTGAAGAAGAGCAAGGCTCGAAACTAGTTTAGAAAAATAAATTTTAATTATCACCAAAAGTAAATTTTTATATAGACCCTAACTTTTACATTAACTTCATAAATTTGTGACAATCCTAGTATTGAAAAATTGTTACAAAAAGTTTTCACAAAATTTTACTTTTCAACACACAAGTCCATTCTAAAAAATTGCTTTTAGCTTTTGAGATATAAATTGTGTTATTTCAATCTAACTTTCAATATTTTTGTATTGACTTTGAAAATTTGTGAAAAATCAGGTTTATTGAAAATTGTTGTAAAATTCTCAGCAATTATCAATTAAAGTGTTTAGTTTTCAACGCACAAGGCCATTTTGAAAAATTACTTTTAGTTTTTGAGATAGAAATTGTTTTATCTCAACCTAAACTCCATCTAATTTTCAATTTTTTTACATTGACTTTATAAACTTGTGAAAAATCCGATCATTCGAAAATTGTAACAAAATTCTCACCAATTATCAATTAAAGTGTTTATCTTTAAACGAAAAAGTCAATTTTGAAAAATTGTTTTTAGTCTTTGAGATACAAATTATTTTATCTCAACCTGAATTTCAACTAATTTTCAATCTTTTTACATTAACTTTATAAATTGGTGTAAAATCGAATTTTTGGAAAATTGTTATCAAAATTTTCACCAATTATCAATCAATGTGTTTGCTTTTCAAGGCATAAGTCAATTTTGATAAATTCCTTTCAGTTTTTGAGATACAAATGGCTTTATCTCAACCTCGATTTCATCTAATTTTCAATCTTTTTACATTAATTTTATAAATGTGTGAAAAATTAGATTTTTGGAAAATTGTTACTAAATTTTCACCAATTGTCAATTAAAGTGTTTACTTTTCAATGCACATGTCATTTTTGAAAAATTACGTTTCGTTTTTGAGATACAAATTGTTTTATCTCAACCTCAATTTTATCTAAATATCAATCTTTTTACATTGAGTTTATAAATTTGTGAAAACTCCGATTTTTGGAAAATTTTTACTAAATTTTCACCAATTAATTAAAGTGTTCACTTCTCAATACACAAGACCATTTTGAAAGATTGCTTTTAGGTTTTGAGGTATAAATTGTTTTATCTCAACCTGAATTTTATCCAATTTTTAATCTTTATATAATAACTTTTTAAATTTCTGAAAAATTCGGTTGTTTGAAAATTTTTACGAAATTCTCAATAATTATCAATTAAAGTGTTTACGTTTCAATACACAAGACCATTCCAAAATATTGCTTTTAGTTTTTGAGATATAAATTGTGTTATTTCAATCTAACTTTCAATCTTTTTGTATTGACTTTAAAAATTTGTGAAAAATCTGGTTTATTGAAAATTGTTGTAAAATTCTTAGCAATTATCAATTAAAGTGTTTAGTTTTCAACGCACAAGTCCATTTTGAAAAATTACAGTCTTCTGGAAGTTCATGTCTTCTGGATACAGTTCAAGTGTTCTGGAAGCAGTATCACGTCTTCCAGAAGTAGTATCAAGTCTTCCAGAGGTAGTGTCAAGTCTTTTGGAAGGAGTACACGTCTTCTGTATGCAGTTCAAGTCTTCTGGAAGTATTTCAAGTCTTCTGGAATCGTTTTAAGTCTTTTAGAAGCATTTCAAGTCTTTTGGGAGCAGTATCAAGTATTCTGGAAGTATTTCTTCATTAGAAAATTCATAATACTTAGTCTCATAAAAAAAGCGTTACAGCAAATGCTAGCCCTGAATTGGGAGGCCCTGATTGCTCCTAACCCGGAAGTCGAATAATTAAAATTTGAATACGATTACTTTCGTAAACTCAGAAACTACGTAGGATTTTTAAAAAATGTTCATTTTTGACGAAATGGTAACGATTTTACAAGAAATGTTATATTTTTTAATAAATAACGTACTACGATATAACGTAAATAATGGTTGTAATATAAGATAATAAAAACATTTGAAAAAACATCTTGAAAATCCGTTATCATGTGCACAGATTTGAAACATGTATTATCCGTGCCAAATGTCAAGGCCCTCACTTTAGAGATCGATATCTTCGAAATCGCTCAATGAAAAAAAATATGTTAAAGTTTATTGTAATCAAATATATGTGTATCATATGTTAATATGGACATTTTCGGATTCTCGGTTTTTCTTCTGTCGCGAGTTAAAAAAGTACCCGATTTTTAGAATCGTGCGGGAAATTTTGCCTACTTTGCGATTTTATTTCTCAAAAATTATTTGACGAAAACATTTCAAATTTGAATTGGTGGTAACTCAATGTGTTCTTAATGTGGGTCATATTTTATTTTAACCATATTCTACACAGTTTTGTGGAATTTTTTTTCATCAAGGGATGTCGACGATATCGATCTCTAAAGCCTTGATATCTGGCACGGATAATAGTCTCTAGAAAACTCGTTTAAAGTTTTCGAATGTAAGAAATTGTATATTTTGTTTAGATACATCTAATCAGCGATTTCTGTGCCATACAGCTGTTCTTTCTGAAGCTTTTTTCATTTTCTGCAGCTTTTCTGTCTGGCAGTAGGCTTCTACGTTTATCTTTTAACTGTTAATTCCAGTGCTTACATTATTTCCATAATACTAAGACCGTCATTATCAGCTATATCAGACGCAATGAAAACCACTTTCTTGCAACTATGAATAGTTTTTGGTGCGATGAACACGGCGTTGTAACTTTTATTGCTGTTTTTATGGGACATATATCCGCTTAAACATATTGTCAAAAGATTTACCCTTGATAGTTCTTCATTCACAGGTTTCACTGCGTTGAAAACATCATTGCCGATTGCTGCTTTGTGAGGGTACTCATCGATTTCTGACAAAGAGAACGCTTTCTTCCAGGAACACCACGAGTCAGCACCAACTGGAATTGGTGGTCAATTGTCATCCCTTGGATTTTCATCTGTTGAAATTTTATGATACAAAGTAATCCAGATCTGCTTTTTCATATCATTCAAGGGGTCGCAATTTCTGCGAATAGCTATTCCATAATATAAGGAAAGTTCATCAATTAATTTTCCTGTTAATTTCCCTTTGTTTCCTAATCCGCTTTTTTTTTAGTCCGTGTTCCCATTCGTTTTTGAACGTGATTGACGCATTCTTTTTTGGTTACTATTGCACTGTCATATAGCTGAGCATCTGAATGTATTATCTTTGAGGTGTGTTACAAGAACCGATTTTTTAGGCAGAAAAACATTCCGCAAATGTTTTCTGTCAATGGATTATCATAGTAGACAGTATACAGAACACTTTTAAGCAAAAAAAAGTGATTTTTTTAAATTTCTAATGTGGCATAGGGGGTATGCCACCTATAAAACGCATTTTAAAGTAAAAACCAAAAGGGAAGAATGATGATTCATTTCAAATCAGATTTCAACATGAAAATAAGATAAGTAGTTGGTTACAAGGTATTATTATTGTACCGATGTAGAGATCAGCTTGGGCAACCTGTTGGACTTTTCAGATGAAAAAAAGAACTTTTCTTTCGTTGAAAAATCAGGTTTTTGGAAAATTGTTACAAAATTCGGATTAATTATCATTATTAAAGTGTTTACTTTTCGACGCACAAGACCATTCTGAAAAGTTGCTTTTAGTTTTCGAGATATAAATTGTGTTATCTCCGATTTTAAAAAATCCGATTTTTGGAAAATCGTTAGAAAATTCTTGCCAATTATCAATTAAATGATTATTTTTCAACGAAAAAGTCGATTTTGAAAAATTGTTTTTAGTCTTTGAGATACAAATTATTTTATCTCAACCTGAATTTCAACTTATTTTCAATCCTTTTACATTAACTTTATAAATTTGTGAAAAATCAAATTGTTGGAATATTGTTACCAAATTTTCACCAATTATCAATTAAAGTGTTTACTTTTCAAGGCACAAGTCAATATTGATAAATTCCTTTCAGTCTTTGAGATAGAAATTATTTTATTTCAACCTGGATTTCATCTAACTTTCAATCTTTTTACATTAATTTTATAAATGTGTGAAAAATCAGATTTTTGGAAAATTGTTGCAAAATTCTCAACAATTATCAATTAAAGTGTTTACTTTTCAAAGCACAAGTCAATTTTGATAAGTTACTTTCAGTTTTTGAGATACAAATTATTTTATCTCAACCTGAATTTCAACTTATTTTCAATCTTTTTACATTAACTTTATAAATTTGTGAAAAATCAAATTTTTGGAAAATTGTTACCAAATTTTCACCAATTATCAATTAAAGTGTTTACTTTTCAAGGCACAAGTCAATTTTGATAAATTACTTTCAGTTTTTGAGATACAAATTATTTTACCTCAACCTGAATTTCAACTAATTTTCAATCTTTTTACATTAATTTTATAAATTTGTGAAAAATCAAATTTTTGGAAAATTGTTACCAAATTTTCACCAATTATCAATTAAAGTGTTTACTTTTCAAGGCACAAGTCAATTTTGATAAATTCCTTTCAGTCTTTGAGATAGAAATTGTTTTATTTCAACCTCGATTTCATCTAACTTTCAATCTTTTTACATTAATTTTATAAATGTGTGAAAAATCAGATTTTTGGAAAATTGTTGCAAAATTCTCAACAATTATCAATTAAAGTGTTTACTTTTCAAAGCACAAGTCAATTTTGATAAATTACTTTCAGCTTTTGAGATACAAATTATTTTATCTCAACATAAATTTCAACTAATTTTCAATCTTTTTACATTAACTTTATAAATTTGTGAAAAATCAAATTTTTGGAAAATTGTTACCAAATTTTCACCAATTATCAATTAATGTGTTTACTTTTCAAGGCACAAGTCAATTTTGATAAATTACTTTCAGATTTTGAGATACAAATTATTTTATCTCAACCTGAATTTCAACTAATTTTCAATCTTTTTACATTAACTTTATAAATTTGTGAAAAATCAAATTTTTGGAAAATTGTTACCAAATTTTCACCAATTATCAATTAAAGTGTTTTCTTTTCAAGGCACATGTCCATTTTGATAAATCGCTTTTAATTTTTGAGATACAAATGGTTTTATCTCAACCTCAACTTTATCTAAATATCAATCTTTTTACATTGATTTTATAAATTTGTGCAAAATCCGATTTTTACTAAAAATTTTTACTAAATTTTCACCAATTATCAATTAGAGTGTTAACTTCTCAATATAAGACACCATTTTGAAAAATTGCTTTTAGTTTTTGAGATATAAATTTTTATCTCAACCTGAATTTTATCCAATTTTCAATCTTTTATATTAACTATAAATTTTTTAAAAATCCGGTTTTTTGAAAATTTTTACGAAATTCTCAATAATTATCAATTAAAGTGTTTACTTTTCAATACATAAGACCATTCTAAAAAATTTCTTTTAGTTTTTGAAATATAAATTGTGTTATCTCAATCAAACTTTTAACTTTTTTATAATGACTTGAAAATTTTGTGAAAAATCTAATTTATTGAAAATTGTTGCAAAATTCTCAACAATTATCAATTAAAGTTTTTAGTTTGCAATTCACAATTCCATTTTGAAAAATTAATTTTAGTTTTTGGGATAGAAATTATTTTATCTCAACATGAACTTCATTTAACTTTCAATCTTTTTACATCAACTTTATAAATTTGTGAAAAATCCGATTTTTAGAAAATCGTCACAAAATTTTCACCAATTATCAATTAAAGAGTTTATTTTTCAATCAAAAAATCCGTTTTGAGAAATTGCTTTTGGTTTTTAAGATACAAATTGTTATATCTCAACCTAAATTTTATTAAACTTTCAATCTTTTTACATTGACTTTATAAATTTGTGAAAAATCTGATTTTTGGAAAATCATTACAAAATTCTCAACAGTTATTTATTAAAGTGTTTACTTTTCATCGCACAAGTCTATTTTGAAAAATTGCTTTTAGTTTTTGAGATATAAATTGTTTTATCTCAATCTAGCTTTCAATCTTTAACAATAACTTTAAGAATTTGTGAAAAATCCGATTTTTGGAAAATTATAACAAAATTTTCACCAATTATCAATTAAAGTGTTTACTTTTCAACGACAAAGTCCATCTTGAAAAATTGCGTTTAATTTTAGAGATACAAATTATTTTATCTCAAACTAAATTTCGTTCAACTTTCAATCTCGTTGCATTGACTTTAAAAATTTGTATAAAATCAGATTTTTGGAAAATTGTTACAAAATTTTCACCTATTATCAATTAAAGTGTTTACTTTTCAACGACAAAGTCCATCTTGAAAAATTGCGTTTAATTTTTGAGATACAAATTATTTTATCTCAACTAAATTTCGTTCAACTTTCAATCTCGTTGCATTGACTTTAAAAATTTGTATAAAATCAGATTTTTGGAAAATTGTTACAAAATTTTCACCAATTATCAATTAAAGTCATTACATTTACTTTACATTTACTTTTCAACGACAAAGTCCATCTTGAAAAATTGCGTTTAATTTTTGAGATACAAATTATTTTATCTCAAACTAAATTTCGTTCAACTTTCAATCTCGTTGCATTGACTTTAAAAATTTGTATAAAATCAGATTTTTGGAAAATTGTTACAAAATGTTCACCAATTATCAACTAAAGTATTTACTTTTCAACGTAAGAGACCATCTTGAAAAATTGCTTTTAATTTTTGAAATACAAATTATTTTATCTCAAACTAAATTTCGTTCAACTTTCAATCTTTTTATATTGACTTTAAGAATTTGTGAAAAATCAGGTTTTTGGAAAATTGTTACAAAATTCGGATCAATTATCAATTAAAGTGTTTACTTTTCAACGCCCAAATCCATTCTGAAAAACTGGTTATAGTTTTTGAGATGTAAATTGTGTTATCTCAATCTAACTTTCAATCTTTTTACATGGTTTTTGGAAATTTGTGAAATAACCGATTTTTGGAAAATTGTAACAAAATTCTCACCAATTATCAATTAAAGTGTTTACTTTTCAACGACAAAGTCCATCTTGAAAAATTGCTTTGAGTTTTTAAGATTCAAATTGTTATATCTCAACCTAAATTTTATCTAACTTTCAATCTTTTTACATTGACTTTATAAATTTGTGGAAAATCTGATTTTTGGAAAATCATTACAAAATTCTCAACAGTTATTTAGTAACGTGTTTACTTTTCATCGCACAAGTCTATTTTGAAAAATTGCTTTTAGTTTTTGAGATATAAATTGTATTATTTCAATCTAGCTTTCAATCATTTTACAATAACTTTAAGAATTTGTGAATAACCTGATTTTTGGAAAATTGTTACAAAATTTTTACCAATTATCAATTAATATGTTTACTTTTCAACGAAGAAGTACATTTGAGATACAATTTTTTTTATCTCAATCCGAATTTCATTTAACTTTTAATCTTTTTGCATTGACTTCATAGATTTGTGAAAATCAGATTTATGGAAAATTGTTACAAAATTTTCACCAATTATCCATTAGAGTGTTTATTTTTCAACGCACAAATCCGTTTTGAAAAATTACTTTCATTTTTTGACATACAAATTGATTTATCTCAGCAAAAATTTCATCTAATTTTCAATCTTTTTATATTAATTTTATAAAATTGTGAAAAATCCGATTTTTGGAAAATTGTTATAAAATTCTCATTAATTATCATTTAAAGTGATTATTTTTCAATGCACAAATCCATTTTGAAATATTGTTCTTAGTTTATGAGATGTAGCAAATGAATAATTTGTAGCTAATATAATAAGCAAATAAATATATACCTGTACTAGCAACAATAGAAAGATATCTGCTCCCTTTATGACATACCAATCCACGAATATCATTATTTTCAAAATAATCAACACAGAAATTCTCAGGTTTATCCTCGAATCCACTCAAATCATCCACAACAACATATTGTAAATCGCTTTTATTCTCGTTATTTGTCGGCACGTTCACGATATGTCGATAATTAAACATTTGATGTGGTAAACAAGACAAAGTCTTGTAAATAATGTACGTTTCATCTAATTTGAACTGTTCCATTAAGAATTGCTCCAATTTGTGACGAGTGTGATCGTCACTTATCGAAGGAGAACACTTAAAATTATCCTCGATTACAGTAACACGTTCGTTTTTTCCACAACACTTATAATAACATTTAATTATGTTACAAATACACCCGAAAATAGTCCCATCTTCCGTTTTAAAGTAATTATCCGATGTGTACACTAATTTGTTATAAATAATTTCGTCGTCGTTTCGATAACCGTCACTTATATTTATTGCAAACTGATTATTGTTGTTACAAGATTGGGTATCACTGGAAACGTGGTTTGTGATGTTTATAAGAAAATATAAAATAATGAAAATTAATTTTTGTAACATATTTAAATGTGGTGTTAACGTAATGGTTATCGAATTTGTTACTGTTTGGTAGTTATCGAAACGTTTCTGCTTTTGAACGTAATGAGATATGATATGATAGCGAATTTAATCTATAAGAAGAATTTGTTTTTCTGTATTTATTTGTTTATTACTCAGCAAATAGCAATGAAAAGTGAGGGAATACCGTACTATTGACAAAATTATTCATGGTTGCATGATTAATGTGGGGACTTAATTATTTTGGTTTTTTCGTCATTCTCATCTTCACTCCACTCCTTCTTCGATTATTTTGGAAACTTTTCGTCATTATCTCTCTAATCTTTTGTTGTAAATTCCTTCCTTTTCACATCTTCAGCTCTCTCCTTCTTTTATTTATCTCTGCTTTTATATAATACGTTTGCATTTTCCCTCCTCTTTTTATTATCATACCTAATTTTCTCTTCCCTAATTTTCTTCCAACACTATCCTCTGTATTTCACGGTATGGCTTTCAATTCAAGCCAATTCCACTCAAGCTTAATGCCGATTCTGTACATATACTGTACAGGGTGGGCCAAATTGGAGACTTATAAAGGTAAAATTCACTGTCTGAGGATAGATTTTTATAAGAATAAAATAAAAAAAGTGCATTTTCAAAAAGTCGTTATAACTTTTTTCTTATTGAAACATTTTGTTTTAATTTGTCACCACTATAATCTCAAATATCACAAGAACAATCAACGAGGTTACCATCTTACGAAAAAAATTTTGAAAGTTGAAGAAAATAGAAAGACAAAAAATTAAAGTTAGGTGAAGAAGATGTTACGATAGAAATAGTTTTAAGATTTAGGTTTTCAAAGAATATAATTGATATGGCTTTATCCTCCTGGAGATGACCACCTAAAAGGGGTCGAAACCAGTAACGCTGTTTAAATAAATAAACCATCTAAAAAGCACAAGGTTGTTTTAGTTTTAAACAATAAACTTTTATCCAGGGATGCGGCAATCCTTTAATGATATTTTTTTAAAAAATTGTTAGTAAAATCACAAAAAAAATGATAAAATTTGAAAGATCGTGGAGGTCTTATTTTTCAAATTGAAGAAATGACTGGCATACCAAATTGAATGTTGAACCTTCCTCTCTAAAATGACGTATAACTCGTTATTTCAATTTGAAATCAATTTCACCTAAGAAATGTTAAAGGATGATGTGTTTCGACATCTTAATAATAAAATAAGAATAACATAGTTGCATCTTACATATATTGGAAGAAAATAACACAGTCTACAAATTGAGTAGAAGCAGGAGTAGATTTTTCTGCTTGTAGCTTGAACCTCTGAAAACTTAATACTGATGCTATCAAGTATCAATTTACAATTAGTGATTTTGTTAGCAATGGACGAGAACCAAATACAAGGCCCCGAGTTTTGGAGGCATTCAGTTTCAATCCATACCGCTACGACCATACAAGTACACGTTCAAGGTGCTGGTATAAAAAGTCCTCTCAAGAAGAGCTGGTATCAATTTATACAATGGTCCTACTCTCAATCTTCTACTTTCTTCGTCTTGCTGAAGAAAATCGGATTAATTGCTGGTTGTCCTCAGCATGCCTGATATCATCGACGATTTTAATTAGAGCAGTAGTTGCTATACCCCTGCCGAAAACCAGACTGCAAAGGATGAATGAGGTTATATTCAGTAAGATATTGAGATAATTATAAGTAAACTAGTCGTTACAGCGCCTTTGACGCTGTAGTCACAGCAACAATATCATGAATCAGAAGTGCCCTTGTAGCACGATTCGTCATTACTAGGGACTAAGCAAAATAGAACGCCAAGGTTTCACAGCCATGAGAAAGTCCTCTTGGCATTTTTATACCTGTGGTTGCAGCGATTGCATAATGCGCGATACCTCTCAAAGGTCGCGTCAGAAGGAGAACGCCTATATAGAATTTTAGCCCTATTTCGCTAACGCATAAATAATCTCCAATCTCCTCACAAAGCCATGAAGCAGGAAAATGTCTGACATTCCTGGGCCTAAGCGGTGCATGCTTATCATATGCTTATCATATGCAAGCCAATGTTCCTGCGAATGAATCGACCTTTGAATCATCCGCCTACAATGGTTGCCTGTCAATCAATTCTGCATCAGACAGAAGAGTATCCTGATCACAATGTCTGCGGTCCCGATAAGTAAGATTACGTCCAGAAGCAATTAGACGACGAACCTGAATTGCACGGTAGATTAGGTCATGATTTGAAAATTGAATCGCTTGCAACTGATCATGGACATGTACTCTATCGGGGCAAGACGTAACAATAAGGTCAAGAAGAGATTGGGGAAGGCAAAAAATAAGTAGGTTGAAGACGATTAAATTTAGAGAACAAGCAAAAAATTTAAGTCTATCAGATCGAATACCATCCCTAAGCAAACACGTGTTAAAATCCCCCATCAGCAAGACACTATCATAGATGGCAACGTACCCTTTAAGCAAGTCATCAAAAGTATCAAAGTAGTGCATTTGAAGGGGCAGTAGCAGACACCAACAAGTAATTTTATACGATAATACGCAACCTCGACTTACAAGTATTCCATTTCGCGTTGCGAGCCATTAGATGCCTTGAAAACTCTAATTTGTAAATGATTTTTGAAATATAGAGTCACGCCCCCACCTCGAGAATATTTACGATCATTTCTTAATAGTTGATAACCAGGGAGCACAAACAAAGAAGAATTCAAAGAAGACTTAAGCCAGGTCTCGCTTATCAACACCAGATCAAGATAAAATTTGAAAGTTATAAAATTTGAAAAAGAGCGTGGAAGTCTTATTTTTGAAAATGGAAGGCAGGCTCTTTCAAGTTAAGTCTAACTCGTTGCTTCAATTTGAAATGGATTCCACTTAAGAAATGTTAAGGATAATGTGGTTTTGACGTTTTAGTAAAATCACGAAAAAAATTAAACAAATTGGAAAAGGACGTGGCGGTCTTATTTTTGAAAATGAAAAAATGACTTGCTTGTATATCAAATTGAAGGCTGATAACTCCTCTTTCAAATGATGTATAACTCGTTGTTTCAATTTGAAATCAATTCCACTTAAGAAATGTTAAAGGATGTTTTGATGTTTTAGTAAAATACGAAAAAAATGATAAAATTTGAAAGAGCTCATGAAGGTCTTATTTTTGAAAATGAAGAAATCACGGGTTTATCAAATTGACGGCTAAACCCTCCTCTTTCAAATGATGTATAACTCGTTGTTTCAATTTGAAATCGATTTCTCTTAAGAAATGTTGAAGAATGATGTGGTGTTGACATTTTAGTAAAATCACGAAAAAAATTAAAAAACTTCAAAAAGATCGTGGAGGTCTTATGTTTGAAAATGAAGAAATTACTTGTATATTAAATTGAAGCCTGAACCCTCCTTTTTCAAATGATGTATATCTGGTTGTTCCAATTTGAAATCGATTCCATTTAAAAAGTGTTAGAAGATGATGTGATTTCGACGTTTTAGTAAAACCACGAAAAAAGATGATAAAATGACTATTATAACAAATTGAAGACTGAACCTTGCTCTTTTAAATGAGGTATAATTCGTTGTTTCAATTTGAAGTTGATTCCACCTAAGAAATGTCGAAAAAGAAGGTTTTTGACGTTTTGGTAGAATCACGAAAAAATGATAGAATTTGAAAAAGACCTCTACGATGGAAGTCTTATTTTTGAAAATCAAGAAATGAGTTTTATTTTAAACTGAAGACTAAACTTTGCTCTTTCAAATGATGTATAACTCGTTGATTCAATTTGAAGTCGATTCCACCTAAGAAATGTAAAAAGATGATAGGTTTTTGACTTTTTAGTAAAATCACAAAAAAATGAAAAAAAATTGGAAAACATTGTAGAGGCCTTATTTTTAAAAATGAAGAATTGATTTGTATATCAACTTGAAGGCTGAACCCTGCTCTTTTAAAACATGTATAACTTGTTTTAATTTGGTTTTGTTTTAATCCTGGTTGAATAAGGTTAAAAGTCAAGTAAAAATTTTGTACTTTAACTGGTCGTTTTTCAAAAATATTTATTTATCTAGTTTCGGCCTTATTGCCATCTTCAGAGATAAAAAGTCAAACAAGAAAATAAGAGCATGTGAATACTAAATATAATCTCATGTACATTTTGATCATGTGGAAGGCTTTACATTAATACATACTGAGTTAAAAACACACTTTACATTTAATTGACAAGAAACGTGGTACAAACTACGAAGAATTGTGATCAAAATGTACATGAGATTATATTTAGTATTCACATGCTCTTATTTTCTTGTTTGACTTTTTATCTCTGAAGATGGCAATAAGGCCGAAACTAGTTAGATAAGTAAATATTTTTGAAAAACGACCAGTTAAAGTACAAAATTTTTACTTGACTTTTAACCTTATTCGATTTGATACAACACTGGTAAAAAAAAATGGATTTCGAATTAAACTTCAATCAACTTAATCCTGGTTGTCTAATTCTTGAAAAATGGAGAAATAACTTGCATACCAAATTGAAGAATGAACCTTCTTCTTTAAAATGATGTATAACTCGTTGTTCTTAGTTGAAATCGATTCCATTTAAGAAATGTTAAAGTATGATGTGGATTTGACGTTTTAGTAAATTCGTGAAAAAAATGGTAAGATTTGGAAAAGATCGTGGAGGTCTTATTTTTGAAAATTAAGGAATGATTTGTATATTAAATTGAAGGTTGAACCCTGCTCTTTCAAATGATGTCCAACTCGTTGTTTCAATACAAAACCGATTCCATTTAAGAAATGTTAAATGATACTATGTTTTCGACATTTTAAGAGAATCACGAAAAAAATGTTAAAATTTGAAAAAGCTTGTGGACGTCTAATTTTTGAAAATGAAGAAATGATTTGCATATCATATTGAAGGATGAATCTTCTTCTTTAAACTGATGTATAACTCGTTGTTTCAGTTTGAAATCGATTTCACCTAAGAAATGTTAAAAGATAATGTGTTTTTAATATTTTGGTAGAATACGAAAAAATGATAAAATTTGAAAGATCGTGGTTGTCTTACCTTCTTCTTTAAAATGATGTATAACTCGTTGTTTCAATGTGAAATCGATTCCACTTAAGGAATGTTAAAGAATGATGTGTATTTGACAATCTAGTAGAATAAGAAAAAATTATAAAATTTGAAGAATATCGTGAAGGTTTTATTTTTGAAAATGAAGAAATGCTATGGTTGAATCTACTTCTTTCAAATGATGCATAACTCACTGTTTCAGTTTGAAATCGATTTCACCTAAGAAATGTTAAAGGATGAAGTGTTTTTAACGTTTTAGTAGAATCACGAAAAAATGAAAATTCTTTTGAAGAAGAATTTTGAAAATTCTTTGAAACGGTTCCAAATACGACCACTTTATCTTAACAAGTAGAAAAAAAATTACAAACTAAAAACAAATGAACATCAGCTGTCAAAATATTTTTAAATTGAGTTTTTAAAGATAACTCTGTGGAGTTTGAAGTCACTGTAACGCATTTTCAATCTGGATTTACAATTTGTAATCGTATCGTCAAAAAGAATAAAAAAAGAATTTTTTGATTAAGTTTTTCCTAAATAATTTATTTCACAATATATTTCGATGATAATATTAATTATTTCCAATTACCATCGTAATCGGGTTGTGGAAAATCAAAAATCCTTTAAAACGACTCCAAACACGACCATTTTATCTTAAAAAACAAAAAATTACAAACTAAAAACAAAATAAAAACAAATGAAAATCGACTGTCAAAATATTTTTTGAATTGAGATATCTCGATTGTTTTCGGAGATAACTTCATCGTGTTTGGACTCATTTTAAAGCATTTTTTAATGAGATTAAGAATTTTTATTAAAATATAAATAATTATTCAACTTTTTATTTTTTTATGTGGCTTATAAGTTGAGATTTTATATTTGAATTTAATCTAGTTGAAAATGCTTAATAATAAGCCCAAATTTGGGTTGGTTCTTTTTTGACAGGTTGCAAGAAATTTATTAAAAGACGTTATCTCTAAACATCCAATGAATTTGATGGTGAATTTTGCAATTGGCCAATTGAGAATTATCATTTCAGCAAAAAGTGTTAAAAAAGGATGTCTGTGTATAACACAAAATTGAAAACATTTTGAATATTTTCTATATCAAAGGAGTTTACTTTTGTTGTTTATTATGTTTTTTTCTTGTTGTTTGTTGGCATATAGTTATTGTTGTTTTATAATAAGTTTTATTAATTCAATCTACTTATTGCTTAACTTAATACTAGATATTAATATAATCTCGTGTTTGATTTATTTCCAAAGTCTACCTTTTCAAAATCTGCACATATAAGTTTTAAAGATGTATATATCAGAGAAGACTTGAACGAAATATCAAGTAAGCTATATTTTTGGAAAGGAAATTTTATGCACTCTTCGAATTTGCAAAAAAATATATTCTGTTCCACCAAAAAAATCATTTTTATCACTAACTAGTGTCCGACCGAAATTTCGGATTCAGTTTCAGTTGGCCTAAAATAGGAATTTTGGCGGTGTTTCTGTTTCAATTGTATTTTGGTCGAAAAATATCCGAAACCAAGACTACGCCCAAAAAAGTTAACTCCGATTTGTTTGAACCAAAACTTCAGTATTATGCCGATATATACTCATATTGAAATTCCAGACCGTACTCTATCTTGCAATAAATTGCATTAAAGTATCTCTATTTACCACCTAGCAGCGTTACTGGTGAACACTGGTTAGTTTTTCAGTGCACTATTCATACTGATATATAATTATTGCTATTTAAAATCCGTTTCCAAAATTTTTTATAAGTTTGAAAGCCTTAACGTGAGATATTCTTGTGTTCGGATATTTTTGTTGGAATTTTTGTGTAACTATACAAAAATATGATCCACCAGTACCATAGCATTGTACAAGGTGCAGGGTGTTTTGCTCAAAAACGGTTTCTTAGATTATTTAAGTTAAACAAGATTTAAGTTAATCTTGTTTTAAAGAATCACAAAAAATCGAATTCTTAAGATACCTTAATGAATTATTCATGATTTATAGAGGAAAGTGTTTTCTTCCTCGTGATGAAACCGGATCTTGAAGATATTTATTCGTTTTTGAGATATAAATCATTAAATTCAACGTGAACACTTACGGCTATCTCAAGTTAATTAAAAATCACCAAAAATGGAATTCTTGAGATATTTTAATGATACATTCAAAATTTATAAAGGCATGTGTCTATTTGTAATGGTGAGAACCAAATTAGAAAATCTTTATTCGTTCTTGAGATAAAGATTATTTAAGTTAACCTATTTTTTTTTGATTTTTTTTGAAATTAATAATCTTGTTTTAAAGAATCACAAAAAATCGAATTCTTAAGATACCTTAATGAATTATTCATGATTTCTAGAGGAAAGTGTTTAATTTCTCGTGATGAAACCGGATCTTGAAAATATTTATTCGTTTTTGAGATATAAATCATTAAATTCAACGTGAACATTTATTTCTATCTCAAGTTAATTAAAAATCACCAAAAATCGAATTCTTGAGATATTTTAATGATACATTCAAAATTTATAGGGGCAAGTGTCTATTTTGTCATGGTGAGAACCGAATTAGAAAATCTTTATTCGTTTTTGAGATGAAGACTATTGAAGTTGACCTAATTTTGTATGATTTTTTGAAATTAATAATCTTGTTTAAAAAAAGTAACGAAAATTCGAATTCTTAAGATACCTGAATGAATTATTCATGATTTATAGAGGAAATTGTTTATTTTGTCGTGATGAAACAGGATCTTGAAAATATTTATTCGTTTTTGAGATATAAATCATTAAATTCAACGTGAACACTTACGGCTATCTCAAGTTAATTAAAAATCACCAAAAATGGAATTCTTGAGATATTTTAATGATACATTCAAAATTTATAGAGGCAAGAGTCTATTTTGTCATGGTGAAAATCAAATTAGAAAATCTTTATTCGTTTTTGAGATAAAGATTATTTAAGTTAACCTATCTTTTACGATTTTTTGAAATTAATAATCTTGTTTTAAAAAATCACGAAAAATCGAATTCTTAAGATATCTTAATGAATTAATCATGATTTATAGAGAAAAGTGTCTACTTTCTCGTGATGAAACTGAATCTTGAAAATATTTATTCGTTTTTGCGATATTAATCATTAAATTCAACGTGAACACTTACGGCTATCTCAAGTTAATTAAAAATTACCAAAAATGGAATTCTTGAGATATTTTAATGATACATTCAAAATTTATAAAGGCAAGTGTCTATTTTGTAATGGTGAGAACCAAATTAGAAAATCTTTATTCGTTCTTGAGATAAAGATTATTTAAGTTAACCTATTTTTTATGATTTTTTTTTAAATTAATAATCTTGTTTTAAAGAATCACAAAAAATCGAATTCTTAAGATACCTTAATGAATTATTCATGATTTCTAGAGGAAAGTGTTTAATTTCTCGTGATGAAACCGGATCTTGAAAATATTTATTCGTTTTTAAGATATAAATCATTAAATTCAACGTGAACATTTATTTCTATCTCAAGTTAATTAAAAATCACCAAAAATCGAATTCTTGAGATATTTTAATGATACATTCAAAATTTATAGGGGCAAGTGTCTATTTTGTCATGGTGAGAACCGAATTAGAAAATCTTTATTCGTTTTTGAGATGAAGACTATTGAAGTTGACCTGATTTTGTATGATTTTTTGAAATTAATAATCTTGTTTAAAAAAAAATAACGAAAATTCGAATTCTTAAGATACCTTAATGAATTATTCATGATTTATAGAGAAAAGTGTCTACTTTCTCGTGATGAAACTGAATCTTGAAAATATTTATTCGTTTTTGCGATATTAACCATTAAATTCAACGTGAACACTTACGGCTATCTCAAGTTAATTAAAAGTCACCAAAAATTTAATTCTTGAGATATTTTAATGATACATTCAAAATTTATAGAGGCAAGTGTCTATTTTGTCATGGTGAAAATCAAATTAGAAAATCTTTATTCGTTTTTGAGATAAAGATTATTTAAGTTAATCTTTTTTTTATGATTTTTAGTAATTAATAATCTTGTTTTAAAAAATCACGAAAAATTGAATTCTTAAGATGTCTTAATGAACTATTAATGATTTATAGAGGAAAGTGTATATTTTCTGGTGATGAAAGCGTATCTTGAAAATATTTATTCGTTCTTGAGATATAAATCATTAATTTCAACGTGGACATTTATGGCTATCTCAAGTTAATAAAAATCGAATTCTTGAGATATTTTAATGATACATTCAAAATTTATAGAGGCAAGTGTCTATTTTGTCATGCTGAGAAAAAAATTAGAAAATTTTTATTGGTTTTTGAGATAGAGATTATTTAAGCTAACCTCTTTTTTTAATGATTTTTTGAAATTGATCATCTTGTTTTAAAAAATCACGAAAAATCTAATTTTCAAGATATCTTAATGAATTATTTACGATTTATAGAGGAAAGTGTCTTTCTCATGATGAAACCGTATCTTGAAAATATTATTCGTTTTTGAGATATAAATCATTAAATTCAACGTGAACATTTATGGCTATCTCAAGTTAATTAAAAATCGACTTTTTTGTATTTATTTTATCACTGGCTATACAAAATTAGATCTACTAATTGTGTTGGTACTAATTCAAAAGATTATGCATCAATTGAAAGCACTAGGACAATACAGACATATAACAAATACTCTTTAAAATAGCATTCTGTAAAAAGTATCATTACTAAAATGACATAAACGAAAAGTTATTACTTTACGCTTACGTTTTCGCACTTATAAAAAACAAAATTTATTTTACTACTTAAACGTTTAGATTATTTTTTTATACATAAGTGTTACTAATATGTTTACACTGAACGTCATGTTATATTATATATTTTCCAGTTAAAACAAACTCTACGTGACCTACCATTTTTAATCAAATTTTACCTGTAGTATGCACGTTAAACATTCCTCCACCTTCCACACAAACAACTCCTGCAAATCTATTCTCATCTTCAAAATAATCAATACAAAAAGATTTGCGATCCTCCTCCAATCCTTCAATATCATCAATAACGATCGTTCGAATCCCATTCGGTCCAACATTAATAATAAATCTAACAGTGTCAAGATCTAAACAGTCAATGGGTTTATGCACAATGTAAAGATGACTCAGATTTAATTGACTGTTTGCGAATCGATATAATTCGTCTATATTGAGATTGTCACTTTTAACGCAATCGGATGAGTTAAACATGTTGTAACCGAACGGACAACATTTATAAACGCAATCCATGATACGACAAACGCAACCCAATATCGTGCCGTTATAATAATTAACGTAATTGGTTTCATTAAAAACGATTCCGTCTTTAATGATTTCGTTGTTAACGTTGATTTCACTGTCACTTAGGTCTAACGTCGGTTGACCATCACAAACGAAAGTTTTGTCTACCTGACCGGAAGAAATGTGAGAAAGTAAATTCACTAGTAAAAACAATCGAGCAATAATAACTGTTAACGCGAACATGGTGGTTGGAATTCGTTTAAAAGAGTTTGTTTATTAAGTCAGGTAACGCATTTCAGCTTGTTATCTTGAGATTACAACCGCTGATAAGTCCACAGCTTAAGATTACAATAAGGTTTAGTCACGTGTTTGCGCAAGTAAATAATATGAAGGTATTTGAAAAGAAAGAGAAAGCGCTGCTAATGATTTTATGATTCAAATATTTGCAATAATTATTTATTTTACCTGTATTGAGAATAGATTTTTCTAAAGGCGATTCGTGGCACATTAAACTTCCTAAATTCCTAATATCAGGAAAATAATCCACGCAATAAGAAGAACTCGAATTAGTTTCGTTAA
Source organism: Onthophagus sagittarius (assembly GCA_036711965.1). Taxonomy (NCBI): domain Eukaryota; kingdom Metazoa; phylum Arthropoda; class Insecta; order Coleoptera; family Scarabaeidae; genus Onthophagus; species Onthophagus sagittarius. Next base: position 11,651,367 of record JASERS010000003.1, read on the forward strand.
AATTCGGAAGTTGAGCGTATTTAATCGACCCATTACAAACAATTTTTTCTTCAATTACATAAACCTCCGTTGAATTATATTTCATTTCGATCAATCCAAAAAAGGTATCGTTTTGTTCACTTTTAATTTCGACACATTCATTATTCACAATACCTTTACCAATCGGACAACATTTCCTTAAACACTCCCCTAAAGGGCATATATACCCCTCGAGATGACCATCCTTAATTAAATATTGAGTATATTTTTGAGAATCGTCTATAATTCTATCACTTATTTCGCTTCCTTCGGCTATATCGACCGAATTAACGCGATTAATTAAAGATAATTGTATCGCAAAGAGTAAAACTTTAAAAAACATTGTTGTTCGAGAGGTTTTTTCAAACTAACAAACAACCCATTCCGTTTTGGGGCCACCTTGTTGGGTAAATATGGTGTAATAAAAGAAAAACGAGTTGAATGTGTAATTAGAATCGACTTAAATGTGTAATATATACAAACGATGTATAACCTTTGGGTAATGCCAGTGAACTTGAAATTTGTTACATTCTAGAATAATAAATACATATTTGAATAAGATTAAGGGTTCATTCTGGTTGGTTATGATTTTCTTATTTGAACCCCTTTTTTGTATTCAAACATTGAAAATAATATTTTTTATTGTACTTTTTCCAGAAATTGATAAAAAATAAAAGAAAAACTAAAATTTTTTTATAACTTTCAATTTTGACTAAAAGTCTTAAATATTTTCAAGACTTTTGTATTGCAAAAAAATAATACATTGCTAATACTAGTTCTATTTTAGTATGTGTAAAAAAATCGTGTAAAAGCAGAATTACAATTTGGAAACAATATTAAAAGTTCTTGTTAGAGTTCATTTAGGAATATATTTCGTGTTTATACAGACTATTTCTGCAAGCCGTAAAATAATTTTTACCACCAATACTAAAATATTATTAAAATACTACTTCATTAATAAACAATAATAATAAACGACTTTATTGATATGATGAATATAACGCAATATAAAAAAAAATTAAGCAAAGTAAATATTTTCAGTGAGGCGAGATCCAGCTATCAATAGCTGCTCAATCTAACCCCATTTTAAATAAAATAATATAATAAAACAAATAAAAATTAAATTAGCCTGACAATAAAAATAAATATAACTTGATGTTCCTCACGTCAACGCTCGTATACGGCAACAACTTAGCATCTACCCTCGAGATTACGCTGTTGTTGAAACAATGACTGGAAAACCTTTCTTTTAAATTGCGCATGTGAAAGGTGCTTTATACCATCACTAATTTCATTAAACATTGCATAAATTTGATATAAAAATGACCGTTGAAAAATTGCCAGTCTGTGTGCCGGTGGAGAGAGGCGGCCTCGGAATCGAGTGTTCAAAATGCCCTGACAGTACAAGGAACTCAGTGGCACTTCATTCCGCCCGCTGCTCCCCACTTTGGAGGAATTTGGGAAGCCGGTGTAAAATCAATGAAACACCATTTAAAACGTGTGATTGGAGATTCAACCCTAACCTTCGAAGAGTTAACGTTGATTTATCAAATAGAAGCTTGCTTGAACTCACGACCACTCATCCCAATCAGCGAAGATGTCACAGAAGAAATAATTACTCCAGGTCATTTTTTAATTGGAAGACCAATTATCGCACCACCAGAAGAAAGATCAAAAATGCACGAAAATCTCTCGACAAGATGGAAGCTCGTTCAAAAAATGCGAAGCGACTTTTGGCTGTCTTGGTCCCGAGAATATCTGAGTAGATTACAACAAAGGTTAAAATGGATTTCACGAGAAGAAAATCTTAAACCTGGAGACGTAGTAATCTTAAAAGATAACATCGTCGATCCCGGCAAATGGCCATTAGCCAAAATTGCTGAAACTCATCCCGCAGCCGATGGCACCGTAAGAGTAGTAACTCTCAAGAAGGCAGGAGGTACTACACTAAAACGCAGCATCCACAATTTGATTCCTCTGCCTACTGAAGATAAAAATCATGAAGATAATCAAATACAGAACATTAGTTGTAACAATGGAAGAATTCACTATCAATCACAAAGGCAAAAATCGAATTCCACGAATGGAATTAAAATGCTAGTAACAATGATGCTGTTATTGGCCACAATCCAAAATGCATTAGCGGCTATCTTTAATGTTCACTACTTGAAATTCGGGTTGTATATCGAAGACATCGGACACGTCAAGATTGAAAGAGGTTTATTTCGCATCGACACAAAAATAAATAAAACAAAAATAACCATTGATATGGAGACAGCTTCAAACGCAGTACAAGATTTTCGTTACTTCTGCAACAATGTCACGAGAATGGGGGAAAATTTGTGCGAAAATCTCCTACATCATTTGGATGAGGAAGAAAAACATCTGAATTGGACACAGCAAGGCTTAAAGACGATTCTTCATCAGAGGCACAAATGAGGTCTTCTGGGTAACCTGTTAACAAGCATCTTTGGAGTCAACGACGAAGTATACAGAGACATTGACACGCTGGAAGTCAATCAAAAAGAGTTGATAAGAGCATCGAGTCACCAGACCAAATTTATGCTCTCAGCCTTAGCCACAATTAACATTACTGAAGCCAAGATGTATGCTCACCTAGAACGGTTTCGTCAGAAGTTGGATCAAGGTCTACAAGCCATGTACCGAATGGAGAGATGGTTTAGCAAAATAGATATGAATGAACTGAACCTTCACGTATTAAATTCATATCACATCGTAATTAACATCCTCAACGAAATTAGCGACTACTACACGAAAGTAATGCATATCACCCTAAATCAAGGAAGTCTTTTTGACATCATATCTCCTGCTTCCATCAACCAAGTAATCACCTCCGCAAACGTCAAACTTCCATCCAACATACAAATCCTTCAACATACAATGATAAAAACCAAAGTTACACACGACCAAGACAACATAATAATACACACCTACTTTCCAATGGCGGAAGTCATCGAGTTTACGCTTATCAAAGTAAATACCGTACCCTTGAAGATTGAAGACACATCATACTGGATTTTAGATGTCGTCAGCAATGTAATAGCGATCGATTACAACACACAACTGTACTTCCAAATGAGCGACCAAGAATTTAAACAATGCATCATGATGGAGGAAACACAATATCTATGTGTACCATCATCGGTGAAGAACATTGAGAATTCACCACATACGGCAACAACTTAGCATCTACCCCCGAGATCACACTGTTGTTGAAACAATGACTGGAAAGCCTTTCTTTTAAATTGCGCATGTGAAAGGTGCTTTATATCATCACTAATTCCATTGAACATTGCATAAATTTGATATAAAAATGACCGTTGAAAAATTGCCAGTCTGTGTGCCGGTGGAGAGAGGCGGCCTCGGAATCGAGTTTTAATCGCATGCACATCTGTCCCAAATTTAGTCAGTTTATAGAGATATCGAGGTAACTTAAAAGCGACTTTCAAGAATTCCTTCCCATCTTCGTTTTCGATATCAATTAGAGATCGATGATGTGCATCCATATCAGTATTCAATTTCAGAGTACTCTGTAATGATATTAATTGTTTAGAACATTTCATATGACTTAGTAACTTTTCATAAATGTTCAGAGCTTCTTAGCTTCTGACAAATGACGCCAGTCATTATAACCGCCTTTCGCTAGCGGACTTTCTTGACGTACATATGAAAATAGCTTGTAATTATAAGAAAACACTGAATCTTTAGATGTTGAGTAAAACAACCTCTAGAAATCATCTGTAGGATGTAAAATCTATTTCATCACATAATATGAAAATAAGTGAAAATATTTTTATAGATCTTTATGTACTTAACTACAAACATATATGTAGAGATGTCACCAAAGCTCAACATCACAGGTATTGTACAAAAATAAATATTAACCCTTACTATCGTAAAAGTTACAGTTGTACCTTGTCGGCCTGACGAAGGTTAAATTTTAGAGCGAATTTTTACTACATTATGATATATGATAATCTCCGAAACTAGTATCTACCCTCCATTAATAAAAATAAATGTCTCTATGTAGGAAGTAAAGTTTTTTTAATTAAATGGATTGATATTTGATAACAATGTACGATGGTCCAAGTTGTTAATAACAAGATGTTATTATTTTTTTTTGTCATTAGAATCACATCTTTGTGTGTCATTATAATAGGTAGGCATAAATTGAAGAAAGTTTCAATAATATTTTCAAGTTCCCTAAGATCTAGCACGATGAAAAACTAATTTAATGTTTAGTCGTGACTCACAATATCACAGAGTCACTGGATACCAATCAAATTTAAATTTAGATATTTTGAATCACTCAATATTCTCCTTTAAAAATATCTATTGTATACAAATTTTAAAAATAGTTTGTCATAAAATTAAATATTTCCAAACATCGGTTTTCATCACATTAATTCTTTAGTTTATCCAATACGTAACGAAATCACCTCCTTTTTCTAATAAGTGCTTAAAAAAATATTTACATTTTTAATTCATCGACAAAATTGTAAAGTGTAATTCCCCGTTTTTTCGTGTGAGCGTCGTATCCGCGTGTAAGATGAACAATAACTTAGTATCTCGCATATCTTGTTCGTTAATATTTCCTCTGGCGCGCAAACATTGTTTAAAGATACCGCGAACGTATCTATATTTAGGTACGGACGTCGTCATTTACATAAACATTTTCAAAGTTAACAAGATACATATGTCTAGTGGTTTTTGTGAGAAATTCCCTTCAATTTGTTTATTATTGCTTAAAACGGGACGTGAACTTTTAAGCTGAGAAATATTATATCACTAAATAACATAAAATCATCTTGACGTAACAAATTTTTTAGCACACCTCTTTGCTTTCTTGCGGTACAAAGAAAGAAAATGTTTTTGCCATTACCTTCAAATGCGACTATAAATCAAATTTATTTGAAATGTTGTATGATTTGTGTTAGATTACTGGGATTAACGATTAATTAAAGTTGTATTATGGCTAACTGTACTATAATATAGTAGTTTAAATTTTGATTTATGACAGTTTCAAGTCCTTATCCAATTTGCTTAATGTATTAAAAGTGATCGATTATAATGAAACCAAACAATGGGTTGTATTGGATTACTAAATAAATTCATTGGGAAAAAGTTCCGTTATAAAAATAGACAATGAAGGTGTGGATGATATGTTGCAGGTTTTATCGACATTAAATTACCTCCATAATAAACTTGTTTTTCCTGATCTTCGCTACATACAACAGCGATCGGTTCATAAAAGCTCGGAAAATAATCCAAACAATAAGAAAGCTGCGAAAATTCTTTTGACCACTTCAACTTCCCAGTTTCGGTTATACTAAAATTATCAGTCTCTTTAGTTAACCGAACTTTTTTTGATTGTTTACAAAGCGTAAAGTTATGCACAAGAACATAATCGACCCCCGAATTTAAACCAAAATCGCGAACCAAATCTCCAATAAAATTCTTATCCGTTTCACTTTCAACGCAAGTTTTGTTCTCATTAATCTCCTGGGATTTCCCGCAACACTTTCGAATACACGGCCGGAAGTTGCACGGGCATCCTCGTAACGCATCGTTTTCATCGGTAAACACGTTGTCTTTTGTGTAAACCACGTGGTCCAACTGGTACGTTTCGGCTCTTTGATCGTACACCGAATTATTTAAATTCACACTTAATTCAAATTCACACGGTCTGTTTGCATTTGCCAACCACGTGATTGACAGTAAAATTAAAAGGAAAGCGAGTCGTTTCATTTTTTTATCACTTTTTTTATTCACAAACAAAAAATAGGTACAAGCACGAGTTTACGTCAATCGGTTTAATCTCGAAACGAAACTAAAAGCGAACGTTTCGCTCTGTTCTGTACACCGGTCTAAGATGATTTTGAAAGCGCAAGATATTATGCGCATGGCCTTTTTATTATTCGTTTTATTCTGTAGATATAATAATTGGAAATAAAAAGAATTTATATCCTAATAATTTGAAATAATATTGAAATTATTTAGGAGTGTCTTAGAATTGTGTTATGTTTTGCAACAATCGAATTATGTCATTGTTAAGTGATTTAGTTGAAACATTGCGTGTGTTTCATGATAATAAACAAATATGGTTTCTTAAACATAACATTTGTTTTCCATGAAAATTTATTTAAAACAATGATTTGTGGGTGTAGCAGTTGTAAAATTATAAATTTCTATAACTAAACTATTTTAAATATTAATAACTACGAAGTAAGCTAAATTAGTGTCGAAAATCCTAATTTCAATAATCCTTATACTTCTGATTCAGTGTTGTCAGATAACGTGAATAAAATTCACTAGATAGTAGGAAAAAGATTACCAGATTTTCATCAAAAAAAGAATTATCGTTCCATTTGTTTATTACCAACAATTTTTGTTAATATGTGTCGGTTCTCTATTTTGAAAGATTCTTTTTATCATTTCTCACTTTTGAGATATAATCCTGTATACTGCAAATACCAATTTACAACACAATAAAAGTATTATTTGTATTATTGATTATATCAATTCTTGGGATGATTTAAAAAACGTTGTTGTTGGAGAATAACAACCAAGATAAGAACAAGACCAAAGAAGAAATATAACTTATAGTTCTAATCTTATAGATATTATTATATATGAATACTGTTTGAAACAGTTGACAGTACTTCATACTGCCAATAAGTTGACACACTTTAAATTGATAAGCATGACTTTAGAGACAAAATTTGATGCTACCAATAAATTAGCAGTCTTTAAGACACTGTACAGTGTTTGAAATAGTAAGAGCTCATGCTGCCAATAAGTTGGTATACTTCAAATTAATGAGAAGGAAGTTAAAGGCAAAATAACTCATGCTGCCAACAAGTTGACAGTTATTAAGCTAATATGTTGGCAACACCCTAATCACGAAGGACCCGCCATAGCTTTGCAGAATTACGCTAAACCACCACCGAACTGAAGTATGCTTCTTTCTCCCTTTTTATCTAACTACGCAGATCATAAATATTCTTAGAGTGCTTATATTTAGAGTAAGTCCTATCCCTCAAATACATCATTTGTTTTAGCTGCGGCGTAAGCCAAGGTCTTTTAGAAAATCGATTATTCGTTAGTGAAGCATATTTATGGAAAATTGAAATAATAAGGTTACTAAAAAAATATCTTTGATAGTTATGTCATCCAATAAATTAATAAGATAATAAGATATATTAAGATAAATTAAAGAGAACGGTAACGACTCCAACTCGGCAGAATTAACAAGAAAATTAACAAGATTGGTAGAATTAAAGACCCGGTAAGTCCTAAAAACAGGTTCGGCAACAATATGTGCAACAGTCAAACTACATCTAATCATTTCATGGTCGGTTAGACCATGCAAACTGTCCAATAAAGTAAATGCAAAATCGACACAAGAAGAAACAACAACATCTATTAAAGTTTCCGAGGAAGAAGTAATACGAGTAGGCTCGTTTACCAGATATTAAGATAATATACAGTTTGTGGAACAATAATAGCTCACGCTGCCAACAAGTTGGCAGTTTGTAAGGTAATGTACAGTGCTTGGGACAGTAGTGTCTCATGCTGTCAACAAGTTAGCAGTAATTAAGCTAATATATGGTCTTGGAACTGTAATAGCTAATGCTGCCAACAAGTTGGCAGTTTATAAGATAATTTACAGTGTTTGGAACAGTAATATCTCATGCTGCCAACAAGTTGGCAGTTATTAAGATAATATATGGTCTGTGGAACAGTAATAGCTCATGCTGCTAACAAGTTGGCAGTTATTAAGATAATATATAGTCTGTGGAACAGTAATAGCTCATGCTGCCAACAAGTTGGCAGTTTGTAAGATAATGTGCAGTGTTTGGAACAGTAATATCTCATGCTGCCAACAAGTTGGCAGTTATTAAGCTAATATATAGTCTTGGAACTATAATAGCTCATGCTGCCAACAAGTTGGCAGTTATTAAGATAATATATAGTCTGTGGAACAGTAACAGCTCATGCTGCCAACAAGTTGGCAGTTATTAAGATAATATATAGTCTATGGAACAGTAATAGCTCATGCTGCCAACAAGTTGGCAGTTATTAAGGTAATATATAATCTTGGAACTTTAATAGCTCATGCTGCCAACAAGTTGGAAGTTCTTAAGATAATGTACAGTATTTAGAATAGTAATATCTCATGTTGCCAGCAAGTTGGCAGTTATTAAGCTAATGTATAGTCTTGTAACTATAATAGCGCTCATGCTGCCAACAAGTTGGCAGTTATTAAGCTGATATATAGTCTTGGAACTATAATAACTCATGCTGCCAACAAGTTGGCAGTTATTAAGCTAATATATAATCTTGGAACTGTAATAGCTCATGCTGCCAACAAGTTGGCTGTTATTAAGATAATCTATAGTCTGTGGAACAGTAACAGCTCATGCTGCCAACAAGTTGGCAGTTTGTAAGATAATGTGCAGTGTTTGGAACAGTAATATCTCATGCTGCCAACAAGTTGGAAGTTTTTAAGATAATGTACAGTTTTTGGAACAGTAATATCTCATGTTGCCAGCAAGTTGGCAGCTATTAAGCTAATGTATAGTCTTGGAACTATAATAGCGCTCATGCTGCCAACAAGTTGGCAGTTATTAAGCTAATATATAGTCTTGGAACTATAATAACTCATGCTGCCAACATGTTGACACTTATTAAGCTAATATATAGTCTGTGGAACAGTAATAGCTCATGCTGCCAACAAGTTGGCAGTTTGTAAGATAATGTACAGTGTTTGGAATAGTAATATCTCATGCTGCCAACAAGTTGGCAGTTATTAAGATAATATATAGTCTGTGGAACAGTAATAGCTCATGCTGCCAACAAGTTGGCAGTTTGTAAGATAATGTGCAGTGTTTGGAACAGTAATATCTCATGCTGCCAACAAGTTGGCAGTTATTAAGCTAATATATAGCCTTGGAACTGTAATAGCTCATGCTGCCAACAAGTTGGCAGTTATTAAGATAATATATAGTCTGTGGAACAGTAATAGCTCAGGCTGCCAACAAGTTGGCAGTTATTAAGATAATATATAGTCTGTGGAACAGTAATAGCTCATGCTGCCAACAAGTTGGCAGTTTGTAAGATAATGTACAGTGTTTGGAACAGTAATATCTCATGCTGCCAACAAGTTGGCAGTTATTAAGCTAATGTATAGTCTTGGAACTGTAATCGCTCATGCTGCCAATAAGTTGGCAGATTATAAGATAATAATGGAGGGTTTGAAGTTGTAGTAGCTCATGTTTCCAACAAGTTAGCAGACTTAAAACTGATCAGAACTTTGAAAACATAATTGCTCATGCAGCCCACAAATTGGTATTTTAAGATTATACACCGTTTTTAAAAAGATAAAATAGGAATTATATTATGGATTGTAAGACGCAAAAGGGTTGACGAGCAAAAATGTTCTGTAACGTATTAATAAAAGAGTTAAGATTAAAGGAGTTTTAATAGAAATCAAACATAAAGTGGACAAAAATAAATACATAATCTTATCTTTAAGAAGCATCTTTAATAGGTGCTCGGAGCATTCGCTCACTTCCATTGAAGAACTAAATATCGGTTAACCTACTTCTGCAGCACTTTAGCTTTGACTAAATATTTCTTTGCTTGTACTATCTCTTACTTCTAATGTTATGTTTACGCTTTTTACAAGAATCCCTAGATCTCTGGGATTATAGATATTTTTATGTACTTTATGGGAAGAAGTTGCCATCGACAACACTTATTACGCGAGAAGAATGTAGCACTCCTGAATTTAAAACTCCGAAAGATAGATTGACTGGTGCTAAAGTTTTCTACCTGTTTTGGTGCTGGAATATAAACGGCTGGACCACAGGGAGATTTTCACAGACTGGTTTTCACATGTTCTAATCGCAATAATTTGGGACTTCAAAGTCATTCATTGAGAGAATTGAATTTAAGACAAAAAATAATTACGAGGACTTGAATTAAAATTTGAACTAACTTTCGCTTTTGCCGTGCGTCTTTTGAAAAAGTGTTTGATGTTTTGTTTGCCCAATTGCATCTTCTTCAGAGGTATGGTCTCCGCATTTTCTCGGACCTTAACCGAGACATACAACAAAAAGAGGAAAATTGGGACTTATGGACATCCAACCCCTAACACAACCTCCATACTACAACTCAGGGAGTTATTTCTACATTTAAATCGTATTTACACATATCATTAAAAGCTGCGATTAAGGCGACAGATACCAATCCAAAACTGTAGCCTACTTGAGACAAAGTGGCAAACAATTTATTGAACAGAATTTGGCGTAAACTTTTGCCTGGATTTATACAAGGTGTAAGTGTAGAAGAGGTAGGTAACATTAACATAAACAAAGACATTATCAGACTGTTGCCAATGTGGATTCGAAGGCGTAACAACCCAAGATGTGATGAACTGTTAGACCTCCATGAACCACTCTCAAACTAAAAATTAGAATTAGTTGATGGATATATGATAGCTCTGAATAAAAAGTCTTGAAAGAGAAGATGAGGTAATATTAGATAAGAAAGAAAATGATAGGATCCTAAAAAAAGGCCAATCTATCTCGCATCCTTTCCTGTGTAGAAAGGTCCTCTGTTAGATGAACTATGTGGGATAGATGAAGATTTCAATCAATGGAAGCGCAAATGTAAAAAGAAATCGTTAGAGCTGCCGTTCTGCAAGAAATGAAGCAAAAAGTAAAGTAAATAACATTTTATGCTTTTGTAAAAAGTGTAAGTTTATTTAATACAAACGAACTGGTGAGTTAGTATTTATTTCAAAAAATTCATTATTATATCAAGAGATTATTTATTTTTAATGTCTATAGCAATGTTTCCCAACCCATAGAACATATAATAACTAGCATTCTTAAGATATCTTGGTGAATTTTTTTGTGGTTTATAAAGAAAAGTATGCACATTTCCGAGAATTAAACCGCACCTGAGTATCTCAATTCGTTTTTGATATATCAAGTTCTGAACTCAACTTTAGTTTTATAAAATTTGCTGCTGTTTTATAAATTTGCATAATTTAAAATTAAGAATTTGCTTCATCATTTTTGAAAAATTGGAGAAAATCGTATTCTTAAGATATATTGATAATGTTTTTTGTTATTTATAAAGGAAAGTATGCATTATTCTGGGTATGAACCCATAGTTAAACATCTCAATTGGTTTTTGAGATATCAAGTTTTAAATTCAACCAAAATTTATAACATTTCATAAAATTCTTATAAAGATCGGTCGCAATATAAGAAAAGTTGGGAAACACTGGTTTATAGGATCTCTATTGAGTAAACATGTTAGATTGTTCTTAGAATTGAGACGAAACCTAACCTTGTATCATCCAGTATGTTTGTTTTTATTTTACGCCGGCTTTTATTTGCGTTGGTGTCTCTCGGAATGGTCCCCAACCATAAAACGACAATATAATAATAATAACTTTTTTATAAATTTGCAATACCTAAACCAAAAGTCATGTTATCTTCGAGTTAGTTTAGAGGTAAACTTATAGAGAGATATGCATAGAAATCGCTCAATCAGATAAATGAATTCGGTGAAGTTTTATGGTTGATTTTATGGGTTGGGTTGAATTAGAGAGGGCTTAATATATCCTAATGTCCTCCTCTTAATCATTTTTGAATTATAACATTCTTTCTGTCACCCTTCCAATGCTCCGTTTCCAAGTAATAACATTAAAGTATTTGGAATGGATGTTCTAAGAATATCTGAATCTTTCTAGTTCTAATTCTAGTGTTAGTTCTAGTTTTAAATCTTATTTAACTCTAGATTGTTCTAAAGTCTTTTGGAACTAAAAGTATAACTAATGCTATACTTACAAACTTCAGATCTAACACCCTTCAGACCTTGTAACATTAGGGTTAAACGTACGTATCTTAAGACGTCTAAACCGTAATATTTCTTGTTCTAAGTCTGATATTAGTTCTGAACCTAGGTTGGGTTGGGTTTCTATGGAATCTTTTTTACAATAGAATTTTACATACGAGGATGGAGGACGGAGCTGAACTAATAGCATATGCTGACGATTTAGCATTGATAGTGAGGGCCAGGGATGCGAGACATCTTGAAGACAGAGCGTCATACGCGGTGCAGCGGGTTACCACTGTGCTCCAGAGAATGGGAATTAAGACGGCAGCTCATAAGACCGAGATGGTGTTATTGCAGGGGCCACGAAAACTAAAAAGTTTAAACTTAAATGTGTGCGGGGAAATGATTCAAACATCGGAGGTTGTTAAATATCTAGGTGTTTTCTTAAATAAAGATATGACCATGACAACACATGCGATTAAGAGTGTAAACAAGGCAACGGCTATGGCAAATATCATCCTTAGATTGATGCCTAGATTGGGAGGTCCAAAAACAAAAAGCAGAAGATTAATAGCTACAGCAGTAACTTCGGTGGTCTTGTACGCCGCACCAACGTGGCAAAGATGCCTCAAACATAAAAGATATAAAGACTTGTTAACCTCCCTGAATAGAAAATTGGCGATTGGGATCATATCAGCGTACCGCACCGCGGCTGCCGCATCAGTGGAGGTGATTGCAAGAACCCCCCCAATGGATCTCCTGGTAAAGGAAAGAAGCGAAATTTATATGGAAGGAAGGAAGGGGAAGACGGAGAAAAGAGAAAAGCTTCTGGAAGCGTGGCAGATGAGATGGGAGACAAACGAAAGCTGGACGAGGTCACTAATAAAAGACATTAAACGATGGGTGAACAAGGCATGGGGAGAGGTAGATTACTGCCTCTCACAGGCTTTGACGGGGCACGGTGTCTTTAAGACCTATCTTCACCGGATAAGGAAAGCAGATGACGAGACCTGTTGGTTCTGCGAAGAAACAGACTCAGTGGAGCATACTCTCTTTCATTATAATGAATTTAGAAGTGAATGTGAACTTAAGGTTGGTGCGAGTTTACGAAAAGAAAACATAATCGACCAAATGTTGGAATCGGAAGATAAGTGGAGAGCCGTGCAAACTATGATAAGTGAAATAATTGGAATGAAAGAAGCATTTGAGAGAAATCTGCAAGCACAACATAGAGAACATGACAGAACTAGCCCCGCTGAAAATACTCTTCCGGGTATGAATAATTAAAAAATGTTCAAGATTTACAAGTAACCACTATGTTCTGTTTGTTTTGATGTCCGAGAGAAACGGTTGGGGAAGAAGGAGAGAAGATGTAGTCGCGTGTTTAGGAAGCCTGGTGACCAACCTGAAGCCAATGGGTAAAAGAATTATAGGGAGAAGGAAAAAAGAAAAAAAAAAAGAAAGAAAAACAGTTCATTTGCACTCCGAAGTAATGCCAGTTGGCGGTTTCCGGAGAAACACGAGGAAAGGGTTTTAGTGGGTCGGGGATCCAAAGATGGACTCCAACCCCACACTACCCGGCCGTTCAAGAACCAAAGGCCGGGTGTCTGTTTGCAGATTTCCTCAACCTCGTAAAAAAAAGGGTTGGGTCTTAATAGACGTACGACTAAACTCAAATGCTATATTTTGAGTTGTACAATGTGCAGTGCTATGGTAATGATAGATCATGTTTTCGTGTAGTTAGGCAAAAATTCCAGAAAAATATCCGAACACAATAGTGTCTCACGTTGGGCCACACAAACTTACACAAAAAAACATCAAACACATCATGATCAACAGTATCGAATGATCTGCTTAAAATCTAACAGTGGCAAAGCTGAGTTCAATCCTAAATCACAAGCCTGTAAGAGATTACTAGTCACTTCCAACAACTTTGTTGAGCTGCTATGTCCTTTGCGAATACCTGATTAACATTAAAAATTATCCTTTCAAAAACTTTGAATGAAATAGGTAGTGTGTAAGGTCCTTAGGTACCGTAGGATTCGAAATCTTAGGTAAAGGTTTAATTACCGGCATTTTCCAACTCACAGGAAAGGTGGAATGCTCAATATATCATATGAATAATGAACTATTAATCACATGAAACAGCGTGGCAATATTCGAGGCAAGGACAATAACAACATATCCATATCAACAATTTGGTGCATTATCAGCACCAACCCCTCAAAATGATATAGATTGTGCAGCATTCAGCATGTCAATGTCACAAATTAATTTCATATTAAAATTGTTAGAATATACATTGTTTGGTAATTCATAGTATGAGTAAGACGAATCACAGGATACATCAGGAATCGAGTTTACAAAGAAATAATTCATCCGTGGTTTGGGATGGATTCCATTTCTCTCAAGCTGTTTACATAATATATGCGAATTATTCTTATTGGCAACAGATTGAATATAAGTTTCCTTTTCATTACAAATAACTTCCGTAATAATGTTACGAAAATCGATATACCACCCATCCTATTTCAATTTAGATCTTTTAAATTTTAATTTAGCATTGTCCCTTAGTCTTATTAGATATTTAATATGGCTAGAGATGGATGCTTATATATTTTTATATATTAGTATACCGTTGATGTTTTGGTTCAAATAGATCGCAATTAAGCTTGAGACATCTTTATCGGACGCATGTATTAGCAAAAATCCTTAGATCTCATCAAAATTCATTTATTTTCAACTTTATTCATAGGTGAACATTTAGAGAGATACGAACAGAAATTACCCAACCTGAGAGGTTAATTTTTTAGAGAGGTTTTATCCCAGTAAAACAACTAAATAAGACTTAATAATAGATTAGGGAAGTTATTTAATATTTAGGGAAGATTGGAGATAAGAAAATCTACATCAATCTTTTTAATGTTAAGACAAAATGAAACGTTAAGACAAAGAATATTAATATTACGAAGACTAGAATTAAAATTAAAACTATTACTAAATCTAAAATTGGAAACTTTCGGTTTTGCCGTGTTTTTTGAAAAAGTGTTTGACGTTTCGTTTACCCTATTGCAATTTTCTTCAGAAGTATGATCCCCACAGTTTCTCGGACCTTAACCGGGACATACGACAAAAAAAAGGAAAATTGGGACTTATGGATATCCTACGCCTACACAACCTTTGTACTGTTTGGCCTCTAGGTCTAGTGTTAGTTCTAGTTTTAGTTCGATACAACTATACAATAATCTAAAACTGAATATAGCTAATACTTACATTTAAGCTAACACTACACCTAGAACTAGAAATATTTGGGTTTAGCCGTACGCCTCTTAAGATGGGACTAAACCCAACCCAAAAAACTTCAGAAGATAAGAAGTGAAAGAAACAAAGACCTCGAAGCTAAAGAATTACAAAATGTAACTTAGGCGATATTTGGACTCTAGTGGACGTAAGAAAATTTCTTAGACCATCCATTTTGAAAGGGAAGCGTTAGATGAGTGGCAGAAAGAATGATATAATTCAAAAATAATTAAGTAAAAGGTACTAGGATATATTAGGACCTACCTAATTCAACATATCTGAAAAACTGGAGCATCTCTTCATCAATCTGATTGAGCGATTTCTATACATATCTCTCTAAATATTTACCTCCAAACTAAATCGAAGATAACAGGGCTTTTAATGAAGGTAATCCAAATGTGAAAAAAAAAGTTATTAGAAGTAATTGTCGTTTTACGCCTGGGTTCCATTCCGAGAGACACCAATATAAAAAGGTCGGCGTAAAATGAAAATAAATATAATGGATGATACAAGGTTAGGTTTTGTGTCAATTCTAAGAACAATCTAACATGTTTACGTAATAGAGATCCTAGAGACCAGCGTGTCCCAACCTTTCTTATATTGCGACCCATAAAACACCAGAAAAGAATTGCACGATTCATGATTGCAAGTTTTTGATATTGTTTCAATCTATTTCTGTTTCTCGAAAACAATTTGTGATATTCAGAGAATTGATTCGTTTGGTAAAAAGAGTATACACTTCTATAAATCATAAAAAATTTCATTATCTCAAGTATTCGGTTCGATTTTTCAAATATTATTAAAGAAATTTTTAAATTTATGAAGTGTTACAAAATTATTATTAAAAAACGAATTGAGGTATGCACGCATGAATTTGTTTTCGGAAAAGTGCTTACTTCTTTTTTATATATCACATAAAAATCATCGAAATATCTTAAAAAATCGATTTTTTACGACATTCAAAGATGTTTTAAGCAAATTTTTAATTTTATGAAATACAACAAATTTAGAATGACTTTAAAACTTGATATCTCAAAACCGAATAGAGATACCCACGTATGATTTTGTTTTCTGAAAAATGCATACTTTCAAAAAGATACCTTTAGAATTTGATGTCTTATGATTTCTCAAAAATGATTAAGAAAATTTTAATTTTATGAAACACCTCAACTGTTGAGTTCAAAACTTGATATCTCAACAACGAATTGAAATATTCAAGTATGGGTTAATTTTCAAAAAAGTACACACTTCGCTTTATAAATAACAAAAAAATCATCAAGATATCTTAAGAATTCGATTTTTTACAATTTTTCGAAAATTGTTAAAATGCTACAAAGTTTGGTTGATGTCAGAACTTGATATCTCGAAAATGAATTGAGATACTCAAGTCTGGGCTAATTCCCGGAAAAGCGCAGACTTTTCTTTATAAACCACAAAAGAATTTATAACGATATTTTAAGAATTCTATTTTTTACAATTTCCCCAATATGATTAAAGAAATTTTAAGAGAATTTTTACTTCATGAAATGCCACCAATTTCGGTTGAATTCAAAACTTGATATCTCAAAAACCAATTGAGATATTCAAGTATGGGTTAATTTTCAAAAAAGTGCACACTTCGCTTTATAAATAATAAAAAAAGATATCTTAAGAATTCGATTTTTTACAATTTTTCGAAAATTGTTAAAATGCTACAAAGTTTGGTTGAGTTCAGAACTTGATATATCGAAAATGAATTGAGATACTCAAGTCTGGGCTAATTCCCGGAAAAGCGCAGACTTTTCTTTATAAACCACAAAAGAATTTATAACGATATTTTAAGAATTCTATTTTTTACAATTTCCCCAATATGATTAAAGAAATTTTAAGAGAATTTTTACTTCATGAAATGCCACCAATTTCGGTTGAATTCAAAACTTGATATCTCAAAAACCAATTGAGATATTCAAGTATGGGTTAATTTTCAAAAAAGTGCACACTTCGCTTTATAAATAACAAAAAAAGATATCATAAGAATTTGATTTTTTACAATTTTTCGAAAATTGTTAAAATGCTACAAAGTTTGGTTGAGTTCAGAACTTGATATATCGAAAATGAATTGAGATACTCAAGTCTGGGCTAATTCCCGGAAAAGCGCAGGCTTTTCTTTATAAATCACAAAAGAATTTATAAAGATATTTTAAGAATTCGATTTTTTACAATTTCCCCAATATGATTAAAGAAATTTTAAGAGAATTTTTACTTCATGAAATGCCACAAATTTCGATTGAATTCAAAACTTGATATTTCAAAAACCAATTGAGATATTCAAGTATGGGTTAATTTTCAAAAAAGTGCACACTTCGCTTTATAAATAACAAAAAAAAATCATCAAGATATCTTAACAATTCGACTTTAACAATTTTTCAAAAATTGTTAAAATGCTATAAAGTTTGGTTGAGTTCAGAACTTGATATATCGAAAATGAATTGAGATACTCAAGTATGGGCTAAATCCCGGAAAGGTGCACACTTTCCTTTATAAATCAAAAAATAATTTATAAAGACATCTTAAGGATTCGATTTTTTACGATTTCTCAAAAATTTTTAATTTTATGAGACAAACTTAGGATGGGTTCAAAACTTGAGAAAAACAAAAACACAAAAAAAATCATAAAATATCTTAAGAAATTGTTTTTTTACATTTTTTTCAATATGACTAAGGAGATTTTAAGAGGATTTTTACTTTATAAAATGCCACAAATTTCGGTTGAATTCAAAACTTGATATCTCAAAAACCAATTAAGATATTCAAGTATGGGTTAATTTTCAAAAGAGTGCACACATCGCTTTATAAATAACAAACAAAATTATCAAGATGTCTTAAGAATTCGATTTTTTACAATTTTCCAAAAATTGTTAAAATGCTACAAGGTTTGGTTGAGTTCAAAACTTGATATCTCGAAAATTAATTGAAATACTCAAATATGGGCTAATTCCGGGAAAAGTGCGCACTTTCCTTTGTAAACCACAAAATAACTTATAAAGATATCTGAAGAATTCGATTTTTTACAATTTTTCCAATATGATTAAAGAAATTTTAAGAGGATTTTTACTTTATGAAATGCCACAAATTTCGGTTGAATTCAAAACTTGATATCTCAAAAACCAATTAAGATATTCAAGTATGGGTTAATTTTCAAAAAAGTGCACACATCGCTTTATAAATAACAAACAAAATTATCAAGATGTCTTAAGAATTCGATTTTTTACAATTTTCCAAAAATTGTTAAAATACTACAAGGTTTGGTTGAGTTCAAAACTTGGTATATCGAAAATGAATTGAAATACTCAAATATGGGTTAATTCCGGGAAAAGTGCGCACTTTCCTTTGTAAACCACAAAATAACTTATAAAGATATCCGAAGAATTCGATTTTTTACAATTTTTCCAATATGATTAAAGAAATTTTAAGAGGATTTTTACTTTATGAAATGCCACAAATTTCGGTTGAATTCAAAACTTGATATTTCAAAAACCAATTGAGATATTCAAGTATGGGTAAATTTTCAAAAAAGTGCACACTTCGCTTTATAAATAACAAACAAAATTATCAAGATGTCTTAAGAATTCGATTTTTTACAATTTTCCAAAAATTGTTAAAATGCTACAAGGTTTGGTTGAGTTCAAAACTTGATATATCGAAAATGAATTGAAATACTCAAATATGGGCCAATTCCGGGAAAAGTGCGCACTTTCCTTTGTAAACCACAAAATAACTTATAAAGATATCTCAAGAATTCGATTTTTTACAATTTTTCCAATATGATTAAAGAAATTTTAAGAGGATTTTTACTTTATGAAATGCCACAAATTTCGGTTGAATTCAAAACTTGATATTTCAAAAACCAATTGAGATATTCAAGTATGGGTTAATTTTCAAAAAAGTGCACACATCGCTTTATAAATAACAAACAAAATTATCAAGATGTCTTAAGAATGCGATTTTTTACAATTTTCCAAAAATTGTTAAAATGCTGCAAGGTTTGGTTGAGTTCAAAACTTGATATATCGAAAATGAATTGAAATACTCAAATATGGGCTAATTCCGGGAAAAGTGCGCACTTTCCTTTGTAAACCACAAAATAACTTATAAAGATATCTGAAGAATTCGATTTTTTACAATTTTTCCAATATGATTAAAGAAATTTTAAGAGGATTTTTACTTTATGAAATGCCACAAATTTCGGTTGAATTCAAAACTTGATATTTCAAAAACCGATTGAGATATTCAAGTATGGGTTAATTTTCAAAAAAGTGCACACTTCGCTTTATAAATAACAGAAAAAATCATTAAGATACCTTAAGAATTCGATTTTTTACAATTTTTAAAAAATTGTTAAAATGCTACAAAGTTTGGTTGAGTTTAGAACTTGATATATCGAAAATGAATTGAGATAGTCAAGAATGGGCTAATTCTCGGAAAAGTGCACACTTTCCTTTATAACCCACAAAATAATTTATAAAGATATCGTAAGAATTCGATTTTTAACGATTTTTCAAAATTTTTTAATTTTATGGGACAAACTTAGCATGGGTTCAAAACTTGAGAAAAACAAAAACACTAAAAAATCATCAAAATATCTTAAGAATTTGTTTTTTTACAATTTTTCCAATATGATTAAGGAAATTTTAAGACGATTTTTACTTTATGAAATGTCACAAATTTCGATTGAATTCAAAACTTGATATCTCAAAAACGATTTGAGATACTCAAGCATAGGTTAGTGCTTAGAAATGTGCACACATTCCTTTATAAATCACAAAAAAAATCATCAAGACATCTTAAGAATTAAATTTTTTTACGGTTTTTCAAAGACGATTAAGAAAGACTTTAATTATAAAATGCCAAAAATTTTGGTTGTATTCAAAACTTGATATCTCTAAACCGATTTGAGATACTCAAGCATAGGTTAGTGCTTAGAAATGTGCACACATTCCTTTATAAATCACAAAAAAATCATCAAGACATCTTAAGAATTCAATTTTTTTACGATTTTTCAAAAATGATTAAGAAAGACTTTAACTTTTATGAAATGCCACAAATTTCGCTTGAATTTAAAACTTGATATTTCAAAAACGATTTGAGATACTCAAGCATAGATTTGTGCTTAGAAATGTGCAAACATTCCTTTATAAATCACAAAAAAATCATCAAGACATCTTAAGAATTCAATTTTTTTACGATATTTCAAAAACGATTAAGAAAGACTTTAACTTTTATGAAATGCCACAAATTTCGGTTGAATTCAAAACTTGATATCTCAAAAACGATTTGAGATACGCAGGCATAGGTTAGTGCTATGTGCACACATTCCTTTATAAATCACAAAAAAAGCACCAAGATATCTTAAGAATTAAATTTTTTTACGATTTTTCAAAAACGATTAATAAAGACTGACTTATGATATGCCACAAAGTTAGGTTGAATTAAAAACTTGATGTCTCAAAAACGATTTGAGACACTCAAGCATAAGTTAGTGCTTAGAAAAGTGCACACATTTCTTTATAAAGCACAAAGAAATCATCAAGACAAGACATCTTCAAGAATTCAATTTTTTTACGATTTTTCAAAAACGATTTAGAAAGACTTTAACTTTTATGCAATGCCATAAAGTTAGGTTGAGTATAAAACTTGACATTTCAAAAACAAATTTGTATATAAAACACAAAAAAAAAAGAATTTTTTTAATATTGTTTACACCTAATTTTCTTTTTACACTAATTTCTTGGGAACGTATGCCTCGTGGAAAAAAAAGTATTAGATGTATTAGTTTTTCGTGGAAATTTGCGCAATTCCCATCAATCTCATAGAGCTCATCTGTTAACCTTTTTATACACGAAAGGATGCGTGTTAGATCGTCCTTTTTTAGAATTTTCCTATCTTTTTTTTCTTATCCTCCTCTTCTCTTTCAGGATTTTTGATTGAAGGCGATTATATCTTCATCAAATAATTCTAATTCTTGGTTTGAGAATGGTTGGTCATACAGGTCTAATAGTTTATCACAAATTGGGTTGTTGCGCCTTCGAATCCACATAACGACGTGTAAGTCTGATAATGTCTTCGTTTATGTTAATGTTATCTACTCCTTCTACAACTACACCTTGTAAATAAATGCAGGCAAAAGTTTACGATTCCTTTTAAAACGTCGTATAACTGCCAATCTTTAACGGTCTGATTGGAACTGATATCTATTGCCTTAATCACAGTTTTTCATAATATGGGTACAGTGTTAGTTCTAGTGTTAATTCTTGTTTTACTGCTTGTTTAACTCTAGATTGTTTTAAATTTGATGAGACATACGGCTAAATCCATATGTTTTTAGTTCTAGATCTAATGTTAGCTTTGGTGTAGGTGTTAGTTCTACTTTTAGCTGTAATTCAGTTTTAGAACTAGAAAGTTTCAGTTTAACCTGCGTCTTCAGACATTATAGTTAATCGTACGTCTCTTAAGACGGCTAAATCCTAATGTTTCTTGTTCTAGGACTGGTATTAGTTCTGAAGCTAGGTTGGGTTGGGTTCGGTTTCGGTTTCGTCTTAAAAGGCATACGAGTATACCAAAATATTTTAGCTTTAGTTGTAAGGAAATGTATTGGTTCATGCAATATTTAAGCACAACATATTAAAGCAAAATTTTGACATATAAACAGTCGTGCCAAATTAAAAATACAAAAGGAAATCTGGGGGATCAGGAATGAAACAGTTTTGTTTTTTAGAAATATTTTGTTTCTAATATTATTTAATAGCGATCATGATTTAATATGAATAAAAAGAAATTGTCTCTGCTAGTGCAATGTGTTTGAATGCAGCATTATTAATCGCATAAAGATTGAAGAATAAAAGACGACGGCGTTTTGGTAGAAGTCCCATCAATAAGAATCGAGAATTAGAGGGGAATTATGCCCACTCTTATTAGAAATATGTTAGAAAAGGAAGAGGACGATTTACAATTTTTTAAATATGTCCGCATGTCATTCGAAGAGTTTAAACAATTGTTAAAACTGGTTACACCTTTTTTTATCAAAAACACCAAATAAAGGTGCAATTTCACCATCTGAAAGGTTGATAATAACCCTACAGTAAGTTTTTATTTACACCGTGTGCATTAGCTTTAGTTGTAAGGAAAGTTATTGGTTCATGCAATATTTAAGCAAGTACATTCAAGTATAATTTGGACATATAAAGTCGCGCCAAATTAGTAATACAAAAAAACTGAGTGAAATACGGAAGAGGAGAAAACGGAGTGAAACTGTTTTGTTTATTAAAAACATTTTGTTTCTAACACATTCTAACATTATTTAATATGAATAAAAATAAATTTGTGTAATGCGTTTAAATTAGGGATTCGAGATATCGGGATCATCCCGGGATTGTGCCTATAATAACCAATTTTTCCGAATCTGGGATTTAAATGTCGTTGATCAATGATGGTCAGAGAATAACAAAAATCACCAACAAAAAACCAAGTTCATTAATGTCATCATTAATCACAGTGAGTTTCAAATTATGACAAGTTAGTTTGACTTTTAGATCGGGTCTTATTTGTCATCGAGACATAAATCTTAATAAAGCAGATATTGCTTCCAAAAGATTTGATACTGTTCATGAAATACTGCTTATAGAGGACCTGATACTGCTTAAAAAGGATTTGAAATGTGTCCAGAATACTTCAAAGAAACGCTTCCAGAAAACTGGACATTGCCTTTGAAAGACTAAAAATGCTTCCAGAAATTTTCATACTACTTTTCGATGACTTTCAAAAGACTTGATATAGTCGTTTCGAGGTAAAACGACTTAATACTACTCCTGGACGACTTGAAATGCTTCCAGTAGACTTGATACTGCATTCAGGAGGTTTGATGTCGCTTCCAGCAGACATGGATTGCTTCTAGAAGGCTTGATACTGCTCTTTGAAGACTTAGTACTGTTTTTCTTTTGCTTACAAAAGATTTGATAGGCCCATAGCACACGGAATACTGTTTCTAAAGAACCTGATATTGCTTCCAAAAGACTTGTCAAAATAGAAAGAAGAAATGTTCAAAATACTTGTAATGCTTTAAACGATTTAATACTGCTTCTAGAAGACTTGAAGTTCTTCCAGAAAACTTGATATTGCTTTTGGAAGACTTGAAATGCTTGATGAAAAAACTTGATATGTTTCTAGAATGCTTGAACTTCTCTAAGTCGAAGCCTATATAGCTTCTAAAAGCCTTGTTGCTGCTATTAGAAGAATTGAAATGCTTCCAAAAGACTTGATATTGGTTCCAGAAGACTTGATATTGCTTTTAAAACTTCGGGCAAAAACCTCGATTTTTTTAGCTCCTTGGATACTATTACATAAAAATTATTATAATAGCTTCATCCGATGTGGTAGCAACCAATGCTAAGCGACTTTTTCTTCCTAAGATTTAATACGATTTACTTTAAGTAATAGATTTGGAATTGATAAAGCAGCAAAAACAGTCCGCATATTTTAAGAGTAAAATGGAGTAAATAGTGCATTTAGCAGAAACGAGTAATGATTTTTTATTACTCATTTTATTATTTTTTAGTTGCAATATAAGTTTGGCGATAAACATACGTAAAAGGAAACTAAAACATTTTAATTTTTAAACAAAACTGTTCTTTCAAAAAAACACCCCATGTTTTAAATCACCTTTTGAACTGTTTGAACATTTTAGAACATATCATACCGTTTTAGAAATGTTTGCTTTAAACACTTAATTTAAAATATAACAACCCTGATTGAAATTATTATTATAATTGAGGCGCTGATGCATTTTTCATTAATTTGAATGTTTACGATTTGTTCTATCTAACAATTATATTAAGTATGCCCTTCTTTCCCTTCAAAAATTGAATATCACTTAAAACCGATGTTTGATTTTAAGCAATACGGCTAAGAGTACAAACGGCAAACACTAACCACCGGTTTCATTTTGGATTATGAATAATAAATAAATTTATTTATTGCATTGAATTAAATAGAATATTTTTTTTTTAAGTAATTAAAGTCTGTCTTTGGTGAAAAGTAATGTCTTTGGTAATGATATAAAATATCAAAGTATTAAAAACTTAAATAACGTTAGGTAGTTTTTTTAAAAAAAACTGAAAACTGCCGGATTTGAGTTGATTTTTTACCTCATAACTAAAAAATGATTATTAAAAAACATTTATTTTGAAAAATTCGCCCTTATGCAAAATATCAAAAACAGGGATTTTTCAAAATCATACTTTGTTCAATTCGCCCTTTCTATTCTCAACGCTTCAATTGCAATATAATAAAATAAAAAGTTAACCAAGTTAACTTTTATTTATAAAATAAAACGAAACACTGCCATTAAAGGCACGAATGAGAAAAGTACGTATGCGTTAAGTTGCGACCGAGGGTTTTAGCTTTAAGAAGTTAAAAGTTGGGAACTCTTGTGACTATGACAAAAACTGTGTGGATGTTGCATGAACAGTACTACTATAACACAATACCTTAACTTTTCACTCTTATGACTATAACTACGACTAATACTAAAACACGTTGCATGAACCCACCATTAGTGTTGGCTCTATTTCTAGTTGTAGTGTTATGACACTGGTAGATCATGTTTTAGTGTAGTTAAACAAAAATTCCACCAAAAATATCCGAACATAAGAGTGTCTCGCGTTGGAGCACACAAACTTACAAAAAATCATTTAGAAACGGGTTCTATATAGCAATTATTCTATATTTTTGCCAATTTACATCATTGTTCTGCATAAATTTATTCACGAAGAATACTGATAGGTGGGAAAAAGAGATATTTTAATGCAATTTTTCGCAAGATAGGGGATGGTCTGAACCCCAATAGGAGTATATATAAGTATACCACTGAAGCTTTCTCATGAAAGTACATTTATCTTTAATTTTATTTATAGATAAACATTTAGAGAGATATGCACAGAAATAACCCAATTAGAGAGGTGTTATTTTGGGAATCAAATGAAGTTCGAAATACGCGAAGAATAAACATTTAAAACTATTAAGAATGTAATTTATTAATAATAATTTAGGGAAATTAACCGATAAAGATTGTTGATATTAAAATCTACATCAAAACTTTTCATGGGAATGATTACAAATTTTGATACAATTACGAAGTTCTACTTTCAATTGTTATTAACTTGCTTTGTAAGATAAAAATCATCTAAACGAGGTTAGAGACAGGTTTCTTCCTGATTTACAAATTCGTTCTATAATTAACTACTTATTCGTTACTCGTTCTATTGCATTGTACAAAGAAGTTTAATATTTATGATATATTAGTAAATTTGTGCTAAATGATATGGATGGTTTTTAAAACTCACCCATAGAATAATAACTTTGGACTGCAGAGGTTTGATCAGCACAAAGTAAACTATCCGGAAGATCATTTGATAAGATAAATTCCAAACAGTAAAATTCAGGCGTGATCGGGTTATGTTTTGAATCTTGTTTTATAAATCCCAAAGAAGTGATCGTATACTCTCTACTCTCGATCATATATCTCGTACGTGGATAATTACACACTAACTTATCGTAAACGACGGCAAAAGACCCGAAAACATCTTGCAAATCTTTAACATCTTCCGACACCGTACAAGTTCGATTCACGAACCTCTCGTTTTCCCCGCAACATTTTCTTATGCAAGATTTCGCATCACAAATACAACCGGTGATTTTCTTGCTTCCATCTTCTTGGTAATAATTTTCGCGGGTGTATACAATCCCGTTGTGAGTATATTCGTTGTTAGCGGCGTTGTAAGTGCCGTTAGTTATATCAACAGAAAAGTTGTAAGTACAATTTTTCCCATAAATAAATTTTGTAAATAATATTGTTGTAATAACGTAATAATTGAACATTTTGTAAAAAAATTGACTACCGATACGCGACATGTCGGACTTAAAACTAACTAATCCACGTCTGAATGGAAATTGTCCCGCGGGTTTTGTCTCTCCATTTCAAATTGTGGTGGGGCACTGCTGGTCTTTCTCTTGTGGCAAAAGTCTTTGGGGATAAACAGTTTATGTTTAAAGATAGGTTGTTTATTTCCAAAACATGCTTTTTTCAGCTTCCATATGTACGCGAATCATTAAACAATACAAAGGTTGCAAAAATATATTTTTTATGCGTTGTATCACGTTTCATATTAAGTATGTTGTTATTGAAAAATTTCGATTTAAATTATTTAGTCTGCTTTATATTAGGAAACCCAAATATTTCATATCGATTTTATTAATAAATTACGTATACTACATTTATTTTAGAATTAGTCACATTTTATGGTAATGTACGTAATGATTCCTTGGAATTTTTCGATATTAGAACGTCATGTAAAAAAATTATTTAAATTTAATGTGGGTTCTAGTTTCGACTTTTAAGTAGGCGTTAAATACAATTTATTTTTGGATTTACCAACAAATAATTAGTAATTCCTATACACTTAATAAAGAATTGTTTAGTTTCATTAATTTTGTTTACTATCCCACTTAAAAACCGATTATTAAAAAAAAATTAAGTACCTATACATAAATAATGTGTTGCATCCTTCTTATTATCATTTAACTCGAGACAAAGTAAAGCATCCGGTTTATCGCCCGATTTAATATATTCCAAGCAATAATTTTCGATGTCGATTTCAAAATTCTTGTATAAAACTTTACCATCCAGAGAAAAAACGACATCTTTCGATGGTAAAATTCGCCTGTCTTTTCCATTTTGGCACAATAAAGTTTTTGAAACGATATAAACCTCATTTTGAAAGTACTCGAAGTGATTTAAACCTTGTAAAATATCTGAATAACTCTCACTAAAGTCACATTCTTTCGTATTGACGTTAATAATTTCGTTCTCACCGCAACATTTTCTTACACAATTTTTAAAATCACATAGACACCCATGTATCCTTCCGGATTCACCCTCAAAATAATTGCTTTGATCAGTTGGCGGTTATTATTCTTTCTTTAACTCTCCAGAATAAATTGGAGAGACTTCAGAATAATTGTATTCGTTACATCTTTGATCTGGGGAGGTTTCAGCACATAACGCCGTATCGTAATTATTTGCAGATGCTTACTCTGCAGAATCGCAGGTCTTTTCGGATACTCTCTACTTTGTACAAGGTTCTGCAGAGCTGCACTCGTGCATATTTATCTGACTCATTTAAGTTTTTGTCGTCGCATGGTTTGTCCACCCAATGCAGTTCTGATACCACCTTAATGTTTCCGGTTCATGCTACTGAGATTTTTCACAGATCTTTTACAGTACAATCGATTGCGTTATGGAATGATCTACCTGTCGCTATTCGCCATGCAACAAGTTTTGTGTCTTTTAAAAATTTATTGACATGCCATCTTCTTACTCTCCAAATGTCTTCTTGACTTCTTTGTGTTTGTTGTCTATCCTGTATGATGATAATTGATGTTTGCTGCATTTCTAATCCTGCAAAGGATATCACATTACCGCAGCTAGCCATAATCTTTGAGTTTAATTTTATACACAGTAGTAGTTGGGTCTCTTGCAAGATATCGCTTACAGCGATAAATTGATCCTTTTCCCTTGATGTTTATATGTTGCTAATGTATACTTTTCTTTTTGTAATTTCTTTTTTTTTTGAGGCAATAAATGTGTGTTATTATTATTAAGCTAATATATAGTCTGTGGAACAGTAATAGCTCATGCTGCCAACAAGTTGGCAGTTATTAAGCTAATTGATAGTCTTGGAACTACAATAACTCATGCTGCTAACAAGTTGGCAGTTATTAAGCTAATATATAGTCTGTGGAGCAGTAATAGCTCATGCTGCCAACAAGTTGGCAGTTTGTAAGATAATGTACAGTGTTTGGAACAGTAATATCTCATGCTTCCAACAAGTTGGCAGTTATTAAGATAATATATAGTCTGTGGAACAGTAATAGCTCATGCTGCCAACAAGTTGGCAGTTATTAAGATAATATATAGTCTGTGGAACAGTAATAGCTCATGCTGCCAACAAGTTGGCAGTTATTAAGCTAATTGATAGTCTTGGAACTATAATAACTCATGCTGCTAACAAGTTAGCAGTTATTAAGCTAATATATAGTCTGTGGAACAGTAATAGCTCATGCTGCCAACAAGTTGGCAGTTTGTAAGATAATGTACAGTGTTTGGAACAGTAATATCTCATGCTGCCAACAAGTTGGCAGTTTGTAAGATAATGTACAGTGTTTGGAACAGTAATATCTCATGCTTCCAACAAGTTGGCAGTTATTAAGATAATATATAGTCTGTGGAACAGTAATAGCTCATGCTGCCAACAAGTTGGCAGTTATTAAGATAATATATAGTCTGTGGAACAGTAATAGCTCATGCTGCCAACAAGTTGGCAGTTATTAAGCTAATTGATAGTCTTGGAACTATAATAACTCATGCTGCTAACAAGTTAGCAGTTATTAAGCTAATATATAGTCTGTGGAACAGTAATAGCTCATGCTGCCAACAAGTTGGCAGTTTGTAAGATAATGTACAGTGTTTGGAACAGTAATATCTCATGCTGCCAACAAGTTGACAGATATTAAGATAATATATAGTCTGTGGAACAGTAATAGCTCATGCTGCCAACAAGTTGGCAGTTATTAAGCTAATTGATAGTATTGGAACTATAATAACTCATGCTGCTAACAAGTTGGCAGTTATTAAGCTAATATGTAGTCTGTGGAACAGTAATAGCTCATGCTGCCAAAAAGTTGGCAGTTTGTAAGATAATGTACAGTGTTTGGAACAGTAATATCTCATGCTTCCAACAAGTTGGCAGTTATTAAGATAATATATAGTCTGTGGAACAGTAATAGCTTATGCTGCCAACAAGTTGGCAGTTATTAAGATAATATATGGTCTGTGGAACAGTAATAGCTCATGCTGCTAACAAGTTGGCGTTATTAAGATAATATATAGTCTGTGGAACAGTAATATCTCATGCTGCCAACAAGTTGGCAGTTATTAAGATAATATATGGTCTGTGGAACAGTAATAGCTCATGCTGCTAACAAGTTGGCAGTTATTAAGATAATATATAGTCTGTGGAACAGTAACAGCTCATGCTGCCAACAAGTTGGCAGGTATTAAGATAATATATAGTTTTGGAACAGTAATGGCTCATGCTGCCAACAAGTTGGCAGGTTTTAACATAATATATAGTTTTGGAACAATAATAGCTCATGCTGCCAACAAGTTGGCAGTTTGTAAGATAGTGTACAGTGTTTGGAACAGTAATATCTCATGCTGCTAACAAGTTGGCAGTTATTAAGATAATATATAGTCTTGGAACTGTAATGGTTCATGCTGCCAACAAGTTGGCAGTTTGTAAGATAATGTACAGTGTTTGGAACAGTAATATCTCATGCTGCCAACAAGTTGGCAGTTATTAAGCTAATATATAAAATTGACTACCGATACGCGACATGTCGGACTTAAAACTAACTAATCCACGTCTGAATGGAAATTGTCCCGCGGGTTTTGTCTCTCCACTTCAAATTGTGGTGGGGCACTGCTGGTCTTTCTCTTGTGGCAAAAGTCTTTTGGGATAAACAGTTTATGTTTAAAGATAGGTTGTTTATTTCCAAAACATGCTTTTTTCAGCTTCCATATGTACGCGAATCATTAAACAACACAAAGGTTGCAAAAATATATTTTTTATGTGTTGTATCACGTTTCATATTAAGTATGTTGTTATTGAAAAATTTCTAAAAATTTAAATTATTTAGTTTGCTTTATATTAGGAAACCCAAATATTTCATACCGATTTTATTAATAAATTACGATTTTTTAATTTATTTTAGAATTAGTCACATTTTATGCTAATGTACGTAATGATTCCTTTGAATTTTTGGATATTAGAACGTCACGTAAAAAAATTATTTAAATTTAATGTGGGTTCTAGTTTCGACTTTTAAGTAGGCGTTAAATACAATTCATTTTTGGATTTACCAACAAATAATTAGTAATTCCTACACACTTAATAAAGAATTGTTTAGTTTCATGAATTTTGTTTACTATCCCACTTAAAAACCGATTATTAAAAAAAAATAAGTACCTATACTTAAATAATGTGGTGCATCCTTCTTATTATCATTTAACTCGAGACAAAGTAAAGCATCCGGTTTATCGCCCGATTTAATATATTCCAAGCAATAATTTTCGATGTCAATTTCAAAATTCTTGTATAAAATTTTACCATCCGGAGAGAAAACGACATCTTTCGACGGTAAAATTCGCCTGCCTTTTCCATTTTGGCACAACAAAGTTTTTGAAACGATATAAACCTCACTTTGAAAGTACTCGAAGTGATTTAAAACTTGTAAAATATCTGAATAACTCTCATTAAAGTCACATTCCTTCGTTTTGACGTTAAGAATTTCGTTCTCACCGCAACATTTTCTTACACAATTTTTAAAATCACATAGACACCCATGTATCCTTCCGGATTCATCCTCAAAATAATTACTTCGATCGAACGTGATGTTTTTGTATAATTTATTTTCATTATTCAGACGCTCACTGTTTGTTATATCAACACTTACGTTTACATTGCACTGATTTTTAAGACCGTTTACGAGGAAAATAATAAGAAAACTGAATAAAAGTATTTTGATCATTGCTAATATTTGCGGTTTGATACGAATTTTTAGGAAACACGCTTCGTAAGTTGTAAGGTTCGACTTCGAGCTCACGGTCTGACTAAACATAAACCCACAGAAACCTCCGATTTTGTTGTAAAATATACTATGTAATATATATGTAACTCAACTTGATCGCAATCTATGGTAAATACAACGTGGTTGATTTATTGATCAAACAGATGGATTTGATATTGATAATTAAAAAAATATATTAGAAAATATATAAAGAGCAACTTTTCATCAATAACATTTTGTGATGTGTTAAACAATAGGGGAGAAATCCCTTATGGCAACTTAAATCAATCACACTGTATAGGACGATCTCGATATGTTCGACGTTATTAATTTAGCCATGTGTTGTCAAAAACGAGATAAACAAAAAAAGTTTATTCAAACATTGATTTTACTTGATTAATTACTGTGATGTGAAACCCCCAATGTTTATATATTCGAGATTTATATAAAGAATTTTGTTTAACATAACAATGATTTTTTATCTTTAATAAATTGGTGACGATTAAAAATTGGAAATTAAAAAAATCGTTTTAAAACTTAAAATTTTTCGTCGAAATTCTTAATCTGAATTACATTTCCGTTAAAATAAATATAAACGCGCACAAATTATAATTATAAATAACCGGGATATGATTAAAATAAATTTATTTTGATAACTCACTTTTGATTTTACGTTAATTTTATTAAACAAAAATATTTTAGAGATCAATAAGTCGAGCTTTGGGTGTTTTATCATTTTTAATGGATTGATGATAAAAATTGAAAAACAGAGAAAATCGGCACTTATGGTTTTTGAAATTTATTTATTTTTTTCATAAAATTCTTAATCTCCATCAAATTTCCTTTAAAATAAATCCAAACACGATCAAATTATCTTCATAAACAATCGAAATATGATTAAAATAAGATTTTTATGACAGCTGACGTTTGACGTTTTAAAATGATACTTCCACTTTTTAAAATTTAAAACTATTTCATCAAAATTGTTAAGCTCCATTGAATTTCCTTTAAAATAAATCCAAACACGATCAAATTATCTTCATAAACAACCGAGATATGATTAAAATAAATTTTTTTTGACAGCTGACGTTTGACGTTTTAAAATGATACTTCCACTTTTTAAGATTTAAAATTATTTCATTAAAATTGTTAATCTCCATTGAATATCCTTTAAAATAAATCCAAACACGATCAAATTATCTTCATAAACAACCGAGATATGATTAAAATAAGAATTTTTTGACAGCTGACGTTAACCGTTTTAAAATGATACTTCCACTTTTTAAAATTTAAAATTATTTCATTAAAATTGTTAATTTCCATTGAATTTCCTTTAAAATAAATCCAAACACGATCAAATTATCTTCATAAGCAACCGAGATATGATTAAAATAACATTTTTTTGACAGCTGACGTTTGACGTTTTAAAATTATACTTCCACATTTTAAAATTTAAAATTATTTCATCAAAATTGTTAATCTCTATTGAATTTCCTTTAAAACAAATCCAAACACGATCAAATTATCTTCATAAACAACCGAGATATGATTAAAATAAGAATTTTTTGACAGCTGACGTTTGACGTTTTAAAATGATACTTCCACTTTTTAAAATTTAAAATTATTTCATCAAAATTGTTAACCTCCATTGAATTTCCTTTAAAATAAATCCAAACACGATCAAATTATCTTCATAAACAACCGAGATATGATTAAAATAAGAATTTTTTGACAGCTGACGTTTGACGTTTTAAAATGATACTTCCACTTTTTAAAATTTAAAATTATTTCATCAAAATTGTTAACCTCCATTGAATTTCCTTTAAAATAAATCCAAACACGATCAAATTATCTTCATAAACAACCGAGATATGATTAAAATAAGAATTTTTTGACAGCTGACGTTTGACGTTTTAAAATGATACTTCCACTTTTTAAAATTTAAAATTATTTCATCAAAATTGTTAACCTCCATTGAATTTCCTTTAAAATAAATCCAAACACGATCAAATTATCTTCATAAACAACCGAGATATGATTAAAATAAGAATTTTTTGACAGCTGACGTTTGACGTTTTAAAATGATACCTCCACTTTTTAAAATTTAAAATTATTTCATTAAAATTGTTAATCTCCATTGAATTTCCTTTAAAATAAATCCAAACACGATCAAATTATCTTCATAAACAACCGAGATATGATTAAAATAAGAATTTTTTGACAGCTGACGTTTGACGTTTTAAAATGATACCTCCACTTTTTAAAGTTTAAAATTATTTCATCAAAATTGTTAATCTCCATTGAATTTCCTTTAAAATAAATCCAAACACGATCAAATTATCTTCATAAACAACCGAGATATGATTAAAATAAGAATTTTTTTGACAGCTGACGTTTGACGTTTTAAAATGATACTTCCACTTTTTAAAATTTAAAATTATTTCATTAAAATTGTTAATCTCCATTGAATTTCCTTTAAAATAAATCCAAACACGATCAAATTATCTTCATAAACAACCGAGATATGATTAAAATAAGAATTTTTTGACAGCTGACGTTTGACGTTTTAAAATGATACTTCCACTTTTTAAAATTTAAAATTATTTCATTAAAATTGTTAATTTCCATTGAATTTCCTTTAAAATAAATCCAAACACGATCAAATTATCTTCATAAACAACCGAGATATGATTAAAATAACAATTTATTGACAGCTGACGTTTGACGTTTTAAAATGATACTTCCACTTTTTAAAATTTAAAATTATTTCGTTAAAATTGTTAATTTCCATTGAATTTCCTTTAAAACAAATCCAAACACGATCAAATTATCTTCATAAACAACCGAGATATGATCAAAATAAAATTTTTTTGACAGCTGACGTTTGACGTTTTAAAATGATACTTCCACTTTTTAAAATTTAAAATTATTTCGTTAAAATTGTTAATTTCCATTGAATTTCCTTTAAAACAAATCCAAACACGATTAAATTATCTTCATAAACAACCGAGATATGATTAAAATAAGAATTTTTTGACAGCTGACGTTTGACGTTTTAAAATGATACTTCCACTTTTTAAAATTTAAAATTATTTCATCAAAAGTGTTAATCTCCATTGAATTTCCTTTAAAACAAATCCAAACACGATCAAATTATCTTCATAAACAACCGAGATATGATTAAAATAAAATTTTTTTGACAGCTGACGTTTGACGTTTTAAAATGATACTTCCACTTTTTAAAATTTAAAATTATTTCGTTAAAATTGTTAATTTCCATTGAATTTCCTTTAAAACAAATCCAAACACGATTAAATTATCTTCATAAACAACCGAGATATGATTAAAATAAGAATTTTTTGACAGCTGACGTTTGACGTTTTAAAATGATACTTCCACTTTTTAAAATTTAAAATTATTTCATCAAAATTGTTAATCTCCATTGAATTTCCTTTAAAACAAATCCAAACACGATCAAATTATCTTCATAAACAACCGAGATATGATTAAAAAAAATTTTTTTGACAGCTGACGTTTGACGTTTTAAAATGATACTTCCACTTTTTAAAATTTAAAATTATTTCATCAAAATTGTTAATCTCCATTGAATTTCCTTTAAAATAAATCCAAACACGATCAAATTATCTTCATAAACAACCGAGATATGATTAAAATAAAATTTTTTTGACAGCTGACGTTTGACGTTTTAAAGTGATACTTCCACTTTTTAAAATTTAAAATTGTTTCATCAAAATTGTTAATCTCCATTGAATTTCCTTTAAAATAAATCCAAACACGATCAAATTTTCTTCATAAACAACCGAGATATGATTAAAATAAGAATTTTTTGACAGCTGACGTTTGACGTTTTAAAATGATACCTCCACTTTTTAAAATTTAAAATTATTTTATCAAAATTGTTAATCTACATTGAGCTTCCTTTAAAATACATCCAAACACGATTAAGTTATCTTCATAAGCAACCGAGATATGATTAAAATAAGAATTTTTTGACAACTGACATTGACGTTTTAAAATGATACTTCCACTTTTTAAAATTTAAAATTATTTCATCAAAATTGTTAATCTCCATTGAATTTCCTTTAAAATAAATCCAAACACGATCAAATTATCTTCATAAACAACCGAGATATGATTAAAATAAAATTTTTTTGACAGCTGACGT
The DNA here is from genome assembly GCA_036711965.1 of Onthophagus sagittarius. Lineage (NCBI taxonomy): Eukaryota > Metazoa > Arthropoda > Insecta > Coleoptera > Scarabaeidae > Onthophagus > Onthophagus sagittarius. Next base: position 11,686,468 of record JASERS010000003.1, read on the forward strand.
TTGACGTTTTAAAATGATACTTCCACTTTTTAAAATTTAAAATTATTTCGTTAAAATTGTTAATTTCCATTGAATTTCCTTTAAAACAAATCCAAACACGATTAAATTATCTTCATAAACAACCGAGATATGATTAAAATAAGAATTTTTTGACAGCTGACGTTTGACGTTTTAAAATGATACTTCCACTTTTTAAAATTTAAAATTATTTCATCAAAATTGTTAATCTCCATTGAATTTCCTTTAAAACAAATCCAAACACGATCAAATTATCTTCATAAACAACCGAGATATGATTAAAATAAAATTTTTTGACAGCTGACGTTTGACGTTTTAAAATGATACTTCCACTTTTTAAAATTTAAAATTATTTCGTTAAAATTGTTAATTTCCATTGAATTTCCTTTAAAACAAATCCAAACACGATTAAATTATCTTCATAAACAACCGAGATATGATTAAAATAAGAATTTTTTGACAGCTGACGTTTGACGTTTTAAAATGATACTTCCACTTTTTAAAATTTAAAATTATTTCATCAAAATTGTTAATCTCCATTGAATTTCCTTTAAAATAAATCCAAACACGATCAAATTATCTTCATAAACAACCGAGATATGATTAAAATAAAATTTTTTTGACAGCTGACGTTTGACGTTTTAAAGTGATACTTCCACTTTTTAAAATTTAAAATTGTTTCATCAAAATTGTTAATCTCCATTGAATTTCCTTTAAAATAAATCCAAACACGATCAAATTTTCTTCATAAACAACCGAGATATGATTAAAATAAGAATTTTTTGACAGCTGACGTTTGACGTTTTAAAATGATACCTCCACTTTTTAAAATTTAAAATTATTTTATCAAAATTGTTAATCTACATTGAGCTTCCTTTAAAATACATCCAAACACGATTAAGTTATCTTCATAAGCAACCGAGATATGATTAAAATAAGAATTTTTTGACAACTGACATTGACGTTTTAAAATGATACTTCCACTTTTTAAAATTTAAAATTATTTCATCAAAATTGTTAATCTCCATTGAATTTCCTTTAAAATAAATCCAAACACGATCAAATTATCTTCATAAACAACCGAGATATGATTAAAATAAAAATTTTTTGACAGCTGACGTTTGACGTTTTAAAATGATACTTCCACTTTTTAAAATTTAAATTTCATTAAAATTGTTAATCTCCATTGCATTTCCTTTAAAATAAATCCAAACACGATCAAATTATCTTCATAAACAACCGAGATATGATTAAAATAAGAATTTTTTGACAGCTGACGTTTGACGTATTAAAATGATATTTCCACTTTTTAAAATTTAAAATTATTTCATCAAAATTGTTAATTTCCATTGAATTTCCTTTAAAATAAATCCAAACAGGATCAAATTATCTTCATAAACAATCGAGATATGATTAAAATAAAATTTTTTGACAGCTGACGTTTGACGTTTTAGGTTAGTTTTTATAAAAGAATTATTTTTAAAGATAAATAAGTCGTGTTTGGGGTCATTTTAAAGGATTTATCGCCATTAAGGTATCGGTAACAATAAAAATTGGAAAATATATAAAATGAAACTTCCTGAATGAAGCTTTAGGTTATCTTAAAAGATTTTTCTTTCTTAGGCCCAGTTAGTCACTTTTGAATTTGCCAATCATGGCATATCATGGAAAAAATGATGGCAAGTGAAATTACACCAACCATGGAAAATATCCAGTAGTTAAATGTAACCAAAGTTGAATAAATTTGACCTTATTGTTAGTGTTTACTAATAAATTATAGTATGAGTGTATATGACCTTGTCTACGAATATGTCAAAAGAAATGCTTCCATTTTTTTATCTATTCAGAGTGTGACTGAAACGCTTTTTCGCATGAAAATCGAAGCTTGTAGCTGATTTAAAAGTTCTTTAAAAAGTTAAAAGAAAAGAGGCTACGTAAAAACATGAAAAAACATTTTTTTGTTAGGAAAATACGTTAAAAATCCACTTAAAAAAGATTTAGTCTAGACTCAAAAAACATCAAAAGCTGTTTTTAATTTTTCTTTATAATCATCTTCCTTGAAACCTTGGAACGTATAGGTTATTAAGAACATGCTTCTTGCTCCGTTGCTGATTCGACATTACTAAACTACACCTTTCGTTTTTTAATACCAAATATTTCTTCGATAATCGTCCTACGATATCTACTTTCCTTATATCTCAATCTAAGCTGCGTATAGCCGCCCTAGGTGCTCTGGGTTCATGACAACCCATACAAATTTTTTAATGGGTACAGAGCACCCATACATACAAATGCTTCCAGAACATTTAATCTGAACTTCCAGATACCATGAAATGCTCAATACCGATTTTGGTAGATATGATACTACTCCTAAAAGAATTGAAATGGCAAGTGCAAGTCCGAAAATATTTCCATGTTTCATAGCGGTGATGTCAATACATGTAGTGATGTCAGGCGAAGTTTTTCCTCGACACTTAGTCCAATTTTTATTTGGTCATCTCGAATGTTACACAAACTGTTGGATTTCGTTCCATAAACGCCTGCTGTGCCTCCTACTTAGCAGCAACTCCAGAGTGTTTTGGGATCCAGATCAAAAAAGCTCTTTTATTACCATTCAACATGATAACAATCACATTACTTTAATGGCCTTTAATATCTGCCAATACAGTCAAAACAGAATAATTAACTAGAAACTGAATTGAAAATGAAAGAAACTGATTTGTTTATCTTTATTATTATTTATCTTCAGGATACATATTACGACGGCTGTTATTAATAATAGCTGATTATATACGAATATAATACTATACTTTGACCACAACTACTAATGAATTTGATAATTAACCCTTTTTCTACCAGCAGTACTTAGAAGTCTTCCAAATTTGGAATACAATTGTCAATAAAGATTTATAAATTAGGTACTACTTTTCTCACTATTCTTTGGATAGCGTATCTAGTAGTGGTACTCAATGTAAAAAATATAATATAAAATAGCTATAAATATAATACAAAATAGTGGTTTTATTAGAATTTAAATGAGACTTAAAAGTTGTAGCCCTTAATTTAGGGCCGATAAGATAGTTTGTACTGACAGATATGAAAAAATGTCAAAATCATAATTGAAATTACAGATAATGACGTTAGTGCTACCAATTCTCCTACACAAATTAAATGTGCTACCAACAACCTTTTATTTAGCCAATAACAATCTTCCCGACAAAAACAATTTGTATAACACCAAATATTTTTATCCTCCAGGTTTATCGGCCAGATAGTGGTCAGACAGATGTAGGGATATATTGTACAACCGACCCTTACTTTAACCTCTTAAAGAAGAGGTAAATAATAAAGGTAAATAATAATGAAAGTTTCACATCTCATTTCCATCATCATATCTCATCTCTCTCATTCTCTTTTCACATATTATTCTTCCACTTCTAAAAACCCTCTTTAATGTACTCCCGTGTGTATCTATCTTGAGCCACCTCAAACTAACTGCTCCTCGTAACTTTGTTTATATTCTTAAGCCATCTTCTTGAAGGACAGTCTGTACTAGGATTTGTTATTCTTGGCAGCCAACACGTCTCATTTAACGTAGTCTTGTCTAGTTTGAAATTGCTATTTCTGGTGTTTTCTGTATTACCTTTAATTGGTTTATGCCTCTTTTCGTCATCGCCATGATTTCCAGTTCATGCGTCATTATTTTGAATTAAGGTAGGTTGGGTTACATTTAAACAAAGAAGATAGTGTTCTTTGTTTAAATATTTCACCGTCATTATAGGTATCAAGACCAAACTATTCCATGTTTTCAAGTTTGTTTCCACTTCTTTGTAAGCAACAATGAAAGATTTCGCATCTCATCTCCATCTTTATATCTTATCACTGAATAAATTTTTTATGGTTTATAAAGAGAAGTCGGCACTTTAATCAGAACAAAACCATACCTGAAAACCCTAATTCGTTTTTGAGATATCATGTTTGAACTTGATTTAAATATATAACATGTAATAGAAATAATAATTTCGTTTATAATTTTTGAAAAATCACATAAAATCGAATTCCTAACATATCTTGAGAATTTTTTTGTGATCTATAAAGAACATTATGTACTTTCCTCAGAACAAAATCGTACATGAATATCTCAATCCGTTCTTGAGATATATTTTAAGATAAATTTGTAGCATTTAATAAAATTAAAACTTTCCTTAATCATTTTTGAAATAATCATAAAATATCGAATTCTTAAGATATCGTGATGAAATTTGTTATAACTTACAAAGAAAGGTATGTACTTTCATTCGAACAATATCATACTTTAAGATCACAGTTCGTTTTTTAGATATCAAGTTTTCGACCTAAACTTGCAACATTTCAGAAAAATAACAATTTTTTAATCATTTTTGACAAAATCGAATTTAGGATCATGTTTGAATTGAGGTATCATGATAAAATCTTTTGTGATTTATAAAGGAAAGCATGTACTTTCCTGGAGGACGATACCGTATATTAATATCTCAATTCGTTTTCGAGATATCAATTTTTGATCTCAGTCCAAATTTGTAGTATTTTTGTAGTCAGATTTTAAAAAATGGTCGGATATCCGGTTCCACCCCTAATTGCAACACTAGTTTCATTTGGAAAATTAAGTTATTTTGGCAAATACTACATTTATTAAAATCTAGACTTCCCTGTATACACCAAGTACTCTATTTCGACCAGGAGTGAGATTGAGAAATCTATTTTGAGTTTAAGCTCCCCTCATCAATAAATAAAAAATAAACTTAATACAATTAAAATTAACTGAACTACCCCCATTCTTAACTCGAGTTAGATGTCTTGCCTTCATCCACAGTAAAGATTAAGATCATTTCCATTATCTTGAATTAGTTATTATAGAAAATTTCGGTATAAAACCTCGTTACAACTTTATAATTTTTACAAAAATTATCACATTTTATTGAACTTTCTTCAGTCATCATTTGTTCACTACTGGACAAAGGCTTCTTTAATATGCATCCATGTTTTTCTCTTTTGGATCACCTCAACCCATCCGCTTTTCGTAATTCTCTTTATGTTGTCTATCCATATTCTTGGACTTTGTTATTCCTAGCAACCAGCATGTCACATCTTATGCAGTCTTGTCAGGAAATTGATGATTAACTATTACAAATGGAGGTCTTTATTGTGGTTCTACATTGCCTTTAGTTGGTTGGTAGTGTGTCAGATGTAATATAGCGAGAGTTTCTAATAACGTTTAATAAAATTTAATTTTGGTAGGGAGCTGTTATCAATTAAGTTGTTTCTTAACCCTCCAGTACACGCGCATTTTTTTTTGACGTGAGTGCTCGCACCGGACTGAGAGTCCGGATTTCTTTGCCAAATAATAGATGGCGCTGATGTGTAATTTGTATTAAACTCCCTAGATTACTAAAGTACCGCGGTTCATGATATCTATGTATTCAAACGATTCGAGCCAAAATGGTGATTTGACAGCATGTCAGTGACCAGGTCTACGAATTGGGAGTTTATGTGTGAGAAAAACGTTTTGCTTCGCCCCCGATTCGAGACCAATATTAAACTTCACCTTTCGTTTCTTCGGTGGCTGATACTGCTTAAAACAAACTTGATAAGCTACCAGGAGCCTTGAATTGCTTTCAAAAATGTTGGTACTACCTCTGGAAGACTTTATAATGCTTCTAGAAGCCTTAACATAGCTTTCAGAAGGCTTGAACTGCTTCCACAAGATTTTATACTGCAGCTGAAAGACTTGATACTATTTCTAGAAGATTTTAAATGATTCCAAAAGACTTGATACCGTTTGTAAAACTACTGGCAAAAAAATGTTTGAAAATGCAAAGTCTTAAAGAAGACATTTTTATTGCAAAAGGCACGAAATTGTTAATACAATTTGATTTTGCTTCCAAAATACCAAATACTGCTAGAATACAAAATGTTCATTTCAAAAGTTCAAAAAATTTCAATTATAGACCAAATATTGCTTGTGAAGGTGTAAGCACTGTTGATATAAGGCATTTCTATTGCAAATTAACCATAGGCGCCAGATACATGGACGTTTTTCATGTCACTTTTGTTTTGAGAACAGTCATTCGTCGTTTGAATCTTTTCCCAATTCAGTTTTTTCACTATCCAGCACCCATACTTATTTTCAAAAACTTGCGCTTATGAAGCTACGAAGATTGTGTTAGATGTACCACTGACGATCTAAAGATAAATCAGTTAGCTGCAGAATTCTTCGAATCCTCTATTTGGGCATCGTAAATCTTACACAAATTGCTGGTTCTGGTCCTAAAAACGCTTTAGCACTAGCTGATCTGCCGTTTCATTGGCAGCACTTCCAGAGTGACCTCAGTGTAGTTAAAACGACGAACCGTTTGAGCCATCTGTATTTCCACATAAATTTTGATAATCCTCTACTTGATTTCGAGCTTTGTGGAGATGAGTTACTCAGCTTGTGTTCTCATTTAATCCCAAGATTATTCCTCACTTGCGCAATCAGTAATAAAATGTCCAATATAATTATATTTACAAACTCACTTCAGTATTATATATTTAGAAATCTGAAACTAGCAACTAACGCCATTAACAACGACAACATTCTGATTTGAAATAATACTTTGACGTCCTTCAACATCGGCAAATACAGAAAAAAAGGATTAACTAACTAGAAATTGACGAAATGACCTATTTACCTTTATTAGCTGTTTCCACCAAAACTTATTTTCGAAAGTAAGTCCTTTTTTCGTAGACAAGAACGGATATATTAAAAAAAATGTTAACTTGAATGGTTGCGGTCCGCTGAACCAGCGGTTGCAAATTGCTAAAAGACTCTGTAAGTCGATAGTTAAACTTGCAGGAAAAGATTTTATTAATCATAAAATCGTGGCTAAGAGAAAATACTGAAAATTATTTGACAGCAGACTTACAGGAAAAAAACTTTATGACTAAAGTGGCTAAGAGAAAATAAAGGAAATTATTTTCAGGATTCTGAGATGACCGCTAGGAGGTGCAAATACCATCTTTAATGCCTTGAAATCTTAACAATTAAACAATTAGTCATCTTAGGAATGGTATCTCAATTTTAAGATACTTGTACATATCAGTTTCACTCCAGTCCCAGTATATTCCGGGTTCATGCCGGGATTTCATGAAAGAAGATTTATTGTTTAGAAGTCTGGGAGCATTAAGAAAGATTTGCAATGAAAATACGATTGGCACCAAATAAATTAATTTTCTGGAAACATTTCAAGAATTATAGACGCAATGTTAAGTATTCTGACAGCAATATCAAATCTTTTGTTAGCATTCCAAATGTTTTGGAAGCAATTTAGATCTTCTAGAAGCAATATTAAGCCTACCTGAGCCAATATCGAGACTTTTGTAACCATTTTAAATCTTCTAGAAGTAGTATCAAGTCTTCTGGAATCTTCTCGAGTCTTCTGAAAGCATTTCAAATCTTCCAGAAACAGTATAAAGTCTTACAGGGGCTATATCTAATCTTTTGGAAGCATTTTAAAATATCTAGAAGCAGTATCATGACTTAATTATTAAAATCTTCTAGAAGCAGTATCAAGTCTTTTGGAAACTTCTCAAGTCTTCTGAAAGCATTTGAAATCTTCTGGAAGCAATATAAAGTCTTACAGGAACAGTATCAAGCCTTTAGGAAGCATTTTAAAACATCTAGAAGCAGTATCAAGTCTTCTGGAATCTTCTCGAGTTTTCTGAAAGCATTTCAAATCTTCCAGAAATAGTATAAAGTCTTACAGGGGCTATATCTAATCTTTTGAAAGCATTTTAAAATATCTAGAAGCAGTATCGATTCTTAATTATTAAAATTTTCTAGAAGCAGTGTCAAGTCTTTTGGAAACTTCTCAAGTCCTCTGAAAGCATTTGAAATCGTCTAGAAGCAGTATAAAGTCTTATAGGGGCAGTATCAAAGCTTTAGGAGGCATTTTAAAATATCTAGAAGCAGTATCAAGTCTTCTGGAAGTAGTATCCAGTCTTTTGGAAGCACTTCAAGTAATTTTGAAGTATTTCAAGTCTTCTAAAAGTAAGTATAAGGTCTTCTGGAAACATTGTAACTCGTCTGGAAGTATTGTAAGTCATCTGGAAATATTTTAAGTCTTCTAGAAGCAGTATCAGTCTTCTGGAAATATTCCAAGTATTCTAGAAACCATATCAAGTTTCTTAGATACAATATCAAGTCTTCTGGAAGCATCTTCAGTCTTCTAACAGCGACATAAAGTACTTTGGAAGGATTGTAGGTCATCTGGACACACTTCAAGTCCTCTAGATGCAATATCAAGGCTTCTAAAAGCGTTGTAAGTCATCTGTAAGCATTGTAAGTCGTCTGGATGCATTGTAAGACATCTGTAAATTCATCATTTTAAGTCTTCTAGAAATATCAGTCCAGAAATTCAAGTCTTCTGAAAGCAATATAAAGTTTTCTTAAAACAGTATCAAATCATCTAGAGGTAACAACATCAAGTCTTCTGGAAACATTTTAAGTTTTCTAGATGCTATATCAAGTTATCTGAAAGCATTGTAAGTCGTCTGGAAGTATTTTAAATCCTCTAGAAGCAGTAACAGTCTTCTGGAAGCCGCGGTACTTTATAAATCTAGAGACTTTAATTTGTATTCTTTTTAAGACAATAATTTAAAAAATTTTTTTATTATCATAAAATTTGCGATGGTCATGGACAAATATTTTAACAAAATTTTTGATAACTTTATTTAACTTTATTTTGACAATTGACTTGTTAATTAGTTTTAATAAAAAGTTAATTTTTAAAAATAATTTTGGTTCATTTTGAAGGGTTTTTCACATCTAATAATTTGATAACATTAAGAAAGTGAGCTTAAATGATAAATCGAAGGAAGCAGAGAAAAAGAAAAGAGAAAAAAGATTTATTAAAGAATCGACACATATCACACTCACATAAAGGAATACATAAATAAATAGAGTCCAATTTTTAAATCAACAATCTAAAATTAGCCAGGCTAAGATCACAAAGGAACAGCCGATTTGTTTAGATCCGTGCGACACAAAGAGTTGCGACAGATTACACAACAATGAACAAGACAGAAAAAGAAAAGCAAGGAAATGAAAGAAACAGTTTAATTGTAAGTAAATTGCCACATCGTGACCATCATAATCTCAAAAATGTCTTCAATTTAGTTGACATTTACAACCGTGGGTTTAATAGTTAAATAAGAAAATTTAAAGTACATATTAAGAATAAAAGTTAAAACTTCCTACCTAATGATGCAGTTACAGATGGTACCCCTTCAGGTTTACAAAACAAAGCTTGCAAACGATCTTCTTCTTCAATATATTCAAGACAATAATCGGAATGTTTAAAATAATGAACCCCAAAATACAAAAATCCTTCTGAAGTCAAACTAAATTTTGGTGTTTTAATTCGCTTTTTCTTACAATCCACTTTATTTGTTAAGACTTGAAATTTCGGTATGTAATTTGAAGAAACATCTTGGGAAAACTTATTTTTACTCTCAACGCAAGTTTTATTTTTCATCACTTCATTTAAACCGCAACATTTAACTATACAAAGCGTTACATGACAAATACATCCCCTTATTGAATGATTATTTGAGATGTAATAACTGTTTCGGTCAAACTCAAATCCATTTTGTAAAAATGTTTGAGTTTTTAAGTGGTACGAAGCGTTATCTAAGGATATTGATTGCTCCTCCGGGCACGGTAATAAAGTACAAGAAACGGTAAAAATTACCACGAAAAAAATGACTATTTTGACTAAGAAATTCATGTTGCGGGGGAAAATTTTGTACTGATCATTTTAGGATGAAACGAGTTTTATAGGTGTCGAAAACAATTATAGTAATTCTTTGGGGGGTGTCGTAAAGTAAACGTGAACTTTAATTTAATAGAAAGCACATATCGTATTACCGCAATTCTCAAATTTACTTTACCTATCATTCTAAAATCTTTCGTTTCCATCCAAGCGCAATAGAAAATTCCATTTTCGCCGTCAAAAACATCCCCGCAAAACGATTTAATAATATAATCCGCCGTAACAAACACATTTCCACTTTCGTGTAAATAAAAATCATCTTCGTCTGGAGACAAGAACATTTGAACGGTTCCATCGGGACAATTCAAATTATACGCAGTGTCGTCACTTTCAATAACGTCGAAATTAATTAAATCTTCTTGATGCGGCAATAACGACACGTTTAAATTGGTGGAATCGGTGTAGTTACAGATGAAATTTTCTTCGAATGTTAGAGCCAACCCGCGTTGGCAACACTTTTTAATACATGGCTTTTCACCGCACAAATCGCAATGTAAACTTGAGAAACAATAAAAGAAAATTAAGTACACAAAGATTTGCTTCATTTTTAAAACGATGTTTTGCAAACAAAGCCTGAACATTCAGTGAATAATACTTTGAATAATATGGAGATAAAAATTGATTACTGGAAACGTTCTTTTTGGTAAACCACAGGAAATGCTGATTCTCTCATGGAAGATTGAAGTTTGTGTATTATATGATATAGTTTTGTTTTTTAACATCATTTTTTATAATTTTTTATTTATTTAATTCGTTTAGATTGAAATGAAACAATGAGATTATAGGAAAATAATACAAAATATGATAGTTGATGATTTATATGCGTTAATGTGTTGTGTTAAAACGTAATATATGATATTCAAACCAGACTCTTTTTAAGTAAATTTACTAGAAGTGTTTGAAATTCATCTGTTACTCAGTGTTAGATTGCTGTACATTTTTCATTGAACTAAAATAGAACTAGAAACAACGGGTTTAGCTTTAAACACACTTTTATCTTAACTTAGTAGAGGAGTTTTAGATTTAATTGTTATTTTGCGCTAGATTATTGTACATTTTTATTGAAATTAATGAAGTATTTGATTTGAAGCGGGATTGAAATCACAGAGATTAACAACTGATTGCATATGCTTCAAAAGCATCGTGTTGCTCTGAACTGTTCAACTTGTACTTTCCTCTGTAATGGTTTGGCGACGAATCAGCTTTGAAGCACGTTGTTTTATGAAACGCAACTTAACCATGGCTAGTTATAGTGAAGAAATTTTGGTCGACGTGATTCGTCCCAATGCCTGGATGACTTGGATATCAGCAGAATGGAATGACTTGCACGTAGCTTTCATTTAAACCCCATAGAACACATGTGAGATATGTTAGGAAGATGAGTTAAAATCTGTGGTGCCGCTATATAGACATAGATAGGTTTAGTCTAAAGCAGTATGCCTCAACCAGTGAAATTTGACCGATCCCTGGACAATTTTTATCCTTCCAAATTAACCCTAGGATATGCGATTGGGCTTTTCAAGACCCATTTTGACTTTGAGAAGTTGCTAATTTGTTTTCTTAGTTCTGAACGCCAAATATTTTACGCCAACTGCCATATTCATAAATCTAATATTCCGGTTTTTGAAAATACGTATTTTTCAGTATGCTGGATACTGAAAAAAGAACTGAAATGGGAATAGATTCAAATAACAAATGACGTCTCTCCGAGAAAAGCCTGAATTGTGTATGAAAAAATTCAAAATATTATACGATCGCAGCAGATGCTAATACTAAATTGGAAAGAATAAGCTCAATAGAAAACAATTGAAAATGATAACTTCAATCCAGATAAAACCATTAATAATCTTGTATGGGTACTCTCATTTTCTAGAAATCATAGCCCAACGCAACCCAGTATCTGTTAGCCCTCTACACATTCACACAACAGAATCTGGCACCAGCATCTTCCCTTCCTTCATACGATATTTTGGATGCCCCTCTGTAATTATATCCCCATGTTTTTCATTGTATCTTTTCTATCTTATCGGCATCCTTCTCTTCTGTCTCTAGACGTCTCTATTCATGGCGCATACCTCCCCCCAATAATTAATAATATAACCCAACACAACCTTTTTTACGAAGCAGTCCTCTTTTCTTTCCACTCCATCGTCCACTCACCATTTCATCACCATATCTACGTGCAGCAAACCAAAATCAAATTGGCCCCTCAAGGTCAGATTAGCCAGGGCAAATGGTAGCTGGAGCTAAGTGTAGTATCTTTAACAGATTTTAGATCGTGTACAGTTGAAAGTGTGCGCATAAATGAGCGAACTGGTATTTATGTGGTGAAATAATGGAATATAAAATAAAGTAGAAATATATTTGCATATGTTTTAAGAATGATTATGTAAAAAACGGCCTTAACACCGTTTCCCATATTTCCTCAAACAGGTAATAAAACTGACAATACAATTTGTTGAAACTCAAAAAATTTGTTAATACTATTATATTTATAGCAAAACTATTATACGTGCTTCTCGGATACAACAATCTCCCTTTAACGATTCACTACCTCACTTCTCCTTCTGCGTAACTGACGCAGCTTTGAGGGGCCAATCTACGTTTACGTTTGGGTGGGCTATACTATTTTTCCTTTTTCCAAGTTTCCTATATTTCATCTTATAAACTTGCATACTCAAAAAAATGTGCTTCACATCGTCTATGCCACCCCAATTTACACTCTTCAATTACTGTAATGGCGAGTAACGCTAATACATGTTTTCTTCTTACAGTTTGAAGCTTGTTATAAGTTGTACTGACAAAAAAAAATAATGTTAAGCATAAGGAGTTTGTAGTCTTGTTTCCTGATCACTCATTTTTTTTTGTTCAAGTTGCAATTGTTGTTAACACTAAAATTTAAGCTTTAAAGAGTAGCACAACGTCATCGGTAGCTCCATCAGAAATTAATGTCATAATTGAATATTGACGAAGACATTTTAGGGACGATTAGTGTCGTTAACCATTGCAAGCCACAAAGGCACCATACAAAGATTTTGGCACACATCACCTTCATTGATCGATCTGTGTGAAGAACAAGACGCACCATACAACCCAGCAACGATCAATATATTGTAAAGACCGTGTTACAAAATTGACGTAAAATATTATACCACAGCAGTTGAGTTGAATGAATAGTAAGAAGGAGATTTAAAGAAGCAGGATTGAAATCACAGAGATTAACAACTGATTGCATATGCTTCAAAAGCATCGTGTTGCTCTGAACTGTTCAACTTGTACTTTCCTCTGTAATAGTTTGGCGACGAATCAGCTTTGAAGCACGTTGTTTTATGAAACGCAACTTAACCATGGCTAGTTATAGTGAAGAAATTTTGATCGACGTGATTCGTCCTAATGCCTGGATGACTTGGATATCAGCAGAATGGAATGACTTGCACGTAGCTTTCATTTAAACCCCATAGAACACATGTAAGACATGTTAGGGAGATGTGTCAAAGTCTGTGGTGCCGCTATATAAATGGGTTTAGTTTAGAGCAGCCTGCCTCAACCAGTGAAATTTGACCGATCCCTGGACAATTTTTATCCTTCCAAATTAACCCTAGGATATGCGATTGGGCTTTTCAAGACCCATTTTCACTTTGAGAAGTTGCTAAATTGTTTTCTTAGTTCTGAACGCCGAAATATTTTGTGCCTGCTGCCATTTTCATAAATCTAATGTTCTGGTTTTTGAAAATACGTATTTTTTAGTATGCTGGATACTGAAAAGAGAACTGAAATGGGAATAGACTCAAACAACAAGTGACGTCTATACGAAAAAAAAACCTGAATTGTGTCTGAAAAAATTCAAAATATCATACGTGCTCTCTTAAAAGCAGATAAAACCATTAATAATCTAGTATGGGTACTCTTTTGGATGCATTTCAAGTCTTTTGCAAGCAATATTAAGTCTTTCAGAGCTAGTATAAAGTCTTTTGCAACCATATTAAATGTTCTAGAAGCAGTAACAAGTCTCCTGGAAGAATTTCAAGTCTTCTAGAGGCAGTATTAAGTATTCTGGAAGCCTTTTAAGTCTTCTAGATGCAGTCCCAAATCTTCTGGAATCATTGCAAGTGTTTCAAATGATTTAGAAACAGTATTCAATTTTCTAGAAGCCGTATCGAGTCGTCTAAAAGCTACACTAAGTCTTCTAGATGCAATATTATTTTTTCTGGAAGCATTGCAAATTTTCTAGAAATCATAGCCTAAGCCAACCCAAGCCAACCCAACCCAGTATCTGTTAACCCTCTACACATTCACACAACAGAATCTGGCACCAGCATCTTCCTTTGCTTCATACGATATTTTGGATGCCCCTCTGTAATTGTATCCTCATGTTTTTATTATATCTTTTCTATCTTATCGGCGTCCTCTCTTCTGTCTCTAGAAGTCTCTATTCATATCGTTTACCTCCCCCCAATAATTAATAATATAACCGAACACAACCTCTTTTTACGAAGGAGTCCTCTTTTCTTCCCGCTCCATCGTCGACTCATTATTTCATCACCATACCTACGTACAGCAAACCAAAATTAAATTGACCCCTCAAGTTCAGATGCACCAGGGCAAATGGTAGGTGGAGATCCATTTGCCTAATAATGCCTAATAATGGTTTGGTGAGGAATTGGCTTTGAAGAACATGCAGAGTTTGCTTTTATGAAACGCAACTTAATCGTGTCTCATTATATTGAAGAAATTTTGGTTAACACGTGCTTCTCATCTAATGTCTTTTGGAAGCGTTGCAAGTCTTTTGGAAAAATTGCAAGTCTTCTGAAAGCACCTTAAGACTTCTCGGTGTCTCTATCTATTCATAAAGCTTTTCAAGCGTTAATTATATCTTTTACCAAAATAAAATAATTTCGCTCGCTTAGATCGCCAAAAGTGACCACCGTGGGCCCCCAATTTTATTTTAAGTTTAAGATCTTGGATCAAGACAAAAGGATGGAATTATAGTTCAAGGCAACACAAGAAATCTTGAAGATAATTTCAAAGAAATCTTTTAGAAGCAGAATCAGGTGTTCTACAAGCATTTAAAGTATTTAGAAGTAATATCAACTCTTTTAGAAGCAGTAACAAGTCTTCTGGATGCAGTATCAAGTTTTCTGAAACTATTTCAAGTTTTCTGAAACCTATATATAGATTTCTGAAAGCATTTCAAGTCTTCTAGATTCTGTACCAAGTATTCTGGAAGTATTTCAAGTGTTCTGGAAGCATTTCAAGTTTTCTAGAAGCAATATCAAATCTTCTGGAACCATTTAAACTATTCCAGAGGTAATATCAAGCCTTTTGGAAGCATTTTAAGTCTTCTAGATGCTGTATCAAGTATTCTGGATGTATTTCAAGTGTTCTGGAAGCATTTCAAGTCTTCTAGAAGCAATATCAAATTTTCTGGAACCATTTAAACTATTCCAGAGGTAATATCAAGTCTTTTGGAAGCATTTCAAGTCTTATAGATTCTGTACCAAGTATTCTGGAAGTATTTCAAGTGTTCTGGAAGCATTTCAAGTTTTCTAGAAGCAATATCAAATCTTCTGGAAACATTTAAACTATTCCAGAGGTAATATCTTAGAGTAATATCTAAGTCTTTTGGATGCAGTATAAAGTTTTCTAGAAGCAGTATCAAGTTGTCTATAAGTTACTCCAAGTCTTCGGGAAGCATGTCATGTCCTCTAGATATGGAAACAAGGCATTGCTGGAGGCATTGCAGGTCTTCTGGAAGCATTTCAGGTCTATTGGATGTAGTAGCTTTACAAGTTTACAAGTTTTTTAAATAAATAAAATATATCTTATCATAAATGCCGAAAAACTTGCATAACTACATTACAATACTTAAATCGTATGATCTGAAAATCTATATGCTTTTTGTATTACTCTGTTTTGTTACATACTAGAGTATTTATTTTCAAGGGAAAATTTTCAGGGTATACACCCAGAAAATATATATGGATGTTTACGAAAATGAATAACTGCTCTTCAAGAAATCTGATAAAATGTTCACAGCAGAAATGAATATTTTAGTAGAACATTAAAACTTGTTCATTAAGAATATTGAGCAGAACGTATCTGGTGTTCATGGTTTGTTTACAGTGGAAATGATTTCTGCCAGCAGTGTTTAGAGTTTTGCAAACAGTATCTACTTTTTAATTGGTAGTTTTCAAATTTCTTATTTGAAGGATTTGCTCACAGTATTTGATATTTTGGGAGCAAAATCAAATTTTATTAACAGCTTCTTGTTTTTTTGCAAAGTAAACTCAAATTATTTATCAACAGTGTTATGTTTATTGCGACGAAAATGCTTGCAGTTTAACAAGTAGTATCAACACTTGGTTTCTAGCTTTCCAAGGGCAATATAAGTCTGAAGCATTGCAAGTCTTCTAGAATCAGTATCAAATCTTCTAGAAGTAATATCAAGTCTTCTGGAAGCAGTATTACGTCTTCTAAAAGCATTTTGAATCTCCTAGGACGAGTAGCAAATCTTTTAAAACCTTTATGTATATCTGCTTGGTTGACAAAATTTTCAACAGAATACATACCCAACCCAACTAATTCAGAAAGAAAGTCAGCCCGATTTAGACAAGGGGACATATTCAGCTCATCTCTGTTTAACCTGATAATATTTACAATTATGCTATTGCTTTTATGGCAGAAACGGAAGATGATTCAAAGACAGCTCTTTAAATTCTATCAAGCAGACCAAAAATTGAACAGGACCACATTTTGTAATAAATCAAATATCATGTCTATTTCCAAAGAAACAAACACATACAAACTTGTGGTAAAAAATAACTCTATTCAATACATCTTCATCTGCCTCTAGCACTCTACAAAGGCAGAAACACATTTATCTGATTCAACACTATACAGCGGTACTCTGCATATCGCTTAAAATCATCATTAATTAGTACTTTTAATTTTTGAAAAGAAGAAATCGACTCAGAAAATGTATATCAATTGTTTGTGACAGAATTTATCGCAGAAGGAGATGACGCCGAATGTTTTATTGACCTTCTTCCTTATGGCGTTTTCGATACAATTTGATACAACTACATACGAATTTTGGCCTTCTCTACTCGAGGAAACCGTTTTACTATTCTGGCCATGCTTAGGTGAAACATATCTACTTCATCCTAAGCACAAACTCTTGTGCATTCTTCAGATATCGGCCTTTTCTTAAGCAGGAGCTACTGTTTTTCTAAATACAGTCATTAAATTTTGTGCGCACACTGAAAATCTGAACAATTTTGAAATTTGAACGATTTTGTGTAATTCCGAATATCCATCTATCCTGTCTTTCTACATCACATAATCTTTCATCGTTTCATTGGTTTTCTCTCTCTGAATTCTCTCTCGATACTCCAACCATGCTATTCTTGATGTATTCCTCGTTCCATGGCTTCATTTGTGTTCTTAGTGACAAAAACATGCAGGAATGTCAACTTTTTGTATCTTCTATTTTCATAGTAAATATAATCATGGAGTAGTAGCAGTGCTCTACTTGTGACAAAACATACTCCGGTAAGCTGCCATCTTCATGAGCTTCTCATGAAGACCATCCACGACATCCTAGACTGTCTATTTAACTCCATAATTCTGAGTGACTCTGAAAAATGTACAGAATCTCAGGCATATAATTCTATTTTACCTTTAGAGATCACTACTTGCATCACTCGTTCTCTCCTTCTACGTAGTTTGTCAATATCAAGTCTTTTAGGAGCAGTATCAAGTTATTTAAAAGCACTATCAGGTCTTCTAAAAGCAGTATTAAGTCTTATGGAAGCATTTGAAATCTTCTAAATGTGGTATGAAGTCCTTTGGAAGCATTGAAAATCTTCTGGAAGTATTTCAGGTCTTCTAGATGTGATATCAAGTCCTCTGGAAGCATTTCAACTCTTCTGCAAACAATATCAACCTTTTTTAGTATCATGTCTTCTAGAAGTATTGCAAGTCCTCTGGAAGCATTTCAAGTCTTCTGCAAGCAATATCAAGTTTTCTATGACAAGTATCAAATCGTCTAGAAGCAGTATCAAGTCCTTTGGAAGCATTTCAGATCTTCTACAAATAGTATCAAATCTCTTAGAAGCATTTCAGGTCTTTTGGAAGTAGTATCAAGTCTCCTAAAAACATTTTATGTCTTCTGGAAACAGTAAGTCTTCTAGAAGCAGTATAAAGTCATAATTCAAAATACTTGCTTTGCAATAAAAACGTTCGTAGTAGGTCCTGGGACTGAATTGGGAGCACAAAACTTAACGATACATTAAAAAATTAACTGAAAATGGCAAACATTAACAATTTTCTATGGGTGTGAATATACCCAGAAAACCCAATGTGTTTGGTGCCTATGGCTAAGTACTAGTTTTAAGTTTAGTGTTAGTTATAGAATTAATTATTAGACAGAATTAGATTGTTGCATATTTTATTGAATTAAAAATTAAACCGTTTAGGTAATTAAAATTAAATCTAGAACTAGAAGCGTTTAGGTTTAGCACTCCTAAACCTTAATATTTCTAGTGCAAGTACTAGTATTAGCTTCAGTTTTTGGTTGCGTATTTTTATTGGCCTAAAAATAGAATTAACACTCGACCTAGAACAAGGTACATTCAAGTTACTATCTTAAGAGATCAGGGCTAAACCCGAATAGTTTTAGACCAAGTTTAGTACCACTATAAATAGAAAATTCAAAAATTTAAAAAAAAATCTCAAAATTTTTATAAATGCAAAACAAAATAATTATTGTGATGAAGATGCAGTATCAACTCTTGTAGAAGCATTTCTAGCTTTCCAACGGCAGTAATATGTCTGAAACATTGCAAACCTTCTAGACGCAGTATCAAATCTTGTAGAAGTAGTATCAAATCTTCTAAAACAATATCAAATCTTCTGGAAGCAGTATTACGTCTTCTAGAAGCATTTTAAATCTTCTGAGACAAGTAGCAAGTCTTCTAAAAGCATTTCAAGTTTTCTAGGGGCAGTGTCAAATCTTCTAGAAGCAATATTTAGTCTTTTAAAAACAGTATCACGTCATCTAAAAGCAGTTTAAGTCAGCATTGCAAATGTTCTGGAAGCAATATCAAGTCTGCTAGAAGCAATTCAAGTTTAGATTGCCCTTTAAATGAATGGTTACCAAACACCTTTATATATACTTGCTTCGTTGACAAAATTTTTCGATAGAGCACATTATCACAACCCAATCCAACCCAACTAATTTAGAAAGAAAGTTAACCAATATCAACCCGAATTAGACAAGGGGGCATATTCAGCTCATCTCTGTTTAATCTGATAATATTTACAATTATGCTGTTGTTTTTGTGGCAGAAACGGAAGATGATTCAAAGGCAGCTCTTTAAATTCTATCAAGTACGTTAAAAATTAAACTTGACCATATTTTGTAATAAATCAAATATCATGTCTATTTCCAAAGAATCAACTTCAATCAATTCATTTGATTCAACACTATGCAGCGGTACTCTGCATGTTGCTTAAAATCATCATTAATTAGTGTTTCTAATTTTTTAGTTTTTTTTTGTATTTGGACGTAATAAACAAATTTCGTATAACAACAATGTTAGGGTATTTGAAAAAAAACATAGATAGTTTATACGCATTTGAAGAGAATGGAATTGATATTCATTGTTTGTGACAAAATTTATTGCAGAAGGAGGTGACGCCGAATATTTTATTGATCTTCTTCCATATGGCGTTTTCGATAAAATTTGGTACAACTACATACGAATTTTGACCTTCTCTACTCGGGCAAACCGTTTTACTGTTTCGGCCATGCTTAGGTGAAATATGTCTACTTCATCCTAAGCACAAACTCTTGTGCATTCTTCAGATATCGGCCTTTTCTTAAGCAGGAGTTACTGTTTTTCTAAATACAGTCATTAAATTTTGTGTGCACACTGAAAATCTGAACAATTTTGAAATTTGAACGATTTTGTGTAATTCCGAACATCTATCAATCTTGTCTTTCTACATTACATAACCTTTCATCGTTTCATTGGTTTTCTCTCTCTGCATTCTCTCTCGATGCTCCAACCATGCTGTTCTTGATGTATTCCTCGTTCCATGGCTTCATTCGTGTTCTTAGTGACAAAAACATGCACGAATGTCAACTTTTTGTATCTTTTATTTTCATAGCAAATATAATCATGGAGTAGTAGCAGTGCTCCACTTGTGACACAACATACTCCGGTAAGCTGCCATCTTCATGAGCTTCTCATGAAGACCATCCACGACATCCTAGACTGTGTATTTAACTCCATAATTCTGAGTGACTCTGAAAAATGTACAGAATCTCAGGCATATAATTCTATTTTACCTTTAGAGATCACTACTTGCATCACTCGTTCTCTCCTTCTACGTAGTTTGTCAATATCAAGTCTTTTAGGAGCAGTATCAAGTTATTTAAAAGCACTATCAGGTCTTCTAAAAGCAGTATTAAGTCTTATGGAAGCATTTGAAATCTTCTAAATGTGGTATGAAGTCCTTTGGAAGCATTGAAAATCTTCTGGAAGTATTTCAGGTCTTCTAGATGTGGTATCAAGTCCTCTGGAAGCATTTCAAGTCTTCTGCAAACAATATCA
Organism: Onthophagus sagittarius; assembly: GCA_036711965.1. Classification (NCBI taxonomy): domain Eukaryota; kingdom Metazoa; phylum Arthropoda; class Insecta; order Coleoptera; family Scarabaeidae; genus Onthophagus; species Onthophagus sagittarius. The sequence continues at coordinate 11,706,956 of JASERS010000003.1, forward strand.
ACCTTTTTTAGTATCATGTCTTCTAGAAGTATTACAAGTCCTCTGGAAGCATTTCAAGTCTTCTGCAAGCAATATCAAGTTTTCTATGACAAGTATCAAATCTTCTAGAAGCAGTATCAAGTCCTTTGGAAGCATTTCAGATCTTCTGCAAACAGTATCAAATCTCTTAGAAGCATTTCAGGTCTTTTGGAAGTAGTATCAAGTCTCCTAAAAACATTTTATGTCTTCTGGAAACAGTAAGTCTTCTAGAAGCAGTATAAAGTCATAATTCAAAATACTTGCTTTGCAATAAAAACGTTCGTAGTAGGTCCTGGGACTGAATTGGGAGGACAAAACTTAACGATACATTAAAAAATTAACTGATAATGGCAAACATTAACAATTTTCTATGGGTGTGATTATTAGACAGAATTAGATTGTTGTATATTTTATTGAATTAAAAATGAAACCGTTTAGGTAATTAAAATTAAATCTAGAACTAGAAGCGTTTAGGTTTAGCACTCCTAAACCTTAATATTTCTAGTGCAAGTACTAGTATTAGTTTCAGTTTTTGGTTGCTTATTTTTATTGACCTAAAAATAGAACTAACACTCGACCTAGAAAAAGGTCCATTCAAGTTGCTATCTTAAGAGATCAGGGCTAAACCCGAATAGTTCCAGTTTTAGACCAAGTTTAGTACCACTATAAATAGAAAATTCAAAAATTTAAAAAAAAATCTCAAAATTTTTATTATAAGTGCAAAATAAAATAATTTAAAAATATTTACCCAGCGTAACGTATCGAGTTTTAGGTTTAAATCGGTTTTTATTAACACAAATAAGTCCATCTGGTTTATCATGCGATCGTATATACTCCAAACAATAATCTTCAAGATCAATAAATAAACCGTTATATAAAAGTCTCGAATCTTCTTTTAAATCAACATTATGTGATGGCACGAAATATCTAGTTTCTCCATTCTTACACATTAATTCGTGTGAGATAATGAGCACATCATTTTGTAAGAACTCAAATTGACTCAAACCTTGTATAATATTGGGATATCTATCGTTATAATCACACGATTTCGTCTTGACGTTAAGAGCTTCGTTTAATTTGCAACATTTTCTTACGCATTTTTTCATGTCGCATAAACATCCATTAATCGGTTTATTTTCGGCGTCTTCAAAATAATTTTTAGGTTCGTCTACGAAATTAGTGCCATTAAGGAGGTGCTCGCTCACTGTTAGGTTATCACTATAATTTCCGGGGATTACGCATTGATTTTCGAGAGCATTTGCGAAGTAAACAACACAAAAAAAATTAATGAAACTTTCTTTAAACATTGTCGATGCTTGCGGTTTGTTGCTAATCCAGTAACTGGTGTTTTGAATTAGAACGTTTGTTTATAAAACTTAAACTAAAAAAATTTGTTTGTGTTCCAACTAAAATATAGCGGCAGAAAAGTTTCACAGTTCGGAAACGATAAGATGTAGGAAAATTTAAAAAAAAAAGTGTTTAATTTGGTTTTGATATCGTAAATAACCAGATAAGATTTTATTTATGGTTAAATTCTGTTTCGTTTTTGTATTAAAAAAATTAAAAGCGGTTTTTAAATTAAAATTTAATTCAAGCGATAACCGATTATACAAGCAGTGGTTATTTAAGTTGCCTACATTATTTAAACTTAAAAAAGCGATTTCAAAAAATTACCTATTGCATAGATTTCGTGCAAATTTTCGTAGTCTTCTTCATATCCACATCTAATTACCCAAATTACGTCTGAACTGTTTATAAATTCAAAACAAAAATCGGCGGTAACATTTTCCTCTACACCAGGTAAGTACAAAGATCCATCCTCTTGTAAATAAAATGAATCATATTCCGGATAAGATATCGGATCTAACATATACCTATATCCATTTTCACAACTAACATTAACTGTTAGTACATGTTTGGATGTATCAGTAACATTAATCGCTTCGGTTCCTACATAAACCTCCGGATCAACAGTTTCCACAAAATCCTCAATTAATTCACAACTATCTTCTATAAACATTTCACCTTTAGGACAACATTTTCGAACGCACGTTTTTACAAGACAAACACACCCGTAAATCGTGTTATCACCATCAAGTCGAAAATATTTATCTTTGGAATAAATGAATCCTTCGAATGTTATGTTTGCCATGTCAATGGATGAGGTGATGTCATCTTTGTTATTATCTGGAGTGATAATAACCGTTTCCTCCATGGGGCAAGGTAGTTGAATTGAAAACACCGTTTTTGCACATAGAATAACGCAGCATATCACGTACACGACCATTTTCGCGATAGTAACGTTAAAATATGAACCATGCTATGATTTTTCCTAAAATGTGTCATAGTGGTATTGATTACGTGCGGTTTTATTCATTGATAAAGAATACGATGAGAATGAAGAAACAAAGACGTCTTATACTTTTTAATCTTATCTAATACTGCTTTATTTGTTAACTTTATGGAAAATGTTAATAAAGATTAATTCGACATGATAGGCAGTTTAATAATTTTAATTTAGTACTAAAATTTTGATACTTTTGACTAAGGTAATTTGTAATTTGATTTTTAGTCTTCGCTCCGCAATTTTTTTCTTTGGTTCCTATAATCTGTTATACAAAGTATGATATCTCAAGGACTAATTGAGGGATGTCCACCAAATAAGAAGCAATTTAGAACAAATTTATTTAGTATTTAACATGTCAAAGATAGTTTCTTCAAATTTTGAATTCTTCGAGTTATAGTTTTTTGATTAAAATGAAATATGCATTAGGTAAAATAAACCAATCTTCAAAGAGTCGTATCTGAAGGACTAATTCAGATATCGCTATGAAATATGAAGCAATTTGAAGAAAATTTACTTAGTATTTAATATGCCTAAGACCGTTTCTTCAAAACTTAAAATGTCAGAGTAATGACTTTTAGATTAAGACTCTGCAAAATCGTAACTATATTTGTCAGGCAAAAATCAACCAATCCTCAAAGAATCGTATCTCAAGAATTAATTGAGATATCGCTATGAAATAAGAAGCAATTTGAAGCAAATTTATTTAGTATTTAATACTCTGAAGATCGTTTCTTCAAAACTTGAAATCTCTGAGTAATCAGTTTTAGATTAGGACTATGCAAGATGTATTAAACAAAAATCAGACAATCTTCAATGAATCGTATCCTAAGAACTATTTGAGATATCGTTATGAAGTCAGAAGAAAGTTGAAGCAAATTTATTTAGTACTTTATGTGTCAAAAGTCGTTTCTTCAAATCTTGAAATTTCCGAGTAATGATTTTTAGATTAAGACTTTGCAATACGTGTTAAACAAAAATCAGACAATCTTCAAAGAATCATATCTCACGAACTAACTGAGATATCGCTATGAAGTCAGAAGAAATTTGAATCGAATTTATTTAGTATTTAATATGCCAATATAATATGTGTTAAACAAAAATCAGACAATTTTCAAAGAATGATATCTCAAGAAATAATTGAGATATCGCTATGAAATAAGTTTGAAGAAAATTTATTTGCTACTTAATATGCCAAAGATCGTTTCTATAAATCCTCAAATCTCCGAGTTATAATTTTTTTGATTGAAAACTGCTGAAATGTAATCATATACATTAGGTAAAAAGCAACCAATCTTCACAGAATCGTATCTCAAGAACTAATATCAGAGATCAGAGATATCACCATCAAGACAGAAGAAATTTGAAGCAAATTTATTTAGTATTTTATGTGTCAAAGGTCGTTTCTTCAAATCTTGAAATCTGTGAGTAATCATTTTTAGATTAGGACTCTGCAAGATGTGTTAAACAAAAATCAGACAATCTTCAAAGAATCGTATCCTAAGAACTATTTGAGATATCGTTATGAAGTCAGAAGAAAGTTGAAGCAAATTTATTTGGCATATTAAATGCCAAAGATTATTTCTTCAAATATTGAAATGTCAGAGTAACGGTTTTTAGATTAGCACTCTGCAAAAATGTAACTATACATATCAGGAAAAAACCATCCAATCTTCAAAGAACCGTATCTCAAGAGATATCACCATGAAATAAGAAGCAATTTGAAGCAAATCTATTCAGTATTTAATATGCCAAAGATTGTTTCTTCAAAACTTGAAATATCAGAGTAATGATTTTTAGATTAAGACTCCGCAAAATCGTAACTATATTTGTCAGGCAAAAATTAAGCAATCTTCAAAGAATCGTATCTTAAGAATTAATTGAGATATCGCTATGAAATAAGAAGCAATTTGAAGCAAATTTATTTAGTATTTAATACTCCAAAGATCGTTTCTTCAAAACTTGAAATCTCCGAGTAATGATTTTTAGATTAAGACTCTGCAAAATCGTAACTATATCTGTCTGGCAAAAATCAACCAATCATCAAAAAATCGTATCTCCAGAACTAATTGATACATCGCTATGAAATAGAAGCAGTTTGAAGTAAATTTACGTAGTATTTAATACGCCAAAGATTGTTTCTCCAAAACTTGAAATCTCCGAGTAATGATTTTTAGATTAGGACTCTGTAATATGTGTTAAACAAAAATCAGACAATTTTCAAAGAATCATATCTCAAGAAATAATTGAGATATCGCTATGAAACAAGTTTGAAGAAATTTTATTTGCTATTTAATGTGCCAAAGATCGTTTTTATAAATCTTCAAATCTCCGAGTTATAATTTTTTTGATTAAAAACTGCTGAAATGTAATCATATACATTAGGTAAAAAGCAACCAATCTTCTCAGAATCGTATCTCAAGAACTAATTGAGATATCACCATGAAGACAGAAGAAATTTGAAGCAAATTTATTTAGTACTTTATGTGTCAAAGATCGTTTTTTCAAATCTTGAAATCTCTGAGTAATGATTTTTAGATTAGGACTCTGCAAGATGTGTTAAACAAAAATCAGACAATCTTCAAAGAATCGTATTCTAAGAACTATTTGAGATATCGTTATGAAGTCAGAAGAAAGTTGAAGTAAATTTATTTAGTACTTTATGTGTCAAAAGTCGTTTCTTCAAATCTTGAAATTTCCGAGTAATGATTTTTAGATTAGGACTTTGCAATACGTGTTAAACAAAAATCAGACAATCTTCAAAGAATCGTATCTCACGAACTAACTGAGATATCGCTATGAAGTCAGAAGAAATTTGAATCGAATTTATTTAGTACTTAATATGCCAAAGAATGGTTCTTCAAAACATGAAATCTCCGAGTAATGATTTTTAGAGTAGGACTCTGTAATATGTGTTAAACAAAAATCAGACAATTTTCAAAGAATCATATCTTAAGAAATAATTGAGATATCGCTACGAAACAAGTTTGAAGAAAATTTATTTGCTATTTAATGTGCCAAAGATCGTTTCTATAAATCTTCAAATCTCCGAGTTATAATTTTTTTGATTAAAAACTGCTGAAATGTAATCATATACATTAGGTAAAAAGCAACCAATCTTCTCAGAATCGTATCTCAAGAACTAATTGAGATATCACCATGAAGACAGAAGAAATTTGAAGCAAATTTATTTAGTACTTTATGTGTCAAAGATCGTTTTTTCAAATCTTGAAATCTGTGAGTAATGATTTTTAGATTAGGACTCTGCAAGATGTGTTAAACAAAAATCAGATAATCTTCAAAGAACCGTATCCTAAGAACTATTTGAGATATCGTTATGAAGTCAGAAGAAAGTTGAAGCAAATTTATTTGGCATATTAAATGCCAAAGATCGTTTCTTCAAATATTCAAATGTCAAAGTAACGGTTTTCAGATTAGGACTCTGCAAAAATGTAACTATACGTGTCAGGAAAAAACCATGCAATCTTCAAAGAACCGTATCTCAAGAGATATCACCATGAAATAAGAAGCAATTTGAAGCAAATTTATTTAGTATTTAATATGCCAAAGATCGTTTCTTCAAAACTTGAATTATCAGAGTAATGATTTTTAGATTAAGACTCTGCAAAATCGTAACTATATTTGTCAGGGAAAAATCAACCAATCTTCAAAGAATCGTATCTCAAGAATTAATTGAGATATCGCTATGAAATAAGAAGCAACTTGAAGCAAATTTATTTAGTATTTAATACTCCAAAAATCGTTTCTTCAAAACTTGAAATCTCCGAGTAATGATTTTTAGATTAAGACTCTGCAAAAACATAACTATATCTGTCTGGTAAAAATCAAGCAATCTTGAAAGAATCGTATCTCAAGAACTAACTGATACATCGCTATGAAATAAGAGCAGTTTGAAGCAAATTTACTTAGTATTCAATACGCCAAAGATTGTTTCTTCAAAACTTGAAATCTCCGAGTAATGATTTTTAGATTAGAACTCTGTAATATGTGTTAAATAAAAATCAGACAATTTTCAAAGAATCATATCTCAAGAAATAATTGAGATATCGCTATGAAACAAGTTTGAAGTAAATTTATTTGCTATTTAATATGCCAAAGATCGTTTCTATAAATCTTCAAATCTCAGAGTTCTAATTTTTTTGATTAAAAACTGCTGAAATATAATCATATACATTAGGTAAAAAGCAACCAATCTTCACAGAATCCTATCTCAAGAACTAATTGAGATATCACCATGAAGACAGAAGAAATTTGAAGCAAATTTATTTAGTACTTTATGTGTCAGAGATCGTTTTTTCAAATCTTGAAATCTCTGAGTAATGATTTTTAGATTAGGACTCTGCAAGATGTGTTAAACAAAAATCAGACAATCTTCAAAGAATCGTATCCTAAGAACTATTTGAGATATCGTTATGAAGTCAGAAGAAAGTTGAAGTAAATTTATTTAGTACTTTATGTGTCAAAAGTCGTTTCTTCAAATCTTGAAAATTCCGAGTAATGATTTTTAGATTAGGACTTTGCAATACGTGTTAAACAAAAATCAGACAATCTTCAAAGAATCGTATCTCACAAACTAACTGAGATATCGCTATGAAGTCAGAAGAAATTTGAATCGAATTTATTTAGTATTTAATATGCCAAAGATTGGTTCTTCAAAACTTGAAATGTCAGAGTAATGATTTTTAGATTAGGACTCTGTAAAAACGTAACTATGTGTCAGGAAAAAATCAAGCAATCTTCAAGGAATCGTATCTCAAGAACTAATTGAGATATCGCTATAAAATAAGAAGTAGTTTGAAGTAAATTTATTTAGTATTTAATATGCGAAAGATCGTTTCTTCAAATCTTAAAATCTCCAAGTAATGATTTTTAGATTAGGACACTGCAATAAGTGTTGAACAAAAATCAGCTAATCGTCAAAGAATCATATCTTACGAACTAATTGAGATATCTCCATGAAGTCAGAAGAAGTTTGAATCAAATTTATTTGGATTTGATCGTTCCTTCAAATATTGAAATGTCGGAGTAACGGTTTTTAGATAAGGACTCTGCAAAAATGTGACTATACGTATCAGGAAAAAATCATGCAATCTTCAAAGAACCGTATCTCAAGAACTTATTGAGATATCACCATGAAAAAAGAAGAAAATTGAAGCAAATTTATTTAGTATTTAACATGCCAAAGATCGTTTCTTGAAAACTTGAAATATCAGAGTAATGATTTTTGTAACTATATGTATCAGGCAACAATCAAGCAATATTCAAAAAATCGTATCTCAAGAACTAATCGAAACATTGCTATGAAATAAGAAGCAATTTGAAGCAAGTTTACTTAGTAATCTTTGGCGTATTAAACATACGCCAAAGATTGTTTCTTCAAATCTTGAAATCTCCGAATAATGATTTTTAAATTAGGACTCTGCAATATGTGTTAAACAAAAATCAGACAGTCGTCAGGGTATCGTATCTTATGAACTAATTGAGATATCGCCATGAAGTCGGAAGAAATTTGAATCAAATTTACTTAGTATTTAATGTGCCAAAGATCGTTTCTTCAAAACTTGAAATTTCAGAGTAATGATTTTTAGATTAGGACTCTATAAAAACGTAACTACACGTGTCACGAAAAAATCAACCAATCTTCAAAGAATCGTATCTCAAGAACTAATTGAGATATCACCATGAAATAAGAAGCAGTTTGAAGCAAATTTATTTAGTATTTAATATGCCACATATCGATTCTTCAAATCTTGAAATCTCCGAGGAATGATTCTTAGATTAGAATTCTCTGTAATATGTGTTAAACAAAAATCGGAGATTCTTCAAAGAATCGTATCTTCCGAATTAAAAGAGATATCGCTATGAAATAAGAAGAAATTTAAAACAAATTTACTTAGTATTGAATATACCAAAGATCGTTTCTACAAATCTTGAAATGTCAGAATAATGATTTTCAGATTAAGATTCTGCAAAAACGTAACTATATGTGATAAGAAAAAATGAAACAATCTTCAACGAGGCGTATCTCAAGAATTAATTGAGATATCGCTATGAAATAAAAAGCAATTTAAATCAAATTTATTTAGTATTTGATATTCCAACGATCGTTTCTTCAAAACTTGAAATCTCCGAGTAATAATCTTTAGATTAAGACTCTGCAAAAACATAACTATATCTGTCAGGCAAAAACCAACCAATCTTCAAAAAATCGTATCTCAAGAAATAATTGAGATATCGCTATGAAATAAGAAGCAGTTTGAAGCAAATTTAATTAGTATTTAATACGCCAAAGATCGTTTCAAAAATCAACTAATTTTTAAGGAATCGTATTTTACGAATTAGTTGAGATATTGCTATGAAGTCAGAAAAAAATTGAAACAAATTTATTTAGTATTTAATATGCTTAAGATCGTTTCTTCAAATTTTGAAATCTCCAAGTAAAGATTTTTAGATTAGGATTCTGCAAAGGTGTAAATCTCTCAAGCAATCTTCAAACAATTGTAACTTAAGAACTAATTGTGATATTTCAATGAAATATGAAGCAGTTTGAAACAAATTTAGCAATTATTTAATATACCAAAGATCGTTTCTTTAAATCTTCAAATAACAGAGTTATGATTTTTTAATTAAAACTGTGTTAAAGTATAATTATATACATTGGGTAGAAATCAACCAATTTTCAAAGAATCGTATCTCAAGAACTAATTGAGATATTGCCATGAAGTCAGAAAAAAATTGAAACAAATTTATTTAGTATTTAATATGCCTAAGATCGTTTCTTCAAATTTTGAAATCTCCAAGTAATGATTTTTAGATTAGGATTCTGCAAAGGTGTAAATCTATCAAGTGCTCTTCAAACAATTGTAGCTTAAGAACTAATTGTGATATTTCAATGAAATAAGAAGCAGTTAGAAGCAAATATATTTATTATTTAATGTGACAAAGATCGTTTCTTCAAATCTTCAATTAACAGAGTTATGATATTTTTAATTAATACTGTGTTAAAATATAATTATATGCATTGGGTAGAAATCAACTAATTTTTAAGGAATCGTATTTTACGAATTAGTTGAGATATTGCTATGAAGTCAGAAAAAAATTGAAACAAATTTATTTAGTATTTAATATGCCTAAGATCGTTTCTTCAAATTTTGAAATCTCCAAGTAAAGATTTTTAGATTAGGATTCTGCGAAGGTGTAAATCTATCAAGCAATCTTCAAACAATTGTAACTTAAGAACTAATTGTGATATTTCAATGAAATATGAAGCAGTTTGAAACAAATTTAGCAATTATTTAATATACCAAAGATCGTTTCTTTAAATCTTCAAATAACAGAGTTATGATTTTTTAATTAAAACTGTGTTAAAGTATAATTATATACATTGGGTAGAAATCAACCAATTTTCAAAGAATCGTATCTCAAGAACTAATTGAGATATTGCCATGAAGTCAGAAAAAAATTGAAACAAATTTATTTAGTATTTAATATGCCTAAGATCGTTTCTTCAAATTTTGAAATCTCCAAGTAATGATTTTTAGATTAGGATTCTGCAAAGGTGTAAATCTATCAAGTGCTCTCTTCAAACAATTGTAGCTTAAGAACTAATTGTGATATATCAATGAAATAAGAAGCAGTTTGAAGTAAATTTACTTATTATTTAATGTGCCAAAGATCGTTTCTTCAAATCTTCAAATAACAGAGTTATGATTTTTTAATTAAAACTGTGTTAAAGTATAATTATATGCATTGGGTAGAAACCAACTAATTTTTAAGGAATCGTATTTTACGAATTAGTTGAGATATTGCTATGAAGTCAGAAAAAAATTTAAACAAATTTATTTAGTATTTAATATGCCTAAGATCGTTTCTTCAAATTTTGAAATCTCCAAGTAAAGATTTTTAGATTAGGATTCTGCAAAGGTGTAAATCTCTCAAGCAATCTTCAAACAATTGTAGCTCATGAACTAATTGTGATATTTCAATGAAATAAGAAGCAGTTAGAAGCAAATCTATTTATTATTTAATGTGCCAAAGATCGTTTCTTCAAATCTTCAAATAACAGAGTTATGATTTCTTAATTAAAACTATGTTAAAATATAATTAAATACATTGGGTAGAAATCAACCAATTTTCAAAGAATCGTATCTTACGAACTAATTGACATATTGCCATGAAGTCAGAAAAAAATTGAAACAAATTTATTTAGTATTTAATATGCCTAAGATCGTTTCTTCAAATTTTGAAATCTCCAAGTAATGATTTTTAGATTAGGATTCTGCAAAGGTGTAAGTCTATCAAGTGCTCTTCAAACAATTGTAGCTTAAAAACTAATTGTGTTATTTCAATGAAATAAGAAGCAGTTTGAAGCAAATTTACTTATTATTTAATGTGCCAAAGATCGTTTCTTTAGATCTTTAAATAACGGAGTTATGATTTTTTAATTAAAACTGTGTCAAAATATAATTATATGCATTGGGTAGAAGTCAACCAATCTTCACAAAATCGTATCTTTAACAAATTTATTTAGTTTTTAATATGCCAAAGATCGTTTCTCCAAATCGTTAAATCTTCAACTTATGATCTTTTGATTAATACTTTGCTAAAATGTAATTATATCCATTAAGTAAAAATCAATTTATCTTCAAATAATTGTATCTTACGAACTAATTAAGATATTGCCATGAAATAAGAAGCATTTTGAAGCAAATCTGTTTAGTATTTCACATACTAAGGATCGTTTCTTTAAGTCTTGAAATCTCCGAGTAATGTTTTTTAGATTAGACCTTTGCAAAAATATAACTACATCTAAGAATTTTAGATCATATCTTAAGAAATAATTGAGATATCACAATGAAGAAAGAAGCAAATTGGAACAAATTTATGTAGTATTTAGTGTGCCAAAGATCGTTTCTTTATATCTTCAATTCTCTGAGCTATATATGCTTCAGGCAAAAATTAAACAATTTTCAAAGAAACTTTTAGCTTAAGATAATTTGTAATTTGATGTATGCTCTCAAATAATTACAGTCCATTCATCATCTTGATATTGATTACATTAACAGATGCCATGTAATGGGTTTCCCAAATATACGATTCGATGATACCATTTCTGTTTTCCAGCCTGCATTAACAGGAATACAAATTTCGAGCATTCAAGTAAGGAATGACAGAAGCTACAATGTAATTAATTAAATTAAATATAGAATTTCCAGAACTTGAATTATATATTAATTTTTATACATTGATCTGTAATGCTCTTCTTTTAGAATACTTTTGAAAAATACTGGTGTTTATCGTCAGTTTCGTGATTTACATTAAAATGCAAACATGTGGGTTTTGCAACTGTATATATCAGGCAAAAATCAAGCAATATTCAAAGAATCGTATCTCAAAAACTAATCGAAATATTGCTATGAAATAAGAAGCAATTTGAAGCAAGTTTACTTAGTGTTTAATACGCCAAAGATTGTTTCTTCAAATCTTGAAACCTCCGAATAATGATTTTTAAATTAGGACTCTGCAATATGTGTTAAACAAAAATCAAACAGTCGTCAGGGTATCGTATCTTACGAACTAATTGAGATATCGCCATGAAGTTGGAAAAAATTTGAATCAAATTTACTTAGTATTTAATATGCCAAAGATCGTTTCTTCAAAACTTGAAATCTCCGAGTAATAATCTTTAGATTAAGACTCTGCAAAAACATAACTATATCTGCCAGGCAAAAACCAACCAATCTTCAAAAAATCGTATCTCAAGAAATAATTGAGATATCGCTATGAAATAAGAAGCAGTTTGAAACAAATTTAATTAGTATTTAATGCGCTATAGATCGATTCTTCAAAACTCGAAATCTTCCAGCAATGATTTTTAGATGAGGACTCTGTAATATGTGTTAAACAAAAATCAAAGATTCTTCAAAGAATCGTATCTTCCGAATTAATTGAGATATCGCTATGAAATTAGAATCAATTTGAAACAAATTTATTTCGTATTTGTATGTTAAATACTAATCTAAGATAGTTTCTCCAAATTTTGAAATCTCCAGGTAATGATTTTTAGATTAGGATTCTGCAAAGGTGTAAATCTCTCAACCAATCTTCAAACATTTGTAGCTCATGAACTAATTGTGATATTTCAATGAAATAAGAAGCAGTTAGAAGCAAATCTATTTATTATTTAATGTGCCAAAGATCGTTTCTTCAAATCTTCAAATAACAGAGTTATGATTTTTTAATTAATACTGTGTTAAAATATAATTATATGCATTGGGTAGAAATCAACTAATTTTTAAGGAATCGTATTTTACGAACTAGTTGAGATATTGCCATGAAGTCAGAAAAAAATTGAAACAAATTTATTTGGTATTTAATATGCCTAAGATCGTTTCTTCAAATTTTGAAATCTCCAAGTAATGATTTTTAGATTAGGATTCTGCAAAGGTGTAAATCTCTCAACCAATCTTCAAGTGCTCTTCAAACAATTGTAGCTTAAGAACTAATTGTGATATTTCAATGAAATAAGAAGCAGTTTGAAGCAAATTTACTTATTATTTAATGTGCCAAAGATCGTTTCTTTAAATCTTTAAATAACGGAGTTATGATTTTTTAATTAAAACTGTGTCAAAATATAATTATATGCGTTGGGTAGAAGTCAACCAATCTTCACAAAATCGTATCTTGCGAACTAATTACCATATCGCCATGAAGTCAGAAAAAAATTCAAGCAAATTTATTTAGTTTTTAATATGCCAAAGATCGTTTCTCCAAATCGTTAAATCTTCAACTTATGATCTTTTGATTAATACATTGCTATAATGTAATTATATCCATTAAGTAAAAATCAATTTATCTTCAAATAATTGTATCTTACGAACTAATTAAGATATTGCCATGAAATAAGAATTTTGAAGCAAATCTGTTTAGTATTTAATATATGCATGATCGTTTGTGCAAGTCTTGAAATCTCCGAGTAATATTTTAGTAATGTTTTAAGAATTTTAGATCATATTTTAAGAAATAATTGAGATATCACAATGAAGAAAAGGAAGCAAATTGGAACAAATTTATGTAGTATTTGATGTGCCAAAGATCGTTTCTTTATATCTTCAATTCTCTGAGCTATATATGCTTCAGGCAAAAATTAAACAATTTTCAAAGAAACTCTTAGCTTGAGATAATTTGTAATTTGATGTATGCTCTCAAATAATTACAGTCCATCCAGTCAATCAATTCCGTGTAGTTTTGAGGTTTGAAATCGAGTCTTGTAATATCTGATGGGTTTTATCTTTTGTTCCGGTTCCTGTTTTTGGGTTTACTCTCTCGCCTTTAAAATTCGCCAAAGTCCAAGATGTTTCAAATGAGCGATAAAACTACTTCATTCAATAACAAAGTCGACCACTTTATGTAAATTATCACTCATAATCATATACCATATATATAGTCAATACTTGTGAAGCCAAACGGAGGACGTTTTTCACAGTCCTTTAACATTTTACCATTGTACCTTATACTGAATTAAAACGCAATGAATTTTCATCTTGATATTAATTGCATTAACAGATGCCATGTAATGGGTTCCCCAAATATACGATTCGGGATACCACTTCCATTTTCCAACCTGCATTAACAGGAATACAAATTTCGACCATTCAAGTAAGGAATGACAGAAGCTACAATGTCTACAGAATTTCCAGAACTTGAATTATTATATATTAATATTTATATATTGATCTGTAATGCTCTTCTTTTAGAATACTTTTGAGTTTCGTGATTTACATTAAAATGCAAACATGTGGGTTTTGGAATAGATAAAAATCTCAATATCATTTTACTACCTCAATTCTACCTCTTTTTATTACCTCTTTTAGTTAGATCTACTACCTCAATTCTACCTCATTTACATATGTTTTTTCACATATACAGTTACAAATGGGACACTTGCAAGATGCTATATCAAACAGTAATGAGCAATTCTGCTAAAACTGATCCATTTTCAGCTTAAACGAATATTTATTTTTATCCTATTTATATATTTATCATGCAATGCAGTCATAAGTTAAAAAATACTTTTTTAATAATTAAAATAATATAGATAATAAAAAGGAATATATTAAATATACAAACCATATGAATATATGACATTCCTATCCGTTGGTCGTGGGTTGCAATTTAATGCTGAAATGCAAATTATTTCTTTGTTCAAATTTTTCGCAACACTTTCATTTTTAGCGATCCACTACTGACCTGTTGAAATATCCAATCTGTCATACCTCCCATTTTCAAAAAATTTTTCTTCGTCGTAATATACACATTGTATAACTACAAATTCTTCCTCCCCTTCCATTTGATCGATACAAAACGTTCCGTAAGACAAAGTTCTTGCGTGTGGCATAAATAACTCGCCGTTAATCTGGAGATAATGCTCATCGGCTATGCATACAAACGGTTCCAATTTTATCTCGAACCTATTACACCGTCGAGTACCATAAAAAACGTGTAAAGATTTTCCGACTACACTAACCACCTCAGTTCCGCTATAAACTTGATAATTCGCAAACGTTTCGGATTCCCCACGGCGCGAACACGTTTTATTGATGAGAATTTCGTCATTTTTGCAACACTTTTGAACGCAACCTTTTAGAAAACAAATACAACCGTAAAGACGACCACCTACAACGAAAGTGTAGTGGTCTGGATATACGATACCATGATGGGATATATCCCCGGTAGGAAGTCTGGTTGAATTATAAGTTATGTCGACGGCATCTTCAAAATCGCAGCGCGTTTCGATTTTTGATGATGTGTAATTAATTTGGAGATGAAGTAAAATTAGAGCGAAATTTATTATGGTGTCGTTAACACGAAACATTTTTACGAGAATGGGAAGTTTTAAATAGATTTACTTGCAATAACAGCGATGAGAAATACTTTTCGTCATTATAAAACCTAAACCGCAATAGATAACTCAATTTCCGATTATGATAATATGATAATTTTTTCTGGTTGAAACCGACTATATTTTCTGTTAATTTGATACGTCTACATGATTTTTATTCATGAAAACTAAGCTGCACGTGTCTTGGCATTCTAGTTTCGTTCAACTTTAATTCAAGTTCTAGGCGTAGTGTTAGTTTTTGTGCTAGTTCTAGATTATTGTCGTTTTAAGAAATATACGGCTAAATCCGATTATGTTTTTTATTAAAACTCTGCTAAAACGTAATTAAATTAACATATTAACTAATTGAGTTACTAACGAACTAATTTAGATACTAAGTACTAACGAAATAATTGAGATATTGCAATGAAGTAAAAAGCAGTTTGAAGCAAATTTATTTAGTATTTAATGTGCCAAAGATCATTTCTTCAAATCTTCATCTCCTAGTTATAATTTTCAGATTAGAACTCTGCAAAAGTGTAACAATATGTGTAAAATCTGCGAATCTTTAAAGAATTATATCTCAAGAATTTATTAAGATATCATGATGAAATAGACAGCAGTTTGTAAAAAAATTATTTATTATTTACTATGCCAAAGATCATTTCACTTCGAGTTGTGATTTTTTGATGAAAACTGTGCTAGAACACAATTATACAGGGTGTACAAAAAGTATGGAATAATGGTTCTATAGCCTTCAACTTATATTAAAAAATGTTTTAAATAGGTTAAAATAAGTTGGGGTAGAAACAAAACAAAAATGATTACACTTGTTACAGTTTGAGTTACGATATGGCGAGTGTATTTTTTAAATGGAACACCCTGCATATTTTAAGGTTTTTGGATTCCTTTTGACAATATATAGCAAATTGCAATAAGATTTTAAGGCTGAATAGTTTTTGAGCTATTAAAACTTTTATTTAAACAAATTTTACGTAGTTACAATTAAATTAAGGTGTCCAATTTTCAGGAACAAGAATGTTTTCGTGATTCGAGACTAAGATCTAAATTCCGGTACTTGGGTTAACGGTCCAGAAATTCCAGAAAATTATCCCAAAATCAAAATACGTTTACAAAAAAGAAACATTCAAAAACGTACATTGGATTTTTTTGTTTTTCTGTTACTGTAGGACTTATCACTTGCAAGGTGATGAGCAGGACTTTGGAGACCTCATAGCTCATGCTACCAACAAGTTGGCAGTCTTTAAAATTATGTACTGTATTTTGAGTAGTAATAGCTCATTCTGCCAGCAAGTTGGCAGACTTCAAACTGATAAGCAATTTTCAGGAACAAGAATGTTTTCGTGATTCGAGACTAAGATCTAAATTCCGGTACTTGGGTTAACGGTCCAGAAATTCCAGAAAATTATCCCAAAATCAAAATACCTTTACAAAAAAGAAACATTCAAAAACGTACATTGGGTTTTTTTGTTTTTCTGTTACTGTAGGACTTATCACTTGCAAGGTGATGAGCAGGACTTTGGAGACCTCATAGCTCATGCTGCCAACAAGTTGGCAGTCTTTAAAATTATGTACAGTATTTTGAGTAGTAATAGCTCATTCTGCCAACAAGTTGGCAGACTTCAAACTGATAAGCAATTTTCAGGAACAAGAATGTTTTCGTGATTCGAGACTAAGATCTAAATTGCGGTACTTGGGTTAACGGTCCAGAAATTCCAGAAAATTATCCCAAAATCAAAATACCTTTACAAAAAAGAAACATTCAAAAACGTACATTGGGTTTTTTTGTTTTTCTGTTACTGTAGGACTTATCACTTGCAAGGTGATGAGCAGGACTTTGGAGACCTCATAGCTCATGCTGCCAACAAGTTGGCAGTCTTTAAAATTATGTACAGTATTTTGAGTAGTAATAGCTCATTCTGCCAACAAGTTGGCAGACTTCAAACTGATAAGCAATTTTCAGGAACAAGAATGTTTTCGTGATTCGAGACTAAGATCTAAATTCCGGTACTTGGGTTAACGGTCCAGAAATTCCAGATAATTATCCCAAAATCAAAATACGTTTACAAAAAAGAAACATTCAAAAACGTACATTGGGTTTTTTTGTTTTTCTGTTACTGTAGGACTTATCACTTGCAAGATGATGAGCAGGACTTTGGAGACCTCATAGCTCATGCTGCCAACAAGTTGGCAGTCTTTAAAATTATGTACAGTATTTTGAGTAGTAATAGCTCATTCTGCCAACAAGTTGGCAGACTTCAAACTGATAAGCAATTTTCAGGAATAAGAATGTTTTCGTGATTCGAGACTAAGATCTAAATTCCGGTACTTGGGTTAACGGTCCAGAAATTCCAGATAATTATCCCAAAATCAAAATACGTTTACAAAAAAGAAACATTCAAAAACGTACATTGGGTTTTTTTGTTTTTCTGTTACTGTAGGACTTATCACTTGCAAGGTGATGAGCAGGACTTTGGAGACTTCATAGCTCATGCTGCCAACAAGTTGGCAGTCTTTAAAATTATGTACAGTATTTTGAGTAGTAATAGCTCATTCTGCCAACAAGTTGGCAAACTTCAAACTGATAAGCAATTTTCAGGAACAAGAATGTTTTCGTGATTCGAGACTAAGATCTAAATTCCGGTACCCAAAATCAAAATACATTTACAAAAAAGAAACATTCAAAAACGTACATTGGGTTTTTTTGTTTTTGTGTTACTGTAGGACTTATCCATAGGTGCAGAATACAGGGGTGCTCTGGGTGTTAATTAATTGTAGGATCTTTTGTTGTCTAACAATAACATAACTTTATTAAAGTTAAAGTTTACAAATAAATTTATTAAAGATCAAGAGATCTTTTAAATCCTTCTCGTCTTACACAATTTTTTCACCACTACTGAGTTTAAACGTTTTTCTTACGTCTCTTATTACTTCTCTACGTCTTAACTTCTTATGCACGTCTGTATACGTCTTACCAGTGTTGCCAGATAAGGGAAATAAAATTCACCAGATTGTAGGAGAAGAATCGCCAGATTTTCACTAACTATTTTAAAACCTTTATTTGCTCATTCTTAAAAAAATTATCGTTTCATTTATTTATTACCAATAATTTTTGTTAATATGTGTCAGTATTGCCAGTTCTCAATTTTTTTTCTGGAAGATTCTTTATATCATTTCTCATTTTTGATATATAATCCTGTATTGTACAGCGAATACTAATTTTCAACAATATGCAAATATTGTTAGTATTATTGGCGATATCCATTCTTGGAATGATATAAAAACGTTGTTATTGGAGAATAACACCAAATTGGGCATGTAATAATTCGAAAATTATTTAACGGTTTTAAGGAATAATCATTCAAATTAGAAATTCCTAGAGTGCAGCCTTTCGTTATTTTAGAAACTAAAAATCACGTCTCAAGTTAACGACGTCCGGTATAGAGACCAGAATTCGTGTTAAATTTTGTTAAAAATTATGTATCCGCAGTTTGATGGGGGAGATGCCAATCGAAACGAAGAAGTTGTTAAAAACTTAGACGTTGGATCACGTAAAAATTTGATGGTTTCCACTGTTTGGAAATTACGTGACGATTTTTGGGATTAATTAGTGGCGGATCTTATCTTCTGGTCTTGTGGGCGAGGAATTCTTCCCTTCCACAAATTCCCTCATTGGCTCAGAAAATTATTGTAAAATATCCGCCCCGTATTTTGGATTGGCCCCAGGTGTCGGGGATGTCCAGACGTTAGGGAACGCCTAATGAAGGTTTTGCACCCCTTCAAGACCCGAGGTTACTTAAGGCCTTGCACACGTCATAAAAAAAAGGAATTCTGAACTTAGTTTCAATTCAACTTCGAAAGATATCTTTTTAGAAAGATTTCGAACCAATACTCAACCAGCGCTCTGTTGGACCGAAACTTAGATTCGCTTTAACGCCAATTCTAAGTCCCGTCGAAATCGAGAACTTTGACTCAGCTTCAAGGGCAACTTTCTTCTGATTCGGGCGTCCGCGTCGTGTCGGAAATCGTGTTCACTTGAGGATTTGGTGTGTTTGTGTCGAAGAAATCTTCCCGGATTATCCCAAGAAGATTCCAACAGGATCCAGGTCCATCACCGAGACCACCAGATTGGGACACACGTCCGGGGTAAAAGTCTGTTTGCCAGTTCTCCCTATCATTTATCGGTCAACGAGAGTTCGCTGTAGGGTTAGGTTCAGACAGGTTATTTTCATTTTTAATTTTATTTTGACTTCTTAAGTAACGTCGGGTATTCACGTAGGTAGTTTTTTTAAGATTAACTTTGTATCTTACCTTTTTTTGTTATTTTTGTAAATATAGATTAAGTGTGGTTAGAACTCTTGTCGTTTTATTTCACATTTCCTGAGAGCCTTAGTGCAAGAACCCACGGTTCTGAAATAGTGACCGCGCGCTTGCCAGTTAATTTTGTTTGAATAGATAGGATCAGGTAGGAGTTCTTCAGACTAAGAATTAGGTAGCGCGAAATACTGTTTCTGGTGGCAGCGGTAATTACCAGAGGTTGAAGTCGTTCAGTGACGGCCTCACCACAGGCAACAAGCAAGAAAAACAACAGCACTAAACCTTAACCTACAGTCTATTATTATATATGTATACTGTTTGGAACAGCTGACAGTACTTCATACTGCCAATAAGTTGCCAGACTTCAAATTGATGAGCTTGACTTTGGAGACATTATATTTGAAGTTATCATAGTTATTAATGAGTTAGCAGACTTTAAGATAATGTACAGTACTTGGAACAGTAAGAGTTCATGTTGCCATCAAGTTGGCAGACGTAAAACTCATCAGCAAGACTTTAGAGACATAATAGCTTATGCTCACAACAAGTTGGCAGTTTATAAAATAACGTACAGTGTTTGGAACAGTAATATCTCACGTTGCCTACAAGTTGACAGTTATTAAGATATGATAGTTTGTGGAACAGTAATAGCTTATGCTATCAACACGTTGATAGGCTTTAAGATAATGTGCAGTATTTAGAATAGCAATAGCTCATACTGGCAACAAGTTGGCATACTTCGGGCTGATAAATAGGACTTTGGAGATATAATAGTTCATCCCGCCAATCAATTTGCAGTCTTTAAGGAAATGTACAGTGTTTGGAACAATAATAGCTTGTGATACCAATAAGTTAACAAACTTCATAGATATTTAGTTATAAAGAGTATCTAACCTTCGTAGAATTGGGTTATATATCTGCTCATTTTTAACAGCATGTAGTCTCTGCAAGCAATAAAATATGTTCTGATAGTAATATAGTCTTTTAGAAGTAATATATAACTTTTTGGAAACAGTATCTAGTTCAACAGACTTTGCAACAACAAGCAAAGTCTGGTCTTTTTGAAAACAATATCCGACTTTTAGAAGCAGTATCTCCTTATCTGTAATAGCATATAATCATCTACAGCAGTATTCAGTCCTCTAACAAATATATATAGTTTTTTAGAGGTAGTATCTGCTCATCGTTAAATTGGGTTGAATATTCGCTCATCTGTAACAGCATGTAATCTTCCGATGCTGCCAACAAGTTGGCAGATTTTAAATGGATGAGTAGGATTTTGGAGATAAATAACCCATGCTGCCAACAAGTTGACAGACTTTAAGATGATAAAAGGGAGTTTGAAGGTGTAGTAGCTCATGCTGCCAACTAATTGGCAGATTGCAAGGTGATGAGTAGGACTTTGGAGACGTCATAGCTCATGCTGCCAACAAGTTGGCAGTCTTTAAAATTATGTACAGTATTTTGAGTAGTAATAGCTCATGCTGCCAACAAATTGGCAGACTTCAAACTGATAAGCAGGACATTGGAGACATAATAGCTGATGCTGCCAACAAGATGGCAGTCTTTAAGATAATGCACAGTATTTGGAACAGTAATAGCGAACATGCTGCCAACAAGTTGACAGATTTCAAACTGATGAGCAGGATTTTGGAGACATAATAGCTCATGCTGCTAATAAGTTGTGACTTATTAAGACAATGTATAGTTTGCAAAACGGTAATAGCTTATGCTGTCAACAAGTTGACAGACTTTAAGATAATAATGGGAGTTTGTAGATGTTGGATCATGTTTACAATAAGTTAGCAGACTTCAAACGGATGAAAAGAACTTATGAAGCATAATTGCTCATGCTGCCAACAAGTAGGTAGTTTGTTTATTTGATACTTTATTCGAAATTTCAATCAAGAAATGAAAAGTTAAAAAATTACCAGAAATGTGAAAATTCTCTGAAATTTTCACCATTTCACCAGATTATGAAAAAATCATCGAATGTGGTGAAATTTCTCAAGATTTGGCAACACGGTCTCTATCATAAAAAACAACAACGAATAGTACAATTCCTACATAATTTTTTAATTTTAATGTACTATTGAATGAACGTTCTTATTGATAAGCATGTATTTTGAATTGAGATTTAATATTGCTTCTAGGAGACATGACACTGCTTTCAGAAGACCAGAAATGTTTCCAGAAGGCTTAATACTAGCTAAAGAAGGCTTGATCTGCTTCCAGAAGACTTCAACTGCTTCAAGAAAAGTTACAACTGCGTCTGAAGGATTTGATACTGCTTCTAAAAAACTTGATATTGCTTGCAGATGACTTAAAATGCTTTCAGAAAACTTGATATTGTTTGTAAAACCGGTAGAAAACATATTTATCGCAAAAAATTGTTGATAAATGGTTTGAATTTCACTATTTTCTTGATACTGACCCTGGATGGTGTGATACTGCTTCTAGAAAACGTGATACTGAGTCTTGCAATGCTTCTATAAGACGTCACACTTGATATTGCCTCTGGAAGACTTAAAATGCTTCTAGAAGAGTTGGTATTGGGTTTAGAGGTCTTGATACTCCTTCCAGAAAACTTGAAATGTTTTTAGAAGTCTCGCAATGCTTCTATAAGACTTCATACTATCTCAAGAAGACTTGAAATACTTCCAGAAGATTTGATATTGCCTGCGGAAGACTTAAAATGATTCTAGATGAGTTGAAATTATTTCAGAAAACTTGATGCAGCTTGTAAAACTACTGACAGAAAACATGTTCATCGCAAAGAATATAAAACTGGTAATAAACCATTTGAGTTTTACAATTTTTTTATATTGCTCCTGGAAGACTTGATACTGCTCCTGGGAGACTTGATATTGATTTCAGAAGACTTGATATTAGATCCAGAAGACTTGAAATTTTTTTAGAAGATTTCCAATATTTCCAGAAGGTTTCATACTGTTTTTGAAAGTATGAAAGACTTGAAATACTTCCAAAAGACTTAATATTATATTATCCCTGGAAGATTTGAAATGCTTCCAGAAGACTTGGATACTGTTTGTAAAATTGCTGACAGAAAACAATTTCAAGAGACTATTGATAAACCCTTTCAATTTCACCATTTGCTAGGTGAAACTTAAATAGACTTTCTAGAAGAGTTGATACTGATTCTAAAAGACTTGATGATAATTCCAGAAGACTTGAAATGTTTCTAAAATATTTTTAATGCTTCCAGAAGAGTTCACACTGCTTCTAAAAAACTTGAAATGCTTTCAGAAAACTTGATCGAGCTTATAAAACTACAGACAGAAAACGTATTCTTCGTAAAAAAGAAGATACTGTTGATAAACCATTTGAGTTTCACTATTTGCTTGAGACTATCCCTGGAAGACTTGATACAGCTTCCAGAAAACTGGTAATGCTTCCATAAGACTGATGGAAGCAGATAATACTGATGGTGTAAAATTGAAGCGTTGCTTCTACGAGAATCTAGTTCCCGCATATTTTGGTGTAGACTTAATAATCAAATGGTGATGCCGGTTTGAGATAGAACACGGAGATATTATTGGCTATTCCTGTTAATATTCTATACTAATTATTATTAAGTATGTGTTTTATTTAATGAAACATATCCAAATTGACAAACAATTAGTTAACCGGTTGTTACTAAAACTCTAAAACGTTTTAAGAAGACGGACCATGTAAAGGATTTTCCAAAATGCGGTCTGCCGAATGTTGCAACACATGAAGATATGAGGCAAAGTATGTTACAAGAAATAGCAGATAATCCACATACCTCAGAAGATAACTTTGATTTAGTTATTAATTTAATTGTACAACTTTGTGAAGAAGTGATGAGGCGAACTAACGATGATCCGAACGTTAACTTTAACAGCATAATATTTTCTAACGCAGTCAGTTTTAGTAGATACAAAAACATTTTGGTGTTTGCTACGATATTTGCTGAGAATCACTATGCTATTGCAACTCATACGTAAACGTCGCAGAAATCAAATTTGTGGGCGAGTATTTCTAGAGATCAAATTATCGACCCTAAAACATTAAAACATTATGGCATTTTGCAACAGCACGTTAAAGGGAATCCAAAAAGCTTAAAATATACTGGTTGTACTATTTAAAAAACATACTCATCATATCATAACTCAAACTAACGTCACCATTTTTATTTCATTTTTTTCACCAAAATATGTGGAATATTGCATATTTTGCGGAATAGTTTCAAGTAACCTTTTATAAATCTTTTTTTTTAATATAGATTGAAGTTAAGACTGTAGAAACATAGTTCCATACTTTTTGTACACTCTGTATGTGTTCTGTATGTAGTAAAAATCAAGCAATCTTTAAAGAATCATCTCTCAACAACTAATTGAGATATCACCATTAAATTGGAAGGAATTTGGAGAAAATTTATTTAGAATTTGATATGTCAAAGATCGTTTCTTCAAATCACCAAATCTCCGAGTAATGATTCTTAGGTTAGAATTCTGCAAAAACATAACTCTATGTATTAGGCAAAATATCTCGTATTTTCCTAAGAATCGTATCTCAAGAACTAATAGAGATATCACCATGAAATAAGAAGCAATTTGGAGCAAATTTATTTAATATGCAAAGATCATTTCTTCAAATTTTTAAATATCTGAATTATGATTTTGTGATTAAAACTCTTTTAAAACATAATTACATATGTTAGTAAAAAGAAAGTAATCTTCAAGGAATCATATCTCAAGAACTAATTGAGATATCACCATGAAATAAGCAATTTGGAGCAAATTTACTTAATATTTAATACATTGGAGATTATTTCTTCAAATTATCAAATGTCCGAATTATGATTTTGTGATTAAAACTCTTTTAAAACATAATTACATGTGTTAGGTAAAAAGAAAGCAATCTTCAAGGATATCTCAAAAACTATTTGAGATATCATCATGAAACAAGACGCAATTCGGAGTAAATTTATTTAGAATTTAAAATGCCAAAGATCATTTCTTCAAATCATCAAATCTCCGAGTAATGATTCTTAGATTAGAATTCTGCCAAAATATAACTGTATATGTCAGGCAAAAAATCAATTAATTTTCAAAGGATCATATCTCAAGAACTAATTGAGATATCACCAGGAAATAGGAAGCAATTTGGAGCAAATTAATTTAATATTTAATATATCAAAGATCATTTCTTCTTATTTTCAAATACCCGGATTATGATTTTGTGATTAAATCTTTTTTAAAACATAATTATAGATGTTACGTAAAAAGAAAGCTATCTTCAAGGAATCATATCTCAAGAACTAATTGAGATATCGTCGTAAAATAAGAAGCAATTTAGAGTAAATTTATGTAGAATTTGATATGCCAAAGATCGTTTCTTCAAATCATCAAATCTCCGAGTAATGATTCTTAGGTTAGAATACTGCAAAAACATAACTCTATGTATTAGGCAAAAATCTCGTATTTTCCTAAGAATCGTATCTCAAGAACTAATAGAGATATCACCATGAAATAAGAAGCAATTTGGAGCAAATTTATTTAATATGCAAAGATCATTTCTTCAAATTTTTAAATACCCGAATTATGATTTTATGATTAAAACTGTTTTAAAACATAATTACATATGTTAGGTAAAAAGAAAGTAATCTTCAAAGAATCATATCTCAAGAACTAATTGAGATATCACCATGAAATAAGAAACAATTTGGAGCAAATTTACTTAATATTTAATACATTGGAGATTATTTCTTCAAATTATCAAATGTCCGAATTATGATTTTGTGATTAAAACTCTTTTAAAACATAATTACATGTGTTAGGTAAAAAGAAAGCAATCTTCAAGGGATCATTTCTCAAAAACTATTTGAGATATCATCATGAAACAAGAAGCAATTTGGAGTAAATTTATTTAGAATTTAAAATGCCAAAGATCGTTTCTTCAAATCATCAAATCTCCGAGTAATGGTTCTTAGATTAGAATTCTGCCAAAACGTAACTGTATGTGTCAGGCAAAAATCAAGTAATTTCCAAAGGATCGTATCCCAACAACTAATTGAGATATCACCAGGAAATAAGAAGTAATTTGGAGCAAATTAATTTAATATTTAATATGTCAAAAATCATTTCTTCAAATATTCAAATACCCGGATTATGATTTTGTGATTAAATCTTTTTTAAAACATAATTATAGATGTTACGTAAAAAGAAAGCTATCTTCAAGGAATCATATGTCAAAAACTAAATGAGATATCGCCATGAAACAAGAAGCAAATTGGAGCAAGCTTATTTAGAATTTGATATGCCAAAGATCGTTTCTTCAACGCATCAAATCTCCGAGTAATGATTCTTATATTGGAATCCTGCAAAAATGTAACTATATATGTGTGACAAAAAAATCAAGTAATCTTCAAATAATCGTATCTCAAGAACTAATTGATATATCGCCATGAAACAAGAAGCAACATGGAGCAAATTTATTTAGAATTAAATGTGCCGAAGATCGTTTCTTCAAAATATTAAATCTCCGAGTAATGATTCTTGTATTGGAATCTTGCAAAAATGTAACTATATATGTGAGACAAAAAATCAAGCAATCTTTAAAGAATCGTATCTCAAGAACTAATTGAGATATCACCATGAAATAAGAAGCAATTTGGAGCAAATTTATTTAATATGCAAAGATCATTTCTTCAAATTTTTAAATACCCGAATTATGATTTTGTGATTAAAGCCCTTTTAAAACATAATTAAATATATGTTAGGTAAAAGGAAAGTAATCTTCAAGGAATCATATCTCAAGAACTAATTGAGATATCACCATGAAATAAGTAGCAATTTGGAGTAAATTTATTTAATATTTAATACATCGGAGATAATCTTTTCAAATTATCAAATGTCCCAATTATGACTTTGTGATTAAAACTCTTTTAAAACATAATTACATGTGTTAGGTAAAAAGAAAGCAATCTTCAAGGGATCATATTTCAAAAACTATTTGAGATATCATCATGAAACAAGAAGCAATTTGGAGTAAATTTATTTAGAATTTAAAATGCCAAAGATCGTTTCTTCAAATCATCAAATCTCCGAGTAATGGCTCTTAGATTAGAATTCTGCCAAAACGTAACTGTATGTGTCAGGCAAAAAATCAAGTAATTTCCAAAGGATCGTATCTCAACAACTAATTGAGATATCACCAGGTAATAAGAAGTAATTTGGAGCACATTAATTTAATATGTCAAAAATCATTTCTTCAAATTTTCAAATACCCGGATTATGATTTTGTGATTAAATCTTTTTTAAAACATAATTATAGATGTTACGTAAAAAGAAAGCTATCTTCAAGGAATCATATGTCAAAAACTAAATGAGATATCGCCATGAAACAAGATGCAAATTGGAGCAAGCTTATTTAGAATTTGATATGCCAAAGATCGTTTCTTCAACGCATCAAATCTCCGAGTAATGATTCTTATATTGGAATCCTGCAAAAATGTAACTATATATGTGAGACAAAAAATCAAGCAATCTTCAAATAATCGTATCTCAAGAACTAATTGATATATCGGCATGAAACAAGAAGCAACTTGGAGCAAATTTATTTAGAATTAAATGTGCCGAAGATAGTTTCTTCAAAATATTAAATCTCCGAGTAATGATTCTTGTATTGGAATCTTGCAAAAATGTAACTATATATGTGAGACAAAAAATCAAGCAATCTTTAAAGAATCGTATCTCAAGAACTAATTGAGATATCACCATGAAATAAGAATCAATTTGGAGCAAATTTATTTAATATGCAAAGATCATTTCTTCAAATTTTTAAATACCTGAATTATGATTTTGTGATTAAAACTCTTTTAAAACATAATTACATATGTTAGGTAAAAAGAAAGTAATCTTCAAGGAATCATATCTCAAGAACTAATTGAGATATCACCATGAAATAA
The DNA here is from genome assembly GCA_036711965.1 of Onthophagus sagittarius. Lineage (NCBI taxonomy): Eukaryota > Metazoa > Arthropoda > Insecta > Coleoptera > Scarabaeidae > Onthophagus > Onthophagus sagittarius. Next base: position 11,734,511 of record JASERS010000003.1, read on the forward strand.
GAAGCAATTTGGAGTAAATTTATTTAGTATTTAATACATTGGAGATAATCTTTTCAAATTATCAAATGTCCCAATTATGACTTTGTGATTAAAACTCTTTTAAAACATAATTACATGTGTTAGGTAAAAAGAAAGCAATCTTCAAGGGATCATATCTCAAAAACTATTTGAGACATCATCATGAAACAAGAAGCAATTTGGAGTAAATTTATTTAGAATTTAAAATGCCAAAGATCGTTTCTTCAAATCATCAAATCTCCGAGTAATGGTTCTTAGATTAGAATTCTGCCAAAACGTAACTGTATGTGTCAGGCAAAAAATCAAGTAATTTCCAAAGGATCGTATCTCAACAACTAATTGAGATATCACCAGGAAATAAGAAGTAATTTGGAGCAAATTAATTTAATATTTAATATGTCAAAAATCATTTCTTCAAATTTTCAAATACCCGGATTATGATTTTGTGATTAAATCTTTTTTAAAACATAATTATAGATGTTACGTAAAAAGAAAGCTATCTTCAAGGAATCATATGTCAAAAACTAAATGAGATATCGCCATGAAACAAGAAGCAAATTGGAGCAAGCTTATTTAGAATTTGATACGCCAAAGATTGTTTCTTCAACGCATCAAATCTCCGAGTAATGATTCTTATATTGGAATCCTGCAAAAATGTAACTATATATGTGAGACAAAAAATCAAGCAATCTTCAAATAATCGTATCTCAAGAACTAATCAAGATATCGTCATGAAACAAGAAGCAACTTGGAGCAAATTTATTTAGAATTAAATGTGCCGAAGATCGTTTCTTCAAAATATTAAATCTCCGAGTAATGATTCTTGTATTGGAATCTTGCAAAAATGTAACTATATATGTGAGACAAAAAATCAAGCAATGTTTAAAGAATCGTATCTCAAGAACTAATTGAGATATCACTATGAAATGAGAAGCAATTTGAAGCAAATTTATTTAGTATTTAACATTTCAAAGATTGTTTATTCAAATTTTCAAGTACCCGAATTATGATTAAAACTCTTTTAAAACATAATTATATGTGTTAGGTAAAAAGAGAACAATGTTCAAGGAATCATATCTCAAAAAGTAATTGAGATATCGTCATGAAACAACAAGCAATTTGGCGCAAATTTATTTAGAATTTAAAATGCCAAAGGTTGTTTCTTCAAATCATCAAATCTCCGAATTATAGTTCTAGATTAAAATTCTGCTAAAACGTAACAATATGTGTCGGGCAAAAAATCAAGCAATCTTAAAAAAATCGTATCTCAAGAACTATTTGAGATATCACCATGAAATAAGAAGCAATTTGAAGCAAATTTATTCGATATTTAATATGTCAAAGATCGTTTCTTTAAATTTTCAAATACCCGAATTATGATTTTGTGGTTAAAATACTACTAAAACGTAATTTTCAAAGAATTGTGTATTACGAAGTAATTGAGATATTGCGATAAAATACAAAGATTTTTGAAGGAAATTGATTTAATATTTAATGTGCCAAAGGTCCATATATCTTAAGAAACTTGTGGCTAAATCCGAATGTTTCAAGTTCTGGGTTCTAATATAAGTAGTTTTAGTTCAGCTTTTTTTTAAATTTTTATTGAATTCCTTGAATAAGAAAGACTTTGGTTTAGCCATAAAATCCGAATAATTTTTTTCTAGTACTTGTTACAACCCAAGCTAACCTAATCCGAACCGATTCTTTTTCTAATTCTTGTTCAAACCCAACCCAAGTTAAGTTTCTAATTATTAATTTACTCACCAGCGACAGCATAATGAAAACCTTTTTCATATTCACAAATTAAAGCAATTAAATTTAACTTTTCTTCGTCTGAATCATATTCAAGACAATATCGACCAAAGGGAACGATAACATTCCCATAACGTAATTCGCCGTTATACTGCACAAATATCTTTTCACTTTTGTTGGTTTTAACATAATTCTTATCGCAATTAAAACCGTATTCAATGTTAAACTCAAAATTTTCTAAAGCCACGTTACCATGATACACGGTTACATTCAGATTTATTTCATCGTTTACTTTAACACAAGATGATGCGTCGTTTAAAATCGAATTAACACCGCAACACTTTTGAATGACAACACCGAAAGTTGTTGGTAGCAAAAGATTTGCTAAGATTAAGACGAACATCTTTTGTGATGTTTTCTGCGTGATGAATAAAATCGAACTAAAGTTGTTTTGAATCTATTCATAGGATATGAGTGCATTTCTTAAAAAAGTTAATTACTTTTTTAAAGTAAACTAATCAAATTTAAATGATCTTTCAGAAAAGCAATTAAGTTTACTTACCATATGAAGTCAAATCCAACGGTGGTGGGGGAAAGCAAACTAAAGCTGAAAAATAAATTGTTTCGTTTCTTAACACATTATCGACACAAAAATCGCCAACAAAACTATAATCGAATGTATTATTGTATAGAATCGTCCCATCAACTTGTAAGAAGAACACATCTGTATCGTAATGGAAAGGATCCAATAAATAATCACCGAATTCGCAATATCTATCATAAATCACGTAGAAATCCGTTTCGTTTAAACCCATTTCCCCAACAAAATCAACACCGTCATAAGTAATAAACGAAAACTTTTCGTTCGTATCTACACATGTATTATTCATGAGTAATTGCGATTTTGGACAACATTTTTTTACATATCTATTACGCGCACTTAAGCAACCCCAACGAATTCCATTCACAATCTTGTAATCTTCTTCAAAGAACAATAAATCATCTTTAATGATGGTCCCATTCGGAAATAATTCCCCACTTGATATATCCACAATTAAGCTTGATGGGCAAGCATCGTAATCACCGAAAATTGGATTTATTAACCAAATTATTACAAAAATTTTATTTAAGATAAACATTTTAAGATGCAGTTTAAAAACTAGACCGATGTAATTAACGCCGAAAAGCTGATTAAGAACGGGAAGTTTATGCTTTAGCGTAGGACCGGAAAAATACTAAACCACAATAGTCTGGAATTGAAAAATACTCCCGTTTGTTAGCTTGGATATAAAAAATCACGTTGATTGTGATTTCTTGAAACGTTCGATTTTAGAATAGAAGTTAGAAAGAGATTGTGGTTTATGAAATGTTGAAATTTTATTAATCATGTGTTTTTTCCGCTTATTCTTACAAATTAGTTTAGGAAAAAGTTTTGTTGTTATAAAATGCATCATTTCCTTTGAATTATGGCGTTAAATCTAACCTTTTACGTTTATTCATAATTCAATTTGTGAAAATTTGAATGAAAAACAACATAATAGAAAAACAGATATACACCTAATTTATTATACCTAATTTATATTCCTGAAAAATTGAATTCTTAAGCTATCTTGATGAAGTTTTTTGATATTTATAGAGGAAAATATGTTCCTTTCCAAGAACAAAACTATGCATAAATGCCGCAATCCGTTTTTGAGATATCAAGTTTTGAAGGTAAGCTAAACTTGTGGCATTTTATAAAATTAAATATTACCATAAGCATTTTTGAAAAATTGTAAAATTTCGAATTTTTAAGATATTTTGATGAAATTTATTGTGATTTATAAAGGAAAGCATGCACTTTTCCGGGAAAGAAACCGTGCATGAATATCTCAATCCGTTTTTGAGATATGCAGTTTTAAACTCAACCTAAATTTATAGCATTTTATAGAATTAAAAATTTCCTTATAATCATCTCTGAAAAATCGTAAAAAATCGAATTCTTAAGATATCTTGATGAAACTTGTTGTGATTTATGAAGGAAAGCATGCACTTTTCCGGGAAAGAAACCGTGCATAAATATCTCAATCCGTTTTTGAGATATGCAGTTTTAAACTCAACCTAAATTTATAGCATTTTATAGAATTAAAAATTTCCTTATAATCATCTGTGAAAAATCGTAAAAAATCGAATTCTTAAGATATCTTGATGAAGCTTATTGTGTTTTATGAAGGAAAGCATTCATTTTTCTGGGAATAAAATTGTGCGTGAATATCTCAAATCATTTTTGAGATATGCAGTTTTTGACTCAACCTAAACTTATAGCATTTTATAGAATTAAAAATTTCCTAATAATCATCTGTGAAAAATCGTAAAAAATCGAATTCTTAAGATATTACGATGAAACTTATTGTGATTTATGAAGGAAAGCATGCACTTTTCCGGAAATAAAATTGTGCGTGAATATCTCAATCTATTTTTGAGATATCCAGTTTTAAACATAAGCTAAACTTATAGCATTTTATAGAATTAAAAATTTCCTTATAATCATCTCTGAAAAATCGTAAAAAATCGAATTCTTAAGATATCTTGATGAAACTTGTTGTGATTTATGAAGAAAAGCATGCACTTTTCTGGGAATAAAATTGTGCGTGATTATCTAAATCTATTTTTGAGATATCCAGTTTTAAACATAAGCTAAACTTATAACATTTTATAGAATTAAAAATTTCCTTATAATCATCTCTGAAAAATCGTAAAAAATCGAATTCTTAAGATATCTTGATGAAACTTATTGTGATTTATGAAGGAAAGCATGCACTTTTCCGGGAATAAAATTGTGCATGAATATCTCAATCCAGTTTTGAGATACGCAGTTTTCGACTCAACCTAAACTTATAGCATTTTATAGAATTAAAAATTTCCTTATAATCATCTGTGAAAAATCGTAAAAAATCGAATTCTTATATCTTGATGAAGCTTATTGTGTTTTATGAAGGAAAGCATGCATTTTCCTGGGAATAAAATTGTGCGTGAATATCTCAAATCATTTTTGAGATATGCAGTTTTTGACTCAACCTAAACTTATAGCATTTTATAGAATTAAAAATTTCCTAATAATCATCTGTGAAAAATCGTAAAAAATCGAATTGTTAAGATATCTCGATGAAACTTATTGTTATTTAAGAAGGAAAGCATGCACTTTTCCGGGAATAAAATTGTGCGTGAATATCTCAATCTATTTTTGAGATATCCAGTTTTAAACATAAGCTAAACTTATAGCATTTTATAGAATTAAATATTGCCTTATAATCATCTGTGAAAAATCGTAAAAAATCGAATTCTTAAGATATCTTGATGATACTTGTTGTGATTTATGAAGAAAAGCATGCACTTTTCCGGGAAAGAAACCGTGCATGAATATCTTAATCCGTTTTTGAGATATGCAGTTTTAAACTCAACCTAAATTTATAGCATTTTATATTATTAAAAATTTCCTTATAATCATCTGTGAAAAATCGTAAAAAATCGAATTCTTAAGATATCTTGATGAAGCTTATTGTGTTTTATGAAGGAAAGCATGCATTTTTCTGGGAATAAAATTGTGCGTGAATATCTCAAATCATTTTTGAGATATGCAGTTTTTGGCTCAACCTAAACTTATAGCATTTTATAGAATTAAAAATTTCCTAATAATCATCTGTGAAAAATCGTAAAAAATCGAATTCTTAAGATATTACGATGAAACTTATTGTGATTTATGAAGGAAAGCATGCACTTTTCCGGGAATAAAATTGTGCGTGAATATCTCAATCTATTTTTGAGATATCCAGTTTTAAACATAAGCTAAACTTATAGCATTTTATAGAATTAAATATTTCCTTATAATCATCTCTGAAAAATCGTAAAAAATCGAATTCTTAAGAAATATTGATGAAACTTGTTGTGATTTATGAAGAAAAGCATGCACTTTTCCGGGAAAGAAACCGTGCATGAATATCTCAATCCGTTTTTGAGTAAGCAGTTTTAAACTCAACCTAAACTTATAGCATTTTATAGAATTAAAAATTTCCTTATAATCATCTGTGAAAAATTGTAAAAAATCGAATTCTTAAGATATCTCGATGAAACTTACTGTGATTTATGAAGGAAAACATACAGTTTTCCGGGAATAAAACCATGCGTGAATATCTCAATCCATTTTTGAGATATCTAGTTTTAAACTCAAGCTAAACTTATAACATTTTATAGAATTAAAAATTTCCTTATAATCATTTGTAAAAAATCGTAAAAAATCGAATTCTTAAGATATCTTGATGAACTTATTGTGCTTTATGAAGGAAAGCATGCATTTTTCCGGGAAAGAAACCGTGCATGAATATCTCAATCCGTTTTTGAGTATGCAGTTTTAAACTCAACCTCAACTTATAGCATTTTATAGAATTAAAAATTTCCTTATAATCATCTGTGAAAAATCGTAAAAAATTGAATTCTTAAGATATCTTGATGAGGCTTATTGTGTTTTATGAAGGAAAGAATGCATTTTTCTGGGAATAAAATTGTGCGTGAATATCTCAATCCATTTTTGAGATATCTACTTGTAAACTCAAGCTAAACTTATAACATTTTATAGAACTAAAAATTTTCTTATACTCATCTCTGAAAAATCGTAAAAATCGGATTCTTAAGATATTTTGATGAAATTTCTGTGCGTTATAAAGGAAAGTGTGCACTTTTCCGAGAATAAAACACAACGTGATTACCTCAATCCGTTTTTGTGATATCAAGTTTTGAACTCAACGTAAACTTAGAGCATTTTATAGAATTAAAAATTTCCTTAATCGTCTATGAAAAATCGTAAAAAAACAAATTCTTAAGATATCTTGATGAACTTTTTTGTGTTTTATAAAGGAACGTATGCACTTTTCTTAGATTAAAACCATGCGTGAGTATCTCAATTCGTTTTTGAGATATCAAGTATTTTACTCCACCTAAACTTGTAACAATTATAAAATTAAAAATTTCCTTAACAATTTTTGAAAAATCTCAAATCATGTTCTTAAGATATCTTGATGAAATTTTTTGCTATTTATAGAGGAAAGTACTTTTCCATGAACAAAATTGTGCAGAAATATCTTAATCCGTTTCTAACATATAAAGTTTTGAAGGTAACCTAAACTTGTGGCATTTTATAACACTAAATATTTCCAAAAACATTTTTGAAAAATCGTAAAAAATCGAATTCTTGAGATATTATCAAGAAGTTTTTTATTATTTATAGAAAAAACTATGTACTTTACCGAGAATAAAACGGTGTGTGAATATCTCAATCCTTTTCTGAGATATCAAGTTTTGAACTCAACCTTGTAGCATTTTATAAAAACAAAAATTTCTTATCATTTTTGAAACATCTCAAAAAAAATCTGCTTGTGTGAACTTTTTTGTGCTTTATGAAGGAAAGTGTGTACTTTTCCAAGAATAAAACCGTACGTGAGCATCTCAATCCGTTTCTGAGATATCTACTTTTGAACTGTTTTGAACTGAATCTAAATTTTAACATTTTCATAAAATAAAAAATTTAAAAAAAAATTTTTTTCCTTATCAATTGTGAAAAATCATAAAAAATCGAATTCTTAAGATATCTTGATGAAATTTTTTGTACTTTATGAAGTATAAATATAAAAATAAGTGCGTGAGTGTTTTATTCCGTTTTTGAGATATCAAGTATCAATTTGAGTCAATAATTTAAATATATCGAATTCTCAAGATATCTTGATGAAGTTTTTTCTTAAAGAATTTAACAGTTTTATAAAGAACTTGTCCAAATTGTTTTCCTATTTAAATCTTTATAGCAATTTTAAACAGTCCAGATCGTTAGTAGAACAAATTTAAATTATTTAACATGTGTACAATGTAAATAATTTGCAAAATGAGATTATCATCTGTTTTTCGATATAATTTCTTTTGGAATTTCTTTTACGCAAAATTTGCATTTTTTAAAATTTTTAATATCTTCTTTCTTAGAGCGCTCATTAAATATTTTTATTAAATAAATACAAATTTTTTGGCGATTCCTTTTTGCCATTACAAATTTATATAAGAATTTCGGTTAATTTGAACTTTGTTTATGCAGTAACACATAGAACATTTTGTAAGCAAGATTTAAACAAGAATAGCCTTTATTTGTAGGTCACCTTAACGTGCGCGATAAAAATCATGTCGAGAACTTCAAAGGACATTAACACGTACCTTTCTAAAACAAAATTCAAAGTCGTATTTAAACATTAAGAAGAACTTAAATTTCTGAATTTCGGAAGAACACGAATGTAGATTTATGTACTGATAATAATATATTAATTTCTGAAAAGGAACAATAAATAGAGTACTGAATAATTGTGTAAAAGGCTGCTAACCTAATAAATAACCTATTAAAAGGCTCAGAAGCATTTTTTTAGTTATATTTAGATCAAAAAAAAATAAACCTAAACACACGTGCTCAAGTATTGCTAGTAATTCGCCATGTTCTTAGCAATTAGAATAAAACGTAATAATAACAAAAATATTTTCAAAGATTAAGTTTATTCGTTTAAATAAATTAATATAAATAAACTTAAAACCACTTTATTATCTTACCTATATCTACATGTTCCCTCCTTTCTGTTGGTAAGACATCTATATCAGCACAACCAAGGACGATAGTGGTTCCAAGCTCATATCTTGTGTCAATACAAAACTCCAAAAATTTATGAACAACACTTTCTCCATTGTCGTTTTCAGTCAATTCTCCGTTTGGTGCTAATTCGAAGTCGGTTATTTCATACACACACGAATCATCTTTATAATAAATATATTGAAATGCGTCGCGAATATTTAACGGGTCATCACTTTCTTCACAATGTAAACTGTCGGTTTCATTTAAAACGATAACTTTACCAACATCACAACATTTCCTCACACAAACTGCAACGTCACAAACGCACCCGTAAACCGAATTGTCTTCGCGATATGTGAGTTCTTTCGGAAATGTTAAATTATCAAAAATGGTGTTTTTCGTTTTTTCATCGAAAACCCCGGCGGTTATGTTAATAGAAAAATCTTTATTACACGGCCTCGAAGCTAAAGCAGCTACATTAACCGATAAAAACATGCACAATAAGACCCAAAATTTCCCCATGACTTATTTATATCAAGACACCGACTGATATTAAAGAACCGAATAGGGCTGAGCACCGCAACGAACTGAACTTAGTTAATTCAATCGTGTTGAAAAAGAAACGCTGACTTTGAGTTTATATTTAAGCGTAAACCAACCCGTTGTGGTCAATATTTATGTGTAGTACGTAACAGAACACTATTTCGCTTTGTTTAAAAGTAATTTTGAAAGTAAACACTTTTCTCAATATAAAGTTAAGTGTAACTATGTTTACATTGTATAAGGATAAGGTAAGGTGTACCGATTTCATGTGTGACGGACGATTGATTTGCGGTGAAATAAATTCTGCGCGAATAGGAAAAAAATTGGTTATAATTCAGAAGATGTGACATACTTAGCAAAATACACACCCGCTTTTTTTAGGCGTGAGTAGTTGAGAAATTATGTAAAATCAATACTTGTAATGTTATGGTGATAACAGAATTTAAAATTTAAATGGTTTTCTATTAAAAGGAAAACTTTGTATTTGCTGTTGTGTCAATAGTTTCCTGAATTGATAAAAGTTGAGCAACTAAAACCTGATAAATAATATTATATATTGAGATGTTTATTTATTTATTATTTAAATATACGCTACAGGGTAAGCAAGTTCCAAAAAAATAGCCGAATATATATTTCTTCTTTACTAATTCGTTTATTATTAATAATCCGCTAAAATTTTTTAAATTAAATTCTTCCGTTTTTCAAACCCTGTCTTATTCATGGCCCATTTATTCCTGATTGAAGTGGGCAGCCTGCGTTTAATTATGGATATTACAAGTGATAGAGCTACAACCCTGGGGCCTGTGTTTGCAATGAAAAACATGGTGTCCCCATCATACATATATCCAGTGTCCCCTCTGAGGTTTTTACATTCTTCTGTTGTTTCTGTTGTTCTGAGGTTCACATTTTTCAGTGGCATTGAATTTTATATGAAAAGGGGCGCTCGTTTCGTGGGACCAAACCAGCCCTGGGGAGCCAAATATGTTAGGATGGCTCTGGTTCAAATATACAGGGTTGGGTTGGGTTGAATTGAAAGCAAGATAGTGCTCCTGGTAGACTAGTTATCGTTTCCAGATTACATATTTTTGACAGAAAAGTAGATTTATTGCTTTGGAAAAACTAGATATTGATTGCAGAAGCCTATATGCTGTTTGCTAAAAACTGGATATTGTTAACAGGGTAAACACTGTTGTTAGGAAAGTAGATACTTGTCAAGAAGGCAAGGTGTTGCTACTGGAAGACTAAACTCTGCTTGTAGAAGATTAAATTAAGCTTGCAAAACACTATATATTGTTTGCAAAAGATTAAATACTGCTTACCAAAAGACTACATGCGGTTTATAGAAAACTAGATGCTGCTGATAGACTATTTATTAGCGGTAAAAGATTAAATGTTGCATTTGGAAGACTAGATACTGCATTTCGAGAACTAAATACTTCTAGCAGAAGATTAGAGATTATTGGAGAAGACTGTGTTACTGGTGGATGGCTTAATAATAATAGCTAAAGGTTTTATACTGGCTATAAGGAATTATACTGCTTTTGGAAGATTAGATAGTGCTTCTAGAAAACTAGATATTACTTCAGAAAGACTGACCACTACTTGTAGGAGATTAAATACTACCTTCCAGATGACTGCATGCTGTTGACTCCACTGTAGAGCTGCTTTGGAGAGCTAAATACTTGTGGATGGCTTGACAATGGTAATAAAAGACTGTATACTGGTTATAAGGAATTATATTGCTCTTATCATGTTGTTTCTGAAGTCTAAATACTGATTCTAGAAGGCTAAATATTACTTCTGGAAGACTAAATATTGCGTTTGGAAGACTGAACAGTGCTTGCAAAAGAGTATACACTACTTTCTGGAAGACTACATGCTGTTCGCTGATTACTATACAGGGTGTCTCACGTAACTGGTTCATTAGAACTTTTTTAGGTTCCACTATTCGTAGAGGCTTGAAATTTTGGTGACATGGGTTGTTCATTCCGATCTATTAATCTGAAATATTTTCAAGATGGCCACAACTTCCGGTCTACCGGAACTAGACCCCAACTACGTTATTTTAAATGGAATGCTATACTTTTTATTAAAACATACAATTATACGTAAGAAAATATGTTGGTACCTAGCATTTTTTGTTTTTGAGTTATTTTGATTTAAAGTGTTTTTTGACAAATATCTCCATGCATTCAAAAACGTTTTGCATTGGCACGATAACTCTTCATATGCTGTCAAATGGATTGTCACCTGTTGTATCAGTGTACCTTACACAGCGTGGTCAAAAATTGAATTACCGTTTCGCTGTATTCAATTGCGATAAAGTCGATAATTTTAAATGGATCGCCCCATATCTATTTAGCCTATCAAAACGAGAATTTAATTCTCTACAAATTATCTATAAACATTGCTATACCTATTTATTATAAAGTATTTTAATTAAAAATTAAAAATAGGAAAAAAAATGAACCTCTTACTTGCAAAATTTTTTATTTACTTCGAAACTAGTTTCGAGGCCTAAACCTCATCATCAGTCGAAAACTACAAAGAAACAACAAAAAAAAATCGTTTAAAAAATATGGTGACAAATGCAAAGATCAAATGAATAGAAACTAAAATGTACTTACAGTCAAAATTTGAAGTGAAACATTAGAAAAACAAGAAACATTCGAAAAATAGAATTGTTCAAACTTAATCGAAAAATTCTTTCACAAAAAAAAGACAGGTTAAAAATGAAATACATCTGTAAAAAACATTACAACAGATTAAAATATGAATATAGGAAAGGAATATAAAAAAACTTACATATAAAAATTTTTTCTTTCTGTGATAGTTATAAAAATGTTGAAAAATATACACATTAAACAAGAATTAAAAGATAAAATAACAGCACAAAATAACGTGTCGTGTGGCAATGGCGAAAAAGGAGACTAAATATAAGCAAGCAAAACCGGAAAAATGACAAAAAAAAGAAAAGAAAGAGAGGGACCGAAATTCAAGAACACTCAAAAAACGTAACCGTTATGTACATTAAAATTGCTTCGAGTTAAATTCCTTCAGATAAGTAAAAATAGGTTTTTGAAAAACCTCAATTTGTTCGTTGAGGAGTTTATATTGTTTATCATCTTTATGTTTTATTATCTCCAGCAATTCCAAAAAATCAAGTTTAGGGCCTTTTTCACATTTATGAAGCAGTTTGATATTGTTGTAATTTATGTGGTGACCAGTCTCGAGATGGTGTTTAAAAACATTAGAGTTTTCTTTCGTTTTGTGTTCACGGACGCGAATCTCAAGTCTCCGTCCCGTTTGTCCAATATATATGGATTCGCAATTAGAGCATCTAATTGAATAAACTCCACATTCCTTCATTATGTCATTATTTTTTATGTTACAGTTGGATAAAAGATTCATAATAGTGTTTTTATTAGAAAAGGCCAAATGGATATCAAACTTGGAAAAAATATGTTGAGCTTGTGAAGTAATACAGTTGTATAGGAGAGGTTTGTAGCGCTTATTGTTATTATTTCTATTTTTAGTGAAGAGGGGGTCTTTTTGTTGTATTTTATAGAATAGATTATCAAGAATATGTTTCGGAAAACCATTGTTGTAACCCAAAGTATAAATATAATTTATTTCTTTTATTCTATTATCTTCAGATAAGGGATAACTAAGGACTCTGTGAAATAGAAATTTATTAAAATATTTATTTATTTTATAAATTAAAATATTTAATTTATTAAAAAAACTTATGAATTTTTAAAAAACAACAATTATAATAAACTTAAAAATAATCCTTTAGACAAAATAATCAGAAAAACTAAGGAGGTAATTAATTTTTGTAAAGAAACTCTAATCGAATTTATTCCACATATAAAGAATTCCAAAAACAAGTTTTTTTGCAGTTCCATGTTTCTACACATGAACCCCAACATTCCTAAACTGTACTCTCTCCCAAAACTCCACAAACCAGATATTCCCATTAGACCCATTACTTCATTCATAAACTCACCCACACAGAAACTCGCGCTTTTTATGCTTAATATCTTTAAGATGATTGATTTTAAACCTAGATTTTCGGTTCACAACTCAGAAGAATTCATTAATTCTACTAAAAGGATTAAGATGGAAAAAGGTATAATGATTTCCTTCGATATTACCAACCTTTACTCGAAGGTACCTATTGAATACACATTGGAGATAACCTCAAAAATTTTAGATAACTTTTTTGAAAACAAAACCAATGTTAAACATCTTAATACTATTCTAAAACATATAATTACTCAAAATTATTGCACCTTTAATAATGAATACTATTTTGTTGCTGAAGGCCTCCCTATGGGGATGCCTCTATCTGGTCTTTTAGCAGACATTTTCCTTGACTATATTGAGAGAAACTTCATCAATGATAATAATCCCTATAAAACATACATTACTAAATGGTCTAGATACGTTGATGATATTTTTTGTGTTTGGACGGGAAGCGAACAAGATCTTAACAATTTCCATGATTACCTGAACGCTATACATAAAAATTTAAACTTCACCATCGAAAAGGAACAACAGGGTCAATTAAATTTTCTAGATCTTTCCCTAGTTAGAAATAATAACAATCTTATAGAATACAATATTTACAGAAAACCTTCAACCATCCCCACTACTATTCCTTACGATTCTGAACACCCGAAATCTCATAAACTGGCTAACTTCAGATTTCTATTTCACAGAGTCCTTAGTTATCCCTTATCTGAAGATAATAGAATAAAAGAAATAAATTATATTTATACTTTGGGTTACAACAATGGTTTTCCGAAACATATTCTTGATAATCTATTCTATAAAATACAACAACAAAAAGACCCCCTCTTCACTAAAAATAAAAATAATAACGATAAGCGCTACAAACCTCTCCTATACAACTGTATTACTTCACAAGCTCAACATATTTTTTCCAAGTTTGATATCCATTTGGCCTTTTCTAATAAAAACACTATTATGAATCTTTTATCCAACTGTAACATAAAAAATAATGACATAATGAAGGAATGTGGAGTTTATTCAATTAGATGCTCTAATTGCGAATCCATATATATTGGACAAACGGGACGGAGACTCGAGATTCGCGTCCGTGAACACAAAACGAAAGAAAACTCTAATGTTTTTAAACACCATCTCGAGACTGGTCACCACATAAATTACAACAATATCAAACTGCTTCATAAATGTGAAAAAGGCCCTAAACTTGATTTTTTGGAATTGCTGGAGATAATAAAACATAAAGATGATAAACAATATAAACTCCTCAACGAACAAATTGAGGTTTTTCAAAAACCTATTTTTACTTATCTGAAGGAATTTAACTCGAAGCAATTTTAATGTACATAACGGTTACGTTTTTTGAGTGTTCTTGAATTTCGGTCCCTCTCTTTCTATTCTTTTTTTGTCATTTTTCCGGTTTTGCTTGCTTATATTTAGTCTCCTTTTTCGCCATTGCCACACGACACGTTATTTTGTGCTGTTATTTTATCTTTTAATTCTTGTTTAATGTGTATATTTTTCAACATTTTTATAACTATCACAGAAAGAAAAAATTTTTATATGTAAGTTTTTTTTTATATTCCTTTCCTATATTCATATTTTAATCTGTTGTAATGTTTTTTACAGATGTATTTCATTTTTAACCTGTCTTTTTTTTTGTGAAAGAATTTTTCGATTAAGTTTGAACAATTCTATTTTTCGAATGTTTCTTGTTTTTCTAATGTTTCACTTCAAATTTTGACTGTAAGTACATTTTAGTTTCTATTCATTTGATCTTTGCATTTGTCACCATATTTTTTAAACGATTTTTTTTTTGTTGTTTCTTTGTAGTTTTCGACTGATGATGAGGTTTAGGCCTCGAAACTAGTTTCGAAGTAAATAAAAAATTTTGCAAGTAAGAGGTTCATTTTTTTCCTATTTTTAATTTTTAATTAAAATACTTTATTCACTAAACTTGCAACATGGATTACAATTCTAACTATTTATTATAGTTTTCTTCATATTGAGTATTTTATCAAAATCCTACACAAAATGCTGGAAGCCGTTCGTGTTTTTATTGGAAGGCTATGACATTTTGACAGTTAATCCTTTAATTTATTTAAATTATCATCGGTATTCTTTCTAGAATGATCTGGGATTGAATAAACTTTAGTTTGTTAGCTTTTATTTACCAAAAATAACCAGCAGAAGAACGCATAAATGAAACAATGAAAAACAACAATATGGGGTAATATTCCACGTAATGGTGGGCGAGATATTCCTAGAGAGTTCATTTTATTTATTAACGGTGCTTTTTGAGAATTTGGTAAAGCAATAAAATATGTCAAAACTTTTATTTCATTATCTTAAGCTGCTGGTGATAGAAATCTACGGTTTCTTGTTATTTTGATCTTTCCAAAACTAAGAAACAGATCCTATCCAAAACTTTATTACATCCGCCATGAATATAAGACGAACTTAAAATGTTGGTGTTGGAATAAATTGCCATGATATTCAAAGACTTTAACAGAACTAACTGATGACACAACTAAGTAATGACAACAATAACATAAATATGGATGAAAAGTTTCCAAAACTCCATGGCTTTCTAATGTAAAAACAAGAAGCTTTCCAGCATTGCATGCGCCCATTAATTTCCAATCATGAGGGCAACTAGAACAAATAGGCACAGGAAAGTTTCTAGATAGTTTGTAGAGAATTAAATTCCCTTAATTTATTTTTATAATTTTAAGTTTTTGATTCTTTTATGTTATTGATTTTAATTTTTGTCATTAAATTGTTGTTTTTCATTGTTTCATTTATTCGGTTTTCTTTTGGTTATATTTGGTAAATTATAGCTAGCAATCTAAAGTTTATTCAATCGCAGTTCATTGTGGAAGTAATACTAATAATAATTTAAATAAATTAAACAAAAAACTGTCAAAATGTCATGGCCTTCTAACAAAAACGCAGACAGTTGCTGGCATTTTACGTATAATTTTGATAAATTCCTCAATAGCAAGAAAACTATAATAAATAGGTATAATTCCCATTCTGATAGGATATGAAAATATGGGGCGTTCCATTTAAATATTCGACTTTCACGCAATTGAATACAGAAACGGTAACTCAATTTTTGACCAGGCTGTATAAGATATACTGATACAACAAGTGACAATTTATTTAACAGCATATGAAGGGTTATCGTACCAATGCAAAACGTTTTCAAATTAACGTTGACTGAGATATGTGCTTTTAAAGTGCATGGTGATATTTGCCAAAAAACAATTAAAATCAAAATAACTCGATAACAAAAAACGGTAGGCAGCAACAACTGTTATCAAAGTCAACATATTTTCTTATATACAATTGAATGGTGTAATAAAATCTATAGCATTCCATATAAAATAACGAAGTTATTAATAGATCGGAATGAACAACCCATGTTACCAAAATTTCAAGCCTCTACGAATAGTAGAAAAAAAACTAAAGAACTAAAAAAGTTCTAATGAACCAGTTACGTGAGACACCCTGTATATTAGTGGTAAAAGACTATATGTTGCGTCTGGAGGACTAAACACTGTATTTTGACAACTAGATACTGTTTGTAAGAGGTTAAAGATCATTATAGAAGAGTAGATAAGGTTACGAGAGACTAGAATCTGCTTCTAGAAGACCAGGAATTTTTTGCAGAAACTATATGCTGTTAGCAGCAGACTAAATACCATTAACAGAGTACAAAGTGTTGACAGAAAAGTGGAAATTGCTTTGGGAAGATTAAATACTACATGTAGATGATTAAATAATGCTTATTTAATAAAACTATCTTGTATGGTTCGTTGAAAAAAACATTAACTTTCAGATCAGTATGTTTCACACAATTTATTGTGTGGATCTGAATGTTAATAATTTGTGTTATTTTTATCATTAAGTAATTCATCCATATTAATTATCTAATTCAGGTAATACAGCCGCAGGATTTAGGTTAATATCGATGAAAGTGCAGTTGAAATGAAAGCTTTAAGTCATAAACTGCTAGTTAGGGCTGTGTTTTGATCGTATTTCAGATAATTCTTTTCTCGATCATCCTTATTGTGATGAACGTACTGATTCTGCCTTATAACTTTTGGATCAGCAATTAGTTTAAACTGATTATGAGGATTTTGCCCAATATTCTAATAAGTAATGAAAAATGGCATGTATTGGTTATACAGATCAAAGAGTGTTCAACTATAATTACAATTTTTAAAACTTTACATTGATATATACAAGAACTCTTCTTATTGTAATGTAATTTAGCGGGGTGTGAGGTGGGTGGGCTTTTATTTGTATGGTTCGTTGAAAAATATATTTATATTTAGATCCACACCAACAATTTTGTGGACACAAATAAAATTTAATAAAATATAATGTGGATTGACAGCGGGTGGATTGGGTGGGTTTTAGTTACATAATTCGTTGAAAACACATAAACATTCAGATTTAAACAAGTAATTTTGTGGAATACAAGTAAAATTTAATAAAATATAATTTGGATTGACAGCGGGTGGATTGGGTGGGTACATTCAGATCCTCACCATCCTTACAACTAACTATATGAAAAATAAAAATGTTTCAGTCATTGATGGTTTTAGTTTCGATTGAGACATATTCTATCATATAAGTATAAAGGCTTTAATATAAGCACGACCGGTGTTAATTAAACTAAAATTAGAACTAACACTAGCACTAACACTAGAACTATCACTAGAACTAATACTGTTTTCGAACAAGTTTCTGAAGAAGGTTGCAAAATTGCATCCGAAACGTCAACCATTCTTTCAAAAAATGCACGGCAAAACCAGAAAGTTTCTAGTTTTAGATCTAGTATTAGTCCTAGTGATAGTTCTAGTGTTAGTGCTAATTTTAGTTCAACACATTCTCTTAACTTCACAGTCTATCAAATAATGTTCTACCAAATGCCATGTAACCAGTTTTTATACGTCAAAAAGTAGAATCAAAACTATAAATCGTAATCCCGATAAATTTTGCGAAAATTATTTTATTTTTAATTTAATTTTTTTAATAATGTTTACTGTGTGCTTGTTAATTAACAAGCAGTTTAATAGAAAGGATTTGACCGATTTAATACAAAAATATGTGATTCACATGGAAACTTTAAAGTGATTTTTCTACACATTTCCACACTTTTTTTAGAATTAATGTCTTTTTTAGACCGATTAAAAAAATCGTCGATTTTAAGTTAGGGGTTATGTCTTGATATATTCCCAAGTATAAGATTTACAAGTAGACAGATTCGAATTTAGCTATGCGTTTTCAGACGCACGACTAAACCCAAGATTTTTACTTCTAGGTCTAGTGTTAGTTCTAGTTTTATATCATAAGATCTATCTCTAGATTTAGAACTAGTAACATTTTTTTAGCCGTACATCTCCTAAGCCGGTTAAACTCGCATGATTCCAGTTCTAGGCCTAGTGCTACTTCTAGTTTTATATCTTAAGATCCATTTCTGGATCTAGAAACATTCGGGTTTAGCCGTACGTTTCTCAACATGGCTGAACCCAAATGATTCTAGTTTTAGATCCAGTATTAGTTCTAGTTTTATTTCAATTCAAATATTCAAGGTTGGGTTGGATGGGGTTTAGCCATACATCTGAAGACATTTTTTTAATGAAGATGAAAGGAAGTTTCTCTATGATGAAGGGTCAGAAACCCTTCATTCGCGACCAGAAAAATAGATTCACGAACATAATGGTTTAATAGCTTAGTTAGCGAAATAATTAGGAAATTGCGAACATATTTAATCATTCCGGCATTCAGGCCAAAGCAATCAGAGGATTTCTTATTGTTTAACGATCACATCTCTTACCTCAACCTCAGAAAAAACGTTGAACTGGAAATATCCATGCTGTGACGCGGAGTGGTTATCGCTATTACAGAGTCAATGGATCAATATATATTGAATATTGAATCGTATATTGAATTAGATAGGATATTTGGAATTCCCAAAAAGTAATTGCTAAATTGGTTAGCAATTATGTTGCTAAAGCTAGCGTGCTGCTCGTCTTGTGTATGCTTATTCACAATGTTCCAGATAGCTTATTGTGAGTCGATCCTCTTTTCGTCGATTATAGTAGCCATAGCCGTCCTTAATACTTTGATATGAGGATTGACATTGGCCAAATAAGCCTCACTAATGAGTTGTAAATTTGCACGCATAACGTGAAGGTCATTAGTAAACCAAGAAATGTTCCTGCTTTTGTTACTAGATATGATTTTAATATTAGAAAATGTATATGAAGCAGCTTTACTGAGGTAATTCATTATGATATTTACTGCGAATTCAGGACTACGACATAAAAATTTAACGATTTTATCATGATACAAGAATTCTTGTGTGACAGGTCCTGAGAGTGCGACTCATGATAAAGCTCAAAACTAGCGTGCAACTCTGGATCCGAGATTAGCACATCAACAGTCTCGATACCAGACCTGATAAACAAAAAACCCTGGTATCGCGTGATCCAAAATTAATGTTAAAGTCTCCCATCAACAATATATTATGATCCAGATTCACATGCTTAACTACCTCGTTCGTATCTCGTCGAATCGTTAAGTACGATCATTATAATAATGTGCAGCTTTAAATCTCGAATAAACACACCGGCAAACTCTGCTTCCAATTCTGTAGAAACTTGATCTATAACCAGAGGTTTACTATTGACATCATTTTTGGGAATACTGTGTAGGTTATACAAGACTAGGAAGGTGTATGATGGGGACACCATGTATTTCATTACAAAAGCAACTGCCCCCCCGAAGCTGGTACCCCAGGGCTGTAGCCCTAATAGTCTTCAGGTTTAGCAATGCGTTATATAAGAAACTTAATGGTGAAAACCGCGTATTGATATCACTTGTTGTTTCAAAGACAAAATACAATTTCAAAAATTATCTCTTGTCGCATTGACACCTTTTGAAAAAATTTTGTTGCATCATTCACTAATTCCTTATATAAAGTTGCAAATTAACTTTCTGTCTCTTTTCTTCCATGATTCATGTACTCTTGCTCTTCTTCATCCAAAATTATAGTCACTATTACTATGACGTATGTAGATATGCGTCACTGAGAAGTCATAGATATCATTCACACAAAACCAATACGGAACTGACCCGGCACTGATGTGTGTAAATAGAACTTTAAAGAGAAATTCTTGTACCTATAAGAGATGGAGGAAACATCTGCCTGAGACACGATTTTTATAAGAAACTTAATGGTGAAAGCTACATATGAATATCTCTTACGATTTCAGATATACAGGTGTTTTTCAAAAAACTGTAATTGCAAAAAAAAAATTCTTGTTGTATTGGCACCTCATTCAAAAAACTTTGTTACATCATTAGTACTTCTTTTTTTCCATGCTTCATGCATCCAGTTTCGCTTTTTCGTCTGGTGGAACTCTTGATATTCCTCATCTAAAATTATAGCCACCATTGCCAATTATGTCTGTAAACATCTTGACACTAATAGTATAAAAAACGGAAAATATGTAATACTGATATCCATCGTATGTATGAATGTGTATAGACATGCATCACTGAGAAGTGATGGATATCACTCATATGAACTAATTCGGAACTCATGAGGAACTGACACATCACTGATGGGTGCAAATGGAATTTTGCACTGACACTGATGTAATACTGCGACAAAAATCTTCACAATGCCACACATGTGTTCATATAAAACAAAGGCATATTCACACTGGTACGAAATCACGGATATGATATGGAAGTGATACGTCACTGATATGTGTAAATGAACTTACAGTCCCAAAAGTGTACACAAATCCCAAACGTGATCGGACACCAACGGTTTCTGCATGGTTTCAATGATGGGGTTGTAACTAACAGTATTTTGCCTTATCATGCTACATAATTTTTTATTTTTTAAGAATTTATACAACAAAACAACCTTAAATTTAACAAAATAACTTAATAAACTAACGTTTTTTTTCGAAATTGTTCAATTATAATATCACAAAAGTGATCGTATACATCGAAGTTATGCTACGAAAGATGAACTTTGTGTAGTACAAATTGGTATTAGTACTTCGTCGGTCCTCCTTTTGCTTTTAGTACTGCACCTAATCTCCTCGACATTGATTCGATTAACTTTTATGTGTATATGATGACGGATTTTTTTCCACTTTTCTTGTAACGCAAGTTTAAGGAATTCCTTACTTGTTATGACGAGTTTTTAATAGCGTTTTTAAATAATTCAAAACATTTTATATAATTCATGTTTGGTGACTGCGTTACAAGTACAGCAATGCCTCGCATAGTCCGGATAACTGGTTCCACGGACTTCCCGGACTGTTTGAAACCGGACTAATCGAGGAATTAGATATATACAAAAATTGGCAATTGGTTCAAAGAAATGCATCCCTCAGTAAGTAAATAGAAATGTCTTTATTAAAAACAATTGCGTGTATAAAAAATTCATTTTGTATTGTCTAAAAATTGCAATATGGGTGTCTGCACCTTTATCTTCGATTTTTCTCTTCATAAATTTCTCTGTAACACCGAACTGCATTGTTTATTGTTTGGCAAACTGTAAGGTTACGCTCGATATTGGAATCAACTTCCTTAATATGCTCCGATACCTTCTCAACCATCACAATAATTTTCGATGGTTGTTCAGTTGTCAATTCCCTTGTATTAACTTCAATACTATCTTCGTTGTCTAAGTTTCATTATAAAATTCATTAGTGTTCGATTCAATGCACTCAATTACGTTGGCGGAATCTAATTCTTCGAAACCGAGCTGCTGTCCAATTTTCATGTTATTAATTACCTCAGCAAACTGAGTTTCAAAATCAATGAAATCATTTGCACAATGTGGTATGATATGTTTCCACACTGCTCTCGTATTGTTTGCTGTTAATTCATGCCATGCTTCGCTTCCATTTTCGATAACGTTTCTGATGTTATAGCTTTTCCAAAATTCCGTTAAAGTAGGTACATTTTCTCCTGTTGTAGCTTTAATGGCTTGGGAAAAAGTGTGGCGCAAATAATACGCTTTAAATGTCGCAATACGACGTCGTTGATCCATACGTTGGATCAACGACGTTGTATTTGGCGGAAGAAATCTTATTTGACTTGGGGCGTTATCTAAGATCAGTAAAATCTTAAAATCTAACCCTTTTTCGTTACAATAACGTTTCGTCGCAGGACAAAAGTAGTTGGTAAACCAATATTCAAATAAAGTTTTTGTGACCCATGCTTTCTTGTTTGAACGTCACAACACTGGGAGATCTTTTTTTGCCACATTTTTAAGAGCTCTAGGATTATCTGCTCGGTACACAAGCATAGTCTTTAATTTGAAATCGTCTGTTGCATTTTCGCCTAATAACAATGTTAGACGGTCTTTTGAAACTTTATAGCCAGGGCATGACTTTTCATTGGCTGCTATAAAAGTGCATGACGGCAACTTTTCCCAAAATAGCCCCGTTTCATCGACATTAAATATTTGTTCATCTTTATAACCACCTTTCAATATGATTTCACTCAATTCCTTCGGATATCTTAATGCAGCTTCTTTATCGGCGATTTGTTGGCGATTCACTAACAATGCGAACATTGTGGATACCAGTTCGTTGCTTAAAACGAAAAAACCGCCCACGACTTGCTGTTAAATTTTTACTTATTTCCTGATCTTCGCCTTCTACTTAATCAGTAGTCTTTAAGTCGTTGTAAAGACTTAGTACTTTGGTTTGAATTTCCATTTGACTAAGCGGAACTCGCTTTTGATTTAGGTCTTCTATCCATATGGATAATAGTCGTTCCATATTTACCATTCGAACGCATCTTGTTTTAGTCACTTTTCTTGACAAATAAGAAGCCGTAGCCATACCTTGCGATTTGTATTGATCTTTTTTTTTGGTAAGTTTTCGAACTGACCTATTTTAGCAAAGCATGCACCTTGTTCGTGAAGCTTGATTACATCGAATTTTTGTTCTAAAGTAAGCCATTTACGTTTTTTGATGGCGGAATCACTTTCAAGTTTTCTATTTTCACTCATTTTTATTTTAATTGAATTCAGATCCATCTAATTTTTTTAGCACAAATCAATTTTACTGTAGATTTACACATCGATAACTAATAGAACATCCACTGTTTATGCGCACACAATGTATGTCCGACTTCACAGTTTATACATTGCGACGTTGAAAGGGGAATCATCGCAACTTTATACGGAGTTTAAATTCTCATTCAGTCTACGTACATACATACCCAAAGGGAAACCCCAGAAAAACATTAAATTTCATGTCGCATAACTTAATTTTTTTTTATTTAAAACCGGACTATAGTGAATCCGGACTGTTCGAAGCCGGACTATGCGAGATATTACTGAAGTATAGTTATTTAGGCACATTATCTAACAGCCATTCGCGAACTATATGCGCTGTATGTTTTGGGTCTTGGTCTTCTTCGAAAATCATTTTGGCTTAAATTTGATTTCAAGATATTCAAATATAGCCATTTATCCATTACCTTGTCAATAAATATTAAACTGCCGATTCCTGAAGCAGCCATGAATCCCCATACTATAACGGATCCACCACCATGTTTCACTGTTGGCAAAAGATTTTTTAAATCTATTGCTATACCAGACTTTCTCCGAATTTTCCCTCTACCATCGCACCCAAAAATATTATATTTTGATTTATCTGTAAAGAGAACCCTTTCCCAAAAGTGCACATCGTCTTTGTGCATTTTTGCAAATTCGATACGTTTCTTTCTGTTGTTCTCGTTAACCCTCCGTCTGTCGGGTGTGGTCTACGAGTCCACGACAAAATGATTATGTGAAATATTTTTTAAATTATTTTGCTCAAAACTTCTACGGTCACAGTACCTTTCAAGTATCTAAATATCAACTGTTTTCGCTATAAAAAACTGTTTTTCAAAATTCCCAATAGACCCTTCCCGATCAAATGTGTAACAATATTCGCAGATGTAATCTGTAGGAATCGTATTCCAGTTGGAACTCTATGCGTTCTTTTTGTGTTTGTAGGGGTATTACCGAGTTATAAAACTATACCTCGGAGTGATCGCAATATAGTTCGGTAGTTCCCTTAATAATTACTATATATACGGTTACCGTATCGTTGACACGCCAGTTTACTATTGAACCCCATTTTGAGGCGTTGTGTTATGTGTTATTTATTTTACAAATATAGAGAATAGAAAAATGCATAAAAAATTATTTATAACTAATATCAAATATCTAGTTAGCAATCTACAAATAGCATACTTACAAATAGGTAAGTAGTATCACACAATTTTCTGATATGATTTGATAAAATAATAAATGATTTATTATTTGATAGTATTGTGATATGGATCCTTATGAAAAGGAGAGAAAAAGATTACAGAAACTGGGCAGTGAAATAGAAGAGTCTGACGATAGTTCGATATCAGATCCAGATTTTGTAAGTATCAGTGATCATGAACTAAAATTAGAACTAACACTAGAACTATCACTAGGACTAACACTAGATCTAAAACTAGAAACTTTCGGGTTTCGCCGTGCGTTTTTTGAAAAAATGTTTGACGTTTCGGATGCCATGTTGCAACCTTCTTCAGAAACTGGTTGTAACTGACAAAATCGGGGATCGTAAAACAATATATAGGTCGAAAAAACTAATTAATAATTAATTTATATTAATTACAAGCTAATTACTAACTAATTACTGCGTCGCGTCCGGTTTGGGAGTCGTGTTCGTCTTCACCACCATCTTCCATGTTCTGCCGAGTTCACAGCCATCTTCTCTGTTGACGTTGTTTTTATGTCGATGGATTTCTATGGCTTCTCTTGTCAGCCGTTGATGATATTTATTATTCCTAGCCAGAACCTTTGTTTTGTCGAAGTTTATTCGGTGTCCCTCCGAATGGCAATGTTCCGCAACCGCCGACTGTTGAATATTCCTCAGCCTCACATCCCTCTCGTGTTCCTTGATACGGCATTCGATGTTTCGTCCGATTTGGCCAACGTAAAACTTCCCACAACTGTATGACAGCCGATAGACACCCGCTCCTTTTAATAGAGGTAGCTTGTCCTTGGCTACCGGGAGTGTATTCCGAATTTTGGTGACCGTTCCGTATCGCACCACGATGTCGTTTTTCTTGAGGTGTCTTGCAATTCGTTCCGTTACACCGGAAACGTAAGGAAGACAGATGAAACCAGCTGGTTCTGTACTTGCTGCAGCTTCTTTTCCCTGCTTCCGCTGCTTGATGGCTTGGTTGATGTCCTTTAAACTATATCCATTTTTCTGTAGTACGTTCCGTAGAAATCGTTCTTTCTTCTTTAGGTTATCTCCTTTACATATTCTTGCTGCTCTTTGAAACAAAGTGCGAATTACGGACCTCTTCTGTTGGGGATGATGGTGCGATGTTGCCTCTAAGTACCTATTGGTGTGGGTTTTCTTTCGGTACACCCCCAGTTCCATATCACCATTTGTCGTTCTAGTGACCAATACATCTAAGAAGGGCAACTGCTTGGCGGATTCTGTTTCCATGGTAAATTTGATCATGGGATGTTGAGCGTTTAGATGACCTGGAAATTCAAAGAGGCGTTCCCTACCATGTTGCCATACCACAAACGTGTCGTCCACATATCGGAGCCATAGCTTTGGTTTCCATTGGCTCTTCTTCAGAGCATTTTCTTCGAACAATTCCATGTAAAAGTTAGCTATCACCGGCGACAAAGGAGATCCCATGGCTGCCGCCTCAAACTGTTCGTAAAACTCTCCTTTCCAACTGAAATACCTCGACGATAAACAAAATTCAACTAGATCTGGCACGTACTCTGGCAAACCCTCCGGAATGAGTTTTTGGCGAAGACCCTCTACCGCATCCTTAATTGGTACTCTAGTAAAAAGAGATTCTACATCGAAACTAACCAAAATATCCTCAGCATCTAACTTTACATTTTTCACTGATTCCACGAAATGTGTCGAGTCCCTAACATATGAGTCCGTGTTGCCTATAAAAGGAGAGAGAATTTTAGCGAGATGTTTGGCTAGTAGGTACGTTGGTGAATTGATGGCACTGACGATAGGACGAAGGGGGACGTCTGGTTTATGGATCTTCGGTAGTCCATAAATTCTTGGTGGTACCGGAGCCTGCACAAACAAACCTTTTTGATGTTCTGGTGGAATAGCTGTGGATTTTACAAGGCTCTTCATATTCCTTACGATCTTGTCTGTAGGGTCCTTCTTGATCTTCCTGTAGGTGGCCGGGTCCAGTTGGTCTATCATTTTGGCGTCATATTCTTCCTTGTCCATCACAACGGTGGCATTCCCCTTGTCTGCTGGTAACACGACGATTTCTGACTTTTCTTTAATAGATCGGTGTGCCTTCTTCTCACTAACTGTCAAGTTGGATTTTGGTGGTTTTGCTGATTTCAATACCCTGGCAACTTCTTGTCGGAATCTCTTCGGCTTTCAGTGTGGGCATCCTTCGAACTGCTGCTTCCACTTCGCAGATTATTTCTTCCTTCGGGACCTTCTTTGGAGCGATTGCGTAATTTAGTCCTTTTGCCAATACCATGGTTTCTTCCTTCGTTAGTGGGATACTCGATCTGTTGATGACGATTGTTTCTACTGGTAGACTGTTGTTGTTTCTCTTCTGCTGCACCCGGCGTTCCAATGTTTCAAATTTCTTGATATGTGTGTCGCGGGTCTTCTTGAATTCACGATCGGCTTTCTCCATTGTTAGTCTGTCCACTTTATCCCAGTCTTCTCCGGACATACTATTGGAAAGTGAGAGGTGAAGTCGTAGTCGTTGCAAGAAACACAAAGCGTTGGCCAATGGTAATTTTCTATAACCTCCTCAATATAGCAGTAATTAACGCTTTTGTTATCTACAAAGGCAACATACCAGATGGTGAATTTGCTAAAACTCCCAGACTGTTTCAAAAAAATCTTGGTATGGAGTTAGTAAAAAATAACATGCAAAGAAGAGCCGTTGATAAGCACTTGACCAAAAGTGTGCCTACTTCTGCCTTGAGGCTCTCAGGTATTGAAGAGGAGATTATTTCAGAGCCACAACCAGGGAAAAGAGGAAACTGTAAATATTGCAAAAGACGAAAAACTCGTTATTTTTGCAAAATTTGTAAATGTTGGTTGTGCATGGAGCACATAACAGCGTGCTGCAACGATTGTTTGGGAAATATGGAGACCACAGTTTGAAGCCCTCCAGTTTGTGCATAGAATATTATTCTTTAGTTAAGACATTTTATAACACTTTATACATTTTTAAATAAATATTATTATAGATCGATTTTCTTTTCCTTTATTTAGGCGTTGTTTCCAAATTTTGAAAAATATGTGATTAAATTGTAAGCATTTTCTTTAAATCAAATTAACATAAAACGTGAGTTTGGAATTGGCCCTGTATTAGGCTATTATATAGTGCAAGCATCATATAAAACATATTTATGAGAAATTAGCACTGGAGGACACGTTGGCGTCCTTTAGAGTTTTTTCTATTTTGGACTCCACAGACCACACTCGATCGAAAGTGTTAAGAAAGCGCGCCCGACAGACGGAGGGTTAATGTAAGGTTTCTTACGTGGCATTCATCCGTTATAGCCGGCTCGTCACAAAACTCTTCTTACTGTTACTTTAAACATTTCTGAATCTCCTTCCTTATGATAACAAATTTTGGAAAGCAATAATCCAATATAATTACAATGCGCACCCAGTTTATTGGTTTACATTGTCAGAATAATGAACCTATTCATTACTCTGACAATATCTGCCACTCTACTTATGACTTTTCATCTGTCACAAACTTTTCACAATTTAGAACGTTACGAAAATTCAAATTCCTATTCATTAAAGACAACAATTTAATTTACAACAATTACCAAAAATGTCGAATCAAACTGTAACCGATTCAAATGCCTCAGTATTAACTATTAAACCTTTAGAAACATTAAAAGAAGTTGAAGAATGGTTTAAAAAAGTAGACACTAATAGCACCGGATTTTTAACGTTAAAGTCATTACAAGAAGCCCTATATTGGTCGCAAAACAAAAACTTTTCGAAAAAAGCGTGCAAATTAATGATGAGTCTCTTCGATCGAGACAGAAACGAAACTATCAATTTGGATGAATTTAAACGACTGTGTTCTTACGTAAACCGATGGTTACATGTTTTTATGATGTACGATCTAAACAATTCCGGGACGATCGATGCTAAAGAATTTTCGAGTGCTTTGATTCAAATGGGTTATAAATTATCGAACCAGTTCGTCGAATTGGTTATGAAAGTTTTTGGTGAAAACTCGAACGAAATGACTTTGGATGAATTTATTATGGCATGCGTTGAAATCCAAAAATATACGGAAGCTTTTAGTGTCCGCGATCGTGAATGCATTGGGATTATTACATTGGCGTACGAAGACTTTTTAAACATATTTTTGAGTGGTTACGTTTAACATTGACAATAAAATTGAAATCTATTTTGTTTTATCAAATAAACTTTCTTATTTTGTGAGTTAATGGAGGAGTTCTTAGCACCTGTTCGGTTTCTATTTGAAAAATCACTTTCACGTAAAAAAAATACTAACTCTCACTATAGTATTCAAATATTATGAATATTTTAATATTCAAGGTTTTATTTTCTTTCTTTTTATTCATATAGGTAAATGAATTTAATCTGATTAAACGAGAATGGTTCTCGTCCTAATTTAATGAATGCTCATTGTACTCAACGAGAAGATTCAGCTCTTGAACTTAACTAAAATAACAATAGTTTAGAAAACTATTTATGTAGAGTGCAAGGTTTTTGTAGTTCATGTGAATTTGAATAAATTTCTTTATACTTACTTAAACTACCAATTACTTAAATATTTTTTTATAAAAACAATTTATACATTAATTTCGAAATCGAATTGGAATTATCACAAAATTCTCATTCACTTCAGGTGCATAATTGGTACGTAGATACTTCTTCGCCGTCGTCGTCATCGTCATCGTCTGTGACCTCCCCACTTGCCTTGTTCTTTTCCTTACCTTTCACCTTACCCAACCCAACCCATAGTTTTCAAGTGGAAGTTGAAATCGTTACCAACACCACTCGACCAGTCGTACAAGAAGTTTCTTACGCGAAAGTTGTCATTGAACAGTTTTTAATAAAATCGAATTTCGTTTTTTAAAAGACATTTTTGTTTCGAGATTCCACAGGATTTAAACAAATTAACTTTTTTGGGAATCTCGATAAAAATCGTGTTCACTTAGTATTAAGTTTAAATTTTTTGATATGTTGTGTATTTGATTTTGGATTGGGATACAAAAGCCCTTATCATAATTAATTAAAAGGAAACGATGTCGGTGAGTTACTAATTTAACTAATTATTACAAGTCATTCAAATTGGTAGTATTCAACTCATTTCTTGGTCCCAATGGATTTATGTAACGTTTGGAAACGCGTTCCAGAAACTAATGTAGTCTATCCACGCAGGTGGTAATTGACACAGAAATGCAAAATCTACTTTTAATTACCCCGTCATTCCGTTAAAAACCGTTGCGTAAACGATTTATCGTTTCTTGCTATGCAACTAAAGTGTGGAGCGGTTCAAACAATTTCCAATTATTTCCAGAATTATACTGAATAAGCATGTAATAATTATTATAAATAGTATTCATGTTGATGGCTGTAATAATAAATGATTGAAGAAAAAGTTTAATAGAGCGTAATATTCGCACTTTCGTTTGGGTTGGGTTGATGAACTGCGTTTGTTGTCTTGAATTGATATTAACTGAAAAATGTGGAATATGTGAAAATTTCTTCCTTAACAAATTCTATTCCATATTTGTAACTGCATCATCGACTTTCTCCGGGAAACCAAACTCTATCTAGTCTATCTATTGATTGTGAGAGTTTTACCTTGTTTTTTTAACCAATGAGATTAGAAATTAATCTGTCATATTAGTTAGAGGAATAGAACTAGCAAGGAAGTTAATAAATTTTAACTTGAAAGATTTGAGCTGCTTCAGTAATCTACTTTGGTTATAAGAAGATTGATGTATCATGATCTTGAAGCTTAGCCCCGTGGCTAAGACGTGTTAACATGCTCACACAATGCTTTGTCGTACTCGAGTCGAGTTGCGTCCTTGTGCACTAATTGATATTAATTTATAGCTTTTTAATTTTAAAATGAAATAAAAGAAAACTTGAATGAAAGCAGATTAAATTTACCATAGAATAGTTTTTAGTTCGTCTTAATATCCCAATTCGTTTTTAAGATGCAATTCCTTAAATCGAAATTTATTCAGATTTATCTTATTAACAATAGAGGTAAATTTAAAATATTATATCACCGAGATCTTCAGTAACGAAGGAAATATTTTTGGTGTATTGATACAAGATTAAATTTGCTATAAAATGGTTTTTATTTGACCACAATATCTCAATCCGTTCTTAAGATACCATGCTCTAAAACGAAGTTTATTCACATTAATCTTATATCTAACAGAAATGAGTTTAAAAAAATTATATCACCAGGTTCATTAGTAACGAAGGAAATATTGTTGGTGTATTGAAAAAAGCTTAAATTTGGTCCAAATTGTTTTTTTTTCAGCTTAATATCTCAATCCATTCTTAAGATACAATTTTCTTAACAATGAAGGTGAATTTAAAAAATTGATAACACCGGGTTCTTTAGCAGCGACGGATATATTTTTAGTGTGCTCATAAAAGCTTAAATTTGCTACAAAATGGTTTTTATTTCAGCTTAATATCTCAATCCATTCTTAAGATACAATTCTCTAAATTGAATCTTATTCACATTAATCTTCCTAACAATGGAGGTGAATTTAAAAAATTGATATCATCGGTTTCTTTAATAGCGAAGGAAATATTTTTGGTGTATTGACAAAAGATTAAATTTTCTACAAAATGGTTTTTATTTCAGTTTAATATGTCAATCCATTCTTAAGATACAATTCCCTAAATTTAATCTTATTCAAATTAGTGTTCCTAACAATGGAGGTGAATTTAAAAAATTGATATCATCGGTTTCTTTAATAACGAAGGAAATATTTTTGGTGTATTGATAAAAGATTAAATTTGCTACAAAATGGTTTTTATTTCAGCTTAACATCTCAATCCATTCTTAAGATACAATTTTTTAAATTTAATCTTAATCAAATTAATCGTAACAATGGAGGCAAATTTAAAAAATAGATATCACCAGGTTCTTGATGATGAATGAAATATATTTAGTGTATTGATACAAGATTAAATTTGCTACAAAATGGTTTTTATTTCAGCTTAATATGTCAATCCATTCTTAAGATACAATTCCCTAAATTTAATCTTATTCAAATTAGTGTTCCTAACAATGGAGGTGAATTTAAAAAATTGATATCATCGGTTTCTTTAATAACGAAGTAAATATTTTTGGTGTATTGATAAAAGATTAAATTTGCTACAAAATGGTTTTTATTTCAGTTTAATATGTCAATCCATTCTTAAGATACAATTCCCTAAATTTAATCTTATTCAAATTAGTGTTCCTAACAATGGAGGTGAATTTAAAAAATTGATATCATCGGTTTCTTTAATAACGAAGGAAATATTTTTGGTGTATTGATAAAAGATTAAATTTGCTACAAAATGGTTTTTATTTCAGCTTAACATCTCAATCCATTCTTAAGATACAATTTTTTAAATTTAATCTTAATCAAATTAATCGTAACAATGAGGCAAATTTAAAAAATAGATATCACCAGGTTCTTGATGATGAATGAAATATATTTAGTGTATTGATACAAGATTAAATTTGCTACAAAATGGTTTTTATTTCAGCTTAATATCTCAATCCATTCTTAAGATACAATTTTTTAAATTTAATCTTAATCGAATTAATCATAACAATGGAGTCGAATTTAAAAAATAGATATCACCAGGTTCTTGATAATGAATGAAATATATTTAGTGTATTGATACAAGATTAAATTTGCTACAAAATGGTTTTTATTTCAACTCAATATCTCTATCCGTTCTTAAGATACAACCCTCTAAATCGAAACTTATTCAGTTTAACCTTACTAATAATAAGAGGATAGAGGTGAGTTGAAAAAATTATTTCACCGTGTTCTTTACTAATGAAGTTAGCATTTTTAGTGTGTTAATACAAGATTAAGTTTGCCACAAAATGGTTTTTATTTCACCTTAATATCTCAATCCGTTCTTAAGATACAATTCTCTAAATTGAAATTTATTCCTAACAATGGAAGTGAATTTAAAAAATTGATGTCATCGGGTTCTTTAGTAGCGAAGGAAATATTTTTAGTGTATTAATACAAGATTAAATTTGCTACAAAATGGTATTTATTTCACCATAATATCTCAATCCTTTCTTAAAATACAACTCCATAAAGCGAAATGTATATAGATTAATTTTACAAATAACATCAATATCACCAGGATCACATCAACATCACAATGTTTATTAAGTACTGAAGAAAATAATTGTGATGTATTGATACAAAATTAAATTTGCCATAAAATGATTTTTACTTTAGCTTAATATCTCAATTCGTTCTGAAGATGCAATGCTATAAAGTAAGACTCAATCAATTTAATATTACTAATATGATATTGTTGAATGAGAATATGGTTTAGTTAAAAAGATGTGCCTGTTTATCGATTATTTTAAAGTTCCAAACTCATGTGCATAGTGTCGTTGTATGAGAAGTGTAGCCGAAGATGGAGGAATAGTGAGTTGCTTGAATCCGTCTTGTTTCGTTTTTTCAATACACAATTATAAGTAAAGTGGTGTTTAAACTATCAAATCCTGAACCGAAGAAAAGGTTAACATTCCATTTCAGTCCATTAAAAATGTCGTCTATTTTTGGTTCCATTGGAATCAGTTGACCAACCAGTTCACGTTCAGAGTTATCCAACATTAGGCATTTATGAACATTTTTGAAAAGGCGATGTGAAACTTGGGAAACTACATCCATAACATTGAGTAACACCTGCAAATAGCAAAGGGGATCACCTAATATACAAATATCAAGAACAAGAAGAAGTTCAAAACAACATTTGTACTTTAATTGTTGAAATTTGGACACGAAGTCAAATTCTATGAGTCATAGGGACTTGAAATATTCCCTATTCCAAAAGTCATCACACGCTTTTATATTATAGTAACAATGGTTCCCGAAAAAGAGAAAAATTGTGAAACTATTCTCAATAGCTTCTTGTGAAGCTATTGATCACAAGCAGTATGTCAGTTTTTGACCCCAACAAATTTAATAAACCATGTAGATTTCGTACTTTGCTGGACACTGGTAGTCAGTCGAATTTCATGACTTAACGAGCAGCAAAGAGAACAAACATTAATAAATTTGATTGCAATTCGAATTCAGATAGCTCACAAGTGGCACAAGATTGATCAAGGCTTATGTATGTGAATTTGTGTGGTTTTCCGTCACGGCCGAGCATATTAATTTCTTGTCAGACCTCACAATGGATGCATTTCTGGCAGCTTTGAAAAGATTTACTGCAAGAAGAGGGCTTTGTTTAGAAATATATTCTGACAACGAACAACAATGAACTTTCGAGATTGTACGAATTTTTAATATCCAATACTCTAATTTATATTTTTTATACTTATTTTTTTATACCTTTTATTACTCATAAATAATTTAATGTCTCAGAGAAGATGACAGTTTGTGGGAATCTGCTGTCAAAATAATGAAATCACATTTGACACGGCAATTGGAATTTGTTAGTTAAATGTTGATTAATTTAATACTGTTTTGATTCAATTAGAGATATAGAGGCACGCATGAGATACCGTCCAGTTTACCCCATAAGTAACGACATTTTAACGGCATTTTTTAATTGGCGGTCAACTACAAGCTTTATCTGAAATAAACATATTGGATACGTTAAACATACGCTAATAATTACTAAATATTCGTACGGCAAAGAGAGAGTCTTGGAGAGGAGGTTCTGTGAGGGAGTAAAAGATACAATCAGCAGTGCAATAATTCACAAGATTCTCGCTAGCGATCCAACACTGCCTTGGGCTCACATAAGTCTCGTTGCAGCTTCTCATGTGGATTCACTTCCCAGGAAGCTGATGATGGAGGCCAATAATGCCACAGCGAGCTATTCCTGCATGGCAAAGCGTGACTCACAAATCCCTCAATTAAGCGATTCAAACATTTAAGTCGTTTAAATCGTTCGAAGAAAATCATATTTTCCTGCTTTGTTACAGCAAGGAAGATTATTATTGTTGCCTATTTAGATAGACATTTTCTAAGCAAGTGTCGGTTGTAATATATACCGGCGGAATAGATTAAGGTAATGGTATCATATATACCAAAAGTGGGTCGTTTGGTCCCTACTCCTAATACCTTTCGACTCATCAGTCTAACATCGTTTCTGTTGAAAACCCTTGAAAAAGCTCTGGAACGGTATATCATGAGTCACCACCAGTACGCTTATCAGGCGGGAAAGTCAACAGAATTGGCTCTCCAAACCTTAGTTGATAGAGTATCCAGGATACTCTACGATAAAGAAGTCTTGGTTTGTGCGTTTCTGGATATAGAAAGGGCATTTAATAGAACATTAAAGTAGTCTTTTAGCCCGGGATGAGTATATCGAGTCCAAGTGTGATCCTTTTATTTTTATTTATTCGAGTTTACAATTTTGTATTTTTACCGGGAAATATTCGCGAGGAATTGATAGAATCGGTGGCGTTGTTGAGTGGTTTGTTGGTAAATAGGTTTTTCAGGTTGGTGAGAGAAAGGGATTGAAAACGTTCATAGATGGGGGAACATTGACAATGCTTTAGAGTAGTAGATTGCTTCGATTGAAGAGAGGATTGCGAGGATGTTTGATTCTGATAATGGTTCTAAGTGCTGATCTTTCTGCGACGCCAAGGTGGTATTACATTATATTTGGTCACTTTCCGCCCTTCTATTTTTTCTTATTTCAAGGAAAGCCAAATATCTAGTAGTAATACTGGATAAAACCCGCTTATGGAATGAACATTTGCAGGAAGTTTTACACAAAGTTTGATATAGTAAGATTATAAAGTCTTACCCCTGAAATACTGTACTGGCTCTATGTGACTGTGGTTAGATTTATGATTAAATATGAAGCGGCTGCCTGATATAGGAAAGTCCAACAGGCTTCGGTTATCAGCAAACTCTCAGGAATTCAACGAGTAGCTGGATTGGCAAACTCTGGTGCGATAAGCAATGGATATTCTACTTGGCCTAACTCCTTTGCATATGCATAAAGAGAAAGTGGCCTGAAACTACTATTTACAGATTTAAGCAACATGCTTAAACCTGTTCTGACATTTCTTATCAATGGGTTGCGAAAGATACATTAGGTACTAATTCTGTACTATCAATGCCGTCAGATTTGACGAGGCCACGATCAGTTCTTAATGCCCAATACTAGATTAAATTACCTGAACGGCATTCCTGGATTGAAAAAGAAGATTCTCTGGTTCAGGCAGATATTTGCGTGTTCACAGATGGATCAAAAACGCCGGAAGGTGTTGGAGCAGAAGTATACTGCTAGACACTTCAACTCAAGCAAGCTTACATTATTATAGTAGTATTTAGTAGTAGTATTTACTGTTGATATGGCACCTAAAATTCTTCTAGAGAGATGGATGAAGAACATGACAATAAGATTATTCTCAGCCAGTCAAGAAGCAATCCAGTGATGATAACAGAGTTTCTCTGATCTGGATTCCAAGTCACTCTGGTGTTGCTGCCAATAAAGCGGTAGATGAGCTAGCATGAGAGGGCAGCGCTAATGCGTTTGTGGGATCATTTGCGATGGCCAAGCACAAGATTATGGACGAGTTTT
The DNA here is from genome assembly GCA_036711965.1 of Onthophagus sagittarius. NCBI lineage: Eukaryota > Metazoa > Arthropoda > Insecta > Coleoptera > Scarabaeidae > Onthophagus > Onthophagus sagittarius. The sequence continues at coordinate 11,770,385 of JASERS010000003.1, forward strand.
CCTGGAATGAGATATATGAAGTTATTTATTGACATCGACACTGTCAAACTCGGGAATACCATAGGACTTGCTCGTAGCAGTATTAGAGTTCTAATGGGTGTCTTTACTGGGCATGTCACTTAATAACACATTACAACGTCTTGAACCTAGCCAACCTGTGTAGAGGAGGAGGAGACGGTTGAGTCGCACTTTATCTCCATTACGGATGTAAAACATTTTTCAACTAGCAAAATATTAATGTTCGTTAAGAGCATTGAACTGCACGATAAAATTTGGTACTTTTACGTTATCTATCGGGGTACAATAGATCCTTTGGGTTATAGTGCAAAGTTGATTGGTCGGCCTGATAAGATCTGATAAGTAAATGTATGTACTGTGATGTAATTATCACGTTGAAACAAGACACAACATATTACGCAACAGTTTTGGAAACTATTGGTTCGTGATTATATTAGTCATTTGGAAAGCCCGACCAAGTGGTAAAAAAAGTCAGTTTCTCAAACCAAACCAGATGACGTTGTATTAGTAAAAAATTAAAACTTTCCACCCATGCAATGACCACTTGGAATCATCATCGACGTCCACCCAGAAAACCAGGAAAGAATGGAGCTGTTTGTATGGCTACAATCAAGACTCAACAACTTTATTTAATAGTAAATTTTTCAGTATTGACTTTTTATTATTTCGTATTTACGTTTAATAGTTCTGATTATATTTTGTTAAATATTAAAATTCTTAATATTTAATTTCAAAATATACTTATTTTGAGCTGGCCGAGATGTTAAATACGAATATGTTTTAGTTGAAAACGAGGCAGTTTATCGATTATTTTAAAGCACCAAACTCATGCGCACAGAGTCGTTGTATGAGTAATGTAGCCGAAGATGGAGGAATAGCTTGAATCCATCTTGTTTCGTTCTTTCAACACACAATTAAGTAAAGCGGTGTTTTGTCTATTAAATCCTGAATCAAAGAAATAGTTAATACAGTCATTAAAAGTGTCGTCCATATTATAATTTAATCGTTTTATTAAATTAACCTCAATAACCAGAAACATATAATAATAACATATTAAAAGGTGAGATTCAGAAATTAAACGATTATAATGGACTATTTAATGGACTTCGCATACCTAATAGTCCTATTCATCTATCGGTTTTCTTAAAACATGTCAAGGACATTATATCCTTTATTCCGGGTTGCTACGTCTTCATTAATTGAAAGGTTAACACTATAAATAAAAGAATTTGAATACATTTTCAAACATCTTTCGGAAAAAAAGATCAGCAAGCATTCTCTGCTTTTGCGACTCAAATCCCTAAAATCGTAAGCATAAATTTAACATGAAAGAAAGTTAGAAAATGGTACAAAGTTAGTCAATGCATAGAAAGCTATCTATTACCTCCATCTGCAACTAGTATTGAAAGTACGAAAGTTTAAGTTTCCTAAATGTTCTTAAAGCTTAGAATGCTAATATAAATCAATTGGATAGTTGAGATCACTAATGATTTTAAAAATGACAAAGAAGAAACCTATTATTGCACTTAATAAATGTTTCCTTTTTCTCTTGAATAAAATGTCAGCCAACATTCCTTTGCACAAGCGGTCCCCAAGTCACGTTTCTTGTACCGCTCCTTGACTCCGATTTTCATCTTATATAAGCATTTGCACACAATTCTTCGCGCGCGCCCGATATTTAACCGAGAAAGGGAAAATTTACATTTCACTTACAGATGTTATTTTTTTAATAAAAATCCTAAGCCAAGTTAGCTCGAGATAAACCAACAAAAATCACCCTTTCAAACTTTCATCTTTACTTTGTAAAAAACCTCTCCCGCGACACTGTATATTCAATCTCCAACGAACCGATCTAATGTCGTACGTATTTAACTTTCTTCTCTAACGAAAGTTTCAAAGACCAAATCGCGAGAGTTGAAAACTAAATAACTAACATACGAGATTAAACGAATTTTATTTTGAATCGTCTCGAAAGTGAAATCAATACAAGATGCATAAAGAAAAAATAAGTATTGGATCGAATGAAAGTAAATGAAGCAAACTCAACGTTTCGATATTAAGAAACGATCGTCGATTAATATAACACACATTTATGTTGCGACGGCAATCGACCAATTATTAAGACATTTGTCGCAAGTTATCCAGAAAGATAAATAAAGATGATTAATTGTGAAAGTAAATAAAGTCATCATAAAAACGAATTGTTTCTTAATAACATTGTTGATCTTTTAATTTATTCTTTTTCGTAAAGTTTCTTTCTAGTTAATAAACGCTTGCGGTTTATCATCTTTATGAAATCACATAACGGAACGTTGTTAATTACTCATTCTACTACGATGCGCATAACTCGATAATAAGAATATTGGTGTCCTTGACCGAAGACGAAGTAGCTTTTACTTTCGAAATAACTTTGGAATTCCAATTTTATCTTTTCGTGTCTTTCATTAACAAATTTGATTACTTATTAAGATATTTGAAACTAAAATAACTTTCACAAAGGTAAAATTAGCGTTCCCAACACTTGATGTAAAATAATAAGAGAACTCCATTGTCTTTTAAGGAACAAGTTGATTTTGTGGGAATAAGATTATTCTTTTTGTTCTCAGAAATGTCTTTTTGATAAACTGAGATGGGTTGTATTTGACTTTAGCTTATAAATAGTGTTCAACCGAAGATTTGGTTTCGGTGTTGATTTCAGCCAATTTTGACTTAAAAAATAGGGAAACTCAACTATTATCCGTGCCAAATGTCAAGGCCCTGAATTTAGAGGTCGATGTCTTCGAAATCGCTTGATGAAAAAAATTTGCGGTAAAGTTTATTGTAACTAATGAACATTTCTGTGTATCATAGGTCAATTTGGAAATTTTCTGATTGCCGGTTGAGAGTGTGTGAAATTTAGCGGTTTCTTTACTCAAAAACTGTTCTAAGAAAAAATTTTAAATTTTAATTGGTGGTAACTCGATATGTTTCTAATGTGGGGCATATTTTATTTTAACGATATTCCGTACAGTTTCGTAGAAAAACGCGGATTAGTAAGATGCGGTCATTTCGAAAACGACCGGACAGATTTCAATGCGATTTTTACAAAAATGTGTAAAGAATGTCATTCTTCGGATTTCGTAATCAGTTTTTTTTTTAATTAGGTCTCCCTAATGAGTACCTCTCCCCGGAATGTTGTTTCTGTTTATAACTTGTATTCCCATTAAATCGCTCTTAAAAAAATTAAAAAGCCCTTATTTTGAAAAACTGGTATTGGAACCTGACATACAACATTATTAAACACATTTTGGTAAAAATCGCGTTGAAATCCGAACGATCGTTTTCGAAATAACCGCATCTTACTAAAATAAATATCGATAAAATAAAACATGCTCCGCATCAAGGTCACATTGGGTTACCATCAATTCAAATTTAAAATGCATTCGTCAAATAATTTTTGAAAAAAAAATGGAAAGAAGCCAAAGTTGTCGGCAATCTCAAAAATCGCGTACTTTTTTCAATTAACTCTTATTAATTAATTTAATTAATTGTATAATTATTTATAAATTAGTTCATAAATTAATTAATTAAACGATCATACACAGAAATGTTCACTGATTACAGAAAGTTTTAGGGCAATTTTTTTCATCGAGCGATTTTGAAGATATCGATTTCTAAAGTAATGGGCATTGACATCTGGCACGGATAATAGAGATGTGTAACACTGTGCTGCGAGACGCAATTGAGTTAATTAATATAAATGACAATATTAAGCACATTTAGGGATTTTATTGAAAATTAACTTATAATTACGAGATGATGAAGGAACATCATCGAAGGATATACATATCCATTCAGGGAATATAGGCAAGCTTAATAAAACCAAAATATTACTTTTTGAAGCACATTTAATGATGGATAAAAATCAACCAACGTTTTTCAACCCTCAACTATTTAAGAAACATCTATATTTATAATGTTCTATGAACACAATAATATCAGCTTATATTCATGTCACGAGAAATGTCGGTCAATTTCGAAGACCTGTCTCTAAGTATTCCTAAGAGCTTACCATATAATTATGGGATATACAGTCTCGACTTAATGAACCCAAGATATTGCTTTGAATCAAATTTAATGAAAGGGAGCTTGATAGTCAATTCAACCAGCATGAAATGTTTCGACTTATATTCATTTCATACTGTTCATGTAACACTTTACGACAAAATGGTTTTTGTCATAGCTCTAAAAGTTAGATTAGCTAAAACCCTTGGTCGCAACTTGACGTATGCGCTCTTTTCTCTTCCGTGCCCTTTGAATATGGCTAGGGTTGCCACAATTTGTACAATGTACTAGATCCATTTTTATTTAGGCTATTTAGTGCTTTAGTACGCACTAATTTGTATTTAGTACTTTTTCAAAATTAACGGAAAAGCTCAATTGTTTCGACTTTAATAACAGAAAATTGCTAAAAAGTACTAACCAGTAATATAGATGGAATGAGGCTGATTGTATTTACTGATTTATTGCTGATTCACTGCAATTTTGGTTGACATTGATAGTAATCACTGTCACTAGAACTAATACTAGACATAAAACTAGAAACATTCGGGTTGAACTATGCATTGGAAAACTGCTTTTGGTGCATTACTACCGTTTTGGTTAATATACCAACCTAACCAAACCCAACCCAATTTAATACAACCTTTTTTTTTTAATAACCTCGACCCACTAAAAACCCCTTTCCTCGTCTTCTCTGGAACCGCCGTTAAGCATTTCTTCAGAGTTGATCTCTTCACGCGCTCTCTTACGACCTTCACCCTCCAGACTTCTCCTTCCACTCACAGGCGCATTCAAAGAAAAAATAAAAAACATTACATTACTTTTTGTCTAATCACTATACCAATTTCATACCTGAATGGGGGGATCGTTCTCCCCCTCGGAGACCCTTTTCCGTAGTACTATTTCCTCCTACTTATGTAACCTCACATCTTATCCACTCCTTCCTTGGTTCGCATTTGCTCGATCGTTGATATAAAAAGAAATACTACTCCAACTTTTTGAAATTCACTTTGTTTTTTTACATACCCGGTCGAGGGGGGCAGCCCCCCTCTCGCTCCTCTTCCTTTCTTCTCCCCTTTATTTCCTTTTCGGCCTGGTTCTTTTCCTTCATTATCTTCCCGAGGAAGCCCATCAACATCTCAGCCGTTTCTTTCTCGCTCATCAATATTTGTGATACGGTGTTTTTGTCTATCCTAGTTCCAATCTCTGTTTCGATCATCTTTCTTTCCCTCTCGAATCTTTCACACTCAAACACGGTATGCTCCGGGGTGTCTATTTCTGCACAGCCAAACCAGCACATATCGGATTTTTTTTACATTTTTTTCAGCTAGCTTCCAAAGCAACCGTGTCCCGTTATCGCCTGCGTTGTATAATAATCGGTCGGCGGACCTTTTTCCTGCCACTCAGCAACGTTCTTTATGAACACACTACTCCATCCTTTGTAGCTTTCCCACCTTTTTTGCCATTTCTCCATCATCTCTGAGTGCGTCTCTCTTCTTTTCTCCCCTTTACTCCTCCAATTGCTAGCTCTTTCCTCAATCATTAAATCCAAAGGTGGGCACCCCGCAAGCACCCCAACCGCTTCTGTTGCTACCGTTCTATATGTTATAGCTATGGCATACTTGTGTTCTATATTACGGATCATTCTTCTGTATTTTTTATATCTTAATCCTATTTCAAACACAGGAGCTGCGTAAAGAATCACCGAACTGATTGTCGATGCTAGAATCTTTCTTTTTTTTGTGGGACGGTCCTCCTACTCTCGGCATTAGTTTTGCCATTAAATTCTGCATGCGGCATTTAATACAACCGAATGCAACCAACCTAACCCAACCCATAACATTCCTCATATCGAATGATATGAAGTTGAAGCTAGCTTCTAAGTTTTTCGTAAATATTCTTCTATAGTTGGATATGGTTGAGCTCTAACTTCATACTATTTAATGTGAGGTTTATGAAGGTTTACTTCTGTGGTTGAGTGGGCTGAGCTCTAATTTCAAATTATTAAGTATGAAGTTGAAGCTCAATCCAAATAGTTGCGTTGTGTTAGTCTTCAAATTCATGCCATCTCTCATATAACAAAAAATCAAATCCAATATTCTTCTGCGGTTGGGTTAAACTTCAATTTCATACCATTCAATATGAGCCCATACCCAAAATTTTTAACTTTTGGAAATATTCCGTGATTTTTCTTCCATATTTAAGGTTTGTTTTTTTTCTATAGTTGAGTTAAGCTTCAATTTCATGCCATTCCTTATATAACAAAAAATCAAATCCAAAACAATAAAACTTCCAAGTTCAATTCAATATAAGAAATGGTGTCAAGTTGGATCGAGTTGAACTCTAACATGATACCATTCAATATGAGGGATGGTATGAAGTTGAAGCTCTAGCCAACCCAACTTGATACCATGATATCAAATAGTTTAATTTTATTTCATTTAATAATCATTAAAATGTCAAGTTAATTTAAATATCTACTACTACATTTAGGGCGACTTTTACCACCTCTTGATATTTTTATCTAACAGTTAAAAACCGGCTCATAGCCAATGCAAGCGCTTAAAATCGCTATAACCACCGTTAGTTAGTTTAACTGGAGATTGGTAAAAGTTGACTTTAATTCATAATTTTTTTTGAAATTTTTGTCTACAACGAATTTCTGTTATAATGAACCGATTTTCAGGTCCTTTGAGGGTTCGTTATATTCGGGTTCACTATTCGTGCCTTTTACACAAATTACTTTCTTAGCATTCAATATTTTATAGAAAACCTAGGCAAAGTATAAATTTAATAATATTCCATATATTACCTAAATGTTTTAGGTATTTTGTAAATCTCATTTATTTCGGAACATGAGAAATAATTCTGCTAAACATGATGAATTAATAATCAAATATAATTCATATATCTGATTGAGGGTGGGATGGACGTCAATTCGGACTGAATCACGTGTGAGTCACGTGATTCATATATGATATTCACGTGACTGGCGTGGGTATCGACCGTGAGCGGGCATAAAGGTCACTCACGTGCACATACTTTCAATCGTTCCTTGTATATCTTATTAAATATATAAAATCTGTCTGATACACTTTTTCTTTCAAATATCCCCATACAAAAAAACCTAAAGGATTAACAATAAAATCTGGAGATTATGTGGACCATACAACTGGTCCACCATGACCAATCCATTCTACCTAAAAATGGTTGCTTAACCAAATAGCAGTGTTTCTTACCACCCTACCATGATGAGCTGGACAATCATCAAGTTAAAACCAGGCAATTCTTTTCTCAAATTTAAATCAATGTCATCTGACATATTAGCATGTTCGACTTCCAAATATTCCAAAAACGTCGAAGTGTTAACATTCCGTTCTTCATCGTCTGGTTGTAATCCTTGCACAGGTTGTAAATGTCTAGCATGTCTAGGATCACGTTTTAAAAGGTGATGAACACGTTTCTTAGAAATCCTTAGAGCATCGAAATTGACGCAAAATTCTTCTTCTAAAAATTCTTTGCTGTCTAACGTATTCGACTATTTATCTATGAAACTTCACAAACACAAAATTTATCACATCAAGGAAAAAAGTAATGCATTTAACACATTAATGAACAAGAAAATTAAATTTTACTTTAGTAAACTTACTTATTTTGGTTGTACGGCACATATTATTATACCTAACATTAACGAACCTGAAAAAATGTAAGAGTAACAATTATTATTCGAATTGTCAAAAATATTATGGTTATTTTAATTCGTAAACTAACTCCGCCGAGGTGGCGAGGCTCTACAATCCTCTAAAATGAACGATTTGTGTTAATATTTCATATCCAGCACCTCGTCCACAAGCGACCACGGCGATTTGTGGCGAAATCGTTTCTTGTATATATTAGTAAATATATAAAGTCTCCCATATGATGATTTTATTCTCACTCCGCCGAGGTCACTTGCGGGCAAGGCGCTACAATCTTCCAAAATGAACGATTTTCTGTTGATATTTCAAATCCAGCATCTCGCCCGCAAGCGACATCGGCGATTTGAAACAAAATCGTTCCTTGTATATTTTAATAAATATGTAGTCTCTTATAAGACGGTTTTATTCTCACTCCGCCGAGGTCGCTTGCGGGCGAGGCGCTACAATTTTCCGAAATAGATACTTTACTGTTGATATATCAAATCCAGCGCCTCGCTTTCAAGCGACCTTGACGATTTGAGGTGAAATCATTCCTTGTGTATTTTATTAAATATATAGTTTTCTATATTTTTTTTTTAGTTTGTGGGCGAGACGCTAGAATCTTCCAAAATAAACGATTTGTGTTAATATTTCATACCCAACATGCAAGCGACCTCGGTGATTTAAAGTGAAATCGTTCCTTTTATATATTAGTAAATATATAAAGTCTCTTATAAGACGATTTCATTTTCACTCCATCAAGGTCGCTTGCGGACAGAGAGCTACAATTTTCTGAAATGGACACTTTTTTGATGATACTTCAAAGCCAGCGCCTTGCTTTCAAGCGACCTCGACGATTTGAGGTGATATCGCACCTTGTCTATCTTAGTAAATATATAAAGTATCGTATAAGATGATATTATTTTCACTCTGACGAGGTCGCTTGCGGGCCTGGCGCTACAATTTTCCAAAATGAGCGATTTTTTGTTGATATTTCAAATCTAGAGCCTCGCCCGCAAGCGACCTCAGCCATTTGAGATAAAATCGTTTCTTGTATATTTTAGTAAGACGATTTTATTTTCACTTCGGCAAGGTCGCTTGCGGGAGACGCGCTAAAATCATCCAAAATAAATGATTCCTTGTTAATATTTCTATAAATATATCTAGCGGAAATAAAGTCAACTTGTCACGAGGATAAGGCCGACGTTTTTGAAGTAATCTCAAGCAACTTCGAAGACGTTGGTCCCCTCAAGTTATATTGAACTCAACTCAAACAAATTTAACCCTACCAGAAGTCTGCTCTTCAAGTATCATAAACAATATTAAGGCGTCTGATGTCTTCGAAATCGGCTGATGTTTAGTTTTCACTAATAAATTTATGGAAGAAATAAACGAAAAGAATTTCCTCTTTCAGGTCCTCAATTGTTAAGCAGCAGAACTGTCAGATTTAGTACCCTATTATAGCCCCTGAAATGAACAAATATAGTAGCGACATTGTACAAAACGCGTCATGTGCTCCTTATATTCATATTCTGCTCACCACCACCGCAATATATTTCCTTTTTGCTGAGTTTAACATGACTAAAGATCTAACAAATTTCTCAAATAGCTATAAAAGATTTACGGATATAAAAGTTATAGCAGGCTCACTCACAGACTCTTGATACATTGCACTAACTCTCTTAGGTGTGCCAGTATCAGTGTATCGTTTTGCTGCTGTTGGGAACTTAGGTTTAAGCTCCGAATTTGGGTTTTTGATTGAAACAACTATTAACTTTTTAATAAATATTAACTATATTAAGTACGGATTTACAATTACTCCTTTTCACAACTTCTTCTTTTTACGACTACCTTATTACTGTCTTTTATTAATTTTTACTTCTTCAACTTGCATTTCTCAACTAGTGGTCTTATTATTTTTAACCAATGAAATTTAGATCACCTGACGAATTGAACCAATGAAACTATACTTAGGAACAAGCTCAAAAATGCTTGTACATGATAAAAAGAACATGCAACTAACAATTGTTATACATTGCGAAATACAAGTTCTTGGTAACGCAACCCGATTCCTTTCTTGACATTTTTGTCTTTATCTAAATTTACTTTACCAATAAAATATAATAATATTTATGAACTTTACAACACTGCGTAACACATGGTTACACTCAACCTAGCTTCAGAACTAATATCTAAAACTAGAATCATTAGGGTTTAGCCATACGGTTCCTAAGATGTCTTAACCCACCGTCTGTCGGGCGCGCTTTCTTAACACTTTCGATCGGGTGTGGTCTGTGGAGTCCAAAATAGAAAAAACTCTAAAGGACGCCAACGTGTCCTCCAGTGCTAATTTCTCATAAATATGTTTTATATGATGCTTGTACTATATAATAGACTAATACCAAACTCACGTTTTATATTAATTTGATTTAAAGAAAATGCTTACAATTTAATCACATATTTTTCAAAATTTGGAAACAACGCCTAAATAAAGGAAAAGAAAATCGATCTATAATAATATTTATTTAAAAATGTATAAAGTGTTATAAAAAAATGTCTTAGCTAAAGAATAATATTCCATGCACAAACTGGAGGGCTTCAAACTGTGGTCTCCATATTTCCCAAACAATCGTTGTAGCACGCTGTTATGTGTTCCATGCACAACCAACGTTTACAAATTTTGCAAAAATAATGAGTTTTTCGTCTTTTGCAATATTTACAGTTTCCTCTTTTCCCTGGTTGTGGCTCTGGAATAATCTCCTCTTCAATACCTGAGAGCCTCAAGGCAGAAGTACGCACACTTTTGGTCAAGTGCTTATCAACGGCTCTTCTTTGCATGTTATTTTTCACTAACTCCATACCAAAATTTTTTTGAAACAGTCTGCGAGTTTTAGCCAATTCACCATCTGGTATGTTGCCTTTGTAGATAACAAAAGCGTTAATTGTTGCTATATTGAGGAGGTTATAGAAAATTACCATTGGCCAACGCTTTGTGTTTCTTGCAATATTGTATGATGTGATCATTCGATCAACATCTACTCCACTTTTTGTGCTATTATAGAAAGTAATTATTTCGGGCTTTTTCCGATTACCGGTAGCTTCATCGATATGATCGTATCGGTGCATTATTGAAACTACAAGCATATTCTTTCCTTTTTTGGGTATATATGAAACTGCAGTCATATCATTACTAAATGCGAATAACGAAGAATATACTTTCCTGTTTTTAACTTGTGTTATTTCAAGAGGTAGTTCTCTTCTATGGGCTCTAATTGTACCAACCACAGTAAGGCGGTACTCTCTTAGCAGTTCCTTTATTTATTTTATTTATTTACTTCAAGGGATGCAAACAGGGTGAACCCCCAGCGAAGCATCCACAGTACAATAACAAAATTATAATAAAGAACAGAACATAAAATAAAAATAGAATACACAATAATCATACAATCAGCTCTACAAAAAAAATAATAATAATAATAGAAAGAATCAAGAATTACATTTTTTTAACATTATTCAATTACATCCCACAATTACGAAGTTAAAAATTAAAGTTAAATTGCAATGAGGTCATTCCGCTTATGCCCCACAAAAACCGTCTAAACGCACTATACGAGATATTAAACAAGTCGATACTTCGACAGTGAGAATCAAATGAGTACATAAGTCTTTAAAGAGGCGAGTTAAAATGAGCGTTGGTATTTGATCTATTAAGTCTAAAAAGTCTAAAAACCTGACCACATCTAGTACGATAAGACGGCACCGAAAAGCATAATCCGCTGAGCAACACCGGAGAATTGATAAAATTGTTTGTTAACTTAAAGATGAAAAGCAGATCATATCTCAGCCGCCTAACTTGCAATGACTGTAAGCCTAGCACCCTGCATCATAAACTTTATGGGCTACAGAGTACTGAGGATTCCATACCGCTGACGAATAACCGAGAACACTACTCACATACGTCAAATACAAAACTCTAATGCAACTAATATTCGAAAAAGAACGACAAGTTCTAATGACAAAACCCAACCTCTTCAAAGCTTTGGATGTGATATAATCAACATGCAAATTATATGAAAGTTTCCTATCTAGTATAATCCCCAGATCGCAGATGTGGTCGACAGATTGAAGATCTGTACCGCCTAGATTGTAAGAAAAATTCAGGGGGTAACGTTTACGCGAAAATGAGATTTTAGAACACTGTTGAAAATTTAGGAAAAGACTGTTATTGAAACAGTAGTTGTAAAACCGGTTCAAAATCACTCTGAAGTTTAAGACAATCAGAGTTACGCTTTATGTTCAGATAGATTTTACAGTCATCTGCGTAAAGTAAAAATCTTGCGTGCTCAAAGCAGGCTATCACATCATTAATATATACCAAGAAGAGGATGGGACCAAGGTGACTTCCCTGGGGAACACCAGATGTGATTCGGCGAAAAGCGGAGACACAATTGCCAACACGTACGGCCTGATAACGATCAGTGATATATGAACTCAGCCACGTTAAGAGACCTTGGGGAATATCAAAAAGTGAAAGCTTGTCCATCAATATATTGTGGTCAATCTTATTAAAAGCTTTGCTGAAGTCAGTGTAGATCGCATCAACCTGCTCAGATGCGTTAAAAGCATTATGTATGAAGTTGGTGAGTTGGTGTAGGTCATTAAGTTGGTTTCAGTAGATCTACCCGGAAGAAATCCATGCTGCTCAACAATCAAATGCGGCTTCAAGATGTACAGTAATTTAGAATAGATAATTTTTTCAAAGATTTTAGAAACTATTGATAAAATTGAAATTGGACGATACTGACAAACATCACTACGGTCACCAGACTTAAAGACAGGCAAAACAAAGGCCCTCCGCCATTCGCCGGGGAAAGATCCGGAGTTCAAGGAAATAGAAAAAATTATAAAAAGTGGCTTTGTTAAGCTAGCGGCACAGTATTTAATGAAGCAACCGGGCAACTTGTCCGGACCAGCTCCAGTTTTAGAATCAACCTCCCTGAGAGCACGCAAGACATTCTCCTCGCAGAACCAAGGCGCCAGGCCACCACCTGATGCGATACGCGAAGAATAAGTGTAGGTACCGTCAATGAAAACAGAGCTAAAGTATTGAGCGAATAAGGAACAGATACCCTGGGCATTATCGCTAGAATCGTCAAATAATTTCATCTTAGCGGGAATATCAGAGCATTCGCCCCTTTTATGTTTTACGAAAGACCACAAGCGGTCAGGGCATTCAGTCAGGTCATTTACAATTGAATATCCTGTGAAGCAACGATCTATTGTAACATTTCCTCCTGATCCTAATAAATGTGAACACATTCTTTCAGTTACTGCAGCGGTAGAGTTGTCGGTTTTATATGGACCATTGGGTTGAACACCAGCGTAAATTTCTATGTGTGAAGTGAAAAATGTTTTGGCATCAACAACGGCGAAGACTTTCAATCCGTATTTGTTTGATTTACTTGGAATGTACATTCGGAAACTGCACCTACCCCTAAAGGCAAGCAGCATTTTATCAAATGTTACATACTCGCCCACAGAATAAGTTTTCTTACAATTGTCGTTGAACTTGTCAACAATAATACGAACTGCTGCTAGTTTGTCCATTTCTTTCCTTTGACCTCTAGTTGTGGTATCGTCTAAGCGAATGCATTTCAATAAGAAGACGAACCGTTTTGCCATTGTAGCAAGAAATATCTCATATCCCATACCGTCTGATGACCAATACTCTGCTAGATTTGTCCTTGATCCATGATGGGGTCCAGCTAAATAAAGCAAATCCATCAGCGCTTGGATTTCTACAGAGTCGGTAGGTCTACACTCAGTCTTATCTTGGTACTTAACAGAAATTTTATCAATACATAAATTAGTGTTTTCAACTACAATATCAATGCAGTTTCCAAACATGTACGTCCAGCATTGAATGGGGTATAATGCGTCAAGTGCTTCACCGATGACCCCCGGCAGGTGAGACACTATGTTTTCGTTGCAACTTCTAATATTTCTAGGTGGGGCAGCCTTTTTCTATTGAGTTCCATCTTTACCAAAAAATACGAGCATCTATCACGAATCACGGGTTGTTCATCTTCATCATCCTCGCCGTCATCCTGATGCATAATATCTGCATTTTCATTTACGTTTTCTCGCTCGGTTTCTGTATCATGATTACTGATACTTACAAAAGCTGGATCTGATATCGAACTATCGTCAGACTTTTTTATTTCACTGCCCGTGCTAACTTCTTCATACAGTTTCTGTAATCTAATCCTTCTCTCTCCTTTTCATAAGGATCCATATCACAATGCTATCAAATAATAAATCATTTATTATTTTATCAAATCATATCAGAAAATTGTGTGATACTACTTACCTATTTGTAAGTATGCTATTTGTAGATTGCTAACTAGATATTTGATATTAGTTATAAATAATTTTTTATGCACTTTTCTACTCTCTATATTTGTAAAATAAATAACACATAACACAACGCCTCAAAATGGGGTTCAATAGTAAATATATATAGTAATTATTAAGGGAACTACCGAACTATATTGCGATCACTCCGAGGTATAGTTTTATAACTCGGTAATACCCCTACAATCACAAAAAGAACGCATAGAGTTCCAACTGGAATACGATTCTTACAGATTACATCTGCGAATATTGTTACACATTTGATCGGGAAGGGTCTGTCAGGACAAAATATTATGTAGCGACTATTTGGAATTTTGAAAAACAGTTTTTTATAGCGAAAACAGTTGATATTCAGATACTTGAAAGGTACTGTGGCCGTAGAAGTTTTGAGCAAAATAATTTAAAAAATATTTCACATAATCATTTTGTCGTGGACTCGTAGACTACACCCGACAGACGTAGGGGTTAAGAGCTAATAAAAGCTTCAGAACTAATACTAGACCCAGAACTAGAAACATTAAGGTGTAGACATCTTAGGAGCCATATGGCTAAACCTTAATGATTCTAGTTCTAGATATTAGTTCTGAAGCTGGATTGTAGGTTTAGAATTAGTTATACTTCTAGTTCCAGAGGAATTTAAATCAATCTAGAATTAAACAAGAATTAAAACTAGAACTTACACTAGACCTAGAACTAGAAAGTTTCTAGTTCTAGAAATCTTTCTGGTTCTAGGTCTAATGTTAGTTCTAGTTTGATACAAGTATAGAATAATCTAAAACAAAATAACAGCTAAAAATAGAATTAATACCAAAACTAAAGCTAACATTAACCTAGAATTTAAAATATTTGGGTTTAGCCACACGTCTCTTAGGATGGTTAAACCCAAATCTCCAAGTATAGTGTTAATTCTAGTTTTAATATTAGTTCTAGTGTTAATAAATATAACGCAATAAATATCGTAAATTAACTTGAAAATTTTTCAAATTAGAAAAAAGTCCAATTTTCACATAAAAATGACAACGTTTAGTTAACATTAGTTAGAGTATAAAACTCGTGTATTCAAAACTCTTTGTAATTCGACTCGGCGACATACTGTATAAATATAATTTGTCTACAACCATAGCCATATTTCGATTTCTGCTCAAAAATAAGTTTCATTCGGACGCTGCTTATAAATAATGAAAACAAAAGAGAAAGCGAATTAAAACTTTCACTCGATCATCTATTAGATTATCTTTTTGCGAAGAAATTAAAAATTAAAAAAAACTGATAAAAAATTCTTTAAAATGACTCATGCATGAAGAATAACGTTTAAAAATACAAGTCTTCTTCCTCTTCTTCCAGTCCAAGTTTGTCAAAGCATCAAGTATCAACCCAACCCACACAAGTTTAACCTTCACAATATCAAGACAAACAGTTTAACCAGTATGGTATTCGCGTAGGTATTCAACTCGAAAGAAATAACTTAAACGTCGTAAAGGTGAATAACATCACGACAAAATCTGAAACCGCAGCAAACCATTAAATTAAATGGAAGGCGATTCGAAAATCGTCTCCCTTTCATGGAGTAAAAAAAGTGGCGTGCAAAGACACGCGAGACACATGTCATGTTGACTAAGTCCGTTTCGTATCGTTCTTCAACTAACGCACCACTTTCACTCCATTCATAAGGAAAACGACTTCTCTATAAGTTCCTCACCAAGTGGACGAAAGATATTTATGATTTGGACTGTTTCTTTTAAGTAGAAAGTTTTACGTTAATTGATTACGTCACTTAAGTTTAAAATCGTAAATATTCATTAAAAGATAATGAAAATTCAGAAATAGCTTCGAAATGGATCTCTACTTTCATGCAAAAAAAAAGAATGCACGTTGAATTTTTTTTCTTGGACGCATCGGAGTGGCAAGTGTAGTTGTAAACACTTTCGCTGTCTTTACGGCCTCCGTTACGAAACTAACATACCAGTGGCAAAAGTAGACCTGAGAGATCCAGACCAGATGGTTAACGTAAGAAGGTTGTGATGTAAGATATTTGGAGCACTTGATTGGTTTGAAGGTGAATTCGGCTGATTGAAATGTGCAATTAATTTAAATAAAAAAATGTTAATCATTAAATGAATTAATTAAGATTTTTCTTTTTTGCCAGTTAGTATTTTTAAAGAACATTAGAAAGCCAATAATCAAAATAAGAATTTTCTTCTACGAAACTATGTTGGATTGCGGTTTGCAATTTAATATGTGGTTTATTCTCGATTACTAGAATTGCGAAATTTGATAAAATTTCCTGACTCATCGGTGATTAATACGATTCGATTTTAAAGTTCTCCCATATTGCGAGATAAAGTCGAAAGATTATAGTGAATTTATTGCGGAAAGAAAGTATTGAGATCGATGTAGGTGGAAACAATATTCCTTTTAATAGTGTGGATCTAAAATTGTTTCATCACATTTTCAAATCAAGATTTATGAGGTTGGATTTCCGCTTATTTTTGCAATGATATACTTGCATATTCCATTAAAACAAAACTCGTATTTGCATAATGTTCTGATAAATCAGAATCTGACAACTTAAACATACGTTCGAGTGATAATAGAACCTGTAAATGTTTGACCAAGTTTTTTAAAGCTCAATATTTTGTCAGCTCCTAGATATAAGACGAAGCTTTCACTCTCCACACTATCTTTAGTGCTCAAATCTACACTTGTTATCCATAAATATCGAAACACTGTTTCTGATTAACCTACGAATGTGACAAAAGTAGAAAAGAAAATTCTGCTCAGTTTCTAGGGAAATTGAAAAGTAACTTGAAGCTCCTCATCAGAGATGAGCGTTATTTCAGTAACAGCGAATTTTCACTGTTATTATTATAATGGATCGTCATAAGCGGGTTATCTAGAAGCGGAATATAAGCAGAATGTGTAACTTACCCTTTTCTTTTTGATATATTTTAAGCGAATAAAGACATTTTCATAATCAATATCTTAAAATAAAGCTTAATTAAGAAAAACTTCATTCCAAACTAGTAGACTAACGTCTAGAGATTTTTAGAATGTAGGTGTTTGAATGAGCTTGAAATTGACAAAATTTACTTGAATCCTTAATATTCCATAACCTTTGCGAAAATAAAGATATTTTGGTGATTAACATCTTAAAAGAATCCTCAATTCATATCAATTCAAAGCCGATAATACGCATATTAATCAAATTTCTAGAATCCCTCAAACCTGCTTCCTTGTACACGATCCATTTGTTCACAATCAAAACTTACCTTTCTCTTTGATATCTTTTGAGCGAATGAAAATATCTTCATGAGTAATATCTTAAAATAAAGCCTGATTAAGAAGAGTTTCACTCCAAACTAGTAGACTTTATAACAACGTCTAGAAATTTTGGAATATGGGCGTTTGCATGAACTTGAATTTGACAAAATCGACATGAATCCTTTACATTCCATAACCTTTGAGAAAATAAAGATATTTTAGTGATTAACATCTTAAAAGAATCCTCAATTCATATTAATTCAAAGCCGATATTACGCATATTAATCAGATTTCTAGAATGCCTCATACCTGCATCTTTGTATACGTTCCATTTGTTACTATCAAAACTTACCTTTCTCTTGATATCTTTTGAGTGAATGAAGCTATTTTCATGAGTAATATGTTAAAATAAAGCCTGATTAAGAAGAATTTCACTCCAAACTAGTAGACTTTATAACAACGTCTAGAAATTTTGGAATATGGGCGTTTGCATGAACTTGAATTTGACAAAATCGACATGAATCCTTTACATTCCATAACCTTTGAGAAAATAAAGATATTTTAGTGATTAACATCTTAAAAGAATCCTCAATTCATATTAATTCAAAGCCGATATTACGCATATTAATCAGATTTCTAGAATCCCTCATACCTGCATCTTTGTATACGTTCCATTTGTTACAATCAAAACTTACCTTTCTCTTGATATCTTTTGAGTGAATGAAGCTATTTTCATGAGTAATATCTTAA
This sequence comes from Onthophagus sagittarius, assembly GCA_036711965.1. Taxonomy (NCBI): domain Eukaryota; kingdom Metazoa; phylum Arthropoda; class Insecta; order Coleoptera; family Scarabaeidae; genus Onthophagus; species Onthophagus sagittarius. The sequence continues at coordinate 11,788,546 of JASERS010000003.1, forward strand.
AATAAAGCCTGATTAAGAAGAATTTCACTCCAAACTAGTAGACTTTATAACAACGTCTAGAAATTTTGGAATATGGGCGTTTGCATGAACTTGAATTTGACAAAATCGACATGAATCCTTTACATTCCATAACCTTTGAGAAAATAAAGATATTTTGGTGATTAATATCTCAAAAGAATCCTCAATTCATCTCAATTCAAAGCCGATATGACGCATATTAATCAAATTTCTAGAATCCCTCATATCTGCATCTTCCATTAGTTACAATCAAAACTTACCTTTCTCTTGATATCTTTTGAGCGAATGAAGATATTTTCATGAGTAATATCTTAAAATAAAGCCTGATTAAGAAGAATTTCACTCCAAGCTAGTAGACTTTATAACAACGTCTAGAAATTTTGGAATATGGGCGTTTGCATGAACTTGAATTTGACAAAATCGACATGAATCCTTTACATTCCATAACCTTTGAGAAAATAAAGATATTTTGGTGATTAATATCTCAAAAGAATCCTCAATTCATATCAATTCAAAGCCGATATTACGCATATTAATCAAATTTCTAGAATCCCTCATATCTGCATCTTCCATTTGTTACAATCAAAACTTACCTTTCTCTTGATATCTTTTGAGCGAATGAAGATATTTTCATGAGTAATATCTTAAAATAAAGCCTGATTGAGAAGAATTTCACTCCGAACTAGTAGACTTTATAACAACGTCTAGAAATTTTGAAATATGGGTGTTTGTATGAACTTGAATTTGACAAAATCGACATGAATCCTTTACATTCAATAACCTTTGAGAAAATAAAGATATTTTAGTGATTAACATCTTAAAAGAATCCTCAATTCATATTAATTCAAAGCCGATATTACGCATATTAATCAAATTTCTAGAATCCCTCATACCTGCATCTTTGTATACGTTCCATTTGTTACAATCAAAACTTACCTTTCTCTTGATATCTTTTGAGTGAATGAAGCTATTTTCATGAGTAATATCTTAAAATAAAGCCTGATTAAGAAGAATTTTACTCCAAACTAGTAGACTTTATAACAACGTCTAGAAAGTTTGGAATATGGGCGTTTGCATGAACTTGAATTTGACAAAATCGACATGAATCCTTTACATTCCATAACCTTTGAGAAAATAAAGATATTTTGGTGATTAATATCTCAAAAGAATCCTCAATTCATATCAATTCAAAGCCGATATTACGCATATTAATCAAATTTCTAGAATCCCTCATATCTGCATCTTCCATTTGTTACAATCAAAACTTACCTTTCTCTTGATATCTTTTGAGCGAATGAAGATATTTTCATGAGTAATATCTTAAAATAAAGCCTGATTGAGAAGAATTTCACTCCGAACTAGTAGACTTTATAACAACGTCTAGAAATTTTGAAATATGGGTGTTTGTATGAACTTGAATTTGACAAAATCGACATGAATCCTTTACATTCAATAACCTTTGAGAAAATAAAGATATTTTAGTGATTAACATCTTAAAAGAATCCTCAATTCATATTAATTCAAAGCCGATATTACGCATATTAATCAAATTTCTAGAATCCCTCATACCTGCATCTTTGTATACGTTCCATTTGTTACAATCAAAACTTACCTTTCTCTTGATATCTTTTGAGTGAATGAAGCTATTTTCATGAGTAATATCTTAAAATAAAGCCTGATTAAGAAGAATTTCACTCCAAACTAGTAGACTTTATAACAACGTCTAGAAAGTTTGGAATATGGGCGTTTGCATGAACTTGAATTTGACAAAATCGACATGAATCCTTTACATTCCATAACCTTTGAGAAAATAAAGATATTTTGGTGATTAATATCTCAAAAGAACCCTCAATTCATCTCAATTCAAAGCCGATATGACGCATATTAATCAAATTTCTAGAATCCCTCATATCAGCATCTTTCCTTTGTTACAATCAAAACTTACCTTTCTCTTGATATCTTTTGAGCGAATGAAGATATTTTCATGAGTAATATCTTAAAATAAAGCCTGACTAAGAAGAATTTCACTCCGAACTAGTAGACTTTATAACAACGTCTAGAAATTTTGGAATATGGGTGTTTATATGAACTTGAATTTGACAAAATCGACTTGAATCGTTTATATTCCATAACCTTCGAGAAAATAAAGATATTTTGGTAATTAATATCTCAAAAGAATCCTCAATTCATCTCAATTCAAAACCGATATTACGCATATTAATCCAATTTCTAGAATCCCTCATATCTGCATCTTCCATTTGTTACAATCAAAACTTACCTTTCTCTTGATATCTTTTGAGCGAATGAAGATATTTTCATGAGTAATATCTTAAAATAAAGCTTGGTTAAGAAGAATTTCACTCTGAACTAGTAGACTTTATAACAACGTCCAGAAATTTTGAAATATGGGTGTTTGCATGAACTTGAATTTGACAAAATCGACCTGAATCCTTTATATTCCATACTTTGAGAAAATAAAGATATTTTGGTGATGAATATCTCTAAAGAATTCTCAATTCATATCAATTGAAAACCGATATTGCGCATATTAATCAAATTTCTAGAATCCCTCATATCTGCTTCTTTGTACACGTCCCATTTGTTACAATCAAAACTTATCTTTCTCTTTGATATCTTTTGAGCGAATGAAGATATTTTCATGAGTAATATCTTAAAATAAAGCCTGATTGAGAAGAATTTCACTCCGAACTAGTAGACTTTATAACAACGTCTAGAAATTTTGAAATATGGGTGTTTGTATGAACTTGAATTTGAAAAAATCGACCTGAATCCTTTATATTCCATAACCTTTGAGAAAATAAAGATATTTTGGTAATTAATATGTCAAAACAATCCTCAATTCATATCAATTCAAAGTCGATATTACGTATATTAATCAAATTTTTAGAATCATATCTGTCTCTTTGTACACATTCCATTTGTTTCAATCAAAACTTACCTTTCTCTTTGATATCTTTTGAGCGAATAAAGATATTTCCATGAGTAATATCTTAAAATAAAGCCTGATTAAGAAGAATTTCACTCCGAACTAGCAGACTTTATAACAACGTCTAAAAATTTAGAATATGGGTGCTTTTTATGAACTTGAAATTGACAAAATCGGTTTGAATTTTTTATATTCCATAACCTTTGAGTAAATGAAGATGTTTTGGTGATTGGATATGTTAAAATAAAGCTTGTTTAAGAAGAATTTCACTCCAAACTAGTAGACTATATAGCAACGACTAAAATTTTTAGAATGTATAATGGTTGGATGAACTTGAAATTGACAAAATCATATTGAATCATTTATATTTATATTTAATAACTCTGGAGTAAATAAAGATATTTTGGTGATTAATATCTCAAAAGAATCCCCAATTCATATCAATTTAAACCTAATATTCCTCACATTAATCAAATTCTTTGAATATCTCAAATCTGTTTCTTAGTACAAGTTCCATTTATTACAATCGAAACCGAATTTGCTCTCTGATATCTTTTGAGCGAATAAAGATATTTTCTTGATTAATACCTTCAAATAAAGCTTAATTAAGAAAAATTTCACTCCAAACTACTAGACATCATAACTACGTCTAGAATTTTTGGAATTTGGGTATTGGGATGAACTTAAAATTGAAAAAATTGACATGTATTTATAATCCATAACCTTTGAGTAAATAAAGATATTTTGGTGATCTATATCTCAATATAATCCCGAATTCATATCAACTTAAAGCCAATATTGCGTATGTAAATCCAATTCTTAGAAACTCTCAAATCTGCTTCTTTGCACAGGTTCCATTTGTTACAATCAAAACTTATCTTTCTCTTTTATATCTTTTGTGCGAATAAAGATATTTTCATGATGAATATCTTCAAACAAAGCTTGATTATGGAGAATTTTACTCGAAACTATTAATCTTCATTACAGCATCCAGAATTCTTGAAATGTGGGTGTTTGCATTCAAACATTGAATTGCATTCAAACATTGAAATTGACAAAATCGACTTGAATCCTTTTTTATTCCATAACATTTCAGTAAATGAAGATATGTTGGGGGCTAATATCTCAAAAGAATCTCTATCAATTTAAGCCGACATTGCGCATATTAACCAAATTCTTAGAATTCTTCAAATCTTCTTTGTACGTCACGTTCCGTTTGTTACCAGTACCTATCGGTGGTGGTCTTTCCTATTTTATGCAGGTATGATGTAAAAATTTCATGCCTAGTGAATGCTTGAGTCAGAAAATGATCTACATCACCCCATTTCCTCTTCAGCTATTCTTCGATATCCGGCATCATCCAGATATCATCCGGTATCTCATTATCCTGCATAAGTTCTGCCCTACATTCAGCCCTATGTATTAATCTTAACCAACCCAACCTAAGCCACACTATTAATCTTAATTCCATCCAATCCAACCCGTTTTCATATTGAAAGATGTGAAGATAATCTTTTATTATGCCCATCCAGACCCCACAGTATCCATTGATGTGGTTCTATGTCGATGTAACACATATTGATATTTTTCTTTCTATTAATCTTAATCCCACCATTTTCATTTTGGGGAGTCGGGGAAAATCTGTGATCAGATACCTGACCTGTGGTGTTGGTCGATCAGGCTGTGTCCATTTTTGATCACCAATCGACTAAAAATCACTTTCCTCAGCCATCCATGGAAGTCGGAAATACGCTATTGTGTTTAACCATCGGTGACTGCAGATTGTCAATTGATCTTCACGCTTCATCGCCTTCATGTATTCTTGCCGATATATGTATGCCTTTTAGCAGCCATGTCCTATCAGGAACTGACCTAGGTGGTAGTCCACTTGACCGCAACTCCGGTTTACCTATCGCTCCAAGTCATGCAGAATTCTTTTCGTCCACACCGCCTCATCAGCACACCATGTATGTTTCCACTTAGTAAGAACTTTCTCTCCTACATCGTACTCCTCACCATCATTAACACAGGTTGCTGCTCTTTTCTCAATCAGTAAGTTTAGAGGCATCGAGTTTACTACCTGCATTGCTTCTGTTGAGTTAGTTCTAAAGGCGCTTAATGTTCTTATTCTTTTTCTTAACATCGCACGCATCCTTCCAAACCCTGCGTGCCTTCTTTTTTTCTGCAGTTGGTCCCATAATTCAGTGCAGGACGTTCACTGTTTTCGTATTTCGTAATAGCTTCGATATGCCTGCTCCATTTTAGGTCCTTCTCTAGAGTGACTCCCAAGTATTTCAACTTCAGCGTAATTTTTTTTTATTGATTAATGTCTTAATATTTTAAGAGCCTGATTAAGAAGAATTTCACTCCAAGCTATTAGACTTCATTACAACGTCTAGAATTTTTGGAATGAAACCTTCATATTCCATATCTTTTGAGGATGTTTTGGTGATTGAAAATTTGAAATGTTTGAAAAATGAAAATTTCGGAATTACAGCCCCCATAAATTGTAGACCTCAGCTTTCGTGCGGTTAAAGGTCGAGAAATCGGGAACTCCGAATAATTTAGAAAGTCTAGAACGTACCAACGAATTTCTTTGACTTCGACTTCGTTACACTTAACATACACTTCAACATTACAAAAAATTTTAGCTGATGCCGTGCCTGATTTGTGTGAACCCAAAAGATTTAGAGACCTTTTTATTTATGACTTGTTTATGTCCACAATCATAAAATTATTGCCCCTTCTTTATTAGGAGTCTTTTATAGCCGTATCGTAATTCCAAATCTTCGTGTGGACGACTCTACATTAAAATACATACATATAATGTAAGGACACTCTCCACATGTAAGTGGACATACAAGTACGTGATGAGTTTAGATCACAAGAACTGAGCAAAACTGCAACAACTTAAAGTCCTAGGAACACAATGAAATCGAAGATTGAATGTCTGGTGCAATCTAGTGCGGTTGTTATCATAGATATCGCGTTGGTCGAAATTGGTTAGGCTATCAATGACTACCAATAAATATATATTTTCCCACCTTATAAAAGATTAACCGCTCAATTTAAATACGATCGGACGATTTCTATTTCGCAAGACTTAAATATAGTAGTTGTTATTTTTTAATTATTTCAAAATTTGTCAAACATATAATTATACAATTATATTGTATGATACAGCAAACGTATTCGTAAATTAAAACGGTTGTTGCTTTTTTCATGACTTACAACATCTAACGTCTTAAAATGTATGTTTTGTTCTATAATTGTTTCGGTATTTTTCCCACAACCTTACCTATAGTAAATTGTGTCTGTCCTGTCTAACTTGAACTATGCATAATATTAAACTGAAGGACATGTTCAATATTTCCTTAAAGAAAATACGAAACATCTTTTGTAACATTCACACATTTTCTATTCGTCACTTACTTTTTCTTATGAAAACATTGCAAAATATATTCCTAATTACAAAGTACGTTTTGTTTCGTTTTATTACAGGCACACTGGAACCGATTTTTACTGCTACTTTCCACCATAACACTATGGATTATCGAGTTGAGTAAGTAAAAGTGACGTTTTCATTTTCATTCTAACCTTTTAAAATATTATTTACAAATCGAGCGAAGGAAATTAACTCGTTTAAGAGATCACGCTTCCGGGATCATTGCAAAATACACAATCCAATTCCTTCCACATTCTAAACAACCTACTTTACACTGTTTACCTCACAAAAAGAGAATGGAAAATAAATTTTCGGATTACAACTCGGTTTAAATCCGACGTTTATTACATACAATTTGTGTTAAATAACTTTTTGTGTTGATCCCGAAATGTCAGATGTAAACGTAACCTAGGTTAACGTTAAGAAATTTCCAGAACTTATTTTAATCGGCACATGACTAAGTTGGTGAATTTGTGGCTCGTTTTAGATTCGTTTTAGTATTGGTTAAGTCGTTAACATATTTTGGATGCCGATTACAAGAGTCGATACTGAAACCGAAAGTAGGACGAAAAGTTACGCATAAATTTAAAACAAACGATCTAAACTACTAAATTAATTAACATTCCATTATCGTTGTTGGTACCATTTTCGTCGATTACAAACACCTCGTGTTCTAGTTTAATTTTTTCTTGTCTGAGTTTACAAGTTGGTATTTCTTCTTTGGCGAGGATTGCGAAATGGGTCGTGCATTGTTAATGATCATTTGTTAAAACAATTGCAGTTTTAAATTCCTTTCAATTTTTTTTTTATTTTTTTTGTGGAATAAAAGAAATATTTATCTGATTCTACAGAATTTGTTTTATTATTATTTCAAAGAAGCCGTGCAAGGAAACGTGTTTAGATTGCAGGATATTGCCCTTCCGGTTAAACAGGCGGCATATCGTCACAAGAAATTTTAAAAAAGCGAACAAAGAGTTTTTGTTTCGAGTTTAAATAAAAATAATTCTTTTAATTTAATAAAAATTTAATATAGTAATTAATAAATAAAATATTGTTGTTTTGATTTTTGTTTATCACCGTGTATGTTATTTTGGGGTTGTTATTAAAATAATAACGAAGATATTATTTTATACTTAGACGGTGAAATTTTATATTTTTATTTTTTAGTTTCAACCGATTTCGGCCTCACTGGCCATACTCAGGAAACCACCTAATTACAATTGTTCATTTAAAACTAAATTCTAAATAGATGTTTTATATGTTAAGATGTTTTATATGTCATTTCTTGAATGATTTTTAAACATATTCCTTCCTTAAATTTTTGTTTATTTCTTGTAAAAATTTTTAATATGTTTAATTTATGATGTTTTCTTATTATTTAATATCGATATATTATGGTGCGAAAATTTCTTATAATTTTTTGTGGTTGAGTTGTTAAAATGTCCGGTGGGAATATTTTTAAATTCAAACTTACTTAAATGTTAAAAAATTGATAAAATTTTGTTAAAAAACTAAAAAACAAATATAACACTCACTGAAATAATCAAGTAGAATGTAACTAATGTTAATCACGTTTAATAAAAATAAATTTCGAGTTCACTTTTGATCATCGAATATGGTGAAACAAGAATGAATGAATGGATGAATGAATGTTATATAAATAAAAGATGGTATTTTGTAGAATAGTAAAATGTGATAGGATGTAGGATAGAGGTAAAAGGAATTTTAGGGAGATTAAAAAGAAGGAAAACTGTAAGGATGGGAATGGTAATCAAGGATCTAGAATCGGTGCAACCTCAGGTTACTACCGTGACCTGAGGTTCTAGTCCGTATGAAGGTTTTCTTTTATTTTATTGTTATTCTCCTTTTCAATGGTCAATTTGATGTCCTTGTGTAAGAAGTTGATCTATTTGTGAATTTCTTTTATGATTTCTTCATTTGGTGTCTCTAAGATTATAAATATGTCATCAACATATCTCAGTATAGTACAGTAGACTCGCGATAATGTGAACTTACGCTAGTGTGAACAACTCTATAACGTGAACGCCAAAATTTTTGTATATACTACTCTGTAACATGAATTCGTAATCTCGATAACGTGATTTATAATAACGAAGTCAAACACGTTTTGTCTTGTTAGAAAAGTGATGGCTGCTGTGTAGTAGTGGAGACGAAATCGTCGTTTGTGAGTCTTAGTTTTCTTAAAAATGGCGAAAATAAAAAGTAAGTGTTTAACTCTCTGCGAAAAATCTAAAGTAATTGAAGAATATGAGAAAGGAGTAAGTGTTTCCGCGTTAGCTAGAAAGTACGGCATAGCAAAATCAACAGTGTGTTCAATAAAAAATAAAAGTCAAAAATATTAGCAATGCTAGGTCAACCATTAAGATCAAGTCGAAAATGCACATTGAAAAAAGCAGAATATCCAAAAATGGAGAAAGCGTTGTACAAATGGTTTCGTTGCCAGCGCGAGAGGCAAGCGCGTATTAATGGGAACTTAATGAAACAAAGAGCCATATATTATTTTAACAAATATTATACAGGAAGATTTAACGCTAGTAATGGTTGGTTTCAAAAGTTTAAAATGCGATATGGAGTAAGGCTGTTAAAGGTCTGTGGAGAAAAACTGTCATCTCAACCTGAACTTGTCCCTTTAAAGCCCTTTAAACGTAAATTGGAGAAGAAGATTCATGAACTGAACCTATGTGACCATCAACTTTACAATACTGATGAAACGGGTTTATACTGGCAACTGTTACCAGACAAAACTTACGTTTCTCTGGACGAGAAATCAGCTCCTGGTATGAAATCGGCAAAACAACGCATAACTTTTCCTGGATGTGCAAATGCGTCTGGATCTCATAAATTACGACCTCTAGTAATTGGCAACGCAAAAAATCCCAGATGTTTTAAAAATTTTAATAACCCAGTTATTTACACCAATACCAAAAATGCTTGGATGACGGCGGCAGTTTTTAAAACTTGGTTTTTTGACAATTTCGTTCCAGAGGTATAATTATTAGATGTGTTAGTGAAAAAAATATTCCTATAGTTGATCAAATTTTAGGTTAAAAGATATTTAAAAAATGAAAATGTTCCACAAAGGGCGTTACTCCTTTTAGATTATGCGCCTTCACATCCTTCCGAAGAAGAACTTAAAACTGAAGATGGAATGATATCTATCATGTTCTTACCACCAAACGTAACTGCAACGTAACTGCAAAACGCATTAAAAATCACGAAACTGCATTACAGAAATAGCTTGTTAAGTTTTATTTTGTGTCATAGTAAAGAAGAAGTTGGAAGTGCACTGAAAAAAATATCACTTAAGTTTGCTGTGGAAACTTTGGCAGCAGCATGGCAGAAATTAGAACCAACAATTTTACAAAAATGTTGGAAAAAAATAAGAAGTAATGAAGAGTATGATGATGAAGATGAACTACCGCTGTCAACTTTGCAAGAAATCTGTCACTTCTACAAGAAATTCAACCTGTAAGTAGTGCACAAATTGGTTACACACTTTTCAGTTGAAATTATAATCTGTCCAAATAATTTTTAGGCCAACTACAATTTTAAAGATGTTGAGCTATGGAATAGCGACGTTTGTGAAATTCAAAACATTTCAGAAGAAGAAAATATAACTGAAGAAGAAGCCGATATTTTCGAAGAAGAAAACGATTCCAGAGTGGATACCACCCATACAATAACCCATGCTAACGCAATTAAGTGTTTAGAAACTGCAATACAATGGGCCGAAAACAATAATATCGATTTTAGTGAAATAATTGTTTTAAAACGTATTCATGAAAAAGCTGTCCTAAGAAGCATTACAAGAAAGTACAAGCGAAGATAACTTCATATTTTTTACATAATATATAAATTTTGTTAAAAACTTATAAATAAAACTTTTAAAATTACGTCAACAAACATTATTATTTGTAAATTTGCAGTAATGTAAATAGAAGAAAAGACATTCTTTAAGGTGAACAAGTTCGGTAGCTTGAACAGGCACGGTTTTATTCTGTTCACGTTATCGCGAGTCCACTGTATGTGTTTTATAAATGGGTTTTCTTCATTTATTATTTTTTCTCTTTCAAGTTTATCCAGAAAAATATCTGCTATTAAACTACTTAATGGTGATCCCATCGGAAGTCCTTTGTTGTAGCTATATACTTTGTTGTTGAACAAACAGAAATTTTGTGGTAGATATATTTTGAAAAGATTATACAAGTTTTGCTTTAAACTTAATTGGTGCATACTTAAGTTGTAGGTCACAGTCGGTTGTTGTTGATGGGGTGATTTCCGAGAGGCGTAAAGTCACCTCCGGGGTTCCACAGGGCTCTATTTTAGGACGGATTTTATTCTCTGTTTATACAGCTCATCTTTTTGATCGAGTTCAACATTGTAAACAGTATGTTTACGCGGATGATACGCAGTTGGTTCACTCCTTTCATCCCTCTGACAAGCGAGAGGCAGTTCTTCACATCAATAATGATCTAGATTATGTTTATGAAGCTTCTGCACACACACTGTCTAAGGATTAATCCTGATAAATCGGCGGTCATGATCTTTGGAGATACAAAATTAATTTCAGGTGTGGCGCGGTCTTTTGATATTATCATGAATGATACGAATCATATCATTAATGCTATAGTTAATAATTAAAATATTTATTTAATTATTTTTGTACTTTTATTAAGACGATAGTTATTGCATATAATGTTTCTACCGGTTTCGGCCTTGTTTAGGCCATCTTTAGGAAATCCACTTTTAAAAAATTGTTGATCTTATTTAAAATTTGTTGTTTTATATTGGCGTTTTATTTTGATGTGATTTATGACATGTTGTGTCAATGTGAAAAATTAAAATAGGATTAAAATAAAATAAAATTAAAATTGAATATTTCCCAACCAAAAGTTCAAATATCTATTGTAAAGGAGGTAAAAAAGGAAATTTGAATTTGGGAAGGGAAATATGGGAAAATGTTATTGCGGTTTGAGTTCATTGTATATGTTGGGGGTTTTTAATCTTATTTTTAGGTGGAGTAAATGGATTCTTCAAATACATATATAAAGGTTTTTCTGTGTAGTTTATTTGGTCATTCAAACATAAAATTTGTGGATGATTATGTTTAAATTTTCTAATTTCATATAGTTCAAGTATTTCCAAAAGGTTACTTTTGTTTTTCTTGTGAAGTAATGTTGTGTTTCTTGTTTCATGAAATTGGTGTTCTTTGTTAAATGTTATGTCTTCCAAAGTTTGATCTCTGTTGTGTTTTATGTTCTTTTATACGAGTTTTTAAACATCTCCCTGTTTCACCAATGTTAGTGGCTTTACATGTATCACATTCTAATTTGTAAAGTCCATTATCGTTCATTTTATTGATTCTATCTTTGTTGTTAATTAAAATTTTACCTAGTGTGTTGTTGCTTTTGGATGTTATAATTATATTGTGTTTCTTAATTTTTTTTGATTTTATTATGTATGTTACCTTCATATTCTATTGTTCTATAAATATTGTTTGTGTTATTTGTTGTATTTGTAAGAGTGGTAAGTTTTATGTGATTCTGTTTGTTTCTGTATTTGTCAATCATTTTGTTGGTGATTTGTGGTTTATATCTGTTATTTTGGCCAATTTGTTTGATAATGGATATTTCTGTTCTAAGTTCTTTTTCACTAAGTTTTGTGTTGAAGGCACGGTGTATATATGCGTTGAAAGTTGCCATTTTATGAGCATAATCATGAAAAGAATCATTTGCGATGATAGTATCTGTTTGTGTTGGTTTTCTATAGATACTGTATTGAAGTCCGTTGATTGTTTTTAAAATTGTTAAGTCTAAAAAATTTATGCGGTTGTTTTGTTCTATTTTGGTTGTAAATTTGATGTCTTTATGTAAATTATTAATGTAGTTACGTAAGTTGGTTATTGTTTCTTGTCTGTCATTGTCGATGAAAACGATGACATCATATCATAACCATATAACATATCTTAACCATGTTATGATGTTGTGTCTATGTGGGTTGTTATTGTTCATTATAAATTCTTTTTCAAGTCTGTCTAAGAATATATCAACAAGTAATCCACATAGTGGTGATCCCATTGGAAGGCCCTTATTGTAGGTGTAGTAAGTGTTTTTAAATTTACAAAAGTTTTGCTGTATGCAGATTTTAAACAGGTTAAATATATTTTTTCTGTCGGTTTAATTATTAATTCTATCTTTAAGATAAGAATGTTGTTCAAAATGTTGCTCTTTTGTAAGTGGAAGAATCGTTTGAGGAAATGTTAGGGCGAATCGGTATATTTTGTTTATGTAATTTCGGCAAACCGTACAATCTTGGTGTTTTGGGATTCATTGGCAAAATAGAATAAATGTTTTTGTTAAATTTTTGTAGTGTTTCTTTGGATTCAAATATAATTTTTTTAGCTGTTTTGTGGAAATTTGTCGTTGGATCCTTTGAAACAGTTGTAAAGCCGTTTTCTTTTAAAATATCTTCAGTTTTCTTTATGTAGTCTTCTTTGTTCATTATTATTAAACCTGGGTTTTTATCAGCTTTGGTGATAGTTAGATTTTTGTTTTGTTTCCTTTTATGTTTTATGTTATTAATTATTTGTTTTTCTTTAATAATTTTTCATTCTTTCATTAACTCGTTATTTTTTAAATGAGTTAAAGTTAAAATGTAGATTGTGATCCATTTTACCAGTTATTCTAATGTGGTATTTGAATGTGACACTACTAATATGTGACACTTAGCTTAAGGATAACGTTGTAATTTGAATATTAATTAATTGTAGAGTCTCTGAAGATGGCTTCGGCCGAAACTAGTTAGACATTTTTCTATAATAAAGACCAGTTAATAAGTACAACATTGTTTTCAAATACCACATCGTTATTTTTTGTTGCTCTTTTTGTTTCTTCTTTAATTAATATCTGTTGAAGTTCTCTATTAATTGTTTCTTTGGTTGCCATTTTCTTCGTTATTGCTTCCAATTCAATAGCTGTTTTTCTCAAATTGGGTTTAGCTGTTAATGCATATTTGTGGCCTTTATTAAGCATTTCTAATTCTTCTGGGTTAAATGTTATGTTCGTTAGATTAGTTATCCGTTTATGAAATATATGTTGTTTCATGTTGCAGTCTTTAGTTATCTTTCTATTTTCTTTTATTATTTGTGTTTTCTTTTCTTTTCTAAGGTTATCTAATTTTCTTTCTTTTGATGTCCATTCTTGATTGATTTTATCTTTATTCCAAGTGGTTTTGTTGTTCATTATTTCTTGGATTTTTATATTGTGGTAGGTCTTTATTAATTCTTGGTTGACGTAATATGTCTCCTGATTAACTTTGTCAATTTTTTTGTAATGTTTCTTAATTTCTGTTTTAATTGTTTTCTTTATAACTTTTTGCACTTGATTCTTTGTCATGTTGTTGGGATATTTGTGTCTTGTGGATTTAGGTTTTAAATTTTCTTCTAGACAGGTTTCCAAAAAGGATATATATTGTAGTTCAAATATTAGTTTGAGATGTAAATCTCTAAAGTTGTATAATAGTCATAAAAGTCTTGGTTTGGAAATTAATTGTTCTTTTAGATTTTCGTTTCAAATCAGCAAATATGTTAAAAACGCTTATTTCGCCCTTATTCTACTTTTTCCGCATAGGTCATACTTGACAATAGATGTTAAGAGAACGCTATGTGATACTCTTCTGTTGTCTCAATTTAATTACATGGTTCCTGTTTACCATCCAGCGTTGACTGCTTTTGATTCAACTAGAATTCAAAAAGTTCAAAACTGTTGTTTACGTTTTATTTATGGAATATGAAAATATGATCGGCTTTCTCATAAGTTATGTGACGCTGAATGGTTATTGATGAGGAACAGGAGAGTACTGCAGACATTGGTGGTATATCATAGACTTATGTTGAGCAGGACTCCGCTATTTATACAGAAAGATAAAATTCAGAGGTAACGTTCATGATAGATTGACTAGGTCTATTTCCTTTATTTCTCCTCCTACTAATCGCACAGGTTTGTTTGAGAGATCATTCTCATACCACATTTACAAATAATTATAATAAATGATAGAAAATTAAGTGTATCAACATTCAGATCTCAGTTATTTGAAAGATTGTTCAGATGTCAAAGTACTTGTCTGTTGCAAGGGTTTCCGATATCAGGTTGCGTTGCGCATGTTACGGAATGATATTTTTAGTTAATTAGTTAATTTTTGTATCCATTTCAATACTTTTTTTATGGAAGAACAAGATTTTATTTTCCTGAATCTGCGCCTTGCGAATTAGGTAGTTTATTCTGTTTTATTTTTCATTCTTAACTTTATATCGATTTATTTTTGTAAACTTATTTGTGTTGGCAATAAAGTTTGTTATTATTATTATATCTTGGATAATTCCTAATGTTTCTTTTGTTGGTATGTTAGTATATAAATTGATTATATCAAAGGAGATCAGTGTATGCTGTTTAGTGGGGTCAATATTACTTAGTTCTTTAATAAATTCTTGTCGTTTAAGTATCATATGTTTTGGTTTAAAATCGGTTATTTCTTTGAATATGTTAATTAAAAATTTGGAGATTCTATATGTACTTGAGTCACTAGAGGTAATTATTGGTCAGATTTTTGTATTTTCTTTGTGCAACCTTGGAAGTGCATATAGTCTTGGTATTTTTGCGTTCATTGGTAGTATTGCTCTGTGGTTTATGTTAAATTTATCTAAGGTAACTTTTGTGTTTGTTATTATTTGTTTAACTTGACTGTGAAATTTGTTTATGGGTTTTTTCTTTTCTATTTTAAAACCATTCTCTTGGAGAGAATCCTCCGTTTTTCTCATATATTTCTTTCTATCTGTATACAATACCAATCCTGCGTTTTTGACACCTTTGTGTATATAACTTCCTTCTTTTTCATTTTTTGTTTTATATTCTTTATTATTGACGACTCTTCTTTCTTATTTTTCTTATTCCTTCGATTTTCCTCTATATTGTTTCTTTTAACCCTAAAATACTAATACATCGTAATTTTTACGATGCTCGGGTTTCTTTGCTCGATATCTTATTGAAGCCGTCGCTTAAACGGGTTCCATGTCAAAATACCTTCCTAGTTAGTCTTGTGATAGACGTATCTATATGCACATCGTTGTGGCTCCTTTCTTTCTCGACTTTTGGGGCGATCGTCGTAAAGTTTACGAGTGATTAGTATTAGTGAAATCTTTTAAAACAACATAGCGATACCTGTTTAGTAGGTAAGATCAATGTTTATACTCCTCTTTTTATAAACTGATAGATAATATTTCTTAGAAAATGAAATCAAGAAAAAAGCATTTGACTGACTGAGAGTTGGAAAAGGAAATTGAAAAAATAATGAACGGAGAGGACGACATGAATTTGGATTCTAATAATGATATCGAGAATGACTGGGAAGAGACAGATAATTTATCCCCTATATATAAATTATAGGGGAGGATGTGAAGATTTCAGAGGAAACATCTGACCAAGATATCGACGATCAACTGTGTAATAATCTTTCTGCAAGTGGCGGTAGTTCATCTGACGATAACATTCCGTTATCGGAATTATTCGCAACAAAGAAACGCAAAAGATGTATGATAAAACCGAAATCTATTTCTCTGAAAGGATAAAATGGTCACAAATGGTCTACAAAAGTGCCTCAAAGATCAAAAAGAACAGCACGTCGAAATATCGTTCATTTTATTCCTGGAAGTAAAGGTGGTGCCAAAACATGTTCAACCTTTTCTGATTATTTTTTGCACTTTTTCTCCGATGATATTGTGAGTACAATTCTATGCTACACGAATAATGAAATTAGAAAACAATCCCAAAAATATACTGATAAGTCATCGACTGTGGACTTGATAATGTCCGCAGTAAAAAAAGATAATCTCAATGCCAAGCAAATGTTTGATTCCAAAATATCTGGATCATTTTATAAAGGCTGCATGAGCTGCGAAAGGTTTTTGTTTTTAATAAATTGTCTTCGATTTGACAATAAAGCCACAAGAGAAGAAACGGTGAAAATGGATGCGTTTGCTTATATTCGTGATATCTGGGACATTTTTATTGAAAAACGCAGAACGTCATATATTCCTTCCTCTTATTTGACACTTGACGAGCAACCTTTGGGTTTTCGGGGTAGATGTCCGTTTAGGATGTATATCCCGAGTAAACCGTCAAAGTACGGAATGAAAATTGTAATGCTCTGCGTCTCGTCTTCAAAGTACATTGTGGATGCTTGCCCATATTTAAGCAAACAGAAAGCAACGAAGGAGGTACCATTGTCAAATTATGATGTACAGGAATTGACCAAGTCTGGTCACGATAGCAACAGAAACATAACGATGGACAATTGGTTCACTTCTGTTGAAATAGCTGATGAACTCTTGGATGACAAATTCAAGCTGATTATCATAGGAACACTTCGGAAAAATAAGAGGGAAATACCACCCGAAATGCTAAATATGAAAGGTAGAGAACCAAATATATCCATGTTTTGCTTCGACAAAAACAAAACTTTAGTTTCGTAAATGCCTAAAAAAACAAAATAGTGTTACCTCTTTCAACAATGCACGAAGGTGCTGAGATTTCGGAAAGGAACAACAAACCAGAAATAATTTTGAATTACAATGAGACTAAATCAGGAGTAGACTCGTTTGATCAAATATGTTCAAATATGTCATGTAGTAGAAAAACCAGAAGATGGCCGCTCTGCATTTTTATGGCATGATCAACGCCGCCTGTATCAATAGTTATGTTGTGTATTGTTGCAATATTATCAAGAAACGTGAAAAATGTGAGCGACGTTATCAATTTATGATCGATCTAAGCCACCAACTTGCCAGGCCATGGATGGAACAAAGACTGAAAATTAACAATTTACGCGAAAATCTGCGTCAAACTGTCAAAGAAATCCTGAAAATTGATGACCAACCTGATGATGTCCTTCAAGTTGAAAGTAGACGTGCAACATGCTTTTACTGTCCCAGCCGATTAAGACGAATGACGACCACGTACTGTACACAATGCAAACTCCCGATTTGTGCCCAGCACCGGGGAAAATGGTGCACAGAGTGTTCTTAAAATGATAATCTTTTTTCTATTTTAATAAGTAAAATCTGTTTTTTAAGTTAAATAAATACGCGTTAATTTTTATTTAATAAAAATTTTAAGTTTACTCGATTTTTTGATTCATATTTTGAAATATCGTAAAATTTACGACACGTTGGTACTAACGTATTAAGAAAACATATTAGTATTCTAGGGTTAATAGTTTTACCTTCTTCTGTCATTAACGTTCGTTAAATTCTCTTTGAATTTCTTTTTTATTAGGTAGGTCTTTGATTATAGCTTCTATCTCTATGGCTGTTTTCCTGTAGTTTGGTGTTGTATGGATGGCATATTTATATCCTTTATTCAAAAGTTCTTCTTCTTGTTTATTAAAAGTTATGCTTGACAGATTTGTCACTTTTTTGTGAAAGATATGATATTGTGTTATACCTATGGAGTTTTTGATTATCATATTCTTGTGATCTATCGATTCTTTTCTTAATTTTTCAATCTTTTTTAGTTTCTTCGTCCATCCATTTATTCTTCTTATTCTTTGATTATCTTCAATATTATTTATCATCTCTTGGACATCAATATAATGATATTTTATTGTTATTTCCTGATGTAAGTAATATGCTGGCATGTCAATTTTCAATCGGCTTCGGCCTCACTGGCCATCCTCAGGAAACCACCTAATTACAATTATTCATTTAAAACTAAATTCTAAGTAGATGTTAACTTACGACATTTCTTAAATGATTTTTAATCATCAAACAGATTGGTAACAACAATAAATTCATCATAGAAAAGATGATTAAAAGTAAACAAGAAAACAATAACCTCAATAATAACACCAAACTTAACTCAATACAAAAAGAAAAACCTCCAACATACCAGGTTGAAACAAAAAAATAAAAATATAAAATTTCTTCGTCAAAGTATAAAATAAAATCTTCGTTATTATTTTAATAATAACCCCACAATAATAAATAAAAGTTACGATTAATTTGAAAGCATTTAATGGTTAACAAAGAAAATCGACCGTTATAATAACCCAGGAAATTCTGTCATCGACTATTTTTACGACTCAATATTTATACATCCTACACCAAATGATTAATTTGTAAATTTTGTTACATAAATTTTTTAAGACATTTTTGTCTTTTTTTGTTTTTCAATGTATGGTAATTAATTCGACAGAAAACTTGAAACTCGTTCCCATTTCCTCTCTTCATGGTCTTTCACATTCCCTCATAAATAAAATATTGTGACAATTAATTAAAGTCCACGTGCTAAGAAATGATAACCTTGATATTTTCGTTTAATATAGTATAAGTTTTGATAGCCCAATTAATTAATAAAAAATATTACTTTTTAAAACATTAAATACCTATCTGGGTACAACTTTTAAGTAAAGTACGGGTCACTGAGAAAGAATGTCGTTCCTCCAACCTTGAACTATACAAGAGAGTAAGAAGTATATTATGTATGGCGTATTTTCCTTCGCTTCTCCATATTTACACTCTATATTGTGTACGTAACGCCTTAATTCGCGTTATCTCATGAATTTTGTATTTTTTTTAACTTATAGATGCGAAAGAAGTAAGAATAGTTTGTTATTACACAAATTGGTCGGTGTACAGACCGGGAGATGCCAAATTCAATCCTCAAAACATCAATCCTTATCTTTGCACGCATTTGGTGTACGCCTTTGGGGGATTTACCAAAGAAAACACTTTAAAGCCATTCGATAAATACCAAGATATAGAGAAAGGTAACTGAAACTAGTTTAAAATTTTATCCTTGATATTTAAGGTATTCGAAAACGTCAAACTTGTTGTGGAATTAACGAAAAAAGTTCAAGGCGAGCATTTATTATCGGATCCACACCAAATTGTTTTTCATTTTAATTAAAAAATTTTCATAAAATAATAATTTTAGGTGGTTATGCTAAATTTGTTGGTTTGAAAACTTACAATAAAAACTTAAAAACTCTTTTGGCGATTGGGGGATGGAATGAGGGATCGACGAGGTTTTCGCCAATGGTGGCTAATGCGGATCGACGAAAAGAACTTGTTAAAAACACGATCAAATTCCTTCGTCAGAATCATTTCGATGGGTTAGATTTGGATTGGGAATATCCGAGCTTTCGAGATGGGGGAAAAGCGAGAGATCGTGATAATTATGCCCAATTAGTTCAGGAGTTGCGTGAAGAATTCGATAGGGAGTCTGAAAAAACCGGAAGACCTAGGTTGTTATTAACCATGGCTGTTCCGGCTGGAATCGAGTATATCAATAAAGGATATGATATACCAAAGTTAAATGAGTAAGTTATTTTTTTTTGTTAATTATTTTTTCTGACATATTTGTGTATAGATATTTGGATTGGATGAACATTCTAAGTTACGATTACCATTCAGCTTACGAACCAGCGGTTAATCATCATTCCCCTCTTTATCCCATCGAAGAAGAAAACGAATACAGTCTCGACATTGATCTAAATATAGACTATACGATTAAACACTACGTAAAAATGGGGGCCGATAAATCCAAATTAGTCCTTGGGATACCAACTTACGGGAGATCGTACACTTTATACAACCCGGATGCTAACGAAATCGGTGCTCCAGCAGATGGACCAGGGGAAATGGGGGAAGCCACCAGAGAAAACGGATATCTCGCTTATTACGAAGTTTGTATTTCCCCCACACCTTAAATTATTTTTAATTTTGCTTTTTTTAGATTTGTGAAAACTTAAAATCGGAAGATTGGGTGATAGAAGCTCCATACCCAGACGCAATGGGGCCATACGCTTACAACAACAATCAATGGGTGGGTTACGACGACGAAGAAATTGCAGCCAAAAAAGCTGAATATGTCGCCAAAAACGGCTTGGGGGGAATAATGTTTTGGTCGATCGATAACGACGATTTTAGAGGGAAATGCGGCGATCGTCCCTACCCAATAATCGAAGCAGCTAAAGAGGCTTTATTGAAAGCTTATGGTTTAACAGACGCCAATTTGTTAGCCACAACTAAAAAGCCGATCAAAAATAGAACCAAAACAAGAGGAACAACGAAATCAATCGAAAGCACAACGGAAACAGCACCCTCGATTCGTCCAAGACCCAACTCAAGAAGGAAAAACATCAACCGAGTTACAAAAGAAGGCAAACCAAAAAGACGACCCACAAACGGAAGAAGCAAAAAGAAGCAGCAAACAACGACTCTTAGCTCAATTAGTAGTTTGGTTGTTACACCTAGTTATACCACCCCAGCCCCTCCAAGCACCCCGGATGGTGGGGGCGACTTTAAATGCGAAGATGAAGGATTTTTCCCACACCCAAAAGATTGCAAAAAATATTTTTGGTGTCTTAGCGGGCCATCCGATCTTGGAATCGTGGCCCATCAATTTACTTGCCCCGCTGGTTTATATTTCAATAAAGCTGCAGCTTCCTGCGATTACTCCCAAAATGTTTTATGCAACAAAAAGCTCTCTAAATCAACAACAACAACCACCACAACAATATCCCCAACTTCAACAACGAGAAAACCTCCCCCAAAAATTACAGCTGCAACTAGTCGAACTACAGTAACAACAACCGAAGAACCCGAAATTGAAGACGAATACGACGAAGAATACGACGAAGATGTTCTTAGTAGCGCCAAAGACGCCGAGCAAGATCCGAGAGTTATCAAAGAATTAATCGAATTAATCAAAAAAGCTGGGGGTATCGAAGAATTAGAGAAGCAATTAAATATATCTGATGTTGGTAGTGGAAATGGTAATTTAGATGCAACGACTCGTTCTACATTAAATAAATCATTATATGAACGAGTTCTTGGACGAGCCACCGCAAGTTTAAATGAGCAAAAGAAGACATCTTTCAAAACGTAATTATAAAACAATTTAATTATTTGTTATAAATCAAATTTTTTTTAGATACAACACAATCGGAAGAAATAGCAGAGGCCCCCAAAACGAAGGACTAGATAACGAAAAAGTACAAAAATCGGTTGAAAATCCTAAAACGCGAGGTCGTCCCCAATACACTTCAATAATTCGATCTAGGTAAAAATTAATAAAGCATTACAAAAATTGTTATAATAAAATTCGATTTAGGCCGTCGACCGAAGCTAACGAACAAGAAATAAAGAGACCCATTGAAGAAGACGAACAAAGTGAACAAGATGCGATTTCTGAGCCTCCGACGCGCTTGCGGTCGTCGCCATTTAGAAAATCGCAACCTGAATATGTTACAATTAGACGACAAAGAATAACGACCACGACTGAAATAAATGAGAAAGATGACAAAGAGACGGAAGATAAAGAAAGTTATGCGGATGATGAAGAGAATGAGTCTAAGACTCGGTCTACGACTTCTTCTCCATATGTTACGATTAGAAGGTTTCGACCTACGACGGAAAAAGCGAAAGATGATGCGAGTGAGGATGTTGAAGAAAATATAACTACATCAAGGTAATATTTTAAATAAATTAAATAAATTTTAATTTTAGAATTTTTATGCGATTTTTAAAAGTTTTACATCAAATGAAAATGAAAATTTAATTTGATCTTTTTAATCCTCGGGGCTAAGATATTTTATTTTTATAAGTTGAAAGTTAAAAAGATTGTAGTTTATGATTTTTTTAGTAAGAGTTACAATTTACATCTCAAATTGAAGGTAAAAGATTGTCCATTATGATTAGAGATAAAAACTTTGGGGTTGAATCATAAAAATTTCTAAAATAAATTTAAGTGAAAAAGTATCAAATTTATGCATAAACAAAAAATCGATTTTTTTAAATAAACGTACCAACCGCAATTTTAGAAATTAAAAAACTATTTTTATCTCAAATTGAAACTAAAAGATTGTAGTTTATGAGACAATATAAAAAATTGGGGTTGTATTATAAAAATTTCAAAAAAAAAAAATTTTAAATGAAAAGGTGTCAAATTTTTGTATAAACAGAAAATCGATTTTTTAAACATTCGTACCAACCGCACTTTTAGTTGAAGTTAAGAAACGAATTATATCTCAAATTGAAAGTAATAGATTGCAGTTTATGATGTGATATAAAAATATTGGGGTTAGATCATAAAAATTCCAAGATAAAATAATTTTAAATGAAAAAGTGTAAAATTGATGTATAAACAGAAAATCGAATTTTTAAAACAATCGTACCAACCGCATTTTTAGTTGATGTTAAGAAATGAATTATATCTGAAATTGCAAGTAAAAGATTGTGTTTTATGATGATAAATAAAAATTTTCGGGTGAAATCACAAATATTTTAAGATAAAATAAATTGAAAGTAAAAAAGTATAAAACTTACACATAAACAAAAAATCGATTTTTTTAAATAAACGTAATAACCGTATTTTTAGAAGTTAAGAAACGATTTATATCTCAAATTGAAATTAAAAGATTGTAGTTTATGATGAGGTATAAAAATATTGGGGTTAGATCATAAAAATTTCAAAAAATATAGTTTTAAATGAAAAGGTGTCAAATTTTTGTATAAACAGAAAATCGATTTTTTAAACATTCGTACCAACCGCATTTTTAGTTGAAGTTAAGAAACGAATTATATCTCAAATTGAAAGTAATAGATTGCAGTTTATGATGTGATATAAAAATATTGGGGTTAGATCATAAAAATTCCAAGATAAAATAATTTTAAATGAAAAAGTGTAAAATTTATGTATAAACAGAAAATCGAATTTTTAAAACAATCGTACCAACCGCATTTTTAGTTGATGTTAAGAAATGAATTATATCTGAAATTGCAAGTAAAAGATTGTGTTTTATGATGATAAATAAAAATTTTCGGGTGAAATCACAAATATTTTAAGATAAAATAAATTGAAAGTAAAAAAGTATAAAACTTACACATAAACAAAAAATCGATTTTTTTAAATAAACGTAATAACCGTATTTTTAGAAGTTAAGAAACGATTTATATCTCAAATTGAAATTAAAAGATTGTAGTTTATGATGAGGTATAAAAATATTGGGGTTAGATCATAAAAATTTCAAAAAATATAGTTTTAAATGAAAAGGTGTCAAATTTTTGTATAAACAGTAAATCGATTTTTTAAACATTCGTACCATCGGCATTTTTAGTTCAAGTTAAGAAACGAATTGTATCTCAAACTGAAAGTAAAAGATTGTAGTTTATGATGAGATATAAAAATATTGGGGTTAGATCATAAAAATTCCAAGATAAAATAATTTTAAATGAAAAAGTGTAAAATTTATGTATAAACAGAAAATCGATTTTTTAAAACAATCGTACCAACCGCATTTTTAGTTGATGTTAAGAAATGAATTGTATCTGAAATTGCAAGTAAAAGATTGTGTTTTATGATGATAAATAAAAATTTTTGGGGTGAGATCACAAATATTTTAAGTTAAAATAAATTGAAAGTAAAAAAGTATAAAACTTACACATAAACAAAAAATCGATTTATTTAAATAAACGTAAAAACCGTATTTTTAGAAGTTACGAAACGATTTATATTTCAAATTGAAATTAAAAGATTGTAGTTTATGATGAGGTATAAAAATATTGGGGTTGGATCATAAAAATTTCAAAAAATATAATTTTAAATGAAAAGGTGTCAAATTTTTGTATAAACAGTAAATCGATTTTTTAAACATTCGTACCATCGGCATTTTTAGTTCAAGTTAAGAAACGAATTGTATCTCAAACTTAAAGTAAAAGATTGTAGTTTATGATGAGATATAAAAATATTGGGGTTAGATCATAAAAATTCCAAGATAAAATAATTTTAAATGAAAAAGTGTAAAATTTATGTATAAACAGAAAATCGATTCTTTAAAACAATCGTACCAATCGCATTTTTAGTTGATGTTAACAAATGAATTATATCTGAAATTGCAAGTAAAAGATTGTGTTTTATGATGATAAATAAAAATTTTTGGGGTGAGATCACAAATATTTTAAGATAAAATTAATTGAAAGTAAAAAAGTATAAAACTTACACATAAATAAAAATCGATTTTTTAAATAAACGTACCAACCGTATTTTTAAAAGTTAAGAAACGATTTATATCTCAAATTAAAATTAAAAGATTGTAGTTTATGATGAAGTATAAAAATATTGGGGTTAGATCATAAAAATTTCAAAAAATATAATTTTAAATGAAAAGGTGTCAAATTTTTGTATAAACAGTAAATCGATTTTTTAAACATTCGTACCATCGGCATTTTTAGTTCAAGTTAAGTAACGAATTGTATCTCAAACTTAAAGTAAAAGATTGTAGTTTATGATGAGATATAAAAATATTGGGGTTAGATCATAAAAATTCTAAGATAAAATAATTTTAAATGAAAAAGTGTAAAATTTATGTATAAACAGAAAATCGATTTTTTAAAACAATCGTACCAACCGCATTTTTAGTTGATGTTAAGAAATGAATTATATCTGAAGTTGCAAGTAAAAGATTGTGTTTTATGATGATAAATAAAAATTTTTGGGGTGAGATCACAAATATTTTAAGATAAAATTAATTGAAAGTAAAAAAGTATAAAACTTACACATAAATAAAAAATCGATTTTTTAAATAAACGTACCAACCGTATTTTTAGAAGTTAAGAAACGATTTATATCTCAAATTGAAACTAAAAGATTGTAGTTTATGATGAGGTATAAAAATATTAGGGTTAGATCATAAAAATTTCAAAAAATATAATTTTAAATGAAAAGGTGTCAAATTTTTGTATAAACAGTAAATCGATTTTTTAAACATTCGTACCACCGGCATTTTTAGTTCAAGTTAAGAAACGAATTGTATCTCAAACTGAAAGTAAAAGATTGTAGTTTATGATGAGATATAAAAATATTGGGGTTAGATCATAAAAATTCCAAGATAAAATGATTTGAAATGAAAAAGTGTAAAATTTATGTATAAACAAAAAATCGAATTTTTAAAACAATCGTACCAACACCATTTTTAGTTGATGTTAAGAAATGAATTATATCTGAAATTGCAAGTAAAAGATTGTGTTTTATGATGATAAATAATAATTTTTGGGTGAGATCACAAATATTTCAAGATAAAATTAATTGAAAGTAAAAAAGTATAAAACTTACACATAAATAAAAAATCGATTTTTTAAATAAACGTACCAACCGTATTTTTAGAAGTTAAGAAACGATTTATATCTCAAATTAAAATTAAAAGATTGTAGTTTATGATGAGGTATAAAAATATTGGGGTTAGATCATAAAAATTTCAAAAAATATAATTTTAAATGAAAAGGTGTCAAATTTTTGTATAAACAGTAAATCGATTTTTTTTACATTCGTACCATCGGCATTTTTAGTTCAAGTTAAGAAACGAATTGTATTTCAAACTGAAAGTAAAAGATTGTAGTTTATGATGAGATATAAAAATATTGGGGTTAGATCATAAAAATTCCAAGATAAAATAATTTTAAATGAAAAAGTGTAAAATTTATGTATAAACAAAAAATCGATTTTTTAAAACAAACGTACCAACCGCATTTTTAGTTGAAGTTAAGAAATGAATTGTATCTGAAATTGCAAGTAAAAGATTGTGTTTTATGATGATAAATAAAAATTTTCGGGTGAGATCACAAATATTTCAAAATAAAATAAATTGAAAGTAAAAAAGTATAAAACTTACACATAAATAAAAAATCGATTTTTTAAATAAACGTACCAACCGTATTTTTAGAAGTTAAGAAACGATTTATATCTCAAATTAAAATTAAAAGATTGTAGTTTATGATGAGGTATAAAAATATTGGGGTTAGATCATAAAAATTTCAAAAAATATAATTTTAAATGAAAAGGTGTCAAATTTTTGTATAAACAGTAAATCGATTTTTTAAAACCATCGTACCAACCGCATTTTTAGTTGAAGTTAAGAAATGAATTGTATCTGAAATTGCAAGTAAAAGATTGTTTTATGATGATAAATAAAAATTTTTGGGTGAGATCACAAATATTTTAAGATAAAATAAATTGAAAGTAAAAAAGTATAAAACTTACACATAAATAAAAAATCGATTTTTTAAATAAACGTACTAACCGTATTTTTAGAAGTTAAGAAACGATTTATATCTCAAATTAAAATTAAAAGATTGTATTGTATGATGAGGTATAAAAATATTGGGGTTAGATCATAAAAATTTCAAAAAATATAATTTTAAATGAAAAGGTGTCAAATTTTTGTATAAACAGTAAATCGATTTTTTTTACATTCGTACCATCGGCATTTTTAGTTCAAGTTAAGAAACGAATTGTATTTCAAACTGAAAGTAAAAGATTGTAGTTTATGATGAGATATAAAAATATTGGGGTTAGATCATAAAAATTCCAAGATAAAATAATTTTAAATGAAAAAGTGTAAAATTTATGTATAAACAGAAAATCGATTTTTTAAAACAAACGTACCAACCGCATTTTTAGTTGAAGTTAAGAAATGAATTGTATCTGAAATTGCAAGTAAAAGATTGTGTTTTATGATGATAAATAAAAATTTTCGGGTGAGATCACAAATATTTCAAAATAAAATAAATTGAAAGTAAAAAAGTATAAAACTTACACATAAACAAAAAATCGATTTTTTTAAATAAACGTAATAACCGTATTTTTAGAAGTTAAGAAACGATTTATATTTCAAATTGAAATTAAAAGATTGTAGTTTATGATGAGGTATAAAAATATTGGGATTAGATCATAAAAATTTCAAGAAGAAATAATTTCAAATGAAAAAGTGTCAAATTTATGCATAAACAAAAATCGTTTTTTTTTAACAAAATTTCCAGTCGTATTTTTAACAGTTGAGAAACGATTTATATTGCAAACTAAAACTAAAAACTTGTAGTTTATGATAAGATATTTAAATAGGAGGATTGGATCATAAAACTTTCAAGATAAAATAATTATAAACGAAAAGAGTCAAATTTTTGCATAAACAAAAGGTCGATCGTTTTTTTAAACAAAATTACCTACCGCATTTTTAAGAGTTGGGAAACGATTGAAATCTCAAATTAAATAATAAAAATATTGAAGTTGAATTAC
Organism: Onthophagus sagittarius; assembly: GCA_036711965.1. Classification (NCBI taxonomy): domain Eukaryota; kingdom Metazoa; phylum Arthropoda; class Insecta; order Coleoptera; family Scarabaeidae; genus Onthophagus; species Onthophagus sagittarius. The sequence goes on from JASERS010000003.1 coordinate 11,816,102, forward strand.
AAATGCACTTACACATAAACTTATTAAATTCGTGCCCGTATTTTTAAACAGATATAATTCAAAACATCTTTTAATATAAACAATTCTAATCTATTCATAAATGTAACTAAAAATTTTAATGTTAACAATTGTACTTCAATTTCTTTTGATGTTACAAATCTTTCAACGTACCATTACATTATACACTTAAAATACAGTGTGTTTCATTTAAAATCACATATACTTACATCACGAAAAGCAAAACTTGAATCGAAAAAGTTTCAAGTAAGCCTTTTTATGATGAAAAGGAGGATACGGGGTACACATGAGCAGATTTCTTTTCAGGGTTGTCTAAATGCCCCTTTGATGGCATTTTCATTTTTTCAAATGGCACATATATTTCTTTCTTTTAACGTCTAAAATTTAAAAACGTCTTAAATTTATTTTTCTTAAGTTCAGTGTTACGAAGATATTAGTTATTAATTCATATAATAATAATAATTTATTGTTTCCCAAACGGCTACAATAATGCCCTAATCATTAGAATAACTATTCTGTTAACTTTATCCCTCCTCCTCGCTTCGATAACCTCCCAATACCTTGCCAATACCTATCTTCAATCCATCTCCTCCTCCCTCAATTCAACACATTCCACCAGAAGATTCTGTATCTCAATCTCACTCCTCATTTCCACACTTGAACCTGGCAACCAGCCTCTTCCCCTCCTCATCCCCCTTCAATTACCTCATTCCAATTATACCTACTTTCCCTTGCGCCGTCCTTCTCTCTTGCCTATCCCTGTCTTTGCTTTCCAACTGTTTTTACATTTCAATCTCGTTTATTCTCTTTCTGATCATCCCTTTCGTTGAGTATCCTACTCTTTTATAGCACTCCTCCCTTTCTTGCTGCCTATAACACCCATTGTCTGCTTCAATCTGTCTGCAGCACTCCCTCAAAACCTTACAATGATTTAAATAAAATCCTCTAGCTTACAACCTTTCTTTTTCTACCTTTCTTCAACTGCACCGCTCGCTTACCCACCTCCACCCTCAACTTATCTGGCTTCATTTCTTCCCTAACTATATATACCGGAGCCTCCCTAGCTAATCCCAACACCCACCTCTATCATCTTGTCTGCACATCTTCTAAGAGCTTCTAAGAGCTTACATTTTCCATCCTCATATCTCCACACCATACATAACTCCGCTTTTTACTATGCTCTCAACCATTCAATTCCTTCTTTCCACATCTCTCCCAAAAATTCTCTCACCCCATTCCAAATCCTCTCCCATAATTCTATTTGCCTCCGTTATAACATTCTAGAATGTCGTCCCTCCTTGTTGTTTTCCTTAAATCTATACCCCAACTATGTGGACTCCCTCACTTCCTCGATTATATTCCTCTTTCATCTTCAACTTTCAGTTTTTCTTCGACCCCCCTTACAGAACTTCATCATTTTCGACTTATCCACGTTCATCCCCAAATCCTTCCTGCCAAATTACCCTTCCAGCGACCGTATCATTGCCTTAATTTTACCTATGTCCCTCGCAGTCACCACCAAATCATCAACGTACCTTCCTCCTCCCGATCACCAACCCTCCCATCTGTCTTTCTGCCAATCTGTCTTCTATGTCCACAGTATACAAGGCAAACCGGATAGGACTAAGAGGATATCCCTGTCACAAACCTCTCATCGTCCAAAACCGCTGTCTTAGTTAGCACGTTTATCATTCACCATGATATTCCCCTACTCACCACCTCTTTCCATAATTTATTTCTGTTTACCTCGTCAAACACCGCCTTTAAATCTACAAAGAGGGCATAAAGCTTAATTCCCTTTCGATCCAGGTCACTTTCCACCAGGTATTTCAGTATATAAACGTTGTCTATCGCTCTCCTTCCCTTTCTAAACCTTAACTGACCATCTGATAGGAGCTCTCTGTCCTCTGCCTCTTCCTCTAGCCTTGCAAGCAGCACCTTCACGTATATATTTTACAACGTATTCAATAAGCTGATACTCTATATCTCTAAATTGTATCTTTTCTGCAAGGGACTTATTATTGCCATTCTCCAACCCTTCTCTCTTCCATATCCAGTTCAACACTATCTACAAACTCTCCCTGACTTCTATCGTTGCCTCCAACCAAGCCTCGTTCTGGACCCCATCTGGATTCCGCCAATACCGTCTCCACCTCCTCCTGTTTTATATCATCTTCTCCTTGTTTCCCTCTTACTAACTCCTCTACTCGCCTTTGATCATATCCTCCCAGTAACCACATAAAGTACTCCCTCCACTTCATCATGGGTGTCTGAGCAGTAATTTCCTATCTGCCTCTTCTTATTTTATTTATGTATTTCCAGACATCTCCCTCCCGTCTTACCGAACTAATTTTGTCCTTCCTTTCTCTAAGTTTCTTCTTTTTTCTTTTGCAAGTATCCTTATTCAGTATAAGCATTAGTAACTTCTTGCTTCTTGATATTGAACTGACCCCACCGCCACTGTCTCAATTTTCTTCTCACTTCCCTAATTAACTCTTTTCACAGACCCCCTCGCACATTATCCTTTAAAAGTGCTTTTTCGACCACGTTCACCAAATCTTGTATCTCCCTCGTCATCTCTACCCCTCTTTCCGATAGATTGATCTCCTGTGAATTTTTTCTGTTGTAAATATGCAGTTCTCTTATCAGAATCTTCCTCTCTGCCAACCACCTTAACAACTCTCTTCGCTCGAAGTTTTGTATCTTATCCTTCGACCGTCGTGGCCCCTCCAATCCCCAGAGATTCTCCCGTCCCCCCTCTTCCCCCACTTTTGCATTGAAGTCAGCCCCCATTATTAAGCATCGCTCAGTCCCCTGTTTTACCGTCTCCCTTATTACCCTATTGTAGACCTTACAGATAGCCACCTATCTGTAAGGTCTGCTTCCCACATTTTTCCTCTTTACCATCCCCTTGTTCCTCCATTCTTCCAACCTTTTCTTCTCTTCTTCCATGCCGATTGCAATTCCTGTTATTATTCCCCCATTGGCCCTACCCTTCTTATTCATTTTTTCGGCAAATACACAACCCCATCTATACCCATTTGGCATCTTACCCTCTATCTTCAACCACCCTCCCTTATCGACACAAGTTTTGACCAAACAAATCACCTCAAATCCTTTCAAATACTCCCAGAACTAATAACCTTTATTCATAATCCCTGCCACTTTCCAGAAATTTACTCTACAGAAACCGTTTCCATCTCCCAAAATTTAATTAAATAAAAAACGATTTAATTAATCGTAAAATAATATTAATATTATTCTTCATTTTTGAAATCACTTTAGAACATTGATTAAAATTTATAAAGTTACCTTTATACATCGATTAAATGCTGAAAATGATGAACGTTCACTTTTTTAAACATCTCTGAATTTTCGTGAAAACGTTCTCTGCACATTGCTAAGCATTTCTCTTTGAGGTAACCACAAAAAAAAAAGAAATCGGGAGAAGTTAAGTCGAGTGATCTAGCTGGTCAATTTACCGGTCCATTACATTCATTTTTCCAGGACACATTTCGTCTAAAACTTCTCTTGTGAACGATGGAATGGACATCCATCATGCTGATACCATACTGCAAGTTTTTACTCCAGAGTAAGGTCTTCCAACAAGACTAGTAAATCGTTCAACAAAAAATTCCGATACTTTCTGCCATTTAAATTAGTATCAATAAGAAAAAGGTCCAACTATTTTGTTGCCAATAATGCTGCAGCAGACGTTAACTGACTAAGGTATTTGATGCTTAATATGTGGCAGCCAACAAGGATTTTCATGTGACCAGTAGTATATGTTATGACGATTTACTTGGCCGTAATTGGTGAAAAAGGGTTCGTCGGAAATACATTAAAGAAAAGAATTTGCATTCCTTTTTAAACCCTGACTGACCATTTAATAGGTGCTCCTTTTCCTCAGTCTCTCTCTCTAGCCTTGCAATCAGCACCTTCACGTATATATTTTACAACGTAGTCAATAAGCTGATACCTCAATAGCTCTAAACTGTATCTTTTCTACGTTTCAATCTTAATTTTTCCATAGCCCAAGTACAAAATTGTACACGATATTCGAAATCATCGCCATGTAATTGTTGGTGTAAAGAGACATGATACGAATGAAACTTATTAAGTTTCAAAATCCGATGTACACTCGTTAACGAAATGGCTGAATCATTTGTCAATTGTCGGCAATTTACATGAGGATTAACATTTACAGCTGCTAAAACAGATACTTATGGTTATATTATTTATAACCATTCGATATAAAGTTTTATTAAACATAAATGCAATGGGTCTCAGCAAAATTTTCATGACATTAATCGTAAGCTAACACCATCTGAATTTTCTGCGGAGTAGAGAAGTGCTCCATTTTTACATTGATCATAATGATTTTTCGCTTGAGTATGCTCACGAAAATTTTGAAAATTTTTATCCCACATACAAGTTAGTGCATATCCAACAAGATTTAGAACAGGATTTACTCGACTTATAAACATGAAATAAATTTTTTTTGATCAATTTTCTAAGACGATTTCGAAAATTATGAAGAATTTTAATATTATTTTTCGTTTAACTAAAGCATTTTTATTGATTAATTTTTTTATTACATTTTGAACCAAATTATTGTGTTTTTATTTTTGTTAATATCTTCACAATGGAGAGTTTAAGAAAAGAAAAATTAAGCAAGAAGTAATCAGTTTATCAAGTTGTTTAAGTCTAAAAAGTATTTGTGCCATTTGAAAAAATAAAAACGACTTTAGACAACAAAAAAAATTTTCTCGCCAAAAAATGTTGTTTACTTGAAACTTTTTTCTATTCGAGTTTTTGAGATATAAGCGTTTTATTTTAAATGAAACACCCTATATATATTGGATAATTAATTTAATCGCTGCATATGTAGTCAAAATAAATTATTAACAACTTTTTTTTGTGATTATAGATACATTGAATTAAGAAGCAGAGGAACAACGACTTCCACGGAATCTTCATCATCATATTCACCTGAAATATCTTCATCACAATCACCAATTGATGAAAATTTAAATTCAGTGGAAGAAAATACGGTGGAAAATACGGACGAACATAACAATATAACCGAATTGAATAACGTTATAAATAAAACGGATGGTTTAAAAGATGTTGTTGATAACATAAAAGAAATTATTAAGAGTCAAAAAGAGGAGGACGCCGAGAAATTACCGGTTTTAGCAGACCCAAGACCGTTTTCTTTAAACAATCAGAAAAAACAAACAATATACACCCCATCGGTGACGACAACAACAAAAACAACAACTCAAGACATTTTAGAAAATCAAAGATTAAAGGTGAGTGTAGGTATTAATAAAAATTTTAATCACCAACAACAAGAGGATGGGAACAATGATGTTTTGGACGACGACAAATTTCCATCGAAACATCGATTTTCAACGGAAACTTCCAACGATGATTATCAAATCAATAAAAGAATTCGCGGAAGAGGTCAATCAAGATTTACAGGTCAAACTGTTGCGACCACGATCAGAACACGCCCAATTATTAAAGTTACCGAAAAACCTTACAACGACTACGAAATAATTGAATATAATCGCAAATATCGACCGGATATTGCAGCAGAAATTGCTGATTTATCATCGTTGTTAGCAGTTGATTTAAAAGATTTAAATTCTGGGAGGAATAGTGGTAGGAGAAGACGTCCAACGACTACTACTACTACTACATCAACGAGTACAACTACTTCGGAACCAAATGAAATTGAAAAAACTGGGTCAAGAACGATTCCGATAGCAAGAAAATTGTTGAATGGGGCTCAGTTTGGTAGATCAAATCGATTTAGGTCTACGACAAGTACAAGTACAACGACGAGTACGAGTAAAATTGGGTTGGTTGGGGATAATAAAGATGAAAAAGTTGTGATTAAAAAGTTTGGTAGACCACTTTTTAAAAATTCTAATCGGTTCAGAAAAAATTTTAATATAAGTGAAGAAACTCATCAAATTCAATCAACAACGATTCAATCAATAATAAATCAATCGACAACAAATCGATCAATAATAAATCAATTAGCAACAAATCAATCAATAATAAATGAATCAATAACAAATCAATCAATAATAAATCAATTACCAACAAATCAATCAATAATAAATGAATCAATAACAAATCAATCAATAACAAGTCCATCAACAACGACAACGTTACGAAGCTTACCTACAAGAAGAAGAATTGTTTTGAGAAAGTTAATTAAACCACATACAACAAGTACAACGACGAGTACAACAAGTACAACTTCAACAACAACTACAGAACCAACAACAACTATTGTAACAGAAAAAGAAATTTTAACATCAAAAGAAACTTTAGTAACTGAAAATGAAAGTATACCAACTGAAGCTCAAACAACAATAAATACAAACAAAGGGGACGATGATAAAGAAAAAATAACACTTCGTAATGAGATTTTAGAATCGAAAAAAATTTCGGTTGAAAAAGAAGAAGGTGATGATGATAAATCTGAAGAAGCTGATGATAATGAGGAAGAAGGTGAAAATATTAAACTATCAGAATCAATTGTAAGGGAGAGTAGTCAAAATTTTCGAAATAATCTCCAAGAAGGTGTAATATTTGGAAAAGAAAAATCATTTAAATCGAATAATTTCGACGAAAAAGGAAAGTTTACGACCGAGTTACCATATTCAATTCGTACTCGTAAAATAATCAGGAAGTTAACAACTACAGAGGTTCCTTCAAGTCCTTCAACCGAAACTGAAACGAAATTTAAAAAAACATTCTCTAGGTTAAAACCAACCACTGGTTTTGGAGATGAAAAACTCGAAACGAGCACGATTTCTTTGCTAAATAAAGAACCAAAACGAAAATACGGTTTTCGAAGATTATCTTTGCCGAAAAAATTGGGCGAAGAAGAAAATGAACCCGAAATTAAAATTAAACCTGATGAGAATCAACCAGATAACTTTAAACCTTTAAAACCAACGAGTTTTAAACCCAACCGACCCTTATTCAGGCGAAGAAAAATTATAAACCAAGACAGAAACGAACAAAAATTTGTTACATCATCCCAAAAACCCCTCCAAGAAGATTTACGTCTAAATAAGTCGTTGTACAATCGAAGAATTCCAACATTCACCGTTTATAGCACAACAACAACAACAACCGATAATTATAATTTAAATCAAAATGAAGAAGAAAGTACGATTAGTACGGAAAAAAATAATGAAGAAGGAAAGGATATAATTAATTTTGATTCTACGACAGAATTTGAGAAAGAAACGAGTATTTCGAATAATTTAAAAGCTATGTTTGAAGAAGATGATTTAAAGGAAACATCAACGATCGATTTGAAAGAATTAAAGGAAATTATGTCTACAGCTTCTGTATTGGATGATGAAACTACGTTGAGTGATGATAAAACAACGATGAGTGATGCTAAAACAACTTTGAGTGATGATAATACAACTTTGGGTGATGATAAAACAACGTTGAGTGACGATAAAACAACGTTGAGTGATGATAAAACAACGTTGAGTGATGATAAAACAACTTTGGATGATGATAAAACAACGTTGAGTGAGGATGAAACAACTTTAAGTGATGATGATGCAATATTAAATGATGATAAAACAACAATATCAAATGATCATCATATTTTGGATGATTTAACAACTTTGAGTGATGATAAAACGACTTTACGTAATGATGAAACAACTTTATACGATGATAAAACGTCAATAAGCGATGATAAAACATCAATACTCGATGATAAAACATCAATAATCGATGATAAAACGACAATAAGTGATGATAAAACGACGATAAGTGATGATAAAACGACGATAAGCGATGATGAAGTGACTTTAAGCGATAATAAATCGACGTTAAATGATGAAGAAACAACTTTGAGTACTAAAATTAAAGAATCGCTTGAAAGTGATCATACGACAGAAGGAATATTAAAAACAACGCTTAAACCAAAAGTGGTAACATCTTCAATAAATCATCCTTCAACGAGATATGGCGAAAAATCGAATTTGACTTTATTTTCGAGAGTGGGTCGTTTATATTTAAAGAATAAGCCGTATGGTGGTATAAACAATCTTCTGGGGGGTGATAAAACAAGTCAAAGCTCAACGACTGAGTCACCTTTAAGTAAGCTTTTACATCGCAAGAAAGAACTCGAAAGGTTGTCATCAACTACTGAAAAAGAAGAAATTGTGGAAAATGAAGACGAAAAAGTTCAATTTGAAAATGATTTTAATGAAGTTACGACTGAAAATGATGAGATTACGACGAATCAAGGAGATTTAATAACAACTGTTAATGATTTGGTAACAACGACGGCTTTAGATGATTCTTCTTCAATTGAAACATCGACTGAGTTTGTATCAACAACGACAACAACGAGAAAACCGAGTCGATTGTTTAGGCCGATTGCGTTAAGGCCGAAATTTACAGGGAGACTTAAATCGGATTTATCATCGACGTCAACAACTTCTTCTCCTTTTACTTCTGAAAGAATTAAAGCAAATAGGTTTAATAAATATAAGCCAACTCCAAGAAGATTCTATTCTAGCTCAACAACCGAAAATCAAGATGTAATAATCGATGAATCTGATGAATACGTCGATGAATTAGATGATGAAGAAAAAGATAAACAAAAACCGAGTTTATTTTCAAGACCGGGTTATAAGCCGAGTTATATTATATTAAAACCGTCGGAAAAAGAAGATGAATATGAAAGTGATGAGAACGTTTCGTCCCAAAAACCGTCAACAAGAACGTATAAAAAGTTTACGACATCTACGGCTATTCCTCAAAATTTGCCTGATATCAATATAAATATAACAGCTGTTAATCAAAGAAATCGTAATTTGTTCAATAAAACGAGAAAAATGAACACACCATTCCCAAATATTCAACTTAGAAACGAAACGAATATCACTAACTCGATAGAACAAAGTTTGTTGACATCAACAAAACAAGATGAGATTACTGAAAAAATAACATCATCAACATCAACAACAACAACGGAAAAAGTTACAACTCTCCATCATATTTTCGCCGAAACTGAAAATCTAAATGAAATGACAACAAAGGGTTATCCACAACAATTCGATGAGAAAAAAATCGAAAAAATCGTCGAGATTAATCGAATCGTAAAAGTAACATCGAAAGTTAAAAATGGAACCGATGAAAAAATTGATGGTGACGATAAAGTCGATAAAAGTAGATTACTTGTATCGAGGGTTGTTGAAATAAAAGTGGTCGAAAGTGAAAACGGAACGAACACAACGAGACAAGATAAAAAATACGAGACGAATCAAAAAAATGATTTCGACATCCCAATTAGTAACGGTCAAAATGGGATTCAAGTGAATCAAATACGAATCGATTCGGTTTCTTCATCTAAGAAGATTACGCCGAAACCGTTTTATTCGGTCGAAACGGCGACGATTCCCTTAGAAGGACTTTTCCAAACGAATCATCCGCCGGAGGAAAAGATCGATTTGCAAAATGAGCTCTTGGAGGGTGAAAATTCGAATTATGTGAACGTGAGGGTTTTACAACAAGACGCGAATCAGTTGGGCGATAGAAGAAAAGTGGCGAATGCGAAATTTATCCCTGTTCGGATTTTAAAAGATAACGAGGATGAAGAGGTTAAAGCGGATGTTATTGAAGTGACTCCATCGGAAAGTAATCAACAAATAAGAATAGTACCAATTTCAGTTTCCATTCAGCAAACGAATTAAAAAGAATTTTAAAAAATTTCAATTTTTAGAAAAAAAAGGAAAAAGAAAAATAATTTTTATGGTTTTATTTATCTTACCTCGAGTTTTGATTTATTTAAGTAATTAATTTAAGCGGTTTTGGTTAGATAAATAAAATTATAAACATTCCAGTATTTGTACATATTATCTTTATTTTAGTAACCGAAGTATTTAGTAATAAAAATATACTATTATTTTTGTTAAGTTTTTACACCTTACAATTATTGTAATTTGTGATGATAAATAATATACATAGAGGGATGTGTGTGTGTGTACATAATATTTTCTTTTTCTCTATTTCTTTAACCCTAAAGCACGAATCCTATTTTTTCTTTACAAATTTTAAGACTACGATTACTAAAAAAGGACTGTTTAAATAAAGTTGTAAGTCGCTTTTTTATGTCTGTTTGGCCAGTCACTTTCATTTTATTATCTTGTACATTAATTATGTTAAATTAATTCAAATATAGTTTCTATCTTTATAGTCTTTTCTTTCTTTTATACTTTATCTTTTTATACCTACATTCACATAGGAATTATGATACACTTTTCTAATTTCCATATTTTCTCAATCGAACATTAAGGTTCGAGTGGTAAAATATATAAATTTGTAATGCACATATTGTAATTCAATTAATTAAATTAAATATTTATGGAATTATATTTAAAATTGATAAATTAAAAAAAATTACGGCGTAGATTTTAATTGAAAATTTAATTTGACATTTATTTTGATATTTGTACATAAATATACAGGTGAAGTTAATTATTTGAAAAAATGCATTATTATTCAATGTAATTTTTCAAGATTTAAATATAACCAGAAAATAAAACAACCGCCCAACCCAAATCGTAAATATTTATTTAAAAAAAAATAACATAATTACACATGAAAATAAACAAATTCACCTTGATACAAAATTACTAAACTTCTATATTTTCAGATCACTTTAAAACCACAAAGATTGCACCAAAATACAACGATTTTCAGAGGTAACTCTAGGAGAAGAACGTACAGGCCGACCACCGAGTCAATTCTAAAAGACCAAGATGACGGCAACGTTCAAACGGTCCAAGGTGAGCTGTTCACTCTTTTTTTCTTTTAATTGTTTTGCTCGTGCCGGCGACGGCTGCCAATGAAACAGGTTTAAACAATTCTAAAAAAGGCGAATAAATTGGATAATGCGGTAAACTCAAAAGTAAGCTAAATAAATAAAGACGAAAGTGAGAGTTGTCGTTTAGGTATTCGAATTTTCTCAATTACCACTTTCAATGTCACTACTAAGTGAACGTCCTAGAAATTTGTTAAAATATGGGTGGGACTTAACACGTATAAGAAGCATAACGCTTCAGAAGCTTGCATTAATTAGGTAAAAGGAAAAGTTTATGTTTAAAGGAAAATTAAATTATTTTAAATTGAAATTGAAACGATGGTGTCCAGTTTTTTTTTTGAACGCATCCCTAGAGATGACATCGTCATAAAATTCACTTTCTTTTATTAGCTCCTTGTGGTCCTCTAAAAAAATCCTACAGAAGTATTGTCCTTTCTTAAGCGGAAACGGTCCTGATGAAGTGATGATTTTCTTTAACCCATTTCACTCCTTATCCTACTATCAAAGGACCATAAAGCCGTAGATTTATGTATAAAAAAAGGTCCAAAAAGGACAAGACAGTTAAAACGTGGCCAGTCGTAGACGCATGAACATTATGTATAGAGCTGTGAAAAGAAGGTCTATCTTTTCATGGTTAATCCTGTCTTTATGTGTATTAGGTAATTTTTTTCTTCTGTTTTCATTTATATAACTGGTTAACAAAAAAAATTGGAATTTTTGAATATCTGCAAGCCTCATTTACGTCATTGCAATTCCAAAAGCTAGTTGAATTTGACAGTGATTTCTTTTGGGGATTAAAGTCTAAAGTTCGTTTTCCTTTACAATTGATAGTGAAGAGAAATTTCGAAGAAAATTTTAGGTAGCATTTAATTCTTTTGTTAAGTGCCAACTACGTTGAGATTTGTAATTGAAATGACGTAAATAAGACTTGCATGTATTAAAAGTCTTTTTTCTGGCTTAACCACTTTTGTAATAAAAATATTATAAGAAACAGAACAGCGTGAGAACTAAATGCTCATCGAGTTGAATTTCGATTTTAGTTGGATAGAATTATTTGATGGACTTAATAAGGGTTAGGTTGGGTTGGGTTAGAATAGCCTAAAAAGATTCTAAAAAAAAAACCTGTACACTAAGTTTTTACAGGTTTTATTAACTTTTTGAAAATTAGTTGACAATGAGATTCTTTTCGCATGAACATTGTTTGTAATGAACCATAAACGCTAATCCATAACCACACCCAACCTAAATATGAAAACTCTAGGGAATTATATTACACATTAATCGAAACCGAAAAATTAAAGCCGATGGAGAGAAGTCTTATGCATGAAAATTATCCCTTATGGTCTAAGGATACATAACCCATCGCTCGCTAGAATTTGGCTATTACATTTTTGCTGTAATAACGGTAAAATCTCTAAAATATTAAATATATCATCATTATACAAAAATAAAATTGTATGGTCGAAGACCTCATTCACTAAGATTGTTCGTTTTACAAAAATTATAATTTAATAATAATAATACATTTATTGCCCCAAAAAAGAAATTACAAAAAGAAAAGTATACATTAGCAATATATAAACATCAAGACAACAACTCAAAAATTAAAGTAAATAGACAGCCTTTTTGCATAAATATTGTTGGCAATAAACCATAAACGCTTAATCCATAACTAAAGAAACTTTGTGCTATTAAGACTATCGATCTTAATTTTTCATGTATTATCTACCCTAAAAGTATGCCAGCGGTATTTTGAATCACCCTTCATATGCTCAAATATGCAATGTAACAACATAGGCTCAAATGATTTATTTTTACGTAATTCGTGAAGATAAATAAAATTCTTTCTTCGCACGTTCATATTACCAAATATGCATTTTGCATATAATCACAGCTCTGCTTATGTATCATCCCTTCCATATTTTTATATCTACAACCTGTTTTTATTATTGTTTGGGAAAATCTACGAATAGATACATGGCCTCTGATGCTGGGCAGCTAGATAGTGCGGGTAGGGACTAAAATTAACCCCGACTATCTTATTTCCCATATCTTTTGTTATTCCGGTTCGTCCCCGGTTTCGTTCTTGTTTTAGCCCAACCTTCTTTTAATATACAAATCTATTAAGGGCATATCCCCTAATAACTCCAGAGAGGATTTTATATTTGCAACCCAATCCAACCCAACTAGTCCACTCCCTAAATCATCAGCAGTCGCACCTTATTAACTAGAGATGAAGCGCAGATCGATCCTTACTCAACCACAATGTTACATTATACCATTCTCGTCTATAACCTGTTTCGATTCTGTTTATTCTACGAACTCCAAATCCAGCTTCCTCTCTCTTTTTGGTAGTGATCACCGCCTGTATGTAAATCTCCACGTTGCGCCAACACTTTGTTAAGAGACCTCATGGTCATGGTGTTCTGCAACGTCATCCTTTTCCTCATCCCAATGATAGCAAACTATTGATTTCTTGTTCACCTCATAAATGAGAGAATCTATGATCGTCAATCTGGTCATAAAACATTAAGTTTTCAGCTTCTGCTTCCTTGTGCTTGACTTAAGATGCTCAAAAAAGCTTTAAGACAACCATGATTTGAGACAAAAATAACTCAGATGATAGTTGGGTTGGGTTGGGTTGAATTGGGTTGGATATAATTTTCGATAAGGTACTACTTTCCTCCTCGTGCATCACCTCACTCTCTGAACATTCGAGCTCTTTCCATAACAACTAAAATACCATCCAGTCGCAGAGTCATACATCTGCCACAGGATAATGCGTAATTTTGTTTATTATTATATCCCGAAATCAAAACCAAGGCTTTTCTCCTTAGTAATAATCTCTGCATTTATGTATATCTCTATATTGTACCAACTCTTTGCTACAAGACGTCATCACCTATTTTTGGCAAGTTCTCTTTCCCTAGATAATCCAGAAAGAATTACAGAAACTATATTAAAAATCATCAATTGGATCATAAATAATGAAGTTTTCAGCTTCTGCGTCTTTGTGCTTGTATAACTAAGACTTAAAACAACCATTCATCAAGGTAAAGGTTACTCAAATGATAACTGGTATTACCCCACTGAACATTTTAGTGGTGTCGTATCCAAATAACTTTCAGCTGTAATCGTAAACAACCATTTACGTAAGCGCTTCATTACCATACAAATTTGTAAATTTATAACAATTTAAGCCTACTCTCATAGATTTCAGATAATTGGGTTAATTTAGACAATGTTGCATGGTTTTAAACAACCTGTGGATGAATTTAAACGTCTTTAGACAATGAAAGACTATCAGAGATATACTTTATACAGTTTTGGATGATTTTAAATATCTTTAGACAATTATTACCTGTTAGAGACATATTTTATATAAATTATAGATGGCTTTAAATAGCTTGTGGATGATTTTGCACAACAATTTGAAACAATTTTAGACAATTGGATAAATTTTATTAACGCTGGATGGTTTTAGACAACGTATGGATGATTCTAAACTAATTTTGGATGGTTTTAGACGGTTATTAAAGAATTTCAATAATTTTAGACATTTGTAGACGACTATAGATATATTTTAGATAGTTTTTGATGATTTCAGATATCTCTAAACAATTTTAGCTATTACAGATATATTTATACCAATTTTTGATGAATTTACAAGCTTGTGGATGATTTTAGAAAACTTTAGGCAATTATAGGCTGTTAGATGCGGATTGTAGACAGTTTTACATGGTTTTGAGCATCTTTAGACAATTATTATCTATTAGGGATATAATGTATACAAATATTGGATGATTTTACCAACTCGTTTCAGACAACTTTAGAGAATTATAAGCGATTAGAGATATATTTTAGACAGATTTCTGATGACTATACATGCATTTTTGGACATTTTTAAACTCCTGGGTTAATTTAGATAACGTTGCATGATTCTAGACATCCAGATTCTAAACAAATTTTGGTTAATTTTAGACGGTTATTAATAATTTTAAACATCTTTAAACAATTAAAGACGATTAGAGACATATTTTAGACAGTTTTTGAGCATTTTAGACATCTTCAGACAACAATTAGCTATCAGAGATATACTTTAGACAAATTTTGACTGATTTGAAAACAATTTGTGGATGATTTTAGACAACTTTAGACAATTAGAGGCTATTAGAGACATATTTTAAACAGTTTTTTATGATTTTAAGGTCATTCATAGCGTGGGTGTTTTCTAAAATCTATTTTTTTAACACCCATACGTACTTTCAAAAATAAGCGCCTATAGTAGTGGTGAGGGCACAGAAAACCACCTACCCTTGTTTAAATCTAATAAAAAACATACTGTTAGTACAAATCAACAACAATATGGAATAAAATTTTATTACTTCCTTCAATTGATGAAAGAAATGTCATCTTTTTTATCATCTATTTTAATTTTTATATGAATATAATATGTATTAGATAATTCTTTTCTTCTATTTTTATTTATATAAGTGGTTAAGCCAAAAAATTGGAATTTTTGAATATCTGCAGGCCTCGTTTATATCATTGCAATTCCAAAAGCTGGTCGAATTTGACAGTGATTTTTTTTGGGGATTGAAGTCTAAAGTTCGTTTTCCTTTACAATTGATAGTGAAGAGAAATTTCGAAGAAAATTTTAGGTAGCATTTAATTCTTTTGTAAAGTACCAACTACGTTGAGATTTATAATTGAAATGACGTAAATAAGACTTGCATGTATTAAAAGTCTTTTTTCTGGCTTAACCACTTGTGTAATAAAAATATTATAAGAAACAAAACAGCGTCAGAACTAAATGCTCATCGAGCTGAATTTCGATTTTAGTTGGATAGAATTATTTGAAGGACTTAATAAGGGATGGGTTGGGTTGGGTTAGAATAGCCTAAAAAGATCCAAAAAAAAACCTGTACAATAAATTTTTACAGGTTTTATTAACTTTTTGAAAATTAGTTGACAATGAGATTCTTTTCGCATGAACATTGTTTATAATGAACCATAAACGCTAATCCATAACCACACCCAACCTAAATATGAAAACTCTAGGGAATTATCAAAAATTTTCAAACTGTCATCATTTAACAGTCTTACTATACACATTAATCGAAACTGAAAAATTAAAACCGATGGAGAGAATTCTTATGCATGAAAATTATCCCTTATGGTCTAAAGATACATAACGATAAAATCTCTAAAATATTAAATATATCATCATTATACAAAAATAAAATTGTATGGTCGAAGACCTCATTCACTAAGATTGTTCATGATGATGTGGAAAAGCATAATCCATAACCCGTTACAACCTAGATATGAGAAAATTGTATTTTTCTCATATCTAGGTAGAATAAAACAAAAATTTTTAAAAAATCAGTCAATCAAATTAAAGCAGATAGAGAGCCTTTTTGCATAAATATTATTGGCAATAAGCCATAAATGCTTATTTCGTAACCAGATAAAACCAAAATGAAAACTTTGCGGGAAATTTCTTGATTTCTTCATTGATATCTTGTCAAAAATCTCAAAAAGTCGTCATTTAAGAGTCTTACTACAAAAAATAAATTTATATAATAATTTTTTTGTGGAATAATTTTCCCGATACCCGAATAAAGTATAAAAAGTATAATAAAATATATATTCAATTAGAATCAATATTCAGCTCAGCGTATGCTGGTATGCTTCCTGTACCAGCGATAAATGATCATACAACCCCCCCGAATATCAAGCTACTAAATTACCTTGTTTCTTGCAAATTTTAGTTTCCATCAGCTTGATTTTTGAAATATTCATAAGTCTGACCACGACTTGGGGTTGGGTTAGACCAAAAAATCTCACCATTTCCAAACTTGTGAAGAAAAATCAAGGGAAAATGAAAAAATATTGATGAACTATACCAGATCTAAAACTAGAAGCTGTTTAGTTTAGCACGTTTTGCATTACATGTTGATTGAATCAATTTCTGAAAAATTCGCAGAATTTCGTTTGATGAAATATTTAAAAAGGATTAATCATCCTGTATGATTAAAAAAACTGTTGAGAGACTTCTAGAGCAGGGCAATACATGAAAATGTATCTAACTAAACTAAAATTAGGTCTTCTAAAACTTTGATTATAGCAACAATTCTTAAAAAAAACAACTTTGTACTAAATATGTAGAAATTTAAGCATCAAAGCCATCTGACGAACAACTATTACAATTTTTTCAACATTTATTACCGCAACAATACTCATCAAGACTGGAGTGGTTATGTGGCTGCTTGGAACACTGTAAATTATTCAAAAACTGTTGTTTTAATCAAATATTTGTAAAATAATTGGGAGATAATTGATTACGCTTTATCCAAAAATTGTGTTCATTTAACAAAATTAAAGAATATTTTTAAAAAAGTACATTTATTGCAGATAATGTTTAACTTTAATGAAACTTTGACCTATTAAGACTATTGATCTTTATTTTTCATGTATTATATGCTCTAGAAATCTGTCAGCAGTATTTTTGAACAATCCTGCATATGATAAAATATGCAATGTAACAATTAATATTCATGGAAACGAAAAAAATATATAAACTATGTAAATTAAACATAGGCTCAAATATAATCACAGCTCTACTTATGTATAATTCCTCCATGTTTTTACATCGACAACCATTTTTATCGATGTCTGGGAAGATCTGCGAATAGATATACGGGCTGGAATGCTGAGCAACCAGATAGTGTAAGGAGGGTTTAGAATTAACCCCGACTGTGTTATATACCTTCCCATCTCTTTTGTCATGTCACTTCGGTACAATCCCCGGTCTCATTCTTATTTTGGCCCAACTTTTTTTAATATACAAATCTATAGGGGGCATATCTCCTAATAACTCCTGAGTGGTTATAATATCCGCAACTCAACCCAACCCAACTAGTCCACTCCCTAAATACATCAGCAGCCACATTGTTAAGTCAGCTTCCTCTCTCTTTTTGGCAGTAATCACCGCCTTTATGTAAATTTCCATATAGCGCCAACACTTTGTTAGAAATATCATGGTCATATTGTTCTACAATGTCATCCTTTTCCTCATACCAATGTTAGCAAGCTGTTGTTTTCTAGTTCGAGCAACAGAATGATAGAATCTATTATCAAAATCATCAATCTAGTCAAAAAACATTAAGTTTTCAGCTTCTACCCCTTTGTGCTTGAATTAAGACGCTCAAAAAAACTTTAAGACAACCATGATTTGAAATAAGAATGACTCAGATGATAGTTGGGTTAGGTTGAATTGAGTTGGATATAATTTCCGATAAGATACTACTTTCCTCCTTGTACATAACATCACTCTCTGACCATTCGAGCTCTTTCCGTAATAACTAAAATACCATCCAGTCGCAGAGTCATACATCTGCTTTAAACTATGAAGTACCGTTTCTGCTAAATAAGCTAACTAACCATCCCACTCACCAACCATTCTACCAGCCACACCGTTCTATGGTTCTTGTCCAACCACAGGATTATGCGTAATTTTGTTTATTATTATATCCCGAAATCAAAACCAAAGCTTTTCTTTCTCCTTACTAATAATCACTGCATTTATGTATATCTCTATATTGTACCAACTCTTTGCTACAAGACGTCATCACCTATTGTTGGCAAGCTCTCTTTCCCTAGATAATCGAGAAACAATTACAGAAACTATATTCAAAATCATCAATTGGATCCTAAATAATGAAGTTTTCAGCTTCTGCATTTTTGTGCTTGTATAACTAAGCCTTAAAACAACCATTCATCAAGGTAAAGGATACTCAAATGATAGCTGGTATTACCCCACTGATGAAATGACCCATACTTCGACTTCCGGTACCATTTTACATTCTTCCATGGACATCTTACTTTTCAAACTTTCCAGCTCGTTTCTTAACAATTAAAAGACCTTCCAGCCATAGAGTCGTGCTGTTATTGCTAAATAAGCTAACTAATCATCACATTCACCAAACATTTCACATGCCCTTCAGTTCCAAGGTCCTTTCCCAACCATAAGATTATGTGTAATTACTTTATGTGTTATTGTTTACATTCTCCTATTTTGCGAATTCGAAACTCAGCCTCTTCTCTCTTCTTGGTAGTAATCTCCGCCTTTATGTATATCTCAATGTTGTAGCAACGATATTAAAACTAGAATATGTTGGTATTGCACCAACGATTCTATTGTCTTGCAATAAGTATATCACTAATCTTGAAACAAGAATATAAGCGTAGTTAAATAATAAGCGGAAATTGGACATAAAATTTTAAGGAGACGCTAGATACATTTGATGTTTGGCACTCGATAATAGGCAAAAGATCAATTTTTTAAGGGTGGTGTCGTATCCAAATCACTTTCAGCTGTAATCGTAAACAACCATTTACGTAAGCACTTCATTACCATGTAAATTTGTAAATTTATAACAATTTTAGCCTACTCTCATAGATTTCAGATAATTGGGTTAATTTAGACAATGTTGCATGATTTTAAAAAACCTGTGGTTGAATTTATACATCTTTAGACAATGAAAGATTATCAGAGATATACTTTACACAGTTTTGGATGATTTTAGATATCTTTAGACAATTATTACCTATTAGAGACATATTTTATATAAATTAGAGATGGCTTTAAATAGCTTGTGGATGATTTTGCACAACAATTTGAAACAATTTTAGATAATTGGGTTAATTTTATTAACGCTGGATGGTTTTAGACAACGGATGGATGATTCTAAACTAATTTTGAATGGTTTTAGACGTTTATTAAAGATTTTCAAGAATTTTAGACATTTGTAGACGACTATAGACATATATTTTGGATAGTTTTTGATGATTGCAGACATCTCTAAATAATTATTAGCTATTACGGATATATTTATACCAATTTTTGATGATTTTACAAGCTTGTGGATAATTTTAGAAAACTTTAGGCAATTATAGGCTATTAGATGCGTATTCTAGACAATTTTAGATGGTTTTGAGCATCTTAAGACAATTATGATCTATTAGGGATATAATGTATACAAATGTTGGATGATTTTACCAACTCGTTTCAGACAACTTTAGAGAATTATAAGCGATTAGAGACATATTTTAGACAGATTTCTGATGACTATACATACAATTTTGGACATTTTTAGACTCCTGGGTTAATTTAGATAACGTTGCATGATTCTAGGCATCCAGATTCTAAACAAATTTTGGTTAATTTTAGACGGTTATTAATGATTTTAAACATCTTTAAACAATTAAAGACGATTAGAGACATATTTTAAACAGTTTTTGAACATTTTAGACATCTTCAGACAACAATTAGCTATCAGAGATATACTTTAGACAAATTTTGACTGATTTGAAAATAATTTGTGGATGATTTTAGACAACTTTAGACAATTAGAGGCTATTACACATATTTTAAACAGTTTTTTATGATTTTAAGGTCATTCATAACGTGGTTGTTTTCTAAAATCTATTTTTTTTAACACCCATACGTACTTTCTAAAATAAGCGCCTATATAAGGAGTGGTGGGGGCATAGAAAACCATCTATCCTTGTTTAAATCTAATAAAAAACATACTCTTAGTACAAATCAACAACAATAAGGAATAAAATTTTATTACTTCCTTCAATTGATGAAAGAAATATCATCTTTTAATTACACTAGTTTACAAGAAAAATCTCAAAGACTGTAATATTTTTTTTATAATGTAGAATGTTGTGCTGATTCTAAATCTGTCTTCAGTTTTTCGCCATCACGTCCAGTTTTCGAGATATACCCAAAAATGTGGAAAATCGTAAATTAAAAAACACAGTAACGGCTTATTTTCAGTATATTTGTTATTTGGCTCAAATTTAGAGAATTAAATGTTCTATAAGATACAATAGCAAACTGTTTTAGTCATATACAATTCTTTTTCATTACAATGCGATTAAGTGAAAAGAAAATGACAAAAATGTCATAAAATTTGATTTTGTTGAGTTGTTTTAGGCCGTAGAAAAATAACGGAAAGTCCGATTTATGCCGTCAATATCTTAAAATGTTCGTCTGGATGTTCACTTTCATGTCCATGTAGTTACAGGAGTACCCTATGCAAAATAACAAATATACTGAACATGAACCGTTACTGTGTCTTTTAATTTACGATTTTCAACATTTTTGGGTATATCTCGAAAACTGGACGTGATAGCGAAAAACTGAAGACAGATTTAGAATCAGCACAATATTCCACGTAAAAAAAAAAGACACTTTCTCAGACTTTGAAGAAAAAATTGATTAAACTTTGTAAACTAGTGTTATTAAAACAACCAAAACGAATGAGACCGTATTGAAATGATAACTTTTAGCTTTTTTTATGTGATAATTTTGATTATTGAGCATACTGCTGGACTAAGAAGAGCTTTCTTAAATTAAGAATAAAATATCTTATTCTTTTTAGAAAAACCTACTCTTGTAACAATAATCTTGTATGCAAATTTTTGATACTAAAATTTCATATTCTTGTATATTGATAATACGATAATACTTCTATTCTTAAAACAAAAAATATTTTTGTTTTAAGATTACTTTATACTTGTTTCTTAAACATACATTAAAGTTTAATTTTTTCTTGAAAATCAAGAATAATTCCCCTCAGTGTAGTAATATAGTATTAGTTCTACTAAATAAGGAGTCATCTTTCTCATATCAAAAGTATTACGCTCACTTTCATAAAAACTTGTCCCCTTCGATAGAAAACACTTTCAAATATTTCCACAACACAAAAATGGTAATAAACTACTTATAAGTAAACACTTTTTCTTGTACGCTTCGTTTTAGTGAAAGTGATGGCAATAAACTGTTAATATGCCTTCTCTTTATTAACAATTTACACACAATATTCTTTTTTTAACTAATAAGTAATTATGTTATTTTTATTTTTTAGGAACCATAACAAGTTCAAAACCTGAATCGTATACTTCAACGGAATCAATTCGGAAACAATACTTTCGAAATAGAAATCGATCAAAACCGCCAAAAGTACAAATAACAACAACGAGCGTTAATCGATTTCTTGAAACTGTTGGAATGATGGATCAGGCTTCCGATTCGAGCAATCAACAAATCAATAATAAAGATACCGAACCACCGTTAACTATAAACGAAGTAAACCGTGCGGTGAATCGAAATAAACAACCCCAACAAGGACCGTTAAAATTATCTTTATTTCCTCGAGATGAAGCAGTACCTAAAAGAAATAAAGCCCGAAAAACAACGTTGGTTGTAACGACTACGCCCAAAATAATGAATCCAACAGTTAAAACGAAAACTAGGTTGATTGAAAATGTTACACCCTCTCAATTGGTAAAAACGATAAAGCCATTAAAATATGATTATTTTGAGAATTTTAGTGGAATTTTAAAAAGTATTCCCGAACATAGTAAGGTACTTATCGACGATAACGGAATTATTCATTGTTTGGATCAAGGAAATTTTCCTCATCCGGTTTCTTGCAAAAAATTTATATCTTGCGCGAGAATGGAAGGAAAGGTTATAGGTTGGGAATATACGTGTCCAAAAAATTTAAGCTTTGATCCAATCGGCGGATTGTGTAATTGGTCCGCCGATTTAGGATGCGACGAGTAAATGGATTAAGAAGGAGGGATTACTTTTAAGTTCTTTAATTAATTACTAATTGTATTTATTTGATTAGTTTGTAAATTTATTAAATGTGTTGTAAATAAAAACTTATTTTACGTCATTTAATTATTTTGTAGCAAATGTGTAAATATTTTACAAATTTAAAAAAAAGTGGGGTAAGATATAATATAGCTTGACATCACTGTTGTTGTTTATTTCATTTCAAGTATTAGTGTATTTGTTTGTAAAAGTGATTGGAATAATTTATTCAGATTGGATTAGGGTGTGTATGCTATGGAATACTTAATATTAATTTTATTGTCATTACTATTTTAATCGTGTTTTTGCCTTAAAATACTTTCTTAATGCTCAATTGTAATCAACAACATGTGTGGAGTTACCTCCCAAGTTTTCTAGCCACTAATTCGATAAGATTTTACATGTGTTCATTTTGAAAACTGTGCTTCATACAAAAACTTAATATATGGCCAACACGAAATCATAAAACTATAAAGAATCGAATAACTTATACATCGAATATAACGTTTACGAGTTATAGCAACTTAAAATCATAAATCGTAATTCTTGTATTACTTTCATGTATTTTTGCAAGATTTTGGCGTTTCATTGGAATTTGCAAAAAATTTCGAATTGGGCGTTTGTACTTGCATTCTAGCTAAGGATTAAACTTTCGGATGAGGTATTGTTTATCGAAATAAGGTAAGTGTTCTTGTTATAATTAAAATATTATACATGTAAACTGGAATTTGGAAACTACGCCTAAATAAACGAAAATAAAAGCGACCTATAATATTCCCATAATAACATTTTTTAAAATAGTTCACGAGTTTTAGCAAATTCATCATCTGGTGTGTTGTCTTTCTGAATAACAAAAGTGTTGATTGATGCTGTATCAACGAACAAGTGTAACATTTCTTCCTGAACGTAATAACTGTGGGCACTTTCTTTCAGTTACTGCAGAGTTATCAATTTTATATGGAAATTGTAGTGGTTTAACTCGTCTACATGATATTTCCCTCTAACCACACTTTCTTTTCAGCACTTTCTACTTCTTGTCAACATTGTCTCCGTGTTTTCAGGAGCGACTCTAAATTCACCTCGATCTTACTTGCTATATTATCCAATGCCACATGTGCAGATTGTTCAATATTTCCAATTTCCCAACCACTAACTATGATTACAAGATCGTTAGCAGTTTCAGCCTAAAATATGGATTTCGGCGAAGCTTTCGCAATTACCAACAATTACCGCTCACACATTTTCTGTGGTTGCTTAGTATGCTTTTCCAGCATCTAATATGGATTTTCTGCCGCCCAGTACGTACAATTTTGTCTATTAACAGAACCGTTAAGGATGAATGTGAGTGGGGTATTTTGATAGCCCCAGATTTTTTTAAAGATAACAGTTATTTTACTGAAATTCTACATTAGTATGTTTAAGAATCTTTTATTAAAACAATTTATAAATAATATAAATTTTAATTGTTGCAATTATCGCAGGTAATTTATTTTCTTTCAACTCTAAGGCTATTGCATACGGGGAATATTTACTCAACAAGTCCTGTATTCACAACAAATTATTTTTGTTTTTCTGTTCTCTTTTCGTGCACACGAACAGCATCTTTGTGATGTTGGCAGTGGATGTACTTGTTGCACTTCATTTGGCTCATTGTTTGAGATGAAGAGGTTCGTAGCAAATTTTACTGATGATGAATAACGGATAGAATTTTGCTTTCTTGATAAAACATTGGGTTTACATAGTACGCCAATTTCATACGCCAGCTCTCTCAAAAAAACTTTTCTTTTGGATTTGCTATTACACCGCCATTCTGGATTTTTAGTGATATATATTATACAGGGTGTCTCACGTAACTGGTTCATTAGAACTTTCTTGGGTTACACTATTCGTAGAGGCTTCAAATTTTAGTAACATAGGTGTTCATTCTGATCTATTAATCTAAAATATTTTTAAGATGGCCACCACTTCCGGTCTACCGGAAGTATACCTGAACTTCGTTATTTTAAATGAAATGCTATAGTTTTTATTACACCATTCAATTATACGTAAGAAAACATGTTGACTTTCATAACAGTTATTGGTACCTAGCGTTTTTTGTTTTCGAATTATTTTGATTTTAAGTGTTTTTTGTCCAATGTCACCGTGCTCTTTACAAGCCCATATCTCAGCCAACGTTAATTCAAAAACGTTTTGCATTGGTACGATAACTCTTCATATGCTGTTGAATAGATTGTCACTTGCTGTATCAGTATATCTTGTACAGGCTGGTCAAAAATTGAAGTTACCGTTTCTGTGTATTCAATTGCGTGAAAGTCGAAAATTTTAAATGGAACGCCCCATATCTTTTTAACCTATCTAAACGGGAATTTAATTCTCTACAAATTATCTATAAGTATTCCTATACCTATTTATTATAGTTTTCTTGCTATTGAGGAATTTATCAAAATCAAACGTAAAGTGCTAGAGACCGTTTGTGTTTTTGTTAGAAGACCATGACATTTTGACAGTTTTTTGGTTAATTTATTTAAATTATTATTAGTATTATTTTTACAATGAACTGCGATTGAATAAAAATAACCAAAAGAAAACCGTAGATAATTGTTCGTTGTTTTTGTACTTTATGTAAAAAATGGTATAAATTGTTTTTGTTCTACCGGTTTCGATTTCGATCAGATCATCATCAGGAACTCCCGAGAACACGTCTATTGTTGTTATCAGAGCATTTCATGAAATTCTTCTATTCTATGAGAAACTAATTTTAGTTATTGTTTGTTGAATAGCTTCGAAAAACGTTTTTTTTTTTTTCGGGAGTTCCTGATGATGATCTGATCGAGATCGAAACCGATAGAACGAAAATAATTTATACCATTCTTTAAATAAAGTACAAAAACAACAAACATTTATCTATTACTGAAAAGATGGAAAAAAGGAACAAACTTAACAAAAGAAAACCGAATAAATGAAACAATGGAAAGCAACAATTTAATGACAAAAATTAAAATCAATAACATAAAAGAATGAAAAACTAAAAATTATAAAAATTAATGCCTATTTGTTCTAGTTGTCCTCATATTTGGAAATAAATGGAAATATGCAATGTTGGAAAGCTTCCGATTTTACCTAAGAGTCATGGAGTTTTGACAGCTTTTCATCCATATTTATGTTATTGTTGTCATTACTTAGTTGTGTCATCACTTACTTCTGTTAATGTCTTTGAATATCATGGCGAATTATTCCAACAACAACATTTTAAATTCGTTTTATATTCATGGCAGATATAATAAAGTTTTGGATAGGATCTGTTTCTTAGTTTTGGAAAGATCATAACAAGAATCCATACATTTCTATCACCAACAGCTTAAGATAATGGAATAAAGGTTTTGTCATATTTTATTGCTTTACCAAATTCTTCAGTAAGAGGTGCTTCGGTCGATTTAGATGAATAATATTTTCTAAGAAAACACCGTTAATAAATAAACTAAACTCTCTAGGAATATCTCGTCCATCATTACGTGATGGACGAGATGATCATTTATTTACATTTTTGTAAATAAAAGCTAACAAACTAAAGTTTATTCAATCATAGATCTTTTTAGAAATAATACCAATGATAATTTACATAAATTAAAGTATAAACTGTCAAAATATCACAGTCTTCTAATAAAAACACGAACAGCTTCCAGCATTTTGAATAGGATTTTGATAAAATACTCCATATGAAGAAAACTATAATAAATAGATATAACAATGTTTATAGACAATTTGTAGAGAATTAAATTCCCGTTTAGATAGCCTAATAAGATATGGGGCGTTCCATTTAAAATTTTCGACTTTCTCGCAATTGAATACAGCCAAACGATAATTCAATTTTTGACCACGCTGTAAAAAGTACACTGATATAACAAGTGACAATCTATTTAACAGCATATGACGAGTTATTTTACCAATGCAAAACGTTTTTGAATTAACGTTGGCTGAGATATGGGCTTGTAAAAACCATGGTGATATTTGCCAAAAAACACTTAAAATCAAAATAACTCGAAAACAAAAAACGGTAGGTACCAACAATTGTTATCAAAGTCAACATATTTACTTACTTATAATTCCCTTTTTGATAGGCTAAATAGATATAGGGCGTTCAATTTAAAATTTTCGACTTTACCGCGATTGAATACAGCAAAATGGTAATTCAATTTTTGACCACGCTGTATAAGGTAAACCGATATAACAAGTGACAATCTATTTGACAGCATATGAAGAGTTATCATACCAATGCAAAACGTTTTTGAATTAACGTTGGCTGAGATATGTGCTCTTAAAGAGCATGGTGATATTTGACAAAAAACACTTAAAATCAAAATAACTCGAAAACAAAAAACGGTAGGCATCATCAACTCTTATCAAAGTCAACATATTTTCTTATGTATAATTGAATGGTGTAATAAAAACTATAGCATTCCATTTAAAATAACGAAGTTGAGGTCTACTTCCGGTAGACCGGAAGTGGCGGCCATCTTGAAAATATTTTAGATTAATAGATCGAAATGAACAACCCATGATACCAAAATTTCAAGCCTCTACGAATAGTGGAACCTAAAATAGTTCTAATGAACCAGTTACGTGAGACACCCTGTATATATGCGTAGTACCTTTGGCAAGAGCTTATCAAATATGGAACGAATATATAATGGGAAAGTAGGCAACAATAGTTGAAGGTGAAGTAGCTTCATACAGTTTTTACCATTCGTTCTATAAAATTTCTTTGGGTGTTGATCGTTATCTCGATTCATCAATAATTAATAGTCCAACTAATTCTTGTCTTTATAATAAAGACATAACATTTGCGTACATTTACGTGTAAGGTCTTTTTCACATTTTTTTCAAAAATTATGAATGTCTCAAAGACGTGCAATGATATTAATGTCTTAGGATAAGTTTGACCAGTAAGGTTTCATCACACCATGACGAACTTGTTAAGGACGTTCTTGGAACATGTTTTTACTTAAACTTAAACCGTTGCCTTGTTAAAACAACCAATCCCGTCATATGGTTTTGCAACATCTGTTCGGTTTCTCGCCGGTTTGAGGATACATATCTTGTTATAACAAACTTTTGTCATATGTGTCCCCAAAACGTATAAAATACGATTTAACGTCAAGTCGTCGAGGTCACCTGCAGGTAAAAGTATTAGAAAGCATGAATGATTCTAACCCTAATCTTCAGTTTTCTACTTGTTTCCCCTACATATGTTGCTCCACAAGTATCACAAGCCAGTTTGTAAACTCCATTATTATCTAATATCTCTATTTGATTTTTAACGTTGAATAATACTCTTTGCAACCTGCTGTTATTTCTAAAAGATATGTTAATATTATGATTTCAACAAATAGTTTGGTTGGCTCTTAGACCTTGATTATTTATGTATTTGTTAATTATAGAATTTAACTGTGAATATTGATAACCATTATTGATACTAATAGCTCTTATTATATTAAATTCTTTAGATTTATCATTGTTAGATAAAGGCGTATTAAACTACGGTCTGAATTTAATCTTTAATTAAATTCAGACCGTAGTCGTTCCAAACAAGTAATATATCGTCAACATATCTACGCCACAAATTAATATTATTATTAATGGTGTTACCGACTTTCAATATTCCATTTTCCAAATTGTTAAGAAAAATGTCTAATAAAAGACTACATAAGGGAGATCTCATGGGAAGACGTTGGTCATATTTATAAAATTTACCATCGAACTGCCAGAAATTTTATTCAGTGTAAATTTTTAATAATTTATACACATGTTCGGCTTCATTTAATTTAATTTTGTTTGTAAGTATAGTTTTGCTTTCTGTACAGTTTCTTCAATGAGGATTTCTTCTGCAGTTTCAGAGTATTGATGAACGTAATCCAGATGACGTCATCCTCGTAGTTGGTGACTTTAATTTACCTGGATTAACTTGGAGGTCTTCCTCTACTGGTATGCTATTGCCCACTGGTGATGCGTCGGTGCGTACAAGAGATTTTTTGGACATATTCTCATATTGTAATTTTTCGTAATAATCGTCATGTTCCTCACAGAACTATCGGAAATTCTAAACGTTTTTCGCATTGGTATGCCCTTTCAACCATTTTAGTAGTTAAAGAAAAATTCAAGTTTCATAGAAAATGGAAAAAGTACGGCAATCAGGCAGATTACTTGTCTTTTTCTCTGATGCGTAAGCGATCAAAGAATCTTATTAAAGTTGACTATCAAAATTATCTTAATAATTTTCAAGATAATATTATTAATAATCCAAAACAATTGTGGTCCTTTTTCGCGGAAAAAAAGGTAGTGACGGCGGCATGCCGGATCCTATGACGTATGGTCAATTTTCTGCATCCGTTGGCCTGGATATTGTCGAATTATTTTCTAAATTTTTCGGGGAGCTTTTTATTGATGGTACGTTTGATGCCCCTAATGATACTATTTCCGGTGATAATCATAAAGAACTCACTTAATCAATCATTATCCCCCTATTTCTAATTTATCCCTACTTTCTAAAACTTTTGAAAAACTTATTTACAAATACATTTATTACTCGATAAAACTTTTCTTTATGATAGAACAATTTGGTTTTTTGCCTGATAAATCTGTAGAATCTAATTTAATTACTTATGTTAATTTCATTCAAAATTCGCTTAATGATAATTGTCAAGTAGATTCCATATATACAGACTTCAGCAAGGCATTTGATAAGATCGATCATCTTATTATCTTATACATTATGTTATTAATATCATCATATTAATAACCAAACTATTAACTTTTCCGTTGCCATGCGCAATTTTTGCTTTGTTAAAATCATATATTTCGAATAGAAGTCAGGCAGTTCGTTTAAGTAACTATGTTCCGAAATCTCGAGATGTTCCATCTGGTGTACCCCAGGGTAGCCATCTCGGATCGTTATTATTTTTAGTTTACATTAACGACATTGGTTCTTGTTTTTTGCATTCGAGATTTTTATTGTATGCTGATGATTGTAAAATTTTTTCTTCTATACATACAATTGCTGACTGTATTAAATTGCAAAGCGATCTCCATCGTTTTAAAACTTATTGTTATAAGAATAAACTTTTTTTAAATTACGAAAAATGCTCTAAAATTTCTTTTAGCAGGAAAAGATATAACATTGATTTTTCATATCTACTTGGTATTGAATCTATTAAATGTGTCAAAACTATTATTTTCGGATCACATTGAGTATGTCTTTTTGAAAGCTATGAAGCAACTGGGCTTTATTCTTAGAACTACTTATATCTTTTCTAATCTTGATTGCATAAAATCTGCTTATATGGCATATGTTAATAGTGTTCTTTCTTTTTGCTCGGTAATTTGGAATCCAATGTATCATAAATATATAGACCGTTTAGAGTTGGTTCAGCGTCGGTTTGTTAGATGCCTCGCTCGTAAATTTCACTTACCTTATTGTGAATTGTTCTTATTTTATTACATAATGTCTTCAGTTAAATCTTGTGGTGAGATCTGTAGGTTTGTAGCGTTTCAGCCGTCGCACTTCGTTTTCGATATTATATAACTCTCGCACCACCGTGTTTGAATGGTTAGTTATTTTCCCTTTGTACCTTACAGAATATTTTTTAGCTTCCATTTTTACTGTAGGTATTTGTAGATCATTTCCAAGTATACTATTAGTGACATACCATGGTGCATTAGTTATTATTCGTAACACCTTGTTTTGAAATCTTTGCAGTATTTCCAAATTTGAATTGCTTGCTGTTCCTCATAACTGTATGCCATACGTCCATATTGGTTTCAGAATGGTTTTATAAAGCAATTTTTTATTCTCAATACTTAGTTTTGAATCTTTTCCTATCAGTAAATATATGTTGCTGCCACGTAAGACGTTTATCTAAATGTATACCTAGATATTTCACAGAGTCTGATTGGACGATTTGGCATCCATTCAGCTCAACTGGAGACGCTGATAACGTTAACAGATTTATCATTGTTCGCTTTCAATTTCCATTTTTTTAACCAACTGTCGATTTTGTTTAGATGCGTCTGTACATATGTGGCCGTTATTTTCGGGTTTGCATGAGATGCTATTATTGCTGTATCATCTGCAAAGGTCGCAGTTTTTGTTTTACTTGTAGTTGGTAGATCTGCAGTGTAGAGGGAATAGAGCACTAGTCCCAGGACACTACCCTGTGGTACGCCTGATTTGATGGGGAAAAGATCTGTATATTCGTTGCCATACTTGACAAAGCCGAATCGATCATCTATGTACGAGCTTAATAGTTCGTACAAATTGTATGGTAGTGTCTTTTTCAGTTTGTATTTTATTCCAGTATGCCATACCTTGTCAAATGCTGCACTGATGTCCAAGAATACCGCATTGCCATAACGTTTATTTTCCAAGTCATCTTCAATCTGCTTTACGACTCTATGGACCTGCTGGATAGTTCCGTGTTCTTTTCTGAAGCCAAATTGATGGTGTGTTCCTTTTCTTCTAACACCGATCGTAGTCTTTTTAACAGTAGTTTTTCCAGTACTTTTGAAAGTACTGGTAAAAGGCTAATTGGTCTGTAGGAGGATAACAGCTCAGATTTCTTTCCCGCCTTTGGTATCATGGTTACCTGTGCCACCTTCCATTGACATGGAAAATATTTTAGTCTTAACACAGCATTGAAGATCTGCAGTACTGATACTAACGCTTTTCTCGGTAGCTTTTGAAGTACCTGTCCAGTAATAAGATCATATCCTGGTGATTTATGCGGGTTGATTTTCTTTGTTATGACCATGCTAACTTCCTTAAAGGTAAACGGTTTAATTGGAAATTCCATCTGAAACGGTTCCGCTAGGCCATTTTCTTGTTTATCTATTTCTTGTTTATCTTCTATTGCTTTCGGTATTTGATACGGTGTTAATACTATAGCTAGATGATCAGCAAATGCTTGTGCTTTCTCTGTGTCATTTCTAGTCCATGTTCCAGCGCTTAGCTTTAGTAGTATATGTTGTTGCGGTTTTTTTAAATAATGAGTTGCTCTCCAAAGCGAGTATTCAATATCACCAGTTGCAGATAATCCTTCCAGGTATATTTGCAAGGATTGGTTTTTTAACGTTCGTAGTAGGTTTTTTAACGTTTTTGTTGCTTTGTTATACATTTGTTTATCCCTTTCCGTTTTCGTTCGCTGCCATCTTTTCCGTAGTCGACGCTTTTCTTCAATTTTGTCCTTGATAATCACAGGGATCCTGTCCTGGTACGATGCTCTGCTCTCGCCTTGAGTAGTTGCGTTCTACACTGCTTTTTGTATAGCTCGAGTAAGATTCATGGTTTCCCTCTCTATGTCCTCTCCAGTTTTAAGAGATACTTGAAGTTCAATTTCATCCAGAAGCTCTTGTTGAAAAACGTTCCATTTCGTTTTTTTTTTATTGGTTAGTCTAGGCCCTTTTTCTACAATAGGGATTTCAGTGAATAACTGCAGAATTATCGGTGTATGATCCGAGGATAAGTTCAAGGAAGATAATACTTTGAGTAGTTTGCGGTTAATTCCTTTTGTAATAAAGATGTCGAGAACATCCAGAGTTCTTTCCCGATCAGCTGGCCAATATGTTGGTTCTCCTGTCGTAGCGCATTCCAGTTTGTTATTTTTTATTGCGGACAATAATTCTCTTCCTTTCGATGTTATTAATCTTGACCCCCATTCTGTATGTTTTGCATTATAATCTCCTCCGGCGATAAATCTGTTACCAATAGTTTTTATGAATTCTTCATAGTGGTGCCTCTTATTATTATGTTTTGGTGGACAATAAACGGATGAGATATTGATTCCTCCAGTGTGATTTTCGAGCTTAATTGTGGTAGCTTGGAGAAAATCTTTTTTTTTTTAATATTACTCCTTACAAGAACTGCTGTTCCACCGTGGGCATTACCATCCGGATGATTTGTAGTATAGTTCTTATCTATCCCGGAATTTTTGTACATCTTTTACTGGTTATGTGCGTTTCAGTTATCACCATGATGTCGATCTTGTTATTCAAGATGAATGATTTTAGTTCTTCAACATGTTTGTTTAATCCGTTGGCATTCCATAAGGCTATATTCAGCGTTTGGAAGGTTATGATAGCTTAGAGACTAATGTAGTAATTAGGTTCATGACTGTATCTAACTGTGTTAATAGAGACTTCATCATTAGTTTTAATTCTTCCATGTTGCTGGTTTGTTTTTCTTTTACGCTTTTTTCTGTATGACCTCTATTTGCTTTTTGTTGGATCCCGCTACTTGCGCAAATGTAATACCTTGCTTTATTTTTTGGGAATTTTGTTGCGAATTTATTCTTTGATCGTTTTGTTTTGGGTAAAGTTTTTGTTGTAGTTGTTTATGTACTAAGCAGCCTCTATAGCTGGCTGGATGATTTTCCAAGCAATTTACACACTTAGCCGTGTTCCTGAAGTTCATAGAGCATTCCTTAGTGTGGTGTGCCTCTGCACATTTAACACATCTTGGAGTTCTTTGACATTGAGGTATCGTTTTTTTCTTTCTTGGTGGTTCAAAAACCACGCTGGTATTTAAAAATAGTTTAACCTTGTAAATTTCTTTATTATTTTCTTTCTTATTTAGATCCACAAAGAACATTGGTAATGGTTTCTTAGTTGTATATTGTTTGATATTGCACACATTTTTGGCTTCATGACCTTGCTGTTGTAGATGTTGTTTTATCTTGTCTATATTGGTTGAATGGTGTACATTTTTTAGAACTACACGGAAACTTTTTTCCTGTTTTAGTTTGTAAGTATGGAATTCAGCATTCTTCACCTGTTTTTGGTTGTACCTTAACTTGTTCTTCCTCAAGTGATTTTACGATGTATAAATTGATTGCTATTTCGTTTAATAGTTTTGTAAGAGGATTAATATTCTTAACACCGGCGATAAATAATAGTGGTGGCTTTGGTTCATTTTTTGGTTAATTATCTACCTCATTGTTTTGTTCAGTGCTTTCGTGTTCCAAACTATCATATCTATTGTTTATCAAAATTGTAGATCCTAACCAATAATCGTTTAGTTTTGTTTGTTTGCACTCTTTTCTTTCTCGAGGACTTCCTCGTCTTCTTTTATCATTTACTAGTTGCCAATCCATGTTAGGAGCGTGTTCTTGCACAAAAGTAGGTTCTACTTGGTCGCAATACGCCACCATGGAGTCCTCAAAGGCTTTTACTTCGTTGTTTGTAGACATAGTGAAACGTTAGAAACGCCTCCCAGGTCTGCCCTTCGGAGGATGCGATTCTATTTCGCTTTTATTTAATACTATTTGTTTCTTTAAATATCTTATTTATTTCTACCTTTTCGCTTAATTCGGGCCTGTACAGCTTCAGCTTCAGCGCCCGGTCGCATGAGCGCTGCGTTTTTAAACTGGTTTTTGCTGTATGGACTCACGTTGTTCACAATTTTACTAATAATTAATAATATCACTGTGAAAGATTATTTCCGTATCCAATGATACTATTACAGTAGTTGAAAATAAGTTTCAACTCATCCTTGCTTATAATTTCTCACTACAACTCCAACTTTTTGCTGATTTTCGTAAGCGACACTAACCGCTGTTTTGATAACTAAAGACCGGATTAAAAGGCACAAAAATAACTTGTATAACTGTAATTGCTTTTTATAAATGCCAAATTATTTTGTAGCTCCACTTCTTTTAGGACGGCCTGGCAATCTTGTATTGCTTTACTACTTGTAGCCGGAAATTCATTTATTAATTGTTTAAAATGATCTAAGGCGTTTGTGTAGTATATAGCGGCATCTAGCCATGTTCCCCATCTTGTTAGAACTGGTTGTGGTGGTAATGGGGTATTTGGTAACCTCTCTCGGGCTTTAACAAATATTTGTTTACCGCTTTTTATTAATTTATTAACTAATGGGAACTGTAACCTTATAGTTTCTGCTACTCGATTAAGCCCGTGTGCTAAGCAAGTACAATGAATTAAATTAGGGTAAAAAATCTTCATATTAGACGCAGCTTTTACCATGCATGCCGCTGCGTCTGACACCATCAGTAAAATTTTATCATTCGGTACCGGCTCCGGTAAGAAAAAATGTGTTAATTCGTCGTGAATAAATCTTGTTACAGTATTATTATTTGTTTTACTTAATTCTTTGGTGCTTATTAGAAAACTTTTTGACGAATTTTCATCACTTAATACTCCAAGTATTAAATTTGCCACGTATCGTCCACATACATCAGTTGTTTCGTCTACACTTATCCAAATATAATTATTTTCAATAATATTTTTTATTTCTTGAACAACTTCTTTGTAGACTGAAGTAATATAATTTTTGCGGAGATGGCTTTCATCGGGAATATGCATTGTACAATATGTTTGTAAAAAAGTTTTGATATATTTATTTGTCACTTTATGGATTGTACTGTATGTATGCTTTTATCAAAGCCTTGCAAAGATCAAAATTGAATTTTGATTGTTTAGTGTAGCCGGATGTTGATGCCACAGATTGTATAGCTGTACCTATAGTTTGTTGTTTTTTGGATTGACTTTTACCGTAAAAAGATTTAAATTTCGGTTTTAAATATTTAAAAATTTTTGGTATTATACATAATTTAATCATTATTTAAAAATATAATTAATATAATATATGTTTTTACTCGATTAACTCCATCAATACTTAACTACAACAAGGAAATGTACAGAGGCGCAGCGAAATATTTTTCATAATTCAACCAATTTTTGGGGAAAAGACGCCAAAAAGTTGGAAAAAGGCATTAAATAGGCATAAAAAAAATAATAGGCATGAAAATTCAAAAAAGGCAAAAAAGGCATAACTAACCTGGTCTTATTTCACTTATTTTTAACTGATTCGTAAAGAAATTTAAATATATTTGTAATGCCTTTAATTTTGAGCATAAGCATATTTTCTATAAATCCGCTCTTTATTGATAACTACGGCCAGGGCCAGTCAGTTTTATTGATTATTAATTTTATTTGGCTCGCTTAAAAATTACATTTTAGTTTACATATTTTAGTTATTCGTTTTTGATTATTTTTTTTTGTCAAGTTGTTTGTTCACCCTATAAAGGTGAACAAACATTTTATGTTATCTTTTATTTTATTGTTTGTTAATTTTTTTTTGTGGATGTTTTATTGGGGTTAACCTGTCAGCATCCCGAATTGAATAAATAAATAAATAAAATATTCCTAGAATCATGCCCTCAACCATTCAAGGCATCCTAATGATTACATATAATTTTAGCTATTTTATAACAAGTATAAGAACTAAAAAAATTAATAATAAACTTCAACTGTAAAAGAATTGACTAAAACATTAGTCACCAATATGAACTTTGGAGTGAAAATCTTTAGAACGTTGGAGATTCTCCGTTTTTTTGTTATGATCAATAAATTATGTTAAACAGTTTAACCCACTATTCTTATTTTGTGAATGAATTATGTAAATTACTAGGAAGGAATGTCGTTTAAAATCAAATAATTAAAAAACTATACGGTATACACACTTTAACTGAAAAAATAAGGGTCATGATCTAATGTGATAAACTTCAATTTTTTTTTTATTTTGTGTATTAACTACATATAATTCTATTAACAAAATATGCATCAATAAAACAGAAATATTAGTTACAAAAAAAATTAAAATTAAAAATTCTCCAAATAATGTGTATGCAAAAATCTGCGTACAAATAAAGACGCCTTCTCCACGGTGAACGGTGAACTTGACGGGCCTCTTGAGG
This sequence comes from Onthophagus sagittarius, assembly GCA_036711965.1. Lineage (NCBI taxonomy): Eukaryota > Metazoa > Arthropoda > Insecta > Coleoptera > Scarabaeidae > Onthophagus > Onthophagus sagittarius. The sequence goes on from JASERS010000003.1 coordinate 11,852,448, forward strand.
TTCCTAGAATTTCTTCTTTAACCCTCTTCATCGGATCTAAAACAGACGGAAAATATATTAATTAATGTTCACTGATTTAGTGATATCGGAAGTAGGTATCGAAAGGATTGTCGGATCCTGGATTGTTAGACTAGAAGCAACCTTGGCCGTTTGTAGCGAAGGTGTTCTGTGTCATAATCCATTAATCCCGCTAGGAGGGGATTGGGGTGGTTTTCGAGTCGCGTCAACTCGGTACTGGCCTTGTCCCGAACGAATTCCTCGATGGTCGCCATCTGGGAATCATTGTGCAGTGTCGCATTACTGACAAACCAAGGTGCATCAAATGCCATCCTTAGGACCTTGTTCTGAACCACTTGGAGTTTTTGCACGTGCGAGTGCGCGGCGTAACCCCAGACTGAAGAGGCATCGTAAGTCATCGTAGGCCTGATAACCGCTTTGTAGAGTCGAATCTTCCGAAGAGGATCCAACTTACTTCGACGATTAATCAGAGCATACAGATTGACCAGAGCTGCCTTCGTCCGGTTCGCCATCGCGTCGATGTGACTTTTCCAAGTAAGTTTAGAGTCCAGAATGACACCCAAATACCTGGCTTCGGAACGCCAGGGGACCTCGTCCCCTTGCAGTACCAACGCATCGGGGGGTCTCTGTCTACGCCGAGTAAAAAGTACTGCGGTACTTTTATCAGCGTTGATTTTGACCCGCCACTTTGCGAAGTAGTCGAGCAACTCGTCCGATGCTGCCTGCAGTCTACGAGCGACGACCTCGGGGGACCAAGATCTGCTGTAGATGCACACATCGTCGGCGTACATCGCTAACTGAGTGCCCTCGTAACGGGGTAAGTCGCTTACAAAGATACAAAAAAGTATCGGTGAAAGCAACGACCCCTGAGGGACGCCAGCAGTTAGGATTCGCTCTCTCGAACGCGTACCTTCCAGTTTGATGCGCGCTTTCCTGCCGTCAAGGTAGGAGGCGATCAATTGGACTAATCCCAGGGGCACGCCCGCTTCTAGCATTTTGAACAAAAGTCCTTCATGCCATACTTTGTCGAACGCTTTGGCAAAATCGAAAAACACAGCACAAGTGCTTTGCTTTCGATTGAAGCCTTCGGTTATATGTTCGACAAGTCGCAGTACCTGGTGTACGGTCGAATGTTTGGGTCGGAAACCAAACTGTTCGTCCTGGATGAGCTTAAGATCTCTAACGGATCTTTGTAGCCTCGTCTGGACGACCCTCTCGCATACCTTACCGAGACAAGAAAGCAAACTGATGGGCCTGTAGTTTTGCGGGAACGTCAGGTTCGCTCTGGGTTTCGGTAACACGACGACGTCAGCGCTTTTCCACGTGGTGGGAAAGTGGCGCAGCCGGAGCGTCGCTTTGATGATCCCCGTTAGCGAAACGACCGCCTTTAAAGGCAAACGCCTTCTCCAAAATATACTTATTTACTTAAATACATAGTTGGCGATGTACGCTTTCCGATTTAAATAAAAGATAATCGGTGTCAATTATATTAGCAGAGGCTTAGAAGCTAAAAGTTAGAATGGACACGAAAGGAAAGGAAATTGAATTGGGAGAGAGAAAAATTATTGTAAAGTTATGGAAAGAGGGAATATACACTCAGCAGCAGGAGTCTGCGTACAAAAAACTTGTAATACTTTAATTGAAAAAATAAGAGTCATAATCTAATGTGATAAACTTGATTTCTTTTTGTTTTGTATATTAACTACATATAATTCTATTAACAAAATATGCTTTAACAAAACAGAAACAGTAGTTACAGAAAAAAATCAAAACTAAAGATTCTAAAAATAACGGGTATGCAAAAATCTGCGTACAAGTCAGGACAGTATTTATAAAAAATTCATAAATGAGATCATTGTTTCTATATTAATATGAGGTCGGATAACCTTTACGTTTAATGACCTCCCTTAAACGTTTAGGCATGGAGTGCACTAATTTCTTCGTTTCGTCCGAACTGATTTTGGCCAATCATAACATTTTTTAACGTTTCCTTCGACGTTATGTTGTGTTGCCGAATCCTGCGTTCCAGTAAATCCCAGAGGTGTTCGATGGGATTCAAGTCCGGCGATTGTGGAGGCGTTTTAAGTTGCTTTGGGGTATTGTATAGTAGCCAAAGCTTAGTGTTGTGGGCGTAATGTTTGGGGTCATTATCTTGTTGAAAAAAGTATTCGGGCCCCAGCCCAAGTTTTCGATGCTAGGCTTCAAATTTTCTTTTAAAATGTCTATATACATTTTATGGTCCATTGTCGATGTTATGAAAACCAACCTTCCCTTTGGTGCACATACACCCCCAAACCATAACTCCACCACCTCCGTGTTTTACAGTCGCTTTCAAATTTTCGGGATTAAGGGCAGTATTAGGTTTTCTCCATACAAGTTGTTTACCCTTAATGCCGAAAATGCAAAATTTGCTCTCATCTGTAAAGAGAACTTTCTCCCAGAATTCAATGGGCTTGTCTAAGAGTTTTTTTGCAAAGGCGATCCGCTTCTGACGATTGACCTCTGACACAAATGGCTTTTTTCGTGCAACGCGACTGTGATAGTTGGCTTTTTTTAACCCTTCATCAGTGTGGTGGGGTATAACATACCCAATCATTATATTTCTCTAAATATTATAGAATGTGTTACTACTAGCGCTATCTAATTTTTAGTAGCTGGAGAAAAGTACGTTGTTAGTAGAACGTCATCTATATTATAAGTGTACAAGTTCGGAAAAATAAAATAATAAATGCAGAATACGACTGGGGTATGCTATACCCCACCACACTTAACTCGTGAGTACACCTGACAAGTGCATGTTGAGTCATTGTTCATCTCAAATCTCTTCATGATTTTATGCGAAAATGTCAAAATACGAGTACGAAAAAGAACAGAATAGGTTATTAGCCTTGTGGGCGGAAGTTCTTTCCGATTCTGAATCGTTTATCGACTCAAACTCAGAAGATGAAGAAGTGTCTCCTCATACTGATATAGTTGCTGATATTAGAGAACGTTTCGCCGAAGAAACGAGTGAAGACGATACTGACGATGACGATCAAGTGGAAACTAGTAACACACGGTTTATGCTAGCTAAAGATGGAACAAAATGGTTCAGGGAACCAGGGAAAAAACCATCAGAACAAGGTCTGAGAATATAATCACTCATTTACCAGGAGTGAAAGGTGAGGCAAAACATAAACAAAATCCAATATCATGCTGGTCATTGTTTCTTACGGATGACATATTAGGAGACATTGTATTCAATACAAATATCAAAATAAACACTAAGGGTGTAAAATATGATACAAATCATAAATATTTAGTAAAGGAAACAAACGTAGTTGAAATAAAGGCACTGCTTGGTTTATTGTATTTAGCTGGGTTATATAAAGGAAATAGAGAGAATATTGCCGATCTATGGTGTACAGAGTCTATAGAGTACAATGTCCCAACAGAGATTTGGCATTTTATTGCAATGGCTCCGTTTTGATAATATCGAGAACAGAGCCCAGAGAAGATCTCTAGATAAACTTGCTCCTATAAGAGGAATTTTTGAGAAACTTGTTGAGCATTTTCCAATGTATTACACACCTAGTGAGTATCTTACCGTCGATAAAAAATTTGAGCCCTTCAGAGGAAGAGTTGATTTTCTCCAATACATACCAAACAAACCCAGTAAGTATGGACTAAAAGTACACGCTCTAGTTGACGCGAAAACCTTCTATTGTATCAACATGGAAGTCTATGTTGGTTTACAACCACCAGGTCCATTCAGGTTAAGCAATAAACCACATGATATAGTGAAACGTTTAGTAAGACCAATATCTGGATCAAAACGTAATGTTACCTTTGACAATTGGTACACGAGCTATCCCTTGATGATTGACTTGTTACACACATCTGTAGGAACAGTACGAAAAAATAAAACACAGATTCCACGAGAGTTTCTAAATATAAAAACAAGAGTTGCAGCGAGTTCATTATTTGCATTTCAAGGGGATATTACCGCTGTTTCCTATGTTCCTCGACGATCGAAAAATGTTATTTTATTTTCCACTCTACATCATACTAATAATATTCTGCAGGAATCTGGACCAAAACAATTACCAGAGATCATTGATTTCTACAATTCAACCAAAGGAGGTGTAGATCAATTAGATCAGATGTCAGCAAACTACAGTGTTATCAGAAACAGTAGACGATGGCCTCTAACATTATTTTTCTCCTTTCTAAATACAATTGCAATAAATGCTTTCGTTATTTATAAAGCCAATACAAAACAATATAATTTTAAACGGCGGCAGTTTCTAAAAGATCTTGGTTTACAACTTATAACTCATGCTAAAGAAGCAAGATTACAGAACAAACGACTGCCACGTGAGCTCCGAGTGGATTTACAAGAAAATGTTGGTCAACCTAGTTCTAAACAGCCGAAAACATCCAAAAGATGTTCCGTATGTCCACGAAATAAAGATCGCAAAACTTTTCATAAATGCATGCGATGTCATGCTGCTCTATGTCTCACACATTCTAATCTGATGTGCGATAATTGTGCCAACACTGATAGCATGTAATTATGTTGTTGTAGTAAATACTTACCTAATTTATTTTTTTATGCAATATAGACATTTTGTTAAGAAAAATAATATTTGTTATATTAAGAGTTAGTTACATTTACGCATAGGTAATTTATTAAATAAATTCCCGTTTTTCCCATCTGTGAAATGTAATAGCTTCTAAAAATAAATTATATTCCAAAATTTTATCGTTGTTATAAAGTAATTGATGATATTCTCTTCAATTTATAACCACTGAAAGACATTAAAGATATAAAACTATATTATTATATAGTAATTTGTTAAAAAAAATCAACTATCATCATGGGGTATCAGATACCGCACCACACCACTGATGTGACTTTACATCACCACACTGACGAAGGGTTAATTAAGGTCCTTCTCACCGTATCTTTGCTGATAGTTTTATGAAATTCTTGTACATTTTCTACTATTTTTTTTGCCGTCAGCCTAGGTTCTTTTCTAACCTGCTGTACAATTTTTCGCTTCTCTCGGTTTGTTAAAAGGGGTCGCTTCTCTCGGTCAGATCGCGGACGTGAGAGGTAATCTTCAGTGTCTTTATAATTATTAATTACTCTTTGAATGGAAGAGTGTGACCTGCCGACAGTTTCTCCTATTTTTCGAAAAGATTTTCCCTCTTTCCATAACTTTACAATAATTTTTCTCTCTCCCAATTCAATTTCCTTTCCTTTCGTGTCCATTCTAACTTTTAGCTTCTAAGCCTCTGCTAATATAATTGACACCGATTATCTTTTATTTAAATCGGAAAGCGTACATCGCCAACTACGTATTTAAGTAAATAAGTATATTTTCGAGAAGGCGTCTTTATTTGTACGCAGATTTTTGCATACGCATTTTGGAGAATTTTTAATTTTAATTTTTTTTTGTAACTAATATTTCTGTTTTATTGATGCATATTTTGTTAATAGAATTATATGTAGTTAATACACAAAATAAAAAAAAAATTGAAGTTTATCACATTAGATCATGACCCTTATTTTTTCAGTTAAAGTGTTAGAAGTTTTTTGTACGCAGACTTCTGCTGCTAAGTGTATGTAGTTAATATACAAAATAAAAAAAAATCAAGTTTATCACATTAGATTATGACTCTTATTTTTTCAATTAAAGTATTACAAGTTTTTTGTACGCAAACTTCTGCTGCTGAGTGTAAGTATTAAAAATTAAAAACTTATTAAAATGTCCCCTAACATTAATAATTAGCTTATACAGGGTGTCTCACGTAACTGGTTCATTAGAACTTTTTTAGGTTCCACTATTCGTAGAGGCTTGAAATTTTGGTAACATGGGTTGTTCATTTCGATCTATTAATCTAAAATATTTTCAAGATGGCTACCACTTCCGGTCTACCGGAAGTAGACTTCAACTTCGTTATTTTAAATGGAATGCTATAGTTTTTATTACACCATTCAATTATACGTTCCATTTAAAATTTTCGACTTTCTCGCAATTGAATACAGCGAAATGGTAATTCAATTTTTGACCACGCTGTATAAGGTACACTGATATAACAAGTGACAATCTATTTAACAACATACGACGAGTTATTGTACCAATGCAAAACGTTTTTGAATAAACGTTGGCTGAGATATGGGCTTATAAAGACCATGGTGATATTTGCCAAAAAACACTTAAAATCAAAATAACTCGAAAACAAAAAACGATAGGTACCAACAACTGTTATCAAAGTCAACATATTTTCTTACGTGTAATTGAATGGTGTAATAAAAAGTATAGCATTCCATTTAAAATAACGAAATTGGGGTCTACTTCCGGTAGACCGGAAGTGGTGGCCATCTTGAAAATATTTTAGATTAATAGATTGGAATGAACAACCCATGATATCAAAATTTCAAGCCTCTACGAATAGTGTAACCCAAAAAAGTTCTAATGAACCAGTTACGTGAGACACCCTGTATATCTAAGATAAACTACTTGTAATTATTTTGAACTTCATTTACATTGTTTGTACTTCAATTTTTTCTTGTAGAGTCTCTGAAGATGCTATAAAAGCGAAACTAGTTAGACAAAAATTAAATAAAACCAGTTAAAGTACGAAGCATTTTATTTATTTAATCATATTTATCATTACTGGTAGAATGAATATTTTAAACTTTTCAACCTATATAAAAGAATTGGCTTAAACATTAGTCACCAATATGAACTTTGGAGTGAAAATCTTTAGAACGTTGGAGATTCTCCGTTTTTTTGTTATGCTCAATAAATTATGTTAAACAGTTTAACCCACTATTCCTATTTTGTGAATGAATTATGTAAATTACTAGGAAGGAATGTCGTTTCAAAACAAATAATTAAAAAAGTATACGGTATATTAAGAAGAGGTAAAGTCTATTTCGTCACACCCTCCCAATTGCGTCAGCAATGAAAGAGAATCCGTTACAATTCCTCTTTCAAAATAAATATTGCGTCATATTACACCACATTACGTCACGAATTTATAAGTATGAATTAATAAAAGAATATCTCCAAACATGATTTGGAGCTAAAAGGATTCAAGATTAAGTTTATTTAATTAATAAATCAAAATTATTAATTGATTTTATAGATAATTTGGTGCGTATATTCAATAAGAGATGGCGGTGATTTTTAAAATTAAATATTAAAATAATTTAATTAATTCTTTTATATCTTAATTATAGTGTATTTAAGTTGAGTTAAAATTAAATAATTAATGTTTGAAAATTTTGTTTTAAAACCTAATTTGGGCGTTTCAACGAAAATTATTAATAGTTTGGATATTTGCCAAAAGATGGCACCTGTCGACAGTTAACCTCAATTCGTTCATAAAACTCGTAGATTATTCTCGAGGCCGACGGGGAACTTCGTTTCGTGACGTCAAAAAGTGGATTTCGTTTTTTGATAAATACGGTTTCGCTGTGAGATTATTCTCAGTCCTGTAGGTGATTTAATCAATAATATTAATACACTCCATAAATTCCAGTTGTGTCTTTGCATTAATCATTTTCAATATGAGTTTAAGTGAGTTTTTAATTTTTCATTTTTTACCATTATTTTTAATTTCTTTCGTCACATCACTTTCATTTTATTTAATTTCGTACCTTCAAAAACTCGTGATTCTTTTCTAAGAATAATCTGATAGTTATTTAATGATATTGACCTTCACGTTTTAGTTTTTAACCTCAATTTTTTATGTAATCTTATTGTTTAGACGTGAACATGGGGGACCGCCCGATTTTTATGTACGAGGAGGAAAGCCAGTCCGAAAAATTGGCCAGGAAATCCAAAGAGACTCCAGTATTTCCAATTGGTAAAGTCTTTCTTATTTAACATTCAAAAAGAGAATTGCTTAATAACATTCATTTTAATTTTTTTAGCTATTGCAGCTTGTGCAGCTGCTGTAGGATTCGGTGCTTACAAATTCAATAAAAGGGGAAAGATGAGCCCCAGTTTATTTTTAATGCAACTTCGTGTCGGTGCTCAAGGAGTCGCAGTGGGTGCACTTACATTAGGATTAATTTATACAATGATCGATCAACATATATTGAAGAAGAAACACTAAAAAGATTAAATATTTAGATAAATAACTTGCATGTTTTGGTATAATTTTGCTAATGTATTCTGGTAATATTTCGAGCAATAATTGTGAACTCCCTAGAAATTATATCTTATCTTTTGTCACAAAGGTTTTAAATTATTATCTCAATGTACTGTGTTATCATCAATGCCTGATAAAGATGAAGGTAGTTTAAGTATTTTTAGATAATACATAATTTATTTTTATGTACATTTATTTAAAATAAAAATCATTAAATAAAAAAAAATTCTTTTTTATAAAAACGCCTTTTTTAAATTTTAATTGTTACACAATAAGAAAATACCACATTTATTATGTAATTATTTTAAATTATCTTTAAAGAATTTAATCTGTTAATAACACTCAAAGTCCAGCTCTACATTCATAATCGTTCAAAAATGTAATAATGATTTCACTGATATAGGTAATTCTGATAAGATTACTTTTAATCAACTTCCTGCTTATTGGGCAAAAGTATTTCCTTAATTTTAGGATTCATTTAATGCTGATAATTTATTTACACTCAGCAGCAGAAGTCTGCGTACAAAAAACTTGTAATACTTTAATTGAAAAAATAAGAGTCATAATCTAATGTGATAAGCTTGATTTTTTTTTATTTTGTATATTAACTACATATAATTCTATTAACAAAATATGCTTCAACAAAACAGAAACAGTAGTTACAGAAAAAAATCAAAACTAAAAATTCTACAAATAACGGGTATGCAAAAATCTGCGTACAAGTCAGGACAGTATTTATAAAAAATTCATAAATGGGATCATTGTTTCTATATTAATATGAGGTCGGATAACCTTTACTTTCGGTTTAATGACCTCCCTTAAACGTTTAGACATGGAGTGCACTAATTTCTTCGTTTCGTCCGAACTGATTTTGGCCCATTCCTCAATCATAACATTTTTTAACGTTTCCTTCGACGTTATGTTGTGTTGCCGAATCCTGCGTTCCAGTAAATCCCAGAGGTGTTCGATAGGATTCAAGTCCGGCGATTGTGGAGGTGTTTTAAGTTGCTTTGGAGTATTGTATAGTAGCCAAAGCTTAGTGTTGTAGTTTTGGGGTCATTATCTTGTTGAAAAAAGTATTCGGGCCCCAAGCCCAAGTTTTCGATGCTAGGCTTCAAATTTTCTTTTAAAATGTCTATATACATTTTATGGTCCATTGTCGATGTTATGAAAACCAACCTTCCCACCCCTTTGTTGCACATACACCCCCAAACCATAACTCCACCACCTCCGTGTTTTACAGTCGCTTTCAAATTTTCGGGATTAAGGGCAGTATTAGGTTTTCTCCATACAAGTTGTTTACCCTTAATGCCGAAAATGCAAAATTTGCTCTCATCTGTGAAGAGAACTTTCTCCCAGAATTCAATGGGCTTGTCGAAGAGTTTTTTTGCAAAAGCGATCCGCTTCTGACGATTGACCTCTGACACAAATGGCTTTTTCGTGCAACGCGACTGTGATAGTTAGCTTTTTTTAACGTCCTTCTCACCGTATCTTTGCTGATAGTTTTATGAAATTCTTCTTGTACATTTTCTACTATTTTTTTTTGCCGTCAGCCTAGGTTCTTTTCTAACGTATAGTTAGACGAGAATGGCAACGTACTCGAAATCCTTTTACTAAGAAGAAATTAAATAAACTGACTCATACAATAACTCTGCAACTCGATGCTCATCGAATTCAAAAATACAATGACATGTTAAATAATTTAGATACATCGGACCCTGGAATGTGGAAAGCCACTAGACGAATATTAAAAAAATATGAAGAACTCCCAACGTTAATAGTTGACGGCATACATATTAATACAGATCATGATAAATCCCATGCTTTTGCTGATTACCTAGAAAATTCTTTTAGTCCAATTATTACGGACAAAAATACGGATTTTGCGGCTATAGTTCAACGATATAATGAATCACACCTACTAAGCGAAGGAAACTATACCGAGACAATAACAGCAGAAGAGGTTAAGGCGCAAATTAAACGTCTACCCAATCGTAAAGCTCCAGGACATGATTTGATACCAAACATTTTATTGAAATATCTTCCCGATAATATCATTGATCACATTAAAAGCATCTTCAACAGTTGTTTACAAATAGGCTACTTTCCCATTGCATGGAAGAAAGCTGAAATCTTACTGTTCCCAAAGCCCGGTAAATGCAAATCCGAAATTCAAAATTATCGTCCCATTAGTCTTCTTCCAACTCTGTCAAAACTATTTGAAAAAATAATATTCACTCGTCTGCAAGATGAAATGATGAATCTTGATATTATTCCCGATGTACAATTTGGATTTAGAGCAAACCATTCTGCGACACACCAACTTGCAAGAGTCGCAGAAATCATAGAAAAGGGATTTGAAGATAAAAAATACACCGCAGCTGGTTTCTTATACGTTGCAAGAGCATTTGACACCGTTTGGCTACAAGGTCTTAAATACAAACTGCACCACGTGGGTTTAAGCAGGTATCTCTGCGCTATTCTGATATCCTACCTTGAAGAGAGAACATTTAGTGTTAGAATAAATGGCTGCTATTCTTCTACTAAACCCATCCGAGCTGGAGTGCCACAAGGAGGTATACTATCACCTACGTTAATTAATATCTACATGCACGACATTCCATTACAAACCGGCAACGATAAGGCTATGTACGCAGATGATATGATCATTATAACACAAAGTTATGATTTAAAAGACGCCATTGAAAAACTCCAAAATTCAATCAATATATTACAGAAGTGGCTTTCAAAGTGGTGTATTCATTTAAATGCAAATAAGTGTGAAACAAAAATTTTTACTTTGAAACGAGTGATTGATCCACCGTGCATAATAATAAACAACAAGCCTATAGTTTGGAATCAAAAAGACAAAGCGGTGAAATATTTGGGAGTTCATCTTGACCAACGTTTAACTTGGGGTATCCATATCAACACACGAGTAAATCAGGCATATGATCGATTAAAACAACTATATTCCCTGATTAACAGAAAAACTCCCCTAAGGATGGAATGCACACTTCTACTATACAAAGCACTAATCAGATCCTTGGTCACTTATGCCTGTCCAGTTTGGAGTAACGCTTCTACTACTAACATTAAAAAAATTCAAACATTACAAAATAAAATATTAAGGATCGCAGTGGATGCCCCTTGGTTTATAAGAAACGAGCAATTGCATGATGAATTATGTATAGAATATATAGCAAACTTTATAAAAATGTTGACCAAAAACTTCTACAGTAACCTCAACAAGTGTCCTAGCGCGACCAGACTGCACATTGGGCAACGTAACATTCACTCCAGAATAAAAAGAAAACTGCCTCAAGATCTATTGACTGATGAGTCGGAATAACAGATGGTGAAGTGTTTCCTCCTGTGATGTGTTAATTAAGTGTAATCCAATAAGATCTAAGCCATGAAATAACATATTTTAATTGTTGAGCTGGTTTTTAATAAAGAAAAAAAAAAGAAAAAAGGTTCTTTTCTAACCTGCTGTACAATTTTTCGCTTCTCTCGGTTTGTTAAAAGGGGTGGTCTACCAGATCGCGGACGTGAGAGGTAATCTTCAGTGTCTTTATAATTATTAATTACTCTTTGAATGGAAGAGTGTGACCTGCCGACAGTTTCTCCTATTTTTCGAAAAGATTTTCCCTCTTTCCATAACATTACAATAATTTTTTTCTCTCCCAATTCAATTTCCTTTCCTTTCGTGTCCATTCTAACTTTCAGCTTCTAAGCCTCTGCTAATATAATTGACACCGACTATCTTTTATTTAAATCGGAAAGCGTACATCGCCAATTACGTATTTAAGTAAATAAGTATATTTTCGAGAAGGCGTCTTTATTTGTACGCAGATTTTTGCATACGCATTATTTGGAGAATTTTTAATTTTAATTTTTTTTGTAACTAATATTTCTGTTTTATTGATGCATATTTTGTTAATAGAATTATATGTAGTTAATACACAAAATAAAAAAAATTGAAGTTTATCACGTTAGATCATGACCCTTATTTTTTCAGTTAAAGTGTTAGAAGTTTTTTGTACGCAGACTTCTGCTGCTAAGTGTAGTTGTTTTTTTTACTACTAATTGTATACTTTTACATCAATTTTCCTCTAAAGCATTATCTTCTTGAATGATAGATGAACTGGTACAATAATACAGCAAAAAGTGTATTTGGGAGATTTTTCCTGAAATCCCTTGCTGTGAAGTTATATAAAGAACATTCAACAAAATCGATAAATAATTGTAACGCACCCAAAGATTATAGGTGAACCCAACCCATACAAGCTTTGTTTATGGTTTTATTCGAATTGAACCTGACATTTACAATACATTTTTCAAATTTGAATGTACAGTAAACCCCGATAGCGAACATCGATTTAACCCTCCGTCTGTCGGGCGCGCTTTCTTAAGGGCCCCCGTACACGAGCCACATTTTGCCGTCGGACCGACCACAGAATTGCCGTCGCGTTCCAGCGAACTGAAGCCCACCATAAGAAATACTGTATCATCCGTACACGGCCGTTTACAAAAGTCGAAACGGGCATCTGCAGTCAACTTGCGGCCGATATCCGCCGGGTGGTTCACAATCGCGCGCGCTTCTCCTGCCGTATACGAACCATAAACTTGCAGTCGTACTCAACCGCAACGCGACCGATTCAACGTGTTGAAAAAATTTAAGGCAAGGGCAGCAACAATTTCTACCGAGGAAAACATAAGAAACAACCTGCTTCGAAACCCTTACAACCAGCACACGAGTTAGCCGTTCTGTTACAACACCAGTGCATTACAAATTCACCCAATAAGCCATGACATTAATTTATCCATACCTACCACACCCGGACAATTTCAGCGCTGTAGTAATAATCAAACAATTCCCTCTACCAATATTGCTACTCCGTTAATATCTCCGCAGGGTTCAACATTGTCTATAGACTCTGCTCATACAAACTCATCTTTTGAAGATGTCTTTCAATTATAGATACATAGTCGAAACACAAAAAAAATAAAATCTGTACCTACCTACTTTGTTTGATTATATCTGTAAAATAATGAATTCCAGGCATACTTACCTATTGATCACATAATTTAATTTATCTATTTACTAACCTCAAAGTTATAGCAAGCCTTTCTTCAGCTGAAATACTGGTCCTCATATTGGTGTCAGACCGTTTAATTTTAGGTTTTAAAATTCTGACTAATTCATCAAATGATCTAATAGACATTCTAAAGTAATTAGAAAATTTTTTTTGTCTTGCTGGAGTTTATCAAATAAATTATAAAAACTTCCTTCCTGTCATCGTGAAAGTAGAAGTGGATGGATCCAAAGTGATCGTACCTTCCTACGTCTTCTTCTTCTTCTCCTCAAAATAAAAAGTAACAGTGCTGCTTCTTCAAAATCCATAATATCGAGACTGGCGACCACAATCTTAAGAAACCATAAATAAAATAACGGACAAAACAACGTTTCTGTTTTGTTTCTGATGTGGTTAGGTTGTAGTCGTCTCGACTGCAAGTGTGGTTCATATAACTGCAAATCAACCACAAAAATGCAGTTGTGTCAGCCGCGAGTTGCAGTCGACGTGACCACAATTTTGTGGTTAACTCAGCTGCAAAATTGTGGCTCGTGTACGGGCACCCTAACACTTTCGATCGGGTGTGGTCTGTGGAGTCCAAAACAGAAAAAACTCTAAAGGACGCCAACGTGTCCTCCAGTGCTAATTTCTCATAAATATGTTTTATATGATGCTTGTACTATATAACAGCCTAATACAGGGCCAATTCGAAACTCATGTTTTATGTTAATTTGATTTAAAGAAAATGCTTACAATTTAATCAAATGTTTTTCAAAACTTGCAAACAACGCCTAAATAAAGGAAAAGAAAATCGATCTATAATAATATTTATTTAAAAATGTATAGTGTTATAAAAAAAAATGTCTTAACTAAAGAATAATATTCTATGCACAAACTGGAGGGTTTCAAACTGTGGTCTCCATATTTCCCAAACAATCCTTGCAGCACGCTGTTATGTGCTCCATGCACAACCAACATTTACAAATTTTGCAAAAATAACGAGTTTTTCGTCTTTTGCAATATTTACAGTTTCCTCTTTTCCCTGGTTGTGGATCTGGAATAATCTCTTCAATACCTGAGAGCCTCAAGGCAGAAGTACGCAAACTTTTGGTCAAGTGCTTATCAACGGCTCTTCTTTGCATGTTATTTTTCACTAACTCCATACCAAGATTTTTTTGAAACAGTCTACGAGTTTTAGCAAATTCACCATCTGCTATGTTGCTTTTGTAGATAACAAAAGCGTTAATTGCTGCTATATTGAGGAGGTTATAGAAAATTACCATTGGCCAACGCTTTGTGTTTCTTGCAACACTGTATGATGTGATCATTCGATCAACAACATATACTCCACTTTTTGTGCTATTATAGAAAGTAATTATTTCGGGCTTTTTCCGATCACCGGAAGCTTCATCGATATGATCGTCTCGGTGCATTGTTGAAACTACAAGCACATTCTTTCCTTTTTTGGGTATATATGAAACTGCAGTCATATCATTGCTAAATGCGAATAACGAAGAATATACTTTCCTGTTTTTAACTTGTGTTATTTCAAGAGGTAGTTCTCTTCTATTGGCTCTAACTGTACCGACCACAGTAAGGCGGTACTTTCTTAGCAGTTTCTTTACAATTGAATATCCTGTGAACCAACGATCTATTGTAACATTTCTTCCTGATCCTAATAAATGTGAATACATTCTTTTAGTTACTGCAGCGGTAGAGTTGTCAGATTTATATGGACCATTGGGTTGAACACCAGCGTAAATTTCTATGTGTGAAATGAAAAATGTTTTGGCATCAACAACGGCGAAGACTTTCAATCCGTATTTGTTTGGTTTACTTGGAATCTACATTCGGAAACTGCACCTACCCCTAAAGGCAAGCAGCATTTCATCTAATGTTACATACTCGCCCACAGAATAAGTTTTCTTACAATTGTCGTTGAACTTGTCAACAATAGTACGAACCGCTGCTAATTTGTCCATTTCTTTTCTTTGACCTCTAGTTGTGGTATCGTCTAAGCGAATGCATTTCAATAAGAAGACGAACCTCCGTTTTGCCATTGTAGCAGGAAATATCTCATATCCCATACCGTCTGATGACCAATACTCTGCTAGATGTGTCCTTGATCCATGATGGAGCCCAGCTAAATAAAGTAAACCCATCAGCGCTTGGATTTCTACAGAGTCGGTCGGTGATTTAAAGTGAAATCGTTCCTTTTATATACCAGTAAATATATAAAGTCTCTTATAAGACGATTTCATGTTCACTCCATTAAGGTCGCTTGCGGACGAAGAGCTACAATTTTCTGAAGTGGACACTTTTTTGATGATATTTCAAAGCCTGCGCCTCGCTTTCAAGCGACCTCGACGATTTGAGGTGAAATCGTACCTTGTCTATCTTAGTAAATATATAAAGTATCGTATAAGATGATATTATTTTCACTCTGACGAGGTCGCTTGCGGGCCTGGCGCTACAATTTTCCAAAATGAACGATTTTTTGTTGATATTTCAAATCTAGAGCCTCGCCCGCAAGCGACCTCAGCCATTTGAGATAAAATCGTTTCTTGTTATATTTTAGTAATAGTCTCCTATAAGACGATTTTATTTTCACTTCGGCAAGGTCGCTTGCGGGCGACGCGCTAAAATCTTCCGAAATAAATGATT
The DNA here is from genome assembly GCA_036711965.1 of Onthophagus sagittarius. Lineage (NCBI taxonomy): Eukaryota > Metazoa > Arthropoda > Insecta > Coleoptera > Scarabaeidae > Onthophagus > Onthophagus sagittarius. Next base: position 11,868,359 of record JASERS010000003.1, read on the forward strand.
CCTTGTTAATATTTCTATAAATATATCTAGCGGAAATAAAGTCAACTTGTCACGAGGATAAGGGCGACGTTTTTGAAGTAATTTCAAGCAACTTCGAAGACGTTGGTCTATTGTAACATTTCCTCCTGATCCTAATAAATGTGAACGAACACATTCTTTCAGTTACTGCAGCGGTAGAGTTGTCAGTTTTATATGGACCATTGGGTTGAACACCAGCGTAAATTTTTATGTGTTAAGTGAAAAATGTTTTGGCATCAACAACGGCGAAGACTTTCAATCCGTATTTGTTTGGTTTACTTGGAATGTACATTCGGAAACTGCACCTACCCCTAAAAGCAAGCAGCATTTCATCTAATGTTACATACTCGCCCACAGAATAAGTTTTCTTACAATTGTCGTAGAACTTGTCAACAATAGTACGAACTGCTGCTAGTTTGTCCATTTCTTTTCTTTGACCTCTAGTTGTGGTATCTTCTAAGCGAATGCATTTCAATAAGAAGACGAACCTCCGTTTTGCCATTGTAGCAGGAAATATCTCATATCCCATACCGTCTGATGACCAATACTCTGCTAGATGTGTCCTTGATCCATGATGGAGCCCAGCTAAATAAAGTAAACCCATCAGCGCTTGGATTTCTACAGAGTCGGTAGGTCTACACTCAGTCTTATCTTGGTATTTAACAGAAATTTTATCAATAAATAAATTAGTGTTTTCAACTACAATATCAATGCAGTTTCCAAACATGTACATCCAGCATTGAATGGGAGATAATGCGTTACGTGCTTCACCGATGACCCCCGGCAGGTGAGACACTATGTTTTCGTTGCGAGTTCTAATATTCCTAGGTGGGACAGCCTTTTTCCATTTAGTTTCATCTTTACCAAAAAAATACGAGCATCTATCACGAATCACGGGTTGTTCATCTTCATCATCCTCGCCGTCATCCTGATGCATAATATCTGCATCTTCATTTACGTTTTCCTGCTCGGTTTCTGTATCATGATCACTGATCACTGATCACTGATACTTACAAAATCTGGAAGGGTCTGTCAGGACAAAATATTATGTAGCGACTATTTGGAATTTTGAAAAACAGTTTTTTATAGCGAAAACAGTTGATATCCAGATTAAACAGAGTAAACATTTTGTTGAAGAAGTATTTATTGATTATAACTTTGTACTAAAATACAATAAAATATTAATGGCTTGTATGAACCTGATGAGATGTTATGAGTTTATTTATGTCCGGCTCGATGTTTGTCAGTAGTAACCGCAAATTTCCCGATTACTAATTTCCAGTTTGTTTCTTTTCTGTGTGACGAGGCTCATAACGGCACTGAATCCACGTTCTACCAAATACGAAAACAGAAAAGCAATCAACAACTTCTGTACTATAAGCCATAATGCTGGATATAAAATTGGGATCTGTTTTTGTAACCAGAAATTTTCGTATTCTTGCTTAAGCATTGGTTTCAGCTCATCATTTGTGAATAATTCAATGAGTTGCTCCTGTACTGGCATGTACTCATCTGCATTTGTACTCTGAGTTTGACTACTTACAAAAGAGTTCAACACCCAGTCGGAAATATCCAAGTGAAGAATGTCTTCAAATCTTTGAGTAAGGTCCGAATGGAGTGCCATTAAGTGTTGACAATAAACAAGCAAATCTTCGTCTTTATTTTGCAATTTTGTAAGATTTGGAATCTGAGAACATTCTCCTCTTCTCATGTTTTGTTTGCATAGCAAAAGTTTTGCAACAAATGCAGATATTACACTTTTAGTTTTGATTAAATTTTGTGTGTCACCTTATAGTTTCAAATTAGTCTCGTTGAATCTGACAAATAAATCAATCATATAAGCGATGTCAGTTTTCGAGATAATTTAATTATGACGCAAATCATTGTCTTTACTCCCCAGGAATTCCAACACTCAATCAAAAAGCGAATAGAAGCGATGGTTGTCTAAAGGTGCGTGTTTCAAACACGCACCTTTAGACAACCATCGTTGTAATAATTCGAAAATTATGTAACGGTTTTAAGAAATAACCATTCGAATTAGAAATTCCTAGAGTGCAACCTTTCGTTATTTTAGAAACTAGAGACCAGACTTCGTGTTAAATTTTGTTAAAAATTATGTATCCGCAGTTTGATGGGGGAGATCGTTAAAGTTTTTTAATGCCACAAACTTTTGGCGCCCAACGTGGGGCCATTTAATTTTTTTTTGGACCTTTTCATTTTTTTTCTTGGCCACTTTTCATGTTTTGGGGATATCTTTTCACTTTTCTTGGAATCATCTATTTTCAATAGGCTTTCTTTATTTGAAGTTATTTTAAAATGGCACTTAGGGTATCGGTAGGTTATTTGAGCAAGGATGAGTTGATGCATGAACTGAGCGGGCGTGGTCAACCCCATGGTACGTACGATGAGATGAGAAAGTCTTTGACGTCAGCTTTGCAAAAGGAAAAATTAGAATTGCCCGAGGTTCAGTCACCACCCGATTATCCGTTCACGAATGAGGAGGATATTGCTGCGATCGAGAGAAAAATGGGTATGATTAGGGATTTTTTGAGTACATTTTCGTCTAAGGATAGTAGAAGAATTGAAACGAAATTATGGCATTTATTTGGTAGGATTAAGAGTATGTCGTCTGGCTTAGATATTCGATCTACTTTTACTGAAGAGGCTGTTGCATTGAAGGAAAATTTCGATAAATTAGTAACTGAAGTAGCTAAACCCGTTGAATTGGCAGTGCTAGAAGAAAGTTTAAATCGTGTTTTGAATGTTACGGCTCCTCCGAGTACTTCTTCTCCTATTTGGATATCCTATATTTATACTTCTTAGACGTTAGATCACGTAAAAATTTGATGGTTTCCACTGTTTGGAAATTAGGTGACGATTTTTGGAATTAGTTAGTGGCGGCTGTTATCTTCTGGTCTTGTGGGCGAGGAATTCTTCCCTTCCACAAATTCCCTCATTGGCTCAGAAAATTATTGTAAAATATCCGCCACGTATTTTGGATTGGCCCCAGGTGTCGGGGATGTTCAGACGTTAGGGAACGCCTAATGAAGGTTTTGCACCCCTCCAAGACCCGAGGTTGACCCAAGACCCATGCACACGTCAAAATTAGAGAATTCTGAACTTAGTATCAATTCAACTTCGAAAGATATCTTCTTAGAAAGATTTCGAACCAATACTCAACCAGCGCTCTGTTAGACCGAATCTTAGATTCGCTTTAACGCCAATTCTATGTCCCGTCGAAACCGAGAACTTTGACTCAGCTTCAAGGGCAACTTTCTTCTGATTCGGGCGTCCGCGTCGTGTCGGAAACCGTGTTCACTTGAGGGTTTGGTGTGTTTGTATCGAAGAAGTCTTCCCGGATTATCCCGAGAAGATTCCAACAGGATCCAGGTTGCGACCCATCACCGAGACCACCAGATCGGAATACACGTCCGGGGTAAGTCTGTTTGCCAGTTCTCCCTATCATTTATCGGTCAACGAGAGTTCGCTGTAGGGTTAGGTTCAGACAGGTTATTTTCATTTTTAATTTTCTTTTGACTACTTAAGATTAACTTTGTATCTTACTTTTTTTTTCGTTATTTTTGTAAATATAGATTAAGTGTGGTTAGAACACTTTCGTTTTATTTCACATTTCCTGAGAGCCTTAGTGCAAGAACCCACGGTTCTGAAATAGTGACCGCGCGCTTGCCATTTAATCTTGTTTGAATAGATAGGGTCAGGCAGGAGTCCTTCAGACTAAGAATTAGGTAGCGAGAAATACTGTTTCTGGTGGTAGCGGTAATTACCAGAGGTTGAAGTCGTTCAGTGACGGCCTCACCACACAAGCGCTGATGGGTTTGCTTTATTTAGCTGAGCTCCATCATGAATCAAGGACACATCTAGGAGAGTATTGGTCATCAGACGGTATGGGATATGAGATATTTCCTGCTACAATGGCAAAACGGAGGTTCGTCTTCTTATTGAAATGCATTCGCTTAGACGATACCACAACTAGAGGTCAAAGAAAAGAAATGGACAAACTAGAAGCGGTTCGTACTATTGTTGACAAGTTCAACGACAATTGTAAGAAAACTTATTCTATGGGCGAGTATGTAACATTAGATGAAATGCTGCTTGCCTTTAGGGGTAGGTGCAGTTTTCCAATGTACATTCCAAGTAAACCAAACAAATACGGATTGAAAGTCTTCGCCGTTGTTGATGTCAACACATTTTTCACTTCACACATAGAAATTTACTCTGGTGTTCAACCCAATGGTCCATACAAAACTGACAACTCTACCGCTGCAGTAACTGAAAGAATGTGTTCACATTTATTAGGATCAGGAAGAAATGTTACAATAGATCGTTGGTTCACAGGATATTCAATTGTAAAGAAACTGCTAAGAGAGTACCGCCTTACTGTGGTTAGTACAATTAGGGCCAATAGAAGAGAACTACCTCTTGAAATAACACAAGTTAAAAACAGGAAAGTATATTCTTCGTAATTCGCATTTAGTTATGATATGACTGCAGTTTCATATATACCCAAAAAAGGAAAGAATGTGCTTGTAGTTTCAACAATGCACCGAGACGACCATATCGATGAAGCTACCGGTGATCGGAAAAAGCCCGAAATAATTACTTTCTATAATAGCACAAAAAGTGGAGTAGATGTTGTTGATCGAATGATCACATCATACAATGTTGCAAGAAACACAAAGCGTTGGCCAATGGTAATTTTCTATAACCTCCTCAATATAGCAGCAATTAACGCTTTTGTTATCTACAAAGGCAACATACCAGATGGTGAATTTGCTAAAACTCGCAGACTGTTTCAAAAAAATCTTGGTATGGAGTTAGTGAAAAATAACATGCAAAGAACAGCCGTTGATAAGCACTTGACCAAAAGTGTGCGTACTTCTGCCTTGAGGCTCTCAGATATTGAAGAGGAGATTATTCCAGAGCCACAACCAGGGAAAAGAGGAAACTGTAAATATTGCAAAAGACGAAAAACTCGTTATTTTTGCAAAATTTGTAAACGTTGGTTGTGCATGGAGCACATAACAGCGTACTGTAACGATTGTTTGGGAAATATGGAGACCACAGTTTGAAGCCCTCTAGTTTGTGCATGGAATATTATTCTTTAGTTAAGACATTTTTTTATAACACTTTATACATTTTTAAATAAATATTATTATAGATCGATTTTCTTTTCCTTTATTTAGGCGTTGTTTCCAAATTTTAAAAAATATGTGATTAAATTGTAAGCATTTTCTTTAAATCAAATTAATATAAAACGTGAGTTTGGTATTAGTCTATTATATAGTACAAGCATCATATAAAACATATTTATGAGAAATTAGCACTGGAGGACACGTTGGCGTCCTTTAGAGTTTTTTCTATTTTGGACTCCACAGACCACACCCGATCGAAAGTGTTAAGAAAGCGCGCCCGACAGACGGAGGGTTAAAAGTAAAAAACAGTCTGCTTTTTACTGTTGTGTAAAAAGCACTTATACAATTTCATTTTTACAATTTTATTTTATTTTTACAATTTTAATGTGTTTAAATGTTTGTTTGTTTATATTATTTATTTTTATGTGGTTTTTATATGATTGAATTTTAAATTGACTATTTGGCTGATGATGTTAATTTAGTATTAACGAAACCGGTCCCAAGTATAGTTAATACACTTTCTGAGGAACAGAGGTCTTTTATTTTTATTTATACATATTGATTATATTTTACCTCAGTAATTATGGATTTATTCAAATTTATCAGTTTCGTTCCTATTCAAAGTAAAATAATGGTTGTTTGTTTTATTTATGGTAATAATTTGTTATAAAAGGTTATTTGTTTATTTAATTTTAATTTTTTGTTTGAAATATAAAATAATAATTTAAAATTATTGATATATTTAAACAAAAAAGTGTATTTTGAGTACCCCTGGTGGGACTCGAACCCACAGTCCCCGGCTTAGGAGGCCGATGCCTTATCCATTAGGCCACAGGGGCTTGGTATAAAAGAGTCGTCATTTTGGAATGTTCATAGTAGAATTTATGTTATTTATAGTTTGTAAAATTAATAATTTTTTAAATTTCGTTTAAAGGATAAATATGTCTTTGTCTCTACCAATTCAAAACTCCTTTTCCCCGCTTGATTAATTACATTACATTTTTCTCTAAATCTATTGAAGTATGTACAGGTGGGCCAATTTTGGTGTTATTATAGGGTATCTCGGAAACTAAAAATACAAAAAAAGTAGGTGCCACGTCTGGGTCTATATATAAAGGTTTTATTCCGCAAAGACAAAACCACTATCTTGTTTTGTTATTACTAAAGACCGGATTAAAAGGCACAAAAGAACGGAAAAAGACACTTAAAAAGGCATGAAATTTTGGCAACAAAAGCATTAAAAAGGCATAAAAATTAGAAATCGAAAAAATTGCTATACCTAATTAATAATGTATTTTAATAACGTTTTCATTAAAAAATACATCGTTAAACTAAACATTCATATATAATTATTAAACCACTAATGGTAATGGTTTCTTAGTTGTATATTGTTTGATATTCCACACATTTTTGGCTTCATGACCTTGCTGTTGTAGATGTTGTTTTATCTTGTCTATATTGGTTGAATGGTGTACATTTTTTAGAACTACACGGAAACTTTTTTCCTGTTTTAGTTTGTAAGTATGGAATTCAGTATTTTTCGCGATTAGAGCTTTTGTTATTTTAGTGTATGCCTCACCTGTTTTTGGTTGTACCTTAACTTGTTCTTCCTCAAGTGATTTTACGGTGTATAAATTGATTGCTATTTCGTTTAATAGTTTTGTAAGAGGATTAATATTCTTAACACCGGCGATAAATAATGGTGGTGGCTTTGGTTCATTTTTTGGTAAATTATCTACCTCATTGTTTTGTTCAGTGCTTTCGTGTTCCAAACTATCATATCTATTGTTTATCAAAATTGTAGATCCTAACCAATAATTGTTTAGTTTTGTTTGTTTGCATTCTTTTCTTTCTCGAGGACTTCCTCGTCTTCTTTTATCATTTACTAGTTGCCAATCCATGTTAGGAGCGTGTTCTTGCACAGAAGTAAGTTCTACTTGGTCGCAATACGCCACCATGGAGTCCTCAAAGGCTTTTACTTCGTTGTTTGTAGACATAGTGAAACGTTAGAAACGCCTCCCAGGTCTGCCCTTCGGAGGATGCGATTCTATTTCGCTTTTATTTAATACTATTTGTTTCTTTAAATATCTTATTTATTTCTACCTTTTCGCTTAATCCGGGCCTGTACAGCTTCAGCTTCAGCGCCCGGTCGCGTATGAGCGCTGCGTTTTTAAACTGGTTTTTGCTGTATGGACTCACGTTGTTATTCACAATTTTACTAATAATTAATAATATCACTGTGAAAGATTATTTCCGTATCCAATGATACTATTACAGTAGTTGAAAATAAGTTTCAACTCATCTTTGCTTATAATTTTTCACTACAACTCCAACTTTTTGCTGATTTTCGTAAGCGACACTAACCGCTGTTTTGATAACTGAAGACCGGATTAAAAGGCACAAAAAAGACGGAAAAAGGCACTTAAAAAGGCATGAAATTTTGGCAACAAAAGCATTAAAAAGGCATAAAAATTAGAAATCGAAAAAATTGCTATACCTAATTAATAATGTATTTTAATAACGTTTTCATTAAAAAATACATCGTTAAACTAAACATTCATATATAATTATTAAACCACTAATCACGAAAACAACGTATTAAATGCTGTTCTAAATTGTCCATTGTGAAGTTGTGTCTTCTCTCACTTAACGTATTCTTGTAAGCCGAAAAACTTCTCTCCACGTCCACACTTGTAATTGGTGCATACTTGAACTTTCTAATTAATCCGGGATCCATAATAAATCCAGTAACAATTTCACCACTTAAAATTGATGCAATTTTTTGTAATGTGGCAAATCCTTCATTTTTACACAGAACGTCATTAAATTTATTCGTAATTATTTGACCAATATGTCCTGGTACGTGCTGTCTTGAAACTTTTTAATCATTTCTACTGCAGTCACTAAAGGTAAATCCTGTTTTTCAAGTGATTTTATAGATTCACTTATATAACTGTAATTGCTTTTTATAAATGCCAAATTATTTTGTAACTCCACTTCTTTTAGGACGACCTGGCAATCTTGTTTTGCTTTACTACTTGTAGCCGGAAATTCATTTATTAATTGTTTAAAATGATCTAAGGCGTTTGTGTAGTATATAGCGGCATCTAGCCACGTTCCCCATCTTGTTAGAACTGGTTGTGATGGTAATGGGGTATTTGGTAACCTCTCTCTAAACAATTCTACCTTTAAAGGGGCTTTAACAAATATATGTTTACCGCTTTTTATTAATTTATTAACTAATGGGAACTGTAACCTTATAGTTTCTGCTACTCGATTAAGCTCGTGTGCTAAGCAAGTACAATGAATTAAATTAGGGTAAAAAATCTTCACATTAGACGCAGCTTTTACCATGTATGCCGCTGCGTCTGACACCATCAGTAAAATTTTATCATTCGGAACCGGCTCCGGTAAGAAAAAATGCGTTAATTCGCCGTGAATAAATCTTGTTACCGTATTATTACTTGTTTTACCTAATTCTTTGGTACTTATTAGAAAACTTTTTGACGAATTTTCATCACTTAACCCTTAATTAGGCGCGCTGGTGTATTTTGTACACCATTTACAAAAAATGTCCAATAAAAATAGTTATATGGCGTTTCTCCCTCTGCGCCGCTAGGTACCTTACTATCTCACTGTTGTGTTTAGCGGTGTATCACGTCGGCTTGTTAAAACGTGCTAGAAAGTGGTTATTTTGAGTTTTAGAAAAGTTGGTATTTAAAGCATACCGCGCGACCAATTATGTAAGTACATTTTTATTTTTATTACATCATTTTTATTTTATTACATCATTTTTATATTATTACATTATTTTTATTGTATACATCTTTATACAGTTTTATTTTATTACGGATTTGGTATTTTATAATTTTTTCTGTTTTCGTTTTATTTATTTCTATTTATTATAGATAAGATGGAAACCAGAAGTTCAAAAAAGAAAGAAATAAATCAAGAGCTGGGGCTCCTTATAGACGTTGATAAAGACGAAACATTTGTAGAAATAGATGACGAAGAGGACGATGATCTGGATGATGAAGAAGTGTCGTTTAGTGAGCATGGCAGCAATTCTGAAATTTCAACCGATGATAGTGAAGAAGAAAATTTAGATACTGAAATTTTCAGTGATAAATTTTATTTTGGCAAAGATAAGACGACGAAATGGTCTAAAGTAAGTTTAGTTCGTAAGGCAGTAAGAACAAAGGCACGTAATTTAGTCAAAATATTGCCAGGGCCAAAATTAGATGCTCGCGATATAGAAAACGAGATAGACAGTTTTGAAATGTCTATCTAAATTTTAAAAATGAAATGTTAGCATTTATTGGGTTACTTTTCTTATCTGGCATGAAACGAGCCAATCATACAACTTTTTTGGAGTTATGGGCAACTGATGGTACAGATATTGAGATATTTCGAGCTTGCATGAACTATAAGAGATTTCTTTTTATATTACGAGTTCTGAGATTTGATGACATAACGACAAGGGAACAAAGACGTAAACTGGATAAGCTGGCACCAATTAGATCGATATTGGATGCTCTAAACGAAAACTGTAAAAAGACTTATTGCATAAGCGAGTACATGACAATCGATGAAATGTTAGTTCCATTTCGAGGGTGTTCCAATTTTATACAATATATACCAAGCAAACCGGCAAAATACGGTATCAAAATGTTTGCACTTTGCGATGCTAAAAGTTTCTTCACTAGTAAAATAGAAATTTATTGCGGAAAGCAGCCAGATGGGCCTTATTTTATCAATAACACACCTGCAGATATTGGTTCAAGATTAGTGGATCATGTAAAAGGAAAGAATAGGAATCTAACATGCGATAATTGGTATAGCAGTTATCAGTTAGCAAAGTCATTACTTGCTAATAAAATCACATACCTAGGGACGTTGCGAAAAAATAAGAGAGAAATCCTCCTGAGTTTTTGCCTAATAAAAAGAGAGAAGTTGGGTCCTCTTTATTTGATTTCCAGCAAGAAATCACAATTACTTCCTATGTACCCAAGAAAAATAAATCTGTTGTTTTAATTTCAACCATACATAATGACAGCTCCCTAAATGAGGACACAAAGAAGCCAGAAGTAATTCACGACTATAACATGACGAAAGGCGGTGTAGATACCGTTGATCAACTTTGTTCAAACTACTCAGTATCAAGAAGAACAAAGAGGCGGCCTTTGTGTGCATTTTTTCACTTGCTAAATATTTCCGGAATAAACGCTCAAATATTATATAATAACATTTCCAATAAAGCAGTCACAAGAAGACTGTTTCTAAAAACACTTGCTAGCCTTATGAAGCCTTATTTCCGTGATCGTCTCCGTAATAAAAGTTTACCTTTAGATATAAAACTAATATTGAAGAAACACGTCGAGGAGGAAGAAGAGAGGGAAAGAGAAGACGAACCACCACCAAAAATTAGAAGCAGATGCCATATTTACGGCAGAAGGAAGAATAGAGTAACAACTATGCGGTGTGATCTTTGCCATTTATTTGTGTGTAAGGAGCACAGCAAAAAATGCTTACGTTGTAAACAATGCTCAGAGGACACTATCCAAGAAGATGAAAATTGATAGAGTATTTCATATTCTGGAATATTTTTTAGGAATCAAAGTATTAATTTATATTTATTATTTAGAGTTATGTTTATTTTCTTTTATTTTTTTTTGTAAACGTCCATTTCTGTTTTAGTCACAATAAAGTCTATGTTATTTTGGTAGTTTATTTCCTATAAACGATATTTTATTATATCTTAAATAAATAAAAACCAAAAACATAAAAGTATTTCATTGAAACACTTGATAATTTCTCTACATTATTGGTGGTGCTTAAAATACACCGCGCGACCAATTATGTTATTTTTTTGACGCGCCTAATTAAGGGTTAATACTCCAAGTATTAAATTTGCCACGTATCGTCCACATACATTAGTTGTTTTGTCTACACTTATCCAAATATAATTATTTCCAATAATATTTTTTATTTCTTGAATAACTTCTTTGTAGACTGAAGTAATATAATTTTTGCGGAGATGGCTTTCTTCGGGAATATGCATTGTACAATATGTTTGTAAAAAAGTTTTGAAATATTTATTTGTCACTTTATGGATTGGTATGTTTGCATCAAAGCTTTGCAAAGATCAAAATTGAATTTTGATTGATCAGTGTAGCCGGATGTTGATGCCACAGATTGTATAGCTGTACCTACAGTTTGTTGTTTTTTGGATTGACTTTTAGGCAGTTTTAATTTTTTTTGATGCAATGATGTTTTGACATGCTGAATTATGTAGTATTTCTTGTCACAATTAATCTGTTAACAGTAATTTAATAACGTCAGTATTTTATAATATCTTCCATAATTATTAAACAATCAATATATTGTTCTATTAATTTTAATGATCGAAGTACTACATTGAATCAATAGTGAATTTTATTTCTAGTGAATTTTGGGACATGCTATTCTTTATAATTTCCAATTTTTACCGTAAAAATATTTAAATTTCGGTTTTAAATATTTAAAAATCTTTGGTATTATACATAATTTAATCATTATTTAAAAATATAATTAATTGTTTTTACTCGATTAACTCCATCAATACTTACGATTTTTGAACAGGTTTGGCAAAATAAACGATTGCGTTCATATTTGAATTCCTTGTAATCTTTAATCCATTCTTCTACGTTTGGGTTTTGTTTCGGCATTGTACTACGCAAGAACTTCACACTGTCACTCGAGTAACTTTAATACAACTAAATGAATTGAAGACTCGACGCAAGTCAAACCACATACGGGGAATCCTGTGTAAGACAACAGGGCACAACGGGGAATTCCAAAGCTTAAATTCGGATCGAGGAAATGTGCAGAGGCGCAGCGAAATATTTTTTCATAATTCAACCAAATTTTTGGGAAAAGACACCAAAAAGTTGGAAAAAGGCTTTAAATAGGCATAAAAAAAAAATAGGCATGAAAATTCAAAAAAGGCATAACTAACCTGGTCTTATTTCACTTATTTTTAACTGATTCGTAAAGATATTTAAATATATTTGTAATGCCTTTAATTTTGAGCATAAGCATATTTTCTATAAATCCGGTCTTTAGTTATTACGTTATAAAAAAATTAAATTTTTGCTATCTAAAAAATGCTCGTATTCGGTTTATTTTTTAAATTAAAGAAAAGCGGTTAATACACTTTCTTCAATTTCAAAAACAAACGAAATAGAAGCATTTCTTGAAAATGTGATTTTTTGCTATAACTTGAAAACTAATCCTTGATTTTCAGTTATAGCCAAAATAGTTATAAGGACGCTTACAGCTGTTACACTAATTACACTTGAAGTTATAACATTTCCTTTTTTTACACTGTGGTTCATCTATCCCGGGGGTACTCATGTTCGATGGACCACCCTAGGAGCTTGATGAACCTCTGGTATCTATTAGTAAATCAGAGTGTTACGCAAGAAATGCAGGTTATGGATGGTATATGCATTATTTATTAAAAAGTATAAAGTAAAACAGTTAGCATTTAACTCAGGTTCGTCAACTTTGTAATTTGTGTTCTGAGTCTTTATTATATTTTAAATTGTTTTAATTAACTTATAATTGTGATTATGAAAACCGACTCATATATTACAAATTAATTGCTTATATTGACTTGTCTCTGAAGATGACGATTAGCCGAAACTAGTAAGACATTATTTTTTAAAATAAATGATCAGTTAATGTACAAAGAAAAGACGTTTTATATTTTTTATTTCATTCTTTAAAACAGTTAGGTCGTTTGCTTCTGACTTAGGCTCGTTACTACTATCTTATTGTTAAGATATCTAAGAGATTATTACCATGGTTACGGCTATTTTACGCATTCTGATTGGTTGGTGGATGGGTTTATCTGTAAGATAAATTTAACTAAAAGATGGTAGTAATGGGCATTAATTGTACTTTTTCTCTATAATTTCTTTTTTTCTCTCTTTTTTGTTTTCCTCCTTTCTTCTTTTATCTTATCCTGATCCTTCCTTTTCAGAGTATGAACTTTATTGATATACGGGTTACGGGTTGTACGCGTTGTATTTGTACGGGTTATGTAGTACATTTTTAGATATATCCTCACATCGTTCTCGTTCAGGAGATCCAGACAGCATCGTACTCATAGTTTCTTAAAGTTGCAGCACTACTATTGTTTCTTGAGCAACTAGGACTAGCAACAGCGACACCGGTCATATCGTTTTGAGAAACAAGAGGAGCATCTGGCCTGGAGTCTGAGGATTCTGACAATGTTTATGCAGAGCTTAATACGATACCAGATTATGCAATCTGCGATCGCATTAGGCTCAAAAGAAGTGATTCCACACGTTCTAAAGCCACTAATTCCATTATCTGCCTTTGCTGAATTACCGCAAGCTAAGCTAGGGAGCGTACCAAACTGCAGCCGGGTAATCTTTCTTGAGCTGTTAGCAGAATAGTTTTTCATTTTTAAAGACTTGAAGAAAGCATAATTTAATAGCTGAAGCCAATGACTGGGGTGCGGAGGAATGCTCTTGTTTCTAGCATTTTAACACAGCTGATATGCCATGTTTGACCATCTAGAGTAGTACCTTTCTTGCTGGTTTTCTTGGTGCAAAATGGGTTTTCATCCAATAAAAAAATAAATCACTATTATTTACATAGATAGACTTAGGAGACATATTTATTTTAGTTCAAGGTGGCAAATCGTCACTATATTCCTGTTGTAGATTCTTTCCACTATGTAGATAACTACATTTCCAGGTTTGTTATTAAATTGTAAACATGTTTCCTGCATGTTGATAATGTTTCCAGGTTTATTTATAAGACCATTTTCTATAAACACTTCTTCAGTTTGCCGCATGTTTCAATTGCAAGTTTTCTGCTAAATAATAAGACATGGAACGAACTGAACCTCTACTTTGACTAAGCACACTTGAATGTAATTTTTTTATGTCTAACAATTTTTTGTTTGTTTTCAATTCCTAACAGTGAGTTTTCCCCATAGAACCTTTATTAAATGTTTGTGACTTGAAACACTTCTTTAGAGTGGTTTCGGTATGTCATACATTTTTGCTGAAGCAAATACATCGTTGGCTGTATTTTTTACACTATCTTCACACTATTCTCCTCTTCCAGACGTGCATTAACTTTTATAAAAGATAAGCATTTGTCTATAACACAAAATAATTCCGTTTAAATCACATAAACACATAATCGCATAACAAAAACTCCAATAAAATTGAATGAGCGAAATTTTCTACTAAGTGCACTTAAAATTCATTACTAAAACTAAGCTTGATTTCGTCGAATCAAGAAGAATAACTACAGACAACGCTATTGTGAAATAACAACCAAATATTCGATTGGTCCATTTATACCAGCATTTCTCAACGGGGTCGATATCGACCCCCAAGAGATCGATGAATGATGCTGAGGATTCTATTTCTTTTAGTCGTTAAAGTATGAAAGCACTGCTTCACTTATTTTGACTTTCTGGAAATCGTAAAGTATCGAAACTTTTGTGACTTTTTTCAGTTTTAATAATAATGTTATGATAGGATATAAGGAGACCAACTGAAATCTCCCATATCAAAATGTCTGTTATTAACATTCTCGTTTGAATGGGGTCGATGCAACAATAAAAATTCGTACAGGGGGCCGCTGCAAAGAAAAGGTTGAGAAACTCTGATTTATACCGATGGTCCGAATTTATCCCACCTTTGTTTATATGGTGTCATATTCTAAAAAGTAATCTTAAACAGTTTCTCATGATAACATTGCACTAACTACTAATTTTTACCTTCCTATAAAGAACCATATTAAAAATGTAATATAAAAAAGTTTTTCTAGATTTAGACCAAAAATGCTTATAGGAATTGTCACAATTTTTTTAATTTTTTTAAAGTAATTACTCATTATTCTTGAAAACCATCTCAATTTCTCTTTTATAATAATCTAATATTGACGATAGATAAGTTTGATTCATCGAATTCATAACAACATTTAATTAATATTCCTAATCTATCATATTTTATCTCAACTTTTATCAAATGTTTATGCATAATACCTATATATTTCATATTATTTTAATTATGTTATATTCTTGTAGGAATATTACATAAACTAATTAAATAAATAATAAACACCATAATTCTTTTACATTTCTAGAACTTGTTTTGCATCACACAAACAAAATTTGATGTTGTTCTTTAAAATTATACACCGAATCAAAATTGTTCGTTCACGTGTCAATTCTGATTTATCGCTTTTTAGAATTAACATTTATTTTAACAAAATTCAAACTTTTCCAACCTTTCTATTTTTAATTTTACTTTCATCGTTATGGTTGACCACAAAAAAGATGTTAACACGTGTTCAATGTTATCGCAATAGTCCAAAATACAGAATTAAATTAAAACGGAATATTTTAAGAGTTGTTTTGGCAACCAAATTTGCTCCTCAATTGCTTGAGGCATTACCGAATAAAAAATTCGAAAAAAATTAAATTATTAGAAATCATCTAGTCATCAATTGTCGTTAATATTGACGTTTAATCGTTCGGATGTGAAATGTAAATCTCGTAATGGTAAAAAAAGCTTCTCCATAATCAAAACGCATCCCATTTTGACCGTTACCATCATCAAAATTATCTGATTACGATGGACAGGGTGTACGTGTATGGTATAGCGGCCACGATGGGCGGCCTCGGGTTTCTCTTGGCGTGGATGTACCTGGACCGTGGACAGAAAAGGGATTCGTATCATCGGCGTAAACTTCGATTAAAACGAGAATACGAACGGAAATTAACTGAATTAGACAGGGTGCGAACGGCCAGTGGCGTCACCGAGTCTAGAAAGGAAGAGGATGTCATCATATTACATGAGCTGCAAGTCGGTGAAGCACTCATGATGAAGGGTAACGTCGATGAGGCGACCCAACATTTCGCAAACGCCGTTTCGGTTTGTTCGCATCCGGAGAAATTTTTGAGGACGTTGAAAAATTGTTTGGATCCTACGGTTTATCATATGCTCTTAAATGTCTTGATCAAAGGTAATATTACTACATGCTCAAGGATTAATTTCTCCGATCCCCTAGAAACTGCCCTTTACGATCGATTAAGGTAGCTTTTGTAAAATAGTTTAAAACTTTTTTTACGAAATGGTGCCTTAAACATAAAAATTACTTTTTTGGTTTGTTAAATGACTACTTTTTGTTAACCTAATAAAAGGCTACCTGTTTAAAAAGATGATTTTTGAAGTTTATTTTATTTTCTAATTCTAAAGTCGCTTAATTTTTGTTAGGTGCAAGAAATGTTAAGACATTATCTAGGTGCTCTCTAAATAAGCAGATATAAAGCATTATCAAGACAATTGAGTGCGAAAACCTATATCAGGACGAACAAACGAATCTTTTTGAACATTTTGTTGATTTTGTATGAAAATTTTTAATAAAGCATTACGACTTAAAAACCATATCTATTAAACTTAGTTGGAATAAATTATTTTTTGAAAATTAAATTAATATTTTTAAATCTTATTATAGCGCTAACTGTTGTTAGAAAGCTGAAGCATTCTTGAAAGAAAATAAATTAATGTAGATTGTGGTTTCTTCGTTGTTAAGGATACCAATATTTAGATGGCGCGTAATCTTATGTAAAATATAAACTTTAAATTTGCGTTCTTAACAAGAATCGCAAAGTTAATTACTTAATTTTGAGACGAATCAAAACATTCCTCGAATCACGTTTGATTCTTTTGACCTCCCCACAAATGATTATGAGGGTATTATATCCATTTAATCGAAGAATTGGAGAACACATGCAAGACAAAAGCAGAAATCTCAGATTTTTTATGTGTTAAGGTCTGATAAATGCAGATGATGTAGTCCTCATTACAGACTCGGTGAGGTTATTGCAACAAGCTGCAGTTGGATGGTCTGAAATTTTAATGAAAAGAGGATGAAATTTAACAAAGAATAAGGTCAAGTTATGGTTGTGATGAAGACGGAGAATCCGGTGGATAAGATCCACTTCAAATGTATTGGGCAACATCTCACCCAGATCAGAGGATCATATATTAATAGATACATCAAATTTGAGTTTCTTATTTGAAATATTTACGTAAAATCGTAATAAATTAATTAAAAACAGGAAATAACTCCATTAATTACATACATTTTATTACATAGATTCAACGTCGACATATAAACGTCAAAAATTATTTAATCATTATAAATACGTTTTTTATTTAATGAAATCAAAAAGAAACCGATTTTACTGAAAAAATAAGTACACGTAAGTTAAATGCAGTTATTTAACAATTTCTTTGAGTTCAATATGTAATCGTATTAATGTTATGAACAAAATACACCAACTTTGAGATTAAGTTTACATCTTAAATTTTTTTCATTAACTATTTTTCTCGTAATTGCGCAATAACCAAAAGAAACGGAAGTTTATCGACTATCGTGCCGTTGTGAGAAGTTTTACGTTGACCAAACCAGACGTAACATCGAATACCGCATCAAGGGGTATGAGAGGGTTGTGAGGTTGAAGAAGATCCAATTATAGGCTTTTGCAGAACATTGGTCGCAACATGGTATCTGAAACGTCGAACATTTTTGCAAAAAATGCAAGGCAGAACCCATCGTCGTCCTAAACCTAAGGGCTAGTAGGGTTATAGCCCTGGGGCACCAACTCCTAAGGGTTGGATTGGGTTGGGGTTGGCAATAAAATGCATGGTGTCATCATCATATAGGTACCCAATATCAAAACTTTGAGGCCGTGGGGCGCCTAATGTGTTAGGTTGGGTTGGGTTTAGTTGTGCATCTGAAGATATTTTTCTAACGAAGGCATCTGAATACACACAGCTAAATCCAAGACTTTCCATTTGTAGGTTTAGTGTTAGTTCTAGTTATACTTCAATTTAAATATACAGGGTTGGGTTTCAAATGCTGAAATTATGGACACTCAAGCAATGAATGCTCAAAACCAGATCGCAAAAATCTGTGTTTAACATGTAATAAAGAATGACACACCAGGAAGAAAACTGTCAAGAAGGAATGTATTGCTGCTATTAAAATTGGGCTTGTGATGAAGAGAAAGGAAAATAAAAAATCACAAGTGCCAGTTAAGAGAGAGAAGGGAAAGGATGTACATTGGGACTTTAGCGAATGCGAACCGATGGAAGAAGTGGGTATGGAGAAAAAGGCAATAAATAATGAAATGAATAATAATGGAATGAAATTTGAAATTAACAAAGTGTGTGATAAGAACTTTGATATATGCAAGGCTGGAAACTACTATATTTTTACTGTGAACATGGATAAGTACGTGCGTGCAACTAATTCAAGTTAATGTAAATCGATGTATGGCAGCTATAAATCTGGTAGAAAAGCAAGCAATGGAAAATACATTGGACTTTGCAATCGTGTTGCAACCGTATAGAAGGAAGATCGAGGCTGGTGGCTGGTACATAAATCAAGATAGAGATGTCGCGATAAGTAGTCGAGGTAAAAGGACTACTAATAATTAACGTTGGGTTCTTAGTGGGGTGCTATTTGTCCAAAAATATCGCACCAAATGAATACCAGATAAGTTTAAACAATATCGAAAGATAGATCGTTGCATGCAAAAGAGGGTAATCGTGTCTGGAGGACGCTAAAGGAAGAGTGATATGTGAGTGGATGGCAGAAAGACAATTATTAGTGATCAATAAAGGAAACCTATCTACATGACGTAGAGGTAGAGCTTGCAATACCGTGTTCCCGAGATCCCGAAAATCGGTATCACGAACAATTTTTGTCCGGTATTAAAAATCGGTATTCATGACAAAATACCGGTATTTCGGTATTAGTATTATTACTAAACTATATACCAAAAAAAAGCGCCAAATCATCGAACGCCGCACCCTCTTGGAATCATAGCCAGCCTCACCCAACCTAACCCAGTATCCATTCGCCCTCTACTCATTGCCATAACCGAATCTGGCACCAACACCTTCCTTTCCTCGCTCCCTTCATTAATAAGTATTTTGGAAACCACTTTGTAATTATGTCCCCATATCTTTTATTGTATCTTCCCTATCTTATCGGCGTCTTTCTCTTCCGTTTGTAGACGTCCCTATCCCTGTCGCTTACCTCCCCCCAACAATTAATAATATGACTCAACACAACCCTTTTTTTACTAAGGAGCCCTCTCTCCTTCCGGCTTCATCGTCTACTATGCTATAATTTCATCACCATACCTACATACATTATATGTTCTGTTACGCCCTCTCCTCTGCCTACTTCGCGATTATGACCTTCCTCATTAACATCTCTACCGTATTCCACCTTTCTTAACTTGCCACAATAACTTTAATGCAGTTTCTTAACGTTAATACTGTTCAAAGAAGATATCCTCCACATCGTCTATGTTGTGTTTAAAGAGATAGTCTCTGAAGCAACTGTGTCCACTCACAGTTGACTGATAAATTAATTTGCCTCCTCTTTCGTCAAGATAGTCATGTTTCAAATCCAAGCATTATCCGCTTACTCCATCTGGCCACTTCATCAGTTATTCTAATCTTGAATTTTTCGATCTTTCTGTGCTGCTCCCGAATCCACCCTCTAATCATTAGCTCAATTAGTATTGATCTTATCATCACTTATAGTGCTTCCGTGGAAACAGATTTGTGGGCAACAACACAACTCAACCCAATTAATTCTAATCCAACTCAATGACATGACATAAGTGGGCCTAATCTGTCAGATCATTAGACAAAGTAACCATCATAGATAAGAAAATGTTTAGTAAACACAGAAAAGGGCACGATGAACTGTCATTTTTTCAATATTTCCTAATAGAAACGAAATAATATGTATTTGAAGTTCCACTACTGGCATTTATACATGTTTAAGAATCATTCATGATCGTATTTCTAAGACATATATACTCATGTAATATATGACTCATGAGATGATAAATATGACTCATGTGTGAACGATAAAAATTGGGCACCTAAATAAAGTACAGTAGGAAATTCATACCTTCTCAGGTTGGTCTACTATTTATCATCATTCTTTACGTTGGACTAATAAAAGACATTAAAGTAATATCGGTATCAATACCGCTATTTCGGTTTAAAAAGTTTTGATTATCGAATACCGGGATAAGATTTTTGTCCGGTATTGCAAGCCCTACGTAGAGGCAATCAACTTTCATATATTGACATAACTATGTGCATGGAGGACATAAAAAATTAGAGTGTAGACGAAGATGAGACCCTGTCAGGCCACGGTAGTAGATTCTGCGATAACCAAACCAATTGTATATCCTTTAATGGATATAAGCAGTCCCAGAGAAGAAGAAAACGAAGCGAAGAACTGCTTGAATAGTTTCAAAAGGAGATGGAGATTAAACATAAATTAATGAAAATGTTGACACCGGATACACTGATAAATGTAACGACTGCAGCATGCAATAAGGTCTATGATAAAAGAAAGGAAGTGAACATAGGGAAAGGCAAAATCTACTGATGGAATGAAACCGTAAAAGAGGCTAAAGACATAACAGACAAGGAAAAGCAAAAGTTAAGGAAGATCATGATAAGGCAAGAAACCGTCTTAAGCAACAAATTAAAAAGCTAAGAAAGAAGCATGGGGTAAACAATGTATTGTACTGGAAGAAAATGTGTGGAGGACACACTCAAGATTGTTATGAAAAAAATGAATTTTTTCGAGCAATGAAAGAGCGTTACTGTTCGCGCGGCACTTAACCGGGAAACTTAAAAAAGGTGTTGGTTCTTAAATTTGGAATGAAATTATTGATGAAAATAACAACAATAACAAGATAATAGAATTTAATTTAATAAAATAAAGAAATATTAATGAGAAATATATAAATACCTGAATGAATGTGTATGACTGTGGGTGGACGGTGCAAGAGAGAGAATTTATTCTCGGTACAAATCTTATATAGGATAAAACATGTCATATAGGTTGCCTATGTACAAAAATATAAAACAAAACTTAACAGTTACATAAACAGTTACTAAAAAAAATAAAAAAATGGAAAGGCACCGGGTTTGGATAAGATCACGCTGGAAATATTGAAAAATGTGATAATGGTCGATGCACAAAAAATGTTCGATATCTATAACATTCTACTTAAAAAATGTCAGTTCCGAAGAATGTGGAATACCAGCAAATTGCTTTTGATAGAGAAGCCAAAAACCAAGGAAAAACGTCTATATGTCTATTAGCTTACTAGAAATAAGATTATTTCTGCTAGAAGAACTAGAATTAAGGGGAGGCCTTTCAAAATATCAATTCGGTTTAGTAACAAGCAGATCAACAACAGTTGCAATAGAGAAACAGAGTGGCGAGTCTGGAGAAATTCAGAAGGTGGAAAAAGATAAAATGCATCTTTATTACTATAGGCGTAAGAAACGAGTTCGATTCAGCACCTTGGGACAGAGTAATCACAACTGTATTAAAAACTATTTAACGGAAGTTATTTCCTTATAGTATATAAGGAAATAACGTATAAAATGACGAAAGGGGTTCCGCAGTACTCAGTCCTGGGACCAATTTTGTGGTATATTAGTAATGTAGAGGATATTGGATTTACAGCGCATGCAGATGATCTGTCGATTGTGGTATTCGAGTGGGAGTTGAATGATTTGCAACAAAAAGCGGATAGAAATGAAAAGGATAGCCGAATAGATGGAAGATATGGGCTTAGATCTTCTACCGGAAAAAATGCACCGCGGTAGTAGGTAGCATGTTAAGTAAGTAGTAAGTAGAGGTAGTAAGTAAAATGTTTGGGGGTAATGGTGAGGAAGGATATAAGATGAAATGATCACGTGCAATATATCGTTAACAAAGCGTAGAAAACAGTAAAGGCTCTCCAGAGAGTCATGGGTTCGACATATGGTCCAGGGCAGACAAGAGGAAGATGATAGGTGCGGTCATATGGTCATCAGCTATATGTGTGTAAAGTTTGGGGAAATACTCTAAAAATAAAGCAACTTTCAACAAAGATAACGAGACGACAAGGCAGATTTCAATTGGAGTAACAAGCGCATATCGATCTATATCAACTAAGCCATTACTAGTTTTGGGTGATTCACCTCCCATAAATCTAATGATCAAGAGGAGGCAAAGAGGAAAGAGCGAAGAAATCATGGAAGAATGGGCAGGTGGAGAACAAACACTGGCAAGACTAGCTGGTCAAAAAGAATTATGGTTGATATTATACCATGGTTACAGCGCAAGTGGAGTCAGAGTTTACCGCTCAATTTCTGAGTGGCTATGGTTGTTTTAAAGTGCATCTTTATCTACATAAGCGGACGGACAAAGAGTTTTGTGTATATTGTGGAGACGTAAATGATAGGGAACACACTTTCTGTCACTGTGTAGGATGGAAGTATTTGGCCGAAGAAACTAATGTGAAGCTGGGGAAAAATGTCTCTTCAGCGACATTGTATCGATTTAATGCTCATAAATGAGAGTAATTGGAGCATTGTGAAGTGTTTTGTGAGAGAGGTTATACAGGAAAAGTGAAGAGATGGAGGGACACTAAGACATGAAACAAGGACGAGAGTGGGTAGTGTATATGTTTTTTTTATAGAGTTAGAAGAGGCAGGAAGAACATAACGATGGACAGCAGTTAGGAAAGATAAGGGGGGGGCACATAAAACTTGGGTATAATTACTAAAACTGTATTCGGCTTTTTTCTTATTGTGTTTTGTACAACTACTCAAATCTGAGACTACCCAAATCTTCTACTGGGAGTGAAGAGAACGACAGGACCAAGCAGAAGACCATAGTGGCGCCAATCAGCAGGAGAGGATAGAGAGGACGAACTAACCTTTTACTTTGTTAAAACGTTACGTGGTTTCTTCTATTATTGAATTTCAAATCACACTATGACCAACACAGTGACGCCAACTTATGATTAAAGTGCGCAAACGTGTTCCGGTCCATCAATGTTGAAGACGAGGAAAGGGGTTTTTAGTGGGACGGGGGCTCAAGAATGAACCTTAACCCCAAACTATCTGTTCTGCAGATTTTCTCCGACTGCGATTAAAAAAAAGATTTAGCAGTGCATCTGAAGACATTTTTTTTTATTTTATAAACAGATTTGGTAACAATGTGTTTTTGAATTGAAGTAAAACTAGAACTAACACTAGACCTAGAAGTGGAAAGCTTTGGGCTAATATTAGTTCTAGTTTTATATCATTAGATCCAACCTTAAATCGAGAACTAGAGACATTTAGGTTTAGCCATACATCTCTCAAGATGTCTAAACCCAAATGATTACATAGAACTGTATAGTATTAGTTGTAGAAGCTGATTTGCCAACCCTATATATTTGAGTTGAAGTAAAACTGGAACTGGAAGTAACTTAGACTTAGAATTTTTTAATTTTGTTTGAAAAAGGGCGCACTCGTATTACCAAACATATTACACACCAAACATATTAGAACGGCACTAGCAAAACCAGAAAACTTCTAGTATTAGTGTTAGTTCTAGTATTAGTCTAGTTCTACAATGACACAAAAATTCGCCATAGATTTAGAGATAAATTAACTTAATTATATCCTTTAGAAGCCTACTAAAAATAGACTATTAAAGCTACATTTTCGTGTTCAACGAAGTTTATATTGCATTAGATCAAATCTAAAAGATCCGCTCGGATTATAACGAAGAAGTTCACTCGGAGGCGTAGGGTACTATGTGATTTAAAATAGCCGATCACGCACAAATGTGGTGAAAATAACTGTATTCGAAGTATTAAATATAGGTTAGTGGGTTAAAGGTTAAGTTATATTACTGATATTTTTGAATCCGTTCTGTTTCCCGAGACTGCGAAAATGGGTTAACTGTTTAGGTGAAACGCAACGTCATCGGTGAAAACGGGGAGTGGAAAACCGCTTTGGGAAAATCGTACCAGTCCGTGGTAGGTATTGTGTCGGTTGTTAATTATTTTCTTCTATGTAGCCGCACACGCTTAGTTTGGCACTGATTTTCTTTCGGTATGGTTTTCCACCACGGGGGGTTACAATGTCACCTGGTAATTGTGTTGTTTTATTATGGTTTTTGTTAGGCAGTGTATGTAAGTACCTGTTACACATTTTTTCAAATTTAGTAAACCATAAAAAATTAAATTTAACCTTCGTGTTTGGACAAATTTAAAACAAAAAAAACTTGTTTTATTACAAGCTAATTAATTACATTGTCCATCCAAGTCGGTGATTGATATATTTTGAATAATCAATGAACGAGAACGGTTTAACTCGGAATTGAACTGCCGTCTTGGTAACGTTACCAACTCATCTGAACACGCAATTCATTCTTTAAATACACGTATTACATTTACAAGTATACAAGTGTTTTGGTATCTTAAGCTGGGTCGATAATGTAAATTTAAAATTAGTATTGTAATTTAAGTATATTGCTGCAGATGAATACAAA
Organism: Onthophagus sagittarius; assembly: GCA_036711965.1. NCBI lineage: Eukaryota > Metazoa > Arthropoda > Insecta > Coleoptera > Scarabaeidae > Onthophagus > Onthophagus sagittarius. The sequence goes on from JASERS010000003.1 coordinate 11,892,997, forward strand.
ATAGGATGATTATTAACTAAAACTCTACGATTTAAAATTAAAATTTATACAAAACGTGTTATTATTGCAGGAAAAGAGACAAAGTAGGGAGTGCAAGAAGGGGTTATAAGAAAATTGGGGAAAGTGGCTTTCCACCGGGAGTAACCGTCGATGAACTTTACAGATATAGAAAGAAAAAGCAAAAAGGTAAGAATAAAATTTTCAAAAATATAGAAAAAAATATAAACGTAAATTTACGAGATTATAAGAAAAAGCTATTTTAATAGTTTTAAAATTTAATAGATGCAATTCAACTAGAGGATAACCTTTACCTCGGTGAAGGTTCCTATAAGTCAATCGTATCTGAATACACGAGAAGTTTTCACAAATTATTTTTACAAGAACTTAATTTACCAAAATTAACTACTTCTGTAAGTAAATCATGAGTAGTTCATCATAACTTCATCATATATAATTCGACAAATCCCATTATAGATCAAAACTAACTTATTTCATGATTATCTTTTAAATGATTAATAAATAAATTTTATTCTTTATTATTTTTGTTTAAGGATACATCTTATAAAAAATCATGGAGACCTGATTACGCAAGATATGAAAGTAATTATTTCTTAAAAAAAAGTTTATCAAAAGGACGAAAGTCCGTTTTTGATGAAACGATGGATTTAAACGAAGAATTCGATAAAAGGTAACTTAATAAAATTACTATTTTTTTGTATTAAAATATCCACTATTTAAATCATTTCGCATAAAAATGGTAATTGTGTAATGAACTTGGTCTTGTCGCATGAACCTTGAAACACATTTTAACTATGTCGCCCATAAAAATGCATAAAATTCTTCTTTTATGGTCGATGTGAACACGAAACGCGTTAATTAAGTAAAACCGTAAAAAATGATTGATAAATTACAACCAGTCAGGGACTCTGATATAGTTCGTTGATAAATAAAGTTATTTTTTCATGTTTTCTATGTATCGTAGTTTTAAATCTTTTGTATTTACATATACACAGGACAATTTACGATTTTATAAAATATACGTGACAGCAAATCAACGAGTAGATTTTCGTGCAACATCTGTGCGGGTGTATTATTAAAATTCATTAACTAAGCGTGAATGAGAAAGTATTTTCTACTTGCTAATTGTTTAGAAGGCGAGGTGAGGAAAAAATATGTTAATGTATGCTATATAGAGGTAATTAACACGACCATTTGAATAGTTTTAATCTTTTTAATACCCGATTTTTTTCAGCATTATGATAACAATTAATAGTGGTCATTATTTATAAGTGATTTGTCAAACATATAAGCCTTTTATAACGTAAGCTTTTAGTTAAGAGTCGACAACACAAGAAATCTTGTTTAAAAAAAATCAAGAAATACTAATCTTGTTTTGATCATTATTTAAAATCTTTCGTCTTGCTTAAATAAATATTCATAAAAGAGCTCCTTTCAAAAATGCACTGATATACATTTATTGAACACGTTACAAATTATATTTGTATGCATACAAATATACAGCGTGTCCGTAAAGTAACGGATATAGACGATGAAATCGTTATAAACGATTTATTGAAAAATTTCTTTTACGGGGTCTAAAATTCTCCACGGACTCTAAAATCTTTGTCCAACTTTTTGGAGTAGGTTTTAAATCTTTTGCGCCATTCTTAACCAAGTTATGATGTCATGTAGACTTTCTTCAATTCCCCATTTTTTACGGAATATTTTTGAAGTTTTTTTAAATCTACCAGAGTTAATGTTAATATTGGTTAAATAAGAAAACTTTCGAGGTAATTTTCATCTTCAGTTTCCTTCAAGTTTTATAATGTTCTATTCATTTGAGACAGAAATAGTAGCAGCCATGCGTAACCATGGCAACCAAAAACAATTGGTTTACGTGGTTAAGCATGGCTACTGCCACTTTGTTATCTCAAATGAATAGAAAATTTTGAAATTTTAACTCTCTCTTATTCCGTAATAAAAATGGAGAATTGCCATTTGACAAAATATTAACGATACCATAACTCAGTTGAAAATGACGGAAAAAATTTGAAACCTCCTCAAAAAGTAGTAAAAAATTTAGTCTTCACGGATTTTTCCTTAAATCGTTTATGAGTTTATAGCCTCTATCCGTTACTTTAAGGACACGCTGTATATTAAAAACATAAACTCCTGCAAATGATTATTGTTTTGTTGAAAGCTTTAGTGCAACTCGATAATGAAATGACATTTATACTCTCATTGCCATGTGGAAATGTTCAATATTTCCAAAGTAGACCGTAAGTTAAATTCTGAGTCTGAAAAGGTTCATTTTACGCAAAATATTATGTGCAACATGTTAGAAAATCTTGACTTTGCTTCGTAAAAACATAGTACATAGTAAAACTATGTTTTTTTGCCTCCTTTTTAATTAATACTAGTTATTCTATTTTTCTAAGGAATATGATCTCTTTCAAAAACTAACCAATATTTTGTTTTATTTCAAATCATCGTCAGAGCCTGTTATAAGTTACTAAAAATTAGTTAATATCAGTTTTCTATGCTTGAGATGATTATGGTCGTCTGCACGTAACGCCGGCTCTGTTCCTCAACCAACCTTCCGTCCCACATCCATTGTACCACTCCTCCAATCTGCTCCTTCTCCGGCATATCTTCCAAATCCGCCATATACAGAGTAAAAAGGCTGGGCCTTCTGTGTCCAAAACGCAGCACCCATTGTGTTTCCTACTTTCATTCTACTCATCATTTCCCTGCATATATCTCCTTCACCCTCTTCCTCAGTTCCTCCGTGACCCTCTTCTCTGCATTTCCTTCCATAGCTTCTCCCTCTATCCATCCTATCAAATTTATAAATAAGGCATAATCTTCGCCCCCTTCTTATCCAACTGTATCCACCAAAAATTTCAAGATATAAACGTTATCTGCTCTTTCGAAAGCCTGCTTGTGCATCCATCTTAGTATAAATCTCGTATGATAAGTTGACTAGGCTGATTATCTTAGAGCTCTCCACTGCTTTCTTACTTTCTTCTTTCACTGGCTATATTATGAGGATTGGATATGGTATGGGAGAGAGGAGAGAATATTACAACAGAATACAACAGAAGATGTGGGGGAGGTAAGCGCCAGACATAGGGATATACAGAGGCATGAGAGAAGAACAGCGATAGGAAAAAGTAGGAACAACCCAAAATATAAGGACATCTTAGCGGAGAAGATACCAAAGTAACTGGTTTATGCACACGACTAGGGAATGAGGATGGTAGTCAGATGTAAGTGTGGCAATGAAGAAAGGGACAATAGATATTGAATGGAGGATGAGGAGAGGGGCTGTAAATTATGTGAGAAGGCCAGGGAGTCTTCATACCATCTGCTGGAGTGTGATGAGGTGAAGGAGAAGATGATGAAATGGATATTATAATAAGGCCAACTAGATGCACACTGTTGTTCTTATTTTCTATCCACGTCTTAAGGTACGAACCTTTTCTGTTTCTGCAAATGGAAATAGTTTAGAATTTGAGGCAGCACAACAATTTGAAAAAGTATTTTAACAAAGATTACTTTAATAAATTTGAAAAGATTTTGAAAATCCAAACTCCTCGAGTAATAAGAATGGCGATCTTGAAGACAAAGAGTTCGATTTAGATGTAACATTTCTATTGAAAAAAAATAAGGACCCTGGTACACTCAAGTCCCTTGGTAGACTTGAAATGCTTTCACAAGACTAAAACTGCTGCCAAAACATTTACTACTACCCACTGGAAGACTTGATTTTGCATCTAGAAAGCTTGATATTGCATGCAGAAGACTTGAAGTGTTTCAAAAATACTTGCAAATCTTCCAGAAAGACTTGATACTAAATCTAGAAGAGCTTAAAAGCTACTAGAAATAGAAAAGAGCTTAAAAGCTACTAGAAATACTTCCAGAAGACTAAAGCTTCATACAAAAGATTTTCTACTATTTCTAGAAGACTTAATATTGCTTCAAAAAACTTAATATTGCATGCAGAAGCCTTGAAATGCCTTCACAAGACTTGATACTGAATCTAGAAGACTTGATATTACCTTTGGAAGACTTAAAATGTTTTAATAAAACTTGATATAGCTTCTACAAAACTTGAAATGCTTCCAGAAGATGATACTGTTTCTAGAAGATTTGAAATGCTTTCAGGAGATTTAATATTGCCTCTGGAAGACTTGAAATGCTTTTAGACGACTTGCTACTGCTTCTAAAAGACTTAATATTGCTTCCAAAAGAGCTTTATTACTGCTTTCAAAAGATTTACTGCTACCCCTGCAAGATTTAATATTACTTCAAGAAAACTTGATATTGCATACAGATTTCAAATACTTCTAGAACACTTGAAACGCTTCCAGAAGATAATACTGCTTTTTGAAAATTTGAAATGCTTCCAGAAGACTTAATATTGCCTCTCGAAGACTTGAAATGCCTCTAGAAGACTTGATACTGCTTCTAAAAAAACTTGTTATTGTTTCCAGATGACTTTAAATGCGAAATTGCTTTTATGGAAGATTTGAAATACTTCTAAAAGACTTATCTATAGTCTTTAGAATAGTCTAGTAATAGTCTATAATAATAAATTTATTATTGCTTTCAGAAAAGTAAAACTGCTTTCAAAAGATTTACTATTACTCCTGCAAGACTTAATATTGCTTCAAGAAAACTGGATATTGCATACAGAAGATTTCATATACTTCTAGAGATATTGCATACAGAATACTTGATATGTTCCAGAACATTTAAAATGCTTTCAGAAAATTTGATACTGCTTCTAGGAGGTTTAAAATGCTTCCAGAAGACTTAATATTGCCTCTGTAAGACTTGAAATGCTTCCAGAAGACTTGATACCGCTTTTAAAAGGCTTGTTGCTGCCAGAAGATTTAAAATGCTTCCAGAAAGCTAAAAGTACTTCCAGAAGATTTACTACTACCCCTACAAGACTTGATATTGCTTGAAGAAAACTTTATATTTATTTATTTTATTTTGTACAAGTAGGGAGTCGATACAGGAAGAAGAAAAAACAAATGTTTAGGTCTACATTGAGAAAATGCAAAACAAAAAATAATACAATTAATGCAAAATAAAAATCAAAAATTCAGAACAATGAGAACCAAAATGCTAAGTTATAATAAACTTATCTGCACTTACGCAAGTCTGAAAATAAGTAATTACTAAAGTAAAGATTCATTGGTAGAAATGATGATCTATATCGTTGCCTACTAAACCCGAATAAATCAATGCCGAGGAGGTCCACCGTTCTCTCCATTCTAATGATTAGAGTTTCTGTATGCGTTTATGAATGAAATGGTACGGAAGCTGATGAGGAGGAACATGGAGATCGACACGTGACAAAAAAATAGGATGAGTCACAGTGGTTATTTAACAATCTGTACAAGAAAAGAGCACCGGTAAGTACGTTGGTGACGGAGGGTGAGCAAGCCGTATAACTTGCAAGCGGAATGGTAATCTATGTAATTACCACTAGATCTATAAGAAAGAAACTTCAAGAACTTCTTTTGGACTTTCTCCAGTTTTTCTATGTGGGAAGAATACTAAGCATTCCAAATACCGTTGCTAAAGTTTAGTATTCTGTATATAAATGTATTGTAAATGTTGATTACCGCCTGAGGGTTTGTAAAATCCTGTATGTGATATTGCATACAGAAGACTTGATACCGCTTCTAAAAGATTTATTATTGCTTCCAGAAGAGTTAAAATGCTTTCTGCAAGCATTTGATAGAAGATATGACATTGCTTCCAGAAGTTTTGAAATGTTTCCAGAAGACTTAATATTGTCTCTTAAAAACTTGAAATGCTTCCAGAAGACTTGATAGTACTTCTAAATGACTTAATATTGCTTCCAAAAGACTTAAAATACTTCCAGAATACTTAATACTGTTTCTAGAAGATTTGTTAAATCATCTTCAAGGTTTCTTGTGTTGTCTTGAGTTATATGTTCATCGTTTTGTCTTGATCTTCTCTTGACTCAAGATCTTAAAGTTTATAAGAAATAGGCGACTCCTACATTAAGTGTAATGTCTATCATGTTCAAAGCTACTCTCACGTTTTGTGTTATTCTCAATTATTTTACCTTTATTGTGTAAAATTGAAGCAAATCTTGATAGCAAAATATCAAAAGCAGTCCAAATCTTCATTTCATACCTCTAAAATTACTCTAAAGTAGTAATTTTTGGTAACTTTGACCCTGATAGTGTCGGTCCATTTTTTGGGTGGAGAGAGGCTGATAGTGCACCCTGAGTCAAATATCTCGATAGTAGATACTAATCTGCGATTCATGTCACTGCGTGAAAAAGGCATGTGGTGTTTTTAGATGTCTTCTTAGACACCAGACGTTTTAAACGTAATTACAAAGAAACGTTTGGGCGAAATATTTGTTCTGTCAAATTTAGTGCTTTTAATGTGTTACTGTGTATGGTCCATGTTTGACTGGGTATGAACTTCATCGTATTCAAAGGGTTCAAAATAACTATCTTCGTTTTATGTATGGTGTTCTGGTGTTTTTGGTATTTAACCACTTTGCACATTGGTTACTGCAAAGTGGTTAAATGCCAAAAACAAATTCAAATATCAGTTCTTGTACATAAACATCAAAACCGATGTTCATAACTTGAATCTTAAACACAAAAGCACTATCGCATGCCTGCTCACAAAAAAAACGTTTTTCGGCACTCTTTTTCGTATAATGTGACTAAAAAGAATAATTCCTGTCCTCCTGAAATAATAGAAGTCAATCCGTCTTTAAAGTTAACTTTCGTATCATCTTGTTTCGGCTCCATATTGGTCAACGTAATTCTTATGCTATATCAGTGGAAATTTATTGAATGTGTGGTTATCAGTCGCTTTCAACTTTAGGTTGAGTTGAACAGTTTATTTTATTTACCTTTTTTATGTTACTATGTTCTTAATTTTGAAGAAATACCTCAACATTATAACCAAACCGTATAAACTAAACCGATAGAAAAGAAGTCGTAGTAACTTTATTACTTCATTATAGACGATACTTCCTCTGTAGTGTAATATTAAGCATCTCTGAAACTTATTTCAGTTTATTATTTGATAAAAAAAGCATTATTTTTTACTACACATTTTGACGTACTCTACATAACGTAAAAGTTACAATGCAATCATAAAATAAGCACATTTTGTTTATAAAATCCACAAATCACTTAAACTTTCCATCTTCAAAGTGGATTTGATGTCAACTTAATTTATCTCTTAAACTTCACGTGCCTTAAAATATTCCACACGCTCGGTCTATATAAAGTGATGAAGTAAGTAGTCTAAGTTTCGATTTTCCCGAGTAGATAAGCGTTCTCTCTAGTCCATTAGTTAAAGTGTTTTGCGGTGATTACTCACGGCCATACTAAATCATCACTTCACTTTGCCATCGATTTTCCATTTGTTGCCAATATTTCGTCCTCAATTTTCATGGGAGGGTCCTTCTCAAAAGCAGCCTGAAGTATACAGATCGAAGACCACACCGCGTGGTGACCTCGGTCGACCCTGTTTCAGTCACGAACTTTTAGTCTTTCACTATCTACACAGTCGTTAGTTTGTTAGCCTCGGTGTTCGTTTCGTATTTGCATATTTACTGCGGCTACTTTTGTGTTTCACTGTCGATTTCAAATTGAGTAAGTTGTTTACTATTTAAAGCATTAATATTTATGGCTTTTTTTAGTTTGCGATTTTCGACGGAAATTCGTTCAAAATATATTAATCACGACGGATTTACGAAACAAAATCTTATAAAACCGGCGGAGAATTTAAAAATTGAGGGCGATTTTTTAAGTTCTACTGAAAAAGCTGAAAAATTCATCGAGTACTTACTTTTTAAACGGGAACATCTTTTGAAGAAACCGACTACGTTGAAATTGGAGGGTGAGATGGAGAAGAATACCGAGAATAGAGAAAAATTTGTTATGCATGATTACCACGAACGGCCTCCGTTGTGCAAGAAGTCGACTAATCTGCATTTGGAGGGTGATAGGATAATCAGTACGGAGAATCATGACAAGTTTTTACCGTTCAAGGTGGAAAAGCGACAGCCCCTATTGAAAATGTCGACGAATTTGCATTTGGAAGGCGACCTAGATTTACACCCTGAGTATAGGGACGTATTTGTGGAACATAAAGTGCAAAAACAAACCCCTTTACTACCGGCGCATAACATTAAAATTGATGGGACATATGATATTAACGCAGAAACGAAGTCTAAAGAGTTACACCATCCTTTAATCCCGTTTTTAAGAGGTGGAGATCGAAAATTTATCTTAGGTTAATTTAATTATGAAATGTAAAATATAATCTCAATCTATATTTTTAGGCGACGACAAAGACATAAAGTATCCAGAGTACAAAGAAAAATTTGTATTACATCCAAAATCAGAGCGACCATCAGCTTATCATCCCAGCAGTCATTTAAAACAACGCGGCCACATGGAAGGAATGACGGAAACTAAACAAGAATTTGTAGAAAAACACTCCCCGAGAATGGAACGTCGCAGAAGATCGACAAACTTAAAGTTGGAGGGGAAAAGGGCTATGACTCCAGAATATAAGAACGCCTACATCGATTTTTACGAAACCGGAAGGCGTTCGCCGGTGAAACGAATTCATGGAAGAACAGGAAACTTGAAAACCGACGGCGAAATGGATATTAATCCGGAATATTCCAGTTCATTCGTAAACTTTCCAAGGGAAAGACCGAACGTGAAGCGTCCCGAATGCCACTTGACGAATTCCGGGGAAGTACGTTAAGAATTTTTAGTGAAAAAAGTATTTGTGTGTGTGTAGAATTTTTTGGTAGGTTATTTTTTCAAAAAAAAAAACAAATTTGTATAATCCTAACTAATTTTAAATCATTTAATCACCCCACCTAGTTATAATAGAAATTTGCTTTAGATGCATCATTTAACAGAAAAAGAAGCAGTTTATGTGCAACACAAGGATTTCCATAAATCTGAGCTTATTAAACATGAGCCCGAATTGAAGCTTGAAGGAAGATTTGAGTGTCAACCCGAATATCGCAAAGCTTATAGAGATTACCTGATAAGAGAGAGAGTCCAACGCAAACCTAGACCAATAGACAATTTACTAATTTCAAAGAAAAAAGAAGATGAGAAAAAACCAATTGAAGACACTCTGTAAGTAAGTAACTTTTGGGTAATTGATGTGATCAATTAAAAACGAATTTAACTTTTTTTAATTCATATTTAGGAACAAACATAAATCGAAGCGTGACTCAAAATCATCAGATTTAAAGTCATACATTCCTGTTTCAATTAAAAAACCAACGGCTACTTCATCATCTTCAGATGATCGTAAACGATCCTCTGCGAGCACAATGAGTAGTACCACCTCAAAATTAAATTTGAAATCGAGTAAATTACCTCTTCCAAAACCTAAATTGGCGGTACCCAAAAGTAGCACAAACTCCAGTTCCTCGCGGTTATCAAGATCTCTTAGCCCAACGTCCCGAATACACAATTCAAGAAGAAAAAGTAGCACAAAATTGGTTAAAGCTAAATCATCGCAAAGAATGGTCTCGCCGGAAGTTGTCCATAGAAGCAGGGTTGGTTCAAGATTTTCAAGTCCCGTAAGAGTGGAAGATTTAGCTTATCAACCGATTACTTCGCCTTTACCGTGGATTGTAAGGGATGTTAGTCCTGATAAGCGATTATGGCATGATAGGAAATCTAAAAATAAGGCTTTTGTTGTTTTGGATAGACAGGTAAATGGTCATGATTGTTGTTGTAGTGGGGGTGAGGGTCTTTATAAGGAACAAAGATGGATGCCGTCTTGGTATACACCAACATAATTTTTTTATGTAGGAAGAACTCTGCGTTTAAAAACGCGTGCTTAATATGTGTTAGAATGGTGTTATTGTCTCAGGGTAATATTAAATTTTTAAAATTTTTGATACTTACCCTATATGTTGTTTAATGTTGAGATTTACGGAGTTATTCAAAAGGATTGTTAAAGATGATATCTTTTCACGGGCATAGCCAGGATTTATTTTTTTTTTTGGGCGGGGGAATTAGTTTGAAGTAAATAAAACAACAAGAGTACATTTACATGAAATTTAATATTTATATTGTTAGACAATAGAAAAATATATCGCTCAAAACTCAATAATAAGAATAATATTCTTATTATTTCTTTATTTTAACAAAAATAAAACAACGATGAGTACCACGCCGTACTCCAACGCCTCAACACGATTTCTTTATTCACCTATCTTTCCTTTATTTTTTAAATAAAGGATAGAAACCTCAGCAACCATCGAGGTCTACCTCTGATGGGACAGTAACCCAACACAATCACAGCCAATCCTCCAACCCTATCAACTACTGCTTCAATCAGCAAATCAATCAACTCACCCTCCTCATTATCAGTCTCGAAAAACTTCAATATTTCGTTCATGTCACACATCAAGGACCGTTGAGAAGGCCAGAATCGTAGCTCTTCTTTTGCTGCTTTAGTTCGAATATTGGTACCAACTTTCTGAAGTTCAAAACGACCATTGTCCAAACAACCCACTATTAGACCCAAAAATTCATAATCTGACTTGCTTTTGTGCAACTCAGAATCACGATGTAATAACACAAAATCTCCCGTAGAGTATTTCACAGTATCTCATCGACGTTGATTAGATTTATCGCCAATCCGATAAATCTTCTAAATCCCGACTTTGGATAGATGTTAACTCAGGTAAGATGTCGCGTAATATTGCTTGAATTAACGGCGTAGAATTTCGGATTCCAAGCAACAAAAATACAGACGATGTTTTTGTAGCTTTTTGTACAGTGCTATTCAACACTAGTTGGATTTTCCACAAGCTCTCACTCCACTCAGCCATGGTTTGTGTTTCTACTTAAGTATGTTTCTGATTCTCCTCATACGAAATGATAATCGATATGTCAGGTGTCTAAATATTTAGGAAATGTTGTGTTCCAGAACGAAGATGCGGAGTCCATGATTATCCGTTTTGTCGTGCTAAAAAAGCCAGCACTGATTTTAAATTTTCACGAATTTCTAGTTGTAACAGATTTCTTTAGCTTTAAAATGCAATATTTAGTAAAGGCACCGATTATTACAAATACATGTTTGTAACCATCTTTCGAAATTGGCAAAGGACCAAGACAATCTATATGAAGAGTATGAAATGGTTTTGTTGTTTTTTCGATTGGAACTATAAAGCTTTGTAATGGACAAGTTCTTGTTTTCTTCATGGCATAGGTAACTCAATGCTTAACATAATTCTTAACAAATCGTCTCATTTGAGGAAACCAAAAATGAACCGATTCATATGTTTTATCCGAACCAACATGGCATTGTTCATCATGAAATATGCGAAATAAGCCTAGACGGCTCTGGCGTGGCACAAACCACTGTAAGATTGTTTATAAAACAGCAGTCCATCTTTTCCTACATACTAGTTACAGTCCAGATTGCCATCACGTAAGATCTCCAAAAGCTTTTCAACCTCTTCGTTGCCTTTTGGTTCGTTGTATATCCAATTAGTATGTGTTACACGACGTACTGTGGTAACCGGATTTCTGCTCAAATAATCTGCGTACGCGAGTGTTTTTCCTTTGCCGTACACAATGTGGAAGTTACAATTTTGAAGATAAACCCAACATCGAGCAATACGAGGGATTAAGTCTTTTTTAGTAGCAGTTGATTTGATTGTATTACAATCAGTATCTAATGTGAATTTGATACCAAGCAAGTATGTTCTAAAGTGCTTTAAGCTGCCACAACAGCAAGTGTTTCCAACATATAAGTATGTAATTTGGATTCGCTTTCGGTAGTCGCTTTTATTTTCCGTGTTCCTTGTCTAATACTACCAGCTGATATTTCTCTTCCCAGATACTCAATAGAAAATTGCAAGAAACGACGTTTGGAAATGTTTAAAAAAAATCCTGCAGATCTTAATGCATCTAATACTTGAGATAAATATTGTAAGCCTTCATCATAACTTTCACTGGGTATTAAAACATCATCCAAATATACTAAGGCGATAGAGTACACAGCGTGTGAGTAACTAATGTGAATTTGATACCAAGCAAGCAAGTCCTTTTGCTAAACAAAGCAATTGCCTTCAACTTATCTTCGTGTTTCGGCATTAGTACAGCTCCGAATCCTAGACTACTCGCATTGGTGTGAAGTTCAGTTGGTTCATTCGGATTGAAAACTGTTAAAGGCAGTCTCGATGTTGGATCATATAATCTCTGGCTTCTGTTTGATTACGTTCTCAAACAAAAAGAACCTTCTTTTCGGAAATGTTCAGAAACATCCTCCCAACCCCATAAATTGCCGGACTTCTCTCATGTTTGTAAGAATAAAAGAACTTATTATCGCTTGTATTTTCCGTGTTCCTTGTCTAATACTACCAGCTGATATTTCTCTTCCGAGATACTCAATAGAAAATTGCAAGAAACGACGTTTGGAAATGTTTAAAAAAAATCCTGCAGATCTTAATGCATCTAATACTTGAGATGAATATTGTAAGCCTTCATTATAACTTTCACTGGGTATTAAAACATCATCCAAATATACTAAGGCGATAGAGTATACAGCGTCTGAGTAACTAATGTGAATTTGATACCAAGCAAGACTTTTTGCTAAACAAAGCAATTACCTTCAACTTATCTTTGTGTTTCTACATTAGTATAGCTCTGAATCCTAGACTACTCGCATCGGTGTGAAGTTCAGTCGGTGCATTTGGATTGAAAACTGTTAAAAGCAGTCTCGATGTTGGATCATATCTGGCTTCTGTTTGACTAGGTTCTCAAACAAAAGGAACCTTCTTTTCGGAAATGTTCAGAAACATCCTGCCAACCCCATAAATTGCGGACTTCTCTCATGTTTGTAAGAATAAGAGAACTTATTATCGCTTGTATATTCCGTGTTCCTGGTCTAATACCAGCAGCTGATATTTCTCTTCCGAGATACTCAATTGAAGATTGCAAGAAACGACATTTGGAAATGTTTAAAGAAAATCCTGCAGATCTTAATGCATCTAATACTTGAGATAAATATTGTAAGCCTTCATCACAACTTTCTCTGGGTATTAAAACATCATCCAAATATACTAAGGCGATAGAGTACACAGCGTGTAACAGCGCTAAATTAATTGCTCTTTGAAAATCTGCTGAGGCATTAGCTAATCCAAATGGCATTCTCAAATGTTCAAAATGGCCATCAAGCGTAACAAAAGCAGTCTTGTGAATGGAATCTTCATCAATTTTAATTTGGAAAAACCCCAATCGATCCAACTAATCTTAAATTAACGCACATGCGATAAGAACCGTTTTTCTTTTCTACCAAATCCTATTCTTTAACAAATGTATAATTTTCCTGACAATTACTCCCTCGCAAGGTGCTAAACGGTATGGTGATCTTCTTACAATTTATTCATCAATTAAACGTATTTTCATGATGGTATTATTTTGCAACCCCTACGTCGTTACTTCTTCCAATATCGCTGAAATCTTCCAGAAGGGACTACGGTTTCCCTTTATAATGTAGTAGTACATTTTCGTTTATTTCAATTACTTCTGATAATCTTGCTATACGATTTACACGACCTTGTCTGTTCAATGTGCGATCCCTCATAATCAGAAATTGCAACAATCGTTGGATCTTCAAACAAGTTTTTGTATAAATAAACATTATAATCCAAGCATTCAACTGGAACAAAAACAAGAGTAAGGTTGGTATATATTGCTGAAATGGTTATGTCGGTCGTAAAACGTTCAGTTGCTATAATAGAAGAGATGGTGATTCCTTTCAAGACAATATTATAAGGTTCAATACTTGCTTTAAAAAGATCTACGAATTTATTAAATATGAGCGACAAATCTGTGCCAGTGTCAATTAAAGCCATAAAGTTCCGTTCATTAATATATATTTGAAGTATGTTAAACTAAAAACAAAATTAAACCAAGGTTCTTTTTAAATAAACATTAGTCATATCTTCTACTTCTTTCGATCGTTTTCTAACAATATATTCATCAGAAAAATTACAAAATATTTATAAAGAACTTATCTTTAAATGAAATGGTTAAATTAATTTCGTTCCTCTGCGCTAAATCTAAAACCATTAAAAAAGAAATTTTCGGCTTTTTCTTTTAAATATATCCACTACATGATATAATGTGCATGAGAGCTAAACCATTAAGTCTGTTTTCACTTATAGTGTATCGTAAATAGTTTTTCAGTCTCCTTAGGCTATAGAAAGACCTTTCTAGGGTAGCAGTGTACACGAATGGTAGCCAAGATTAGCCAGGTAATGTGCATTCCAAACCAGATTTCGGGGTAGGCGAGATATCTGTTTTCCATACTTCAATTTCTGTTTTAACCACTGATATGCTGCTTTTGGGAAGCAGTGACAAGTACATGGATATTACTTCTCCAATTTCAGAACTGGAAGTAAAATTTGAAGGTAGCACACCAGATAAGGCTAATACTACTTTACGATGTTTGGTAAACCTTTCAATAAATTTTTGAATTGTATGATCAAGAAATGGAATGAATAAATTAATTTTGTAATACGTGCAAACATCCAATGCAGGAATGTTCGGTTTATTTAATTGTTTTCCGACGACGATTTTCTTCCAGTAAAACCTTTGCGTCTTCATAGAGATGAAGATATTCGACGTCAGGGTTGTTTCTCAGGAGTTGTAAGACATTAATAACATCATCTGCATGTTTGAATGCCGTAATAAGATCGATGTCAATTCGCTGTAATTATTTTGATAGCAACAATATAAGTCATAACTTTTTGAAGAATCATTAAACATATTACAAAATCCTAAGATCGAAGCGCACTTAGCAATTGCCATGTTTCCTTATTGTGATTAAATTGGAGTTCTTCGAGAGCATTCACAATCGCTAAATAAATTTCCCTGAATCTTATAATAGCTTAATGTTTATGGACCCAACCTGTTTCAGAGATTTACAGCAAGCTTTTTTGGTTACCGACGGGTAGTAGCTCTTGAATTTTTTCTTTCAACAAAGCAGTGCGTTGAGCAGAATGTCGAAATTTCGGATATTTGCTAATGAACATAAATCAATAATAGCAAGATTGAGAGAGTGTGCACTACAGTGTACATAAAGAGGATATTTTTGGCGAACATAAGCTTGGGCACCGTGCAAATACCCACTTATAGCTACAGCCGTAACTTTGACCAACCACATGAGAACATTCAAGTCCATGCTTTTTCAGAGCTGTAATGATAAGATTTACGAGACCGGATCCTAAAACATAGACCGATGGAATATACTCAAAGAACATTTCTTTGAGTATATGTCTATGGTGTTTATTATTTGTAAAATCAACATATAGAAGACATAACGAGACTTCTTCTATACATTCGAGTTTCGTCAGCCAGAATCGCAAATAGTTTGGCCTTTCTTGCTTCTTCAATTATTTTATGTTGAAATAATTCACTACAAGTGTACAGGGCATTCTTCTGTGAAGTACTCAGATGCTCAGCCAAATCTTCTTGTCCAGATTCAGCCGCAAACCGCGACAGAGCTCTAAAATTACCATCATTCTGCAGTGGTTGCTCAGGCTCTGGTGTAATTGTATGCAACCGGAATCGATTTTTCCTCTCAAGAAGATTGAAGGAATGATCCATGTTGCAAGATTAATCAAATAAAAATCATAAAAAAACTTCTAACTTGCGTTTATTTATTTATAGTCGTGCTAGTTTCGGGTTACCCCATCATCAGCAAGTCAAAAGAGCTACGAAAGACGTAGACTGGAGTAATTAATAAAGTGAAGCATTTTGTAATCTGATGGATAAACAAAATGAAGATTGCAAAAAAGTTTTAATGGCGTTGTTGCGAATATGAAACCAAATTAATTAGAACAATGAAATAAAAAACTTTAAGATCGTGTTAACGTGATGAGAAGAGGCGAGACTTCCAGAAGATGCTTTGTTTGTCGCAAAAAATTATTGCTTTTACGATAGGGATTAGTTTCTTTCGATTCTCCTCTTGTTGTCTCTTTCTTTCAGAAGACAGCAGAGTTTAGTGACCGAAAAACCTGCGAAGACATTACATTAAGAAAATTATCTGCCAGTTCTGAATTTTGCTTGTGGTATCTTGATTTCGCATGAACTTCAAATATTCTAGGTAAAAAGGTTCGGTTACCAGCTGGCCGAGCCTTTGATGACCACGTTCATCAAGCGAACGTCCCATTACCACGCAAACTCTGCAGTATGCTCCATTTTTATATTTCGAATATGACAACGAAGGGAATCTCTCCATCCATTTCAATTGAAAGTGCAAGTTTCTTTATGTGGAAAAAGGAATCCTATAATATCTGGGTGGGTTCCATGGCGTTGTTAAAATTTGGACTTTAAAAAATTCATCCAAGATTTTTTTTTGATTCGCGTAAAAACTAACTTCCAAGTTGAATACAGTTGTAAAAGAAGAAGTAATAGGCAAACTGGTCTGTTGCAGACTAGATGTAGATTTGGCTGTTGAAGGTATCGGCTGTCGAAGTCGAGGGCTCGCTTGTCATCAGGGTCTTCTTATAAGCATGTTAGGTAGCTGAAGCTTTTATAGCTAAATCCAAATTTTTTTCTTTATTAGAAACAAATTTACATTCCTTGACCACACCACTTTTTCTAGTAGTCCATACCTTTTAGTTTGTCACCCTTCCTTTTCTTCCCTTTCCTTCCTTATCTTCTCCATTTTTCGAAAGTAATAATGATTTCCCCCAACCCTCTGGCTACGCCCGTGCATACTTTGTTTTACAAAATGCAAACCGCGACAGAGCTCTAAAATTACCATCATTCTGCAGTGGTTGCTCAGGCTCTGATGTAATTGTATGCAACCGGAATCAATTTTTCCTCTCAAGAAGATTGAAGGAATGATCCATGTTGCAAGATTAATGATCAAATAAAAATCATAAAAAAACTTCTAACTTGCGTTTATTTATTTATAGTCGTGCTAGTTTCGGGTTACTACATCATCAGCGACAAAGTCAAAAGAGCTACGAAAGACGTAGACTGGAATAATTAATAAAGTGAAGCATTTTGTAATCTGATGGATAAACAAAATGAAGATTGCAAAAAAGTTTTAATGGCGTTGTTGCGAATATGAAACGAAATTAATTAGAACAATGAAATAAAAAACTTTAAGATCGTGTTAACGTGATGAGAAGAGGCGAGACTTCCAGAAGATGCTTTGTTTGTCGCAAAAAATTATTGCTTTTACGATAGGGATTAGTTTCTTTCGATTCTCCTCTTGTTGTCTCTTTCTTTCAGAAGACAGCAGAGTTTAGTGACCGAAAAACCTGCGAAGACATTACATTAAGAAAATTATCTGCCAGTTCTGAATTTTGCTTGTGGTATCTTGATTTCGCATGAACTTCAAATATTCTAGGTAAAAAGGTTCGGTTACCAGCTGGCCGAGCCTTTGATGACCACGTTCATCAAGCGAACGTCCCATTACCACGCAAACTCTGCAGTATGCTCCATTTTTATATTTCGAATATGACAACGAAGGGAATCTCTCCATCCATTTCAATTGAAAGTGCAAGTTTCTTTTTGTGGAAAAAGGAATCCTATAATATCTGGGTGGGTTCCATGGCGTTGTTAAAATTTGGACTTTAAAAAATTCATCCAAGATTTTTTTTTGATTCGCGTAAAAACTAACTTCCAAGTTGAATACAGTTGTAAAAGAAGAAGTAATAGGCAAACTGGTCTGTTGCAGACTAGATGTAGATTTGGCTGTTGAAGGTATCGGCTGTCGAAGTCGAGGGCTCGCTTGTCATCAGGGTCTTCTTATAAGCATGTTAGGTAGCTGAAGCTTTTATAGCTAAATCCAAATTTTTTTCTTTATTAGAAACAAATTTACATTCCTTGACCACACCACTTTTTCTAGTAGTCCATACCTTTTAGTTTGTCACCCTTCCTTTTCTTCCCTTTCCTTCCTTATCTTCTCCATTTTTCGAAAGTAATAATGATTTCCCCCAACCCTCTGGCTACGCCCGTGCATACTTTGTTTTACAAAATGCAAACCGCGACAGAGCTCTAAAATTACCATCATTCTGCAGTGGTTGCTCAGGCTCTGATGTAATTGTATGCAACCGGAATCAATTTTTCCTCTCAAGAAGATTGAAGGAATGATCCATGTTGCAAGATTAATGATCAAATAAAAATCATAAAAAAACTTCTAACTTGCGTTTATTTATTTATAGTCGTGCTAGTTTCGGGTTACTACATCATCAGCGACAAAGTCAAAAGAGCTACGAAAGACGTAGACTGGAATAATTAATAAAGTGAAGCATTTTGTAATCTGATGGATAAACAAAATGAAGATTGCAAAAAAGTTTTAATGGCGTTGTTGCGAATATGAAACGAAATTAATTAGAACAATGAAATAAAAAACTTTAAGATCGTGTTAACGTGATGAGAAGAGGCGAGACTTCCAGAAGATGCTTTGTTTGTCGCAAAAAATTATTGCTTTTACGATAGGGATTAGTTTCTTTCGATTCTCCTCTTGTTGTCTCTTTCTTTCAGAAGACAGCAGAGTTTAGTGACCGAAAAACCTGCGAAGACATTACATTAAGAAAATTATCTGCCAGTTCTGAATTTTGCTTGTGGTATCTTGATTTCGCATGAACTTCAAATATTCTAGGTAAAAAGGTTCGGTTACCAGCTGGCCGAGCCTTTGATGACCACGTTCATCAAGCGAACGTCCCATTACCACGCAAACTCTGCAGTATGCTCCATTTTTATATTTCGAATATGACAACGAAGGGAATCTCTCCATCCATTTCAATTGAAAGTGCAAGTTTCTTTTTGTGGAAAAAGGAATCCTATAATATCTGGGTGGGTTCCATGGCGTTGTTAAAATTTGGACTTTAAAAAATTCATCCAAGATTTTTTTTTGATTCGCGTAAAAACTAACTTCCAAGTTGAATACAGTTGTAAAAGAAGAAGTAATAGGCAAACTGGTCTGTTGCAGACTAGATGTAGATTTGGCTGTTGAAGGTATCGGCTGTCGAAGTCGAGGGCTCGCTTGTCATCAGGGTCTTCTTATAAGCATGTTAGGTAGCTGAAGCTTTTATAGCTAAATCCAAATTTTTTTCTTTATTAGAAACAAATTTACATTCCTTGACCACACCACTTTTTCTAGTAGTCCATACCTTTTAGTTTGTCACCCTTCCTTTTCTTCCCTTTCCTTCCTTATCTTCTCCATTTTTCGAAAGTAATAATGATTTCCCCCAACCCTCTGGCTACGCCCGTGCATACTTTGTTTTACAAAATGCAAACCGCGACAGAGCTCTAAAATTACCATCATTCTGCAGTGGTTGCTCAGGCTCTGATGTAATTGTATGCAACCGGAATCGATTTTTCCTCTCAAGAAGATTGAAGGAATGATCCATGTTGCAAGATTAATGATCAAATAAAAATCATAAAAAAACTTCTAACTTGCGTTTATTTATTTATAGTCGTGCTAGTTTCGGGTTACTACATCATCAGCGACAAAGTCAAAAGAGCTACGAAAGACGTAGACTGGAATAATTAATAAAGTGAAGCATTTTGTAATCTGATGGATAAACAAAATGAAGATTGCAAAAAAGTTTTAATGGCGTTGTTGCGAATATGAAACGAAATTAATTAGAACAATGAAATAAAAAACTTTAAGATCGTGTTAACGTGATGAGAAGAGGCGAGACTTCCAGAAGATGCTTTGTTTGCCGCAAAAAATTATTGCTTTTACGATAGGGATTAGTTTCTTTCGATTCTCCTCTTGTTGTCTCTTTCTTTCAGAAGACAGCAGAGTTTAGTGACCGAAAAAGCCTGCGAAGACATTACATTAAGAAAATTATCTGCCAGTTCTGAATTTTGCTTGTGGTATCTTGATTTCGCATGAGCTTCAAATATTTCTAGGTAAAAAGGTTCGGTTACCAGCTGGCCGAGCCTTTGATGACCACGTTCATCAAGCGAACGTCCCATTACCACGCAAACTCTGCAGTATGCTCCATTTTTATATTTCGAATATGACAACGAAGGGAATCTCTCCATCCATTTCAATTGAAAGTGCAAGTTTCTTTTTGTGGAAAAAGGAATCCTATAATATCTGGGTGGGTTCCATGGCGTTGTTAAAATTTGGACTTTAAAAAATTCATCCAAGATTTTTTTTTGATTCGCGTAAAAACTAACTTCCAAGTTGAATACAGTTGTAAAAGATGAAGTAATAGGCAAACTGGTCTGTTGCAGACTAGATGTAGATTCGGCTGTTGAAGGTATCGGCTGTCGAAGTCGAGGGCTCGCTTGTCAAGAAGCTTTTATAGCTAAATCCAAATTTTTTTCTTTATTAGAAACAAATTTAAATCCCTTGACCACACCACTTTTTCCAGTAGTCCATACCTTTATCATCCTTCTTTTTCTTCCCTTTCCTTCCTTATCTTCTCCTTATCTTCTCCTTCGAAAGTAATAATGATTTACCCCCAACCCCCTGGCTACGCCCGTGTATACTTTGTTTTACAAAATTCATTTTGGATAACCTCCCTTGAATAGTTAGGTCGAGTTTATTAGTGCTCAGTTAAATTTAATGTCAACATCTCTTTCGTTAATAAAATAAAATCTAAAATCTTAAAATTGTGGGTGTTTAAGAGCTTCAATTTATTGTTTTAAACTGTTGATTAGAAAAAGTTAAATTTAACTGATTCAACGAGTAAACATTTAAAGATAGATTAGAATACGTATTCATGTAAAATAAAACTGCCAATTGTAATTTATTATGATTGTAATAAACATTTTTGTATAGAATCCCTTATTGATTCAAATTGTTGATATCGCAATGTAAAGCAAGTAGTAATACAAAAATAACAAACAAAAATAGTTTTTTTCTATTTATTTTATTTTACTGTTCCACATTTTTTTTTTGTTTTAAACAACGACACATCACTTGGTTTGACGGTTTAGACCACAAACGGTCTCAAAATTTAGTGAACAACAGTACTTACATTAAAAAATTTATTACAAAAAATTCCTTAAGTAAATACTTATACGCGGATTGTTACAAAATCGCCCAACATCTCTAATAAAACGATTTCTTTGTAATATTTTAGTCACACCCTAATTTTGCAACAATCAATATCATTATGATAATACGTAAACGTCACGTAAAATACAACAATTTTTTCTTACCATATCCGAAGATGACGTAAGAAAAAACTGTTGTCTTTGTAAAACTCTCGATGAGTTAAAAAATAAGCGTAATTATTTATTCTTAAAGCCTAGCTAAGAGAGAGAGAAGAAATACGATACTTTAAAAATGAAAAATACGATTTCACAGAAACATCTATAAATCTAAGTATGGAATAACAATACTTTGTTATACAACAAGTAAGTACAAGACAACCTCAAGAGTTGTAAAACGTGGTGCTGACATACAGATTTATTTGCTCTTTTTTGTTATAATTTAAATACAGTGCATTAATACCCTGCATTGACACGGTTTTCTTGTTGTATTGGTCATAGAGCGGATTTCATTAAAAGTCTACTTTCACATATGTATACAGTAAATACTGGTTTTGATATTTTAAGAGTACAGTTATAGATTTATTTTATACAGCTATGAGTAAGTTATAGATTTAAAAAAAACAAGTTTAATGAGATACAAAATAAGTTTAAAATCATAATTGATTGTGCTATACAATAATGCGTGGAAACATTCTGTTGACTCAAAAAGTTTATTGTCACATCTACAAATTATATCATATTTTTGGGATATCTACTTCTGTTTTTGATAATATATTACAATTCTGATTAATTTTAATTTCTGTTATTTCAATGAAAGCAAATAGTCTTAATAATAATTATTTTCAAACATTATATGTTTGAAAATATTAGTGATTTTGAGAATATGATGAAAACATGTAAAATGAATGAATGAATGAATGTGTGCCATCATGAAATGAAAGGAGTATGATAACAGCATATTGCCAGAGACTTCATATAAATTTAAGACCATGGCCTTGATAAGAAAAACTGCTGCACAATTTAATGTAACCTAAAGGAGGATGGAATAAGAGGGAGCAATGCTGGGCGTCATTCTAACCTATTGGACACCTATTGGAGATGGATAAATGATGTGAAGAGTGTGGAAGAGAAATAATGAATAAAAACAGCAAAAGGCAAAAATAGATGGTTAGATTTGAGAAAGGCCTAAGCCAGGGTTGCCAAATTACACACATAGAATGTAGTGAGCAATATCATAAAAAATCGTAAGGTGTTAAAATTTGTTTAAAAAGCACTCAATTTTAATAATAAACAATGTGTTCACGATGACAAGAATAAATTCAATAAAATTATAAAATTAATTGCTCATTGGCAAAAATATTCGAAATGATCAATTTTAAATTTTGATAGCTCAACCAAACCTTATGAATATCAACTTTTATTGTTAAGTTAATGGCTGTAACACTAAATGGTTTAGTGTTAACTATTTAATTGAATTTGGTTGGGTTAAAGTTAATGAATAAACCAACCCAATTAATATCTAATGCTAATTAGCGTTAGATAAACGTCTGGGTTGAGTTAATATTAATGAATCAACGCAATCAAGCTGATATCTAACCCAACTACCTAATTAGTACTAACAACAGAAATTAGTTGGGTTGGGTTGATCCATTAACCATAACTAATCTACCTAGGTTTTTTCTGACCAACCCAACTAATATTTAGTGCTAATTAGGTAGCTCTGATAGGTATGTGGACAGTCGATCTTTCTTCCTAACCAACCCAACCAGTATTTAGTGTTAAGTAGGTAGTTGGATTGGGTTGGATTAAGGTTATTGGCTCAATCTAACCAGGATATAGTGCTAGCGTAAAGTAACCCCCCCTTCTATCTTCTGAACAGATTGAGATATCAACATGAATAAAAATAAGTCTATTTCTATATTTTATATACACAAATATTTTCTTATAGAAAATTTTGCTATCACTTTTAGTTTTTAGGAAAATGGATCAACTTTGTGTTTTTAAATGGAACACCGAGTATATTATGATGTCCTTCGAAAGATATAAACAGTACGAATCGAAAATCGAAAAATTTCGCTGGAAAAACCAACGTATAGTGTTTTGATAGGTAGTCTATCAAAACACAATCGACATTTTTTGAAACCAATTCAACTTGGCGACAATTTGTCATCAATTTTTTTTATTATCAATGTGATAAATTAAATTAGAATTTATACTTAGTGAAATTATAAGTCTTATGAAACTTGTTTACCGATCCTGGGAAATCGGTACGTGACAGATGGTAATATTGTAACTCTTACGTTGTTGAAATTTAAAAAAATTATAAAAAAGGCGCATTACAAAAAATAGCTAAGACTTAAAACACTCATTCATTAAAAAATCGTGGCTTCACAACCCGTTTTTTAATTTGAATTCGTGCATTTCAAGCATATCTTACAAAACTTGTACTTTAATGGGTCAGACAAAGTAATATAGAATTCGATGTGGTAATGAAAGATTTTATAGTACTCAAACGAGTGTTGTACATGTGACAGTTAGCAAATTACTGTAAGTTACAGAATCTTAATTTTTTTTTAAATTTTGCGATTGGTGATAAAATGTTGTATACATCACGCCATCAAAGTGTATTTATCGCCTTTTACTCGCCTCGCTTTCTTCGCTAACTCGACTTATTCAATAAAAATTTACTTTGATGACTTGGTACATAAATAACTATTATTATTCAATAACAACACTAAGCTAATTGTTCAATCGTTACCTATATGTTTAATTCATATATTTAATATACTAACAATTAGTATATTAAATATATTAAATATTTTACTCTCCACAATTTAGCTAGCGATTACATTTCGACAGGTAGTTGAAAGCACGTTGGATTTCTGGCGAAACTCCGAATTTTATTTAATTTTTGTGGAATAAATTATTAAACCGATATTTGATTGCTAGGTATCATTGGATTCTTATTGTTTTCATCTTTCTGAATCTTTCACCATAATATACTGAGTGTTGCATTCAAAAAAACAAAGTTGATCCATTTTTCGGAATAACTAAAAATGATAGTAAAATTTTCCATAGGAAAATAATTGCGCTTTTAAAATATAGAAACTGACTTTTTTTTGTTCATGATGATATCTCAATCTGTTCAGAAGTTAAAAGGAGGCGTTACTTTACGCTAGCATTGTATAATAATAACTAATTACTAGGGTTGGTAAAATTCGTAAAAAAATGACAAATCAAAGATTGAAATTGACCATTTCCAGCATTTTTGTTGAAGACCAATTGCACGCACTGTATATGTGCTATATATAGGCAGAGGATTCAAGTGATAGTTTAAACTACGTTTGTATGTAAAAGTGATACAGTTAAAAGAAAATAACAAACAAAACAAAATAAAAACTGTTTCAAAGGTTCCAAAAATATTTCAATACTAAATAATATTAAGTCAATAATTATGAATTAAAAATGAAATATTTATGAAATAGATTAATCTGAATCCTAATTTAATATTGGAAACTTGTATCCAAAAATTGCTCCAAAGTTGCTAAAATCAAAATTACGTAGTTGTCGCCACTCACTGTCTAATTTTTGCTATGCAAGAAATAAAAATTATGAGAAGTTCATGTTAAGTCGTGAGATCATGAAATAAAACATAATATCATGAGTTTTCACGATAAATCGTGGGACCTGACAACCTTGGCTTATGCAGTAACAATAAGAGGTGAATATATCCTGCACACAGGGCGGTTCAAATTTGAGGTCCGAATAAGTTAGTGTCATTATTAGTGTAAATATTTTATTAAGGCAAAATGTTGTAATTTAATAATAAAAACGAATAATTTTATTTCCCAAACATTATTGACCACCTCAAAATTATTAAATTCCCTAAAAGCATAATGAATGTATTAGGTAAATGTCTTGCTTGACTTTTAAGCATAGTATCACAAGAACTAATACGTTACTATGTCGAAGATTTTTTTTCTACAACTTTAAATTTGTGAGTTATGATTTTTTGATTAAAACTCTGCAAAAAGGTAATTATACAGTATGTCCCTAAATTGAGTTGCAAAAAGGGAAAAATATTTATTTTTTCCTGACTGATTTTCCTGACTTATCTCAATATAAAAATTACATGTTCTAAATATATAAATTAACTAATTATTTCCATTTTTATGTAAAAATTGTACTATTTTTCTAATATAAGTACGAAGGCTTTCAGGACCGGTGTTAACTGAACTAAAATTAGAACTAACACTAGCACTAACACTAGAACTATCACTAGAACTATCACTAGGACTAACACTAGATCTAAACTTAGAAACTTTCCGGTTTTGCCGTGCGTTTTTTGAAACAATTAACCTTCTGAAGAAGGTTGCAACATGGCATCCGAATGGTCAAACATTTTTTTTTAAAAACGCACGGCTAAACCCGAAAGCTTCTAGTTTTAGATCTAGTGCCAAATAAAATCTAGTGTTAATATCAGCTAAAAGTGCTGTACTTTTAGCGAATACTAATACTAAAGCTAACACGATACCTCTCCTAAGACAGAACCGAACCCAACCCATCCTAGCTTCAGAACTAATACTAGATCAATACTAAATATAACTCTAGACCTAGAGCTAGAAACCGTTGGGTTAGCTGTGCCTCTCAAAAGATGGAATCGAACCCAATCCAACCTAGCTTCAGAATCAATACTAGACCTAGAACTAGAAATATTATGGTTTAGCCTTACATTTCTTAAGACGGAACTGAACCCAACCCATCCTAGCTTCAAAACTAATACTAGAACTAGAAACATTAGCGTTTAGCTGTACGTCCCTTAAGACGGCTAAACGTTAATGTTTCTAGGTCTAGTGTTAGTTCTGAAACTAAGTTGTAAGGCTAGTATTAGTTATACTTTTAGTTCCAGAAGAACTTAAAACAGTATAGAGCTAAACATAAATTAAAACTAGAACTAACACTAGACCTAGAACTAGAAAGTTTCCTAAATCTTTCTAGTTTTAGTTCGATATAAGTAAAAGTAGAGCTAACACCAACACTAAAGCTAACATTACACCTAGAACTGCATTTAGACTTAGCTGTACATCTCTTAGGATGATGAAACCCAAATGTTTCTGGTACTAAGTCTAATGTTAATAAATTCTCTTTATCCACGACTACCATATAATGTAGCAGTGTATCTTATAAATGAGTTTTCTAAAGCAAAATGGTAGTAACATTGTTCACGGAGTGATTAATAGCGGTGAATAATCATTACAATTATAATCAGTCGAGTGAATAATAATTATAGCATGGGTAATCATCGTGAAAATTTAAAAAAATGTTAATTTACCGACGCAGTGCTGCAATTTTTAAAAATACGTAAAAAATTGAAATTGATAGTGAAGAAGCTATAATGTGTAGTGTACCGGAGATAAAAGAAGTTGTAAAAATCACTTCCTTTAATACTCCTTGCTTAGTAGTCCTTGCTGTATGCTTACGAGTACACTTAATATAAATCAAGAAGTTAATATAGAAAATTATGCAAATCTACGTTCACTTTTAAAATGGAGGAATGAAGGATTTCATCCTAAGAAAGCTACCAAATTTTCTTCTGAAGAAATAAAAAAAATCTTGTCGAAGCATGTGATACAAAATATTTTAGAGTGAAGGTAAGAAATTAGTTATATTAAAAAACTTGTTTAAATAATATTTATGAAATATTATTCTTTGTTATAAAATTACAATGATAATTTAAATAATGGGTGCATGCCGAGCAAATGAAATGTATAATATGAAAATAGAAGACATAAAAGACCTTGGATCAGCCTTTTTGGCAAACTTGCCCTATACCAAAATAAAAATTACTGACTAAAAAATTACTGATCATTTTTACTCGATTTGTAAAAAAATACATCGATCTCCGTCCGTCATATGCAACTTCCCTTTTTTTTTAATTATCAAAATGACAAGTGTACTTCACAAAGGATCAGTATTAATAGATTCACAAAAATGGGTAGACAAATAGCTGAACATTTGAAACTGCCAAATCATGAGAAATGTTTTTGGGACATAATTTTCGCAAGTCTTGTGCACCATTACTTCTGGATGCAGATAGTGATATCACCACATTAAAAAGACATGGCGGTTGGAAATCCATTTCAGTCGGTGGGGGTACATTGATGAATTGCTCAAAAATAAAATGACTACACCTCGGAAAATACAAGCTCAATTCAAAAGAAACTGAAAATCAAAATAGTTCTACAAAAAGAAAATAAATGTTGATATAAACTCCCTGATAACTTTTAATATTACTAATTGTAAAAGCACCAGCATTGCATTTAATATTAATAAGTAAGTATATACTAATATAAATATATTATGTTGATGCAGAATTATGATGCAGCCCTCATTATATGCTCATATAATTATCTACTATTTTCTTGGTCATTCATGGTTCATATTGTATGAACAAACTTAATTTTATGATTTCTATGGTTACATTTCATAAATTGACCTTTAAAAACGTTTAGTATAGAAAAAAGTCTAATTTTTTTTCAATAAAAATGGGAATAATTATAGTTAGAGTATTAAATTCGTGTGATTTAATGATTTGAACATATTCGACGTATTATTAATGTTAAGGTAAGTTTTAAAAATCAATAATAATTTTTTTCCCTCTTTGCAAATCGATCCGAGGAAATACTGTATGTGTCAGGTAAAAATTAAACTCCACTTTTATGGAATCTATATTATGATAGAATTCTAAGAGTGGAACTGGAGTCCGAAGTAGAGTCATTGGTCGGGATGAGAGTGAACTGGAAGACAATTCGTCGTATGCGGTTAAACAGATTATTGATAAACTGGAGGAGATGGGTCTTGATATAGCTGTACAGAAAACAGAAATGGTTTTACTTCAAGGGAGAAGAAAGATAAGATCTCTTAACTTTGAAGTAAATGGGTCTGTAATTGAAAGTGCTGAAAAGGTCAAGTATCTCGGAGTTTTTATCAATAAAGACATGACTATAACGAAACATATTGAAGAGGTATCAAATAAGGCAACATTCATGAGTAATTTACTTTTAAGGTTGATGCCGAACTTAGGTGGACCAAGATCAAGAAGTAAGAAACTTCTTGCATCGACGGTGAAGTCAGTTGTACTTTATGCCGCACCTATTTGGCATATATATGTTGACTAGAGTGAATCGAATACATGCAATAGGAATTTGTTCCGCATATCGAACGGTTTCTGCTGGTTCAGGTTATTCAGGTTATTGCTGGTATGCCTCCGCTGGACTTTTCCGCTGGATATAGGAGAGGTAAAGAAGCAAAACGTGAATGTAGAGTAAGTTTATTGAAGGCCTGGCAGGAAAGATGGGATCTATATGAGGGATGGACAAGAATTCTTATCCCGGAAATAGAACCATGGTTTAATAGGAAGTGGGGCGAGGTAGATTTCTACTCATCTCAGGTTTTGTCGGGTCATGGAGTTTTTTAAAAAGTAACTTTTTAAAATTAAAAAGTCGGAAAGTGAGGTGTGTTGGTTCTGTGATAGTATAGACACAGTGGAACATACATTATTTGTATGTGAAAAGTTTAGTGGTGAAAGGCATATTTGTGAAAGGAAATGTGGTCGATTATTAAATCGAGAAAACATAGTGAAAGTGATGTTAGAAACTGAAGAATTGTGGAACATTGTACAAGAAATGGTAATGAAAATAATGAAAGTAAAGGAAAGCCATGAAAGATTCCTAGAAGGAGTTGAAAATGGTGAAGATGAGAACTTGGAAAATATTGTGGAAAACAACATTGAAGAATAATAAATTGTTTATTATTAATATTCCCTGAAGCTAGTACCTTGGCGGGTGGTTCCGGGAATAGTGGGGGAAGGGTTTTAGACGGTCGAAGTTTACTTGATGTTTGCTTCAACCCGTCACTATCTGGCCACATGATATCTTCGGTCAGGTGTCTGTTTACAGATTTCCTAATCCCCTTTATAATAAAAAAAAGGTAAAAATTAAACAATCTTCAAACAATCGTATCTCAATAACTAACTGAAGAATAAGAAGCAATTTGAAACAAAATTGCTTAGTATTTACTGAGCCAAATATGGTTTCTCCAAATCTTTAAATCTCACAAAAAGATACAAATTAGAACTCCGCAAAATGTAATAATGTGTGTTAAGTAAAAATAAAGTAATTTTCAAAAATCGGATCTTAACATTTAATTTAAAATGAATCAAATATAAAAAAAACTTTATTTTGTACTATAACTGATCCTTTGTTTTAAAAATATTATGTGACTAGTTTCGGTTAATCGCCATCCCCAGAGACAAAGTCAATATAAGAAATTAACTCGAAACATGTAACTCGGTTTTCATAATCACATAAATTGTATAAATTAAATTAAAAAAAATTAACAAAAATATTTTTTTAACACACGTTCCTCAACTTTGTAAATTTTGTTCCATGTTTTTATTATATTTTAACTTTTTTTAATTTAATTGATACAATTTATTTGATTATGACAACCGAGTTACATGTTTCGAATAAATTGGCTGAAAATATCAGACAATATTTTTAAAATAAAGGCCTAGTTAAAGTACAAAATAAAGCTTTTTGTATTTGATTCATTACACGTTATGGATATTCAAAATAATTTTAATCAATTTAATTTAGATATGGTAATAATAAAAGAAGCAATTTGAGATTTTTTTCGAAATTTATTTAGTATTCAATGTGTTAAAGATCACTTGTATTACTTTATCAAATTCTCTGCAAGAAACTGTCCATAAGAAAATTAAATAGATGCGTAATGTTATCATAATATTGGGAAAAAATTATTTTCGTACTTATACTTTAATGACATCTATTTTAATAAATGATTGTATTACTTCTAATTCTTCGTAAATATCGCAATCCTTTTGATTATTTGCATTTGTAAATTATTTCTGGAAATTTTTACAATCTTCAAAATATCTTCTTTTGAACAATAATGTTCGAATCATTTGGGTTTAGCCGTCTGGAAAGATGTACGGCTAAATCCGAATGTTTCTTCTTTTAAATCTAGAGTTAGATCTAACGATATAAGATTGGAATTAACACTAGATCTCGAAATGAAAAGATTTTAAGAGTTGTTAGTTCAATTCAAATACACAGGGTTATCAAATCAGTTTGTAAAAGGGTCAAGTATCTCGGAGTTTTGATCAATAAAGACATGACTATGACGAAACATATTGAAGAGGTATCAAGTAAGGCAACATTCATGAGTAATTTACTTTTAAGGTTGATGTCGAACTTAGGTGGACCAAGATCAAGGAATCTTCTTGCATCGACGGTGAAGTCAATTGTACTTTATGCCGCACCTATTTGGCAAAGAGCCCTTAAATTTAAAAGGTATCGTGATATGTTGACTAGAGTGAATCGAAAACATGCAATAGGAATTTGTTCCGCATATCGAACGGTTTCTGCTGAAGGGATTCAGGTTATTGCTGGTATGCCTCCGCTGGACTTACTTGCTGATGAAAGAACAGCGTTATATAGGAGAGGTAAAGAATGTAGAGTAAGTTTATTGAAGGCCTGGTAGGAAAGATGGGATCTATATGAGGGATGGACAAGAATTCTTATCCCGGAAATAGAACCATGGTTTGATAGGAAGTGAGGCGAGGTAGATTTCTACTTATCTCAGGTTTTGTCGGTTCATGGAGTTTTTTAAAAAGTATCTTTTTAAAATTAAAAAGTCGCTAAGTGAGGTGTGTTGGTTCTGTGATAATATAGACACAGTGGAACATACATTATTTGTATGTGAAAAGTTTAGTGGTGAAAGGCATATTTGTGAAAGGAAATGTGGTCGATTATTAAATCGAGAAAATATAGTGAAAGTGATGTTAGAAACTGAAGAATTGTGGAACATTGTACAAGAAATGGTAATGAAAATAATGAAAGTAAAGGAAAGCCATGAAAGATTCCTAGAAGGAGTTGAAAATGGTGAAGATGAGAACTTGGAGAATGTTGTGGAAAACAACATTGAAGAATAATAAATTGTTTATTATTAATATTCCCTGCAGCTAGTACCTTGGCGGGTGGTTCCGGGAATAGAGGGGGAAGGGTTTTAGACGGTCGAAGTTTACTTGATGTTTGCTTCAACCCGTCACTATCTGGCCACATGATATCTTCGGTCAGGTGTCTGTTTACAGATTTCCTAATCCCCTTTATAATAAAAAAAAAGGTAAAAATTAAACAATCTTCAAAAAATCGTATCTCAATAACTAACTGAAGAATAAGAAGCAATTTGAAACAAAATTGCTTAGTATTTACTGAGCCAAATATGGTTTCTCCAAATCTTTAAATCTCTCAAAAAGATACAAATTAGAACTCCGCAAAATGTAATAATGTGTGTTAAGTAAAAATAAAGTAATTTTCAAAAATCGGATCTTTACATTTAATTTAGACTGAATCAAATATAAAAAAAAAATTTATTTTGTACTATAACTGATCCTTTATTTTAAAAATATTATGTGACTAGTTTCGGCCAATCGCCATCCTCAGAGACAAAGTCAATATAAGAAATTAACTCGAAACATGTAACTCGGTTTTCATAATCACATAAATTGTATAAATTAAATTAAAAAAAATTAACAAAAATATTTTTTTAACACACGTTCCTCAACTTTGTAAATTTTATTCCATGTTTTTATTATATTTTAACTTTTTTTAATTTAATTGATACAATTTATTTGATTATGACAACCGAGTTACATGTTTCGAATAAATTGGCTGAAAATATCAAACAATATTTTTAAAATAAAGGACTAGTTAAAGTACAAAATAAAGCTTTTTGTATTTGATTCATTACACGTTATGGATATTCAAAATAATTTTAATCAATTTAATTTAGATATGGTAATAATAAAAGAAGCAATTTGAGATTTTTTTCGAAATTTATTTAGTATTCAATGTGTTAAAGATCACTTGTATTACTTTATCAAATTCTCTGCAAGAAACTGTCCATAAGAAAATTAAATAGATGCGTAATGTTATCATAATATTGGGAAAAAATTATTTTCGTACTTATACTTTAATGACATCTATTTTAATAAATGATTGTATTACTTCTAATTCTTCGTAAATATCGTAATCCTTTTGACTATTTGCATTTGTAAATTATTTCTGTAAATTTTTACAATCTTCAAAATATCTTCTTTTGAACAATAATGTTTGAATCATTTGGGTTTAGCCGTCTGGAGAGATGTACGGCTAAATCCGAATGTTTCTACTTTTAAATCTAGAGTTAGATCTAACGATATAAAACTGGAATTAACACTAAATCTCAAAATGAAAAGATTTTAAGAGTTGTTAGTTCAATTCCAATACACAGGGTTATCAAATCAGTTTGTAAAAGGGTCAAGTATGTCGGAGTTTTGATCAATAAAGACATGACTATGACGAAATATATTGAAGAGGTATCAAGTAAGGCAACATTCATGAGTAATTTACTTTTAAGGTTGATGCCGAACTTAGGTGGACCAAGATCAAGAAGTAGGAAACTTCTTGCATCGACGGTGAAGTCAGTTGTACTTTATGCCGCACCTATTTGGCAAAGAGCCCTTAAATTTAAAAGGTATCGTGATATGTTGACTAGAGTGAATCGAAAACTTGCAATAGGAATTTGTTCCACATATCGAACGGTTTCTGCTGAAAGGATTCAGGTTATTGCTGGTATGCCTCCGCTGGACTTACTTGCTGAAGAAAGAACAGCGTTATATAGGAGAGGTAAAGAAGCAAAACGTGAATGTAGAGTAAGTTTATTGAAGGCCTGGCAGGAAAGATGGGATCTATATGAGGGATGGACAAGAATTCTTATCCCGGAAATAGAACCATGGTTTGATAGGAAGTGAGGCGAGGTAGATTTCTACTTATCTCAGGTTTTGTCGGTTCATGGAGTTTTTTAAAAAGTAACTTTTTAAAATTAAAAAGTCGGAAAGTGAGGTGTGTTGGTTCTGTGATAGTATAGACACAGTGGAACATACATTATTTGTATGTGAAAAGTTTAGTGGTGAAAGGCATATTTGTGAAAGGAAATGTGGTCGATTATTAAATCGAGAAAACATAGTGAAAGTGATGTTAGAAACTGAAGAATTGCGGAACATTGTACAAGAAATGGTAATGAAAATAATGAAAGTAAAGGAAAGCCATGAAAGATTCCTAGAAGGAGTTGAAAATGGTGAAGATGAGAACTTGGAGAATGTTGTGGAAAACAACATTGAAGAATAATAAATTGTTTATTATTAATATTCCCTGAAGCTAGTACCTTGGCGGGTGGTTCCGGGAATAGAGGGGGAAGGGTTTTAGACGGTCGAAGTTTACTTGATGTTTGCTTCAACCCGTCACTATCTGGCCACATGATATCTTCGGTCAGGTGTCTGTTTACAGATTTCCTAATCCCCTTTATAATAAAAAAAAAGGTAAAAATTAAACAATCTTCAAACAATCGTATCTCAATAACTAACTGAAGAATAAGAAGCAATTTGAAACAAAATTGCTTAGTATTTACTGAGCCAAATATGGTTTCTCCAAATCTTTAAATCTCACAAAAAGATACAAATTAGAACTCCGCAAAATGTAATAATGTGTGTTAAGTAAAAATAAAGTAATTTTCAAAAATCGGATCTTAACATTTATTTTAGAATGAATCAAATATAAAAAAAACTTTATTTTGTACTATAACTGATCCTTTATTTTAAAAATATTATGTGACTAGTTTCGGCCAATCGCCATCCTCAGAGACAAAGTCAATATAAGAAATTAACTCGAAACATGTAACTCGGTTTTCATAATCACATAAATTGTATAAATTAAATTAAAAAAAAATTACAAAAATATTTTTTTAACACACGTTCCTCAACTTTGTAAATTTTATTCCATGTTTTTATTACATTTTAACTTTTTTTAATTTAATTGATACAATTTATTTGATTATGTCAACCGAGTTACATGTTTCGAATAAATTGGCTGAAAATATCAGACAATATTTTTAAAATAAAGGCCTAGTTAAAGTACAAAATAAAGCTTTTTGTATTTGATTCATTACACGTTATGGATATTCAAAATAATTTTAATCAATTTAATTTAGATATGGTAATAATAAAAGAAGCAATTTGAGATTTTTTTCGAAATTTATTTAGTATTCAATGTGTTAAAGATCACTTGTATTACTTTATCAAATTCTCTGCAAGAAACTGTCCATAAGAAAATTAAATAGATGCGTAATGTTATCATAATATTGGGAAAAAATTATTTTCGTACTTATACTTTAATGACATCTATTTTAATAAATGATTGTATTACTTCTAATTCTTCGTAAATATCGTAATCCTTTTGATTATTTGCATTTGTAAATTATTTCTGTAAATTTTTACAATCTTCAAAATATCTTCTTTTGAACAATGTTTGAATCATTTGGGTTTAGCCGTCTGGAGAGAAGTACGGCTAAATCCGAATGTTTCTACTTTTAAATCTAGAGTTAGATCTAATGATATAAAATTGGAATTAACACTAGATCTCGAAGTGAAAAGATTTTTAGAGTTGTTAGTTCAATTCAAATACACAGGGTTATCAAATCAGTTTGTAAAGTACTCTATTTCAAAAACGTTAATTACCTGGCTGTTTTCCATATTTCTTCAAATAGGTAACAATGTTTTGTTGATAATTCAATTTGTTGAGATATTATTAGAAAAACTATTATACGTGTTTCTCTATAAATGAAGTTGTGCCACGCATTAGTTTTGCCCTCATTCCTTCTGCACAACTGCCGTGACCTTGAGAGGCCAATATCGTTTGGGTCGGCTGTACCTACTTAAATTTTAATTTATAGTTTGTGAGATAATCTTTTCGGACATTGAATTTGAACCACCCCATACAGGCTGAGGGAAAAAAAATTACGGTAATATCTTGTTGTTCAAAAATTAAATCCGAGTTGGTTTTAAAAAATTTTTTTGAAGGAATGAATTTGAAACAAATTTTGTCTCATCATCTATTTATTTATTGTTAGTTATATAATTGAGCAGGAAGTGTAAAAAGCACTCCATCCAAAAAACCGATATGTTAATCTGTTCTTTTTGATTTTATTAATATGATATTTTGTTGGTAATTATGAACACAAATGTTCAGTCTTTCTTATTCAGTTTAACATAAAACAATTCAACAATTTCCGACTATTTGCTTTCTATGTAGTTAATTCATGAATATAAAACAAAAAAATATTAGCTTAATTTATTTTAACGTCAATTTCCTCCACAATCTATTTCATTTTAAAATCATCTAATTCAAACGATGTAGGGACGGTATTAAACATGACCAATCTTCCATTTTATAAAAAAAAAATTAAGTAATCAAATCTAATTTGATTATTAACTCCGATCATTAAATTTTAATAAAGCATACTTTTAATTACTAAAAACTTTTAATTTTATTAATTTTCTTATATTATTTCTTTTTCAAATTTATCGTGTTAGATTAGTTTCGCCACATCCTTATTTAAATAATTATTTATTTCCAATTTATTATTCATGAACAAGGTCCGAATCAGTCCAAGATACCCTGTTATTAATATACAATTTTAATAATTAAGTATTAATACTTTTATCTTATTAACAATAACCAGTTGGTTCATTATTTTGTTTTATATTATTAATTAATATTAAAAAAATGTATTAATTGATTCAGAAAAAGTATAAATATTAATATCTAGGTCATTCGAATTTATTCTGAATCGTCTTATTATAAAGAAATGTAATTAATTTATGGAAAAAAATTTGATGTGGGATGTGAAGTATGAAACAACAAAATCTAATTATATACGAACATTATATACACACCACCTTTGAAATACATTCAAAAAAAATAATATTGTTCAAATTAAATGTGATTCATCATAATAAATTAAAGTTGTAAATATAAATTTTGATTTATCAACAAAGTTACAACACACTTTTTAACGTACAATTTTTCTATACCTATCTCTGGGTATGGCAAGCGTATTTTATTATCACCTTATATGAAATCTCATAATATAAAAATTCGTCGACCCTCGATCGAGATTTTTACAAAGAACGAGATCGACTTACGAAACAGTACACTCGTCGCCGGTGCTTTGAGCATCCCTTATTTGCTGTTTGGTCTTTCTGCTGGCGCGCCTTATCAGCGACCTCGAACGAGGTTTCGCCTTCGGGGCTTCCGAACTTCCAGAGCTTTCCCCTACCTTTTTATCCTTTTCGATTGCGGGACTTCCCGGTCTTCTGGCCCCTTTGCTGGCCGAAACGTAGGCGCTCGATCTTCGCTTCAAACCTGACTCGTCCGCATCTTTCAGCATGATTCTGGACAGGTTCAGGAAATTGCGGAATATCTCTTTGATGTTGATATCATCTTTTGCCGAACATTCGATTACTTTCACCCTATGAATAAAACACAATACATTATTCAAATTTTATCAAATCTTTTGATATTCACTCAAAATGTAACACCTTGATTAAAAGTAAGGTTGGGCCGATTGTATAATGATGTAAATAACATATTAATGAAAAATAATATAAAAATAATTTAAGTATTTATTTATTACAAGGTGAACCATTAGTAATTTTTAAATGTTTTAGATTGTCCCGTTTTTCTGTTACTTGCCTCGTCGTCCTGAACAAACTCTAAAACGCCCCGTGTTCATAATCACATAAAAACTAAAAAATAATGAGTATTACAATATTATTATTACAACTTCAATTCCAAATTTATTGTTATGATATTTCCAATGTCGCTTCTATCTACTACCTTTACAGATAAATGCTGCAAACTTACCAGGCATAAAAAATGTTGAGCTATAGTAAAACTAGATGGGTTGCATTAATAATGATGACCTGCACTTGAAGAGTATTTAAGATGTTTGTGTCATTAAAAAATTACTTTCTTACAATTAGTATTGAAAAATGCCCAAATACACTGAAGCTGATTTTTTGGCAATCCCAGCTCCGCTTCTTGGAAATATTTTATGAACTGCCCTAGCAATTGGTTTCCACCAAGCCGTGTTCAATACCGAAGGACAAAATGTATCAGCAATGAACGTGAACAAACCGTTTAAAAGATAACTTTTCCTTAGAAAAAATTCAGATTTTACCGTACACGTTACACGAAATATATTAGCAAATTTGGCTACTTCTTTAACTCCATAATAAAATGAACTTTTAAAGTCTAAAAACCCAACGTACTTAATTGCAAAAAATGCTTAGAAGGGTCTAGAATAGTAAATAAATGGCTCTTTAAAGGCAACCAGTTTCTTATTATGCTTAAAAGTCAGATTATTTTAATACAAACACACAAAACTATAGTAACGTAGGTACTAATTATAAGAAAATTAAGTCAGATTTTCTTTAAAAAAATCAACTGCTCAAAAGGATTGTCAGAGGTAGCATGTCTTCTTTTTGAATTAATCAAGGATGCAAAGATGAGCATCCGTTCAACTGCTGGTATTCTGATAGTATGTTGATGTTGTATTTTATAAATATTTGCTTAATTAACATACAATCATGGCGCATTTCATTATTACTTCTTCCATCTTCCATGTGCTGTAATCAGTGTTGTTAAATACCCAGGTATTTCTTTTCAATTGAAAAATTCCAAGCAATCCCAAGATGAATATTTCGAGGAATTTATAGAATTTAAAATCTGTATAAAGGCAAAGACCATTGGGAAGGTAACCAAGTTTAATTTAAAAATACAAAAACCTATAAAAATAAGAGAACAAATTCTAAATAATATTGCAAGTTTTGATCGCAACAACTTGATCTAATTTAAATTAAATCAGTTTCGTCTGATAGCATAGAAGCGGGTTTTTGAAAATACCTATAGGATGAATTGGGTTGGCTTGGAATCTCCAAAAAAAATCTGATAAAGCGTTCACAGCATATGCTGGGACTAAGATTAGAAGAAAGTGTTTTACAAGCAATCTCTAGTCTTTAATTGTAAGTTTCAAACTTCTGATATGATGAACATCGTATTTTGCCAACAGTTTTTGGTAATTTTGGAAGCAAATTTAAATATTGTTAACAGTCCCTCGTCTTCTACAATAAAACTACTTCCGTAAAGATTACTGAATAGTATTTAATATTTTTTAAGCATACTCAGTTGGTTTATCAACAATATCCAGTTTTTACAACAGTTCTGGAAGTAGTATCAAGTTTTCTAGAAGCATTGCAAGTTTTCTAGAAACACTTCAAGTCTTCTAAAGGCATTTCAAGCCTTCTAAAAGCATTTAAAGTCTTGTGAGAGCATTTAAAGTCTTGTAGAAGCATTTCAAATCCTCTGAAAGCAGTATCAAGTTTTCTAAAAACAGTTCAAGTCTTCCGGAAGATTTTAAAATTTTCCTGAAGTATTATTAAGTCTTCAAGAAGCAATATTAAGTCTTCTGGATGTAGTATCAAGTTTCCTAGAAGCATTTAAATCTTCTAAATGCATTTCAAGTCTTCTAAAAGCATATTCAGTCTTTTAAAAGCATTTCAAGTCTTCTAAGAGCATTTCAAGTCTTTTGGAAGCAATTCAAGTTTTCTGAAAGCAATATCACGACTTCTGGTAGTAATAACAAGTCCGTAGTCTTATAGAAAATAAATTAGCTCGCCAATTGACTTGTTTCAATCTGCTGTTAGGATCATTTTCAGAATTACGCGAAATCATCGTAAAGTATTATTTTCTAACTAATTTTACAGTTAACTACTGCCCAATTCTGATCAAAATAACGTCAAGATTGTAGTAGTTGAATCTACAAAAAGTACCTGAATGGGATAAGGTACAAAAAGTAATGTATTAATTCAATACCGAGTTCAATACCGAAGGACAAAATGTATCAGCAATGAATGTGAACAAACCGTTTAAAAGATAACTTTCCCTTAGAAAAAATTCAGATTTTACCGTACACGTTACACGAAATATATTAGCAAATCTGGCTACTTCGTTAACTCCATAATAAAATGAACTTTTAAAGTCTAAAAACCCAACGTACTTACAATTGCAAAAAATGCTTAGAAGGGTCTAGAATAGTAAATAAATGGCTCTTTAAAGGCAACCAGTTTCTTATTATGCTTAAAAGTCAAATTATTTTAATACAAACACACAAAACTATAGTAACGTAGGTACTAATTATAAAAAAATTAAGTCAGATTTTCTTAAAGAAAATCAAATACTCAAAAGAATTGTCAGAGGTAACATCGCTTCTTGATGAATTAATCAAGGATGCAAAGATGAGCATCCGTTCAACTGCTGGTATTCTGATAGTATATTGATGTTGTATTTTATAAATATTTGCTTAATTAAAATACAATCATGGCACATTTCATTATTACTTCTTCCATCTTCCAGGTGCTGTAATCAGTGTTGTTAAATACCCATGTATTTCTTTTGAATTGAAAAATTCCAAGCAATCCCAAGATGAATATTTCGAGGAATTTATAGAATTTAAAATCTGTATAAAGGCAAAGACCATTGGGAAGGTAACCAACTTTAATTTAAAAATACAAAAACCTATAAAAATAAGAGAATAAATTCTAAATAATATTGAATGTTTTGATCGCAATAACTTGATCTAATTTAAATTAAGTCAGATTCGTTTTGTAGCATAGAAGCGGGTTGGGTTGGCTTGGACTCTTCAAAAAAAGTCTGATAAAGCGTTTGTAGCATATGCTGGGACTAAGATTGGAAGAAAGTGTTTTACAAGCAGTATCTACTCTTTAATTTACAGGTTTAAAACTTCTGATATGATGAACATCGTATTTTGCCAACAGTTTTTGGTATTTTTGGAATCAAAATTAAATTTTGTTAACAGTCCCTCGCCTTCTACAATAAAAAAGTCGTCTGCTTGCGGTATTTGGCGTTTAATTAACAGATTATGGACTACTTCCGTAATGATTGTGCATTTTGTTGAATAGTATTTAATATTTTTAAAGCATACTCTAGTTACAATCATACTAGAGTATACTAGAGCCTTGTCTACAAAACTATTGTACTACGCACGCTTATTACCTACGCTAAAAGTTAATTTAAAATTAACTTTTTTTTTAAATTAAAAAATTGTCAATATGGTAGATTGACAATTTTTCTGAAAACTTGGAAGCCTAAGATATTCGTGATTTTAAGAGATATTTCAAACAAATTGTACGCCATTGTCACTAGGAACTCGTCTTGGTAAGCCATATTTTAGCACAATTTCTTCTACCAAAAGTTGAGCACATGCAACAGCTATTGCTTCTTTTATTGCAAAAAGTTCGACCCATTTTGTGGAAGTATCCTCCACAATAAATATCCATTGGTTTATAAACAGTATCCAGTTTTTACAATAGTTCTGAAAGTAGTATCAAGTTTTCTAGAAGCATTTCAAGTTTTCTAGAAACATTTCAAGTCTTCTAAAAGCATTTCAAGTCTTCTTAGGAAGCAATTACAAGCCATCTAGAAGTCCAGAGAAAAATCGGGTGTACGGGTACTTTAATAGTATCCATACACAACGTAACCGTTTTCATTTCGACTGCAAACGGGACAACGTTAGGTATTTTTGTTGATAATCAGGTGCATTTTGAAATTATTAAAATTTGTTTTTAAGTTAGCATAATTAACGTGCACAAAAATGTGTTAGTATTTCTACCCGACGCTTTTCACTAGAAACATTCTTATCATTCCACGCTGAGACATTTTGGAGTGTCACATGCTTCAAAATTAGTAAAAATTCGTTAGACACTGCTGTGTTTTGTTCTGGCTTTAAAAATTCCCTTTGAATTAATAAATTCATTACTTTTTGTACCTTATCCCATTCAGGTACTTTTTGTAGATTCAACTACTACAATCTTGACGTTATTTTGATCAGAACTGGCTACTGCCCAATTCTTATTAGCTGTAAAATTAGTTAGAAAATAATACTTTACGATGATTCCGCGTGATCCTGAAAATGATTCTAACAGCAGATTGAAACAAATCAATTGGCGAGTTAATTTATTTTCTACAAGACTACGGACTTGTTATTACTGCCAGAAGTCGTGATATTGCTTTCAGAAGACTTGAATTTCTTCCAAAAGACTTGAAATGCTCTTAGAAGACTTGAAATGATTTTAGAAGACTTGGTATGCTTTTAGAAGTCTTGAAATGCATTTAGAAGATTTAAATGCTTCTAGGAAACTTCATACTACATCCAGAAGACTTAATATTGCTTCTTGAAGACTTAATAATACTTCAAGAAAATTTTAAAATCTTCTTCTAAGACTTGAACTGCTTTTAGAAAACTTGATACTGCTTTCAGAGGATTTGAAATGCTTCTACAAGACTTTAAATGCTCTCACAAGACTTTAAATGCTTTTAGAAGACTTGAAAAGCGTTTAGAAGACTTGAAGTGTTTCTAGAAAACTTGAAACGCTTCTAGAAAAGTTGTTGATAAACCAACTGAGTATGCTTAAAAAATATTAAATACTATTCAGTAATCTTTACGGAAGTAGTTTTATTGTAGAAGACGAGGGACTGTTAACAAAATTTAATTTTGCTTCCAAAATTACCAAAAACTGTTGGCAAAATACGATGCTCATCATATCAGAAGTTTGAAACTGACAATTAAAGACTAGAGATTGCTTGTAAAACACTTTCTTCTAATCTTAGTCCCAGCATATGCTGCGAACGCTTTATCAGACTTTTTTTGAAGAGTTCAAGCCAACCCAACCCGCTCCTATGCTATCAAACGAAGCTGACTTAATTTAAATTAGATCAAGTTATTGCGATCAAAACATTCAATATTATTTAGAATTTATTCTCTTATTTTTATAGGTTTTTGTATTTTTAAATTAAACTTGGTCACCTTCCCAATGGTCTTTGCCTTTGTACAGATTTTAAATTTTATAAATTCCTCGAAATATTCATCTTAGGTTTGCTCGGAATTTTTAAATTGAAAAGAAATACCTGGGTATTTAACAACACTGATTACAGTACATGGAAGATGGAAGAAGTAATAATGAAATGTGCCATGATTGTATGTTAATTAAGCAAATATTTATAAAATACAACATCAACATACTATCAGAATACCAGCAGTTGAACGGATGTTCATCTTTGAATCCTTGATTAATTCAAAAAGAAGACATGCTACCTCTGACAATCCTTTTGAGCAGTTGATTTTTTTAAAGAAAATCTGACTTAATTATTTTATAATTAGTACCTACGTTTCTATAGTTTTGTGTGTTTGTATTAAAATAATCTGACTTTTAAGCATAATAAAAAACTGGTTGCCTTTAAAGAGCCATTTATTTACTATTCTAGACCCTTCTAAGCATTTTTTGCAATTGTAAGTACGTTGGGTTTTTAGACTTTAAAAGTTCGTTTTATTATGGAGTTAAAGAAGCAGCCAGATTTGCTAATATATTTCGTGTAACTTGTAGGGTAAAATCTGAATTTTTTCTAAGGACAAGTTATCTTTTAAACGGGTTGTTCACGTTCATTGCTGATACATCTTGTCCTTCGGTATTGAACTTGGTATTGAATTAATACATTACTTTTTGTACCTTATCCCATTCAGGTACTTTTTGTAGATTCAACTACTGCAATCTTGACGTTATTTTGATCAGAATTGGGCAGTAGTTAACTGTAAAATTAGTTAGAAAATAATACTTTACGATGATTCCGCGTGATCCTGAAAATGATCCTAACAGCAGATTGAAACAAGTCTATTGGCGAGTTAATTTATTTTCTACAAGACTACGGACTTGTTATTACTGCCAGAAGTCGTAATATTGCATTCAGAAGACTGGAATTGCTTATAAAAGACTTTAAATGCTCTTAGAAGACTTGAAATGCATTTAGAAGATTTATATGCCTCTAGGAAACTTGATACTACATCCAGAAGACTTAATATTGCTTCTTGAAGACTTAATAATACTTCAAGAAAATTTTAAAATCTTCCGGAAGACTTGAACTGCTTTTAGAAAACTTGATACTGCTTTCAGAGGATTTGAAATGCTTTTAGAAGACTTGAAATGCCTTTAGAAGACTTAAAGTGTTTCTAGAAAACTTGAAATGCTTCTAGAAAACTTGATACTACTTCCAGAACTGTCGTAAAAACTGGATATTGTTGATAAACCAACTGAGTATGCTTAAAAAATATTAAATACTATTCGGTAATCTTTACGGAAGTAGTT
The DNA here is from genome assembly GCA_036711965.1 of Onthophagus sagittarius. NCBI lineage: Eukaryota > Metazoa > Arthropoda > Insecta > Coleoptera > Scarabaeidae > Onthophagus > Onthophagus sagittarius. Next base: position 11,936,230 of record JASERS010000003.1, read on the forward strand.
TTATTGTAGAAGACGAGGGACTCTTAACAAAATTTAATTTTGCTTCCAACATTACCAAAAACTGTTGGCAAAATACGATGTTCATCATATCAGAAGATTGAAACTTACAATTAAAAACTAGAGACTGCTTGTAAAACACTTTCTTCTAATCTTAGTCCCAGCATATGCTGCGAATGCTTTATCAGACTTTTTTTGAAGAGTTCAAGCCAACCCAACCCGCTTCTATGCTATCAAACGAAGCTGACTTAATTTAAATTAGATCAAGTTATTGCTATCAAAACTTTCAATATTATTTAGAATTTGTTCTCTTATTTTTATAGGTTTTTGTATTTTTAAATTAAGCTTGGTTACCTTCCCATTGGTCTTTGCCTTTATACAGATTTTAAATTCTATAAGTTCCTCGAAATATTCATCTTGGGATTGCTTAGGATTTTTCAGTTGAAAACAAATACCTGGGTGTTTAACAACACTGATTACAGCACATGGAAGATGGAAGAAGTAATAATGAAATGCACCATGATTGTATGTTGATTAAGCAAATATTTATAAAATACAACATCAACATACTATCAGAATAACAGCAGTTGAACGGATGCTCATCTTTGCATCCTTGATTAATTCATCAAGAAGAGATGCTACCTCTGACAATCCTTTTGAGCAGTTGATTTTTTTTAAGGAAATCTAACTTAATTTTTTTTATAATTAGTACCTACATCATAAGTTTCAGTTTGGTGTGTTTGTATCAAAATAATCTGACATTTAAGCATAATAAGAAACTGGTTGCCTTTAAAGAGCCATTTATTTGCTATTCTAGACCCTTCTATGCATTTTTTGCAATTGTAAGTACGTTGGGTTTTTAGACTTTAAAAGTTCATTTTATTATGGAGTTAAAGAAGCAGCCAGATTTGCTAATATATTCGGTGTAACTTGTAGGGTAAAATCTGAATTTTTCTAAGGACAACTTATCTTTTAAACGGTTCGTTCACGTTCATTGCTGATACATTTTGTCCTTCGGTATTGAACACGGCTTGGTGGAAACCAATTGGTAGGGCGTTCATAAAATATAACCAGAAGGTTTTTTGGCTGGGATTTTTGGCTATACCTGGTAAGTTGGCAGCTTTTATCCGCAAAGGTAGTAAATAGAAGCAACATTGGAAATATCGTAATAATAAATTTGGAATTGAAGTTGTAATAATAATACTGTAATAATCATTATTTGTTTAGTTTCTATGTGATTATGAAAACGGGACCTTTTAGACTAATCGTTAACTAAAAAGTGGCCGAATAATCGGCTTTTCCGATTAGTCGCCAATTAATCGGTACGTCCCTAATTAAAACTCATACATTTTAGGTTGACACAAAATAAATGTTCTACAATTACAAGGACACTCTTCGGATTATAAGTTAAATCGCTGCGAGTAAAATCCAACCCCAAAGTTTATACCAAACGATTACACCTGGGGGAAATAAAGACGAGTGGTGACGCAAAGTGATGCTTTTTAGTTGTCGTGAGATCTGTGCATTTTCTAACATTAAAATCAAAATTAAATTTAAATAAAAATTGAATAAAATTACCTAAGTTTTGGAAGTTCACAATAAACCCATTCAGAAACATCTTCTATCCTAACTTCTCGATGCGTTGAAGTAAGATCCAACTTATTCCCAGCGATAACAATTGGAATTTCTTGATAATCGGCTCTTTGTTCCCGAATTTCGGCAAAACACTGTTTAACGCTTTCGAAAGAAGGCGACGACGTCACCGCATAAACCAATAAAAAGGCATGTGCAGTCGCTATACATAATCTTCTCATCGCGGGAAATTGCATATCACCGGCAGTGTCCAATATATCCACTTTGAGCGTCATATGACCCAGATCATACTCTCTATTGTATAGGTCCTCAACGGTACTCTTGTAACGATCGCTGTAGGTATTCATCAAAAACCTCTTCACTATACAACTCTTCCCAACTCCAGCACCACCCAAAGTCGCTATTCGGATTCTTTCATAATCCGACATTGTCGTGTTATTGTTGTTCATTAGTGATGAGACGAGAAATAATTTAAATCAAAGTTTGATGTAATTATGTAGTTAAAAATGTTTCAGTGATGTTCATCCACAGAGGTTCAAAATTCTTTCAAAATTGTAGCGATTGATTACGAATATTTGATGTGGTCATCCTTTCATTATAACAGGGTTATTCTTGAAAATTGGAATCTGAAAAAACAAAATTTAAAAGAATATACTTTTGGTATTATATTAAAGAATACCAAAAGTTAGAAGAATACCAAAGAAGATTATGACTAAAATCATTTTCAGCTATACAGGTATTTCAGTATTACCTATAACTTCATTTGTTTTAATGGAACCCTATGTATCTTTTACATATGGTTTTAATGATGTTGATGATCTTAAATGCTATGAGTACTTATCATGTTTTTTCATCCTTAAATGCAAGATTACCCAGTTATTAATTTTATTGTGGAAATTTTTAAAAAATCATGTGATCACTTAAAATTCATTATCAGCATTATTACTAAATATTGAAGATTGCAATTTGCATATCAATAAACAAAGCTTTGTGTTTCAAACCACGCTAATACTATTGAGTAGTATTATACAGACTGGTTATCAGAATCGGTTAATTATGTTAATTAAATTGGGGGACCATAACTTTATTATTTTAATTGGGACACCTGTGTTTATTCTATTCTCTTTGAAGGCTTTATTAATTACCTTTAATTTTTGTTGAGGATGAAAAAAGAAGGATGAAAGAGTATAGATCTGTACATAGACAATACCACTAAGAAATTTTCTACTTAAATATATTGCAAAAATGCTAACATAGCGAGGAGGTGCACCATCCTGCTAAGTCCACATTCTTTGTCGAACGTTTAGTGAAACATCTTCTAAAAGGGTTGGCAATTGATTTTCTAAGGAATTCTAAAAGACTTTTCGTTGTCGTTTGCCTTGAGAAAATACGTACCGATCAAATAAGATACTGCAATTCTTGTCCAGATATTTTAAGACTATCGATAGTGGGCTACTTTTCGAATAAAATGCGGTTAACCTAGTTATTTTTACTAAATATCGCTTATTCGCTGAATAGGAGATAATCAAAAAATAATATCCTTGTTGAATTTTTTCTAAAACCCATTTAGTTGGACCCATTACCTGAGATTGATTTGCGACCTCAGTCGTTTCTCAGAAACCGCCCTTTAAACAGTTCTTGTGCGGTTGATATAAACAATATGAAAAAAACTTTATTAGAAAAGCGTCCCAAAACAATGTGCTATACATCGTTATATACCCATATCCGGAGGATACCGGATACTGGATATATAGTTTTCCATTTTAAAAAATTAAGTTGAGTACGGTCCTTGAATAGTGAATTTAAATTTTTATTTAACCTTTTCTACTTATCATAAATGGAAATTGTTGAAGTGAGTTTTAGCCAGATATTAACGACTTTTGTTTTTCTTATACAAGTGTTCATTAAGTATAACACCGGCTTAATATTTCCAAAATTATTTATGGAATTAACATAAAATTTGGAACGTGAATTTTGTTCTTTTGCTAACAACATTTTCAACTAATCAGATGCCAAATTATACAAGATACAACACCAACTTAATTTTTTCAAATAACCACTTATCCAAAAGGACATCATTCGAAAGTTTATTTTCATTAATAAACTTAACATCGAATAAAGAACAAAATAAATTTTCAAATGATGGTACATTTAATGAAATAGTAGTTTATTAAAAACATAAATTTGACGAAAGTTGTAAAAAATTTAGTTTTACAATATGTTCTATTATAATTTTGCACTCAGAGGAGCCAATATCGAGCAAAATACGAAAATGTGAGTGTGATGAATTTCTTTTGTTCACAAGTTCGATAACACTTGCTAATCGAAATATGCTACAAAAAGCTCAAAACAAAAGTCGTAGAAAATTTTATTCTTAACAAAATTCCTCTATTGGTTTTATATGCATAGATATTAAGAAAAATGCGAAAATTTGATCAGCATTTTGAAAAGTATATGTATCTATTTACAAAATTTGACTTAACAAACGAAAGACATCCGCGGAGCTTCTCAAATGTAATTTTTACTATACACCAGAGGTTCCCAATCGGTTTTGGTTTGTGGCTCCCTAAATAAGATTTTTTTCGGCGGCACGCTAAATATATTCGATTCTATTTTAAATTGTTAATATTCTTGAAAAATTGGAAAACTTCCCCTTCTAAACCCAAATGTTTCTAATTCTTAGTCTAGTGTTAGTTCTGAAGCTAGGTTGGGTTGGGCTCCGTCTTTTGAGAGATACGGTTAAACCCAAATGTTTTTCGTTCCAAATCTGGTATTAGCTCTAATGTTAGTGTTGGCTCTATTTTCAGTTTTTGGATGTACGAATTTATATTTCCAAATTAATGCCTAACTTTACGAAAATCTATATTAAAACAGGAATTATAAAGAACCATATTAATTTTGTTAACACATGCATAAAAGAAAACTTACCTCCATCATTCGTAAGAATATCTAATAGACACCTATGCAGATATAAAAAAAATTCATCATGGGCAAACTGTTGCTCGATGAAAAACGAAACCATTTCAAAAATCTTAATCATCAATATGAACAACTAACGAGACCTCAGAGAACAGCTGCATATCTTGAATTGGAAGAATTCATTCAAAATTCCATAACAGACCGAAATAATAAAACGAGATAAATAAAGAAAGAAAATAAACTACAAAATCTACGTAGAAACAAGAAGAATAATGACAATACAGCTAACTCAATACAGCTGTCTCATTAACATTAAGTTTACCAGATGAGAAGAAGAATTCTTGAACAAAATTGTAGCAATGGTTCTCTCCAGGTTCAGCGTAAATAATTTTTACAGTGTAAATAAGTTTTGTCGATGAAGTAAATATTTATTATGATATCAGTGCATAAGTGCTATACAAAATGCATTTCGAACTTATATGGTTCGTCCTCTAGGAATTGACGTCGTGCCTGAGTATAGCAGTAGTTTGTATAGCACTAATGCACTGATATCACAATAAATATTTACTTCATCAAGACTTATTTACACAGTAAAAATTCTTGAACAAAGGCTATAAATTTGCAATCGAAACAAAAGTGGACATCAACAGAATTTGACGTTATTATAAGAAACCATACAGAAAGATACGGCATTAAAAATGAGATCATTTCGTTTATTCATTATTCAGAAAAGCACAACAGTATTACAAAAAACCATCTCTATCATAGAACAAAATAATATCGTTAATTGGATAAAGATAAAACTTACCAACAACAACGCTGTCTTCGCTATGGCAGATAAAAGAGCACGAATTGTAAACATCAATGAAGAAGAATACAACGACAAAGTTTTAACAGTTATAAGAAACAACAAAAATTTCCGCTAAATACCAGTTTCTTTTTTTTTTTTTTTTTAACAAAAACAAAAAAACCTAACGTCACACAACAACTTTTGATGTAAATTTTGAAAAATATTGTAATTAATTTTTCTAATTTGTTAGTAATAACGTACCTACTGAAGAAGAGCAAGGCTCGAAACTAGTATAGAAAAATAAATTGTAATTATCACCAAAAGTAAATTTTTATATAGACCCTAATTTAATAATTGGTGAAAAAAGGATAAAAAAAATTATTTTTATATTATTTTAAATATGATAAAATTATCTAACAGCTTAATTTTTTTATTACAACATGTAGTCTCACAAAACTATTGTTGTTTCAAGGACGAATACTTTTCGGTAATCTATTCAAAATTTTTCTAGATCATATCGAGAAACAATACATACTGCCACAGAAAAATCCACCTAAACATACATTGTCAAATGGATAAGATATGTAGACGATATTTTTTGTGTATAGAGTACCAAAATCAATTAGATAATTTTCACATCGACCTAAATAATTTACATACAAACCTGAAAGTTACTCTAGAAATCTAAAATAATAAATAAACATCAATTTCCTCTACCTAAACCTCGACCATTCATCTGCAAATATAAAATACAACATAATTCGAAAACATTTCATGATATCTACAATAATATCTTGCAATTCAGCACACCCTTTATCTCAAAATCTTTCCAGTTTCTAGTTTTACATCAACAGAGCCTTAGATTATTCAGTATCAAGTGAAAATCTCACTATTGCACTTAATCTATACAATTGGCTTTGGATAACGGGTACCCTCGTAAATTAATAAGCCACCTGTTTAATAAAATGAAAAAACAACGAGATCCTTACACTCTGACACCCTTATCCCTTACATAAAACAAAAAAGGAAACAATTCACAAAGTTATTTCATACAATTCTATAACTCATCAAGCGACAAAATCTTTACAACATGATGTTGGCGTTTAATTGCAAAAACTGTTTACTTAAAATTTATCCAACAACATAATTGCATTAAGAAACGGAGATGCGAAGTTCTTATTTAGACAAAAGTAGGAAATTTGCCGCATTATAATCGGAAAATATTTGTATAAATACAGGATGTTCCATAATGACGTATCACAATAAACATATGTTATTATGTTATTATGCTATAAACATATGTTACATATATTATTATGTAAAGGATGTAGGATATAGTTTTTAATCCATTTTCTGATTCTATACACCTAAATATGTTGACTTCAGATTTAAAGAACGTATAGGAATTATTTGTAGACAATTAAATGCTCTATCTGATAAGCAAATCAGATATAGGGTGTTCCATTTCAAATTTTCGACTTCTTTGCAATTAAATATGGTAAAACAGAAGTTACATTTTTGAACATCCCGTATACGAATGGCTGATGACGCCAATGGCAATCTATTTAAAGAGCAACTGAGACAAACTTTAATTTTCAAGCACTCTCAGTTTCTGAGAAATTCAGATTTAAAGGACACAGTTTATTGCTTAAAAAGTTTCCAACTAAAATTACTCAAAAACCAAAAGCATTAGGTCTAAACATATCTTATCAAAGTCAACATATTTTAGTGTGTAGAATCAAATATGAAATAAAAACTATATCATTTCATTTAAAATAACACGTTTATTTCGGTTCGTCGTTATGGAACAGCCTGTAATATATTTTTCGTTTATAGTATGGTAAATTTCCTACAACTTTTGTGGAAAGAAGATCTGTGTATCTCGGCCCTTGTAACTCGGTATATTTTTATTACTTTGCTGCTTAGGCGGGACACCCTATATAACAACAAAGTGGCATTTACAACGTGAATTGTACACAATGTCAGACTTCATACATCGGATAAACAGGACACTAACTGGAGATGTTAAAAGAACACAAGAAAAAATAAAACTCCACATCTACAAACACAATTAATCCATAAATGTGAGAAAAAATTTCGTATGGACCTTCTATAGAGATAATGGAAATATGTCAGCACAACAATCAAGAAAACGCCAAATTGAATTTAATTATATGTCTATTTTTACTTACAATTGAAATAATTCAAGGAATTGTAATTTTTGATCCTTACAAAACTGCTATCTCGTATAAACACCGGTAAAAACAGCAAGTTTCGGTTTCGCCGTGCGTCTTCAGGAACTAAAAGCATAACGTAAACTACTTCAGACATCAGTATTGACCCTACAAAAGATCCCAGCACCTTACGAAGAAATTTTCAAAAGCGAGTAACTTTTTTCTTTCATTGCCAAAGATACATTATGTGTACTTATCGTGTTCAATAGACGTTGGAAAAGCTTTAACACTCATAAATCATCAATTTGAACTCCTTAATTATGCATCTTTATTATCTAAAGCATAGATTCCCAATCGCTTTTTTTTAAATTTAGTTATAAGTTACAAAGTCGTCTCAATTTAAATGATCCGATTTTAAAAAATGGTCAAAAAACAAGAAAAACTTTTGACAGTTTGCCTTTAAAGATAGACCACAAAGACCTTTAATAGGCTATTAGAGTGTGATATATCTGCTTTTACTTAAGCTATGAAATCTATGCGAATGCGTATACAAAGTTAATTTCGTCAAATAAAAAATAACAAACAGGACTTACGTTATTATTGAAATTGTTCTAAATTGAATAATAATGATTTAAAACTGACGTACTTGAAACTGACAGTTAAATATAATAGCCGGATGGGATATAACGGATAACCAAAGATCCGATATTTCCTAAAATCATTATCCGTTCCATCACCAATAGTTATCTGTCAAATTTAATTTGAATTCCCTTAACTTTAAAGGGCTATATCTTGAAAGAAAGGACCCTTGAAATATTTCGCATCAATTTAAAGATATATAGACATTTAGATATTTATTACAATTTAAAATTACTTGCTTTCCTCCATTGTGCTTATTCAGCAACCGAAGACAAGATGGTATCTGAATCCAATATAAATTTAATTGCACTCAAAACATTTTCTACTCCAGCTATTATATTCTCATTCTTTTATACAGGAATTCATAAATTTTAATGCAATTCCAAATAGCATGCTGTGTTTCAAATGATGTGTTCTCACAGAGATGGAATTCTCCAATTTGGTTTTCCACTGCATTGTCAATAAACTCCATCGAGTTCAATTTGTCGTTATAAAGTTCACTACAACGTTCAAACAAGACCTTCATTATTTTTAAATGTATCAATCAATTAAAGCACTCACTTTATTATTTCGTTTCTTTTGTAAAACTAGAATTATTTTACAGGATAATTATGTTGTTAGAAAAGAATATGCTTATGTTTAAGGAGTTATTTTACAAAGTGGTTAAAACGTAGTCCCATTTGATACATGTCCGCAACAAAAAAAAACGCAAGACGTGTTAAGGAATCTAGTTTTACGGACATGGTTAGCAAGAAACCATAAAAGACGTCTGCGCTTTACGGCACAAAGCCCGTGTAATTTTCTCTTATAATGTAAAGGCATTTTCCCATCTTCTGCTACACGGAAAATATGTCTTGTGAAATGTATTATTTAGTACTCTTTCAGCGACGTTTTAAACTTTTCAGAATAAAAGGGAAATTTTCCTACTAAGTGCCACAAATAATGTCTTTGACGTAAAATGGATATGTAACCAGATTTTCCGTATAAATTGTGAATAGAAGCTAACCTAAGTTTGATGGCTTAGGATTAAACTGAAAATGGGTTCATTAATTTAACTGACGCATACATTTGTTTTCAACTAATCGATTTTAATAAAACTTTCCTATTAAACAACTAACCATACAATCTAAACTGTTAAATGAGTAAACTAATACTCGTATTAACGAATTATCCCACTTAAATTTTATTTTTTTGTTTAATTTCACCAATTATGTTGCATAATAAATATCTTATTTAATGTTAAAGTATAATTTGAAAAAATTCTATCGTTATAAAATCTAAAATCTATTTCGGTTGTTTCCTGTAGAACGACAAGTTTTCCGTTGGATAATAGGTTTCTCGAAAGTTTCTTTTGGCGGAACCGAGTGCGGCGATGCTTTAAAGTAAACGAGGGTAGTTGCAAGCTAACACGATCAACTTTGAGTAAACATCTTTAGAAAAGGCCCTTAACTTTAATTGGTTCATTGGTCAAGTAAAAGTGCAATAAAATATTATCGTTTAAGAAAGATTCTTTTTTTTTACTTTATAAGCTTAAATTAATTTGATTTAAAAGCTTTTACATATTAATCCTTAAGGTAATAAAAACACTCCATTGGAAAAGCCGATTTGTGTAAGAAATAAGCAATAATGCCGCTATCGAAAAAGGATTTTGTGATACTGACAGGTTCTATAAGTCATTCCCCCCTTCAAACCTTAATCTCATTCTGGCAGTATTTCGCACGGCTGGGTTTCCTTATTTAACTCTACCTCCTACGGCCAAACATTGTTCCGAATGCGAACCCGCTGCGAAGTCATTACAGACATTTACGAGAACTACCAAGAAAAGGTATATATTGAATACTGGCTTATATTTTTTATTTTATAAGGATGGAAAAATCGAGATATTTTGTGTTAATATTTTAGTTATGGTTTAAATAAGATATTTGAGTCTGAATAGAAAATACATATCAATCAATTCTAAGTAAATAACGATCCTTCTCTTAGTAAATAAATGTATAGATTGTGTATTTGAAATGCTCTTGGGCTATAATATAAATATCTAGATAAACTCCCGTTGTTATTGCGAAAATAGAACGAAATGGATTTCGATGAATGTTTTCAACCTCAACTGTCATTTGCTTATTGGATTTTCGGCTTTTCATTACTCGTAAACTGTACGAGAATGTTTACTAGAATAGGGGTGATTAGATATGGTTATGGTGTTTTATCCAATATATATAAAACGGTCTTTATATCCTGAATTTATATTTTATAGTTTATTGGAAATTGCTTACGGAATGAACAAATTTCCATTTGGATGAACTTTATTATTAATTTTTTTACGGTGCAAATAGTAAACCTTGAATTTTAAATTTTATCTCCCCCTTCGTTAATCCTGCGACTATGAACTATGGAAAAAATCGATAAGACATTTTTAATTTAACTTTAATTTGCCCAATTTAAAATCGTTTTGTATAAAAATGCAGGTAACATGGAAACTATCAATACTCTTGTAATCTAAATTAACGGCCTTGTTTACCGTGGGTACACAGAGTTCCGGAAAAGTATTAGCCGTGCGGTGAACGTTGTTAGCATTATTAAGTTAAATTTCTCGCATAAAACTTACCCTGATCCGATAAAATTAGTAAAGGTAAATTGATGTGACGTGGAGTGATTAGATAATATGTTAAATCGAATTAATTCTGCTTAAAATTTCAGATTTACTTATTCAGATTAATTATTATGTGTTAAGAATTTATTTGCTATTTTGAAATGCTGAAATCGTGCATCTAAAGATGCACGGATATACCTAATCTTTTTAGTTTTAGCTCCAATATAAACCTACCCTAACTAATATTCAGAGCTGTGTAATTACATGTACTTTAAAAATAATTACAATTACAAAATACTTTTTCAGAAAAGGAATTATTATTAATTGCTTTGCCAATTATTTTTCTAATTACATTTTGGAAAAAATTGCGTTGTAATTTTTTAAATTATGAAAGGTATTTAGGTTCAACTTCATAAATTAATTAAATCCCAGTACTTACTTTACGTGAACTTGGTAAATCTTCAATTTGAAAAGAGAAAATAGTAAGTAGTAAGTAGAAAGTAGTTGTTTAACGAACGCAATATTTGCCAAAACGAACGAGCGAAGCGAGCAAGTTTTGTAAATTGCGTGGTCATCGTGAGCATTATTTGTCGGATAGGGTCCTCAACTTATCATGGTCAAAACTGAAAACTTATAGATTATTTAAAAGTTCCTTAAAAAATTAAGAAAAAGAACAGTTTGTACAAATACGAAACAAACATAAATTATTTGTAATGAAAATACAAAATGAGATAAAAAGTCCACTCAAATAAAATACGTTTAATAATATCAAGCGCTACATATAGTAATCATCAGAGTCATCAACCGACGAACAAGCATATGTAAACAACAACATCTCACGTGACCATATGAAAGTTATATATGCAAATATCAACAGCTTCAACAACAAAAAACACCTAGTACTTAATTACATCCAACAAAATGACACTGACTTAGCTCTGTTCACCGAAACCAAAATGAAGACAGACCAAACCATTCAGTACAGAAACTGGGATAACATCCAAAGGCAAGGCTACCAAAACACAACAGCCAGAGGAGGTTCTATTATACTATCGAATCCAACATACAACCTAAACAAAGCAAATCCTCCTTGTTATGTTCTCGTTGTTTAATAAAACATCTGTTGTTTATAACCATTTATTTAACTTCTTAATATTACAAAACTACAAGTCACTTTTCTTATTCGTGTCGATGTCGCCATTGCACTTTCTGCATTGTTGTCGATTCATCGCGTCAGTGCTGACAACTGCGAAACTCGTCTTTTGTACATTGTTGATATATATAACATCTCCCCTCTTTTGGAAGACTGAACAAAATTAAACTATGTTACCAAAACTAAACATTCTACTTCTTACTGTACTTAAGCTAAACTTACAATTTATTGGTTTATTTAACATAGTCTTTCAAATAAGTGGGAGTTCTCCGAATGCGAACTGGTCTACTTCCACTTTTGGTACTTAGAGTATTTTTGGGTAAAGACAGATCAGGAGTTTCCAAAACATCGTTATTGTTAATGACAGGATTGTTATTCTTAGTATTTAAAGGTTTATTAAGATTATAATAATGTTCAAAAACGTTGTCGTAAACTTCCCTATCAATATACGGCTTGTTATCTTTGAATTGCTTCAAGAATTTACGATTTCTATCATAGACATCAGTCTTTCCATCATCATAGCTTATTTTGTATGATCTTGGACGGTTCCGATCTACTTCTACTATTCTACCCGGTTTCCAAGTTTTGTCTTTTTGTTGCACGACCACTCTTTCTCCCTTCTTTAGGTTATTAAGATCTTTTGATTTTTTGTTATAGTAATTATTCTGAATAATTTGAGTATTTCTATAGTGGTTCCTGTACAATTTGTTTTTAGTGTTATTATTTAAAAGATTTTCAGATATAGGTATTAAAGTTTTTATTTTTCTGTTGTACAGAATTTCAGCTGGAGAAGGCAATGATCTGTCCAAAGGTGTCGCTCTATATTCCAAAAGGACTAAATACATATCATTTCCCTCCTCTTTTGCCTTTTTCATTAGTTTTTTGATTGTTTGAATATGTCGTTCAATTAGACCGTTTGACTGTGGATAATTAGGGGTACTGGTTATGTGTCTAATCTCCCAGTCTTGTAAAAATTTTTGAAATTGTTGATTAACAAACTGAGGTCCGTTATCAGTGTATAAAATGTCTGGTATTCCATTTCTTGCTAATATTGTCTTAAAATTTTTTATTACATTTTGATTAGTGGTGTTGTTTTGCAAACAAACTATTTCCGGAAATTTGGAAAAAGCATCAATTATTATTAAATATTCTTTCCCTTCAAATTTGAAAAAAATCTGCCGCTATGCTTATTCAATATTTCCTTACGAAGGCAATTTGGTATTATTACTTGATCACCTTTATATAATATTCCTTTTATTTCTGTAATTTCAGCTCGAACTGATCAATATGGTTTAACTAATATGTTTACAGTTTTTTTTTGTTCTGGCCATCCCTCTTTTACAACTTTCAATAACTCTATTAATTCAGTATCTTTTTGTGTTTCTTCTTTGATTTTATCATACCTTTGGAGACTTATCTTTGAATATTGTATTAAATTTAAATGAAGTTCGATTTCTTTTTCTTTAAGATCAAACTGTTCATCATTGTAACTGCTTCTAGATAATGCATCAGCTAAGTATAACAATTTACCCGGTTTATATCTGACTTCAAATTCATAGTTTTGCAGATTTATTAAGATTCTCTGTAGTCTGAGCGGACAATTATTTAGTGGTTTCTTGAAGATTATTTCTAAAGGTTTATGATCAGTTTCCACTAAAAACTTCTTTCCGAACAAATACTGGTGAAATCTCTGGCAACCAAAAAGAATTGCAAGAGCTTCTTTTTCAATTTGAGCGTATCGCATCTGTGTTTCTGTTAGTGATTTTGATGCATAACTAACTGGTTGGCCCTTTTGTAAAATAACTGCACCCATTCCTGATTTAGAGCTATCAACTGATAATGTGATTAATTCTTTTTCATCAAAGTACGCTAGTACTGGTTCTGTGACTAACAAATTCTTTAGTTTGTTAAATTTTTCATCATGTACCCTTGTCCAATCCCAAATTATATTTTTCTTTAGCAATTGTCTTAAATTGTGTGTAGTTTGTGATAAATTTGGTATGAATTTAGAAACATAAGTCACCAATCTGCTTAGTTCTTGTTTATTAGTTGGAATCGAAATTTCTTTGATTGCTTCAACTTTATGGATATCTGGTTGAATACCATTTTGTGTTAGAACATGACCAATATATTTTATTTCAGTTACCGCGAATTTACATTTTACTCTGTTAAATTTTACTCCCATTTCCTTGGCTCTTTGTAAAACCTTATTTAATATTTCATCATGCTCTTTTTTATCTTTTGCAAAAATTATCAAATCATCTATGTAAATGCTTACGCCTTGAATGTGTTTGAATACTTCCGCAAATGTCTTTTGAAAAATTTCTGGTGCACAAGCTAAACCGAATGGTAGTCTTAGAAATCGATATCTACCGTAAGGTGTTGCGAAAGTTGTTAATTTAGATGCTGATTCATTTAGTGCAATCTGCCAAAATCCTTTATTTGCATCAAGTGTTGAAAAAATTTTAGCTCCATTCAATTTATGTGTCAGTTCCTCAAATGTGGGTATTTTATAATGCTCTCTCTTTATTGCCTGATTTAAATTTTTAGGGTCTAAACATATTCGAATATTGCTATCAATATTTTTCTTTACTAACACTAAGGGGTTTACGAATTCTGTTGGTTCACTAATACTAATAATTATTCCGTCTTTTATCATTTTTTTCAGTGCATTTTTTAAAGGTTCCATTAATTGAAATGGTACTTGTCTTGGTGCTACAACCACTGGAGTGTAATTTTCTTTTAACTTGAACTCATATGGCTTAATGTTTATTTTCCCTAGCCCTGAAAATACATCTTCATATTTTTGAACTATTTTTTTAGTATTATATTCTATTTTATCTATTACATTTATTGTCTCTAATAAATTTAGCTCTTGGATTGTTTTTATACCTAATATGGGCGTTGAATTTGCATGAGTGTCAATCACAAAAAACTGCATGTTATGTGGTTTATCGTCAATTTTTACATCTAACCTACATACGCCTATTACTTTTAATTTGTTACCTCCATAATTAGTTATGTTTGCAACACTTTCCTTAAGTTTAGAATTTAAATTTAATTATTTAAAGATATAGCTTGGAATCACGTTTATCTGCGCTCCAGTATCGATTTTTGTTTTTAACGTTTTATTACAGTCTACAAGAGTAATGTTTTTCCAAAACGCATCTCTAAAATTATTAATCTGTCTACTAAATATACTATCTAAGACGTAGTTTTCAGTGTCAATTTTATCATTTTCAATTACTTCATTTAGTTTTTTACTTTTACATTTTTTTGCATAATGATTAGGTTTATTACAATTTTTACAGACTTTACCATAGGCAGGACATTTTCTGCGTTCATGGTCAAATCCACAACGAGTACAATTGTTTATTACATTATTATTCATTACCTTATTGTCTAATACCTTATTTACCCTATGTGTTTGATGCCGAGCGTGATGTTTTTCACCTGACACCTCCCAAAGTTGACGATTGTCTGGATGTCTCACTTCTACGGCATTAACCTCTTGACCTTTTTGATATAGCTGTTTCATATGCTCTTCAGTTTGCTCCGCTGCTTTACAGATGGCTATTGCTTTCGTTAGGTCCAGATCCCTTTCTCTCAGTAGTTTGTCTCTAAGGTGGTTATCCCTTATACCGCAAATGATTCTGTCCATAATCAAGTCATCCTTCATACCGGCAAACTCACAGTTCTGTGCAAGCTTTCGTAGCTCTCCTAGGTATTGGTCAAAATTTTCACCATTTTGCTGTCCACGTGTATTGAACTTGTGTCTCTCTACTGTTTTGTTTTTCTTCGGTATAAAATATGCATCTAATTTTTGAATTATTCCACTAGTTCTTTGTTTTTCCTCTTTTGTGAGCTCCAATGTATCTAATATATCTCTAGCTTCCTGTCCCAGACAGTGTAGTAACGTTGCTGCCTGTACGTTTTCATCTTTCGTAGAACAACCTGTCGCCACTCTATATAATTCGAAATTTTCCTTGAATCTCTTCCATTCCGTAGCTATACATCCTTTTAATGTCATTTTTTTTTATAACCTCAACACGTCGTACCACGTTTCGCGTTGTTTTCTTCAAATTATTTTTACTGACCTTGCTTTACTGACTGCGCCATGTTATGTTCTCGTTGTTTAATAAAACATCTGTTGTTTATAACCATTTATTTAACTTCTTAATATTACAAAACTACAAGTCACTTTTCTTATTCGTGTCGATGTTGCCATTGCACTTTCTGCATTCTTGTCGATTCATCGCGTCAGTGCTGACAACTGCGAAACTCGTCTTTTGTACATTGTTGATATATATAACACTCCTTCCATAAATAATCATTACAACGAATGCCTACACTGCTTTATCCCATTCCACGATGAACAACTTCATATCTTTCTTGTATATTGTCACCCTCATTCCCTACTAGAAACAAATATCTTTAGAAAGGCATCCCAATTCACTTTTGCAATAGTTATCGGTGACTTCAACCTAAACCAGACCAAAAGAAAACAACTCCAAACATTCCTGGACAACTCCAATTTTGTAAAAAGACACACAAACCCAACGTTCATTATGGCAGGAAACAACGACACGTCGCCGGACGTTATTATCCATACCAGCAATCTAAGTAATATCATTACCAACATTGAAACAACAGGAGATTTATGTTCGAAACATCTGGGTATATCTTTTAACATCGAAATCAACTTACCAGTACACACCCACATAAATGAACAAACAACCAAATACGACCTAAGAGGAACTAACATTGAAGGGGTAAACAGAGACATGGAAAATTATTTAAATACAACACATAACAAATTCATAAACATGAAACTCATCTCCGACTTCCAATTAAAAGTCACAAACACTATTATCAAACACACACCAAAAATAATAAATACACCTTTCCAGTACTACCTGCCTACAGTAATCATCAACAAGTTCAAAAATAAACGAAAAATATACAGGGAATACATAAGATGAAAAGACCCAAACAAAAAAATGGAATATAACAAAGCTAATAAAGAAATTCGTAAAGCGATCAAAACATTTCAACAGGATCAATGCTTGAAGGTACGCGCAGAAATATCAAAAAAGTTACCAAATATAATGAAGTTAAGATGATTCCTACGTTAATATTCGAAGACAGAGAACATAAAACAAATAGTGAAAAATGCGAAGCATTAGCAAAACATTTCTATAACGAATTTAGCCCAACCGAGAATATCTTATTTGACACAAACAACAAATTAATGGTGGAGAAATGGTACGAAAATTTCACAAATCAAAATAATGACTCAGAAACAATTACCGATATAGACGAAGACGAATACATGGAACACATCAGCAAAGGAAAAAAACTCAGCCCCGGGAAAAGATCTAGTCACAAAACATATGTTAAGAAACCTCAATCACACGATTCATCAATTCATACAAAAATCCATGAATTACTGCCTAAAATCACGACAATTTCTAAAGACATGGAAATGCGGTACCATTTTTCCGATTTCTAAGCCTAACTCAGACCATCATCAAAAGCTATAGACCAATAACATTCCTTCCAGTATTAGGTAGAATCCTTGAAAACATCATAAACAAACGAATCCTGAAATACGCAAAGATCCCTTTTTATGAATTTGGTTTCAAACCCAAAAATTTCACATTACATCCATTAATCACGTTTATAAACAACATACAATTCAATCACAAGGTACACAAAAAAACAATGACACTACTCCTGGTCATTAACAGAACTTTCGATTCGGTATGGCACTTGGGACTTCTTTTTAAAATGGAAAAAATGGGCATTAAAAACAACCTGATTAAACTAATTGACGGATTTCTAAATGATAGATCATTGCAAGTAAGGATAAACGACACATTTTCGTCTCCTTTCTCACCTAAACAAGGAGTACCCCAGGGTTCCCCGCTCTCTCCCACCCTATACAATATATGTATATATGTATATTATTATATGTCTATGTATATTTTGCAGTATGCGGACTACACCACGCTTATTTCACACAACAACACGTTGGACAAAGCAACAGATAACCTTCAGGGACTTTACGACCAAATATTGGAATGGTTACACAAGTGGAGACTTTCGCCTAACCCGAAAAAATTCCAAATGCAAAAATTCCAAAAAATTATCCTAAACCACCGAATATCGGATAGATCTCCTAGAATAGTTGATGGCAATGTTTACATCAAACCGTCCACATCTATGAAATATCTTGGTATAACGTTAGTTAATGGCATAAAACTATCTATGCACTTTAAAAATAAAAAAAGACGAGGCAATTAAAAGAGCGAAACTATTTCGATCGATAACTTACAAAGACCAAGGCATCAATACCAGTACCGCAATGATAATATACAAAGCCATATGCAGGCCAATCTTAGATTATGGTCACGCTCTCACAATCAACTCCACAAAGAACATGAAGGAGATCATTAACAAAGCCGAAAGAAGATGCTTAAGGATCATAAGCAAAATCCGACATCGAAACAACCTCTTGCACAACATCAGCAATAAAGATCTATACGATATAACACAAATAAAACCAATTCAATTAAGACACAAGACACTAAACAAGAATTTCATTAATAAAAGTCTCAACACACAAATATTGGATCGGGTGTGTCAAAGAAGATCGAATAGTCAAAATAACCAAAAACTTTTAACAGTATACGAAGCACTGATGGCAGAGCAGGAAGAAGAAAATTGAAATGCTTGTTACACCAAACAAAAATTATAACTTTATTTAAGTATTTCTATTTATACTATTTATATTATTCACACATTATGTTGTATATATACAAAATATATAAAGACAAAAACATGTAAAGGCGGAAAGACCTGGGCTTTACATGTCGACGGTTGGTAGCTGAGTCAAGCTGTTTTTGTATTTTTCTTTATAATTTTGGTTCAAGAATATTACTAAACTTCACCTTTCGTTTGTTCGATCATTGATACTGCTTCAAATATGCTGCTACAAGACCTTAAATGCTGAATGATGAATGATGTTTTCACAAGACTTGATACAGCTTCCAGAAGCTTTGAATTGCTTTCAAAGAACTTGATATTACTTTCAGAAGACTTGTACTGCTACCAGAAGAGTCGATATTGCCTTTGGAATGGACTCTTGACTTGATATTGCTTTTAAAAGACTTGAAAATGCTTCTAGAAAATTTGATACTGCTTCTAGAAGACTTGATGTTACGAGAAGATTTAAACAACTTTCAGAAGATCCGTTATTACCTCGGAAAGACTTGATACTGCTTTTAAAAGATTTGAGATGCTTTCACAAGACTTGATACAGCTTCCAGAAGCCTTGAATTGCTTTCAAAGAACTTGATATTACTTTCAGAAGACTTGTACTGCTACCAGAATTGTCAATATTGCTTCTGGAATGGATTCTGGACTTGATACTGCTTTTAAAAGACTTGAAAATGCTTCTAGAAAATTTGATACAGCTTCTAGAAGACTTGATATTACGAGAAGTTTTAAACTACTTTCAGAAGAGTCGTTATTACCTCGGAAAGACTTGATACTGCTTTTAAAAGATTTGAGATGTTTTCACAAGACTTGATACAGCTTCCAGAAGCTTTGAATTGCTTTCAAAAAACTTGATATTACTTTCAGAAGACTTGTACTGCTACCAGAAGAGTCGATATTGCTTCTGGAATGGATTCTGGACTTGATACTGCTTTTAAATGACTTGAAAATGCTTCTAGAAAATTTGATACTGCTTCTAGAAGACTTGATATTACGAGAAGATTTAAACAACTTTCAGAAGATTCGTTATTACCTCGGAAAGACTTGATACTGCTTTTAAGAGATTTGAGATGCTTTCACAAGACTTAATACAGCTTCCAGAAGCCTTGAATTACTTTCAGAAAACTTGATATTGCTTTCAGAAGACTTGTACTGCTACCAGAATTGTCGATGTTGCTTCTGGAATGGATTCTGGACTTGATGCTGCTTTTAAAAGACTTGAAAATGCTTCTAGAAAATTTGATACAGCTTCTAGAAGACTTGATATTACGAGAAGTTTTAAACTACTTTCAGAAGAGTCGTTATTACCTCGGAAAAACTTGATACTGCTTTTAAAAGATTTGAGATGTTTTCGCAAGACTTGATACAGCTTCCAGAAGCCTTGAATTGCTTTCAGAAAACTTGATATTGTTTTCAGAAGACTTCAAAATGCTTCTAGAATCCTTGATATTACGAGAAGATTTAAACTAGTTTCAAAAGATTCGTTATTTCCTCGGAAAGACTTAATACTGCTTTTAAAAAATTTGAGATGTTTTCACAAGACTTGATACAGCTTCCAGAAGCCTTGAATTGCTTTCAGAAAACTTGATATTGCTTTCAAAAGACTTGAATTGTTTTCAAAAAACTTGATATTGTTTTCAAAAGACTTAATACTGCTTCCAGAAGACTTCATATTACGAGAGGATTTAAATTGTTTCCAGATTCATTACTACATCAGAAAGACTTGATACTACTATTAAAAGACTTAAAATACTTTCATAAAACTTTACATGTTTCCAAAAGACTTGAACTTCTTTCCAATGATTTGATACTGTTCCTGGAAGATTTTATACTGTTTCAAGAAGAATTAATATTGCTTCCAGAAGACTCGAAATGTTTCCAAAAAACTTGCAATGCTTCAGAAAACTTGATACTGCTTCTAAAAAACTTAAAATACTTTCAGAACACGTGATATTGCCTCTGGAAGACTTAAAACGTTTCCAGAAGACTTGATATTGCTTTTAGAAAATTTGATATTGCTTTCAGATGATTTGAAATGCTTCCAGTAGACTTAATGCTGTCTCTATAAGTCTTGCAATGATTCCAGAAGCCTTGATACTGTAATAACATTCTGATCTGAAACAATACTTTGACGTCCTTCAACACCGACCAATACAGAAAAAAGAGAATAACTAGAAACTGACGAAACGACTTATCTATCTTTATTAGATAAGAAGAAATATGTCGTCTGGTAAGAAGTACTTATGACTGATCAACAACTCTTGGCCCCAATGATAGATAATTAATGGAGGAGAGAAAAATGCACTCAAGAGTTAATCAAGTCAATCGAATCAAAAATTAATTTAACAATAAAATTAAAAACAGCTTAATCTTTTTGATGATAAGTATTCTAGAAATGATTGTTTCTTTGTTCTCTTGTTGATTTTAACGGGTTGTACAGTGTACAGTGTTATGGTACTGGTGGATCATGTATTCATATAGTTAGATAAAGATTCCAGCATAATATCCGAACACAAGAATATCTCACGTTGGGGCACGCAATCTTATAAAAGAAAATTCGAGACGGGTTCTGTATTAACCATAAAGAAGCAGAAGAGACTAAATGAGGAAGAGAATGCTTCTCTAATTGGAATAAAAGCGTTACAAAGTCAAATTAGTATCGCGCCTCTTTAGGATCGACAAAGAAAATAAAATTAAACCATTTAAATCACGAATTTATTGCATTTTTTGATGAAAACAACATGTCAACAAATTGTATTACTTCTTCCAGCGTTATCAGAAACATTTTATTTTAAATTTAAAATGTGTGGCAGAAGTGTTCGTTCATAAGATATTTTGATTTTATTCTGTGTTTTTTAATCATATTTTTAAGGATGACATGATTTTGTGACGTTTATATTTGACTTTCGGCTGAAGATGAGCTTAACTCGAAACTAGTACCGTGAAGTCTTACGTCTTTTATCAGTCAGTTGATTTTTTTGAATGTGATTAGAGAATGTACAAGATAATAGCATTCCATTAAAAAAAAAAGAAGCTGTGGTCTATTCCTGGTGAACCGGAAGTGGCAACCATTTTGAAAATATCTTATTCATGATCGAAAGGTTGGGGCGAACTTGGCATACAAACTCAGAAATGTAGATGCAACGTAACAAAAGAAAAATTGGTGTTGCTCACTTTTGGCGGGTACTGTATATGTCATAATGATGCTAAAGGATTCTAATTTATGATATAATCCATAAACTATTAGGTTGTATAATAAATATTTCGGGAAAAGAATTATCAAAGGAGAAACTCAAATTTAGAAAAATCAAACCATATCTATTGTATCTTTAAAAATCTTGATAATATGATACTGTAGTCTTATACACAGTGATTTAAGTGCGAACTGAAATTCGCATTCGGTTAGATTTTATGGACACAGAACCCAATGCCCATAAAGCGTGTTATGGTTAATGACGTTACAAGATACGAAGCTTGGGAGCTCGAATCTGAAACTATGTAATTTATTTTATATGTACTGCTTTCCTAATTCTGATTCTGAAAAAGTTTCCACGGAGTTTTTTTATCTAACAATAAGTTGTATCTGGTTACGGAGTAAACGTTTGTGTTTCACTGCCTACAATATTCATGCAAAAAGTATCTCCTATCTGTTTTATTTTTTGAGTTGTGGTTAAGAATTATGCTGCAAACACGAGATTATGTTATTTTAAAGATTTTTGCAGTACTCTTGTAATTTTCTCATATTTAGATGACATGAGTATATAAATCATTATGGGTTATGATTTATCACATCTTATGATCAAATCAATTTTATTAAATGAGGTTTTTGGACCACAAAGTTTGATTTTTGAGTTATGAAAGACTTTTGCAAAGAAGAAAATTGTGTCTAGGAACAAAAACATCTTTTTTCCTTCATATATACTTTGTATCGTTTTTCTAAGATATTTCAGCTTCTTATTAAGTCCATACAAAAATTTTTCCATCTAGAATTAGGAATCAGCCCAGTGTTCGTGACATTACTAGTCAGCGTTTATTGCACGTGACATCATGATTGGGGCATGTTAGGGGTGTTTACTTTTCGTAAGTTTAAATCGTCGGGCTGGCCAACCTTATACAATACTGTTTACAAACCTTGATGGAACCGAGCAGTTATAGAAAGG
Organism: Onthophagus sagittarius; assembly: GCA_036711965.1. Classification (NCBI taxonomy): domain Eukaryota; kingdom Metazoa; phylum Arthropoda; class Insecta; order Coleoptera; family Scarabaeidae; genus Onthophagus; species Onthophagus sagittarius. The sequence continues at coordinate 11,959,025 of JASERS010000003.1, forward strand.
CTACAACAAAGCTCTCTTTTTTTCTCAAATACGTATTTCTCAAAAGACGAGCAAAAGTTTTAATTTTCGTTACTTTAGCTACATTGAGATTCATATTCTTAGAAAACAACTTAATAATCTGAAGTAAAGTACTTTTTACAATCAGATGAAAATTGGAATGGTTACATGTCCTGCAATTTATCAACGTATAAAGTACATCGTTTAGCAGACATCAGTGTCGGATCAGTCTCATGTGGTTTCCCCCCTTAATGCAGCTTATTTCTATACTCAGGGGTACTTAGTTGTACTCCTGAGTATACAGCCCTTTACAGATGGATTGTAAGATAAACTAAATTGACCAAATTTGGTATACGTTATGAGTGTACCAAGAGCATTCATCAATGGGAAGTTAAGTTCAATTAAGGCATTTGAAAGGGTTGATTAAGGGTGGTATCACTCTAAATTTTAGTAAATATTGTTTATCTTTTCGTAAATTTGATACATCATTACCTCATTTCATGTGGAATTTAATTCTAATACTTTTTTCACTCTTATTATTTAAGAAACTTTGTCGGTTACTTGGAAAACTCGCGTTAAATAAAATGTGTTTCATTAATGTTACTTAAAATCATCGAAAATTTTGTAATCAGCTATGAAATCCCAAAACTAGACTTCAAAATTGACAAAGAGGTTAAAAAATGTTCTATTAGTTTCCCTTATTACTTAAACCTAGTTTATTCACCTTTGGTTACATTTAAGTCCTGGACATTTTCCATGATTACTGTAATTCTTTTACCATGATTAGCTATTTGACTAGCAATTATGGTAAATATCCGATAGTTAAATTTAACCAAAGGTGAATAAACTGGGCCTTAGTTAATACGAAGTAATCAATGTTAATCAAATATTGAATAGATGTTTTGAAAATAGTAATAACACAACCAACAATTTATACAAAAAGTTATCAAATTAATCGTATTTAAGCAAGAAAGGTTGAAATTAAATTTGAATAAACGAATAACAATAAAAATTAAAACTTAGCTTATTCTTGTAGATAATTGAATTTCTTGATTAAGAACACTTGAATTCTTCATGGATTGGGAACAAAGGATTCTTGAATTTAACTTGAATAACGTAACTCCGTAAGAAGAAATCTAACAGTATAATATAACATTATAATGTAACATCATAAATTACATAGTTCCTCAACTTCCTCTTTAATAAATCAATTGTTTAACCACCTGTGTCCAACAAGCGACTGCATCTTGTTGGAACTACATATTAATGATATCAAGCAGATACTAGTAATCTAGATTTAATAAACCCTAATATGCTTAAGACATTTCTAATAGATGTACAAAGTTGTAACACCGCTTGTTTGTAAGTCTTCAATTCAATGTTAATGTTGTTACTATTATTGTAACTTGTTAATTCTTAGATAAGAGAATATTCTCAACTTTGTGGATCGATCTTAATGCATAATACAAAAACTAACTGCACAATGAGAACGTGTTCATGGTAGGAACAGACACATTTGGCACGGTTTGCAAAATCAATAATAAATGTAACATCATGAGGAGGAACTCGAAGGCTTATTCGTTGTTAATACAGCAACGTCCGTTCGTTATTCGAAATGCACGTGCATATTTACGCTTGTCCCGCGTATCGCACAAACGAAATCGATTTTTTAAGGTTATTTTGCTCCCCCAAAACCCACGAATATCCGATATTCTGTTTGAAGCTTAGCAAGCTCTCCATATCTACGAGCTTCCGATTGGACTTTGAAAATCTAATTTTAACCGGCAATTTAAGCTCTTGCAAACTTTACAGATGACTGTTGCTGGTACTGATGATGATGATCGCGATGATGCAATTTAGCCCCTAAGTGTTTTAAAACCGATTTTTTTTGGGATGTAGTTGTAATCGATTTTTCGATTTAATGTTAAGCTGAAAGTTTGGTGAACTGGTCTGCTAACTCATGCCTGTTTTTAGTGGATGTGGAAGATATTTGAATTATTTGAATATGTGGTTGCCCCTAGTACATTGCATTCCAGGAATGGGTAATTCTAAAATAAAACGAATTTATGCATTAATAAACGTTTAAATTGGAATTCCCCCCGGGCTAGAATATTTGGCTTAAATCTTAGATGGTGTGCTGGACTCTAAGTTGTCGTTTTAACAAAAACTTGATATCGGATCGTACTAACATGCAAAGTTGAAATTAGTTTGGGAATGATATTACAATTAGAATCGATCGTTTTAACCACAAAACACTATCTGACATTAACATGTTGGATTTACATTTTGGACCGAATTAAATTTATGCCTGGCTGTGGTTTATTAACCCCTTTATTAGTGTTTAAATAAACATGTTTCGAAACATTGCTGGAACACTCTATTCGTAGTATATACAATTTATTGTATTTTTGTAATACCTTTCCAAATTAATTCAATTTCCATGACATAATTTTCTTTTTAAACTTCCAACACGAAACATTGCATGTCTAGATATAGCACTGCTGAACATACACCCATTTGGTTTGGTTAAAGGGTTTTCAAGGTAACGCTGAGATAGCTAAATCCCGTACATGTCTAGCTCTAGGGCACGTTTCTAATTTACGGAAATGGACAATAATCTTCCACTTTAGTGTTAAATGTTTTTAAATACACGCAAATCCCTTCGATTTAAACTTAATAAATAATAAATAGATGATTAAGAAATAAACTAAATCTTAATTTTACCAGAAAATAATCAAAAAAGTTACCTGAACAAGTTTGGTGAAAACTTAGTTATTTTTTTGTTGAAGATTCCCATTTAAAAGTGCGAAAGAAGTAAACAAGTCAACGAACTCATTACGCGTCGGTCGTTTCTGTCCGAAGGATCGTGAAACGAAAATCAATCTTTGGGGGTCACTTACCAGCGGATGTGGGGTGCCGGAAGACGCCGAAGAAGGGGATTATTGCAGACGGAACGATAGCGCGCGGTTCACTGAGTGCGGATTCGACGACGCTTCGTCGTCGCAACGTCGTTTCGAAGTGGCGCCGGGAAACGCAGAAAGCTCGGTGCAAACCCACGATTTGTACGTGATGCCACGGAATTTTCCGATAGTGGACGATTTTCTAAATTCAGTGCTATCGTCTTGATCCGGTGGAAAATGTTGTTAGCGATGAGAGTAGATCTGGAAAATTTGATTGTTGTTACTACTTTTTTTAATAAAAACAAAAATATTACTAATACAATACAATAAAAATTTACATAAATTTTCCAATTATAGTCATTGTATAGAATAAAATAAAATAAAAAAGAACATTTCGATCGCAGACAACGATAAGTCCGTTTACGAGACATCAGATATCTCAAGGGCAAAGAAAAGTTATGATACTATATTATGCAATTTGTATCAATTACAATTCTTTATTGTTTTGTGTTTGTAATCTCTATAATATTCATGAAATTGAAGCTTCTTCATTACTTTTTAGTTGGTCTAGTTTTCGAGGATTACTTTTGTTACGGTCGTCCGCTTTCAATTCATTAAAAATGAAATAAAATTAACTGGACGAACTTCGTGGTTTACCACAATAAGGCACGTTGCTACCAAACCGTTGGAATCTGTTAGATAAGCTAGCTAGAAGATACCGCTAAACTAATAGTTTACGGTGTCGCCCGTCTTAAGCTCATTATTACCATCTTCTGGTTGAGCTACTTAAATGATTATTACCACGGTTACGGCTATTTTACGCATTCTGATTGGCTATAGGTAAATAGATGGGTTTATTTAAAAGATAAATTTAACTAAAAAATGTTAGTAATGGACCTTACCACCTCAAATTATCTCACATATAAGACTAAATCGATAAGATATCCTTGAGATATCTAAAGAATCTAATGCTTACATTTGGGATAAATTTGTATACAGTCAAAAGGCCTAATATTTTGATATTTTAATTAATTTTAACCTCAAATCCCGCCGCAAATCGTGTCTTTACCTCTGTGTGTGACTCTATTCCCTTTGTTTTTTATGGTATAGAAACGTAATAATTTAAAAACGTAAATTTATTTTGAAAAAATTTTAAAATTCTTGAGAAATCGACTGATCGGAAAATTATCATAAAATTACTATCAATTTCTAATTGGACTATCTACTTTCCAAAAATGAAGTTAATATTGAGATATATCACTTACTTCTTGAGATATAAGCTGCTAAATTTAATTGGGATTTTTCAATATTTTGAATAAACGTAAAAATTCTTGAAAAATCTTTTTTTTTTCGGATAATTGTTACAAAATTGCTCTCAAATAATAACTGGAGCATATACTTTCCAAAAATTAAGTCATTTTGACATATCTCTTTTAAATCTAAGGATATAAACTGCTGAATTTAACTGTGATTTTTCAATATTTTGACTATCTTTAAAAATTCTTGAAAAATCTATTTTTTTTTTAAATTGTCACGAAATTGCTCTCAATTACTAATTGGAGCATCTTCTTTCAAAAAATGAAATCATTTTGACATATCTCTCTTAGTTCTAGAGATATAAACTGCTGAACTTAACTGAGATTTTTGCAATATTTTGAGTAAATTTAAAAATTCTTAAAAAATTGAATATTTGGAAAATTATTACGAAATTACTTTCAACTATTAATTGGAGCATCTACTTTCTAAAAATGAAATCAATTTTGAGATATCTCACTTAGTTCTTGAGATATTGTACTTATTATAATAATTGAACTTAATTGGGATTTTTCACTATTTTGAATAACTTTATAAATTCTTGAAAAATCGATTTTTTTGAAAATTTGTTACGAAACTGCTCTCAATTACTAATTGGAGCATCTACTTTCCAAAAATGAATATTAAAGTATTAAAATTTAGATATCTCACTTAATTTTTGAGATATAAGCTGCTGAACTTAATTGAAATTTTTCTTCTTTTTCTTAAAAATTCGATTTTTTGGAAAATTGTTACGAAATTACTTTCAATTATTAATTGGAGTATCTGCTTTCCAACAATGCAGTCGATTTTGAGATATCTTACTTAGTTGTTGAAATATAAGCTGCTGAACTGCTGAGATTTTTTCAATATTTTCAATAAATTTTAAAATTCATGAAAAATCGATTTTTAGGAAAATTATTATGAACTTGTTTTTAACTACTAATCGGAGCACCTACTTTCGGTAAAAGAAGTCAAATTTGAAATATCTCACTTAGTTTTTGAGATATAAGCTGTTGAACTTAACTGAGATCTTTTCAATATTTTGAGCAAATTTTAAAATTCTTAAAAAGTCGATTGTTTTTGGAAAATTGTAACAAAATTGCTCTCAATTAATAACTGGAGCATCTACTTTCCAAAAATGAAATCATCTTGACATATCTCTCTTAGTTTTAGAGATATAAACTGTTGATCTTAACAGGGATTATTCCAATATTTTGAGTAAATTTAAAAATTCTTAAAAAATCGATTTTTAGGAAGATTGTTCTAAAATTCCTTTCAATTACTAATAGTAGTATCTACTTTACAAAAATGAAGTCAATTTTGAGATATTTCACTTAGTTCTTGAGATATAAGCTGCTGAACTTAATTGGGATTTTTCCAATATTTTGAATAAATGTAAAAATTCTTGATAAATCGACTGTTTGGAAAATTGTTATAAAATTACTTTCAATTACTAATTGGAGTATCTACTTTCCAAAAAGGAAGTCATTTTGACATATTTCTCTTAGTTCTAGAGATATAAATTGCAGAGCTTAACTGGGATTTTCCAGTATTTTGAATAACTTTAAAAATTCTTGAAAATCCGATTTTTTTTTGGAAAATTGTTACAAAAGTACTCTCAATTAATTATTGGAGCATCTACTTTCCGAAAATGAAGTCAGTTTTGAAATATCTCACTTAGTTCTTGAGATATAAACTGCTGAACTTAACTAGGATTTTTGCAATATTTTGAGTAAATTTAAAAATTCTGAAATACGATTTTTAGGAAAATTATTGCGAAATTACATTCAACTACTAATAGTAGTATATACTTTACAAAAATGAAGTCAATTTTGAGATATTTCAATTAGTTCTTGAGATATAAGCTGCTGAACTTAATTGGGATTTTTCCAATATTTTGAATAAATGTAAAAATTCTTGAAAAATCGACTGTTTGGAAAATTGTTATAAAATTACTTTCAATTACTAATTGGAGTATCTACTTTCCAAAAAGGAAATCATTTTGACATATTACTCTTAGTTCTAGATATATAAGTTGCAGAGCTTAATTGGGATTTTCCAGTATTTTGAATAACTTTAAAAGTTCTTGAAAATTCGATTTTTTTTGGAAAATTGTTACAAAATTACTCTCAATTAATTATTGGATCATCTACTTTCCGAAAATGAAGTCAGTTTTGAAATATCTCACTTAGTTCTTGAGATATAAACTGCTGAACTCAACTACAATTTTTGCAATATTTTGAGTAAATTTAAAAATTCTTGAAAAATCGATTTTTAGGAAAATTATTGCGAAATTACATTCAACTACTAATAGTAGTATCTACTTTACAAAAATGAAGTCAATTTTGAGATATTTCATTTAGTTCTTGAGATATAAGCTGCTGAACTTAATTGGGATTTTTCCAATATTTTGAATAAATGTAAAAATTCTTGATAAATAGACTTTGGAAAATTGTTATAAAATTACTTTCAATTACTAATTGGAGTATCTACTTTCCAAAAAGGAAGTCATTTTGACATATTTCTCTTAGTTGTAAAGATATAAATTGCAGAGCTTAACTGGGATTTTCCAGCATTTTGAATAACTTTAAAAATTCTTGAAAATTCGATTTTTTTTGGAAAATTGTTACAAAATTACTCTCAATTAATTATTGGAGCATCTACTTCACGAAAATGAAGTCAGTTTTGAAATATCCCACTTAGTTCTTTAGATATAAACTACTGAACTTAACTAGGATTTTTGTAATATTTTGAGTAAATTTAAAAATTCTTGAAAAATCGATTTTTAGAAAAATTATTGCGAAATTGCATTGATCTACTAATAGTAGTATCTACTTTACAAACATGAAGTCAATTTTGAGATATTATTAGTTTCTTGGTTGGTGAACGTAATTGGGATTTCTCCAATACTTTGAGTAAATTTAAAAACTCTTAAAAAATCAATTTTTAAGAAAATTGTTACGAAATTACTTTCAATTACTAATTATAGCATCTACTTCCCAAAAGTGAAATCAATTTTGAGATATCTCACTTAGTTCTTGACATATAAGCTACTGAACTTAATTGGGATTTTTCCAATATTTTGAATAAATGTAAAAATTCTTGAAACATCGACTGTTTGGAAAATTGTTATAAAATTACTTTCAATTACTAATTGGAGTATCTACTTTCCAAAAATGAAGTTGTTTTGACATATCTCTCTTAGTTCTAGAGATATAGACTGTTGAACTTAATTGGGATTTTTCCAATATTTTCAGGAAATTTAAAAATTCTTGAAATATCGATTTTTTGGAAAATTGATACGAAATTACTTTCTATTACTAATTATAGCATCTACTATCCAAAAATGAAGTCAATTTTGAAATATCTCACTTAGTTCTTGTGATATAAACTGCTGAACGTAACTGGGATTTTTTCAATATTTTGAGTAAATTTTAAAATTCTTAAAAAGTTGATTTGTTTTTGAAAAATTGTAACAAAATTGCTCTCAATTAATAATTGGAGCATCCACTTTCCAAAAATGAGGTCATTTTGACATATCTCTCTTAGTTCTAGAGATATAAACTGCTGAACTTAATCTTTTTAGTAAATTTAAAAATTCTTGATAAATCGATTTTTGTGAAAATTATTGTGAAATTGCTTTCAACTACTAACCAGAGCATCTAGTTTCCAAAAATGAAGTCAATTTTGAGATATCTCACTTAGTTCTTGAGATATAAGCTGCTGAACTTAATTGGGATTTTCTAATATTAATTCTTGAAAAATCGTTTTTTTTTTGGAAAATTGATACTAAATTGCTTTCAATTACTAATTGGAGCATTTACTTTCCAAAAATGAAGTCATCTTGATATATCTCTCTTAGTTCTAGAGATATAAACTGTTGAACTTAATTGGGATTTTTCCAATATTTTCAGTAAATTTAAAAATTCTTGAAAAATCGATTTTTTTGGAAAATGATACAAAATTGCTTTCAATTACTAATTGGAGCATCTACTTTCCGAAAACAAAGTCAATTTTGAAATATCTCACTTAGTTCTTGAAATATAAGCTGCTGAACTTAATTAGGATTTTTCAATATTTTGAATAGCTGTAAAAATTCTTGAAAAATCAATATTTTACACGACCAAACCAAGTCCTAGTGATAGTGTTAGTGCTAGTATTAGTTCTAATTTTGGTTCAATTAATACCGGTTGTGAAAGCCATCGTTCTTATGTTATCAACAATTTACAACGTAACAGTAGAATCTGTTCTTAATTACGGAACTATTGTTTGGGGAATGACTTATGATAAAACTTTAGATATGTTAAGAGTAGCGCAACCACTTTTATATCCAATAGAATTAATAGTCCAGGAAGCCAATATCATTTCACTTCATTTAAGATATGTTCTCGCCAACAAATCATAGCTATAACACAAGAAACAAAATGACCGAAACACTGTATGCTCCTAAATCATTTAAAACTGTTCATCTAAATCATCACTCGTGCAAAGATTTTAATTTTTTTAATCTTCTGCCATAACATATTAGAAATGTTGAAAAACATTCCAGGTTTTCGAAATTAACGCAGGAATGCATCAAACTACATAGCGATTTGTTTTCTTAAGTTTTAACCTCTCATAGTCTAAATTATGTGAGTAAAATCTATTTAGAAAATGCACAATACAGATGTTTATCACCTAGCATGCAAACATATAATTGTTGGCTCTACACCTCACTCTAACTGCATTTATAATATAAATGAAAATGAATAGGTGTAATAATAATATAAATAATATTTTATACTTTTATAAATATATTTCTTGTTTTTGTATACATTTGTACAGTGCAGAATGCACTTAATGTGCATTTTTGATTCAATAAAAATACATACTTTCCACTTAAATAATCTTAAAGGCTGTGTTTTTAAGCTCGTGAAGGTCTTATTTTTGAAAATAAAAGAATGACTTATACAGCAATTTGAAAGTGTTTTTGGAAACGCACGGCTAAACCTGAATCTTTCTAGTACTAGGTTTAGTATTAGTTCTAATTTTACTTGCCATTTAGTGCTTGATTGTTGTAAATTCTTCTGGAGCTAAAAGTACAGTATAACTAAAACTGGACCTAGGAACTTTTGGCATATTCTCTTTACTAACTACACAAACTGATATTTTTATTTCTTTGTGAATAAATTAACACATTCGAATTAAAAAATATGTTGATGTATTACTATAAATTTTTAATTGGTTAAGTACCCATTGTTTGAGTATTTACCCTAAACCGAGGCAAATGCCGGGATAAATACCCAATTTATAAATACCTACCGATCGAGTTAGCCCCTATTTTTTATCCAGAACTGATTTTTCATTAGGTTTTTAAAGTATTTTTTTAAAAGGTTCGAATGATCTCCTTACGTAAACTACTTGAAAAGATCTCCGCCTCAACCTATTTGCAATTTTATTATAAAACGATTGAGGTTTAGATCGATCCTTCCATTTCCATTACAATGATAATTTCTTCGCCCCTCTAAAAAAACGCTCGAAACATTTTTTTAAACGAAATCTTTTGTACATATAAAAAATGGAATAACCGAATTATTACCTTATCTACATTTCGTCTGTAGATTAATGAGAAACTGATGGAAAACAAATTTGGTTTGGGACCGACCCATGTTGTTCCCGTCTATAACTTCCCTATTTTGTAATTACCTATCTCCCGTAGGGTACATTGCCGGAAGCGTATTCACCAGAAAGAAATTATAAAGTTATATAACTTGCATAAAGTATAATAATTATATGTACGTTGTCTTTACTTCATGTTTCTACAAAACTATACAGAAATAAAATTCATTATCGCATCGAGTTTGCTTCGAAAAAAAAAATAATAGATATGTACAACGATACGGCTTCATATTAGGTACCACGCACCTAATATGAAGAACACGTTCATTAATTTACATCAAACGATCTATCAATGTCATTTATGTGGTAAAAATCCAGAATACGTAGTGAATGTATTTTGCGGGTTAATTCTCTTTTTGGTGTCCTCAACACATAAAAATGTTATAAGGTTGATCAATAAATTAATTATGGGATGTATTAGTAAGGATGAACTATGCATGTCGAACACAAAGAATGAGTCATTTTCAAAAACTGACTCAAGTATTAAGTACTCAATAGGTGACAGTAACATGTTTACATAAAAACACAACCTCGATTCCACTCACAATAAAATTCCGTTGAAAGTTACATAAAATACTCAAACATTTTATGTAACTTCCAATAAAAAATTGTGAACGGTATTTTATGAGTAATACATATTTACACTTATTATTTACACATCTTTAGACGTAACGATTTGGATTGTTTGGAGTGGGATAAAGCAAACTTAAATGAAGATTTGATTACAACCGACTCATATCTGTATCGTCTATATCGAAAATATAACGTGTGCTTACCATACCAGTAAGGAACCGATACGTATATTAGATTGCAGCGATTATATAAGTGCTTAAAAGCATCAAACACATTTTTATAAAGTCTATTATTACATAAAACATCATAATCATGTACTAGCCATGATTATGGCATAGTCATTTTGAGTAAAGCGAGAAGATAATTTATTCATTTCCTTCAAAACATGGGATATTTTAGCATTAGGCAGTGAAGATATCATATTTGTTATTCAAAACATTGGACATATATGTATATAGTGACATATGATTTGATAGAAGAGATTTGAGTCTGAATCAATGCTGACTATACGTGCTTTATAAGTACGAAGGCTTTCACGACCGGTGTTAATTGAACTAAAATTAGAACTAACACTACAACTATCACTAGAACTATCACTAGTACTAACACTAGATCTAAAACTACAAACTTTCGGGTTTCGCCGTGCATTTTTTGAAAAAATGTTTGACGTTTCGGATGCCATGTTGCAACCTTCTTCAGAAACTGGTTCTAACTGACAAAATCGGGGATCGTAAAACAATATATAGGTCGAAAAAACTAATTAATAATTAATTTATATTAATTACAAGCTAATTACTAACTAATTTCTGCGTCGCGTCCGGTTTGGGAGTCGTGTTCGTCTTCACCACCATCTTCCATGCTCTGCTGAGTTCCCAGCCATCTTCTCTGTTGACGTTGTTTTTATGTCGGTGGATTTCTATGGCTTCTCTTTTCAGCCGTTGATGATATTTATTATTCCTAGCCAGAACCCTTGTTTTGTCGAAGTTTATTCGGTGTCCCTCCGAATGGCAATGTTCCGCAACCGCCGACTGTTGAATCTTCCTCAGCCTCACATCCCTCTCGTGTTCGATGTTTCGTCCGGTTTGGCCAACGTAAAACTTCCCACAACTGCATGACAGCCGATAGACACCCGCTCCTTTTAATAGAGGTAGCTTGTCCTTGGCTACCGGAAGTGTATTCCGAATTTTGGTGACCGTTCCGTATCGCACCACGATGTCGTTTTTCTTGAGGTGTCTTGCAATTCGTTCCGTTACACCGGAAACGTAAGGAAGACAGATGAAACCAGCTGGTTCTGTACTTGCTGCAGCTTCTTCTCCCTGCTTCCGCTGCTTGGTGGCTCGGTTGATGTCCTTTAAACTATATCCATTTTTCTGTAGTACGTTCCGTAGAAATCGTTCTTCCTTCGTTAGGTTATCTCCTTTACATATTCTTGCTACTCTCTGAAACAAAGTGCGAATTACGGACCTCTTCTGTTGGGGATGATTGTGCGATGTTGCCTCCAAGTACCTATTGGTGTGGGTTTTCTTTCGATACACCCCTAGTTCCATATCACCATTTGTCGTTTTAGTGACCAATACATCTAAGAAGGGCAACTGCTTGGCGGATTCTGTTTCCATGGTAAATTTGTTCATGGGATGTTGAGCGTTTAGATGACCTAGAAATTCAAAGAGGCGTTCCCTACCATGTTGCCATACCACAAACGTGTCGGCCACATATCGGATTATCGGATTACGAAGATGCAGAGAGAAGAAAGTTACGCCAACGTTCTTGAAGGTGAAGCACCACATCGACTCCGCTGCAACTCGTAGAATCTTGATTAGGACAGAACAGGCATTACTACGAGAAAGGATATATAATACCTACAGTAATTTACAGAAGGTTAGTGAGAGGTTACTACGACTCCACCTCTCACTTTCCAATAGTATGTCCGGAGAAGACTGGGATAAAGTGGACAGACTAACAATGGAGAAAGCCGATCGTGAATTCAAGAAGACCCGCGACACACATAGACGTGTTAATTATAAAGGACTAAATTATGCAATCGCTCCAAAGAAGGTCCCGAAGGAAGAAATAATCTGCGAAGTGGAAGCAGCAGTTCGAGGGATGCCCACACTGAAAGCCGAAGAGATCCGACAAGAAGTTGCCAGGGTATTGAAATCAGCAAAACCACCAAAATCCAACTTGACAGTTAGTGAGAAGAAGGCACTCCGATCTATTAAAGAAAAGTCAGAAATCGTCGTGTTACCAGCAGACAAGGGGAATGCCACCGTTGTGATGGACAAGGAAGAATATGACGCCAAAATGATAGACCTACTGGACCCGGCCACCTACAGAAAGATCAAGAAGGACCCTATAGACAAGATCGTAAGGAATATGAAGAGCCTTGTAAAATCCACAGCTATTCCACCAGAACATCAGAAAGGTTTGTTTGTGCAGGCTCCGGTACCACCAAGAATTTATGGACTACCGAAGATCCATAAACCAAACGTCCCCCTTCGTCCTATCGTCAGTGCCATCAATTCACCAACGTACCTACTAGCCAAACATCTCGCTAAAATTCTCTCTCCTTTTATAGGCAACACGGAATCATATGTTAGGGACTCGACACATTTCGTGGAATCAGTGAAAAATGTAAAGTTTGATGGTGAGGATATTTTGGTTAGTTTCGATGTAGAATCTCTTTTTACTAGGGTACCAATTAAGGATGCGGTAGAGGGTCTTCGCCAAAAACTCATTCCGGAGGGTTTGCCAGAGTACGTGCCAGATCTAGTTGAATTTTGTTTATCGTCGACGTATTTCAGTTGGAAAGGAGAGTTTTACGAACAGTTTGAGGGGGCAGCCATGGGATCTCCTTTGTCGCCGGTGATAGTTAACTTTTACATGGAATTGTTTGAAGAAAATGCTCTGAAGAAGAGCCAATGGAAACCAAAGCTATGGCTCCGATATGTGGACGATACGTTTGTGGTATGGCAACATGGTAGGGAACGCCTGTTTGAATTTCTAGGTCATCTAAACGCTCAACATCCCATGATCAAATTTACCATGGAAACAGAATCCGCCAAGCAGTTGCCCTTCTTAGCTGTATTGGTCACTAGAACGACAAATGGTGATATGGAACTAGGGGTGTATCGAAAGAAAACCCACACCAATAGGTACTTAGAGGCAACATCGCACCATCATCCCCAACAGAAGAGGTCCGTAATTCACACTTTGTTTCAGAGAGCAGCCAGAATATGTAAAGGAGATAACCTAACGAAGGAAGAACGATTTCTACGGAACGTACTACAGAAAAATGGATATAGTTTAAAGGACATCAACCGAACCACCAAGCAGCGGAAGCAGGGAGAAGAAGCTGCAGCAAGTACAGAACCAGCTGGTTTCATCTGTCTTCCTTACGTTTCCGGTGTAACGGAACGAATTGCAAGACACCTCAAGAAAAACGACATCGTGGTGCGATACGGAACGGTCACCAAAATTCGGAATACACTTCCGGTAGCCAAGGATAAGCTACCTCTATTAAAAGGAGCGGGTGTCTATCGGCTGTCATGCAGTTGTGGGAAGTTTTACGTTGGCCAAACCGGACGAAACATCGAATGCCGTATCAAGGAACACGAGAGTTGCGGAACATTGCCATTCGGAGGGATACCGAATAAACTTCGACAAAACAAAGGTTCTGGCTAGGAATAATAAATATCATCAACGGCTGACAAGAGAAGCCGTAGAAATCCACCGACATAAAAACAACGTCAACAGAGAAGATGGCTGGGAACTCAGCAGAACATGGAAGAATTAGCTTGTAATTAATATAAATTAATTATTAATTAGTTTTTTCGACCTATATATTGTTTTACGATCCCCGATTTTGTCAGTTAGAACCAGTTTCTGAAGAAGGTTTCAACATGGCATCCGAAACGTCAAACATTTTTTCAAAAAACGCACGGCGAAACCCGAAAGTTTCTAGTTTTAGATCTAGTGTTAGTCCTAGTGATAGTTCTAGTGATAGTTCTAGAGTTGGTGCTAGTGTTAGTTCTAATTTTAGTTCAATATACGTGCTTTCTCTGTCTAATCTCGAACGGGTGATTTTTCGGTGGTTTTTTGTACTTTTAATTATAGTTCTTTTTGACTTGATAGTGTTTGTGAGTGCGCTGATTAACAAGATAAATTCGTTGTTCATCAGTATTAAGGTACTTTAATTTTAAGAGTTTTATCTTTTCTGTTCCGATCCGAGTTTTCTTCGTGTCCGGTTTTTGTGCCTCTTCGAACTTGCTCTCAGACTTAATTCAGAGCGTAATGTCTCGTGAATGCCGCTCTTGTATCGCGCGTATTACTACGAAACAACCCGGTTTGAAATGCTCCGGAGAGTGCGGTGGTTCTTACCATGCGGCTGCGTCAAAATTTCTAAATCTAACTTATCTCAATATAAAACCGAGGGAGTATTTTGGAAGTGTCCCAGCTGTAGGGGCGCAAATCATAGTTCTGTGATTATTGATGATGACTCTGCGTCCTCTTCTTCAACTCCTTCTGTGATTGATTTACATCGCATTCTAGAGTCAATCTAGGCAGATATTAAGATCATGAACTCCAAATACGATGATCTATTGAAGTCAATTTCCTATTATAGGGATAAAATAAGTGACTTTGAGATAACCCTTAAAGGTTTAAATGATAGAGTAAAGCGAATGGAGGGTGTCACCGCTGAGAACGTCCAATTAAGAGAAACTGTTGCCGATTTGTCTTCGCGTGCCTAGCATTTGGAACAGCACTCCAGGTTAAGCAATCTTATCTTGTCCGGTGTTCCAGAGAAAAGAAATGAAAATTTGAGTGCGGTGGTTTCTGATATTGGAGCGGTCATTGGTTGCCCGGTTGGTGGATCTGATATTGACGCAGTTCATCGACTTCCCTCTCGTTCAACCTCTGGAGGGAATGGTGCACATGGTGTTGGTGGTGGAAACATTGTTGTCAGGTTTATGTCTAGGAATGTACGCAATCAATTTCTCGCAGCCTCTCCTGGCCTCTGTGTTCCCAATATTAGCGAGAAGCTTTTTATTAATGAACATTTGATCCCTGCTAATGCTGAATTATTTAAAAAGAGCAAAGAGGCATGCCGCTTGAAGGAGTACAAGTTTTGCTGGTTGAAAAATTTTGTGGTACATGTTCGTCGCGACGATAGATCGAGGGTTGCAATTATTAAATCAGACAAACAGGACATAAGTCAAATCTTTCTAACATATCCCTTTTAAAACATTTAAAGAAATCAAAAAAGATGGATCTTTACGAAGAATATTACATCAGATCCTATAGCAACAATAATTCACATCTCTTAATAAATGAATTTACAGATTTTTTCCATAAAAGACTCTTTTCCAGTTTCTTGTAATATCGAAATTCCCGTTCTTTGAGAGATATGTCACATTTTATCAACAGTTATCTCTTTCTAGATGTATTTTGTTGCTCTCAATTATTTCGGCTCTCTCGATTAAGGTAATTAAAAAAACAAAAATTTTAATTTCTGACTAATTTTATTCATCTTTGATACTATTATTTTTAACTTGTTTTATTGACATTTTGCATTTTTTATTTATTTTAGAAACGTTCTTCATCTAATTTTAACTTACAAAAGAAATATCACGCTTTGCCTTCAGCCATTACAGTCACGCCGCCCTTGGGCTTTAATAATTTATAACGTTAACATCAGCGTTCATTATTAATGTTTTTATCACTAATAATAATTCAGACTTTCGCATTTCAACATTAATAATGTCAAACTAAAAATACATTTTTAACTTTTAACAAAAAAAATTTCAAAGAAAGGTATTAAATTACCAACCAATCTGTTTGTTAACTTCACTATTTTCAAAATTTCAAATTTTTCAATAATTTTAAATTAAATAAAAGATTGGTATTTGCTTCTTCAACGTTTAATGACGAAAGTTTAAGATCATCCAATGTCTTCGCATTTTTCTCTTCGCTTAATTTCTTGCAACCTCTGATGTAACTGACGGTAATTATATCTTATTTCATAAAATCAACTTATTTTTAACTTTTTTAATTTTAATTTAATACAGTTGTACCTGAGGACGCTTTTACGAAAAAAGCGAACCACGTGTAATACAGATTGAAAAGAAATAAATAAACATTTATATCATTGTGAAAATAGTATATTACAGTACAAGTGAGGAAACTAAGGTTTATCACTCACGTGTATGTCAGATTTACACACGAGCCGTAGGCGAGTTTCCTCACTTGTACTGTAATATACTATTACCCTTCTTTTATTAGTAAATTACAGTTTACTCCTCAGCTTTGCGACACGCGCAACTGCGAATTGGGTCCCTGAAAAACCAGCCAATAACAGACGAATATTATTAATAATAAAAAATCACTAGATATAAATTCACGAGAAGAAGAAGAGGCTCAGCAAACAAGAATGGAATAAGTCTTAAACAAAGTCAGAGACGAAAGTTGCTCTTAACACCAAAACTAACCATGGATATGAAAATTAGAAATTTAAAACGACTAAAAGTCACTAACAAACGGCAGAAGGCCGTCGCAAAGGTTAGAGTTGGCTTTAAGGAACACAACTATAAGAATTTATGATATATAAACAAAATTAAAAAGGCAAGACAAGGGGCCGAAACATGCCTGGTAGAGAATTTTTGAACATAAAATGGTCAGACTGACAAGCAGTGTAAGAAAATCAACACTGAAAAGCGGTATATTAATAAATTATATATAAATTAGTACATGGGTAAAACCCACACATTGTAAAACGAATTGCAGAAGGGAGACAGTTGTGAGATGTTAGAACCCAACAGAACCCCATGAGAGGTCTGACAAAACCGAGTTGTTATTAGGTTTGTTGGTCAATTCAATGAGGTGACAATAGATCTCACTTAACCCCTGTGAATCAGTCCTGAAGTTGACAGTGTTGTTAATAGAGACAATGTGGAACATTTCCATAAATAATTTTCTACTATAAGAATTTTCTCTGCAAAGATAACATGATGTTCTGCGAGGGCGGCACCGCCTGATTTCATTGTGGCACAGTCTCTACGATGCTGGGACAAACGAGACTTCAGATATTGAGAAGTAGTGGCCACATAACAACTGTCACAACCCTTACAATCAATTCTGTAGGCCAAGTTTGATTGTAGAGGACAAGATGTAATGTCCTTCAAGGAGGAGAAAATTGTTCTCAACGGTCTGCAGGTGTATTTCGCAAACTTAAGGGGACAGTCACGAAAAATCCTGATTAGAATATCGGTAAAACCCAAAATATAAGGAACCTTCACAAGTGTAGGTGAGGAATCAGGCAGGGAATCGTCTGGAGGATGAGTCAAGGGGGGTGTAGACACAGTGACTGGTCGCAAAGGAGAATCTTGATGGTAAACGATTCGAGTGACTAAGGATTTAGGGAAGCCATTGTTGCAGAAGATATCTGTAAGAGTCTTAAGATTCTTCTCACGAAAACTGTTAATTTTCATTTGGGTGGGATGGCAAGAATAAAAATTAATAAACCGACCTGAATATGTAGGTTTTCTTTACCAATCTAACAGGACACGTTGGTCAGGTTTCCTAATAACCCTGGTGTCAAGGAAGGGCACAGAATTGTCAGTTTCTGTCTCTATAGTGAACTGTATATGTTGGTTAACAGTATTGAATTCTCTCTTAACAAGAAGGAGTTTGTCATACGGAACTGCACAAATGATATCGTCCACATACTTATATATGAATGGAAGGCTGAAAGGCAATCTGGGGATGCACACATCTAAAGTCCAATCCATGATAATGGTAGCCAAAATCGGGCAAAGGGGATTACCCATAGGAGTACCAAACTTTTGTTTGTAATAAACATCTCTAAAAGAGAATGTGGAAGAATCGAACAAGAATTCTACGATCTTGATGAAGAGATCATGGGAGATCCCAGTGTGGGGTTGGATCAAATCCCATTGAGCGGACAGCCTTTCAACCAATTCGAGAGGAATGTTGGTAAATAAAGACACGACATCTAAAGAAACTAAGACATAATCTTGTGGAAGAACAAAACCCTTCATCTTGTCAGCGAAGGAGAAGGAATCAGAGATGTTGTAACTGGTTCTGTTTGCAAAAGCAGACGATTAAATCGTGGCTAAGTAGCTAGACAATCTATATGTGGGTGAGCCAACAAAGGAGATGATAGGTTTAAGTGGCGAGCCTTCTTTGTGGATCTTAGATAACCCATAAAATTTGGGTGAGACACCATTATGGCAGACTAAGGTTCTATATACTTGTCGGGGGATATGATCACAGTCCAACAGGTGTTTACAGAGTTTATTCTGTCTTCTCTGGATGGATAGAGTCGGGTCAGATTTAAGGACCTGATAAGTGTTGGTATCAGACAACAAGGAAAGAGACTTTTCAACATACTGAGACTGATTGAGAACAACAGCGACTTGGCCCTTATCAGCAGGGACTACTAGAAGGGGGTCAACCCTAGGTTCTCTCAAGAAATGGACCGTTTCAGATTTAAGACGGGAGATCAGACCCTTGATAGGACAAGGGGTGTCCCTACTCTTCATTAAGTTGGTGAGAAGATTGGTAACCCTGGCTCTCTTTGAATTTGAACAATTATCAGGTGTGGACTTGAATATCGACTCTACATCACCCAGGATCTGGGGGATAAGAGAGGTATCGACAGGCATAGGTAAACCAAACTTGGGGCCGAGAGAGAGAAAGTTGGAAACATCTGGGGGAATATCACAATTTGAGATGTTAGAGAACCATTTGGTGTTGTCAACGACCAATCTATTGAACGTAAATTCTTGAGAAAGATCTTTAAACTTTTTGATATTACGTTATCTGGATAATTAACTTCATTTAATTAGAAAATTTTAATCTATTATTAACCTTTTTTCCCCAATTCAGTTCTAGCAACTGCTGCGAACATTTTTTTTCAGTCCCATTTCGCCGTTCGAGTCCTTCCTTATTTCAGGTTTTTTCAGCGGACAGCCCAACCCAACCCATTACATTTTCAAAATCCGGCGTCTAAGCATGCAACCGTAGGGTTCCGCGGAACACAGGATGGAGAACACCAGAGTAACCAACCATCCTTAAAACTTCATCACTGTCATTGTTTTAAAAATAATTCTATATTTTTCTAATGGATAGTTATTTTATGCTAATAGAATTTCTTTATAAGAAGAAAATTGCAATGGATCTATCTGATCTTTCTGACGTATCTTATTATACTGCTCTTTGATAAGGATGACTGAATAAACAAAGAAAGTGCTTTGTGTTACGCAAGTTTTTGAATTTTTTCCAATTCTTCTGTTCCTTCAAAAACATATTTTTACAAACATACCTTTCAAAATCTGATGCAAAATGAGAAAGAAGGACTCTTTCTCTTTCTTTCAAATCTGGATTAATGTCGAGCAATGAATAATCTATAGGATACTTCGTTAACCTTTTGATGTGGTGTTTCTATCATTATACAATTTTTCTGCAATTTGTAAGTCAACATCTTTGATGTTGTACCTGGAGAATCAGTATGAGCAGGATAGTAGCAAAATGTGTATACATGTTATCATAGAAATTTGGCTCTAATCATAAATTATGTATTTACACCTTTTTTTAACTTTTCCCAATCCGATTATTTAGGGAGCCGTAAACCGACAAAGATTGGGAACATTTCATTAACAGATTATTATATTATTTTTGAGTTTATGTGTAAACAATTATTGTTATTGCTTTTTATTAAGAAAGAACTCATATTTTTGGATTGGACCTTTGTTACACTTTTTTAAAATTTTATAAATACCTCAAAATACAAATCTTGGGTAAATACCCCCGGGTATATTCTCTTGAAAATAAAAAACCAGGTATGTAAGAACATTGTTAAGCAGTTGGTGCAAACTGTCGATGATTGCCAAAGGAAATTCAGTATCATGAAGTTGGCCATTGTACTTTGTCATGAACTTTGTGTGTTAGAGAGGTTATTGAAACTTAATTAATTACGAAGTACATAATATAAAGTAATAAGTGTATATCGAACGTTAGTGTGGTAACATAACTCGGGGAATACCCTACATTTATCTATGAACATGAAACATTTATATTTAGATTCTTTATATTAATTTTTTTTTTATTTATAAACTTTTTTAATTGGAAAAATGTATTTTTTATGAGAAAAAAACAACTTTTTTAATAAATATACGATGCTGTTGAATACAAAGGAATACTGATAAAACTTGAGGGGCCAATTCCCCAAAAAAAAAAAATGTTATAAGGAGGGAATCCGAAACGAATTTTCTGGCGAGTTTCGTTCCGTCCCATCGCATCAGCGTTTCATGTAAAAGTCAACAGTGATGAATAAGTAAATAATAAAGTATGTGAAACGAAATGGGGGCGAAAATGAAACGATTTATCGATTTGACCCTTAAACATTCCTTTGTACATCCACGTGTACATTGAAACATAGTGTTGATAATAATAAAATGAAATAAATTAAGAATTCACTAAAAACAATAAGTAATGAATTAAAGTTATTTCAATATTTATTTATGAATTTATATTTCAACATTGAATTCAAAGTTTATGTTTATTCAGAGAAGGAACGAAGAAAATTAAATCCAGAATTAAATTAACTTCATATGTCTAAATAAATGAGAGCTAATTGAATTAAATAAGTTTTAATCAAGCTTTTTTATTAAATATTGTTATTAAGTTTGATTAATATTACTATATTTCATTAAAAAGTAATAAACTTACTTTACTTTTTACAAATAATATGAATAATAGGTATAGATCATCGTTATTTTTTTTCAAATTTCAATAAAATATGGGGTATATGCGGAGGATCATAACAAAAAAGTGATAGGAAGTGCTCGAAGGGACGCGTACAGTCGCCAAATTAACTATCCAGCTTGAACGGCACACAAGCACAGGTGAGTGATCAAATACATTGAGTGGCGGTGAGTGAGGCGTTCGCTCATCCGGAACACCAAAGCCTCACGAGAGAACCATACACATCTATTACTCACACCTCGGTTGCACTGAACAACTCCTTTTGGCCCACTTCAAAATTTCTCTGCACCTATTCTTTTAAACCGCCATTTATGACATAGATTCGATAATTATATCTCAACATTCCATTAATTATAAATTTGATTTAATTCTACATGAACATTTACCACCCTTTATGATCCTACTTTACGTTTACAAACGATATCAACTTTTCACACGCTTTGGATTTGTTAACCCTTTGAGGTAAACCGCTGACTGGTAATGCTAAAATTACACCTCCCATACAAAAGCTGACCTAATTTTCTGTCCATTATTAGGGAAAACTAGATTTCGTATCTGTTACTTCAAACACACCGGGATTTGCGTTTCAGTTTCAGCGTAACAATAATTCATACATTTTTTTTTAAAAAAGATCGTTTAAACCTTAAAGTTAACTCCTAATTGTTACGTACAACCCAACCCCTTTTAATTTACCGCAAACACACGTATTCGAACGAATAGAAGTGTCAACTTTATTTCAAAGAATTAATTTAACTTTAAATGAAAAGAACGTTTTGCATCGTCCACGTATTACGGAACAAAAGGTATATTTTTCAGTTCCATTGTTACACATTTAATTTCCTGTTACTTTGTTCATTGTGACATGCACCAAAAACGAAACGTACGCCGCTGTGTGTTTCGACAAATCTTTTATGGTGTCCTTAGGCGTGTTAATACGGTTAAAAATACAGCGTTAAATCAGTTTTAATCCTTGATTTTTTTTTAGTTGAAACGATTCGTTTCTAACAAAGTTTCGCATTAAAAATAAAGTGAAGTGCACAAAACGACATTTACGATAGAGGTTGGAATGAAGATTTAGTTGAGCGAAATAAACCAATAAATTTTCATTACTTTCACACAATTTCAATAAATCGAATTGTTTTTATACTCAATATTTATTGAGTTTACTTGATTTAATATATTGATTTGAAATATTTAGAAGACGGTGAAGATTTACTATATCTAAACTAAATAAATATTTAAAATAAGTGTTTGTAGTTTTGGCTAAAATAGATGTTGCAAAGACTCGAATTGAAAAAACTTAAATATAATCTTCATAAACGATTTATGCTTGTTTCAGATCAAACTAAATTGTATTAAAACAAGCAGCAACCTAACTTTTGAAACTAATAAATATAGCTGTGATTCTTATCAAAACGCATATTTAGTAATATGAATACGCGAAGAAAGAATTTTATTTATCTTCACGAATTACGTAAAAATAAATCATTTCAGCTTATGTTTAATTTACATATTTAAGCATATTTACGCTCTTTTTAAATATTTCATCACACAAATTTGTATAAACGTTGTATCATTTTCTTCTTAAGATACGATGGCTATTCGAGACTGCAAAATTATGCTAAACAACACTTCAACTCTTCCTCAAAATTTAGCTTTTCTTATAGCAATTTACTCATTTATTTATAAACTATTAAATAAACCGGAGACTAACTTCCAAGGTTTGAAACTAACCGAATCCGTACAAATGATTGGCATATTCAAAAGAACAATCAACAATATCGAAGGTTCAACTGCACAAAATATTATGAAAAAATCAGAAAGTATTAAAAAAAAACGCAGACTTTCATTTTCTTCGAAAAGTTTCAAACTTACTCCAGGGAAAGATTGAAGATAGATGCAATCAGATCCCTCTTTAATTCTTTAATTTCCAAATCAAAATTCGCTCCAATTACATCGGTCGATGTAGAAAAACAAATCCTTACTGATCAAGCATTAGTTTGGGTTAAAAAGTTTAGAAAAGCATTTAATTATTAATGTTTTCTACAATACAACATACAAAGCGAACTTAAACAATTCCCCTTTATTGAAACATAAATTTATTAACAATTTTTGTGTATTACCAAATTGTTAATCTCAAAGTATTGCATATATTATACAAGGTGATTCACATAAAAACCGCTGCAGAGCAAGGGCATCTAGAGGACGAAAAATCAGGATGATTTAACACAATTTATCTCGATACTAAGATTTACACTTGAGGTTATAGCCCTTCAAAGTTGAATATGAAATTTTTAAAACATTCAATATCTCACACATCATACTAGAAAGATCAAAATTTTTGGAAAAGAAATTTGGTATACCATTAAATGGTATTATGTATCAGTGGTATTAATTGGTAGCATGTTGAGATCAGTTAGAACCAGTTTCTGAAGAAGGTTGCAACATGGCATCCGAAACTTCAAAAATTTTTTCAAAAAACGCACGGCGAAACCCGAAAGTTTCTAGTTTTAGATCTAGTGTTAGTCCTAGTGATAGCTCTAGTGATAGTTCTAGTGTTAGTGCTAGTGTTAGTTCTAATTTTAGTTCAATTAACACTGGTCGTGAAAGCCTTCGTACTTATAAGTTGAGATCAATACCATAAATTTTGACAGATTTTTTTGCCTTTTGACAAATTTTTACTTAGTTTCATGTGGAGTTTAATCCTAAAATTTTTTTCGTTATTATTATTTTTGGAACAGCTTTGTCATTTATTAAAAAAAGCTAATATATAAACATTTATTTCATGAATACATATCCTTACTCTTTGTCTTTGAAAACAAAGTTATACATGACTAAAGGAACTTTGTTAATTCTTCTTAGTTTTCTGCATATGTGCGCATATTCTGTGATAAGGAATGCATATAATTAACAAATTGGATGCACATATATGCGTATCTGATTTTTAGTGCGTATAATTCGCACCTCCAGTAATAAGGCACGCTTGGTGTGTTTATGGCTCCCTTGCACCGCGCTTTGACACCATGTACTGCATACTGCTATTCCAATCTTGAGGTATAAGCTATAGTAAGTCAGCGGAGTAAAAACGAAGTCCGATTGTTATTTTGGTTCAAACTAAAATATACCAAAATCAAGTAGCAACCTAACTCATGGGCCACACTGGCCTCCTTATGGCTCGCCTGCCCTGCGCTTTGGCCTCCATGTACCAATCTTGCAATCTTCAAGTATAAACCATGTAACATTTGAAGAATAAAAACGAATTCTTTCCTAACTCTCTAACTGCTAATTTTCAACCTAACTCATGAAAGCTACAAAACACACTCAGCCTGCTTATGGCTTGCCCACCCTCTGTATTGACCTTTATGGATAGTATAGATTACATTCCTATCTTTAGTTATAAGCCATGTTAACTCTGAAGAGTAAAAACGAATTCCACATGTTGTTTTGGATCCAACTATAGTTAATAATAATCAAGAAGCAATCTAACTCATGAAAATAACTAGGCACACTAGCCTTCTTTATGGCTCATGTGCGCTTTGGCCTCCATGTACTGTATTGCTTCTATTCCAATCTTCAGGTATAAGCCATGTAAAGTTTGAAAAGCGAAAATGACAAGCAAAACGCTTGTTGTTTCAGATCCAACTAAGGTGTACCAAAACAAGAAGCACTCATGAAGCTACAAGGCACAATCGGCCTTATTATGACTCGCCTGACCCGCGCTTTAGCCTACATGTACTGTATTATATCGTTCCAGTCTTCAGGTATAAGCGATACTAAGACTGAAAGGCAAAAACGATTTCTGCTTATTGTTTGCTCGTTGTTTCAGATCCAACTAAAGTGTACGAAGATAAGAAGGAACCTAACTCATGAAAGCAACAAAACATACCCAACCTCCTTATGGCTTGTCCATCCTCTGCATTGGCTCATATGGACAGTATTGATTCTATTCCTTTAGCTATAAGCAGAACGCGGCGATTTTAGCTTACGCATTCCCCACCAGATAACACAACTTATGCGGCAAAGGAAGATAGCCTCAGATGCCTGTCAACATCGAGGCTGAAGTGGGGTGAATTTCAGAGCCGTTAAGCTAAACTTGCTGCGCTTCAATAAGAAGCAACCTAACTCATGAAACGGCAAAGCACACTCGGCTTCTTTGTGGCTCTGCATTTTGGCCTTCATGTACTGTATTGTTCTATTCCAATCTTCAGTTATAAACCAATTTAAGCTTGAAAAGCAAAAACGATTTCTGCTTGTAACTCGTGAAAGTAACAGGACTCGGTTTCCTTACGCTATCTAAAGTTTAAAGAGCAAAACAAATTCTGTTTTACATGTTATTTTGTTATTCGCTGATTTTTCCACATCTTGATTATGTAGGTATGGTTTGTACTGACCTGTCGATATCTTTGTGTAATAAACTCCAGAGATTACAAAATAATTGCATACTTTTGATATTCGATCTTGGAAAATATTGTCATATTACTCCTTACAAGTTTTTACAATTGAACTAAAATTAGAACTAACACCAGCACTATTACTATAACTATCACTAAGACTAATACTAAATCTAAAACTAGAAACGTTTGGGTTTTGCCGTTCGTCTTTTGAAAAAATTTTTGACGTTTCGGATGCCATGCTGTAACTTTCATCAAAAATTGGTTCGAAGTTCATCTAGTTCATCACTTGCAACCTTATTCAGAAACTGGTTTGAAATGACCACTTCACTATGGGTGGTTTACACTGTGCACCATATCTCTCTGGAATGGTCTCCTCATGGATATTAGAAATGCTCCGTAAAATTGATTTTTTTTTGGTCAAAACGATTCGTTTCTAACAAAGTTTCGCATTAAAAATAAAGTGAAGTGCACAAAACGACATTTACGATAGAGGTTGGAATGAAGATTTAGTTGAGCAAGATAAACCAATAAATTTTCATTACTTTCACACAATTTCAATAAATCGAATTGTTTTTATACTCGATATTTATTGAGTTTACTTGGTTTAATATGTTGTTTTGAAATATCTAAGAGACGGTACTCATTACTTTCACACAATTTCAATACATCGAATTGTTTTTATACATGATATTTATTGAGTTTATTTGGTTTAATAGGTTGCTTTGAAATATCTAAGAGACGGTGAAGATTTAATCTAAACTCAATAAATATGTAAAATAAATGTTTGTGGTGTTAGTTAAAATAGAATTATGCTAAGCTTTATTAAAACAAGAAACATCTTAACTTTTGAAAGTAATATGTAGAACTGTGATTATTATCAAATATACCAAATATACGTTATTTGGTAATATGAATATGCCTATGGATATATAAACACATGGAGCCTATGTTTATTTATTTGTTTTATTTATTTCTATTAAACCTCTACAGGGCAAGCCAAAATTACTAAGGTTTTATAAAATAAAACTACTACTACTAGGACCGTAACTTAACATTAACCCGAAAAACTTAATTGAAAAGCATCCAACACCAAAGAAAAATAAACAGTTGTAATAGAAAAACAAATTTTCAAATTAATACCTAAAAACACTAGAATTACTAGAGTTTATAACATTTTTCACATAATTTTTAAAAAATTTTGACTCCGAAAAACGAAAAAAGTCAACATCCTGAAGATTATTAACCAAACAAGAGGATCTGTAAATAGGTGCGTGAAACAAAACGTCTGTACGGCGCTCGTCTACATAAAAACTGGTCTGCGACCGTGAAGCAAATCTCGGTACATTTAAGGCAATGTTCTCAACAATTTGGTTACCAATTTGAAGTTTGTTGAACCAAATTTTAAGCAATGTATAAGCATCTAAGATAGCACGCCTTCTCTCAAGGGAAGTGAACTCATTGGTACTCAAAAGTTGCAAATACGGTTCAAAGGTGGGATATGATTCTCTTATTTTATAGGTAAGATACCTAATAAATTTCTTTGGAACTCTCTCAATTATAGATTTATAGGTCACATATTCAGTATTCCAAATGAATGAGGCGTACTCCAACTTATTTCTTACAAATGTATTAAAGAGTACTTTAAAGGTATTCTTATTTTGAAATTCAAAGCAATTTCTAACAATAAATCCCAATTGCCTATATGCATCTACCGCTAATCCATAATATGCTTTGAAAATGAAAACTTTACATCAAACGTAACACCCAAATCACAAATATATTCATTTCTTTTTAAAATCATCTTGTTCATTACATATTTATGAAGTTGCAACCTTTTCTTCCTACTAAAAGTCATTACAGAGCATTTCGACCTATTAAAATTTAGCTTGTTAGAGATGCTCCATTGCCATATATTTACGATATCAGCTTGAATTAATGTGCAGTCGTATTAGTTCTTTATCACATGCCACATTTTAAAGTCGTCTGCATACAGAGCGCATTTACAGTGCTTTATGACAGCAGGGAGATCATTTATAAATAATAAAAAGAGCAATGGTCCGAGATTAGAACCTTGTGGCACTCCAGAATGAACGAGGGACAACTCTGACCTTTCACTATTAACCCGGGAGGACGCGCGTCTCTGACTCTCACGTTAAAGCGCGCGCCGGGTAATTTTTACCCGATATTTGATCTTTATAAATATTTTGGGTATAAGTATGGTTATTTGAGCATTCTTTCGGGAAATAAAACAATGGATTGTGTAACTGAACTCATGGAGCTATAAACTCTATTTGTAACATATTTAAAATAAATGAACATAAAATTGTACTCAATAAAACCAAATCAACACATGATGAGACTGAACAAAAAAAAATAATAAAAAAATGATAAAATGACCTAGACATCCTCTTCTTCCAGTTCTTCATCTTCTTTCAGAACGGGGACAACCTTATTTGCGAAACAGCCTTGGCAAATTGGTATAGAATGTTCTCGGCATATGAGTTTATTACACGCACTACAGCAGGTTTTAGTTTTTCTGTCTTTGCGGCCTGGGCAAACATGACACCTTCCCGACAATACTTTCTGGCGCTTCGCTGGAAGAAATTCTTCCTGTTCATTTTGTGGAATTAAAAACATTATCCTTGTTTTTATATAACTGGGTAGCGAGACAAAAGTGGACCTAAACTGTAAATGTTCTCTTACTAGTTCTTTTGCCATGTTTTTCAAGAATACTCTTCGGGCAATTTGTTCCTGCTTGTTGCTTTTATAAACAATGTAAGCATTTATCGCCGCAATATTCAGAAAACCAAAAAATATAGTTAGCGGCCACCTTTGCGACCTCCTGGATACAGAATATAATCCACATAATTCATCGACAGTATCGACTCCACCCTTAGTCAAATTGTAGAACTCTATTATTTCAGGTTTTTGCTTTTCAGATTCACTGTTGATACAGTCATCGTGATGCATAGTTGAACCCACCAAAACTACTTTACCTCTCTTAGGGCAATATGAAACTACTGTTTTATTTTCCGAGAACGCAAATAAGCTAGAATATTGAGACCGATTTTTTGGAGTGACAAATGCAGTTAGCACTTCCCTTTTATTTTTTCGGATGGTTCCAACACAGGTCAAGTGATGATTTTTCAAAAGATCATTCATTAGCTTTATACTCATAAACCAATTGTCCATTGTTATGTTTCGGCCAGTTTTTTCAATTGGTTTGATGAGACGGCATACGACTGAGTAAGGATCATTTTGTAACTTGTACTCACCTTCCGGTTGCTTACCAGCATATATTTCAAAGTTGTTCGTATAGTATGTACGACTGTCAGTCAAAAGAAAAATGTTTATGCCATATCTTGCTGGCTTACTCTTTATGTACTGCCTAAACGAGCATCTTCCCCTAAAAGGTTCCAATTTTTCGTCTATTGTGGCATACTCACTAATAACATAGGAGCTTTGAATGTTGTTTTTAAATAATTCGGAGAGATCACGTATGGGAGCCAGTTTGTCACTTTGTCGTCTGGTGTGCCTATCACGTATGTCGTCAAAACGTAAAGAAGTGAGTAAAAATAAAAAGCGTTTTCGAGACATGACGGCTGGAAATATGTCCACACCAGATCAATCTTGTTCCCACAATTCCATTGTATTGAGTCTTCCAGACTTCAGTACCCCAGCGTAGTACAGCAAACCGAAAAGTGCTTTCATCTCTCGTTGGTCTGTAGGAGCGGCATCTCTCTCCCTAACAAATTTTCCTCGCGACAAATCTATGTATATATTGGTACATCTGACAATATGGTTTATCATATTATCAGAAATCATACAATTCCAACATTCAAAAGGAGTAGTTGGATCACTAAATTATGGGCTCTAGTCCTTACATTTATTGGTGGATGTTGTTTGGATGGTTCATCTGCGTCAGTGTCGGTAAGATGGTCGCTTACTGAAATGTGGTCAACTTCACTATCTGATTCAGTTGGTGGAATTTCATTGTCATCACTCTCCTCCTCCATTATTTTCCTTATTTCCTCTTCTTGATCTTTTTTAGTTAAAGGCCTTCTATCCACCCATTTACTGATATTTGATGGCCCTGGCTGAGAATCCATTATCTACTGAAATGCTGATATGCTAATAAACTATAGTTACTTCATTTATTATAATTTTAACTTACTGGAACTCAAACTGATAAATATGAAATAATGCGACAACTGTTCAATAATAACCACAATTCACCAAAAACTAATACAATACACAAAACACAGAAATAAAATGGTAACAATTTAGTCACGTATCGACGCGCGCCGGGTAAGAAATGTCCACTTCGCATAAATCAGACCCTAGCACTGATCGAGAACGGTATAATAATATCGTCTGAGCATAGGTACTTCTGTTACACTCTACTCGAGAGGTATACAGGGGATTCCCCGATTTAATCGACACTTGGAGAATATACACATCATTTAATAAGCGCCGGGTATTTTCTACCCACGCGCGTGTCCTCCCGGGTTAAATACTACATACTGCATACGATTCGTAAAATAAGATGCAAATAATTTTAATAAATTGGTCGATAAACCGTACTTAAATAATTTACACAGTAGAATGTCAAAATTAACTCGGTCAAAGGCTTTTGCAAAGTCGGTATATATCACGTCCATCTGTTGTTTGCTATCTAAGTGCTACATTCTCAGAAAAAACCGCTAAATTGGATACAGTTGATCTCCCTGGAAAGAAACCATGCTGAACATCAGATATATAATTTTTTGTATGTTGAAGAATTTTAATACATATAATATTTTCAAATATTTTCGAGATCTATTGAATGAGAGCAATAGGTCTATAATTAGTAATTTGTTTCTTATCGCCACCTTTGTAAACAGGAAAAAGCTTAACTTTCTTCCACAAAGTGGGATATTCAGAAGTTTGTATTATTTTGTTAAATTTATTTTGAGAGGTTTCATTAAATATTCAATACAACCTTTGTAAATATATATAGGAATTTGATCTGCACCCACAGATGTTTTAGTTTTTATTTTGTTCAAGGCTGTAAGTATTTCTGCATCAGTTATCTCATCAATAAGAAGCAATTCAGAACCCGCCCGCTCCCCAGTAAAATTGATAGTAAAGGAGCTCCGCTCATCACTGAACACTGACGAAAAATATTTTTCAAACGCCATAGCGATCTCCCTGGATGATTCACATTGATCATCGAGATAAGTCATACAGCCACATTCAAGAACCTTCTTACTATTCTTTCGACTTTTAATGAAGGACCAGAAGTTAGAGCCGTTTTCCTGTATACTTTGTTCAAAATTGACTATATATGTGGTATATGTATTTTGAATTTCATTTTTTATCTTCTTTCGGAGTTCTTTAAATTTATTATGATAAAACTGCAGATTATGTCTTTTATATAACAGCAAATATCTATGCTTAGCTTTAATTTTTGTTATTATTTCAGATGTAGACCACTTAGGATACTCTCTAATAGACCCATCAACATAGCCCTTTCCTCTAGGTATACATCTATGTAGTAAACTGTAAAAAATTTCATAAAATTTAGATACAACCTCATCCGCCGTACTAAAGTTCTCTAAACATAACCAGTCAGTATCTTTAATTAAAGCAATTAACAACGGAAAATCAGCCTTGCGATAATTGTATATGTTTGAATGAAACTGTGACTTGGTAGCTCTCTTTGGAAATATTGCATTAACACATAAAGGTGGGTGGAAAGAATCCACTTTAACTAACGCTCCATTACTTAGTGTTACATTGACCTCAAAATTACAAAATATTAGATTTAAAAATCTGTTTAAATTATTAGGAATAAAGTTGCATTGTTTCAAATGATAAAAATTGCTAAATTCACATAATTCTCTTTCACATTGGGAGTTAACCACTGTTAAATTAGGTATAATATAAGGCAAATTCAAATCTGCTAGTATCATAACATTGGCTTGAAACATATATTGGTTGCATTCGCACATATTAAAAAAAATTCCTGTAGGCTTCAAGTTGTGAACCTGGAGGAAAATAGATCACACACACATAAAAACATTTACCTCCAACCTTTATCTTAACCCACAACTCACCCAATTGTGAATTGAATGTAAGTTCATGCGAATCCAAATTACGTTTAAAGGCAATAAGCACTCCACCCCGTCTTTTTTTGCGCTTGTATTGAAATTACGATCAAATCTGTATATTACATACCTATCATCTAGTAATTCAGATGACGAGATGCCCTCATTTAACCAAGTTTCTACTAGTACTATTATGTCAAAATCTTCAGACAAGCAATTTTTGTAAATTTCATTTAATTTCATTTTCAAACCTGGACGTTTTGATAATACACCGTTAAATTAACATTAGTGAACATCATTCAAGTCAGCTTGTTTGGTTTTTTAATTTGCATAATTGAGCATATTTACGTTTTTTAAATATTTCATCACAGAAAATTGTATAAACGTTGCATTCTTTTCTTCTTAAGATTCAATAACTATTCCAGACTGCAAAATTATGCTAAACAATACTTCAACTCTGCCCCAAAATTTAGCTTTTGTTAAAGCAAATTACTCATTTACTCGTAAACTATTGAATAAACCGGATATTCAAGGTTTGGAACTAACCGAGTCCATACAAATGATTGACATATTCAAAAGAACAATCAACAACATCGAAGGTTCAACTGCACAAAGTATTAAGAAAAAATTAGAAAATGTTTAAAGAAAACAAGACTTCCATTTTCTTCAAAAAGTTTCAAACTTACTCCAGGGAAATATTGAAGATAGATGCAATCTTTAATTCTTTAATTTCCAAATCAAAATTCGCTCCAATGACATCGGTCGA
This sequence comes from Onthophagus sagittarius, assembly GCA_036711965.1. Taxonomy (NCBI): domain Eukaryota; kingdom Metazoa; phylum Arthropoda; class Insecta; order Coleoptera; family Scarabaeidae; genus Onthophagus; species Onthophagus sagittarius. Next base: position 11,991,480 of record JASERS010000003.1, read on the forward strand.
TGTAGAAAAACAAATCCTTACTGATGAACGGCATTAGTTTGGGTTAAAAAGTTTAGAAACGCATTTAATTGTTAATATTTTCTGCAATACAGTAATAAATTTGCTAACAATTTTTGTGTATTACCAAATTATTAGTCTCAAAGTATTGCATAGTATTATCTAAAGGACGAAAGATCAAGATGATTTAATACAATTTATCTCTATTCAAAGTTAAACCTAAATTTTTGAAAACATTCATACCTCATTCACACATTAAACTAGAAAAACAATAATTTTTGGAAAAAGAATTTGGTATACCATTAAATATGGTATTATGTACCAGCGGTATTAATTGGTAGCAAGTTGAGATCAATACCATAAATTTTGATAGATTTTTTGCCTTTTGACAAATTTTTACTTAATTTCATGTGGAGTTTAATCCTAAAATTTTTTTCGCTATTATTATTTTTGGAAAAGCTTTGTCATTTATTAAAAAAAGCTAATATATAAACATTTATTTCATGAATACATATCCTTACTCTTTGTCTTTGAAAACAAAGTTTTACGTGACTAAAGGAACTTTGTTAATTCTTCTTAGTTTTCTGCATATGTGTGCATATTCTGCAATAAGGAATGCATATAATTAACAAAATGGATGCACATATATGCGTATCTGATTTTTAGTGCGTATAATTCGCAGCTCCAGTAATAAGGCACGCTTGGTGTGTTTATGGCTCCCTTGCACTGCGCTTTGGCACCATGTACTGTATACTGTTATTCAAATCTTGAGGTATAAGCCATAGTAAGTCAGAGGAGTAAAAACGAAGTCCGATTGTTATTTTGGTTCAAACTAAAATGTACCAAAATCAAGAAGCAACCTAACTCATGGGGCACACTGGCCTCCTTATGGCTCGCTTGCCCTGCGCTTTGGCCTCCATGTACTGTATTGCTTCCATTCCAATCTTCAGTATAAACCAGGTAACATTTGAAGAATAAAAACGAATTCTTTCCTAACTCTCTAACTGCTAATTTTCAACCTAAATCTTAACCCACCCAATCCAATCCAATATTAAAAATCCAACCCAATCCAATCCATAACATTCCTCATATTGAATGATATAAAGTTGGAGCTCAACCCAACCTTAACCAAATCCTACACAACCCAATTAAATAAATTAGGAAATTTTATGGGTTAGGTTGAGCTTTAACACAACCTAGGTTGAAGCTTAATTCAATCCAATCCATAACATTCCTTATATTGAATAATATAAAGTTGGAGCTCAACCCAACCATAACCAAATCCTACACAACCAAATTAAATGAATTGGGGAATTTTATGGGTTAGATTGAGCTTTAACATAATCTAGGTTGAAGCTTAATCCAATCCAATCCATAACATTCCTTATATTGAATGATATGAAGTTGCAGCTCAACCTAATCATAACCAAATCCTACAGAACCCAATTAAATGAATTGGTAAATGTTATTGGTTGGGTTAAGCTTTAATACATCTTAGGTTGAAGCTTAATCCAATCCAATCCATAACATTTCTTATATTGAATGATATGAAGTTGGAGCTAGGTTGAACAACCTAGGTTGAAGCTTAAACCAACACAAGCCAATGTAATGAACTGCAGAATGTTGTGGGTGGGATTGAGATTCTTCCCAACCTATGTTTAGCTTAATCCAACACAATCTAGTCCATAATATTCCTTATATCGAATGATATGAAGTTGGAGTTTAACCCAATCTTAACCAAATCCAATGCAATAACTTGGGGAATGTTATGGGTTAGGTTTAGCTTTAACACAACCTAGGTTGAAGCTTAATCTAATCCAATCCATAATATTCCTTATATTGAATGATATAAAGTTGGAGCTCAACCCAATCATAACCAAATCCTACATAACCCAATGAAATGAATTGCGGAATGCTATGGGTTAGGTTTAGCTTTAACACAACCTAGGTTGAAACTTAATCCAATCCAATCCATAATATTCCTTATATTGAATGATATAAAGTTGGAGCTTAACCCAATCATAACCAAATCCTACACAACCCAATGCAAGGAATTGGGACATGTTATGGGTTGGGTTGAGCATCAACACCTATGTTTCAACCTATGTTGAAGCTTAATCCAACCCAAGCAAATGTAATGAATTGGAGAATGTTGTGGGCGGGATTGAGATTCTTCCAAACCTTTTAACTTTTTTTTAACTTAATGCTTAACTTGAATTGCGTCCACAATACTTGATACTAGTTCCAAAAGATTTGAACTAATACACGAAGACTTGCTACTGCTCCTGGAAGACTTGGTAATGCTTTTGGAGAGACTTAATACTGCTTCTAGAAGACTTGAAATGCTTCCAGACAACTTAATATTTCGATCTGCTTCCTGAAGACTTGATATACTGCTTCTATTTGACTTGATACTTCTTTCAAAATATTTGTAATGATTTAAGAAGACTTGAAATATTTCCACAAGAATTGATATTGCTCCCAAAGGATACCGCTTCCAGGAAGCTTGATAGTGCTTCCAAAAGACATGAAATGCTTCCAGAAGACTTGAAATCCTTCCAGAATACTTGAACTGCTTCCAATTGACTTACTACTGCCCCTGGAAGACTTAAAATGTTTCCAAAAGAGCCCCTATACAATGTTGTTAATGGTTTTATCTGGATTAAAGTTATTACTTTCAACTAACTTTCTAATTTTAATGTAGTATTGAGCTATTTTTGCCATTTAGTTCTAATAACTGCTGCGAATGTTTTTTTGGAGAGTGCGTACTTAGAATTTTTTCAGACCTGTTCAGTCTCACTTTCTTATTTGAGTCTTTCCTTATTTCAGTTTTTTTCAGGAGACAGCACACATTGCATTTTCAAAAACCTACCTAGGGTGTAATTCAACAGTCCTTGCAACCTCACCTATGTCATTGTTTTAGAAATTATTCTACATTCTTCTAATGTATAGTCTCATTTTGTCCAAATACATTTCTGTAGCATTTTGCTAATGAATTGCAAAAATTGGCAAACATTGGGATGTATGAACTCACCAACTTTAATAGAAGCCCTTCAGTATTTTCGAAATATGTTGTTTTGCAGAGAATGAAAAATCTGTTAATTCCGATTCCCTGAATCCTTTACCAATTCGGACTATAGGAACACAATACAAATTTAACAGTTTCTAACCTTGTTCAGATTACAAGGGAATTCGGATTTGCGAGTGTAGCGAAGCTTTACAGTAATTTTTTTAGCAGTCGTAGATAATCGTTTTTGTTATTGAAATTGACATTAATTCAAAATAGTCAACAATTCAATATATTTTTATAAATTCCAAATTCAGTCAACTGCTGTAAACATTTTTTTGGGAAGTTTATTTTGAAATAAGACTTGAACTGTTTCTAGAAGACTTGATCTCCTTTCAGGGGACTTGATACTGCTTCCAAAAGACTTGATGCTGCTTCCAGAAGACTTGACACCGCTTCTAGATGACTTTACTCTGCTTCCAAAAGACTTGTAATATCTCAAGAAAACTTGAACTGCGTCCACAATACTTCATGCTAGTTTCAGAAAATTTGAACTAATTCACGAAGACTTGCTACTGCTCCTGGAAGTCTTGCTAATGCTCCTGAAGAGATATAATACTGCTTCTAGAAGACTTGAAATGCTTCCAGGCAACTTAATATTTTGGTCTACTTCCAAAAGACCTGATATACTATATAAAATATTTGTAATGCTTCAAGAACACTAGAAATATTTCCACAATAATTGATATTGCTCCCAAAGGACTTGATACCGCTTCCAAGAAACTTGATAGTGCTTCCAAAAGACATAAAATGCTTTCAGAAGACTTGAAATCCTTCCAGAATACTTGAACTGCTTCCAATTGACTTGCTATTGCCCCTGGAAGAGTTAATACTGCTTCTAAAAGACTTAAAATGTTTCCAAAAGAGCCCCTACACAATATTGTTAATGGTTTTATGTGGATTAAAGTTATTACTTTCAACTAATTTTCTAATTTTAATGTATTATTGAGCTTTTTTCGCCATTTAGTTCTAATAACTGCTGCGAATGTTTTTTGGAGAGTGCGTACTTAGAATTTTTTCTGACCTATTCAGTCTCACTTCCTTATTTGAGTCTTTCCTTAAAAAAGACTCAAATAATAGAAAGAAATATCGTGGTATTCTACAGAGAACGAAAAATCTGTTAATTCCGATTCCCTGAATCCTTTACCAATTCGGACTACAGGAACACAATGCAAATTTAACATTTTCTAACTTTGTTCGGATTACAAGGGAATTCGGATTTGGGAGTGTACGAACTAGCGAAGCTTTACTGTAATTTTTTTAGTCCTAGATAAAATGATAGATAAAATATTCTGTTTACTAACGCTAATAAAAACCAATATTTTCTATTTTAACGTTGTATTCGCAGTTTACATTCTTATTTTACGAATTTTTTGCCCTCTACATTTTTATTTTTCGCTTTATCACCATGACAGATACGACTTAACCGATGCGTAATTAAACGTAATCGACGAACTGAAATTGATGCTCGTAGTATTGGTACTTTAAAGTTCAGTGAATTGTGAATTTGTCAGCGTTTTTTAATGCGCTCCGAAATAAACGAAATAAACCAATAACGGAGATAAATTGGAACTTTTTTGTTATTAAAAGAAGGCGCAACGAAATCTCCTTAGATTGTAAACCACTCACCTATTTTTGTTAGGTTTTGAGATAATAAGAAAATAAATGGAAACGCTTCGGTATTCTTTACTATTCTTGAAAGAGCTTAGACTCTACTCTATATTCAAGAGAGTTTGATTCGGAATAAAACTGAATACTTAATCGTTCCAAACTTGTTTTGCGAGGATATTCAAGGAATTCCAATCAAGTTACCGAACGTTTTCTAAAGTTACGTCTCCTTTCTAGGATCTATATTCTATATTCTTTTCTTTTGAGTTGTGGCAAATAAAATAAACGCACTTAAACTTATTCGAAATGTATTTACATAGTGTTAATTTTGAGAATGGGGTTATTAAGAAATTTCACGAAACACCTTAAATTTGAACTCCCTTGGTATTAAAGCGGGATGCAAGTTAACGAACTTGAAGTGAAGCGCGTAAAGTAGTCCAACTTGGAGCTTTCAATCTCGAGATGTAAAATACGCATTACGATTATTAGCTTTTAGCTCTTCCACTTTACAAGGAAATTCTTCACGAAACTCCTCTACGTATACGAATCTACCTTATCTTTCTGATTAATTAATTAACGAATAAAAGTTCTTTTAGCACAAATTTTTTATTAAATGTTTAAAATCATTCCTATTCATGTCTATGGTAGGTATAAATTTATTTTATTTTATTATTTCGTAGTGCGGAATTGTTTTTCAAAACCATGTTTTCATTTCGTTGCAAACTAATCCTATTTATTTTCGAAATAAACGTAAACGTTTATAGTTGTAGTTAATTAAAAGCGAATACTATGGGATCCTAAGAAAATTCATTAATGAATCGCTAATTATCGTACTCCCAGCAAACTCCAAACAAATCCACGATTTATACAAACTCCAGCATGTTCTAGTTTTACTCGTCCTCGTTTCAAGTGAAACTTTACTACGATGGGTAGCATATATGTATGTTTACGTACACCTTTCCCTCGTTTTAATTGTAAACTCTATTTACTCGTATACCAAAACAAATAGTTTCACGGTTACTATCACAAATTTGTGTGCCCTCGTAGAATTACTGGTTGATACAGTTTAATTAATGTATGTGTGTAACAAGCAAACGTGTAGGTATACGAAACCGTTCCAACGATGGTCATGTGAAGATATCTTTTATGATTAATTTGCATTTAAATTCCATTTCGACGAAATATCTTAATCATTAATATAACTGAACGAAATTAAGGGAAGTATTTTACTGTTTGATGCTGTTTTAAACCCGCTTTATTCTTTCGTTGAGCGTGAAGTGTACTTCAGACCGTTATTTCGTACAAACTTGAAGCTAATGGGCAAAGTTTGCAACGAAACTTTGTAAGGAAATGCTTTCCATAACGTCAACGTAAGTGTGGCGATCCATAATGCCTTTAACACGTCCAACATTATATCCAAACATAACCCAGATAAACATGTATCTGTGTTTGCTCTTCTCGAATTTTAAACTTTATCTGAAATAATTTAATACAATTATTGACATTAATTTGATTTATTTTTTTATTCTAATAATATGTACACATTTAATGCCCAATTATTGAAGGGATTATTATAGATGTGACGTTCGAAATATCTAGTTTAAAATAACAACAATAACATCGTCAGGTAGACAAATATTATATTTTGTTTCAATAAAAAATAATATAGAGGTGTATTATTTTAATTAGGTATCTTTACAAACAACTCTTAACAAGGTCTAGTGTATATAAAAATGAGGAGGTATCCCATTATATGCTCTAATTGGCCGCCCTTCCTTGTTAACAATGTTAACAAAGGTTTAATTATGTTACATTGCAATATTGACCTTCTCCGACCACGAAATATCTTGCGTGTTCAAGACAAGTTTGGAAATTTCTGGCATGGCCGTCCAACTTTGACCTACCAAAAGTTTTAGTCATCAAAATTACTTCTCACGATCTACAATCTATGTTAGAAACGTAAAAAACATTTCTTTTCGGAAATAATTATCTTCCAAATTTTCTTATTAAGTCATAATATATTTTTGAATTATTATAAAATATGATCTTTTGATTAAAAAGTTATTCGTTTACTCAAAAAGATAAACCTTAATTAAATTATACTTTATTTTAGATAAACTAAAAACCAATAATCCCCCAAATTTTCTTAGTAAATTATTATATGGCTCAGTTAAGAACAGAAGTGATTCAACTAAAATTTTATTATTATTAAAATAATAAGTTAAACGTACTTTTATGATTATTAAATCTGAGGCATGTCATAAATAGTCAATTTGAGATAATCATGTTTAAACATTTTTAATTTTATTATTGCAACTTGTGCCCTTATTTACAACATGTAGATATCAAATTTTTAAATGCAATTCCAATTATGATTGTGCCATATATCCAGACAGATTAAAATTTAAAAATTGATGTTGTTTCGATTTAATGGTTCTTTTTTTAATTCAATTCTAAGTTGTGTCATTATTATTAAAAAATTTTGAAATAATAATTTCCTATAAAACCATTGACTGAGAAATTTAACTCTGTTATTTCTCAATCAAGGTTATAACGCATTAAAAAAAATTGTATTTTCCAAAATAAAAACGTGTTCATAGCAAAATCATAAACTAACATAAAAAAACTTAGAATATTATTAACAAAATAATTCAAAAAGTTTAGTTTCCAAAGATTCAGAAAATGGCTTATACGTTTTAGGGATATAATTTTTTTTTGATGATATCAACTAAATTCCTTAAAGAGAATGCCATTTTAATTATTTTGAAGTATGGAAGGTAAAATCTACTTAGACAATCTTTTATGTCAAAGAAAACTTCGTATAAGAGTTCGTTCACTTTATAACGTAGACTCGTTTTCTTAGAAGCTCTAATAATGGAAACAAATTGGTTGGGAGTGTAGACGTGTCCAGATTACAAAGTTCTTTTAACTTGCCTTTCAATTAATGAATGTATGGATTCTCCCTCATTTTGTGTATGCTCGGAAATCAATTAATTTATGCTGGATGTGCTTGATATTGGAGAATTTGAAACGTTTTGTAATCCACCACAATTGTCACTGTAGAATATTATTTCAATATCGAGTTGTGATTTTTTTACGTATATTACGTTAGCACTAGATGTTAGTTGCAGACATTAATTTAACCTAGCTAAATATTTAGTTAGTACTAAATATTAATTTGATTAGGTTGAGCCATCAGTTTTAACTTAACTAGTTAACATTAAATATTCATTGGGTTGAGTTTTGATATCAATCTTAACCAAAACGAACTAGCTATGTTGTACTAAATATTAGTTGAGTTGCGTTGACTTGTCATTCCTAATTTAACCTAACCTAACTAGCTAGCACTAATAGTAAGTATTCGTTGGGTTGAGTCCTCAATCTTAACTCAAACCTACTAGCTAGTTTGCAATAAATATTAGTTGGGATGGGTTGAGCTATCGATCTTAACCCAACCCAACCTAACTGGCTTGCACTGAATATTAGTTGGGTTGAGTTATAATCTTAACCCAACCCAACTAGTAAATTTGCACAAAATGTTAGTTTGTTGAGCCCGACAATCTTAACCCAACCCAACTCAACTACCATTACCACTAAATATTAATTATAAAATTGAAATGTATACACTCAATCTCATAGTATTACGAACTATTTGGAGTAATAAAGATTCGGTTCTATTAAAAACTACTTGTGAAATATTGGAATTCAATGAGGAATAATAAGAAAAAATAATAAGACCATCGGCTTATGACGACTTATGTTATTCGGGCCAATTAGAAGAAAATAAGTATTAACAATAAGAAAAAATAAAAAGAAGTTGATGTTATTCGGGGCAAATAGAACATAACAAGTACTAGCACTAAGAAGCAATTGAAAATATGCTTATAATTATAAAATATATGTATATACTCAAACGCTGGAATTTCATGGTATTAGGAGCCATTTGGAGTCATTACCCATTAAGTCCCAACGTAACCCAACCCAATTAGTTAGCACTTAATATTATTTGCAAAATTGTAAATGTATACACTCAAACGCTGCCATAATCGGATCTATTAGAAACTATTTGCGAATTATTGGAAATCAATAAGAAGTAATAAGAAAAAATAAAAATAATTCGATGTTATTCGGGGCAATTAGAAGATATTAGTATATGTAATTTTTATTAATTAGTATAGGCAATTAGTATATGTACTCAAACGTGTTGAAATCTCATCCCAACCTACATATTAGCACTACATATTAATTTGATTGCGTTGGGTTGGGTTAGGTTAAACCTTCAATCTTAACCAAAACACCAATCTTAAACAAGCCCCTGAAAAGATTGAGGCCATCATGTTAAGACGTAGATGTGGGACTGGGGAGATAACCGTTACAGTTGGAAGTGTGGTAATTAAACTAAACACAGGATTCTTTGAAGTGTCTTGTACTAAATATTAGTTGAGTTGCGTTGACTTGTCATTCCTAATTTAACCTAATCTAACTAGCTAGCACTAAAAGTAAGTATTAGTTGGGTTGAGTCCTCAATCTTAACTCAAACCAACTAGCTAGTTTGCAATAAATATTAGTTGGGATGGGTTGAGCTATCGATCTTAACCCAACCCAACCTAACTGGTTTGCACTGAATATTAGTTGGGTTGAGTTATAATCTTAACCCAACCCAACTAGTAATTTTGCACAAAATGTTAGTTTGTTGAGCCCGACATTCTTTGTTGAGCCCGACAATCTTAACCCAACCCAACTCAACTACCATTACCACTAAATATTAATTGTAAAATTGAAATGTATACACTCAATCTCATAGTATTACGAACTATTTGGAGTAATAAAGATTCGGTTCTATTAAAAACTACTTGTGAAATATTGGATTTCAATGAGGAATAATAAGACCATCGGCTTATGACGTTGTTATTCGGGCCAATTAGAAGAAAATAAGTATTAACAATAAGAAAAAGTAAAAAGAAGTTGATGTTATTCGGGGCAAATAGAAGATAACAAGTACTAGCACTAAGAAGCAATTGAAAATATGCTTATAATTATAAAATATATGTATATACTCAAACGCTGGAATTTCATGGTATTAGGAGCCATTTGGAGTCATTACCAATTAAGTCCCAACGTAACCCAACCCAATTAGTTAGCACTTAATATTATTTGCAAAATTGTAAATATATACACTTAAACGCTGCCATAATCGGATCTATTAGAAACTATTTGCGAATTATTGGAAATCAATAAGAAGTAATAAGAAAAAATAAAAATAATTCGATGTTATTCGGGGCAATTAGAAGATATTAGTATATGTAATTTTTATTAATTAGTATAGGCAATTAGTATATGTACTCAAACGTGTTGAAATCTCATCCCAACCTACATATTAGCACTACATATTAATTTGATTGCGTTGGGTTGGGTTAGGTTAAACCTTCAATCTTAACCAAAACACCAATCTTAAACAAGCCCCTGAAAAGATTGAGGTCATCATGTTAAGACGTAGATGTGGGACTGGGGAGATAACCGTTACAGTTGGAAGTGTGGTAATTAAACTAAACACAGGATTCTTTGAAGTGTCTGGGGGTTATGATGGCGAGAGACATGAGATGGAGTGTACAAATTGGGTATGTCGTTGAAAAGGTTTGAGAAACAGTCCAGACCCTAAACAGAATCATGGGTTCCACCTATGGACCGAGAGAGTCGAAAAGAAGGCTGATAGGAGCGACGATATACTCAAAGATCTTGTATGCGTACAAAACCGAAGGAGACGCTTGCTATCTTAAGAAGAATGTTTGTAGGCTAACCAGGCTGCAAAGGACTATTATAATAAGAACTATGAATGCGTACAAAAGTAGTTCCACTGAGGTGCTTCAAGTAGTGAGCAGCACTTTGCCCATTGATCTAATGATTATGAGATGAACAATCGCATAGCGAGAAGGGTACAACAAGGACGAGATGGAAGTTAGAGGCAAAAATACTAGAAGAGTGATAGAAAAGATGGAGGGTGGATACGGGAAAAGCGAAATGGACTAAGCTGCTGATCACGGATTTAAAGAAATGCCACGGGTGTTTTAATGCGTACTTGTGTAAATTTAAAAAAAGGGAGTTTAATACTTGTGATTACTGTGAGGAACAAGATGATGTCGAACATACATTCTACAAATATGTCAGGTGGAGAGAAGAAAAAATTAGGGTGGAGGAACACTTTGGGTCGGTGATTACGCCGGAAAATACCGTAGGGTACATGATGGAAAATGAGAACAAGTGGAAAAATATCACTCAATTCATTTGTGATGTCTTACTTTCATTTTTAACCAAACCGAACTCGCTAGTTAATATTAAATATTTGTTTAGTTAGATTGTATTACCAATCGTAACCCAACCCAACTAGCTAGCACTGAATATTTGGGTTGTGTTGAGTTGAGCCAGCAATCATAATCAAATTCAAGCCAACTAGCTAGCATTAAATATTAGTTGGATTGAGTTGAGTTGAACCATCAATCTTAACCCAATCTAACTAGCTAGTTAGCACTAAATATTAATTGGGTTAGATTAGGTTGAACCATCAACATCAACTGAACCCATCTCGCTAATTAGACTAAATATTAGTTGGGTTGGGTTGCGCCATCAATCTGAGACACAGTATGGTTTCACGAGGGGGAAGGGTACTACAGATGCCATAGAGAAGGTGATAAGCTCTGTCAATAAATGGGATAGATTTAGAAGAGGAAAAAAGAGAAAGTGCCTGCTAATAACCCTAGACGTCAAAAATGCTTTTGGCTCGGCACCCTGGGACCAAATAGTAAAATGTGTATGCGATATGGGGCTCTCTACACAGCTGATAAATTGTATAAAGGACTATCTGACGAATAGATACGTCGAATACAACGGGATAGAATATGAGATGACAAGGGGAGTTCCGCAGGGATCGGTGCTGGGCCCTGTCCTGTGGAATGTGTTTTTCGACCAATTGCTGAAAAAGGGAGAAGAGTTTGGGGAGAACGTGGAGCTTATAGCTTACGCGGACGATCTGGCGATTGTGATACCTGGATGGGAGATCGAACAGATACAACTCACCGCGCAAAACGTAATCGAAAACGTAGCACAACAGATGGATAACATGGGTCTACAGCTGGCCCCGCAAAAGACCGAAGCGGTATGGATCAAGAGCAGAAGATGTGGTCAACAAATAACTTTACAGGTGAAAGGTCACCTGATAGTATCCAGAAACTACGTGAAATACCTTGGGGTCATGGTAGGTAGAGACCTGAGATGGGATCACCACATAAAATATATCTGCGAAAAGGCCCAACGAACAACCCAGGCAATGCACAGAGTTATGGGGGCGACGTACGGCCCCAAAACAGAAAAGAGGAAAATGATCGGCTCTGTAGTATGGTCACAAATATGGTACGCGTGCAAAACCTGGCACAGTGCAATGACAATTAAGAAACTAAACAAACAAGTTACAAAGATACAAAGGCAATTGATAATAAGAATAATAAGTGGGTACAGAACGATCTCGACGGAAGCCCTACAGGTACTGGGGGACTCGCCGCCCGTGGACCTGATGGTCAAGAAAAGGATGGCTCGGAAGGAGGACAGGGAGGAAGTTGAGAAGCAGATCGAGACAGCATGGAATGAAAGATGGAAGAGAGACACCGGAAAGGCGAGCTGGACCAATTGTTTAATAAGGGATGTCAGAGTATGGTTGGAAAGAAAGTGGGGAGAAGTTGATTACCCCATGGCACAATTCTTGAGTGGGCATGGGTGTTTCAAAGCGTACCTGAATAAACATAAAAGAGCGGATAATGAAAACTGCGTCTATTGTGGAGGAAAGGATGATGTAGAGCATACTTTCTATCATTGCCCAAGATGGTCGAAGATGGCTAGGGAAACGAACATCAAGTTAAGCTGTAAATTAACCCCGCGAAATACCATACAAAACATGCTGGAAAGTGAAGAAAAGTGGAAAATCGTGGAGGAATACGTTAGAGGGATAATCCAGGTGAAGGAGCTGGATGAGAAAAAAACGTGCGAGTTATTAAAGGTACAATGAGTGTAAGAGGAGTGACAGAAGAGGGGGCGCCTTCAAGCCCCCCTGCCGGGTGTGTTTAGCAAAGAACTAATATAGATAAAAAGTTTGTTTTGTGTTTTTTCTTTCTTTTATTTGTCCCTGCTTGTCTCTAAATGGGCGACCGGGGACGGATGCGGGAGGGAGCAAGTGGTTTACCAGGTAAAGAAGCTCATTTTCGAGGCTACGAGGGAAAGTAGGGGGGTGACTCCCACGGAAAGCGGAAGGAAGAAGATGTTATGGTTTTTCTTTCCACCCTCAAGGTATGGCGTTGAAGAAAGCGCGAAAGCGTATTCCAGCCCATCCGTGGTGAAGACGAGGCAAGGGGTTTTTAGTGGGTTATCCAAAGATGGACTCCAACCCCACACAATCTGGCCGCCAGAAGTCTGATAGCAGATTTTCCCCGACCTCGTAAAAAAAAAAAAAAGGTTGCGCCATCAATCTTAACCCAACTCAACACAACTAGTTAGTTATCACTAAATATTAGCTAGGTTGGGTTGAGCTAAAAATATTATAATATTAATATTTACTTGCCCAGTTTGACGTTTTTCCGATGCGCAATTATTAAAATCCCGTCTCCGCAAATTTATTGCTTTCATTATGAACGCACTGTATGCTCTGTCACTGCCATACAAAACAAGTTACGATTTTATTTTTTTACCTATATTTCTTTCCACTGTTTATAAGTTTTTTTCGTACATTTTGTATCCATGTCTTTCCGTTTCTTTGCTTTGCTTTTTTCTAGCTGTTAATACAACAAATTTGTCGTTTAACTCAGTTAATTTTGACTTTTTTTCATATCGTCTGACCCTCGTTATCCGTAACTTCATCTTCTGATTATATTCTAAACTTGTTATAAGTCAAAATTAGCTGTCGTTAAAAAATTCGTTAGAAAAATGTCTTCAGATACACGGCTAAATCCAACCCAACCCAATCCAACTCTGTATATTTGAACTGAAGTAAAACTAAGTTTAGAGTATGTAACTGTCTTAGGTAATAAACTTCATCTTTTTGAATGAGCGGTTGGAAGAGAACGTTGTAAGTAAAATATGATCAAGTATGAGGTTGAGCACAAAGTGTTGTCATCACTCAACACTTTGTGTTTATAAGAATTCAGCAATGATCTGGCTCTTTCGGTTAAAGCGTGATGTTTCTTTTGCATCGATTTAATAAATAGACATTTCTCAGTATCTTGATCTTGCTGAATGTCTATTCGAAATATATTCAATACTTTGTATTTGTCCTTTGGAATGTAAAAATACGAATTTTAGATGTTATAATGGTACTGTAGTAGCTTTCTTTAACATAATCTTTACCAACAGTTTTACATTTATCAATATAAGATGGATAAAGTTTTTGCAGATATAAAGTTGCTTCTAAATATTGTTAGTTAGACGATTTTTCATCAAACTGAAAGATGAGACACTTGTTTGACTTTTTGGTCTGATATGGACACATTTGTTTCTGGCTTTTTCTTTTTTAAGAGCATAATCTGTGGAGAACTTTAGGAAAAGGACTTACAAACACTTGATTGGGTCCTCTAGAGATGCGTTTTTTTTCGTCTCAAGAGATACTTATTTTAATAGTTGTGCACAGCCATGCAGTTTATCGACTATAATTCATTGTATAGAATCTAGAACGAATAATCTTTTATACTTTTGTAAGAATATTATCACTACAATTTCTTTTGCATATTCATAAAATAGAAGCAAAAGATTTCATTGGTACTCTTTTTCTAGAATAAATTCTCACTACTTCTTCTAATTGCCCAATATTTTCTAAACTTGATATAGATCCTGCTCGACATGTAGTCGATTATTTAATATACTGAGATATATTTTCAATATTTTAGTATTTACTTTTAATATTTTATTTTTGATAATATTTGTTTCAATATTATAAAATCTTCGAATTCAGATTCTTGTCGCCAGAACATATTTATGAGTTTCCTAAAAAGAAGTCTTTTAGTTTTAATTTGAGAAAATAATTATTCCTTCACTCCCAAAAATAACTTTGGACAACTTCTTAAAGTTAACTAAAAATCATGATGAGAGATGTACAAATTACGAGAGTCCCGCCAGAACATGATGGTTCATGCGTGACCCACCGTGAGCGGGCAATTTTGTACCACTCACGTGAACGTGCGTGATCGTGAATGACTTTGGTTTCGACGGGAACCGGTGTGACCCGATTAAATCGATTTTGAGACGGAGTTGTAAAAACCGAAGTTGATATTAAAGACGTGTAAGTTGTTGATAATTTTTATCCGTCCCAATTAACATTTTTTGAATATACAGTTCGCGATTGAAGGAATAAATACGACAAATTTTTAGCAATTGCTCTTGGACAGAAATGACGCACAAGATCAATTTAAATATTTGATTTGTGATTTATTTACAAATTTTACATTAACACTAGGTATTAGTTAAAGATCTTAACCCAACCCAGCTAGTTAGCATATTATATTAGTTGGGTTGGGTTATGCCATCAACCTTATCTGAATGCAACCCAACCCAACGAGCTACTTTGTGCTAGATATTAATTGGGTTTAGGTGAGCCATTAATTTAAATCCAACACAAGCTAACTAGCTAGCCAGCATTAAATATTTGTTGGATTAAGTTCATCAACCTCGTGAATGCAAACATAAGATAAACAAGAGAGAGACCGACAACGAAATTAAGGAGATTATTTTACATTCTGAAGAATATCAAAAAAAATGTTCCATTATGCAGTTAAGCGTCATGTCAAAAGAAATCAGGGAAAAGAGCAAATCTTTACTGAAAAACGGGAAGTGTTCATGTTTTTGCTAAAATACAGCGTTTCTAGAACTAACATGATATTAATAATGTCATTTAGCCAAGATTAAGGTAGGCATGCAATAACATTGTACTGCTTAAAATATCAAATTCAAGAGCTGCTGAATAGCTAAATTCGCTACCAAAATATCTATTTTACTGATCAAACTGATTAGGCTAAATATAGAATTATTGAAATCTTAATTTTGCACTTAAATGAAAACATTCTTTATTTTCGGTTCTAGCGGTTTCGATCACTCAGACCATCAACTTTATCTGAATCCAACCCATTTAGTTAATTAGGGTTTGATATTAATTGTGTTGAGTTGATCCATTAAGCTTAATAATAAAAATAATAATAATAATAATCCAACGAAACTAGCTAATTAGCTTTAAATATTAATTGGGTTGGGTTCAACCATCAACCTTGTTTGAACCCAACCCAACCCAACCAGCTTGTCAGTACTAAATATTAATTGGATTGGGTTGAGCCATTAATCTTAACACAACCCAACACAACTAACTAGTTAGCACTACATATTAGTTGCATTGAGCCAACAACCTATTTTTTTTAACGAGGTCGGGGAAAATCTGTAAACAGACACCCGGCCTGAGGTCTTGAACAGCCGGATAGTGTGGGGTTGAGACATATAACCCCTACCCACTAAAAACCCCTTTCCTCGTCTTCTCTGGAACCGCCGAAAGGCATTGCTTCAGAGTACATCGCAAAACAACCAGACATGATATCTTTTCCCATCACTCTCATTTTCCATCTTCCTCCCCGCTCGTTATGCCTTTCTCTCTCCATACAATCCACAAAAAGACAAACTTTTTTTCATTTTCATTTTCTTTCTCTCCTCCTCGTTCCCCTCTTCCAAATGCATCTCCCTTTCCGTTTCCATTCAAACCCTCATTCGTTTTCATACTTCACCTCGCCACGAGATTCATAAAAAGAAAAATCTTAGTTCTTTGAAATATAACATATCGCTTACATACGTAAGGCGAGGGAAAGGGAAATATTCCCTTCCCCTCTAGCTCGGTTTTTTATTTCTTCCATTCTACTTCCCCTTCTACACAACCACACCCACCTCGACACTTCCCTCTGGAACCAGATTGTCTCTCATCATTCGTTCCTTCTCCTCCTTTCTCCTCATTATCGACCTCAGATAATCGACGATAGTCTCTCTCTCATTACGCAGCATCATGTCCCCCACATTCTCCTTCGTGGCCTTCTCTCCCATTACTCTCTCCTCTCCTCAGAAAACTCCCGGCACTCGAATATGGTATGTTCGGGTGTATCCGGAGTTCCACATCCGAACCAACAGACATCCGACAATAACTTTCTAATATTTTTTAGATAACTTCCAAAGCATCCGTGTCCGGTAAGGGCTTGTGTGACGTGATAGTCTATCGCAGCACCCTCTTCCTTCCATCTTCTCACATCAACAATGAAGTAGCTGACCCATCCCTTATACTCTCTCCATCTTGTCTGCCATTTCCTCATCATGCTCTCCCGCATCTCTCTCTTTTTCTTTCAACGGTTTTCCCAATTACGGGCCCTCTCCCATACCAGGAGATCAAGTGGTGCACAGCCCGCTATTGCCACGGCAGTATCTGTGGCTACCGTTCTGTATGCTGACGTAACTAGAATTGCGTATTTTCTTCCAATTCCTCGCAAGATTGCAACATATTTCTTCTTCTTTAAAACCCTCTTCCATAGCGGTGCTGAAATATTGTTCTATCGGAGAGGTAGGTATATAACAAACTTTTTATTGGTTTCGTTGCCTCTGTTCTCTCTATGGCTTCTCTCACTTTTTTCCATGGGGCTGAGTTAAATACATTCTTCACATCTACTGATATCATGACACAAAAACGTCTATACGTTAACGATTTCTCCCCTATTTTTTCGACCAATCTCACTATTGTCATGATTGCATCAACCGATCCTCTCCTCTTCTATATGCGAACTGTAAATCACTAACCGTATTACCTGTTTCAATCTGTCTCATCAATCTTTCGTTTATCATTCGTTCAAGTAGCTTTCCAACTGCGCTCAGTAAGCACAGTGGTCTGTATGATGTTGTTAACCCGGGCTTTGACGGTTTCTCTATTAGAACTAGATTCGCTTCCTTCCATATTTTTGGGAAGCTACCCACTCGCAGACAGTCATTAAACACACACAAGAAAGCTTCTGGAGCCGCTTCTACACAGGCTTTTAGTATCTCGTTAGTTATCCCATCTTTACCTGGTGCCTTCTTAGATTTCAATTGACTAATCATTTCAAATAGCTCATCTTTAGTAAAGGGATCGTCAGGTTCATTCAAGGATAGTGGCTGTTGTGTTCTATCTATCTCTTGCTGCACCGTTGGGAATAACTTTTCATATTGTTTGTGTATTGTTTCTTGATCTAGTTTGCCTGTCCTACGTGCACCCAGTCTCTTCGCAAGTATCTGATAAGCAGTTCCCTAGATATCCTATTCCAGATTTTCACACATGTCCCTCCATTTACTTTCTTTGGACTTCTTTATCATCTTCGATAAACATCGCTTTGCTTCTGTATACTTCTCTCTTAGGCATCTCTCTTCCTCCTCGCCAAACCTCCTTTTCCTTCCTCTTAGCAACTGTCTTCTTCTGATTAGACACTCTTTTCTGGCTTGCGATATCCCTTTTGTCCACCAATATTTCGGACTTCTTCGATCATCACTTGAGCCATCAACCTTATCTGATCCTAACCCAACCCACCTACCTAACCAATTAGTACTAGATATTAATTCAGTTGGGATGAGCCATTAATTTTAGTCTAACCCAACTTGCTACTTAGCATTAAATATTAATTGCATTGACTTGAACCATCAACCTGATCTGAACCAAATCCAACCAAAGTAGCTAGTTAGTGCTACTTGTAAACCAACTAACTTGTTGGCACTGAATATTAATTGGGTAGAGCCATCAACGTGATCCTAATTAGCTATTTAGCATTAGATATTAGCCGGGTTTTAAAACTAACCAGACGATTATTCAACGTTTTTTAAATTTATTCCTTTCATGTTGATGATGCTGAATTATTATTGTTCTAAGATTAATATCATTTAATTTTACATAATTTGCAATTAACAGGACATTGTTCAAAATAAATGGTCCGCGCAATTTTTGGACAATATCTAGATATATCATGTTAAATAAAACTAAATACTTTGTTAATTCTGCCATTCGGCCAAGCAAGATTAATTAATAATCAAACTAACAGGTAATCAAACATTTGATCAACTAATCGAGCGTGAGTCACGTGATTCAGTTATGATATTCACGTGAGTGGCGTGCGTGATCTGCGTGGGTCTAGATCGTGAGCGGGCGTGAGCGGACTTATTGCGTTCGGAATATCAAATATTGCTGGTAAATAGCCGACTTTTAGCTAAATAGCCGCTTTCGTCTCTTAAGACGGCTAAATCCTAATGTTTCCAGTTCTAGTATTAGTTACACATATAATTCCAGGAGAATTTACAACAATGTAGAACTAAACAAAAATTAAAACTAGAACACTTGACCTAGAAGTGGATAGATTCGGTTTAGCCGTGCGTCTTCAGAACTAGAACGGCTCAGGTTTAGCTGTGCGTCTGAGAACTTTAGTGTTAGTTCAGGTTTTAATTCAATACAAATATACAATAATCTAAAACCGAATAATAGCTAAAAGTTTAGTTTTTATGGTTCCATATTAATAATTACATACAAAAATTGGAAAATTTACTTAACTTCTATAATTAAAGTATAAAATTCGTATGGATAAATGTTGTTCGGATTACTGGGGTTTAGATTATCGAAGTTCTACTGCAGTTATATATATATAGATAATTCAAACTGGAAGGTTATGTCCAGTTGCAAGAGTTCAATGCAAATGAAGCACAATACATTCAAAAATGCAAAAACAATTTTTTAGTATAACATATTTAATATAAAAATTGCTACAAAGTAATGAGAGCAAATTCGGAACTGTTTATGTTTTAAGCAATCAATCATGGGAAATCTCTTTCCCGCAAATCTACACACGTTTCACGATCGATTGGAGAAACGTTTCCCAATAAAATTCAAAAGACCTACGTCGAAGGTACATTTACAACCTCCAATTTTGACGGATTTTTCTCTTCTTGTTCATACAGTGCAAGTAATGTCGATTCGCCTGCGGACGTGCAAGTCCGAGGGAATCTCCTTCCTCAACGTTACGTTCTGGACGAGAAAACAGCCAGGAAAATTTATATCTCGCGTTATATCTCGCGTTACGTTTGAAAAATTTTATATCATTATAACACACCTTTTAATTTATTGTTTATTTGATTTTATTAAATATTCCAGATATTTTAATACGGTATAAACAACGAGGAACCTGTAGTTGAAGTTTTATTGATTTACTCTTTTACCCTCGCTCTAATTAGAGGCGTTATTCCGGTTCTAATTGCTTTTGCGTTCTTTGATTAATTAAAACAATGCCGAAATAATAATACCGGAAGCTGCTTCCCGTTATTGTCATTCTAGGGCACGTCCCACGACCGACGAACCTAACCCGGCGTTTAATAATTCGAATCTACCAAGATTAATCGGGGAAATTCACCGTCAATCACAAACAGTTACAATTTGCACGCACAAATATGGAAACAACGTTAAATCACGCGCATTCGATTCAACGTAAATTGACAAAAAAGATCTGTCCATCAACCACGGTGCGTAATAAATTGGAAAAACAGAAAAAAGGGGAAAAATATTTCGATTCGGTTGTTGTTACTAAATAAACAGCTCAAAAAAAAATTAAAGAAAAACAGCAATCGTACGGAATTTTACATTGTGTTCGGTGTTTCTAAGTTGCAACTTAACCGCGTTAATTCTGCCGAGTTGTAAGTTCGGAGTTGTGGGGCGCGTAAAACTCTCAAAGTTTCTGATGAACGGAAAAATACAATCAAGAGAAAATAACTTTTCAAACGAATATCGGTGATAGTTTCCGGGTGGATAACAGAAAAATAACAGAGAATTGTTTGTGTTAACGAATAAAGTTTTCATTCAAAAAACAAGTCCTATAAAAAATTACATACTCGAAATTCAATTTGAGTTTTTTTTTTAATTTAAAATTTTGCAAGTATTATTTATTTTAATTGATCAAGAAATTTTAGTGTAGTTGGAAACGATTAAATTTAAATATTCGCCTCTTGAAGACGAAGTTTCGTAATTTGAATGTTTTAAATTCAAGTCAAATTTACGCCTGCTTGGAATTGAATTTCCTTGAGAAATAATTCATTCGCTTTGAAAATATATACGGAAATAGCGGCAGGCAGTCTTGAGTTATTTAGTTTCCTTTTCTCTCCATAAAATATTATTGCTGCCTACAAAGACAACTGTTTAAAGAGAAAACATTAAAACATTTACAAATTAAGACAATTTCAGAGATATAATTGAACATAAATATAATGGGATTTTTAGTGGGAAGGGAGTGGGTACAGGATGATTTAATGATTATCATGTTTTTAACGATTTTTGACTCTCAGCAGTGATGTTCTAAGATATTTAGTGTCCCAGGGCTGGGTTAGACAAACGTTTTGAGTTTCATACTAAATTTTAAAAAAAGGTTGTAGTTCTAGGTCTAGTGTTAATGTTAGTTACGTCAATTGTAATATATATTGCAATATACAGGGTTAACAAATCAGTTTGTTGACTGTTCCCATAAGACATTATTTTCGACCCATTACGCCCACGTGGTTTCTTAATAGATTTCCCTTATTTTACATAATGTATTATGTTATATGACGTAATATTACAGAGAGAACTACTTTTTTGTGTGTACACATGTAATCCATCTGGAATGGAAATGATATTTATATTCAAGTCTATCCTAAATCTGCCATAAATTTATTTAATTTCCACTTACCTTGTGAAAAGGTAAGTTAGTGTGAGCAATTTTGGTATTATTGGTAAGGTTGTTATATTTTATAAAATCATTATACCATATTTATTCTATATGATAAATTTTAGTGCTATAAAATGGCATCACCATGATTTCTTACTGAAGAGGAGTTATAAAGGTATGCAAATGATATTGACGAGAGAAAATGATGCAGAAATTTTGCAAGATGCAATAGATACTGAGAGTTTTAACGCAATTTTCGGTGAATTCAATGATGATAGCGTAAAAGACCACATCTACGTTTTTGTTCCAAAGGGTATCTGATCATCATCCCATACCAGATTCAAGTAATGAAAAGGAAAATCCTCGAAACAATCAACAGGATGCTGAAGTTCAGGAAGATATTTCAAAGTGGTCTTTCCACGTCTAAATTCTAAACAGGTTGAACTTTTCAGCTCTGCATGTTTTCTCTTCTATATAGGTGATGACAATGTGTTGCAATTAATGGTGGACGAAAGAAATTGGTACGCAAGTCAATTAATTAATAACACGATTTTTCCTCGTTTTAGTCGAATGAATAAATGGAATGATACAGACAAAAATGAAATAAAAAATTTCTTGGGCTCATAATGTTTATGAGAGTTGTAAAATACCCAAAAATATAATATTATTGGAAGATTTCTTGCATAATAATATGATGAGTTGCTTACATTTTGTAGATACCAGTAAAATAAGAGATAATTCTGATAGATTATATAAAATTAACCCGCTGATAGAAGATATCATGCTAGGGGCGATGCAACAATGTTTTTATTTCGTGGAAGATTAAAGTTTAGGCAGTAGAATCCCTCTAAAGCTAGTAAATATGGAGTAAAAATGCATAAGCTTGTTCTACTAATGGTTTTGTTTGATATTTCCACGTTTACTCTGGTCATTATCCATTTTTGAATAATTTAGATAAACCAGGATTAGTCGTAGTAAGTCTAGGAAAAGATTTGCTCCATGAAAGACATATTTTTATTTAAAAAGTAATAACACTGACTTACTAGAAACATTAATCAAAAATAGATGGGGAATTAAAATCCAGTTTTTGAAACAAATATTAAAAAAGCGAGAAATTATGGCAAAGCAAGCCAATGATATTACTATCATGAAATGGCGAGATAAACGTGACGCTCTAATTTTACCAACCTGAAAGGGTACAAGGGTAAGAGGTAATATTGTAAAACCAAAAATGGTGTTACAATACAATAAGGGAAAGCAGGTAATAAATAATTCTGAGAAAATGAGCAGCTATTATAGTGCTCTTAGAAATTCATTGGTATGGTCCGTCTTGCTTAACCGTTGCAATCACCAATGTAAGAATGCAAAAAAAAATTTATTCCTACCGGAGACTATCCAATATCAGTCCAAGGACGCTTTGGAAGATTATGCGTTCCTTAGGGGCGGCGGTTGAGTCTCCCTCTGTTCGAAATGCTTGTGATGGGGACTCATTGGCAAGGTTTTTTGCTGATCCTCCTCTGATCATTGATAGGGAGACTAAGACGACTACTATTATTGAAATTCTTCATTAACCTAAGTCCTCCTCTTTCGCCTTTGTTCTGGCCAACGCATCAGAAGTCCGCGATGCCTTTAATCATTCTAAGTCTACTGGTGTGGGAGCTGATGGAGTTGGCCTCAAACTTCTTCTTCCTATATTGGATATTGTTCTTACTCCTATTACTCACATTTTTAACTTTTCATTTGAACGATCCGAATTCCCTTCAATTTAGAAGGTTGCTCATGTTGTTCTAATACCTAAATCAAAGTGTCCCTCAAGTTTAAACGATTTTCGTCCTATTTCCATTTTATCAGTTCTTTCAAAAGCGCCTTGTTTACTTACCAGTTCAAGAGTATTTATAAGATTTTAACTTGCATAACAAGTTTCAGTCGGGTTTTCGCAGGGGTCATAGCACGACTACGGCACTTAAAGTTACAGATGATATTAGGTCTGCATGTGACAAACGTTGTGTTACCATCCTTGTGTTACTTGATTTCAGCAAGGCGATCATGATCTCTTGTTAGCGTCACTGGCTGCCCTTGTATGTAATTCTTCATGTTTATCTTGGTTTCGATCATATCTTTCTTGTCGTTCTTTGTGTGTACGTACTGATTCTGAGCTCTCTTCTACTTGTGATATTAGATGTGGTGTACCCCAGGACAGTGTGTTGGGTCCGCTACTCTTTTCAACTTTTATTAATGCCGTCACCCACTGCATTTCTTGTAATTATCACATGTATACTGATGACCTCCAAATTTACACTAGAACAAGTATTGATAAATTTCCGAAAGCAATTGCACGACTCAATCTTGATCTTTCTAATATTTTGGATTGGTCTAAACGTTACGGCCTTAATTTATATACTGCTAAAACTCAAGCAATTGCATTTGGCAGTCGACCTTTACTTGCGAAGCTTAATGATTTTTCATCCATTCACTTAATGCCTGACAGTAACGTTATTCAGCTATCTGATACGGTTAGAAACCTTGGGGTGGTGTTGGACTCCACAATGTCTTGGAAACCTCAAGTTCAATCTATTTACAAAAAAGTCTATCATTGTTTCTACTCGTTGAAAAACTCCGTTGTTTCTTCCTCCCACGGTCCGTCATAATCTTTGTTATTCTGTTATTTTCCCCTATATAGATTACGCTGATACCGCATATCAATGTTTTCAGGCATGCCAATTATCTGCCTGAAAACTTCTAACTTTTCTTCTCTTCTTTTTTGGTTTTCTTCTCCTTCTCTTGCTTCTCTTCTTCTCTTATTCTAGCAAGAACATAACGCATCAGTATAGTTACCATAAATTTAACGTTGAAGCTTGCCATTTAATTTATTTTTTTTAACACAGTATAGAGTTCATTGATTAGGTCCTTTGGAAGATATCGTTTATGCGATAAATTGATCCTTTTGCTCATATATTAAGTTGTGATATGTATACATTAAATTGTATTTTCTTTTTTTATTATGGCAATAAATTATTATTATTATATTATAAAGATTATTGTAGAACTTATATTTGGAACGATGATAGTTAATAGCCATATTATATATAACGAACTAAATCCAAATAAACGCATAAGTCAATTTGCATTTAAGGAAAATTTAAGTCGTGAGTTTGTAAAAAGACTAGTTAAAAATAACGGACCAATTTAAAATCATGCACCGTCGATTGCTAAACATTATTTACAACAGATTCCTAGAAAGGAAAACAAAATAATATCCAGGAAGAGGTGTCATAAATGTTATGAAATAAACAAGGAGGGATATAGCACGGAAATAGCCAAAAAAAAGACAAAACAAGTGTCCTGGAATATTTTTGCAAAACACATTAATTTCCTCTTTATTTGTTTGCTTGTATGTTTGTTTTCAGTTACAAGTTTTGTTTTGCGTTAATCGAAATGAATAAATGATTTATTGATTTATATTTTTTCCGATAGCAAAATGTTGACCCAATTTCTGGACGCTCAGTGCATCATATATAATTCATTTACAATTAGCAATATTTTTGGCAACATATAATGCATCATATGTGATATATGGGCATCTATAGCCAAAGTCTCGTACATCATACATGATGCACCGGACAGTGAACGTGTTAAAAACATGTCTTCAGATGCACATCAGAATCCCAACCAAATCCAACTCTGTATATTTGAACTGAAGTAAAACTAGAACTAGCACTAAACCTAGAACTAGAATCATACAGCTTTAGTCATCTTAAGAGATGTATGGTTAAACCCGAATGTAGTTCCAAATCTAGAGTTAGATCTCATGATATGAAACTGGAACAATCACTAAAGTTTAGGCACGTTCATGCTTTTCCTGTTGCCACAGCATACAGGAGGGAATATTACAGCCATCAGTGTTCGTTGTACCATCAATCACGGTGAATCCCTTTGAGTGCCAGGCACCAATTGAAAAATTGATGAGCCTTGCAAACGAAGTGAGATCACGTAACTGGAACCTCGTCATAGGCTGTGGGTCTAATGCGCACTTTTCTGGGGGTGTGCTGAGGACAAGAGCAGGGGTTAATCACTTTTAGACTTTGTCTTCAGCCGCAATCTTGATTTATTTAATCGAGGCTCAGAGCCCACCTTTGATACTGTCATCAGTCAATTATTGATGTTACCATGGTCTCGATGAGTATTTCTCATGTAATCCATAACTAGAGAGTCGTTGACTTGATTACCTTTAATCTTGGTTTAAAAACAATTGAGAAAAACCCTGTTACGCAACCACAAAAATACTGATGTGGACAAAATCAAGTCACTGCTATCTGGAAGTTTAGGTGAGGTTAGGTTAATTAGACCTGAATCGAGTTGTAATGTGAACGATCAATGGTTTTGAAGGACTCCTTGACAACTGCATATGAAAAGGCATTTCTCTTTTATTGTATATTGAGCTCAGCGACCTCAAGAGTGAGATCAGAACAACCTTTAACAAAGCAAAAAGCTCAAGATTGAGTTCCGGTTGGATTTGATACAAACACAGACTTTCAGTTTTTAAGAAAACTGTACGTCAGTAAAAGAGGAGGCTTGGAGGAGGTACTGTAAAGAAGTCACCTATGGTAACAAACTCTCTCGTTTGAAAAGAGTACTGACTTTAGACCTAGATCCATGTACAGGTTTGTTAAAGAAAGATACCTTCTAATGAATGTGTATTTTATGAAAAAGACTTGAAGAGGGCAATAATTTGCTTCTCACCTTTTAAAGCTCCTGGACTTGATGGTATCGTACCAGTCTTACAGCAAAGGATTGGATGAATGGATACCTCATCTAAGGAACATCTTTCAGGATTGCCTGGCGTTTCGATCCATTAAAGTTGTTGGTGTGAGGTCACGGTAAACTTCATACCTACACCGGGTGTACAAGACTACTTCCTTCCAAAATCATTCAAACCAATCAGCCTCTCATCTATTTTTATAGAAACTTAATAATCAACTCGCTTACACCCAAAGCAATTCCTCATTGACAGCTGTTCACTCTATGATTAGTTTTGTCGAAAGGACGTTGGATTTCAAAAAGTCCGCCTTGGGAGTATTCGTAGACATTGAGGGCGCATTCAATAAGACGGCTTCTTTGACATTGGCGAAGCTTTAGCTGAGCATGATGTTTCTCCCACTATATCTGATTGGATAGAGAGCTTCCTTAGTTATAGAATCGTTAAATTGAGTTCAATGTTACTGTTAAAAAGGCTGTCACAAGATGATGTCCTCAAGGAGGTGTTCTTTCTCCATTTCTATGTAACCTCGTGTTAGACAGTCTTATTAAACCCCTCAAAGAGGCAAAATTTGTTACAATTGGCCAAGCAAATTTGTCCGGGGGTGTTATTTGACAGGATATAACAAGCTCTTAATATAGCAGAGTCATGGTGTGAATGTTAGAAATTGTCGGTCAACCACAATAAAATTTAATTCTCTTCACAAGGTTATGAAAGATTGGCAATTTTTCATCACTCTTGTTCGCTAAATACCCACTGAGTTTGTCTAATGAGGTATAAATATAAATAACTAGGTATTACTCTGGATAGCAAACTATCGCGGAAACAACACCTAGAAGAGAGAAGTAGAGTTAGAAAAGGTAATGTCGCATTTGGTCAGTACCGCAGGGCGTAATCACCCTCAATCCCAATGGAAGACATGAGGCTTGTCATCTAAATCTACCCTTTGGATTTATAAGGCAGTAATAAGACCTATGCTTACTTATAGTGTAGTAGTTTGATGGGCTAAAACCGTACACGTGACTGCAATATCTGCCACCTTCACACTCATATATCCAGGAGGTTGTGTTAATTACCAAGTTATGACTACGGGAAGTCGGACTTTTCAAGAGAGAGGAAGTAAGTGCAAGTGCAGCGCTCTGGAGAGAGGCATGGACTACATTCCGACGAAATTCATTTCTTCAAGGAAATACCTCATCCATTACAGTTCCGTAGAAGCAGGGAAAAATAACACCTGTAAACTCTACACTGATGATTCTTGCAGACGGACTGGTGCAGGAGCAGAAATATTCTCCAATGTCTTGCGGCTCCGTCTTCTCATATTACTCAGAGAATAAAAATAAAGCAGCAGCATAAAAATTGCTGTTGACACTTAGCGCTTGAAGAAGCAGCAACACTAAATAATGTTACACTTCAGTGGAGAAAGAAATATTCGACTCATTCGGGTAATAAACACGCTGACAAGCTGGCGAAAAGGGCTGGTATAGTGTCCTGTTCCCCTTTGCTGACGATTGTCCCATCGTTTGGATCTCATATTGGGTTCTCGTATTTTATCTATCTCATATTAAGCACAAAAATTTGTGAGGCTAGGTAAGACCGCCTTACAGGTAATTACAGGACTTGTGACAGGTCACCGTAATGTTAATAAGCACCTTTATAACTTAAAGTGTGTAGATATCGTTCTCTGTCGTGCCTGCAAACAGGATGACGAGACGGTACATCACATCTTGTGTGACTGTTCTGTTCTAATAGATCTCAAATTGAGAGCATTTGGGAAAAAATGAATTACTACAAACAGTGAGTCACACATCTGTGAAGTGTCGTAGCCTTTAGTAATTTCCTATGCTAGTTGATGTAACCGAAGTGAATGTAGGGAGGTTATACAAGGGCCCACTGGGGGCTAAGTGCTGCGTGCATTGCATGCCCTCCCCTTCTCTTACATACATACATAGATCTAGTAGTGGAAACTTTTGGATTAGTCACCTTCAGACACACGTGGGTTAGTTTTCAATCAAAGCATTTGATTTTCAATTATTTACATAGTATTTTCTCATCCAGATATAAGCTTCTAAAGAATTAGTCAATACAAGATATGTTTGGTCTTATACGGATTCTTTGAACAAAATCATGTGTTAAATATCAAATTTCAAAAATTCAAAGTCCATCCTCAAAGTAGTGGTATTTTTGAAAGATTTCATAGAAGCTTAAAGACTGCACTAATTACTAGAGAAAATACAACTCATTGGAAAGATGGATTACCGATTATTCTTCTTGGTTTACGTTCAACAATAAAAGAAAACTTAGGTTATTCGTCTGCTGAGTTCCTTTATGGTCAACCTTTAAGACCCCCACGTGAATTGTTTTTAAATTCCCACAATTCTATGGATACTTTTCCATTCCTAATCAGCTTATAACACCATTTGAGATTACAAAGTTGTCAAAGATTCCATTGACAATTGTTTTGCAATAAGAGTCTGTAATAATGTTTTGACAATTGCAGAAAAACTTTTAAAAATGTTCACCAAATCTGATGATATTGTTTATTTATTTATTTATTTATTTACAAATAGGGCGCAGCAACGGGACGAACCCACAAACGCTATGCCACACGTACATGCATACAAGTTATAAATTGTTAGAAACTATACATATATTTTTATAGTGTTGACGGGAAAAAAAACAAAAAATAATTCCAAAATTAAAAATTAAAAAATAGGATATCAAATGTCTTCGATTAGGACATAATGAACTCTGGCCCGAATATGCCGTCTATACGCCAACACATTCATACCAAAAACGTCAACGCCAAGCCTGTCGACAGCCCTCTCCATCCTCAACACCGGAGAGTTGCGATAGGCACTTGTTCTCGCTGAAGGCGCGTAAAACAAAAAATCATAACGCAGACGACGTGGGGGGACGTGTAAGTCTACTCTAGACAGCAGTGAAGCAGCATCACATACACCATTTACCAATTTGAAAAGGAACATGGCATCTGAACAATAACGCCTTTGACGAAGTGTGAGAATGCCCCACATGTCGCAAGCGGAGACGTAATCTGTGTATACCTTTCCAAATTTGAAACATAAATACTTCACGAACCTTTTTTGCACAGCTTCGAGTCTCTCTATATACACACTATATTGGGGGTTCCACACAATACTTGAGTACATAAGAGTGCTCAGGACGTATGCCATATATAAACTGGTGATAGCTGCAGGATTCGTGATGTGTACAGTGGATCTTTTAATAAAACCCAACATCCTGTAAGCTCTTCGCACCACTCCGTCTATATGTTCATCAAATTTTAGTTTCTGATCGAAGGTGATGCCAAGATCCCTCACCGTGGAAACCCTTGTAACAATATTCGTGTTTAGTTTGTATTCATATGTAATATATGATCTCTTCTTAGTAAATGTAATGACGCTGCACTTGTCGGAATTCAACTGCAATCCATTATTAATGCAGAAATAGTAAAAACGATCAAGGTCGCTCTGAACCGCAAGACAGTCACTGAGGCTGGTGACTGGTGAAAATATTATCAAGTCATCCGCATACATGAGAAATTGACACGAATGAAAGCAGGACGCTACATCATTTATAAAAATATTGAACAATAAGGGCCCCAAATGACTACCCTGCGGAACTCCCGACGTAACGGGTACAGGCTGAGAAGTGGCATCACCAATAACGACGGCTTGCGTTCTACCCGTAATATATGATCTAAACCAATCCACCAGCCTGGGGCAAATTCCAATCTGGAGTAACTTTAGGATTAGGATATCATGATCGACTCTGTCGAAGGCCTTACTGAAATCTGTGTATATAGCGTCCACTTGAATCTGGTCATCGCCTGACAAAAGGAGCTGATCAGTGTAATACAGTAGATTTGTCTCGACCGAGCGACCAGATATAAAACCGTGTTGTGCTGTGGTTAATAAAGGGCGTACAATGAAGAAAATTCTTCCATATACAATTTTTTCTAAGATTTTGCCCATGATACATAAAAGAGAGATGGGACGGTAATTGTCAACTTTACTTCGGTCCCCAGACTTAAATATCGGTACCACCCTAGCCTGCTTCCACAGACTTGGGAATTGACCACAAGAAATTGACAGATTATAAATTTTTAGTAAAGGTTTTGATAACGCTTCCCAGCATCCATTTATTATAATAGACGGGAATCCATCAGGGCCAGGACCTTTATTCGGTGCAACCTCTCGCAATGCTTGCTGAACCTCGGACAGTTCCAGCATTTGAATCGAGATATTGGTGCAAGACGATTCCCTCCCCACGTCGTCTGCGGGCTTACCCGGCACAGTGAACACGGAACTAAAATACCTAGAGAACAAAGAACAAATGTTTACCGCGCTGGAAGCGACGTCGCCATCGAATTTAACAACAGAGGGAATGCCGTTGCCACCCTTTCTTCTCTTTACATAGGTCCAAAATTGTTTAGCGTCATTGACAATATTAGACTCAACATTATCGAGATTGTTCTTATGATCTCTGTCGATTAAGAATTTTGCCCGGCCTCTCAGCAAAGAAAAGGTAAGGTAGTCCAGGCAGTTCCCATATCGTTTCCACCTTCTATGCGCCTTAATCTTTTCACGAATTACTCTAACCGTATCACGAGTAAACCAGACAGGATATCCCCTGAAGGGAGTTCGTAAATGAGGGACATACTGATTAATAGCCACATTTAAGTGTAAATAAAGCTCGTCCATCGCCTCGTCCACTCCCAGCCCATTCAGAATGACATCCCACTGGATACCGTTAAGGTATTTACAAATATCGACAAAGGACACTTTTTTAAAGTTTAGACAAGTGGATGAACATTACGTAAGATTTTTATGGTACATTACATTGCAAGTGAATTCTAGAGTGGTGTGTGCTACGTCTTCATCAACCAAAGGGGTCATACAACGTTGAAAGTTAGTTACATCCAAAAAACGCGCAAATATAAGATCTAAGGTGTGGTCGGACGAATTCAGGAAGTGATTATATTGATTTAGCTCACACAGCGATATAGAATCTATAAAGTTAACAGAACGAGGGGAGACGGCAGAAGATGCAGTACAAATACAAGAAATATCGCACGTCCAAGAAATCTCGGGCAAGTTAAAATCCCCACATATTACAAATTTGTCATCGGGATGTTGTCTGACTATAGCAATCAATTGACTAGTGACCTCATACAGCTTTGGGGCGCTGCCCGGGGGAATATAAGCGCAACATACATGAATATTTAGGGTCCCACAGTTGATAGTTACGCTGACAGCCTCGACATCAGTAAACCAATTAGGTTGAGCAAAACTGTTCAAGGCGCTCAGAACCCCGATCAACACCCCGCCGCCCCTTCGCGTAACAAGATTATCGGACCCGCGGTCGTTTCTATATACACTGAATGCGGATGGTAGAACCTCGCTTGAATAAATGCCGGAATGCAACCACGTTTCGGTAATACACAATACATCAATATCAGCGTTAAGCGCATTAGCGTAAAAGTGCTCTAATTTAGTGCGTAATCCGCGTACATTTTGATAATAGAACTTAAAATTATACATTGCTAGACACAATAAGTACAGAAAAGAGTTTCAAGATCATAAATTACAACCGCAGGATATCGTCGGCACACCTTATAACTATCACACGAGACGCATCAGACTTTCTAACGAAGATCTTGCAATCCCGCGTCCAAGTGAAACGGTAACCCTTCTCTCGAGCAGCGGCCCGCGTAGCGGTAAAAAGCTTCTTGTTAGCAGGGGTCAGATGGTCGTTGACGAACAGCCGATCAGAAACACCTTCTATTGTAAGACCAGGCGTTGAACCTGCAGGAGCTGACCGTTTCATTTTAATGGTTGCCGCCAAGAAGTTGTCACGCTTCAACCTGCTACAAAACTTTACAATTATAGCCTTGGGTCGAGAGTTCGCTTTATCAGCATGCGGAACGCGATGCAGGGCATCAATATCAGTAACAGTTACTGGTGCACCGATATGGTCTCCAATTTTGCGTAAAATTGATAATACGTTCTCATTGTCCTTTTCCGAAATGCCCTGAATTTCAATATTGTTTCTGCGGGTATGCTGCTCAGCGTCGGATACACGTAATGACAATTCCGCAACACTATCCCTCAACTGACAATTATCTGCATGCAATTTATCTATAAGTTTCGTTTTGTTTGTTAGTTCTACCATTTTCAATTCGAAATCCGAAATACGATCGCTACAAAAGTTGACCGTTTAATTAACTGAAGTTGATGGTAAGGCAGCTTGAATTTCTGAGACTTTATCAGTCGAACCTGGCTGATAAGCTTCCAAGATTTTATTATACTTCGATTCAAATATACAGGATTGCCAAATCAGTTTGTAGTACTCTATTTCAGAAACTATTCATTGTAGAGCCTTCGTTAAAAAAGTTCTTCAGATGTACACCTAAACCCAACTCAACTCAACCAAACCTTGTATATTTGAACTGAAGTAAAACTAGAACTAACATTAGAAGTAGAATCATTCGGGTTTAGTCGTCTTAAGTGATGTACGACTAAATCCGAATGCTTCCAGTTCTAGATCTAGAGTAAGATCTAATGATATAAATCTAACAGTGGACCTAGAGGTGGAAAGATTCGTATTTTTTGTCTAAAAAGATTCCTAATATTTGAGATATTATCCTCTATTCAGTTTTCAGCATTGACGTTTATTTAAAAAACGAGATCGAAACATATCATCGAATTTGAATCACCCTGCACATAATATTTATGTGAATTTCTATTTACAAAACCAATTTGCTTTATCCATTCATTTTTGATTCTTAATCATTGACTTCTTCATCAAGTACAAATGAAACGAACTAAACTTGTTCCATATAAAAGTTTCCAGTGGTTTCCACTTCTTCCATTCTTGTGTAAAATAGTTTTCGTCTATCTGTGTGTGGTACTTCCCGGAGATAAATACAAGGGAAGTAATTACAGGTTAAAGTTAATGTTCAAACTTTTTCGATTTAAATGTTCCGAAAGTGTTAGCAATTAAAAATTTAGTTTTCTTTTAATTTGCGTTAATAAATGGGACGAGTTTGTTGGGGAAATTTAAATATAAATAGCGGTCGTAAAACGGGGTTTCAAGGGTTGTTAAAGTTGAAAGATCCCGAATTATTAAAAACATTAAAATTCAAAACGGAAGGAAATGCGTCGTCGAGACTGAACTAAAAGTGGATAGTTGTAAAACTTGGATCGTAAAAGAAAATTTAATTTAAGATAGATTTAACAATCTTTAAAGTTTGATTTTAAAACGATAAATTTTTTTTACTAACATCATGTGATTAAATAACAAATTTGTTTTTATCTTTTTAATTAACACCACCGCCAAACAAATTTAAAACAAGCTTTACACATATTGGTATATTCGAATTGCAAACCCAATTAATAATGTCAAAAATGTCGTAACACAGTAGCTTTTAATTGTTGGCATCAAACATTTTGTATAAACCGCGGACTTTGTAATAAAATACGTTATTTACAGTTGTAGCGAAATTTTAACCCATCCAATTTGTAATTTCAGTATTGTGGGGTAAAATTGTTTAATCGATTCCCAATTCAATAAAGTCTACCACTTGAACTTTGCGAGGCCGTTACGTAAATTGTATTCTCGATTTCTCGTTCGTACAAAAACGTCTCCTAATAAATCTTTATAACTGGGTTAAACAGGAAAGATGAGGTCGTTTGATACCTCCCAGTACAATGCACTCTTTTAAATCGATATAATACCAGCATCGGTCTCTTTGGCACCGCAATTCGAATTTACACACTTTTAAGAGTACTTTGAGCGATAAAAGTTGATTTTATTTTCAAGGCTCGTAATCCGATTATTTCGATAGATAGTTTTATATTTTATATTTCGATTTAA
The DNA here is from genome assembly GCA_036711965.1 of Onthophagus sagittarius. Taxonomy (NCBI): domain Eukaryota; kingdom Metazoa; phylum Arthropoda; class Insecta; order Coleoptera; family Scarabaeidae; genus Onthophagus; species Onthophagus sagittarius. Next base: position 12,025,558 of record JASERS010000003.1, read on the forward strand.
AAACGGGGAATATATAAGGTGTAAATAGAAGTTGAAAACAGTTTCTACTGAAATTACGAATTTCCTGTTTGGTTTTCAACGAAATCCTGCATTCACAGTATTCTGAACAAACAATAACAGTGGAATAAATGCTCGGATAGAATTTCTCGTTATACGTCGCATATACGTCAATAAACACAAAAACTCATTGGAATCAGATTCCACATCAACCATAAAATGCACACCATTTCTAACAATAAGATAATTGGGTTTGGAAATATGTTATCATAATGTGTATCTAATATGTTATTGTTTGTTTTTGTGATTTGTAAAATTATGGTTGGATGGAGAACCCTAATTGGTTTTAATGGTGTTTCAGCAAACACCATTAAAAGTAATGCTGAGTTTGATGGTCGACTTAACTATTTCACTTTTTCAATTTTAAAAGACACGCAAAGTATTAAATCCATCATGATTATATGGAGTACGTGAGAACGGTTGAAGACAATATCCAATCTGACCTAAAGTCTGAGTTGATTTAAGCTCATTGTTTGCTGATTTCCTTTCTTTGGGTTTTGTTGATCCTTCTGCAGCTCAAGGAAATGTAGATAGTACACAAACAGATACACTTCCTTTAAGTCAGATTCGATTGAGGATTAAGGCTTGGAAAGCTCTTTTAATTAATTAATTTTTATTTATTTTAATCAAAGAATGTTCTTACTCTGATCCTTCCTTTAACAATTTTATTTAATGCTTCATTAATAACGGATGTCTCCTTAACTGTGGAAGCAGGTTTTTATTCTTGCAAATTTGAAATTTAGTGACCGTGGAATTATTATCAGAATCAATTGAACATAGTTTAGAAAAGTAGCAATAACATAACAAAATAATAACAATAAATCAATCGCAATTATGTAAGCAATTTTGTTTAGGTCGCGTTTCAATTCTTTAAGATTGCTAAAAGTGCGTTTAAGATGTTCCATTCAGACGACCTTATTACTTATAAGAATTTAATATAAGATAAGATGATTTTATTCTCACTACACCGAGGTCGCTTGCTGACGAAGCGCTGATTATGTAAACAAATCCTGCACTCTATTTTGCTTTGTCTAGTTTTGCAGATTCCGAAGTTACCATAACAGCAGCAATTTCCAAAGTTGAACAATTTATGGATGAAGTATATAAGATTTTATGTCCCTGTTCTTTTTTAAGTATTTACCATTTCAATTCGAACAATAAAAATCTAGTACTTCTTTTAGGAATTGTAGTACATTTAGAAAGAGTATTTTTCGGGGCACATAAGTTTTCAATGATCATTTTGAAGATTTTTTTAGAAATTAAAGGAATTAAAAAGTATTTTTAGATCATTAGCCGATTTTTAAAGCTAGTTGTACAATATACCGATAAATCGGATTGATAACTATCCGGCCGATAAACTTATCAGGAAGATAACGATATTTGTTATTGCACAAATGTTTTTGTCAAAGGTGATTATAATTTTAATATTTTTGATCATAACATTTGTGAAAATTGTACACTTTGCCTCTACAGAAATATTAAAATAATGTTTAATTTGAACAACGCCATTAACGATAGCAGGTTTAAAAACGATCTTTTAGTAACGTGTAGTAATGTGTAAATAAAAGATAGAGAATGGAAATTAGAGAACGATGTAACCACATAGAATAGGAGAATGAAACCGATAAGTTGGAAATTCCCACAAATTAAAGATTAATATAATATATATTAGCCCTTGTGTATAATTTCTACCACGTCTAATTTTTCTGTCTTGTATAAATATCCAAATAGAAAAAGACTCACTACAGACAAGGCTTTTCAAGTTTTTTGTTATAAAAAGAACTTGGTAACATACTAACCCGACAAGCCGATAATCTCCTTGACAAAAATATCCTTACATACAAACTAACAATACAGTACAAAATAACTTATCGACCAGATAACGCTATAGGGAAGTTTATTGGCATATTTTATATGCCGATAAGTTGAACCTCAACCTAACTAAACCCATGATGGTATCAAGTTGAGTTGGGTTGAGCTCCAACTTGATACCATTCAATATGAGAGTTGCGACGAATTTAAAGCCCAACCCAACCAAACACTCAAGTTTCAACAATCAGTTTAAGTTTTCAAAAAATTTGGAGGATTCATGAGATGAGATTGGGTTGGGTTTGGCTGGGATTGTGTTGACCTCCAACTTCATATGATTCAATATGACGATTATTATGGGTTGAATTGGATTTGGCTAGGTTGAATTGAGTTAGACACCACAGGGGTAGAGAAGATAGAAAGGAAAAAAACAGATAAACGAAAAAAACTATTAGAAGTATGGCAGGAGAGATGGGAAAAAAATGAGAGTTGGTCCGGGATGCTGATAACGGATATTAACGAATAAAAATATTAACGGTAAACATAACGTGGGGCCACGGTGTGTTTAAGACATACCTCCACCGCATACAAAAATAGCAGGATGAGGTTTGCTGGTTTTTCGAAGAAATCGACTCAGTGGAGCATACCCTGTTCTTCTGCAAAAAATTTACCGCACTAAGACAAGAATACGAGCTTAAGGTTGGTGCAAGAGTACGCAAAGATAACATGATTAAGCAAATGCTGGAATCGGAGGATAACTGGAGGACTGTGCAAGATATGATTACGAACATAATAAAAGTTAAAGAAGTCTTTGAAAGGAATCTGCAGGCTCAGGACATTAACCATTTGTGCTCATGCAGAGTGCATGAACACGTCGACCACCTTGCGGTATACTATAGGCTCAGGACAGGGAGTAACTGGCTATTTCTGGTGAATGAAGGACACCGGTATGACAATCAAGATGGTTAAGAAGAGGACACAGAGGGGGGCTTCCCCCCTCGACCAGGTATGCTAAGCACTAAATGCTGTAGACAAAAAAGTAATGCTTGTAATTTTTTCTTTGAATGAACATCAACCCGGGAGAGAAAGAGAAGACTTCCGAGTCCGAAGAGTACAGAGATAATATAGAGTAACCGACTTGATGGCAGAGGAATAGGATATAAAGAGGGGGGCCTTCCCCCCTCGTCCAGGTGCGCAATTGTATAAAGTTTAATGATTGAAAAAGTAATGTTGTATGTTTTGTGCTGAGTTTTGAGGCCTGGAAGAATAGAGGAAAAAAGGAGACGAGGAAGGAAAGAGGAAAGAAGAGGAGGATGCAATCCGTTCCGCACTTCGTAGTATTGCTTCATCGACGGTTCTCGGATGAAAAGCGTTTTTAGTGGATTGGGGTTGATTTATTAACCCGAACCCTACACTATCCGACCGTCCAACATGCCAGCCGGATATCTGTTCAGCAGACTTTCCCCGACCTCGTAAAAACAAGATACCACAGGGGTCTGTGCTAGGGGAACTCTGTAGTGTCGCCTACGCAAAAGATCTAGCGGTGATAGTACAAGATAAAGCAGCGCGAGAAGTGAAGAATAAAGCAGAATGCTACATACAGGACATAAGCACAAGATTAGATGAGAAGGGACATAGTATAACACCAGAGAAAACGGAAGTCGTGATATTGGAAGAAAGACAAGGACTGCAAGAGGTTGAAATAAAAGTAAACAACGTAAATATAAAAAGCATGAAGTCTGCAAAGTATTTAGGTGTCCATATAATAATAAGGACCTGCGTATAACGACTTATATACGTAAGATTTAAACAAGAATTATGCCAAGAATGGGTGACCCAACCAAGCGAAAAGGAAACTGCTGGGCAATAAGGCACTAGAATTACATAACTATGCTATGATCAATATAGAGGAAACCTCAATACATGAAACATCAGCGTACAGAACAGCATCAACAGATGTGGTAGGAGCTTGGCCTGGTGTCCACCATATGATTTACTAGCATGGGAGAGAGCCCGCAATTAGGAATAGAGAGGCGAGAAGAAACAACAAAACAGGGAGAAGATGTACCGACGTTGGCAAGAGAGTTGGGAGACGTATAAAGGATGGACAAAACATTTTATAAGAAACGTGGAGAGAAAGCAGAAGCAATGGCCAAGTAGTAATTACTACGCAACACACGCAATATTGGGACACGGGTCTTTCAGGAAGTATCTAAAAGAAATTAGAAAAACAACCCGGTGTTGGTACAGATGTGGAGTGGAAGCTGATCCTGAGCAAGAAAAGGTGCGAAATTTGAGATTGGAAATCAAAAGCGAAGAAATCATAAGCGATATACTAGTGAAGTCAAGAGAGGTGGGTGAAGGGGTAATGAATCTCTTAATGGACATAATGAGGGAGAAGAGGGCGGAGGAAAAGAGAAAAGCTAGAGAAGAAGAGGGTTTGTAAGAGTGTGATGATGAAGGCAGGAGGAATAATTAAAGTATGTTTTGCAAAATTATATGATAAAAGTTAATTTATTTCTATGATACATGAATGCCGGACCTCGAGGGAGAAACGAAGAAGGAAAGGATGAAGAACATAGAGAACATAGAGAGGGCATCTGCCCCCTCGCCCAGGTATGTTTTAGAAAGATATAAATTAAAAAGCTAATGGAATCCTATGTACGTATATGCGAATGCCGGACCTCGAGTCAAGGAATGAAGAGATGAAGAACGGGAGAGCGGGGGCCTACCTTCCCACTGACAATGAGATGCGAAATCTGGAAAGATGACGACGTTTGAAAAGAGGGAAATTATTGTACACCTGTATTCGCCGACAGTCCGAAGCTATGCGCAAGCGATACCAGACTTCCAAGATCGAAGAAATGCGAGAAGATGAGGAAAGTGGTTTTTAGTGGGTTATTTAACCCCAACCCCACACTATCTGGTCGTCCAACACCACAGGCCAGATGTCTGTTAACAGATTTTCCCCGACCTCGTTCAAAAAACAAGGATTGAGTTTGATAAATTGGGTGGCTGTAGAATATTACATCAGAGAAGTAGTGACCATGAAACAATAAGAAGAAAGAAGACTCTTTCACCTACTCTATCGCGTGCATTTTTGTTCTCTGTTGTACGTTTTTACGATCATAAATTCCTATCAATAATTTTTGGTGATATACTGTCCAGACCCGGCGTTTTTCCATTTTTAAGTGCTTTCATTGTCGCAAGTAGTTCCTCGTTAGTTACCCGTCTTATGCTTCCTTCTCCCACTGCCATAATTGTTCTGTTTCGCTTTTGCTGTATGCCTTTTATGAATAGCTCCTGAAGCAGCGGCACAATTTCCTCTGGTGGTATCTTTGCATGATTTATATTTTAAGTCTTCTTGTCTGCTTTTATATAGGCGTCCTCGACACGTAACTCTTGGATTCAACCCAATCCAATATAATGCAACCAGGGTTGAAAGAAAAAAATTTTTTTTTTAAATTTTTGAACAAAACACCTGTTTTTAATTATTTTAAACAGTTTTTTTTTGTTTTAAACTTATTTTACATTGCTACCAAAAAATTGTATTTTAAACCTGTTTTAAACTGTTTTAAACAAGCTGTTGGAAATAAATGAAAAATTAAAGAATATTTTTAAACCATAAATCGAACCCTTACGTCCAAATCATGCCTTATAGCCTTATATAAACTCCAACTCATGTGAGATAAAGTATAAACTCTTGTTATTGAGTTTAAATTGAATAATCCAATTTATATCATAATACTTCAAAAACGAATTGAGATATTATTATGAAATAAAAATCATTTTGAAGCAAATTGAATCTAATTTTAACACACCAATTATAATTTCTTCGTTTCCATAAATTAAAAAGACAAATTTTTTTAAATCGCCTCTCTTATTATTGAGGTTAAATTGAATAATCTAATTTACATCATCATATCTCAAAGACGAATTGAGATATTATTATGAAAAAAAAAGTCATTTTGAAACAAATTTAATCTAGTTTTAACACACCAATTATAATTTTTTTGATTCCATAAATTAGAAAGATAAAATTTTTTAAAATCACCCCTCTTGTTATTGAGGTTAAATTGAATAATCTAATTTACATCATAATATCTCAAAAACGAATTGAGATATTATTATGATATAAAAATCATTTTGAAGCAAATTTAATCTAGTTTTAACACACCAATTATAATTTCCTCGATTCCATAAATTAAAAAGATAAATTTTTTTAAATCGCCTCTCTTATTATTGAGGATAAATTAAATAATCTAATTTACATCATCATATCTCAAAGACGAATTGAGATATTATTATGAAAAAAAAATCATTTTGAAACAAATTTAATCTAGTTTTAACACACTAATTATAATTTTTTTGATTCCATAAATTAGAAAGATAAAATTTTTTAAAATCACCCCTCTTGTTATTGAGGTTAAATTGAATAATCTAATTTACATCATCATATCTCAAAAACGAATTGAGATATTATTATGATATAAAAATCATTTTGAAGCAAATTTAATCTAGTTTTAACACACCAATTATAATTTCTTCGATTCCATAATTGAGAAAGATATTTTTTTAATCACCTCTCTTGTTATTGAGGTTAAATTGAATAATCTAATTTACATCATCATATCTCAAAGACGAATTGAGATACTATTATGAAATAAAAATCATTTTGAAGCAAATTTAATCTAGTTTTAATACACCAATTATAATTATTTCGATTCCATAAATTACAAAGGTAAGATTTTATTAAATCACCTCTCTTCTTACTGAGGTTAAATTGAATAATCTAATTTACATCATCATATCTCAAAGACGAATTGAGATGTTATTATGAAATAAAAATCATTTTGAAGCAAATTTAATCTAGTTTTAACACACTAATTATAATTTTTTCGATTCCATAAATTAAAAAGATAAAATTTTTTAAATCACCTCTCTTGTTATTGAGGTTAAATTGAATAATCTAATTTACATCATCATATCTCAAAGACGAATTGAGATATTATTATGAAATAAAAATCATTTTGAAGCTAATTTAATCTAGTTTTAACACACTAACTATAATCTCTTCGATTCCATAAATTAAAAAGATATTTTTTTTAATCGTCTCTCTTATTATTGAGGTTAAATTAAATAATCTAATTTACATCATCATATCTCAAAGACGAATTGAGATATTATTATGAAATAAAAATCATTCTGAAGCAAATTTACTCTAGTTTTAACACTCTAATTATAATTTCTTCGATTCCATACATTAGAAAGATATTTTTTTTAATCACCTCTCTTGTTTTTGGGGTTAACTTAAATAATCTAATTTACATCATCATATCTCAAAAACTAATTGAGATATTATTATGATATAAAAATCATTTTGAAGCAAATTTAATCTAGTTTAACACACCGATTACAATTTCTTCAATTCCATAAATTAAAAAGATAAAATTATTTTAAATCGCCTCTCTTATTATTGAGGTTAAATTAAATAATCTAATTTACATCATCATATCTCAAAGACGAATTGAGATATTATTATGAAATAAAAATCATTTTGAAGCAAAATTAATCTAGTTTTAACTCACCAATTATAATTTCTTCGATTCCATAACTTAAAAAGATAACATTTTTTTAAATCACCTTTCTTGTTTTTGAGGTTAAATTAAATAATCTAACTTACATCATCATATCTCAAAGACGAATTGAGATATTATTATGAAATAAAAATCATTTTGAAACAAATTTAATCTAGTTTTAACACACCAATTATAATTTCTTGGATTGCATAAATTAGAAAGATATTTTTTTTAATCACCTCTCTTGTTTTTGGGGTTAACTTAAATAATCTAATTTACATCATCGTATCTCAAAGACGAATTGAGATATTATTATGAAATAAAAATCATTTTGAAGCAAATTTAATCTAGTTTTAACACACTAATTATAATTTTTTCGTTTCCATAAATTAGAAAGATACAATTTTTTAAAATCACCTCTCTTGTTCTTGAGGTTAAATTGAATAATCTAATTTACATCATCATATCTCAAGAACGAATTGAGATATTACTATGAAATAAAAATCATTTTGAAGCAAATTTAATCTAGTTTTAATACACCAATTATGTTTTTCGATTCTTAGTATTTTAAACATGTTTAAAGCAAATATACTTGCTTTGTTGCCTTGTTATGCACTCTCATATACCTCTAAAAAGAAGCCTTCGTAAACCCTTTTTCCTAGAAAAGAGTGACATTTAAAAGAAATTGTGGGTTTCTTATATTTATTTTGATTTATACATAAAACCTATTATTTCCAGAATTTCAAGGATTAACAGTAATCTATTCGTAATGCAATAACATTTTTCCAACATGGTCTTCTGAATCTGTAAAAAAAAGAGATATTTCCTTTTGTTTCTAGTGGATTATAGCTAATCCTCTGAATGTGTAATTAATAGGTATCACAGACGTAATTACATGAAATGGCAGTTTTTGAAAAGAAGTTAAAAGAACAAAATCGGATTTCGTTTCGTAGATAAAAGGAAAGTTGTAAGAGCCATGAACCCTGATTATGTCTTTTTTGTAGTTAAGTACTGTTGTAGAGACCTCGTTAATTGAAAACAGGGGCCAACGTGAAGGGCCGATAATTAAACTTCAAGAATCCGGCGACGGTGCTCAGCAAACGATTTCACAGCTTTAAATTACAAGGTTACGTTATAGTTAAATTTGCGATAAATTGAAAATCGGCAAAGTTTCCCGTTTGAAAATTAATTACTACCATTCCTTTTCATCCCAAAAAATCATTTCAATTTCTTTTTTGTAACCAACGAATCTGTAATTTAAATTAAAATAACATAAATTTAAAAAAAATAATTTAATTTGATAATATAATAGAGATTTTTATCTTTACAAGAAAATTGGATTGGTTAAAGATAAGCCGAAAACCGGAAGAACAGGGATAATGGGGGAAATAAATTGAATTGCAGCCCTTTGAATTATCTTGACAACAGCTGCACATCAAACTATTTACGCACAATACAATTAAATGCAATTTATCTATTAATAATGGTCTGCTAATTTGTACAATATGATGGATGTAAGCACAAAACACCTGAGATACCAAAGATAAATGTACCTGCGAGAAACCATCATAACAAATTACATTTCCATTTCATAATTTGTCTTAAATTGTTATCCTAAAATGTACTTTGCTGTATAAGTTATTACAAAACTATATAATAATTAAAAAAAGAAAATATGTGAATTATGCGTATGGATGTAATATACATGATTCAAAATAGCCAATAAAGCCAATAACTATCATCTCATTAATCATACGTGATTGATGATTCATTATTGGTTGTTAGCATGGTCCTCTTTTATTATTTTCTGGTCACATCGTCGTCGTTTTATTGAATTGTGAAATTGCTGCTAGTCAATCAATCTACGTACTACTATGACGGTAATTTATTATTTTTATGAAATCGTCCATCACTGAAAACAGTAAAAATGTTTTGCCGCGTTTATCGAGAGATGAATCGTTTTTTCACCGACGATTATTGAAAAATAAAACTGAACGTTAACTTGGAAAAATGTTACCATTACAGAAAATATCGACGGATAGCAAAATTCTCCGAACGAAGAACTCAATTTACTTTATAAAAGAGAAGCTTAGTGTACTCGGGGAAAATCATTCAACGACGCCGGAAATTTATTATAACAAACCGGCCCTAACTACGTTTCCGTGTATTTCAACCGTTAACCGCGATCGGTTAGTATGTAAATTAGCCATGGTCCGGATTTTCAATAATGAACTCATTCGTTTCGAGGGATTTTAGCTGACGGAAACACGATTTTTAAATTTCAGTAGTAATTTTCTGGATATAGTGAATAATGCGTAAAATACATTAACTGTTGGACATTGTGTCAGTGGAGTTACTATTTGATTTATTGGGGACATGTTAATTGTGTTATCCAATAAATTACTTAGCTATGTGTATATATTTTTAGTAAAATTTCGGTGACGTTTTATAAAAATAATTGTATTTATACAATTATTTTTATTTATTATATTGTATTTATAAATAATGCAGTTTTAAAACAAAGTAAATTCAATAAAATGTAAATAATGAAACAATGAACAAGATATTTTATGATTCATTTCATGATTTTGATTAATCCTGTTATATTTGAACAACTACAACATATAGGCTGCAAAAGGTAGGCTAATGGCACTCTATTTAAGGACATCAAAGCAGCTAATGTCGCAAATTTTAACCTGATACGTAGTTTACATTTAGTTTATATTTATAAATAAGTAAATACGTAAATTTGAAGTACATATGTTAGTTTACAAAATGACATATTTAGAATTTTAAAATAATCATGATGCCAACAGTAATAAATTATGAAAATTTGTCATAATAAGGGCTTAATACAAACTGTTCTCTAGAAGAGATTTAATGCTCACATTTCTTACAAAAAGATTTCGTATTTGTAAAAGTGTAATAAATATGTTAACACTTGTACGACCAAAACTGGGTCAATAATGACCCGAAAACAATAATTGTTTATATAGTATTCGAAATACAAATTGGATGTTGTTATCCTTCCACATATTCTCTAGTATTACTATTCTCATGCGATATGCAAGTTTATATTACAAATATTATGATAATCAGACTGCTTTGGAATCAGAATAGTGCATCAAGTCTCTAGGAGACCTATAAGCCTCAAAAAACTGCAGAGAGGCTTATAAAAGTAGAGAAAAATTAAGGACAACGAATAGTAAAATCGTTATCAAATTGATAGTTCTATCATCTATGCAGCATACACATGAGATAAGCAATAGCGAAGTATATTACAAACCAAATATTGTCTTGGAACATAGCGAAACAAAGAATAGAGTCTTGGACATTCATGAACATAGGTACCGATTTTTGGAGATACGAGTAAGTGCTGAAAAAAAATCTGAAATGGCAAAAAACTCAGCCGAAGAATTGAGTTTGAAAACGTCTGAAAAATGAAAGTACGTGCTCTCAATACATTGAAATTAAAAATATAATTGAAAATAGTAACTTAAATCCAGATAAAGCCATCATTACTGTTGAAGTTTACTTCAAAATTTCTGCATGCAATATAAAATCTTTTAGAAGCAGTATCAAGTTTTGTAGATGCATTTCAAGTCTTCCAGAGGTATTTTCAATTTTTATGAAAGAATTTCAAATCTTATAGAAGCGGTATCAAGCCTTTTGGAAGCATTTCAAGTTTTTTGCAAGCAACATAAAGTCTTTCAGAAGCAATACCACTTCTTCTGGAAGTATTTCAAGTCTTATGGAAACAGTATCAAGTCTTGTGGAAGGATTTGAAGTTTTGAAAGACTTCTAGAAGAGATATTGCTCTTCTACAAGCAATATCAAGTATGTAGTAGTAATAGTCAAGAAATACTTCTAGAGGAAGCGTTTCAACTATTCTAGAAGCGGTATCAAGTCTTTTGGAAAGATTTCCAGTTTTCTAGAAAATGCATCAAATTTCTAGAAGCATTTCAAGTCTTTTCGAAACGTTTTAAATTTTTTGGAAGGAGTATCAAGGCATTTAGAAGCAGTATCAAGTCTTCTGGAAGCAGATCAAATCTTCTAGAAGCAATATCAAGCCTTCTAGCAGTAGTATTAAGTCTTCTGGAAGCAGTTCAAGTCTCAATTCAAAATATGTACTTTTGTTCCGGTGCCTATCTTACTAGAGGCATTATCAATTTTTATGGAAGCATTTCATATCTTATAGAAGCGGTATCAAGTCTTGCGGAAGGATTGGAAGTCTTCCAGAAGCATTTCAAGTTTTTTGCAAGCAATATCAAGTCTTCCAGAAGCAATACCAACTCTCCTGGAAGCCTTTTAAGTCTTATAGAAGCGGTATCAAGTCTTGTGGAAAGATTTGAAGTTTTGTAGAAGAAGTATCAAATTTCTGGAAGCATTTCAGGTCTTTTCGAAACGTTTCCAGATTTTTGGCAGCAGTATCAAGTCTTCTGGAAGCAGATCAAGTCTCAATTCCAAATATGGACTTTTGTTCCGGTGCCTATCTTACGAGAGGCATTATCAATTATTATGGAAGCATTTCATATCTTATAGAAGCGGTATCAAGTCTTGCGGAAGGATTGGAAGTCTTCCACAAGCAATATCAAGTCTTCTGGAAGCATTTCAAGTTTTTTGCAAGCAATATCAAGTCTTCCAGAAGCAATACCAACTCTCTTCGAAGCCTGTTAAGTCTTATAGAAACGGTATCAAGTCTTGTAGAAGCATTTCAACTCTTCTAGAAACGGTATCAAGTCTTGTGGAAAGATTTGAAGTTTTCTAGAAGAAGTTACAAATTTCTGGAAGCATTTCAAGTCTTTTCGAAACGTTTCAATATTTTTGGAAGCAGTATCCAGACATTTAGAAGCAGTATCAAGTCTTCTGGAAGCAGATCAAGTCTCAATTCCAAATATGGACTTTTGTTCCGGTGCCTATCTTACGAGAGGCATTATCAATTTTTATGGAAGCATTTCATATCTTATAGAAGCGGTATCAAGTCTTGCGGAAGGATTGGAAGTTTTCCAGAAGCAATATCAAGTCTTCTGGAAGCATTTCAAGTTTTTTTTGCAAGCAATATCAAGTCTTCTGGAAGCATTTCAAGTTTTTTTGCAAGCAATATTAAGTCTTCTGGAAGCATTTCAAACTTTTTTGCAAGCAATAGCAAGTCTTCTGGAAGTATTGCAAGTTTTTTTGCAAGCAATATCAAGTCTTCCAGAAGCAATACCAACTCTCCTCGGAACCTTTTAAGTCTTATAGAAACGGTATCAAATCTTGTGGAAAGATTTGAAGTTTTCTAGAAGAAGTATCAAATTTCTGGCAGCTTTTCAAGTCTTCTCGAAACGTTTCAAGATTTTTGGAAGCAGTATCAAGACATTTAGAAGCAGTATCAAGAAGCAGATCTGGAAGCAGATCAAATCTTCTAGACGTAATATCAAGCCTTCTAGCAATAGTATCAAGTCTTCTGGAAGCAGTATCAAGTCTCAATTCAAAACATGTACTCTGTTCCGATGCCTATCTTCGAAAGTATAGTTGCCGTAGAACTACAAGGCGATGGCCATAAGTATTGTTTATTAATTATTCTGATAATTTAATGCCTTTGTAATTTGGAACAAAAAAGTCTAAATTAGACTGGAAATGTTTGCAATTCGATTTAAATCAAATATTAAAAGATAAAAAAGAAATAGCAAATTGTATTAAATATTGTAAAGTACGGGAAGAAAAATAACTTACCGAAGATTCGAAACATCAACAACCCAAAAACGGGGATGCTATCAATGTTGAGGAAGTGTTTTAAACCATTCCATAAATATTTCTAATACAATATTTAGTTTTAATGCTTTGAACAAAACCTAAGATGGTTTACCATGCATGGGTCTAAATTGACCCGTTATGGTCGTCAATGTTCGTTCAATCATTTTGGTCGTACGAGGGTTAATCTTTCATGAATGTGTTTTTTTTTTCAGAAAATATGCAATTTTGTCACAATTCTTAGTTATTACTTAGGAAAAGATGTAAAATGGATTGTCTAAAATTAGCAAAATAATTTAAAGTAAAAATTTTGGCAATTATCTTGTAGATGGTGTTAAGTACCAATTAAAAATTTAAAAGAAATAATGGCTAATAAATTGTTATGAATAAATTGCAAACACGACATAACTAACAATTAATTATATTATCGTGTTTAAACACAAATTTATAATAGTAAATTTGTGGCATTTCTGATATTCGTAAATTCAGTGTAAGTGGGTTATAATAATCCCTAAAATATTGCTGTTTACATAATCTAAAGTTATAGATTTGGCTATAACAAATCCATGTATAACGTTAACACGTTAAGAAGCACTATTTAATCTATCAATTGTATGATATCTTAAAATGTATCGTAGAATCAATCTATTCTAATTACTGAAGCAGAAATGTTTGATGAAGAGGGGTTAATTTATTTTTAAAAGTTGTATTGAGTCGTAATTTTTGAGGAATGTTATGGATTGGATTTGGTTGGATTAATCTCCAACCTAGGTTGGAATGAAGCTCAACCCAACTTTTATTTTAACGATGTCGGGGAAAATCCGTGAATATCCAACCTGGGGTGATGGACCGCTTGATAGCCTGATGAGGAAAGCCTCATCCTCCCCGATAACACTCTCACGAACTTTTTTTGGATTTGTGATGAGCCACCTCTTTGAGCAACTCCATTGGTTATGAGATAAATTTATCAAGAGGTGGTAAAAGTGGCCCTTCGAGAGAAATTAAATAGAAAATATGGACAAAATATTGATAGAGACGACAGAAGCGGGGGAGAAAGTAATAAAGTAACTTCCTAACTAAGATAATGAAGGAGAAGGAAGTGGAAGAGAAATGGTGCGCGTAATGGTTCTAAACCGCGCTAAATTATAGTGAAATTTATCAGCTATAAATATCGCAATAAAAATTAAGATTAAAAATGTAAAATAGGACTTTACTTTTATTATTTTTTTATTTATATTGTTTTGATTTATTGTCTTGATTTTTGATATATTATTTTCTGTCTTGTCGGACAATATATATATATATGTTATGGTTGATCCGGGGTATCATCCGTTCATCTTCTTGGTTGTTCCCTGTGAACAGGGGCAGACGTTTCGCCAAGATCTCACTTGGCAACTTCAGTGCTTTGTCGTAGTCTCCTGTTGACAGACTGTCAAGGATGCAAGGATGGGACAGAAGCAACGACAATGCACTGAAGACTGAAGAAACCGAATTTGGTTCCAAGTGAAATCCAAGCCCTTAAACATCTTGAAAACAATCAGAACATCATCACACATCAGAACAATCTTATCCCTCAGGAGATTAACATAATCATAGCTAATGTGAAACTTTTAATGGATTTAAAAGACTTTTATGACTAAAAGATTTATATGATTGTAATAGTCCTATTACAAAATGTTACGTAATTATGCCATAAAAAGAGAGAAAAGAGCTTACGTTGAGTTTTCAGAAAGGAGTAAATATAGAAAGCAAAAGGAATTGCAGTGTCCATTATAACAAAAATAGGAAGATTCTTTCACTTTCTGATGCTGATGAAACCAACAATTCTTATTGTTCAGCATAAAGTTAGGTATATAATAAAAAGAAAGTTAAACAGTTGTTATAGTAACAATGTTAAACATTCTGAGGATGTGTTTGAGTTTATTACATTGATTTAGGAGGAAGGAGGAAATGTCTTCCAATGCTTAGGGAGCTAATCAGCTTTCTATATCTATAATAAAAATATATTCGCTTGATCATACTCAAAAAAAACAACGCATTCTAAATTCTGCTTTCAACAGACTTGATATGTTTCCAGGAGTATCTAATACTGTTTCTAGAGGACTTGAAATGATTCAAAAAACTTAATACTGTTTGTAAAACTGCTGGCAGAAAATGTTGTTTATTTGATTTTGCTTCCAAAACACCAAATAGTGTTTGCATACAAAATATTCTGCCAAATGTTTAAAGAATGCCAATTAAAAACAAAACACAAGAAGTATTAAATACTAAATCTGTTGGTATTGCTGGTAGATGGCAGCTCCATTGCAAACGAATCATATTCGCTATATGTTAAATTTAGGTGAATATTTATAAGTTTTAGCATTTTCAGCAGCAGTTTTCTAAATACGAAATGACGTTAACTTTTGAGGAGATAAAGCGCCGCTTGAGCGAGCAAAAATTTAAAAAAAATGGCGTTGGAATTTGATGATAGTAGTGAAGATTAACAAGAGGATGTGTTTTTTTGGTGGAGATGACTTCGATGACAATCCTAATTATATAGAAACTCAAAAGGATGTAATAGGTGAAAAAAGCGAAGAAGAAGATGAAAATAAAGAATTACCTATGAAATCAAAAATACTTTCTATTCTAAGAGGATAAAAAGGTACAGGTAAGAGAGCCAAGTACCCGAAAAAGTAGGTAGACATCATTCTCAAAATTTAGTAACTCATCTGCTTGAGCCAAAAGGTGAAGCTAGAAATCTTTAGCATTTCTAGCTTCACCTTTTGGTCCCATTGGGTCCTTCTGGCCCAATGGAAGTTTGGAATTTATTATTTACAAATGTAATTTTGGATAAAGTTGTAATTCATACTAATGAAGAAATTGCTCGTTGTTCTAATGCTTTAGACAATTTACAAACTTACAATAAATCTACGAACATTCTAGAGATAAAATGTTGTAGTTGAAATTTAAGAAAGCTGTAGTCAAATAAATTCGGCTCTTCACTTTTTAGAGCACTCATGTCAATGATTTCTTAGCTTAATGTTTGAGATTTGGTGGTAAAAAACTCGAAATATCACAAAAGGAAACCGATAAGTTTGCACCTATTCGTGAAATTTGGTAGAAGAACTTGATATATGTTGAATGCACTACCATTTACAGGAAAACTGTTAATAAATAATAATGAGACAATACCCTCGTATTATGTCAGAAAATTGTCAGAACAAATTCACGGAACAGGAAGAAACCTAGTCGTAGAAAATTGCTTAATCAACATAGACTTACGATGTTAGGAACAATCAGAAAAAAATAAAAGTTAACTTTCAGTATCATTTTTAAATGGTAGAGAAGAAGACACCTCTAAATTCCCTGTTGACAAAAACGAGATATTATTTTCTTTTATCCCAAAAAAAATTAAAATACTCCTGCTTATAACTACAACGTACTTTTCAAATAATATAAATAAGAAAACAGGAAAACCAAAAGGAAAGACGATGGTGTACTACAATGTGAAGAGTTCATATAAGACAACACTTAAGATAACGCTCAATTCCGCGTTATCATTTGGCGTTATAAACAAACTTTGAAAATCCAATGGTAAAATTGGATAAAATGTATGTAAAATGTGCAATAAGTTTGGTTAAATGAAAGAAATTTAAAGGAATGGGTCTGACATTATGGTATCAAGTTGGGTTGGGTAAAGCAGCTCCAACTTTGATCTCCTTAAATAAGTATAGAGATCAACTCGATCCAACTTGATACTATCTTTCATATTGAATTGAACTTACTTCATACTATATTATTTTGATATATGAAGTTGAAGCTTAATATCATACCATCCCTTATACTTAATAATTTAAAGTTGGAGCTCAACCCAATCCAACTATAGAAGAAAAAGTCATGGAATATTTCTCCAACTTGATATCATTGGATGGGTTGGGTTACGTTGGTTAACTTGGGTTGGGTTTGGTTAGGTTGAGTTGAACTATATGACATTACAAACTGTAGTAAATTGATTTTAACGGTTTTTGTAAAAAAAATCTGGTCTCAAAATTACTTTAAAGATGACGTCAACTAAAGATATATTATTGGACATAAGACGTCGCTGACCAACTATGACTAAAAATAGACGTCAAAATAACGTGGAACTACTGCTTGGGTTGTCAAGTACATTTCTCTGGCATTTTGCTAATAAAATGCAAGGTTTTGCAAACATTGATGGTGGGTTCATGCAACGTGTTTTAGTCTTAGTCGTAGTCATAGTCATTTTAGGTGATTTAAAACATGAGGTGTTTTTTAAAAGAACACCTTTGTTTCAAAATTAGCAAGAAATTAGAACATTTCCTTTATGTATGTTTATCGCCAGATCTACATTATAACTAAAACTTAATATATGATTAAAAACTTAAGCAAAACTTAAAAAAAAAAGCGTTACCCGTTTCAATTTACGATTTTTATCAATTCCTAATCTATTGCTTAAAGTATGGTATTAAGTCCTAGGAAGTAAAAGTCGCTTAATATTGGCAGTTGATGCTACTACATCGGATGTAGCTATTGAAATAATTTTAATATAATAGCATCCAAAGAGATAAAAAAAGATCAATCTGTCAGTCAAGATTTTGCACTTTGTCTAATAGTATTTAATATTTTCGAAGGAAACTCAAACAGTTTATCAACAATATCGTGTTTTTGCAATAAAAATGTTTTCTGCCAGAAGTTTTAAAAACAATATCAAGTCTTCTGGCAGCAGAATCAAGGTTTTTGGAAGCATTTCAATTTTTCTAAAACCAGTATCAAGTCTTTCAGAGGCTATATACGCTTTTCTAGAAGAAGTGGTTTTTAGAAGCATTTTAAGTCTTCCAAAAATAATATTAAGTTTTCTGGAAGAACTTCAAGAAGTAGTATTAAATCTTTTAAAGCATTAACAAGTATTCTGAACATTTCACGTCTTTTTGAAGCAATATCAGGTTCTTTAGAAACAGTATTAAACCTGCTATGGGCATATCAAATTTTCTGGAAGCAGTTTAAGTCTTTTGTCACTATTGCAAGTCATTACATGTCTTCTGGCAGCTACACCAAATCTTCTAAAAGCATTTCATATCGTCTGAGAGCAAGATCAAGCCTGTTCAAATGTATCAAGTATCAAGTCTTCTAGAAGCATTTCAAGTCGTCCAGGGGCAGTAGTAAGTCGTTTGAAGGTAAAATCAAGTCTTCTGAAAGTAGTACTAAGTCTTCAAAAACCAGTGAAAATTTCTGGAAGCATTTCTAGTCTCTCAAAGGCAATATCAAGTTTTGTGGAAGCATTTCAAGTCTTCTGAGGCATTACAAGTATTCTGGACACATTTCAAATCTTTTAGAAGCAGTATCAGGTCTTCTAGAAGCAGTATTAAGTTTTCTATGGTCAGTATCAAGTCTTTTGAAAGCATTGACGGCCTATGCTTATAGATAATTCATTTCTACATATTCAATTGCACTATCTAATTGTACCCGATTAATATTTGCTCCTCAAAATCGACATTTTAGTATATTGATCAAGTAATGACCGTTTGTTAACGTCATTTCTAAACGGTCTAAAAAGAAAACATGTTTTTCCAGCTTTGATTTTAATGGAATCAAACACAGATCAAATTGATTCAAAATTAATGGAATTGGTACAAGAGTACCAATATCTTTATGATACTTATATCTCTCTGATGCAGCACACAAAGATCATAAAAATAAATTAATCTTTATGTTTTGTATTTGTGCGATTAATAAAGCTGTATTCAAGTTAAGGATTACAATTCCGAAGCAAATACACAATCTCGGGATTACATTTTATGAAGCCAGGATCCCGGGATTAATTTCGAGATTGGTTTATCTGTTTTCAAATGTTTCTTTAAAAGACTTCGGTTTCTTCTGGTCAACTTTCTTCTCCAGAAAGACGGTGAAATATCGCATTCTTCTTAATTGTCGAATTTGTCATTTTTACCTTCATTTCCTCTAAATCTTTCTACTATATTTTAATCTCTTTCATCTATGCGTTTCTTGTACCCTTATTATTGTTAGTTTTATTGAGGAAAGGTTTGTCGTTACCTGAATTTCAAAAAGGCTGAACAAAGACGAATACAGTCTTACGCTGTTAAATCATCAAAATCAAACAATCTTCAAAGGTCTTTTCTAAAGGAGCATACCTTTTTTTTAATTTCTTGCAGCATGCATTCTAAAACAATATCTGCTTTATTAAGATTCATGTTTCGATGACAAATACCTTCAACAGTCACTTTGAGCCGATCTAAAAGTTAAACCAACTTCTCATAATTTGAAACTCACTGTCATTAGTGTATATAATACAGTAGTTTAGACTGTCATATTGCTTTAACATGATTAAAAGGCTATTTATTATTTATATTATCTTTTTTTGCAGTCAAGTTGAAGTTTCAGTTCTTTTCCATGTCCTTCTTTTACATATTTTTGAAGAAAATGTTTTGTTTTTTGTTAGAGATTTTCGGTACTTTTTGACCAACATTGATCAACGACAAATCCCAGATTTATAAAAATTGGTTATTATGGGAACAATTCCGGGATCCAGGGATCCCGAACAATTTTCTTTTTATTCATACTAAATAATGTTAGAAACAAAATGTTTCTAACACATTTGAAATCTGTTTCACACCAGATTTCTTTTTGTATTACACGACTTTATATATGTTCAAATTTTGCTTTAACCAATACTTTTCCTTACAACTAAAGCTAACGCAAACGGTTAAGACTAAGACTATCACTAATACTAAAACACGTTGCATGAACCCACCATGACCCGCCCTTCAGTGTTTTCGAAATATCGTCTTGTTCTATAGACAGAACGAAGAACTTGTTAATTCTGATTAACGAACCCTTTATCAGTTCGGATTATAAAGGACACAATGCAAATTTTACATTTCCTAATTTAGTTCGGATTACAAAGAAATTTGGATTTACGAGTGTATGAACTAGCGGAGATTTACTGTATTTAAATGAAGAGAGGGGGAAGAAGGATACTACAGATACTATATAAAAATATAAAATAAAAACAAAGAAAGTTAAAAATTAAGAAATACAAGAAAGCAAACCATGATGGATAAAAAGAAGTTGAACAAGTGGGAGCCCTCTGCCTTTTCGTCCAGGTATGAATTAAAAAAGTAATAATTGAAAAAAGTAATGAATTCCTGTTTCCACGCGCATGCTGGAGGAGACAAAAGACGATTTCATCGGACCGTAGTGGATGTCAGAAAGAAAAAAAAAACGAATGAGAGGGCTTCTACTTTTTCATATCATAATCAAATGCAAGTGTTCTACCACAATTACAATTACAGAGACATGTTTGGACTTGCCATCATTAATCTTTTATCGTAGGCATCTCAACATTTGACATAGCTGCTTAGAATCTTAATAATTTTGTTACCCGATAATAATATTATTTTAAACAACACAAAATGTCTACTTACACCAATATAAGTTGTATTATAAAACTTTTAATTATTTCTCGTTAATATCGTTTCTTTGATCAAAACTAAATCAAATTTTAGTTTAAGGTTTAGTTAGATGCGAAAATAAATCAAATAATTTGTATTCCGACTTTCCTCTACCAAACTTTGATAACACATTTCATCATCGACTTTCTGTTGAGTACCGCACTTAGGTTATTAGGTTATAAACAAGCTCGGCGTTACTTCCGCTGACTTACCACCTCCTGCTCAACCTATTAACTACCACAATCTTTTATTTTAGTCTCCGAAACATGTTACAATACATTTACGTACGTGCAGCTTTACAATCAACAATCACTTTTGTGCATATCAAAAAAAAATAATAATAAATTACATTGTAAGATAAAATCTTCTTCCTTTATAAATTGAGACTTGACCTACTTCATTAAATTCGATGGCTCTTATTGGATAATTAATAGAGGATGGCGTGCAATTAGTCCCTGCACCAATTAAACTCTTAACTTGTAGTACGAGAGAAGAGAGCTAAAATAATGTTGGTTTTATCGCTACATTTTTGCAACTTATTTTCGAAACAAAATGATTGAGTTGAAGTAACCATAAATATTGAAGATATAAAGTAGACTGCAGTTTGTATTAAATATTGATTGGTTCCCGTCTCTGTTGATTAAATTTTGTAGTTGAAAAGCACGTTTTAATAATGGAACAAATACAAAAATAAATGAAAACGTTAACAAAACATTTTAATTTTTAAATTTTCTTTAATAAAATAACTTTATTACAGGAATATGCAATTAAATCTTAATTAGATGTCAACCGAAATTAGCTTTGATCAAACACCATAAGACTGCTTAATTAAATGTAGTACTAATATTTACTTCGAAATAATTACCGTAAAATACAAATAAGCATTCATTTTCAAAATAAATTCTTTAAAATTCTGGTTCATGTTTCGCCAACCTTGTTACCTTTTTTACTTCTCCTTAATTAACATCTCCTCTTCGGGTTTGCCGCGGGTTACTCCTCTAAATTAGCCCGTCCCCAGTCACAATTTATAAAATATTTACATCCCTTTCTCTCACAGCTTTTTCACCCTTACACAAAACCTCTTCAACTCAACCGAATTCACAACTTTTAAGGGTTTCGTTTTTGAATAAAAACATGTAATTATGCTGAGAGAACTTTATAATAAAAAAATCGTATCGTAATTAATAAATCTAGCTCTAGATATATAATTAATGGTAACCACGAGGATAATTACAATTACCAATTCTCCTCGTTACACATGTAATGTAGTAATTGCATCTATAAACGTAGTGAAATTAATTAAACTAGAAGGGGATGACGACATCGTTTGACGACGAAACCGACAACGACATTTGTTTTGAATGATTCAATTTCACAAAGGAAAATTTAATTAGAGACTAATTGTTATAAAAGAAGATGGTTTTTATATTATGACTAAGTATGTATTACATCTTTATTTTGTGTACTACATAAATTTATAATATTATAATAAAATAAATTCCCTTTCTTCTTTAAAGACCTTTATCTTCTTAAACTCAACTTTAAATTTGGTATGCAAGTATATTCTTCATTTTTAAAAATAAGACATCCACGATCTTTCAAATTTTATAATCTTTTTTGTGATTCTACTAAGGTGTTAAAAACATTGAACTAAAATTAGCACTATAACTAGCACTAACAGTACAAGTATCACTATAACTGTCACTAGGATTAATACTAGATATAAAACTAGAAACTTTCGAAACCTTTCGAAAACTTTCAGGTTTTGTCGTGTGTCTTACAAGGTTCTTCATTTTTCTTATGATCTTGTCTGTAGGGTCCTTATTGATCTTCCTGTATGGTCCAGTAGGTCCATCACTTTGGCGTCATATTCTTCTATGTCCATAACAATGGTGGCATTCCCCTTGTCAGCTGTTAATACGACAATTTCCGATTTTTCTTTAATAGATCGGAATGTCTTCTTTTCACTAACTGTCAAGTTAAATTTCGATGGTTTGCTTTTAGTGGTTTTTCACAAATTATTTGTTCCTTCGGGACCTTCTTTGGGGCGATTACGTAATTCAGTTCTTTGGCCAATGCCATGGTTTCTTTCTTCGTTAATTGGACACTCGATCTGTTGATGACGATCGTTTCTACTGGTAGACTTCTTCTTCTTCTGTATCCGCCGTTCCAGTAGTTCAAACTTTTTGATATGTGTGTCACGGGTCATCTGCAGTTCACGATCAGCTTTCTCCATTCTTAGCCTGTCAACTTTATCCCAGTCTTCTCCGAATATACTATCAGGAAGTGAGAGGTGGAATCGTAGTAACCTTTCGCTTACTTTCAATAGATCACTGTACATCCTTTTTCGTAGTCCTAATCACGATTCTACGGGTTGCAGTGGAGTTGATGGTGTTGATGGTGCTTCACCTTCAGGAATGTAGGCATAACTTTCTTCTCTCTGTATCATCATAGAACAGCTAAACTGCTTAACAGCTTGCGTTGTCTAATCCGCTAGTAATCTAAGTCCTTGATTTGTTTGTTGATATCTTCCCCATAAAGGTTAATAATATAAGCCTGCACTGAAAGCCGAAGACATCCGACAAGTAGTTGCGAGAGTATTAAAATAAGCAAACCAGACAATGAGAATCCCACCGTTGTTATAGACAAAGAAGAATATAACGCCCAAAATGATGAACCTACTGGACTTGGTCACCTACAGGAAGATTAAGAAGAACCCTACAGACAAGCTCGCAACAAAAATGAAAAACTTTGAAAATAAGATGACCAACTATTTTTTGCTCAAAAAGAATACACTTTGCAAGAATTTCATAAGTGAAAAAAAGAAGAAAAAACAATAAAAACTTTATTTTCTTTTAAAAACATATTTTTTATATTTTTATTTTTTATTTCTTCGGATTGGATTTTTTTGCTAAATGAGGATATTCGTCAGCCACATCCGAACAACTTTCAATTTGCATATTAAATTTGACTGTTAAGACGGCAGCACTGCTTCAGTAATCATTCCTAATGAAAAAACCCTTTCATCAGCAACATTAGTGCCTAGACAACATAACGAAATATCGATTAAAACTTTTAAATTTTCATGTGGGATATGTTCTACTCTAAAATGCCAAAAGATTTCTACCCATTTTTTATCAAGTTCTATTTTCTCATTGTTCCATTTCTTCAATTTTTCTTCATTTAAATATAAATTTAATCTTCGGATTTCTTCAAAATCGAAAACAAAATTAATAACAATATCATTTACTTCTAAAGTTAGTATATTTACTAAAGTATCATTTACTAAAGTTCACAAGTCCTTTCTTTGATATATTAATAGCAAATTTCATAAAAATTTACAAATGAGTACCTTCAGAGTACAGGATTTGAAAAGAGTACGGTTTGCGAAAAAAGAGTACAAAACTCAGTAAATAAGTATAGTTTCGAAAGTTTCTAGTTTTAGATCTAGTATTAAACCTAGTAATAGTTTTAGTGATAGTTCTAGTGTTAGTGGTTAGTTGGTTCTAATTTTGCTTCGATTACCACACGTCGTGAAAGTCTTCGTACTTATATCAAAAACATATCATACTTTAACATTTTTTAGGTGAAGTTAGTTTTAAATTGAAATAATGAGTTATGCATCAAAAAGTTCAACCTAAAATTTGATATACAAGTCATTTCTTCTTTTTCCAAAATAAGACCTCTACGAACTTTCAAACTTTATCACTTTTTCTTGATTCTACTAAAATGTCAAAAACACATCATCTTTTAACATTTCTCAGGTGGAATCGACTTCAAAATTCAATCGCTTTGAATTTGATATGCAAGTCATTTCTTCATTTTCAACAATAAGACCTCCACGATTTTCTCCAAATTTTTTCATTTTTTTTTTCGTAATTTTACTAAAACATCAAAACCACATCATTCTTAACATTCCTTAAGTGGAATCGATTTCAAATTCAAACAAGAAGTTATACATCATTGGAAAGAATAAGGTTCAGCCTTTAATTAGATGTATGATTCATTTCTTCATTTTCAAAGATAAGACTTTCGCGACCTTAATTTTATAATTTTTTTTCTTATTCTACAAGAATGTCAAAAACTTATCATTCTTTAATATTTCTTAGGTGGAATTGATTTCAAATTGAAACAACGAGTTATATATCAATTGAAAGAAAAAGGTTCAATCTTCAATTCGATGTATTCATTTTCAAAAATAAGACCTTCACGATCTTTTTCAAATTTTATAATTTTTTCGTGATTCTACTAAAACGTTAAAAACACTTCATCCTTTAACATTTCTTAGGTGAAATCGATTTTAAACTGAAACAGTGAGTTATGCATCATTTGAAAGAAGAAGATTCAACCTTCAATTTGATGTATAATCCATTTCTTCATTTTCAAAAATAAAATCTTCACAATATTCTTCAAATTTTATAATTTTTTCTTATTCTACTAGAATGTCAAATACACATCATTCTTTAACATTCCTTAAGTGGAATCGATTTCACATTGAAACAACGAGTTATACATCATTTTAAAGAAGAAGGTTAAGCCTTGCATTTGGTATGCAAGCCATTTCTTTATTTCTAAAAATAAGACAACCACGATCTTTCAAATTTTATCATTTCGTATTCTACCAAAATATTAAAAACACATTATCTTTTAACATTTCTTAGGTGAAATCGATTTCAAACTGAAACAACGAGTTATACATCAGTTTAAAGAAGAAGATTCATCCTTCAATTTGATATGCAAATCATTTCTTCATTTTCAAAAATTAGACGTCCACAAGCTTTTTGAAATTTTAACATTTGTTTCGTGATTCTCTTAAAATGTCGAAAACATATCATCATTTAACATTTCTTAAATGGAATCGGTTTCGAATTGAAACAATGAGTTGGCCATCATTTGAAAGAGCAGGGTTCAACCTTCAATTTAATATACAAATTATTCCTTCATTTTCAAAAATAAGATCTCCACGATATTTTCCAAATCTTATCATTTTTTTCACGAATTTACTAAAACGTCAAATCCACATCATACTTCAACATTTCTTAAATGGAATCGATTTCAAATAAGAACAACGAGTTATACATTATTTTAAAGAAGAAAGTTCATTCTTCAATTTGGTATGCAAGTTATTTCTTCATTTTCAAGAATTAGACATCCAGGATTAAAACAAAACCCCTCAGATGCACTACTTTGATTTGATGACTTGCTTAAAGGATATGTTGCCATCTATGATAGTGTTGTGCTGGTGGGGGATTTTAACACGTGTTTGCTTAGGGATGGTATTCGATCTGATAGACTTAAATTTATTGCTTGTTCTCTAAATTTAATCGTCTTCAACCTACTAATTTTTTGCCTTCATCCCAATATCTTCTGGACCTTATTGTTACGTCTTGCCCAGATAATATTACCTGTCCATGGTCAGTTGCAAGCGATTTAATTTTCAAATCATGACCTAATCTACTGTGTAATTCAGGTTCGTCATCTAATTGCTTCTGGACGTAATCTTAGTTATCGGGACCGCAGGCATTGTAATCAGGATGCTCTTCTGTCTGATACAGAATTGATTGGCAACCATTGTAGGTGGATGTCGATTCATAGGTCGATTATCTCAGTCGCAAGATCATTATCTTATATGAAAGCATGAACCGCTTAGGCGCAGGAATGTTAGACATTTTCGTGCTTCATGGCTTTGTGAGCAGGAGACGCGACCTTTGAGAGGTATCGCGCATTATGCAATCTCTGCAACCACAACTATAAGAATGCCAAGAAAACATTCTAGGGAATTATGAGATCTCTTGGCGTTATTGATTCTAATTATAAATGTCTTTCTCATGGCTGTGAAACCTTGGCGTTCTATTTTGCTCAGTCCCTAGTATGACGAATCGTGCTAAAAGGGCACTTTGCAGTCTGGTTTTCGGCAGGGGTATAGCAACTACTGCTCTAATTAAAATCGTCGATGATATCAGACATGCTGAGGACAACCAGCAGTTGATCCTGCCGGTTTTTCTTGACTTCAGCAAGACGAAGAGAGTAGAAGAAGATTGAAAGTAGGACCATTGTATAAATTTATACCAGCACTTCTTGAGAAAACTTTCCGTAAGCAATATATCGCCTTAATAGTGACCTTGAACGTATACTTGTGTGGTCGTAGCGGTATGGATTGAAACTGAATGCCTCCAAAACACGGGCAATTGTATTTGGTTCTCGTCCATTGCTAATAAAATCACTAATTGTAAATTGATACTAGATAGCATAAGTATTAAGTTTTCAGAGGTTCAAGCTACAAGCAGAAATGTCTACTCCTGCTTCTGCTCAATTCCTAGACTGTGTTATTTTCTTCCAATGTATGTAAGACGCGACTATGTTATTCTTATTTTATTATTAAAATGTCGAAACACATCATCCTTTAACATTTCGTCAGTGGAATCGATTTCAACTTAAAACAACGAGATATAATAATAATAATAATAATAGGACTTTATTTCCCACAGGTACCACCCAATTACAGGAAAAAATAACATACATTATTTAAATTTAAATTAACTAAATGAAAAAAAAAATATAGCAATAAGCAAAATTAATAGCTAATACAACTACATAATCAAATCCTAAACATGACCACTAACAATTTACTGCGCGCCAAAGTGATCCAAAGTCACCCTAACCACCGTGTTCAATGAATCAAAAAACATATCGCAATGCTGCGAAACACGATTGCCGTAATCGGACATCAACGATACAGGAGATTTTCGTAAAATATTACTATTACTACGGTAGATATAGAACATGAGGGGACAGCGTGAGCCGAGACGTGGCACAAGAAAGGTTAACCTTTCCAACAACCAACCACAATCAATATCGTAATGCAACAGTTTATAAATAAATTTAACTATGTAAACAACTCTGCGCTGTTCTAGTGAAAGAAAACTAAATCGCGAAAGGAGAGAAGCGTAATCAGCACCCCTGGGCGGATAAAC
Organism: Onthophagus sagittarius; assembly: GCA_036711965.1. Lineage (NCBI taxonomy): Eukaryota > Metazoa > Arthropoda > Insecta > Coleoptera > Scarabaeidae > Onthophagus > Onthophagus sagittarius. The sequence continues at coordinate 12,053,182 of JASERS010000003.1, forward strand.
ACGATCCAGTCGAAAGCATAGATACTTTAAAAATGTCTTTTGTACAGATTCAAGCGCATTCGCGTAAAACTGATAGAACGGATACCAAACAATTACCGCATACTCCAACCGCGATCTGATCAACGCAAAAAACAACGTACTTAAACATCTGATGGATAGACCTTTACAGTTCCGAACAATAAACCCGTAAATTTTATAACACTTAGCAACTAAGTCAAGAATGTGTTCGTTAAATGTCAAACCACTGTCAAACAGCACCCCAAGGTCACAGCATTTACGTTCGGACATTAACGGTTGACTGGCCAGGTGATATGCCCAGTCGATTGTGTTTAATTTTTTAGAAAATGTCATGGTAAAACATTTAGAAACATTAAGTGATAAACGGTTGCTAAGGCACCAATCCTCAACACGAAACAAGTTTTCCTGCAAGCGTTCACAATCGCTGAGTTCCCCAACAGCCGAGAATAACTTCAAATCATCGGCAAACAGCAGCTTCTCACAATCCAAGATCTCAGTTACGTCGTTAATAAAAGCCAGGAACAGCAATGGACCGAGGTTGGATCCCTGGGGAACCCCTGAAGTTGGAGAAAATCCTCTGGAGGTAAAGCCGCCATAATTAACGAACTGCTGCCGACCTAGCAAATAAGATTTCATTAACGACAACAGAGGGGCACTTAATCCAAAGTTACTCAGCTTTTTTAATAAGATAAAGTGATCCAGCTGATCAAACGCCTTCCGAAAGTCGAGATACACGGCATCCACCTGTCCTCTAGCGTCGATTACATCGGCAAGAAATTGGGCGAAGCAAGACAGATTAGTGACGGTGGATCGACCACAAACAAATCCGTGTTGGGCTGGGCTTATGGTCTTATTTAAATGATATGAGATATGCTTGAATAGAACGCTTTCAAAAATCTTCGAGAAACCACACAGCAGCGATATAGGCCTGTAATTCTCAATCTCCGCAGGGTTGCCCTTCTTCAGAATTGGACAGACGTATGACTCCTTCCATAACGACGGAAAGGTAGAAGTAGATAGGATTAGATTGAAAATCGAGAGCAACGGGGCGGCCAGAATCGAAGCACAGTCTTTCAGTAAGAAGCTCGGTATCCCATCTACTCCCATCGTAAGAGTATTCTTTGCACGCTTCAACGCACCCTCGACCTCCTCCAAGCTGAAGTTCTCCACAGACAAACAAAGACTCTGATTGGGGAAACCAGACCCCACAACAACCGGATCAGATTGAATATAAACGGACTCAAAATAATCAGCAAAAGCGTCCACAATACTTCGACCCGAACTGAACTCCAGGCTTCCGTACGTCATAAGGCCTGGAATGCGAGTACCTCCCTTCCGTGACCGGACATAAGCCCAGAAGGTACTGGGATCAGAAATCAAAGATCGCTCTACACTGATCATGTGCGCACTATATGTATCGGTAATAAGGTGTTTCGACAGAGATCTGTAGCGTTTAAACTCATTGAGGCAAAACAGTGAACCAGTTCGCTTATGCTTTGCGCGCATATTCTCCTTCATGCGAATACAATCTTTTATCTCCTTCGTGAACCAGACAGGCCAACGACGACTTGTAGAATCTCTCACAGTTTTAGGCACTGCTAAATCAAAAACATCGTGTAGCTTGTTATAAAGAAGCCGACATGCATCTTCTACCACTCCAATACCATCCAGGTCAGACCAATTCACCTCTCCCAACATCCGATACAACAAAGGATAGTCTGCGCGCTTAAAGTTATAGGTGGGTAGGCCACGATGCTTAAACATAGAAATCTGCGGAGCATAATGCAGAACAACTGCTAAAGCGGGATGATGGGAATCCTCAGCAAGTAACGGTTCGAGATCACGAGTGACTTCGCAGCTCAAATTGGCAAATATCAAATCAAGTAAACGATTGTTGACATTCACAATTGAATTGTATTGACGAAAATCATGGAAATATCGGAAATTTGTTAAGGTCACTTTAAATCTATCGTTGGTATCAGTACAAGTATAGGAGGGGACATTAAAATCACCAAAAAGAACAACGCATTCATTAGCCAGATATTCAGAGATATATTATATTATCTTTTGAAAGAAGAAGATTCAACCTTCAATTTGATGTATAATTCATTTCTTCATTTTTAAAAATAAGACCTTCACGATCTTCTTCAAATTTTATTATTTTTTTGTGATTTTACCAAAACGTCAAAAACCCATCATCTTTTAACATTTCTTAGGTGGCATTGACTTCAAATTGAAACGAGTTATACATCAATTTAAAGAAGAAGATTCATCCTTCAATTTGATATGCAAATCATTTCTTTATTTTCAAAAATAAGGTGTCCACAATTTTTCAAATTTTATCATATTTTCGTGATTCTACTAATACGTTAAAAACATTTCAAAATCAATCCTTTAACATTTCTTGAGTGGAATCGATTTCAAATTGAAACAACGAATTATACATCATTTTAAAGAGGAAGGTTCAGCCTTCAATCTGATATACAAGCCATTTCTTCATTTTCAAGAATAAGACGTCCACAATCTTTCAAATGTTATCATATTTTCGTGATTCTACTAATACGTTAAAAACACATAATCCTTTAACATTTCTTGAGTGGAATCGATTTCAAATTGAAACAACGAATTATACATCATTTTAAAGGGGAAGGTTCAGCCTTCAATCTGATATGTAATCCATTTCTTCATTTTCAAGAATAAGACGTCCACGATCTTTGAAATTTTATCATATTCTCGTGATTCTACTAATACGTTAAAAACACATAATCCTTTAACATTTCTTGAGTGGAATTGATTTCAAATTGAAACAACGAATTACACATCATTTTAAAGAGGAAGGTTCAGCCTTCAATCTGATATACAAGCCATTTCTTCATTTTCAAGAATAAGACGTCCACGATCTTTCAAATTTTATCATATTTTCGTGATTCTACTAATACGTTAAAAACACATAATCCTTTAACATTTCTTGAGTGGAATCGATTTCAAATTGAAACAAGGAATTATACATCATTTTAAAGAGGAAGGTTCAGCCTTCAACCTGATATACAAGCCATTTCTTCATTTTCAAGAATAAGACGTCCACGATCTAAATAAATTTTGTAATTCGTTTAGTTCTGTAATGGAGCCTGAGAAAATAAGAAGAACATCATCTACATATCTGCCATAGTATTTAATATTTTTGGTGATATTAAGGTATTTGTCGGAAAAAAGTTTGTTTTCCAGATCATTGATGTAAATATCTGCTAGGACACCAGACCTTTGTTCATTTTGTAAATTTTGTTATCAAATTTAAAGAAATTCTGTTTGCAAACGATATTGAGAATGTTCATGAAGCCATTAATTTCCAAATATATATAAATTAAGATTAACTTTGTTTTGAATAAAATATTCTTTAGTGATTTGGAGGGTGGGTTTAATGGAAATGTTGCTAAAAAGATTTTTTATGTCAAAAGAAACTAATTTAAAGTTATTTTAGATGGTGATATTTTTTATTTTATTTAGTTTTTATTTTATTCTGTGGAGTTTCTCAGGTTGTATTTTAATGAACTTTGAAATGTTTTAAATGGATATCTCTGCAAAATTCTTGATACTTTATTAGTTGGGGTATTTATATTTCCTATAATATTAAATATTATAACACTTTTTTCTAGTTCATAGTGATTTTCGGTTTACTAACAGATTCAGACTTGCGTTTCAAAAATCATGCAACAGAATGTATTAAAAAGGCTTATAACGCTCTTAGATGCATTTATCAACATCGTCAAGTATTAGATGTTACAATAAAAAAGCAGCTGTGTGATAGTTTGGTGCTTTCTAATTTTGTAACTGTGTATAGTGCGTGTCTGACAAAGACGGATATGCACCGTATACAGCGTGTTCAGAACGATTGCTTGAGGTTTATCTTTGGCATCCGTAAATTTGAGAAAATTTCGCATACTTTGGTGACAGTTAATTGGCTCAATATGAGAAATAGATTTAGATACCATTTTTTAAGCTTGCTTAATAGAGTAATTTTTATGTCATCTCCCCCATATCTGTGTAGAAAAATTACCTTCAGGACTGATGTCTACAGTATAAATATTAGGCGCAAACATGTTATCACCATACCTGCTCACAGTACTTCTTTTTATAAAAAATCGTTCTCATACAATGCTGCATCGCTATATAACTCTTGTCCTGAAGATTAAAAGCGGAAAAAGCCAAGTGCATTCAAAGAGAGCCTCTGTCGTGTCTTGCAACATGTTCAGAATACGCAATTTGACCCTTATGCTGCTTCAGTGATCTGATGTGATGTGACTGATTTGATTATATGTTCGATTAAATTGTGCTATCTTTCTGTGTTTATTAAGTTGTCTTTCTCTCTTCTTTGGTTAAGTGGAACAGACGATGACAGAAATGTCGTAGTCTGAACCTTGCCAATTGACTCATTGCTACGTATTTTTAGTTTATTTCTTTTCTATTTGTTTTGTACAATATATTCTATTTAATATAATCTGATATATGATGTATAATACAATGTTATTTTGTAGTAATGGTCAATAAAAGCAGTTATTATTATTATTAAATTTTTGTTTTCATATTTTTTATCTTTTTAGTCGTGCTTGAAAAAGACTAACATTAATATTCGAAATATGTTTTAAATATACCTATTTCTACCAAAACCAGTCAAAATGACTGGAGTATAAGAAAAAATGTTTATTGTGGCTTCCAGTCTTTATTCACTCTTAAAAAATGACAAAACAAGTTGAGCAATATTAATTGTAATAGATAAATGGATTTATAGGCATTGTCAAAAAACAAAACACTTAATTGTTTACAGTTTGTCGGTCACAATTTCTACATATGTAGATTTTGCTGTGTGTACACTTTCCGCATACACTTTTTTTGCATGTATTGCAAATATTTGTAGTTTTATTGTTATTGCAATATCCTATTTGACACCATTTGCGTACTGAAACCGTGCCACTTGTAGTTGGTATATCAGCTTCGTGTTGTTTTTGCCTTGAAGTCTGATATTCTGAAGCAAGTTCTTCTGCTAATCGAAACAGAAAGTCTTTCCGTGAGATATTTTCCCCTGTTGTGTTTTTGTACAATATCCAGCTATTTATTCCGACTAAATCTAAAATATTAAAAAACACTTGAAGTGGCCACCTTCTGTAACCTGATTTCACCGTATATTTTCGTGCCATTTGATCGGTAACATCGACGCTAAATTTAGTTCCATTATAAAATGATACAGTTTCAGGTAATTTCTTAGCAGCTTTATCAATATTTATGTGTTTATGTTTTGCACTTAGTACAAGTACTTTTTTGTTTACTTTGCTCTTATAAACGGTCAGTGCGCATCCATTGGATTATTACAACAACGTTGATAAACGTGCCATGCTGTCGTTTTTCAATTTGCAAGTTTTTGGCAGTTCCCTCTTCAGTTCCCTCTTCTCAGTTCTTTTTGGCATTCTTGGATTTTAATTTTAACGCCAAAGGAATACTTGTAAAAAATTATCTGTTGTTACAGTTCTACTCTTCATGGTATACAGTTCAAGAAGTTTCATTACGACAAATTCGCATAGGGGGGTTGATGCATTTCGAGCCTCGTCTTTTCCTAAATAGGGAAAGCCATTTACCACATATTTCGTCTCTATATCAGACGCCAGCCAAAATTTTATGCCAAATTTATGGGGTTTGTTTGGCATATACTGGGTAAATCTGCATCTGACCTTCGTTGGAAAAAGTTGCTCATCCACGGTAATATAAACTCCTGGTTTGAAGCAATTTTGACTGTTTTCAATAAATTTGTCCCAAATTATTGAGACTAAAACGAATTTGTTTGTTTGCAAACGTTGACTCCTCTGATTTCTTTTGTCGAAACGAATGTATCGCAGAATCTCAATAAAATCACCTCTACTCGTGGTGCTTGAGAAAAATGATAGTCCCCACTTGCTGTTCCACAAATATTGAAGCCTTTGCTTCGTACGTCCCACGTGCGTACAATATTGCAAGAAATGCCTTCAATTTTGCTTGCGTAATTATCCAGTTTTTCCCCAAAACACGAGAGGCTTCTAACTCTGTACAAATTCGTATATGTTCCAAAATATGGTTGTCAATCAGTGATAGGAACGCACTACTTAGATTGCCGTTCATAATGTTTCTGTTAGCATGTACTGTTAGCCCGTGTACATCCTTGAAAGTACTATGAACTGGTAATCTACCAGCAACACCTCCTTCTTTAATCCTTATCCAAACAGTTCCGTCTGAAGCAATTTCAGTTTGCTGATTTGGTACGTTACTTCCACCTTGGTCTTCAGAACTGGAAGGGAATCGCATGCATCGTCTCGTACGTTATCATCACTGTCTTGAGGATCAATTTGTCTATCTAAAAATTCACCGTCGCTATCATATAATTCACTTTCTATATCTGAACATTCCAAAGGTATGCTGGTTGCATTTTCTAAATATGTAGCAACTTTTGTTCGTTTTGATATTTTCAGGGGCTGACGATCGCTATAAAAATAATTTGAAACTAAGACACTTTCTTCGTATTTAGGCTTCTTATTGAAGAATATATTTTTGAATATTTCTATATCCACATAAATGTTTCTTACCTGTGTCACTGTGCGGGTAAAGATGAATGATTACGCTTGGAGATCGCTTGGATCAAGATTTTATTTGGTGTGTTGAACGAAACTCGAAACAACAGTCTGTTCTCTGAGGTAACAGATTGTTTGATAATGCTGTTTTCGATACTTGGGTGTGTGTCGTCGTCGTGATTTCACTGTGTTCTGTCTGAGGTTTCGTGGTGTTCTGTGTGTGCCTGATTTGCCCGGATTCATTTTGGGCCTTCCCCACCTATACCCTGTACTTTCCATGCAGCGCCAAAGTAGACAATTTTCTTTACTAATTTGGCGTCCAGGGTGACGTGTCTCCAGTGACGCTGGGTTCGCGAGCGCGGGATATCAAGTATCGATGGCTCGACCCTAGCCGAGTTCCCAGAACTGCAGGCCAGTGACTCCTCACCCTCAACAGCTGCAAGTAATTCGGCACGTTCAAGCAATTAGCTCATTGTGCCGAATGCTTGACAATGCCTGCAGCTCATAAACGCCTCTACCTGTGATTGCCTTTTCCGCGAGGAGCGGTATCCGATCACGCTTGATCGCTATACGCAACATGTTCATAGAACATGCACCAGTCATTTTGACTGGTACTGGTATAAATGTCTGTTATATATATCAACATTGTACAAAAGACGAGTTTCGCAGTTGTCAGCACTGACGCGATGAATCGACAACAATGCAGAAAGTGCAATTGCGACATCGACACGAATTACAAAAGTGACTTGTAGTTTTGTAATATTAAGAAGTTAAATAAATGGTTATAAACAACAGATGTTTTATTAAACAACGAGAACATAACATGGCGCAGTCAGTAAAGCAAGGTCAGTAAAAATAATTTGAAGAAAACAACGCGAAACGTGGTACGACGTGTTGAGGTTATAAAAAAAAAGTTATAAAACATGGAATACTTAAAGCAACCGCAACCAATGACATTAAAAGGATGTATAGCTACGGAATGGAAGAGATTCAAGGAAAATTTCGAATTATATAGAGTAGCGACAGGTTGTTCTACGAAAGATGAAAACGTACAGGCAGCAACGTTACTACACTGTCTGGGACAGGAAACTAGAGATATATTAGATACATTGGAGCTCACAAAAGAGGAAAAACAAAGAACTAGTGGAATAATTTAAAAATTAGATGCATATTTTATACCAAAGAAAAACAAAACAGTAGAGAGACACAAGTTCAATACACGTGGACAGCAAAATGGTGAAAATTTTGACCAATACCTAGGAGAGCTACGAAAGCTTGCACAGAACTGTGAGTTTGCCGGTATGAAGGATGACTTGATTATGGACAGAATCATTTGCGGTATGAGGGATAACCACCTTAGAGACAAACTACTCAGAGAAAGGGATCTGGACCTAACGAAAGCAATAGCCATCTGTAAAGCAGCGGAGCAAACTGAAGAGCATATGAAACAGCTATATCAAAAAGGTCAAGAGGTTAATGCCGTAGAAGTGAGACATCCAGCCAATCGTCAACTTTGGGAGGTGTCAGGTGAAAAACATCACGCTCGACATCAAACACATAGGGTAAATAAGGTATTAGACAATAAGGTAATGAATAATAATGTAATAAACAATTGTACTCGTTGTGGATTTGACCATGAACGCAGAAAATGTCCTGCCTATGGTAAAGTCTGTAAAAATTGTAATAAACCTAATCATTATGCAAAAAAATGTAAAAGTAAAAAACTAAATGAAGTAATGGAAAATGATAAAATTGACACTGAAAACTACGTCTTAGATAGTATATCTAGTAGACAGATTAATAATTTTAGAGATGCGTTTTGGAAAAACATTACTCTTGTAGACTGTAATAAAACGTTAAAAACAAAAATCGATACTGGAGCGCAGATAAACGTGATTCCAAGCTATATCTTTAAACAATTAAATTTAAATTCTAAACTTAAGGAAAGTGTTGCAAACATAACTAATTATGGAGGTAACAAATTAAAAGTAATAGGCGTATGTAGGTTAGATGTAAAAATTGACAATAAACCACATAACGTGCAGTTTTTTGTGATTGACACTCATGCAAATTCAACGCCTATATTAGGTATAAAAACAATCCAAGAGCTAAATTTATTAGAGACAATAAATGTAATAGATAAAATAGAATATAATACTAAAGAAATAGTTCGAAAATATGAAGATGTATTTTCAGGGCTAGGGAAAGTAAACATTAAGCCATATGAGTTCAAGTTAAAAGAAAATTATACTCCAGTGGTTGTACAAGACAAGTACCATTTCAATTAATGGAACCTTTAAAAAATGCACTGAAAAAAATGATAAAAGACGGAATAATTATTAGTATTAGTGAACCAACAGAATTCGTAAACCCCTTAGTGTTAGTAAAGAAAAATATTGATAGCAATATTCGAATATGTTTAGACCCTAAAAATTTAAATCAGGCAATAAAGAGAGAGCATTATAAAATACCCACATTTGAGGAACTGACACATAAATTGAATGGAGCTAAAATTTTTTCAACACTTGATGCAAATAAAGGATTTTGGCAGATTGCACTAAACGAATCAGCATCTAAATTAACAACTTTCGCAACACCTTACGGTAGATATCGATTTCTAAGACTACCATTCGGTTTAGCTTGTGCACAAGAAATTTTTCAAAAGACATTTGCGGAAGTATTCAAAGACATTCAAGGCGTAAGCATTTACATAGATGATTTGATAATTTTTGCAAAAGATAAAAAAGAGCATAATGAAATATTAAATAAGGTTTTACAAAGAGCCAAGGAAATGGGAGTAAAATTTAACAGAGTAAAATGTAAATTCGCGGTAACTGAAATAAAATATATTGGTCATGTTCTAACACAAAATGGTATTCAACCAGATATCCATAAAGTTGAAGCAATCAAAGAAATTTCGATTCCAACTAATAAACAAGAACTAAGCAGATTCTTAGGAATGGTGACTTATGTTTCTAAATTCATACCAAATTTATCACAAACTACACACAATTTAAGACAATTGCTAAAGAAAAATATAATTTGGGATTGGACAAGGGTACATGATGAAGAATTTAACAAACTAAAGAATTTGTTAGTCACAGAACCAGTACTAGCGTACTTTGATGAAAAAGAATTAATCACATTATCAGTTGATAGCTCTAAATCAGGAATTGGTGCAGTTATTTTACAAAAGGGCCAAACAGTTAGTTATGCATCAAAATCACTAACAGAAACACAGATGCGATACGCTCAAATTGAAAAAGAAGCTCTTGCAATTCTTTTTGGTTGCCAGAGATTTCACCAGTATTTGTTCGGAAAGAAGTTTTTAGTGGAAACTGACCTTTAGAAATAATCTTCAAGAAACCACTAAATAATTGTCCACTCAGACTACAGAGAATCTTAATAAATCTGTAAAACTATGAATTTGAAGTCAGATATAAACCGGGTAAATTGTTATACTTAGCTGATGCATTATCTAGAAGCAGTTACAATGATGAACAGTTTGATCTTAAAGAAAAAGAAATCGAGCTTCATTTAAATTTAATACAATATTCAAAGATAAGTCCCCAAAGGTATGATAAAATCAAAGAAGAAACACAAAAAGATACTGAATTAATAGAGTTATTGAAAGTTGTAAAAGAGGGATGGCCAGAACAAAAAAAAAAAATGTAAACATATTAGTTAAACCATATTGGTCAGTTCGAGTTGAAATTACAGAAATAAAAGGAATATTATATAAAGGTGATCAAGTAATAATACCAAATTGCCTTCGTAAGGAAATACTGAATAAGTTACTCTATGGTCACATGGGCATAAATAAAACTATTTTAAAAGCAAGACAATTAATATACTGGCCAAACATTAATAACCAAATAATAGATTTGATTAAAAAATGTTATACTTGTGAAAAATTCCAAAATTCGAACACAAAAGAAACATTCTATATATTTACATTCTATATATGTAGGACAAACGGGTCGAAAACTAGAGACTATAATATATGAACATCAAACAAAAGAAAATTCTAATGTATATAGGCATGCCATTGAAACAGGGCATAAAATAAATTATAAAAATGCTAAATTGATACACCATTGCAACAAAGGTTTTAAAATGGATTTATTAGAAATGTACGAAATCGACAAACACAAAAAAGACATAAATTTCAATTTATTAAATGATCAAGTAACACACGTCTACAATCCCTTATTTACGTTTCTCATAACATTATAATTTTCAAAACTTAATTTGTATCTTCTCTTCTTCTCTAAATCAATCGCTCTTACTTTGCTCAAAGAAGATACACCTACAATTTTTAGCATACAATAAAACCTGTCCATTTCAAGTTTTCTTCTGTGTTTGTGTAGTTCGTATAAATTGTTCTGTGTAAATGTTTTATATATTTATTACCATTTTGTAGTATTTTAATATTTTGACGTAAGTTTTTAATTTTAATTTTATTATTTATTAAATTTTAAACAAATATTTTGCAAAAAACACATATAATTGAATAAACAAAATATCGACGATTATATTTGATTTCCAATTTTAATTTTTAGATTCGGCTGATGATGAGATTGTAAAACTCGAAACCGGTACCGAACAAATAAACAATAGCAAGTAAAGAAGTTGTGTTACTCTATATTTTAAATATTTAATAAACTTGCAACATGGATTCAAACAAACAATATCAAAATAAAACTTCATCATTAATCCATGGTTTCGAAAAAATCTACATAAAAATGGAAATCACGAAGAACCACATTAATTTTATCAACAAATGCTTAAAACACAATATAATTCCGAATTTTGCAAGGATTAAATCTAAAAAACTCAGGAACAGCACACAAACATACATTTCTTCAAAACTGCTTCGCGATGAAAAAAGACGACATTTTAAGAACCTTAACTTCTACTACGAAAAGCTTTCAAAAATACATAGAGGTTTAAGAGACCAACTGCACTTTCTAGAAATTGATGAGATTATCAATAAAACAAAAACACAGACATTTCTCCACAAACAAGAAGATCTGAGAAAAAAGAACAGGAAATTTGAAAATCTTTTAAATAATAAACCAACATCTAATACAACCAACAATAAAAATGTATACACCCAATACAGAAATTACACAAACATCGTTTTTAACCAAGAAGAAACAAATCTTCTAAATAAAGGTTATAAATTCGCGTTATTCTCAAGGATTAATCTTCCCCTTTTAACTATTGACTTCGACGTAGCAATAAAAAATGTTCCAGAACACGAAAATTTAAAAAATGATCTTATACCTTTCATAAAAAAGACTGAAAAGGATGAATCCATCAATAACACCAACAAAACTCACTTAACGTACTGGAAACAATAAAATCAATCCGCGAAAAACTTAAAAAAGAAAACGCCGTTTTTGTAAAAGCAGATAAGGGAGCTGGTATTGTCATTATCAATAGAGAAGAATATAATCAAAAAACTAAAGAATATATGAAACAAAATAATTATGTAAAACTAAACAAAAATCCATTAGATACAATCATCAGAAAAACAAAAAATTTAATCAATCAATATAAAGAGACTCTAATCGAATTTTCCCCTAATTTAAATCAATCACATGGCAATAATAATTTTTTCAGCAACAAGTTTATACACATGAACCCAACAATTCCCAAATTATATTCATTACCAAAATTACATAAAGAAAATATGCCTATACGACCCATTACAGCCTTTCAAAACTCTCCTACTTCTAAATTAGCTAACTTTATGCTGAATGTATTACGTATAATAAATTTTGAACCATTATTTACCACTTCAAACTCCATTGATTTTATAAAAGCAACAAGTAACATTGAACTAAACAACAATTCTTTACTGGTATTTTTTGATATTACTAATTTATACTCAAATGTTCCAACAGATTTAACACTAAATTTAATATCAACAATGTTTAAGAATACATTTAGAAATAAAAATAACAACATAATTGAAGGTCTTAATAAAATAACTAAACATATTATTGAACAGAATTACTGTACATTTGACGATGATTACTATAAAATTGCTCAAGGACTACCTATGGGAATGCCTTTATCAGGTATCATATCAGAAATATATCTAAATCATATAGAAACACAATTCATAATTAATAATACAAATCCTTATAGAAAATACATTGTAAAATGGATACGATACGTTGATGATGTTTTTTGTATTTGGGAAGGGGGTGTCGAAACTTTAAACAAATTTCTTGAATATATAAATGAAGTACATAATAATTTAAAATTTACCTTAGAAACAGAGAAAAACAATAAATTAAATTTTTTGGATCTAACCTTAACAAGACGTAACAAATGCATCGAGTATGATATATATCGAAAACCTACAGTAGTCCCTACTATTATTCCCTATGACTCCGCACATGCATTTTCGCACAAAATGGCAGGATTTCACTATCTGATAAATAGAGTTCTTAAATATCCATTATCGAACATTAACAAAGATAAAGAATTAAAATATATACTTAAAATCGCAGATCAAAATAAATACCCACACAAATTAATTAATAGACTATATCAAAAATTACAAAAACAACAAGACCCAATATATACAAAAAACCCAAATAACAATTTATATAAACCAATACCGTTTAATACACTAAGTTTCAAATCTAAAAAAATATTTTCTAACAATAACATCACACTGGCTTTTTCAAATCAAAATTCAATTTTGAAACTATTAACAAATTGTCATAATAAAACTAATTATCTTCAAAAGAGTGGGGTTTATTCCATTGAATGTACAAACTGTAATTCTATATATGTAGGACAAACGGGTCGAAAACTAGAGACTAGAATATATGAACATCAAACAAAAGAAAATTCTAATGTATATAGGCATGCCATTGAAACAGGGCATAAAATAAATTATAAAAATGCTAAATTGATACACCATTGCAACAAAGGTTTTAAAATGGATTTATTAGAAATGTACGAAATCGACAAACACAAAAAAGACATAAATTTCAATTTATTAAATGATCAAGTAACACACGTCTACAATCCCTTATTTACGTTTCTCAAAACATTATAATTTTCAAAACTTAATTTGTATCTTCTCTTCTTCTCTAAATCAATCCCTCTTACTTTGCTCAAAGAAGATACACCTACAATTTTTAGCATACAATAAAACCTGTCCATTTCAAGTTTTCTTCTGTGTTTGTGTAGTTCGTATAAATTGATCTGTGTAAATGTTTTATATATTTATTACCATTTTGTAGTATTTTAATATTTTGACGTAAGTTTTTAATTTTAATTTTATTATTTATTAAATTTTAAACAAATATTTTGCAAAAAACACATATAATTGAATAAACAAAATATCGACGATTATATTTGATTTCCAATTTTAATTTGTAGATTCGGCTGATGATGAGATTGTAAAACTCGAAACCGGTACCGAACAAATAAACAATAGCAAGTAAAGAAGTTGTGTTACTCTATATTTTAAACAAAAGAAACAATTATCAACCGAGAACTTCCTAGTAGACCATGGGAAATAATAGCGGCAGATTTTTTTCAATTTGAAGGGAAAGAATATTTAATAATAATTGATGCTTTTTCCAAATTTCCGGAAATAGTTTGTTTGCAAAACAACACCACTAATCAAAATGTAATAAAAAATTTTAAGACAATATTAGCAACAAATGGAATACCAGACATTTTATACACTGATAACGGACCTCAGTTTGTTAATCAACAATTATCCACAGTCAAACGGTCTAATTGAACGACATATTCAAACAATCAAAAAACTAATGAAAAAGGCAAAAGAGGAGGGAAATGATATGAATTTAGTCCTTTTAGAATATAGAGCGACACCTTTGGACAGATCATTGGCTTCTCCAGCTGAAATTCTGTATAACAGAAAAATAAAAACTTTGATACCTATATCTGAAAATCTTTTAAATAATAACACTAAAAACAAATTGTACAGGAACCACTATAGAAATACACAAATTATTCAGAATAATTACTATAACAAAAAATCAAAAGATCTTAATAACCTAAAGAAGGGAGAAAGAGTGGTCGTGCAACAAAAAGATAAAACTTGGAAACCGGGTAGAATAGTAGAAGTAGATCGGAACCGTCCAAGATCATACAAAATAAGCTATGATGGAAAGACTGATGTCTATGATAGAAATCGTAAATTCTTGAAGCAATTCAAAAATAACAAGCCGTATATTGATAGGGAAGTTTACGACAACGTTTTTGAACATTATTATAATCTTAATAAACCTTTAAATACTAACAATAACAATCCTGTCATTAACAATAACGATGTTTCGGAAACTCCTGATCTGTCTTTACCCAAAAATACTCTAAGTACCAAAAGTGGAAGTAGACCAGTTCGCATTCGGAGAACTCCCACTTATTTGAAAGACTATGTTAAATAAACCAATAAATTGTAAGTTTAGCTTAAGTACAGTAAGAAGTAGAATGTTTAGTTTTGGTAACATAGTTTAACTTTGTTCAGTCTTCCAAAAGAGGGGAGATGTTATATATATCAACATTGTACAAAAGACGAGTTTCGCAGTTGTCAGCACTGACGCGATGAATCGACAACAATGCAGAAAGTGCAGTTGCGGCATCGACACGAATTACAAAAGTGACTTGTAGTTTTGTAATATTAAGAAGTTAAATAAATGGTTATAAACAACAGATGTTTTATTAAACAACGAGAACATAACAATGTCAACAAAAAATATATTTGTTACTAATATACAGTAAGGCCCCAACATTCGCGAGGGTTAGGTTCTAAAAATACGCCGCGAATGTTGAATCCGCGAATATTGAAGCACTAGATATTATGAAGGATAAACTACTACTTCTATGTTCTTTTAACACGTTAACCGCCAAATGGTCACCGACGCCAAAAGTTTCATTTAATTTAATTTTAAAAATTAAAAATTTCAAAAATTAATAAATTATACATACCAAATAAAACGCTTAAAATTGCAAAATAAAACGACTGGTCTTAAAACTTTTGTATTCGGAACTAATACAGATATTAAAATAATTACAATTGTTTAAAATATAAAAAAACCTAAACTCGATAGCAATAACAAACTGCAACAAAATAAACTAAAAAAAGAAATAAAAGTTAACATTTCTACTCATCAATAATAATTGCTTTAGAACACGATGGTTTAAAAAATGAAAGGATAGTAGGTTGCAATGCTTTGTGTTGCATATCCTTTTGAAGCTCTTTGTAAGGAGCAAGAAGAGTATTCAGACCATTTTTAAATTTTGTGCTTCGTTCCGTTGATGGATCATATTCTACTATTTTTTCAGCAAGATTATTTGCTTCTTGTATAAATAAATTAAGTTCCTTCAACGTTAATTTATTACATAGGGAATTACTATTATCTTCTTCATCCGTTCCTGAAACATTTTCTATTAGTAGCGCTTCTAAGTCTGCACTGGACAACTCTTCCTCTTGATCATTGACGAGAGATTCGATATCAGCTGGTACAATGGTATGAAAATCATCTCCCGGTAGCAACCGTGCAGAAAGAACAGCTCTCTCTATTGCCTCATCAATTTCGCTTACACTTTGCGCAGTGTCTTTTTTCAACAGTTTTTTCCATGCATTACTTACGGTTGATACTTTAATGTCATTTAAAGCAAGTTTTATAGATGTAATCGCATGGTCAATATTGTATAATTTCCACACATCTTTTATTGAGAAAACACTATCATTTTGTATTTTCTCATGTACAAAATCGAACATGTGCCGGATATAATGACTTTTAAAAGCTTTTATAACACCTTGATCTAAAGGTTGTAATAAGGATGTTGTGTTGGGCGGAAGAAATACCACCTCGACACATGGATGAGCTAATTTGAGAGCATCTACTGGATGAGATGGGGCGTTATCCAATATCAATAAAACGTGAAATGCTAAATTTTTAGATTTTAGGTAACGCTCCACTTCTTTAACAAAGCACTCTTTAAACCACTCTATAAATAGCTGAGAAGTCATCCAAGCTTTTGAATTAGCTCGCCAATAGACCGGAAGAGCTTCTTTGTCCTTGTTCTTTAAAGCTCGTGGATTAGCTGCTCGATATATTAACATTGGTTTTGTAATAAAGTCTCCGCGTGCATTTGCACAAAATAAAACTGTAACTCTATCCTTAGCCGACTTAAAACCAGGTGCTGTCTTTTCATTTTTTGAAATGTATGTTCGTGTGGGCATTTCTTTCCAATAAAGCCCGGTTTCGTCCGCATTAAATATTTGTTCAGGACGGTAACCTTTTTCTTCTATTAATTTTATTATTTCATCAGGAAATTTTGCAGCCTGTTGATGATCTGCTGAAGCTGATTCTCCACACAACTTAATGTTATGGAGATTAAAACGAGTTTTGAATCTTTCGAACCATCCTCTGCTGGCTTTAAATTTACAATCGTCTTCAGCACAGTCCATTCCCCACGAAAAATGTTGATAAAGTTCCTTGGCTTTATCCATTAATCTAGCCCTAGTTAATGGTATATTTTTGCGACCATGGTCCTCAATCCAAAGATAAAGAGACTTCTCCATTTTTTCAATATTAACATCACGAACTTGTGACGTTACCTTTAATGATGACGGTATGCCACTTTTTACGCTATTTCTAATTACCTCTTCTTGTTTCTTTATAGATCTTATCGTAGATTCATTGACACCGAAGACCCGGCCTACTTCGGTAGCTCTTTTCCCTTCCCGGAGCATATCAAGAACTTGAATTTTTCTTTCTAGAGTCATAACTGACTTTGCACGTTTGGCAATTAAATTTATTTCCATCGCAGGCCTTTTTGTGCCCATTTTGAGTACTGTTGTGAGATTAATTTATTGTTTATAAAATTATAGTAAAAAAACGGGCGAAACACTAACCTGAACGAAATACAGAACACAAAAATAAGCACCTAACACAAACATTAAAATCGATCATAAATGAGGGATTCCCAGAGAAACGCATATGTGAAGCTGGTTGCTTGTACAGTAAACCTACGGTAAACTTCGTTTTAAATTTTTAAAAAATGACATACATACTTGCTATGTATTCGCGAATAATCGAGTCGTGAATGTTGAAAAAGGCAGCAAAATTTAAAACGCGAATATGCGAATCCGTGTAATTTGAAGCCGCGAATGTCGGGGCCCTACTGTATATAAAGTCATGTTAAGTTCATAAAATGTATTCTCTACGTATAGCTACAAAAGTCATAACATCATTTCGGAAAGCAAATGTTATATATAGTAGGAATTTTGAATTGAAATTGCACGACCAGTCAAAATGACTGGTCTGGTAAATCTAGTGTTAATAAAATTTTATCATTTTTTATTATACTATGAAGGTTGTGCTACATAACGATAAAAATCGATAAGTAAAAATTTTCCAAACATAACATTAAATAGAGAACTTAATTTTTCAATTATAATAAATTTCTTATATGATCCTTTGTGTGAAAATTGAAATCCATCGCGGCAAAGATGGTCGTAACCAAGTTTAGTCCATGCTCAAAACTATAAAGCTCGTAAAGGCTCAATGGTGTCGTCAACAGTACCGCTTTGGCAACAAAGTTATGAACCTACTTTCAAATTCCATTAAATTTATAATGATTTACGGGTAATGTGTAACCTTGAAATCCTTTTAACTTAAATTTACACTTCCAAGGCAAATGCTCTAATCATGTAGTAATTAATAATTTTCAAAGCAATTAATTTTGGAATAAAAGAATCGTGTTAATAATTACATTCGCTGTGTAACATCAAACGGTTCTGGTTTGGTTTTGGTTTTGGTTTCAGAGATATTGCTTTGTCATTAAACACGATCGAAACACGAATAGCAACTGCATAATTAATAATAATGGGTTTACGGTTACTTGTAGTAACATTAATCATCAACACAGATTTACCTATAAACTTTATTTTGTTACACCATGTCGGTTAATGCTAATGTAAAGTAATGCTTTACTTTTAGAAATATTTCCTTTCAATACAAGAACTTTCCTTTATTCCCATAAAATCGATTGCGACGATTAAGAACCTATTCAAACCGGCGATGGCGTTTCGAAACTTTCTAAATATCCTCCTTCATCAAAAAGGATTTGTGCGAACTTCAACAACTTTTTAAATATTAAACATCCCAATCTGATTGTTGAAATTAAATGTTTAATCAAAATAATTTAAAAAAATAAGAATTTTGAGTTATATAAAAGTGGAATAAAGAATAATTCGGATTAAGTAAAACATTCACGTCTCTTAAAACTTCCGGTGTTTATTACATTTCTTTTTAAGTTTCAGCAATTTATCACTTTTCTTCGTAATAAGCACTTTAGGATTATTTCCACTATACACCCTCTTTTACGACATCAACCCCTGGAAATGTAATAAACTAATAAAGATTCATTTAAGTCCACCGAGTTCTCAACCATTTCTTTTCCAACAATAATTTATTACCCCAACATGTTATTGCTTTTCTTTAATCTTTTTTCTTTAATCGAAAAACACCAAGTTTTGAAGTAAAATTAATTTGTAACTTCCGGGTTTGGTTTATATTAAAAAATTCTGTTCTAAAGAATGTGCAACTTTTTTAATAAACGTATCGATCTAAAATTAAATCGTAATAAATCATCCATTAGAGATCATTCAAGATTGATAATTATAATCTTGTTAAGCAGGTTCATTTGAAAATTATGAGCTGTTATAAATGCAATTCGACGTGTCATTAAATCAATCCAACCGGGACAGATTCAAACGCACGGTTTCGAATTTAATTTACGCACACAATTCGAACTAGTTTGGAAACTGTAATTTATTTACATGTAAATCGATTTGGAGCTCGACACACTGGACCGAAACAACGCAAAAGGGACACCACCTTCGCCACAAATAGACCTTCTCCCACCTCGTTAAAGGAATTAATTAACGGTTGTAAACAATAAACAGTGAGCGTGATGGTTGTCAAGTCCAAGACATCCAATGCTAGGATGAGTTCAAACTCATGTGACAAGTTTCCGCTTAATTACTTCCATGTGTTAGGGGGGAAGTAGGAACATCCTCTTTTGAAAGAGTATTTACGATTTATTTCCGGTAAAACATTTTTCTCCGGAAAATAATTAAATTGTAACTAACAAAGAGGTGTAAAATTACTTGCCGGACACAAAGTTTTAATTGCTCGGGCGCACCTTACTTCCGGATGCGAGAGAATAATGTTAATGAAGGACTTGAGGTCTGAATGTTAGAAGCGAAGTGCAATGGGATGGAAAACTCGAGTGATTTGAGAGTTACACGAGTGCGTTTGTAACTTTTTGTAAATTAAATTTGAATGAGGGTTTTTATAAAAAAATGGTTGTTGCAGTCGATACTAAAATATTGCTTCAATTCTCTCATGATGCTTTTTTAAGTTATAAAATATTGACCACAGTTTTTTGCACTTTAAAAAAATTGTAATCCCAATTTATAAATTTTATGACTTTTTGTAACAATTAATAGTTAATTTATTTTCCTTTTTTTATTGTTATTGTATTTTTGTTTTTAGTTATTATTTTATCTCCTTTTCTATAACTTCGTTTTCTTCTTTTTCTTTTCTTTTTTCGTATACTAGCAATACCTCTTTACTTCTTGCAATACATCAGGTGATACCTCAATTTTAAAGTCCTTTCCTGGATGTCGAGGCGAACGACGGTCTCTCAAGTTCTTATAGGGTACACATCCATCCGATGTCTTTGGCAATATTGATAAATTTGTCTCGATACCCCAGAATAATTCGGAAAATTCTCCATGCTCATTTCGATTTTTCTCACAAGTCTTATAAGAAATAATCAAGTGGATTCTCGCGGCGAGGGTTTTATTGGTTCGTGATCATTTCAAAACAAATATTATTGCACAATTCGATGGCTCACTGTTAAATAAAATATTGAATACTTGCTAACTGAAATTAAGATCAGCGATAGTCGCATGCTTTTGGGCACGTTCTTCTGTCCACCAAATATAAATTACTTCGATCAGTTGAGGGTGACTTGTAACACATTTGAACTACAATAGTATCATCTTTTTGGGTGGTTTTAACACATACCTTTGGAGAAACGTCTTACGTTGTGAATCTCCCTAAATCTCTCGATTCTGCCTACTTAACCTACTCATCACCTTCCATCGTTAAATTCCCTTTTAAACCTTCTTGTGACATCTTGCCCGAACAGGATATTTTCTTATTTCTAATCACGACCTGATTTATAGTCAAGTCGTCATCAGAATCAATCAAGAAATCACCATTGCTCACCATCAGTGATTCTATTCTTGTCAATTCTCGGATTTCCTTAACTATGCTGGTTGAATCAGGTTCGGGACTCGACCAACACGGGTGATGTTAGTGTTAGTGATATAATTACTTCACCACTACTTCATATCTTCAATTTCTCCATAGAATCTTCGACTTTTCCTACAATTTTGAAACAGGCGCTCGTTGTACCCACTCTTAATGTTAAGTGACCTACCAGCCAAAGTGATCTTCTAAATGATTTTCAAGGTTATTCACGATATTAAACATAGGTGTGACGATAGACGAATAACCTTGAAAGTTCTGCTAGACTTCACAAGCATTTGATGCTGTGGATCCTTGCAATAAGGAATAGTTCAATAGTATTTATTGCGATTAAAACACTTTCTGCCGGCAGTTTTATAAGCTGCATTAAGTCTTCTATAAGCAGTATCAAGTCTTGTGGCATCAATGTCAACTCTCCAAAAAGCATTTCAAGTCTTGTGGGAGCAGTTCAAATATTCTGGTAACAATATCAAGTATTATGAAAGCATATAAAGTTTTTTGGAACCAGATCAATGCTTCTAGAAGTAATATCAAGTTTTCTAGAAGCAATATAAGGTCTCCTAAAAGCAGTGTCAATAAAATGCTATTTATGTCATTTCCATATCTTTCTTAGTTCTTGAGATATGATTTTTTTTTAATTTTCACTTTCAAAATGTAATAAATCTTTAAATTTAACAAAGCAGAGTCGGATTCGAAAAATCATAATTACAACAAATATGAAAATTATCAAGTAATCTTTGGTATACCAAAACTAGATTAACTTGGCTTTAAAATGCTTTTTATCTCATTTTGATAATATCGTTAGTTTTTGAGATATGATTCAATTTTTAAATGTAAATTTCTTAGAATTCAACCAAGCAGAGTCGGATTCAAAAAATCAAAAGCCAGTCAAATTTGGAATGTAAGAAATAATCTTTGGCGCACCAAAATTAGATTAAATTTGCAATAAAATGCTATTTATGTCATTTCCATATCTTTCTTAGTTCTTGAGATATGATTTTATTAAATTTTCACTTTCAAAGTGTAATACTTAAATTTAACAAGCAGAGTCGGATTCGAAAAGTCATAATTGCCCCAAATATGAAAATTAAGAAACAATCTTTGGTATACCGAAACGATATTAACTTGGCTTTAAAATGCTTTTTATCTCATTTTGATAATTTCGTTAGTTTTTGAGATATGATTCAATTTTTGAAAGTAAATTTCTTTGAATTTAACCAAGCAGAGTCGAATTCAAAAAATCACGACAAAGCCAAATTTGGAGAACAAGAAATAATCGTTGGCATACCAAAATTAGATTAAATTTGCAATAAAATGCTATTTATGTCATTTTCATATCCTTCTTAGTTATTGAGATATGATTTTTTTAAGTTTTCACTTTCAAAGTGTAATATTTAAATTTAACAAGCAGAGTCGAATTTGAAAAATCAAAATTGCCCCAAATATGAAAATTAAGAAACAATCTTTGGTATACCGAAACGATATTAACTTGGCTTTAAAATGCTTTTTATCTCATTTTGATAATTTCGTTAGTTTTTGAAATATGATTCAATTTTTGAAAGTATATTTCTTTGAATTCAACCAAGCAGAGTCGGATTCAAAAAATCACGACAAAGCCAAATTTGGAGAACAAGAAATAATCGTTGGCATACCAAAATTAGAATAAATTTGCAATAAAATGCTATTTATGTCATTTTCATATCTTTCTTAGTTCTTGAGATATGATTTTTTAAGTTTTCACTTTCAAAGTGTAATATTTAAATTTAACAAGCAGAGTCGAATTCGAAAAATCATAATTGCCCCAAATATGAAAATTAAGAAATAATCTTTGGTATTCCGAAACGATATTAACTTGGCTTTAAAATGCATTTTATCTCATTTTGATAATATCATTAGTTTTTGAGATATGATTCAATTTTTAAAAGTAAATTTCTTTGAATTCAACCAAATAGAATCGGATTCAAAAAATCACAACTAAGCCCAATTTGGAAAACAAGAAATAATCATTGGCATACCAAAATTAGATTAAATTTGCGATGAAATGCTTTTTAACTCATTTTGATATCTTCCTTAGTTTATAAGATATGATTTTCTTAAATATTCGCTTTAAAATGTAATCTTTAAATTTAACAAAGCAGAGTCGGATTCGAAAAATCATAATTGCCCCAAATATGAAAATTAAGAAATAATCTTTGGTATACCAAAACGATATTAACTTGGCTTTAAAATACATTTTATCTCATTTTGATAATGTCATTAGTTTTTGAGATATGATTCAATTTTTAAAAGTAAATTTCTTTGAATTCAACCAAATAGAATCGGATTCAAAAAATCACAACTAAGCCCAATTTGGAAAACAAGAAATAATCATTGGCATACCAAAATTAGATTAAATTTGCGATGAAATGCTTTTTAACTCATTTTGATATCTTCCTTAGTTTATAAGATATGATTTTCTTAAATTTTCGCTTTAAAATGTAATCTTTAAATTTAACAAAGCAGAGTCGGATTCGAAAAATCATAATTGCCCCAAATATGAAAATTAAGAAATAATCTTTGGTATACCAAAGCGATATTAACTTGGCTTTAAAATGCTTTTTATCTCATTTTGATAATTTCGTTAGTTTTTGAGATATGATTCAGTTTTTGAAAGTAAATTTCTTTGAATTCAACCAAGCAGAGTCGGATTCAAAAAATCACGACAAAGCCAAATTTGGAGAACAAGAAATAATCGTTGGCATACCAAAATTAGATTAAATTTGCAATAAAATGCTATTTATGTCATTTTCATATCCTTCTTAGTTCTTGAGATATGATTTTTTTAAGTTTTCACTTTCAAAGTGTAATATTTAAATTTAACAAGCAGAGTCGAATTCGAAAAATCATAATTGCCCCAAATATGAAAATTAAGAAACAATCTTTGGTATACCGAAACGATATTAACTTGGCTTTAAAATGCTTTTTATCTCATTATGATAATTTCGTTAGTTTTTGAGATATGATTCAATTTTTAAAAGTAAATTTCTTTGAATTCAACCAAATAGAGTCGGATTCAAAAAATCACAACTAAGCCCAATTTGGAAAACAAGAAATAATCGTTGGCATACCAAAATTAGATTAAATTTGCGATGAAATACTATTTATGTCATTTTCATATCTTTCTTAGTTCTTGAGATATGATTTTTTTAAGTTTTCACTTTCAAAGTGTAATATTGAAATTTAACAAGCAGAGTCGAATTCGAAAAATCATAATTGCCCCAAATATAAAAATTAAGAAATAATCTTTGGTATACCGAAATGATACTAACTTGGCTTTAAAATGCATTTTATCTCAATTTGATAATGTCATTAGTTTTTGAGATATGATTCAATTTTTAAAAGTAAATTTCTTTGAATTCAACCAAATAGAATCGGATTCAAAAAATCACAACTAAGCCCAATTTGGAAAACAAGAAATAATCATTGGCATACCAAAATTAGATTAAATTTGCGATGAAATGCTTTTTAACACATTTTGATATCTTCCTTAGTTTATAAGATATGATTTTCTTCAATTTTCGCTTTAAAATGTAATCTTTAAATTTAACAAAGCAGAGTCGGATTCGAAAAATCATAATTGCCCCAAATATGAAAATTAAGAAATAATCTTTGGTATACCGAAACAATATTAACTTGGCTTTAAAATGCTTTTTATCTCATTTTGATAATTTCGTTAGTTTTTGAGATATGATTCAATCTTTAAAAGTAAATTTCTTTGAATTCAACCAAGCAGAGTCGGATTCAAAAAATCACAACAAAGCTAAATTTAGAAAACAAGAAATAACCTTTGGCATACCAAAATTAGATTAAATCTGCAATAAGATGCTATTTACGCCATTTTCATATCTTTCATAGTTCTTCAGATATGATTTTATTAAATTTTCACTTTCAAAGTGTAATACTTAAATTTAACAAGCAGAGTCGGATTCGAAAAGTCATAATTGCCCCAAATATGAAAATTAAGAAACAATCTTTGGTATACCGAAATGATATTAACTTGGCTTTAAAATGCTTTTTATCTCATTTTGATAATTTCGTTAGTTTTTGAGATATGATTCAATTTTTAAAGTAAATTTCTGTGAATTCAACCAAGCAGAGTCGGATTCAAAAAATCACAACTAAGCCAAATTTGGAAAACAAGAAATAATCTTTGGCATACCAAAATTAGATTAAGTTTGCGATGAAGTGCTTTTTAACTCATTTTGATATCTTCCTTAGTTTATAAGATATGATTTATTTAAATTTTCGCTTTCAAAATGTAATCTTTAAATTTAACAAAGCAGAGTCGGATTCGAAAAATCATAATTACAACAAATATGAAAAGTAAGAAGTAATCTTTGGTATACCAAAATAAGATTAACTTGGCTTTAAAATGCTCTTTATCTCATTTTGGTAATATCGTTAGTTTTTGAGATATGATTCAATTTTTAAAAGTAAATTTCTTTGAATTCAACCAAACAGAGCCGGATTCAAAAAATCACAACTAAGCCAAATTTGGAAAACAATAAATAATCTTTGGCATACCAAAATTAGATTAAGTTTGCGATGAAATGCTTTTTAACTCATTTTGATATCTTCCTTAGTTTATAAGATATGATTTTTTTTAATTTTTACTTTCAAAATGTAATCTCTAAATTTGACAAAGCAGAGTCGGATTCAGAAAATCACAATTACAACAAATATGAAAATTAAGAAATAATCTTTGGTATACCAAAACTGGATTAACTTGGCTTTAAAATGCTTTTTATCCCATTTTGATAATATCGTTAGTTTTTGAGATATGATTCAATTTTTAAAAGTAAATTTCTTTGAATTCAGTCAAGCAGAGCCGGATTCAAAAAATCACAACTAAGCCAAATTTGGAAAACAAGAAATAATCTTTGGCATACCAAAATTAAATTAAATTTGCAATAAAATGCTATTTATGTCATTTTCATATCTTTCATAGTTCTTCAGATATGATTTTTTAAAATTTTCACTTTCAAAGTGTAATATTTAAATTTAACAAGCAGAGTCGGATTCGAAAAATCATAATTGCCCGAAATATGAACATTAAGAAATAATCTTTGGTATACCAAAACTAGATTAACTTGGCTTTAAAATGCTTTTTATCTAGGTTTGATAGTATCGTTAGTTTCTGAGATATGATTCAATTTTTAAATGTAAATTTCTTTGAATTTAACCAAGTAGACTCAGATTCCAAAAATCAAAAGCAAGCCAAATTTGTAAAGTAAGAAACAATCTTTGGTACACCGAAATTAGATTAAATTTGCGACGAAATGTTTTTTAACTCATTTCGATATCTTCCTTAGTTCATGAGATATGATTTTTTTTTAATTTTCACTTTAAAAATGTAATATTTAAATTTAACAAGCAGAGTCGGATTCGAAAAATCATAATTGCTCCAAATATGAAAATTAAGAAATAATTTTTGGTATACCGAAACGATATTAACTTGGCTTTAAAATGCTTTTTATCTCATTTTGATAATATCGTTAGTTTTTGAGATATGATTCAATTTTTAAAAGTAAATTTCTTTGAATTCAACCAAATAGAGTCGGATTCAAAAAATCACAACTAAGCCCAATTTGGAAAACAAGAAATAATCGTTGGCATACCAAAATTAGATTAAATTTGCGACGAAATGTTTTTTATCTTATTTTGATATCTTCCTTAGTTCTTGAGAGATGATCTTTTTAAATTTTCACTTTCAAAATGTAATATTTAAAATAAAACTAAAAATAAAAATTTAAACTAGAGCTAACACTAGACTTAGTACCAGAAAGAGATTCTCATTATACATTCTTATTAATCTTATGTTAAATTTAAAATGAAACATAACAAATTCTGTTTCATGCTCATTTCATAACAAAATTTTCTTTGTGTAGCAATTAATAACAAAATTTAAAGCATTCTTCAAACAGAATGAGTAGACTAAAGAGATTATTTATAAACGAATTAAAATTTCAGCCGGATTCGGTCTATTTAGTTTCGATTCAAAATTACCCACGGGGATTATAATTAAATTTATAAACACGCATCAACTAACATGCTAACAAACAATTTATACAAAACAAAAATGATAATTTAAAAAAACGAGTTTACAAAGGGCTATCTTGAAATCAAATCATACACGTGAAATAACACAAAATGAATTTAGCGGTCTTGTTTGTTCGATTTAGAGATATAGGAAAAATATGAATTAAATGTTTGTAAATAATTAGTTCATTCAATTTGATATAGTTGAATTTAATCCGTTTACTAAAATAATAACACAACACAAATAAATTAATAGGATAAACAAACGGTTTCTCATTTACATTCATTTGTTTACATACAATTACATTAACACATTTAACATTAATCAACAAAATTCGAATCGAAAATTTAATTGATATGACACGTGTGTGTATATTACATCAAAATAGGTCAAAGTTGAAAAGTTACGAGTTTGTGATGACACTTCAACCATACACACACAGCAATAACTTGAATAACTTGGTAACTTGGCTTTTGTTGGAACGTTCGTCTAAGTTTAAGACGTTACAGAAATGTTATTTGTAACGATATTTGTCGATATTATTCTTATTCAAGCCCCCCAACATTTTTTACTCGGCCTGGTTTGAACCGTTCGATCTGATAAACTGAAATTTGCATAATTTTTCAATTTAGAAACGTCAAGTTTCATACCTTCGTAACGTCGTTTCCATTTTGAGATTTCTGCTGTTCGTCTTTCGATTGATTTGAAATGTAAATGATGTTAAAAGTGTTTTTTTTTTTGTTGTGGGGGTGTTAAAAGTAAAAAGAATTTTTTTTGATAATGAGGGACAAAGTAATACAAACTTTTTATATTAAATTGAAAAGCTTATATTGTAGTATTATACAGATTAAAACTCAATCGAAACAATTAAATTGATTATAATGAAAAACGAGATAATGATGAAAATTTAACAAGACCGCTTCGACAATCCTCTTTCATTTCCTAAGCTTGAAACTCAATTATTGGCATTCTTCATTGTTTCGATTTAATCGGATTTTAACATAAAATTTTGAGTATAAATGAATAATGCGGAAAAATCGTAAATAATTGACAATTAACAATGCTTAGCGGACATCGTTAGAACAGACTTTTTTTCAAGTCTTTGTAAATATTCTCTATACTCTTTATATTTTACTTGATTCTGCCAGTTTCTGCAAATATTCAGTCTTAAATTGTTCAGGTTCAGGGTTGAAAACTTTTCAGACTTTCATATGAATTCCTCTACAAACTAAAATTCAAATTACAATTTTTAAACATCTTCATGTTACTTTTGATGATCGTGCATCTAGAAGATTTGAAATGCTTCCAAAAGACTTGATACTGTTTCTAAAAGATTTAAAACGATTACAGATGACTTGATATTACTTCTTGAAGATTTGAAATACCTCCAGAAGACTTAATACTGTATCAAAAAACTTGAAATACTTACAGAAGACTTAATATTGCTTCTAGAAGACTTGATTTTGCTTCCAGAAGTCTTGATATTGCTTCCAGAAGACTTGAAATGCTTCCAGAAGACTTGAATTACTTCTAGAAGACTTGAATTACTTCTAGAAGATTTACTACCGCTACTAGAAGACTTTGCACTGCTTCTAGAAAATTTGAAGAGTTAAAACGCTTTCAAAAGACTTGAAATCCTTCCAGAAGACTTCATAAAACTACTAAAAGATTTAAAATGATTCCGAAAGATTTGATACTGCATTTAGAAAACTTGAAATGCCTCCAGCAGACTTGATGCTGCTTCCAAAAGATTTAAAATGCTTCCAGAAGTCTTAAAATGCTTCCAAAAAACTTGAAACTGCCTTTGGAAGACTTGATACTGTTTCTAAAAACTTCAAATGCTTTCAGAAGAATTAAAATGCTTCCAGAAGACTAAATACTGCTTAATAAAACTTCTAAAAGATTTAAAATGATTCCCAAAGATTTAAAATGCTTCCAAAAGTCTTAAAATGCTTCCAAAAAACTTGAAACTGCCTTTGGAAGACTTGATACTGTTTCTAAATGACTTAAAATGCTTTCAGAAGAATTGAAATGCTTCCAGAAGACTAAATACTGCTTAATAAAACTTCTAAAAGGTTTTAAATGATTCCCAAAGATTTGATACTGCATCTAAAAGACTTTAAATGTCTCCAGCAGACTTGATGCTGCTTCCAACAGATTTAAACTGCTTCCAGAAGTCTTAAAATGCTTCCAAAAAAGTTGAAACTGCCTTTGGAAGACTTGATACTGTTTCTAAAAACTTCAAATGCTTTCAGAAGAATTAAAATGCTTCCAGAAGACTAAATACTGCTTAATAAAACTTCTAAAAGATTTAAAATGATTCCCAAAGATTTAAAATGCTTCCAAAAGTCTTAAAATGCTTCCAAAAAACTTGAAACTGCCTTTGGAAGACTTGATACTGTTTCTAAGTGACTTCAAATGCTTTCAGAAGAATTAAAATGCTTCCAGAAGACTAAATACTGCTTAATAAAACTTCTAAAAGATTTAAAATGATTCCGAAAGATTTGATACCGCATCTAGAAGACTTTAAATGTCTCCAGCAGACTTGATGCTGCTTCCAAAAGATTTAAAATGCTTCCAGAAGTCTTAAAATGCTTCCAAAAAACTTGAAACTGCCTTTGGAAGACTTGATACTGTTTCTAAATGACTTCAAATGCTTTCAGAAGAATTAAAATGCTTCCAGAAGACTAAATACTGCTTAATAAAACTTCTAAAAGATTTAAAATGATTCCGAAAGATTTGATACCGCATCTAGAAGACTTTAAATGTCTCCAGCAGACTTGATGCTGCTTCCAAAAGATTTAAAATGCTTCCAGAAGTCTTAAAATGCTTCCAAGAAACTTGAAACTGCCTTTGGAAGACTTGATACTGTTTCTAAGTGACTTCAAATGCTTTCAGAAGAATTAAAATGCTTCCAGAAGACTAAATACTGCTTAATAAAACTTCTAAAAGATTTAAAATGATTCCGAAAGATTTGATACTGCATCTAGAACACTTGAAACGCTTTCAGCAGACTTGATGCTACTTCCAATTCATTTAAGATGCTTCCAAAAGACTTGAAACTGCCTTTGGAAGACTTGGTACTGTTTCTAAAAGACTTCAAATGCTTTCAGAAGAATTAAAGTTCTTCCAGAAGACTTCATACCGCTTCTCTAGAAGATTGAGTTGGATTGGATTTAGTTTGATTGGGTTGGATAGGGATCGTATTGATATAGCATGAAATGATAATGAGGACTATAATAAACTGGTTTTAGATGAATAGCACTTTTAGCTCACTGTGCTATAAGCTTCCTCACTGTATGCATCGAGAAAATTCTCTATTTGTCAATCAAAAACCAATCAAAGAGATGACTGGATTTAATAGTTCTTCAGCTTTGAATACAGTATAAATTCTGTGGTTTTGCAGCAAAGTCTGATTCAATACATCTTAAATAAATAGAAAAATGTCTAAAAAGTTATCAATACCCTATCTTTGTGACCCAATCTGACCATCGAGAACGGATTGGGTTGGGTTGGGTTGGATAGGGATCGTGCTGACATAGCATGAATGATAATGAGGACTACGATATACTGGATATATATGGATAGCGCATTTGCGTGACTATGTGTGCATCGAGAGGACCTTAAAAAAAGCTATAACTGCGAAGACATTCCTGTTGTCACCGAAAAAAAGGTTATCGAAGCTGTCAATAAGATAAACAAACGTATAGCTCTTGGCCCCGATGGTATCACTCCGGAGATATTCATGGTTACGGTATAGAGAAGCTTGCATAAGCTTAAAATGGAAGGAGAATGCCTGAGAAGCGGAACTTTTCCAAGTTCGTGGAAGACTGCTAGAGTGGCACTAATTGAGAAACCAAAAAAAAACCTGCAGAAATTAAGCCCACTTTTAGACCGCTTTGTACGTGTGATACTATGGGTAAGCTCCTGGAAATTATCATAAGAACCAATGTACGCGAAACCAATGTACGCGACGTCCACATGGAATATTGCCTTAAAGTATCATAATTATAAGAAGATTTTACAATCGGCACATTGACGTATATGTGTTGGAATTGTGTCGGCGTATCGAACAGTTTTAATGGTTGGAGTGGAGGTGATAGCTTCAATGCCCCCGATTAATATAATGGTGAAAGAGCGATGCGCATTGTATGAAAGAGTAAGCCTAGCGTAGAACGACATAAGGATTGAAATAATTGAAAAATGATGGAGACGAAGGGTCAATTACGATGGATATACGAAAATCATGATGACAGACTTGGTAGCGTGGATAAACAGGAAATGGGGAGAGACTGCTATACCACGCGGGCATTGACAGGCTACGAAATTTGTGGCAAATACTTGAACACCATAGGCAAGACTCTAGATGAAGAGTGCTGGTTCTTTGGAGAAATACACACCATTGAACATACTCTATTTAACTGCCAAGAATTTGAGAACAAGAGAGAACAATGCCAAGTAGAATGTAGAGATGTTCCGAAGAAGAAATGGTGAATGATATTTTTCGTGGTCTCCGACGATTCATGATCTCAGTAGTGGCAACTACCGGTTCCAGAGAAGACCAAGAATGGGACTTTTAGTAGGTCGGAGTTCTTTAACACACTATCTGATCGCTCAGTATCCCAGGCCAGAAGTCTGTCTGGAGATTTTCCCCGACCTCGTTAACAAAGCAGGATAGGGATCGTACTGACATAGCATGAAGTGATAATGAGGAGTATGATATACTGGATTTAGATGAACTTTTACCTTTCACACTTTTTGTGCATCGAGAATATTATGAAGAAGATATACTTCTATTTGTCAATTAAAGACCAGTCAAAGAGATCACTGGATTTTACAGTCCGTCAGTTTTGAAAACAGAATGGTTCTGTAGTTTTGTAGGAAAGTCAGGTTCAAAACATTTTTAGAAGAAAATTTGGTACAAATACATAGAAAATATCTAAAAAGTTACCAATGCCCCATTAGCACTGAGTTTAAAGATTTCGTTGGATTGAGTTGGGTTTAAAATTAAAAAACATCTTGAAAATATCAATATGATCCAAAGACAAGTGATGATAAGTACAATATTCATAGACTTAATGGTAAAAAGACGAATGGAATAATAGTGAAAGAATGAAAAACACAATAGACTAGAAAATGAATGGGCAGATAATAAACGAGTGCCTCACAGAATAGCTCGTTGAAAAAAAGGATGGGTTGGGTTTGGATGAGATGGGATTGGATTTACTAAATATAATTAAAAGGTATCTAAACAATAGATACAGTGAATATGAAAGAAGCTTGTACTAGATTATCAAGAGTGTACCTCAAAAATCGATATTGGACCCCGTCTTATGGAACGTCTTCTTCGACCAATTGTTAATGCATGACAAACAAGAATCCAACGCATATGCAACGAATTCGGCGTTGCATACACGGATGACCTCGCGGATCCGGATGAGACGTAGAAAAACGATTGCATACAGCACAGAGGACACTGAAAGAATTAAGTGCGAGAATGGAGGAAATGGGCTTAGATAGAAATGGAACACAGAGGAACAGGAAAACCAAAAGGGAGGTTCGGATAATGGTAAAGAGATACATAATAAAGTCATACTGGACAGTTTAATATCTCGGTGTCTTGATCGCGAGAAACATAAAATGGGAAAGTCATATTAATTACATTGAGAGTAAGAAGCAGAGATCGGTGGACGCGTTATATCGGGGGATGGGTGCCTGCCATGCCTGGGGAATGCTTTCAAAGCCAAAAGCCATGTTGAAAATCTGAGCAAGATGGGTAAGAAGTGCCTATAGGACCGTTTTTTCTGAAGCTCTGCTGATAATCGCTAGTATGTTGCCGGTCACCTAATGTACATGAAAATAAAGACCATAACGAGGTCTTTCTTTGGAGGAGGATAGTATAAAGAAGGTATAGATAGACTGAAGGCTAAACAGAGTAAGCAGTGGTGAGGCTCGATGCAACAAAGGAATAATACCAGACATAATGCAGTGGATCACCAAACGGTGGGGTGGATTAGGTTACTACCTACCACCTGAGCCAGCTCTTCAGTGGGCATGGGTATTTCAGAGCCTCCTTGTGCAAATATAAGAAGGTGGAGGACAACAAATGTGTGTATTGCGGGCTCAGAGACGACGTGGAGCACACGTTTTTCGAGTGTGTCTGTTATGTGTAATGAGAAGAGAAGCAAGTTGCACCAAAGCCTAGGGATGGTCCTGACTCCGAAGAACTGCGTGTGGGTGATACTACAGGGTGAGAGTATTTGGAATTTGGTGGAAAGTTTCACCAGAAAAATAGACGAGACCGAAGATAGGGAGGAGAAAAGTGCACAGATATGAGGGCGTCCATTGTAGGTAGGTACGTTAAGATGGTTAACTCTTAAGAGGACTAAGGAGACATTATGTCATAATCTGGCGGCGAGGAGAGCAACAGGAAATCATGCGAGCGGTACACTGTTGGTAGGAAGAAGAGAGAAGAAGACCGGGAGAAGCGGAATGCAGATCTTGATGAGACTTAATAGAAACCGGAGAAACTTGTGAAGAATAGAAATGTGAGGGATGGGATTGGATAGGGATCGTACATTGCATGAAATCATAATGAAAACTATAACATGCCAGATTTATATGAATAGCGCTTTTGCCTCACTCTGTGTGTATCGAGAGGACCTTAAAAGAAGATTTGAAAAGACTTGACTATTGCCTCCGAATGCTAAATGCTTCCAAAATAGTTATAATTGTTAAAATCCTAAGGAGGGAGTTCCAAGTCTTAAGAGGGACCAAACTCTGGGACTGAACATCCTACTCAGATATGGTATTTATGGTTCAAAAAATCAGCCTACATGAAGACTAACTGTTTAGCCGGATTAGACGAAGGCTATGACCAATACTTAGCGATGGGAACTATTTACAAAAGAATTTCTTCAGTTGCATTTTATTGATACCGTCCTTACATTCGACTTCAATTAATACATCCCCATAAAGCAGCCAGAC
Organism: Onthophagus sagittarius; assembly: GCA_036711965.1. Taxonomy (NCBI): domain Eukaryota; kingdom Metazoa; phylum Arthropoda; class Insecta; order Coleoptera; family Scarabaeidae; genus Onthophagus; species Onthophagus sagittarius. Next base: position 12,087,210 of record JASERS010000003.1, read on the forward strand.
TTGCATGGTGTCAAAAACGGCAACGGTGGGTTCAGCAATGGAATGACATCATCTTCAGTGATCAATAAAGGTTTTGTTTTTGTATAAATTAAATGATGTTCGGAGAAGCGTACGGTGACATCGAGGGAAAGCCGAAATTTGAGTGAGTCAAAAGCCAACAACACCTGGTGTTATGGTTTGGGAGTGATATGTGCTGGACGGAGGTCACCCCTTACATTCATTTCAAGCACATTAAACGTACGTAGTTGCAAAACCGATGTTGGTATCTTTCATGCAAAACTTCATATTGTTGTGGTTACAAGAAGGTTCCTGGGGCAGATTGGATTGCAAATTTTACCCTAACCTGTATGGTCACCAGACTTGTCACAGATGGAACATGTCTGAGATGTGATGGGTCGACGACATCGATCCCTTGAGAATCTGGACGAAAGATTCTTTCACTTAGAAGTTGTATAGAACGAGATAACCCAGGAGGACATCGACCATAGGTTGAAGAGTTAATAATATTCATAGCTACGCGTATGAATACAATTCACTACTAGCTTTTCCTTGAAAATGGTAATTTTTGCTTTTTTTTGCTAAACATTCATCATTTTTTGCCTGATAATAAAGTATTATTTTACAGAAGTGGCAAAATTGAATTTTGCTATGTTCAAGACGCATATTATTTATTTCAGCTAAGGTTAGAAAATATTGTAACCAAATTCACCAGCTGTTAACACTGTTTCTATAAGTTATAACAGTTTCTGCAACTATTTATATTAATATTCAAAGATTTGAGAAGTATAATGCTTATTCTGCAAGCTTCTCGAACATTTTTGAAAACAGAGCTATCCAAAAATATTTTACATAATTTGATTGGTTTATTTGATTGATTTATTAGCCTTTGGAAATATTTAGCTTGACTCTATTTCCATCTGAACATATTTGAGTTGTTCTCAGATAAATTAAATTTATTCACTAACACGTCAGCTTAAAGTGTAAATCAAATAACTTTCATATAACGGATTACAAATTAGAGTGGATTTGAGAATTAATAAAAGAAACTTTTTAGATTCGAGATGAGTTATCGGATAAAGTTGGAGAAAATGCCTAATTTTCAGTAATCAGTTTTTCTTTATCTTTCTTTTAAAATCCGTGTTAACCTTAACGAGTTTCAGAACTTTGCGCGAAATAATTTATTACACCAATATTCCTTGTACGTAGCAATTTCATAAGCTAGTTATGAAAATCTTATTAACTTCAAATAAAATTTAACCTAATTACATAACAAGATTTTTAAATTAATTTACAGATTAATTAACAAATAGGAACTCTCTAACCAGCTCATTAGTCACAACTAAATTCAACGAATTAACTTGATTAAGCGCTTAAACTTTGTTCAACCGCAAGTTCGAAACATTGCATGTTTGGGTCCAACTCAAATTGGTAAACAAATTATTTTGCATACGTACTTTTATGTGATAAAACCGAATTTATATTTTTAATTTAAAAGATCCAATTAAAAGTTGTCGACGAATCCAGTCAACTATAAAGGCGTGAAAAAGTTGGTTTAATTTATCGGGGTTCGTCGTAGCGTAACATTATGACCCATAAAACTAAGAAAACGTCGAAGGTAGAAAAAAAAATACTTGAAAACTTACCTATTCAGCGGAAATCACTTGAACGAAAAGTGGCGCGAGATGACGGAATCCAAGTCGAGTGGGATCCGGAAAGAAAGCGTCGTCTCGAACTTTATCGGGGCGTAGTAAAAGCGCAACTACACCACCGCGAGACAGAAAGCTCGCCAGAAAGCTCACCAGAATTGCGTGTTGGGTTCCAGCGACGACTTTACACGAGTTTTATCGACAGTTTAAAACAGCCTCGGTGACTTATTGCCATACGAACATAGTTGTGTAGACGAAATTGAATGCGCACTTTTCGTATTTATTGCTTTTTAGCTTGGCTTCGATATAAATTTTTATTGCCTCGCTACGTGATGTTTTCTACAAAATTGAAACTCCCACTATTATTGTCAATTTAGCCAAGTATATTCTGTCATCATCTCTTTTATTAGATCATAGCCATTGTAGTTATTGATTATTTTGCAGGCGCCTCCACCAGAAATCGTTATATGCATTTTTAAATTTTTATTGTCCTAAATTAAAGCATTATTAATTTATTAAACAAATTTATTAAAATGTATTATTTTCTTTGGGATAACTCTTATCTGGGATTAAGCGTATTATGTACGCAAATCTGATAAAGTGTTAATACCGCAAAGAGGAACTCCGTGGGAAAACCAACATCACTATGACTACTGAAATGAATAATTAATATGAAAGTGGTCGAAGAGTGTAAGTAGAGGGAAATGCTAATTTGTGATATTTTTTAAACAAAATAAATACGTTTTTGTAATAATAAATTTCGTAACATTTGCAAAGTGTTTATTAAACAGTTGGTTGAGTTTAATTATCAACCTAGGTACCGTGTAGAAACCGGATTAGTTCAACAATGACGCGGCGTTTACTGAATGCACATATATACCGTAAACAGTAACCATATTGTAACTATGTTCCACTTGGTGGAAGATGACTAATGACGTAACATTGTTAGCTCTAGAGTGTGAGCCTTAATGCAAACCCATCAAAAGATAACACAGGAGAATGGTGGTCCAAAATGGTATCGAATTCGTTGGAGTTAAGCTGCTCCATTTTGTGTGGTTATTTTAATTCTTCTTTTTGTGTGAATCCTAAATGTAATAATAGAATTATAAATCGTATCGATACAATATTAACTTATCGCGATTCATGATATCTAATTTAAGTTTCATATTTACATAGGAAATTGGTAATGCACGAATTATTGAGTGTTTCTCTGTGCAATTTCAATTTGGACCGATGCAGACACGCCAAAACCGTGGCATATATACGCCGTAATTAGTTTCGAATTAAGTGGACCCTAGCAGTGACCAATTTAGTGCAACCTACAATGTAATTATTCCACCCTAAATCAAAACGTTGACATGGGGGCGGTATCCAAGTACGTTTTAACAACACAAAATAACATTTCATAAATTATACGTTTACATGATTTATTTATACAGTCTGTACATATAGTATGGACACAATTCGATATAAATTCGAGGAATGTTCTTAGTAAACAAAGACGTAGAGGTCTATGTTATCTATTACGCAACATACATATAAAATTCTCAGAATTTAACGAAGAGTGTATAAATGTAATAAAAATGGAGGATCCTATTTAAAAATGACATCCCCCGAATTTATATCGAATTGATTCCATACTTTATATACATCTGTATACAGAGTGGTACACGAATTTGGTAACATATTGTAGTGATATTTTGTTTAAGAGAAATTAGTTCTATCTTAAAATCCGCAACACTTAAACATGATGTCAGGTGTAGTCCAAACGATTTATTTATTGATTTAGTAAATATTGCTTTATTACGTTGAATAAGATGTAAGATTAGAAAAGCCCTTTGCAAGATTTTTTACTGATTCAAATAGAAAACATGAAGTTTTGAAATGACACGTTGAGAAATTTGCAAAACCTTTGGCACAACCTGTCAAATTCTCAAGACCTTTTGCACCGTGGCGCAGTGGAGTATTTGACCCAAATTATCGATCAAAACTATATGTGCATTACTTTATTTTTATTTGAACCTATAGTGATAAATTATTGTCATCAAAAGCAAAGCTCATTGAAATGGGGTTGGAAATTATCTAAAAATGGAAGAATGAAACAAAAATATTTAATAGGTAATTAATACAGAGTGTCGTACAAAAAACGCCCCAATCTGTAAGTTAGTCATTTATATTTCGATGTTTGTGAGCTAGGTATCAAATGAAATGGTTTAATGAATACTAACATGCTACAAATATTTTTTCCCGACGCCATCTTCAAATTGCAGCAATTTCAACTTTTGTTTTTCAAATTGCTCGGTATATTTTTCTTCACGAAGCGGAGACATGGCTAAGCTCTACATGTAGTTGTATTACTTGGTAACCCATGTCACCATGTCTTGAAATCTCTATCTAATCACATAAAGAAAGATATACCGAGCAATTTAAAAAACAAAAGTTGACAATCGCTTGAAATTGAAGATGGTGTCGGAAAAAAAAATTTGTATCATAAAACATACCATTCCATTTAATTCTAGGTTCATGAAAATCGGAATGTACAGCTTTGAGCGTTATTTATATGACATCGTATTTTTTGTATAGTAACAAAAGTAATTAATATAACGTATTTCTTTAATAAAACGATAAATTATGACGCACTTCATTCATTTCCATCTAACTGCTCATCACTTTCGCTAGTTTCATCTTTGTCATACGCATCCCATGGAAGTAACATTTTAATTGTCTCCGGCCTGAACGGTTTTGATTTTTTAATAGATTGAGGTCTACTGCAACTTAAAAATGGATCTGATGTTAACAAAAGCCGATTGATTACATCCATATTGCACTGGACCCGGCAAAATTTTCGTGCATATTTTTCCCTGTATTGACGAAAATGTTTATTTCTGCTCTCTGCCGCCTCTTCTGATAGAGCACCTACAGACTGCACGCGGCCGACCTGCGGATAGATGCATTAGTAATAGCTGGGCGACCGTAAGTGGGCGGAGCTTGCGCTCTTAGATATCGAAACCTTTAATGCTTTGAGAACGGGTGGTTTTTATTAAAGTTAGTTATCAATTGTTTTTACTAACCACAATTTGTAAAATTATGTAAAATAAGAAGGATTTGTTAAAATTAAAAAGAAATAAATCCCTGGTACACAGTACTAGTAATTTTCTTAGTTATGAAGCATCAGATCATTTTAGTGCAAAAATATTACAGCAACAAATTTTCATCATAACTTCATACCAATAAAAAAAAATATAAAACAAATAAAATGAAACATAATTCTCCTCATTTATTTAATAAATGTTCAAATAAACCACCCTCTTGAGCTGAACAATAACCCAACCGGTTGTACAAATTTATGTTATTTAAATTTAATTTACCGGTATTTATGCTTATGCAAAATTTTTAGCACTGTTGTTGCTCCAATACCAATTTCACGGGCAATTTCGCGAGAAGATTTGTGCGGATTCAATTCTGCTAATGCACATATTGCAATCTCCAAAGTGCTGATGTTATCTTCTGCTTCATTTTTGTTTTTATTATTTATTAATGTGAAATTTGATTCGAAATATTTCACTGTATTTCGTATGGTATTTGCAGAAGGAATTGGCCTTTCCGGATAGTTCACAGCAAATAAATCGCGACATACTTCCGCAGAATTACCACCATAAAATTGCTTTATCATAAACAACTTTTCTTCGGGCGTATAATACTCCATTTTGAGAAATTGTGCACTACAAATTTTAGCGAAATCGCTAGGCACACTAACCCAACCACAATCGCTAAACAAATGCAGTAAATGAGTAAAAACCAGTCTTTATCGTTCTTCTGGGATGATTTGACGCCTGTCTAGGAATGATGTCATAGCTCTGTGCGAAAAAGTAAGAGAATTTCGATTTTTTGTTAAAATAAAAATCAATTTTTTAGAACCTCTAAAGATTTCATTTTTAATAAAATTAAAAAGATAAATTCCCAATTTGTATAAAATCGCATTGTACCGCCCTCCGTACGAGTATCACGGCTAGAACGGTGCGGTTGATTACGTCTGTCTCCGTCGCACTACGAGTTTCGTGCGGTTGCAGCAACCTGCGGATAGGGCTTTTCAATGTGTTAGACAAGGCATAGGACTTTAATGAGTTAGATAAAGAAATACATATCAACTCCAATCGGCCTGAGAAGTAAACATAGTATATCTGTTCTGTGTTAACTAATAGAAACCTTATGCCGTTCTTTTCCCACTTACGTTAAGCCTATCCGCAGCTCGAGCGCGAGCAGTCTGTATAGGCAGCAGTGCTTGCTCTATTACTATAGGGCCATGTAGCAAAATTTTATGGAGGGTTGGTGACATTGGGTACCAGTAATACAATTGGATGTAGAGCTTAGCCATATCTCGACAGTACTCTGAAAATTTATTTATGTCAATTTTATGACCACTGGATATTACTTCCAGAATTGTAGCCACTCTTTCAATTAGCGCTTGATTCCTGTTATAGATGCCGAGATTTCTACGTTAGAGAAGAATCGTCTGCTGGTATTTCCATCGTTGCTGTTGCCGTAGTTGGCTTTGGGTACGTCAACGATTAGACCAAGTTCATTTCTAAACCTTTCTTGAATAGTTTGCTTGCGTTCTTTTATAATATTCTTTTCTGATTCTGTTCTTGTTTGCCACTTTTTTATTGTAATTTTATAGGAAATATGCAGTAATGTTTCGAACAGTCTTATTCGCGCATGTAAAATCGATAGTCCAAACTCCAAGTTTTCTGAGTTTATAGGTGCTTTTTCACATTTTTCCAAATCATTAAAATCTTTTGAAGTAAGCGTACATATGTAACATCGCATGCTCGAGCCTGTATTGGTAGCGGCATTGCAGACTTTACCATCTACCATGGTAAATAACATTCTATGGGTGACCGTCACTTCTTTATCTCCGATATTATTCTTGGTTGTAGTTAAATGTTTTATCTGATCTTTGTGATAACTTATCTCTTCATTTGTCACATCTTTCGATTCCCTAATAAATCTGATTCTCATTGGTCGGCAAAAACGTGGTGAGGAGGGCGTTGTGTTTTGCCAAATTATTTTCTTATTTGTCTTACATATAAGCTGAAGAGGTACTAGTGATGACTGGAAAATGTTAGAATCGGAATCGTTATTATTTGAAAATGTTTGTTTGAATTGTGCTTGTTGGGAACCATCACAACCCCATTTATACGTCAACTCCAAGGATACCAATTCTTTTTGTGTGAGAGATATCAATACTTCCTCTAGGTAAATAATAAATCGTTTTACAGCATGATCTGCTAAGGCTTGTAATTTAATTTCCGCGCAAGTTTCAGTAACTTGATAAGCATTCGAGTCTGGATAACAATCTTGTTTTGCTCTCTGTAAAAGTGAATAAGAGGGATATAGTTTTCTTGAGCTTTCTCTAATAATTTCATATTGTCTTCGTGTCAATGACGCTTCTACAAACATTGATAACGCTTGTGTTGGTGTTAACTTTTCTGATTCAACCGTGTCTCTTTTTCTAAAAGCTTTCTTATATTTATTACCACGTGACGGCGATGACATGATGTCCTTTAACACTTGTGCTCCACTCACATTTCCAGATTTTCGAAGTACCATTTGACCAGCAAACAAGAGAGCTTCAGCTTCATTTTCCTTCCTCAGAAGTGTTGTTTTGCGGCGTTTACTGCAATCGCTTAAATCTTCAAATGCGCTTTCCGGATGACCACCTATATTCGACATACATTTCTGTGTTATTTTAACAGTCCCTTGCAACCAATTACGATTTTTTTCTAAGAACTGTGCGTGGTTAACTGATACGTTAAAACTAATGATATCGTTGAGAAATGAGGTTTTATCCAAATTTAATAGATCTAAATTAACATCTCATTTTGACTATTATAAGTCATTAAGAAATTTAACAACATCCGCCATACGCAGAGAAAAAAAAGTTTATTTAAACACTACTTTTACGACGAGTGATGCAAGAACTTCTTGGCGACTTTTATCAAATATGCGTATTGTTAATAAGCCGAGACCGATTGTTCCTGGGCACTTGGGGAATGTGAATACTATTAATAATTATTTTATAAATTCTGTTGGCTGCGGTGATGTTGATGCTGACTTTGTCACTTTTTACAATACTTATATGATTTTCCCCGAGTCACATGATAGATTTTCATTCCGTCTTGTTGACACCTCTACAATTATAAATACATTGAATGGTATCAAGTCAACGGCTTCCGGTAATGATGAGTTAAATATAACTTTTATCCGAAAATGATTACCCAACCCAACTTAACCCAACCTAACTCCCAAAAATAACGTCACAACAAATTTTGTTGATTATCATTATGAAAATTCGAAACAAAATAAGTAATAAAATTAAACCGTAATATTCATGTAAGTGTATACATTTATTTCAGTATTAGATATAAAAACCTTAAACAGGATCACTATTTCATATCTAGCAGTCACAGCTACAAACTTTCAAAATCAAAGTAGAAATATGAATTAATGGTAAAAATATGTGTACAATGTAGTTCAAAGTTGATGTTCAAATAGTCTATCTTGAAAGCTGTAAAACTTAGAAAAAAAGGAGCTCCAATGTCGAAAACCTCAAAGCGCAATCCTCTTTTGTGGTATCTTAGTTATTATTATATGGTATTACATTATAATATTATATGGTGAAATGTTATAACTACGACATTATACAGACACTTTTTCACAGAGAATTTGATGACGTAATAAAATATTTCTTTTCGCATTGAGATATTGAGATGCTATAAAAATTTTTGTAGTGTTAAACGGAAACAATCACTGATTTTTAGTGATTTTTTTTAATATACGGTACAAGTATATTTCTTATTGTTTTAAAATAATGCTAAAAATAAGCCTTTGTTATAAAATTTTGGAATAACTCTCCATCTCGTTTAAAAATTTTGAATACAGATCGTTGTTCATAATAAATAATTATATTATTAGTAATAATTTTTAGTTAATAATTAAATATATTATAATTTTCTCTAAACAATATGTTAAAAAAAAAGATTTTTTTAAAATAATCTTTAAATTTTGTATATAGTTAACTATAAAATAAGTAGATGTCACTCTAAAACATAACATTATTAATTTCTAAATGTGTTTTACTGAAATACTATCAACAATGGCCTAATTTTTCGGTTTATCAACTTCACCGACTAGACTTATTAGTAAAAAAACAATCCTTTTGTTTTAGAATAAAGGAAAACAGACCTTTATTGTAACATTTTGAAACGCTACCATCTAGCGCCATCAAGTATAAATATTTTATTAACGCAAAAAGTAATAATTTGATAATAAAAAATAATAATATAGGGGTAGCCAATAATTGAGCATTTTTTGTAGCATGTGTCAAAATATCTCAAAACTGAAAACAAAAAGAACTTTGTGAAAAGGTGTCCATATAATGTCGTAGCTAACTATAATAATAAGCAAGATAATTATACTTGTTAGTTTTAAGATATTTTCAGTTTTGATCTCTAGCGAAAAACCAAAAGACCATTCGGACATCGAATTTGAACTACCCTGTACATGTAAAAATATATTTTTTAAACTTATCACTTATTAAAGTTTCAACATAATGGATAGATTATAGCATTTATAAATTACGAATAAATGTCTGAATTCTTGGAAAATCTTTCTTACTTTGCCATTAACAAGTTTTTTTATTCATTAAACGAGTCGTAATACACATCATAACTTATACAAATCTGCATAGTTCTTAGCGATAAAACTTTAATATTGTTCACATTGTCAATGTTTGTCTTGAGCGATCGGTCATTCCCGAGGCCTGGAAATCGGCCGTGGTGATGCCCATACCTAAAATTCAAAATCCTACTGATCTGGCGGACTTACGTCCAATTAGTATTCTTCCAACTGTTTCTAAGATTTTGGAGAGGTGCATGGAGTTCCAGCTTTGTGAATACATTGGTAAACATAATATTTTACCCCCGTCGCAGTCTGGTTTTCGACCCAATTACAGTTGTGCTACAGCCCTTCTAAAGGTGACTGATGACATCATTCGGGCTCGTGACAGCGGTCTTTGTAGTGGGCTGGTGCTGTTGGATTACAGTAAAGCTTTTGATAGAGTTAACCATTCAATGTTTCTATCTCTTCTGCACTATATTGGTTTGTCTGACTCAGCGATTGCTCTGATGAAAAGTTATCTTACTGACCGTGTTCAGACGGTGAAGCTGGATGGTCTATCTTCGTTTCCGTTGCCTGTAAGAATGGAAATCCCACAGGGGTCTATACTGGCTCCTCTTTTATTTTCTATTTACACCTCCCAGCTGCCGGAGAGCGTACAGCATTCATCGATACCCATGTATGCTGATGACACTCAGCTATACATAACCTTCCCTAAGGAACAGATTGTACAGGCTTGCTTAAAAATTAATGCAGATCTCGAAGCGGAATCTTGGGGTGGTGGTTGACGGCAACCTCCGTTTTACTAGCCACGTCACTGGTTGTGTGAGGAGGGCTTATGCAGTTTGAGGTGCCTGTATCAGCACCGACAAGTGCTAAATGTGATCACTAAATGTGACTGCTTGTCTTGTCGAACTTTGTTCATTGTGCAGCCGTGTATGGCCCATGCCTTACTGCTTTTGATGTTCATCGCATTCAGAAAGTTCAGAACAGCTGTCTCAGATTTATGTATGGAATTAGAAGGCGCGAACACATCTCCCACACTCTGATTTATGCGAAATGGTTGAACATCCGCAATAGATTAAAATATTATTTCTTATGCCTTGCACACAAAGTAATTACCACGGGGACTCCACTTTATTTATACAATAAAATTACTTATAGGACAGATATTCACAACCTAAATCTCAGCCACAGGAACACTATCACCATTCCTGCTTACAGAACATCACTGTTTCGGCGTTCCTTCTCTTACAATATTGCGAGAGAGTACAACTCCTGTCCTTATAAAATTAAAAGTATTAAGTCTGCTATCTTCAAAGTTAAGCTGCGTGACGCCTTGTTTGGGTTGCAATTAACACAACGTGACATTTCTGCTGCCTCGGTGCTCTTACATTGTGATCATGTCTTGTAAGCACTCTTGGAAAACTGAACAATTATTGTTTTTTTTATTATTTGTTTTGTTTATATATTTTTATATATTTTCACTATTCTCAACTCTAGGTTGAGTTGAACAGATGATAGCCCTGATTTATTGGTTGTCAATCTGGACTCCGCCTTTGACCACAAATTGCAAATAACAATGAATGTATATTTTTCATTTTTTCTTTTTTTATTTGTTTCTATTTTTTATTTTCTTAATGTATTAGGATTCTATTGTTTTTTGAGATCAATAAAGTTATTATTATTATTATTATTATAGTTCCATGGCCGAAGCCGCTTCAAATTGAAGCGGGTGATTTAAGACAAAATTTTGAATTATTTAAATCAAATTTGAGAAAATATAGGTTAGCCACAGAAATGGACAAAAGGGGTTCTGAAAGAGAAAGTCAAAAGGTAAACATTTTACTATCGCTTATAGGAGATATTGCGAAGGTCACATATCATACCTTTTGTGTAACGGATGAAGATAAATAATCAATGGAAAAAGATTTGAAAAAAATTAATGACCAATTGGTTGATTAAGGATTTTTCAAAGATTTTTCAGAATTGTAAATCAACCAACTGGAATTAATTAATAGTTATTAATACTTATTTGATAAAGTTAACAAAAATTGCTGATTACTATCAATTTGGGCAAATTCCTGTAAAAAAAATTAAAGAAACTTTAATTAGAGACCGATTAGTATTTGGAATAACAAATTCAAATTTAAAGATTAAAGAGATTTTTAAAGGCAAAAATGGTTAAATTAAATTTAGTCCAAAGGAAAATAGATTATAAAGACAGATAAAAATATAAATAGTGTGGCAATTTGTGGCAAGCGACATATTTTCGAAAAAAATGTTTTTTCTGCAAGAAACCTACAGTGCAATTTCTTGTGTAAATTATAGTCTAAAGGTTTTTCATTTTTAAAAAATGTTGTTTTAAAAAACTAAAAAAATCGAAAAGACATGAAAAGAAAGTAAAAGAACTTGAAGACAACTCAACGGATAATGATAACCAAGGAAAAGCAGAGATACCTTACATATCTAAAGTAATTGATAATACAAGATATGGAGGTTCCCTAAGAGCTGAAATGAAGTTAAAATTTAATGAATATGTAATTGTTTCGTGTGAATTGGACGGAGGAACAAGTTTTTATTTAACGGGTACAATATTTGTTAAATATGTGAATTTCCCCTGAAAGGAGAAATTTACATTCGATCTCAACATAAAAATAAAAATTATAATTTTTTGTTCTATTTACTTTGTACTTCAAATTATATTCTGCAACTGCATGTATATATTTAGATTTAACAAAATACTGTAACACGGTTGTGATAAATAAAAATGATGAAATTACTCGAGGTGAAGCGAATAATTGAGGAATTTGAAGATATTTTTAAAGGTCAAGGTGCTCTTGAGTATGAAGTAGATTTAAAAATCGATGAAAGCGCTAAGCCTGTGATATAAACAGCTGCACGTATTTCTATATATTTGAGAAAAGATTTACAGAAAGAACTACGAAGAATGGAGGCCCTTGTCCTTCAATCATTCAAAAAGAAGAATGGGTGAGCAATTTACTTTTAGTTAATAAAACTGAGTCGTTTCGGATATGCTTAGATCCAATACCTTTGAATAGAGCTTTGAAAAAGTCAAATTATCAATTTAATGCATTTGAAATTCTCCCAGAGTTGTGAAAAGAATTGCTAGGTATAGGCTTTACATCAGTCTTTCTAAAAAGGAACAAGATTCTTTTAAATTGATTGCTTCTATAAATGCTATCTACCTAAGGGAAAGATCCAATCGGGCAACACATATGCTTGAAAAATAATAATAATCAGCAGAAACTTTCAATGATGTCACCTCCTTTACTACATATCCATTGCAGATCATATCGATGAATGTTTGTTTAACATTCGAAATTTGAATGTTAAACAAACTTGAATTATATATCTCCATCTACATCAATAACAAAAATAAAACGTCTTTCAAATTTTGCACTTCTTTTTTAGATGCATTTATTTTATCTTTTTCTACCGGTTTCGATCTTGATTAGACCATTTTCAGGAAACTTTCGAATTACGTCAAAAGGTTTTTACTTTTATTAACATACTGTTATTTGATATCTTTATTCTTTAATAACTCTTTTATCCATTCTTGTCGTTTATTTCAATATATGAATAATATGTTGTAGTTTAGAAGTTAAAGTATTATTTCTTTCAGCGCGCATACATTTATTTGTTAAGCGCTTTATTTTTGTTAAATTTTTAAGAAAATGTCTAAAAATCTCTCAACTTTAAAGGACAATTAGGTTTTAGTTGGATTTTAACGTACAGATTTTTATTGCTTATATTGTACAGGGGGTTGTTAGGATGTCGGATTTTCCTTATGATCTTAACCATTTTCTTTCTACTTTGTCAATGATTTCTTTGTCAATGATTTCTTTGGATATTTGTTGAATTAATTGTAAGAATATGTCCATAATCTAGAACAGTGTTTCCCGACTCATGGGTCGCGACCCAAAATTGAGGTCGTATTAGTTCCATGTAAAACTAATACACCTAATTTTCCTCAACTTACAACACCATTTGAACTCAACCAAAATTTGTAGCAATTCATAAAATTAATAATTTCGTTAATCATTTTTGAAAAATCATAAAAAATCTAATTCTTAAGATATCTTGATGATATCAACTTTTAAATTCATCCTAAATTTGTAAAATTGAAAATTTCCTTGATTATTTTTTAAAAATCGTAAAAAGTCGAATTCTTAAGATATTTTAGCGTTAAATAAATTATGCATATCTTTTATTTACTTTTAACTCTACCAATTTCGATTCGCTACATGAATCATCTTCAGGAGTCACCTGCATTTGGAAAGCTTTTAAGTTTTTTTAAAGAAAGATGTGTGGTGGATAGGAATGAAAGTATATTTGTGTGGAGAAGGGAAATATAGGGAAGTGAAGGGAGAAGGATTGTGGAAGGGATGTGAATGGTTTTAGGGAAGAGATTTAATAATCAAGGTACTCAGAATGTTGCGAGAACAACCAGAATGTTGTGAATTTCAGAATCTTGAAGAAAAACAGAGAACAGTTCTTGTTGTGGTGAATTCTGATTGTTTAAAGAAATGTTTGGTAGATCTAACATCCCTGAGCTGCTTATCAGTGACAATGGTACCGATTTTGTAAACCCAGAAATATACCATTCTTGACAAAAATTGAAAATTAAAGATGTTACATCGTCACCACATCATCAACAAAGTAGGGGAAAAGCAGAAGCTACTGTCAAGATAATAAAAAAATCATAAAGAAATGTCAAGAATCTAAACAAAAATTGTGGTGTGTTCTTTTATATTGGCGCAATACACCGAACAAAATGAATACCAGCCCAGTACAAAAATTTTTATGTAAACAAACAAGGTATGTGGGAAACGTTTTAGGAAAAAAGAAAGAATTACATAGACAATCAAAACATTATTATGATAAGAAAACTAGAGATTTAACAGAATTAAAAATTGGAGATAAAGTCAGAGCATAGTAAAAACCACAGTTAAATACATAATGGTCTACATATATGGTAGATTCCAAAATCAAAATTTTGGAAAAAAAAAGAAAAAGAATGGATGCTACAGGAAACTACCAAGAATGGTCTCGAGGAAGTGATACACGGGGAAGAAAAGAGAATAGTTCAGGAGCATGGAGTCCCAGAAACAAGAACTAAAAGAAAAAGAAAAACACCAAGGAAAAATGAGAAAAATTTCGTAAACGCTCACTCTGCTGGAGAAACAATGTCTTTTTTTTTATTATAGAGGGGATTAGAAAATCTGTAAACAGACACCTGACCGAAAATATCATGTGGCCAGATAGTGACGGGTTGAAGCAAACATCAAGTAAACTAAGACCATCTAAAACCCTTCCCCCTCTATTCCCGGAACCACCCGCAATTCAGCATGTCAAAACATCATTGCATCAGGAAAAATTAAAACTGACTAAAAGTCAATCCAAAAAACAACAAACTATAGGTACAGCTATACAATCTGTGGCATCAACATCCGGCTACACTAAACAATGAAAATTCAATTTTGATCTTTGCAAAGCTTTGATAAAAGCAAACCTACCAATCCATAAAGTGACAAATAAATATTTCAAAACTTTTTATAAACATATTGTACAATGCATATTCCCGATGAAAGCCATCTCCGCAAAAATTATATTACTTCAGTCTACAAAGAAGTTATTCAAGAAATAAAAAATATTATTGGAAATAATTATATTTGGATAAGTGTAGACGAAACAACTGATGTATGTGGACGATACGTGGCAAATTTAATACTTAGAGTATTAAGTGATGAAAATTCGTCAAAAAGTTTTCTAATAAGTACCAAAGAATTAAGTAAAACAAATAATAATACGGTAACAAGATTTATTCACGACGAATTAACGCATTTTTTCTTACCGGAGCCGGTACCGAATGATAAAATTTTACTGATGGTGTCAGACGCAGCATGGTAAAAGCTGCGTCTAATATGAAGATTTTTTACCCTAATTTGATTCGATTAAATTTATTTATTTATTTATTTAATATTTGGGATACAAACAGGAAAACCCCACAATAGTATCCACATAAGCCTAAAATATTTTATTATTTTTTTTTCTTTTAGTTCTTGTTTCTGGGACTCTATGCTCCTGAACTATTCTCTTTTCTTCCCCGTGTATCACTTCCTCGAGACCATTCTTGGTACTTTCCTGTAGCATCCATTTTTTTTTCTTTTTTTTCCAAAATTTTAATTTTGGTATCTACCATATATGTAGACCATTATGTATTTAACTGTAGTTTTTACTATGCTCTGACTTTATCTCCAATTTTTAATTCTGTTAAATCTCTAGTTTTCTTATCATTATAATGTTTTGATTGTCTATGTAATTCTTTCTTTTTTCCTAAAACGTTTCCCACATACCTTGTTTGTTTACATAAAAATCTTTGTACTGGGCTGGTATCCATTTTGTTCGGTGTATTGCGCTAATATAAAAGAACACACCACAATTTTTGTTTAGATTCTTAACATTTCTTTATGATTTTTTTATTATCTTGACAGTAGCTTCTGCTTTTCCCCTAGTTTGTTGATGATGTGACGATGTAACATCTTTAATTTTCAATGTTTGTCAAGAATGGTATATTTCTGGGCTTACAAAATCGGTACCATTGTCACTGATAAGCAGCTCAGGGATGTTAGATCTACCAAACACTTCTTTAAACAATCAGAATTCACCACAACAAGAACTGTTCTCTGTTTTTCTTTGTAATCAATTAAACAAACATTCATCGATATGATCTGCAATGGATATGTAGTAAAGGAGGTGACATCATTGAAAGTTTCTGCTGATTTCTGCTGAAACACCAAGGAAAAATTAGAAAAATTTCGTAAACGCTCACTCTGCTGGAGAAACAATGTCTTTTTTTTTATTATAGAGGGGATTAGGAAATCTAAACAGACACCTGACCGAAAATATCATGTGGCCAGATAGTGACGGGTTGAAGTAAACATCAAGTAAACTAAGACCGTCTAAAACCCTTCCCCCTCTATTCCCGGAACCACCCGCAATTCAGCATGTCAAAACATCATTGCATCAGGAAAAATTAAAACTGACTAAAAGTCAATCCAAAAAACAACAAACTATAGGTACAGCTATACAACCTGTGGCATCAACATCCGGCTACACTGAACAATCAAAATTCAATTTTGATCTTTGCAAAGCTTTGATAAAAGCAAACCTACCAATCCATAAAGTGACAAATAAATATTTCAAAACTTTTTACAAACATATTGTACAATGCATATTCCCGATGAAAGCCATCTCCCCAAAAATTATATTATAGTAGAACCCCTCATATCCGACCTCGGGATATCAGACTCCTCGGGATATCCGTCACCCCTCCCTACTCCCAATTTTGTTCAAATGCTCTAATGTACGTTTTTGTGAATCCCAAGAGACCCGACTTTCCGTCGGGGAATTACTTGATTCGCTCAATCTTGATGTTTGCCAAGGGTTGCGCAACTGTGTTCATCATTGTGAATATCAATTGTATGCATATTTACAATTGTTATAGTAAAAGTGATTATGGCTACCCAACAAAAACGAAAACGTATTGTATGTACACTACAGAAGAAATTGGAAGTTATTCAGAGGCTAGACAATGGCGAGTCAGTTCAAAAATTATCTTCTGAATTAGGAATAGGCGTCACAGCTATTAAAGACTGGAGGAAAAACAGAAAGAATATCGAATCGTACTCTATGACAGTGGAAGGGGAGGAGGGTTTAAAAAATAGAAAGATGCTTAAAAAGCGTAAATTTGATGTTTTAGATGATGCTCTCTGGATATGGTTTTGCCAAGAAAGACGCAAAGGAACTCCTTTGTCAGGTCCTATAATTAAAGAGAAGGCAGCGATTTTACATAAAACAATAGTAGGAGAGGAAGGGGAAAATTTCAGTGCAAGTGAAGGTTGGCTTCACCGATGGAAACGTCGCCATGGTATACGTCACGTTGTTATTTCTGGAGAAAAGCTATCAGCTGATGATGACGCAACCAAAGAGTTCGTGAAGAAATTTGAAGTTTTTATTAAAGAAAACAATATGCATCCGGATCAAGTGTATAATATTGACGAGTCAGGGTTAAACTACAAGATGCTCCCACAAAAAACTCTTGCTGCAAAAAATGAAAAAGTAACAGGGACAAAATTATCCAAGGATAGACTAACTTTTGCAACTTGTAGTAATGCAAGTGGAAACCATAAAATGCCATTGTTTGTCATTGGAAAATCTAAAAAGCCCAGAGCGTTCAAACATGTGAACATGGCATCATTGCCTGTTTATTATAAAAATCAAAAATCTGCTTGGATGGACAGTTCTTTGTTTAAACAGTGGTTTTTTGAAGAGTTTGTACCAGATGTAAAAAAACACTTGAAAATGAAAAATCTACCACTCAATGCAGTCTTGATTCTTGACAATGCTCCCAGTCATCCTTCGGAAAACGAACTAACAATGGGAAACATCAAAGCTATGTTTCTACCTCCTCGTGTGACACCTTTAATCCAACCTATGGATCAAGGGGTTATTGAGTGGTTGAAGAAAAGATACAGGCGAAAATATGTCAGCTTCTTATTAGAGCAAACGGAAGGAGGCAGTAACCTATTTGAGGCAATGAAGACTTTTAATATAAAAGATGCCATTTACATTGCCGCACAAGCCTGGGACGAACTCAATCACACCACTCTACAAAAATCTTGGAGAAAACTATGGCCAAGTATTATTGAAGGTGAGAGCGCAATCTCTAATGAGTCTGAAACTTTAAATACAGATGAAGCAGAAATTCTACAAGATTTACAGACCATCGATGCCCAAATCCAACCAGCGGATATAGAAGAGTGGCTATTGGGAGGGGACATAGTTGAAGTCACTAACGAGGATCTGAACGACGAACAAATCGTATCCGCAGTTTTTAAAGTTGAAACAGAGGAAGATGAAACGGATGATGAAAAAGAAGAACCTGAAAATATCAGTCATACGACAGCTACAGAGGCTTTCGAGATTGCAATGAAATACGTCGAGCAACATCCAGAAGCAACACCGATGGATGTGCTGTGCATTAAAAAGTGGAAAGATATCTCAGCTAAAGCAAGATTTGGTAGATTAAAACAAAAAATATAACTGATTTTTTAAAATAAATTTACATGTACATACATGGATTTGTATACATAATTAAATATATGTACTCGTTTATGTTTGTCTTGTTCATTTTTGTTGTTCCTCGGATTATCCGACCTTTTTTGGTAACCGACCATGCTCCGGTCCCATGGGTGACGGATATGAGGGGTTCTACTGTACTTCAGTCTACAAAGAAGTTATTCAAGAAATAAAAAATATTATTGGAAATAATTATATTTGGATAAGTGTAGACGAAACAACTGATGTATGTGGACGATACGTGGCAAATTTAATACTTGGAGTATTAAGTGATGAAAATTCGTCAAAAAGTTTTCTAATAAGTACCAAAGAATTAAGTAAAACAAATAATAATACGGTGACAAGATTTATTCACGACGAATTAACGCATTTTTTCTTACCGGAGCCGGTACCGAATGATAAAATTTTACTGATGGTGTCTAATGTGATAATTTTTTACCCTAATTTGATTCGATTAAATTTATTTATTTATTTAATATTTGGGATACAAACAGGGAAACCCCACAATAGTATCCATATAAGCCTAAAATACACAAAAAAAAACAAAGATAAACTCCGAATTACAAAAAAGAGTTACAAAAAAGAGTAATACTGCTCAATACTACGTACTAAATAATAAAAATGAAATTATACAATACTAGTCATTATAATAAACTTAAGAGTAAATATCAAAGTCGAAGCCGAACTAAAACTGAATAAACCACTGACAAATTGTTAAGTTTATTAAAACTTTACGAAACGACGCAAACGATAAAGTAAAAATATCACAATCTGAACAGTGACGAATGTAAGTTTGCATCATTCGCGGCATCGATGAGTTATAGTGCGCGTTTGTTGAGGAAGCGGGTAGTCGAAACAAACATTGATCTCGTGTGGGATAACTCGGGACAGCAAATGAAATTTGTCTCAAAAGCTCAGGCGAGTCAACGGAACCGCTGATCAATTTATACAGGAATAATACATCAGAGGCCAGTCAACGTCCCCGCAACGATCGCAAACCAAACACACTACATCTTTGCTCGTAAGTACAATACGGTAAGCTGAACTTGTGAACCAAGTAGCGCACAAATCTTCTCTGTAAAGCTTCAATACGGTCAACATTCGTAGTATACACAGGGTTCCAGACAATCGAGGCGTAATCAAGAACACTGTTAATATAAGCCATGTATAAAGATTGAATGCAAAGTAGATTAGTGAAAGGTCTTGACATTCTAATGATAAACCCTAGGCGCCTGGTTGCTTTACAGAGTAATTGCTCAACATGATAATTGAAAAGTAATTTTGAATCCAGAACAATGCCAAGATCCTTCACCGTCAACAATACATTCAACGGTCCCGGTCCAAGCCTATAAGTGAAATTCACTAGGTATCTTCTTCTGCTGAATACCATTTGATTGCATTTATGATAATTTAAGTAAAAGGAAATTTTTTGAGCAATAAATTTGTAATCTGTCTAGATCAATTTGTAACCTTTCACAATCAGAACATTTCGAGAACATTTTACAATCATCA
Organism: Onthophagus sagittarius; assembly: GCA_036711965.1. Taxonomy (NCBI): domain Eukaryota; kingdom Metazoa; phylum Arthropoda; class Insecta; order Coleoptera; family Scarabaeidae; genus Onthophagus; species Onthophagus sagittarius. Next base: position 12,107,210 of record JASERS010000003.1, read on the forward strand.
GCATAAAGCAGAAAAGAACTATGGTTGAAGCATTCATATATATCATTAATATAAGCTTTAAACAGGACTGGTCCCAAGTGACTGCCCTGAGGCATTCCAGAAGTGACCGAAGTAAAGTTAGATATAAAATTATTAATTTTTACTCCTTGATATCTATCCGAAACATAAGAGGCCAACCACGAAAGAAGACTGAAAGTCAGGTTAAATTTCTCTAGTTTGGCCAGGAGCACCCCATGATGCAACTTATCAAACGCTTTGCTAAAATCGGTATAAACTGCGTCGACTTGGCAATTTTCATTTATACATGTTTGAATGTAATTAGTGTAGGATATCAGATTAGTCTCTACAGATCTGCCACGAAGAAAGCCATGTTGTTGTTGAATAATAAATGGTTGTATTGAATTGTATAAAGTTTCGTAAACGATTTTTTCAAAGACCTTAGATAGTATCGAAAGAATAGAAATAGGGATAGGATAATTAGAGACAATGTTTTTACTTCCAGATTTATAGATAGGAAGAATAAACGCTTTTTTCCATTCCGCTGGGAAAACTGAATGAGCCAGTGAACGGCAAAATATAATATAAAGTGGCTTAGCTAGTTCAGAGGCACACTTTACTATACTGAAAAAGTGATGACGCACGTCCTTTGCCCATCAGGAGTGAGGCCGATGTGGACAGGATGTGATCGGTTTTGGCGACACTAAATTATTCATAAATTTATATTCAATTAAATGTTACTGTTCACAATGTCTTCGATTAGCGTTTACTATCAGAACGTGCGTGGTCTAAGAACTAAGTTGAAATCTTTTTTCACTAGCTTATTAAATTTTGATTTTGATCTTGTTTGCATAACCGAAACCTGGTTGCATCCTGGCATATACTCGGCAGAACTGTCTCCGGATCTTTATAATGTTTTCAGGCGCGACAGGACAAACGGCAACGATGAGGACCTATCGAAGGGTGGGGGTGTCTTAATTGGGGTATCTACTGCTATACCGGCGGTAGCCCATGCTGACTGGTTTGTGAATCTTGAGGTAGTGAGTGTAACGCTTAAGACCGGGGGTTCTTCGCTACATGTTTGCTGTGTATATATTCGTCCAAATGATAACTTAGCACTCTATTCATTCATAGATCAACTTACTGTACTCACACGGCGATATCCTGACGACAAATTTCTTATATGTGGCGATTTTAACTTGCCAGAAATTAAATGGGAGATTGATCTCTGCCTTCGTCATTGTGTACCATCATGTAGTAGTGCTCGATCTCGTGATTTTCTGGATGCCCTGTCCCTCTGCGGCCTTAATCAATTTAATCGCCATTTTAATGCCTACAACCATACTTTGGATCTTATTATTGCAAATTTTTGTTCTATCTCTGACATAGCGCTCAGCGATAGCCCTTTAATTCGTGAAGACATATCTCACACTACTCTTGAGTTTTCCTGTCAGGTAATCGCACCTCCAAATCTTAAATATAACTCTCCCGCTTGCTATAACTACAGAAAAGCAAAATTTGATTTACTCAATTCACATTTTAATGGGGTTAACTGGGAAAGAGAGTTGGAGTGCGATGATGTTAATGATTCTGTGGATGCATTTTATGCTCACTTGCATCGCGGTATTGAGAAACATGTTCCCAAAATGCATAAGAGAGAGAGTGGTTTTCCCGTGTGGTTTTCGTTCAGTGCTGTGCGGACGATTAATGAAAAGAGGAAGGCGCATAGGAAATGGAAGCGTTATGGAAATCACGTTGATTATCTTACCTTTTCTCTGCTGAGAGGGCGAGCAAAATTCCTTATTGATCGGGATTATAAAAATTATGTTAGCCAGGCAGAAATAAATATAACGCACAATCCCAAACATTTCTGGTCATTCTTAAAACGAAGAAAGGGCAGTAATAATATACCGTCTGCGGTACACCTGGATGATTGCACAGCTTCCGATCCTTCGTCCATCTGCTTATTGTTCGCAGATTTTTTTCATTCTGTGTACTCAGTCCACCAGACTGATGCGGTGTCTGGTGTCACGTCCGACATCAGTGGTACAGTTGCAACTTGCTTCGATCAGATTGAGGTTGAGGAGGTACTGGCAGGAATTGATGCTTCAAAGGGCCCGGGTCCGGATGGTATACCAGCAATTTTTATTAAAGAATGTTACGCGTCTTTGTCGCTACCTGTAACCATTATACTGAACAAATCCATTGAATCTGGAGTTTTTCCACGTCTTTGGAAGCAGGCACATATAGTTCCTATGTTGAAGTCTGGTAATAGAAGTGATGTATCCAATTATAGACTAATATCTTTATTATCGGTGTTAAGCAAAATCTTTGAAAAGCTAATTTATAAACGGCTATTTTTTTACTAAAAATAAAATTGATACAAGACAGCATGGCTTTTTTGCGGGTCGCTCGGTCGAGAGTAACTTGCTTGAGTACAGTAATTATATTTTTACTTCTTTTGATCAAGTAACTCAAGTGGATGCCGTTTATACTGACTTCAGTAAGGCTTTCGATCGTGTTGATCACAATCTTCTGTTGTCAAAGCTTCGGTTTATGGGAATTGATAACTATTTGTTGCGATTGATTGCTTCTTATATACGTGGAAGAACTCAGGTAGTATCTATTAATGGATACTATTCTGATGTAATGTCCGTCCCGTCAGGTGTACCTCAAGGCAGCCATCTTGGCCCTCTCCTTTTCAATATTTACATCAATGACATTTTCACAGTCATAAAACACTCCCAGTGCTTAATGTATGCTGATGATTTGAAGTTGTTTGCACGTATTTCCTCTCCACTCGACTGCTCGAGGATGCAGCGTGACATTAACGCACTGCAAGTCTATTGCAATGACAATTTTATGACACTCAATCCTATTAAATGTAATGTTATATCTTTTTCAAGAAGTTCGAATGCCATCAGATATGAGTACAAATTGGAAAACTATGTCTTACCTAGAGCATCTCAAATTAAAGATCTTGGTGTTACGTTTGACAACAAGCTTACATTTTCTGGTCACGTTGATGGAGTGGTTGGAAAGGCGCTGCGAATGTTGGGTTTTGTCATAAGATCCACAGAATGTTTCAAAAGCGTAGAAGCAGTAAAAGTTTTATATTTTGCTTACGTATTCAATGTACTAAATTTTTGCACTACCATTTGGAATCCGCAGTATCACACTTATATAAACAGAATTGAAAGAATTCAAAAGAAGTTTCTAAAGCACTTAGCCTATAAATTTAATTTAAGCTATAAAGATTATAATTCTGCGTGCAGCTCTTTCCAACTTCTTCCACTTCACCAGCGCCGCTTTTGTAAGGATGCTCTTACATTTCATAAGATTGTCAACAATAGATGTGCCTCCTCGGTATTATTGGGATGTGTGAATATACGTATACCTTCCCGATCTTTAAGGCATGAGTCAATTTTTTATACTCCCATTCCGAGAACAAATTTATTTCAAAATTCTCCTATGATTCGGATGGCGATTGCTTGTGATCGGTTCCATACTACTGGCAACGGTATAGATGTGTTTAGTAATACATATAGGAGATTTAAGAGCTTGATAACTGCCGTTGTGTTACAGAAAGCATTGATCAACATTACTGTAGCGTAAACAAATGTATGTTTTATTTTTCTTAATTTTATTTTCTGCTTTATAGAATGATTATTGTTTTTAGTTAATTTATTCGTAATTAACCGCACAATGTATTTGTAATATAGTAGTTTTTGTCAATGTAGTGACACAATCTTTTGGGTTTGTCCCGTTTTGTGTCCACTGGCAGCAATAAATAAATAAATAAATAACTTTACTATAAGATAAATTAATTTTAATTAAATTTAATTTAATAATCGAGTAGCAGAAACTATAAGGTTACAGTTTCCATTAGTTAATAAATTAATAAAAAGCGGTAAACAAATATTTGTTAAAGCCCCTTTAAGGGTAGAATTGTTTAGAGAGAGGTTGCCAAATACCCCATTACCACCACAACCAGTTCTAACAAGATGGGGAACATGGCAAGATGCAGCTATATACTACACAAACGCCTTAGATTATTTTAAACAATTAATAAATGAATTTCCGGCTACAAGTAGTAAAGCAATACAAGATTGCCAGGCCGTCCTAAAAGAAGTGGAACAACAAAATAATTTGGCATTTATAAAAAGCAATTACAGTTATATAAATGAATGTATAAAATCACTTGAAAAACAGGATTTACCTTTAGTGACTACAGTAGAAATGATTAAAAAGTTACAAGTATAGCGTACCAGGAATGAAGAAATTTAATGACGTTCTGTGTAAAAATGAAGGATTTGCCTCATTACAAAAAATTGCATCAATTTTAAGTGGTGAAATTGTTACTGGATTTATTATGGATCCCGCATTAATTACAAAGTTCAAGTATGCACCAATTACAAGTGCGAACGTAGAGAGAAGTTTTTCGGCTTACAAGAATACGTTAAGTGAGAGAAGACACAACTTCACAATGGAACACTTAGAACAGCATTTAATAATTAGTTGTTTTCGTGATTAGTGGTTTAATAATTATATATGAATGTTTAGTTTAACGATGTATTTTTTAATGAAAACGTTATTAAAATACATTATTAATTAGGTATAGCAATTTTTTCGATTTCTAATTTTTATGCCTTTTTAATGCTTTTGTTGCCAAAATTTCATGCCTTTGTAAGTGCCTTTTTTTTGTCTTTTTTGTGCCTTTTAATCCGGTCTTTATCCATAACAATAAATAATCAAGTCTACAATCTGTGTAAATCAGTAAAGCTGTTAGAAATTTTCATAGACGATAACCTTAAATGATCTCATCACATAGATTATATTACCAAACAGTCAAGTACAATGTGTTATGTGACCCCGCACAGTGTACTATGCATGTATTTCGAATACCGTGTTAGTGTAATAAGATATGGCATTACGTTGTGGGGAGCCTGTACAGAATTAAATCAGATCTTTGTAATTCAAAAACGAATAATTTTGGTAATATTAAACATATCGTACTTACAATCGTGTCGCGGACACTTTAAAGCAAATAATAGCCAAACTCTATAAGGAATATATAGAGTTAATTTTATTTTTAGTAAAAAATCGTACGACTTCATAACAAACAACACAATTACTATTCTTCTTATTATTAACGCATTAGGTCTTCATTTTTACGTTTAATTCTTTTTCCGAAGAATTCGGTTTAAAAAACGATTTAAACATTTTCCAGCTGGCCAAATTTCTGATTGTTTTATTTCATCTAATGGTGGGTTCATGCAACGTGTTTTAGTTTTAGTCGTAGTTTTAGACTTAACCGTTTGCGTTAGCTGTAGTTGTAAGGAAAAGTATTGGTTCATGCAAGATTTAAGCACAGTATATTAAAGTAAAATTTTGACATATACATTGTCGTGCCAAATTAAAAATACAAAAAGAAATCTGGAGGATCAGGAGTGAATAATTAATATGAATAAAATGAATAAAAATAAAATTGTTGTCGCTGCTAGTGTTGGAATGCAGCTTTATTAATTACACAAAGATTGAAGAATGGAAGACGACGACGTTTTGGCAGAAGACCCATCAATAAGAATCGAGAATTAGAGGGGAATTATGCCATTCTTATTAGAAATATGTTAGAAAGGGAAGAGGACGATTTACATTTTTTTAAATATATCCGCATGTCATTTGAAGAGTTTAAATAATTGTTAAAACTGGTTGCACCTTTTTTATCAATAACACCAAATAAAAATAATAAAAAATTTAATTATTAGATTTAATTAATTTTTAATAATTATTATAAAAATAAAATTATTATTGTTACTTGTCAGAAAAAAGTACTATGCAAGAGCTACCTTGGAATTTTGGAATGGGAGAATCTACTTTCGTTCATTATATTATTAAAGAAACAATAACTGTTTTGTGGAACTGCCAGACTTAACAAGAGACATATTAATCTCTGTTGAAGATATGTTTTACAAAAAACATACGCAATTTTATCGGGGCTGTTGATGGGAAACACATCCACATACAAGCGTCAAAAGTATCGTGAAGTGAGTTCTTTCTTTACAAGCAAAGCTTCAGCTTTGTTCTAATGGCATGTGTAGATGCGGATTATAATTTCAATGTAACAGATATTGGAGCTAGTGGAAGAAATCATGACAGCACTATTTTTAAAGAATCTTCTTTCGGGAGAGCTTTTTTAAATGGAAACATAGATTCCACATTTTGTTGTGGGTGATGCAGCATTTCCTCTACTGGAAAATATAATGAGACCATATCCCAGACAGTACTTAAGGCTAGAAAAAAACATTTTCAGTTATCGTTTATCCAGGGCAAGGAGGACCGTAGAAAATGTCTTTGGTATACTCTGTCAGCGGTAGCGAATTCTACGGAAGCCATTCATAGCTAATGTAGACATAGCAGATGGTATTGTAAAAGCCACAGTAGTCTAACAAAGCTTTCTCAGCATTGAACGGCAAAACCAAAGGTACTGTCCTCTAGGATATGGTAATACCAAACAGTACGAGTCAGTCATAAATGGTCAGTGCAACAACGCTACTGGAAGGTATTGAAGTGTTGCGTCTATTGGTGTCTGTATTGCGTTTTCTATTGTTTCTATGTATGTATAACCATGGTACGATACTGAAGGTTTTAATACTGAAGGTGTGGTTGAACATGATGTTCCGCTTTTGCTTGTTACATCCAAAATCTCAAAAATTTTAGATGGTGCATCTGATCATGAGTTTTACGCGGTCTGCACCGATGTGCACACGTTTTATTTTGTTGTGTCGATTTATGAACTGTTTTCGAGTGAAATATTGCCGGTAATCCAGTCAAGTGCCCGAAATATCTTCGTTTATGATTTGTCGTACTGTATTAGCATATTAATTCCGCCGTTGGAGTGACGGTCTCTAAACAAAAACAAATTTCCTGTGTCGTAATTTTGGTGCTTATTTTGTCCCATTTTCGATTTATACGTGCTAAAGAACAGGTTTTTCAATATTTCGGGTATGTCATCTTGTGGGCAGTGCCATCAGAGAGTGGGGAGGAAGTCGCCTGGGGTTGAGTGTGATGCCTGCGGCACTTGGTATCACACCAAATGCACTGGCTTGGAGGGATCGTCAGTCGCTCTTCTCTCAATGCCCGGAGCGTCTTGGAAATGTCCTGCTTGCAGATCCCCGGCCCCCCAGCGCTTGAAATCTCCGTCTGGTGAGGTGTCCCGTAGGTTATCGTTGGCGGCTTTGGGTGCTCATCCCAAGCCACCGACTGTTACTCTGGACTCCCTGTATGAAATGTTACGAGATATGCGGTCGGAGATGATGAAAAAATATGATGGCTTAATGGAATCAGTTAATTTTTGCAGTGCACGCTTCTCCGATCTCGAGAAAACCGTGGCTTCCCTTAACGATAAAGTTAAAGTCTTGGATAAACTGTCTTCTGAAAACACTCGTTTACGTGAGCAGGTTACTGATCTCTCCTCTCGACTGGATAATGCTGAGCAGCACTCCCGAAGGAATAACCTCGAAATCGGCGGAGTCCCCCTAAGGGACAATGAAAACCTTTTATCGGTTCTTGATAAGATTGGTAAACATGTTGGCTCGTCTGTCTCACCTGTGGATATAGATGCAATTCACCGTGTTCCGCATTTCGACAAAAAGAATACCTCTCCAAAAACCATTGTCGTAAGATTCTGCAATCGCATGAAGCGGGATTCCTTTCTTGCTGCATGTATCCAAAAAAGAAAATCTGCTCTAACTGGATCTGGACCGGGCCTCAAAATTGATGATGTTAGTGACCGTTGCTTTATCAATGAGCACCTAACACCCAACAACAAAGCTCTTTTTTCCAATGTAAGGAGACAAGCTAAAGAGAAGGGCTTCCGCTACGTGTGGACCCGGAACTGTAAAATCTTTTTGCGGAGAAACGATTCATCACCTGCTCTACATATAAAGACGGAAAGGGACCTGTTGCGTATCTAATTTTTATTTACTTTTTTTTTGTTTTTTTTTTATTTTGATTATGTGGTTAAGCTGTTACCTTTGAACGCTATTTATCCTAATGTATTCTCTTTCGTTTTATTACCAAAACGTTCGCGGTGTCCGCACGAAACTTGTTCCGTTGTTTAATAATATACTGAACAATAATATAGACGTTCTCTGTCTCACTGAGACGTGGCTTCACCCGGGTATTTTTTCTGCCGAAGTTTTACCGGATTCTTACTCGGTTTATAGGCGCGACCGGTCTAATGCATCCACGTCTCGTGGGGGGGGTGTTATGATCGGCGTCGTTAACTCCATACCCTCCGCCTATCAAGTGGACTGGTTTCCAGATATCGAGGCGGTGTGCGTTACCATAGGTCGGGGTGTAAACAAAATTCATATCTGCTGTGTTTATATTGCGCCGAATGATTCCGCTGCTCTTACCGCTTTTATCGCTAAACTCGTTGATGTTATAGAACGACACCGCAATGACAGATTCATTATTTGTGGGGACTTTAATATCCCTGAAATAGAATGGAATATTCAGGATACGGGTTTTTGTTGCCCTACAATCCGCTAGTGAACGTTCAGTTGATTTCCTTGGCGCTCTTGCTGTCTGTGAGTTTGAGCAACTAAACCATTATAAAAACGCGTACGATAACACTCTTGATCTTATACTCACACGACTTGTTTCAGTTAATGATTTCCATATATCGTCGAACCCCTTAATACCTGAGGACATCGCCCATACAACTATCGAATTCTCTTTTGACCTTCACTTACATAGTAATTTGATTGAGCGTATCTCCCCTGTCTTTAACTACAACAAAGCCTCATTTACGAACATTGCAAATCAACTTAACAATATTCGATGGCATGTTAGCTTGGACTCTTCTGATGTAAATACTGTGGTAGATTATTTCTACACCCAGCTTCGATCAGCAATTCGTAAGTTTGTCCCACTAAAACATACTTTGACAAGTAAATATCCTATTTGGTTCTCCAAATCTACGATTAGTACCGTCCTTGAAAAGAATCGTATGCACAAGAAGTGGAAGCGCTACGGAAATCGATTGGATTACTTAACATTTTCACTATTGCGCGGTCGTTCTAAATTTTTGATCGATTTAGATTATAAGAATTATATTAATCGCGTACAATATTCTGTAGCGTCAGATCCTAAACGGTTCTGGTCTTACGTTAGGCGTCGTAAAGGGACACCAGGTGTTCCCTCCCGAATTGAATTTAATGGTGAGACGGCTGCCGACGGTGACAGTATTTGTTCATTATTTGCTGAATATTTTGCATCTGTTTTTTCTCCACCCGCGACCAATTCTCATAAGATCCCTAACGAGGGAAGTGATACTAGTGCCCGAGTGCTCATCGAACCTTTTAGTAGGGCCGATGTTGAACTCGCACTTAGTCAGGTATCAACCAATAAGGGTCCTGGATCTGATAACATTCCCTCAATCCTGATTACCAGATGCGCTTCTGCCCTGTCTATACCTCTACAAATCATTTTTAACTTATCTCTAACGACTGGAGTTTTTCCCTTGATGTGGAAGCGTGCCAATGTTGTACCTATTTACAAATCTGGCGACCGAAACTTGGCCGTCAATTATCGCCCAATATCCATCTTGCCGTTATTTGGGAAGGTATTTGAAAGGTTGGTGTACTCAAGAATATTTTTCCAATTGAAAAACTCTCTTCACATAAACCAACACGGTTTTTTCCCTGGTCGCTCAGTAGAAACGAACATGATCGAGTACACCGATACTCTTTTTTCTTCCCTGGATAATAATGTGCAGGTTGATGCAATATATACAGATTTTAGCAAGGCATTTGACAAGGTTGATTATAACTTGTTATGCGATAAGTTGAGACGTATTGGTCTTACTGGCTGTCTGTTGAAATGGTTTGCTTCTTATGTCTCGGGTCGAACTCTAGTCGTACGCGTTGGCGGTTTCTGTTCACGGTCATTTTCAGTTACGTCTGGTGTACCTCAGGGTAGTCATCTAGGACCTCTTTTGTTTCTCATTTACGTGAACGATATATTTGCCTCTCTGTTATACTGTCGCTGCCTTATGTATGCTGACGATCTTAAGATATTTATGCCGGTAAGTTATCTGGATGACTGTGCCAAACTGCAAGCTGACCTTGACAGTCTATACAAGTTCTGCTCTAATAATCATCTCACATTAAACATATCTAAATGTGCAATAATTACATTTACTAGGAAACAAAATTATATTAAATATGACTATTTGCTTGGTAGAGATGTCTTAAATCGGACCTCGTCCATTCGGGATCTCGGTGTCACTCTCGACCAAAAACTTACTTTTGGTTTGCATATTGATGGAGTGGTGAACAGGGCGTATAGAATGCTTGGTTTTGTTATGCGTTCTTGTGAGGATTTCACAAACCCTCAGGCGGTAATCAACATTTACAATGCATTTATAAGCAGCATACTAAACTTTGGCAGCGCTATTTGGAATCCTCAGTATTCTTCCCACATAGAAAGACTGGAGAAAGTTCAAAAGAAGTTCTTGAAGTTTCTTTCTTATAGATGTAGTGGTAATTACATAGATTACAATTCCGCTTGCAGATTGTACGGCTTGCTCACCCTCCGTCAGAGACGAGTACTTACTGATGCTCTATTCTTGTACAGACTGTTAAATGGCCACTGTGATTCATTCTATCTTTTATCACGTGTCGATCTCCATGTTCCTCCTCGTCAGCTTCGGTATGATTTTCTTTTTTATGCGCCCACGATGCGCACAAATGCATACAGAAACTCGCCAATCATTAGAATGGAGAGAACGGTGGACCGTCTCGGCATTGATTTGTTCCGGTTTAGCAGACAACTATATAGGTCCCTTATCCGTAACGCCATCGTCTCTACTAGCGAGTCTTTACTATAGTAATTATTTATTTTTAGGCTTACGTAAATATGGATAATTTTATTGTAATTTAGCATGCTTTTTCGTTTTCATTGTTTTGAATTTGATTTGATTTTTATTTCGCTTTAATTGTATTATTTTTTGTTAATTTTTTATTATTTTTTTTTTAATTTTGTTAATTTTCTCGATGTAGACCTTAAATATTTGTTGTTTTTTGTATTAATTTCGTGGAGCCACGTTTTTTGGGTTCGTCCCGTGTTGGCTCCCTACTTGTATAAAATAAATAAATAAATAAATAAATATACCGTGCATCTGATGTACCTATAACATTTTCAGAATCTTTAGATAATTTCTGACAACTTTCGTTAGTCATTTTTTTTTGCATACTGTTTAAATAAGTGAGGTACGGGGTGTTACATTTACTATTATAAAAGTAGCCCTAACTTAGGAATTGTTCATCCGAATACATCAAAATTGGTCTTGTTGAAAAGAGGAGGAATTTTTGTATTGGATGACATCCGAAATTAGCCGATTTACTTTCTATGTCAAATGCTAGGTGTCGTAATTTGACAGTTCTATTAATTTTTACAATTTTCTTGAAAAATTCAAATGGAAACGTATGTTTTTGACAAGGTACGTGAAAAGAGCGTTAAAAAGTACGCCATACAGTGAAAACCGCAATACCGTACGTGTTTTAGTCTTAGAGATATTCAAAAAAAGAGGGATAAATTAAAACGTAACTACGTTTGGGTGATTATTTAATATCATAGTAAGCTTTCAACGTTTTATATGTGAAACTTACAAGGAAACAATTTTACTACTTTCACTTATATAATACGTTGAAGGGTGACCTGAGTAACATAACATAATCCGATTGTTCAATTTTATGGCGCCAAGTCAAACTGTTGTTACTGTCATTTAGTGTTTTCTCTGTCGTGTGAATAAATTAATTTAGCTATTTTAAAAATGCCGACCTATGAAGAAGCGTATGATGCGTATGAGGTTTGAATGCATGCAGAATGCAACTATTGCATAGGAAATGGAAGTGTTATGGAAATCACGTTGATTATCTTACCTTTTCTCTGCTGAGAGGGCGAGCAAAATTCCTTATTGATCGGGATTATAAAAATTATGTTAGCCAGGCAGAAATAAATATAACACACAATCCCAAACATTTCTGGACATTCTTAAAACGAAGAAAGGGCAGTAATAATATACCGTCTGCGGTACACCTGGATGATTGCACAGCTTCCGATCCTTCATCCATCTGCATATTGTTCGCAGATTTTTTTCATTCTGTGTACTCAATCCACCAGACTGATGCGGTGTCTGGTGTCACGTCCGACATCAGTGGTACAGTTGCAACTTGCTTCGATCAGATTGAGGTTGAGGAGGTACTGGCAGGAATTGATGCTTCAAAGGGCCCGGGTCCGGATGGTATACCAGCAATTTTTATTAAAGAATGTTACGCGTCTTTGTCGCTACCTGTAACCATTATACTGAACAAATCCATTGAATCTGGAGTTTTTCCACGTCTTTGGAAGCAGGCACATATAGTTCCTATCTTTAAGTCTGGTAATAGAAGTGATGTATCCAATCATAGACCAATATCTTTATTATCTGTGTTAAGCAAAATCTTTGAAAAGCTAATTTATAAACGGCTATTTTTATTTACTAAAAATAAAATTGATACAAGACAGCATGGCTTTTTTGCGGGTCGCTCGGTCGAGAGTAACTTGCTTGAGTACAGTAATTATATTTTTACTTCTCTTGATCAAGTAACTCAAGTGGATGCCGTTTATACTGACTTCAGTAAGGCTTTCGATCGTGTTGATCACAATCTTCTGTTGTCAAAGCTTCGGTTTATGGGAATTGATAACTATTTGTTGCGATTGATTGCTTCTTATATACGTGGAAGAACTCAGGTAGTATCTATTAATGGATACTATTCTGATGTAATATCCGTCCCGTCAGGTGTACCTCAAGGTAGCCATCTTGGCCCTCTCCTTTTCAATATTTACATCAATGACATTTTCACAGTCATAAAACACTCCCAGTGCTTAATGTATGCTGATGATTTGAAGTTGTTTGCACGTATTTCCTCTCCACTCGACTGCTCGAGGATGCAGCGTGACATTGACGCACTGCAAGTCTATTGCAATGACAATTTTATGACACTCAATCCTATTAAATGTAATGTTATATCTTTTTCAAGAAGTTCGAATGCCATCAGATATGAGTACAAATTGGAAAACTATGTCTTACCTAGAGCATCTCAAATTAAAGATCTTGGTGTTACGTTTGACAACAAGCTTACATTTTCTGGTCACGTTGATGGAGTGGTTGGAATGGCGCTGCGAATGTTGGGCTTTGTCATAAGATCCACAGAATGTTTCAAAAGCGTAGAAGCAGTAAAAGTTTTATATTTTGCTTACGTATTCAGTGTACTAAATTTTTGCACTACCATTTGTAATCCGCAGTATCACGCTTATATAAACAGAATTGAAAGAATTCCAAAGAAGTTTCTAAAGCACTTAGCCTATAAATTTAATTTAAGCTATAAAGATTATAATTCTGCGTGCAGCTCTTTCCAACTTCTTCCACTTCACCAGCGCCGCTTTTGTAACGATGCTCTTACATTTCATAAGATTGTCAACAATAGATGTGCCTCCTCGGTATTATTGGGATGTGGGAATATACGTATACCTTCCCGATCTTTAAGGCATGAGTCAATTTTTTATACTCCCATTCCGAGAACAAATTTATTTCAAAATTCTCCTATGATTCGGATGGGGATTGCTTGTGATCGGTTCCATACTACTGGCAACGGTATAGATGTGTTTAGTAATACATATTGGAGATTTAAGAGCTTGATAACTGCCGTTGAGTTACAGAAAGCATTGATCAACATTACTGTAGCGTAAACAAATTTATGTTTTATTTTTCTTAATTTTATTTTCTGCTTTTATGCTTTATTAATAATTATTGTTTTTAGTTAATTTATTCGTAATTAACCGCACAATGTATTTGTAATATAGTAGTTTTTGTCAATGTAGTGACACAATCTTTTGGGTTTGTCCCGTTTTGTGTCCACTGGCAGCAATAAATAAATAAATAAATTGCTGCAAGACATTACGCAGTTCGTTATCCACAACGACGGCATTATAACACAAAGGTTTTCATCCGTATAGCCCATCAGTTAAGGACTACAGGAAGTATTCATCGTCCTATATATCATAGAACACGTAAAACTCGCACTGAAGAAAACGTAATAAATGTTTTAGCGTATGTGGAATTCAATCCACAGCTTAGCACAAGAACAATCGCTGATGATTTGGATGTTACTCGGACAACAGTCCGACGTATTTTAAAAGAATATAGGTAGGTATAAAAGAATATATGAAAATATTACATGTTTTATGAAATCGGCCAGAGAGAATACAAACTAACACATTTTGATGTAGGATGCACCCGTACCACGTAGTTCTCCATCAGGCTCTGACTGCAAGAGATTATGATATTCGTCTCGATTACTGCTACTGGTTAACAAACATGTTAATTAGTGATGGTGGTGTAAACCTGCATAATATGCATTACTGGTCGCGTAACAACCCTCATTGGATGCGAGAAATACAGCATCAAGGCCGGTGGAGCGTAAACGTTTGGTGCGGGATTTTAAGAGGACGCATTATTGGTCCTTACATATTTAACAATAGACTAAATGGTGCAACGTACCTCAATTTTTTAAAAAATGAACTGCCAATTCTTTTGGAAGATGTGCCTTTAGCTATTCGCAGAGACATGTTTTTTCAGCACGATGAGTGCCCGGCACATTTCTCCACAAATGTGCGACAACTTTTGAACGAAACTTTTCCTAATACGTGGATAGGCAGAGGAAGTTTATATCCTTGGCCAGCGAGGTACCTGTTAATTAGTAGTTTTTAAACGTTACATGTCTGTAGTACCTATGATTCTGAGATACATCTATTAAATTTTGTTCTCTAGATCGCCCGATTTAACATGTTTAGATTTTTATTTGTGGGGGCGAATAAAAGACCACGTTTTTACAACCAGGCCTACGACACGAGAAGACATGATCGAACGGATAGGAAATGTTATCCGCAATATTTCATTACCGGAAATAGATGCTGCCGTCTTATCTACGCACCAGCGCCTACAGCAGTGCATTGCTGCGGATGGCAGACAATTTGAACATTTAAGACATCACTGATGTCTGTTAGGATAGTTGGTTAAAAGTGTTCTTTGAAAGCTTATTATGATATTATATAATCACCCAAACGTAGTTACATTTTAATTTATCCCTCTTTTTTAAATATCTCTCAGACTAAAACACGTACGATATTGCGGTTTTCACTGTATGGCGTACTTTTTAACGCTGTTTTCACGTACCTTGTCAAAAATATACGTTTCCATTTGAATTTTTCAAGAAAATTGTAAAAATTAATAGAACTGTCAAATTACGACACCTAGCGTTTGACATAGAAAGTAAATCGGCTAATTTCGGATATCATCGAATACAAAAATTCCTCCTCTTTCCAACAAGACCAATTTTGATGTATTCGGATGAACAATTCCAATGTTAGGGCTACTTTTATAATAGTAAATGTAACACCCCGTACCTCACTTATTTAAGCGGTATGCAAAAAAATGACTAACGAAAGATGTCAGAAATTATCTAAAGATTCTAAAAATGTTATAGCCGAATGAAGTTTATTATCAAAATTTTACGAAAATCTACATTTTAAATTTTGTCGTTGGCATTATGCCCCCTGGCGGTAGTTTTACAAACTTGAAAATAATTTCCAGCAGTTTCTATGGATCACTTTGTATAAGAATTTTTTTATCTGAAAACTATGCGATCAACGGTTTCTGAGATATAGCCGGCGTCTTTTCTTAGTGGCCCACCCGGTACAACCCAAGGTATTCTTACTCCTAAAAATGTCATTCTTTTTTAAGAAGACTCCAAAGGTCAAAAATGTTAAAATGTTTTATAATTGAGGGAAGAAGTTATTCCTAAAATAATTTCTGCAGTCAGTTCATTTCTTAATTATCTTTTCTTCATTTTCTGTGAGGAATAAGCTATTTCTTCAATAAGGATCATATAACACCCGATTTATCTGCAGAAAAGTACCTTCTGTCTCCTTTTTACAAATGAGTTTAAAAAGCATTATGTATGGTGCTCCCATTTTGGTTGAGCAGCGGACCCTGATGGTAATTGCCTTTTACAGCTTAAATTACTCTATCGTTCCTGGCATAAACTTGTAAAATATTTATATTATTGTATATTATATACTTTTTAAAATTTTTTGTTAATAAATTTACCAACCATTCATTTCTAATTTACCCTCAATTTCTGTAAAGTTATTTTCACATATTATACACATTCATACATATTCACATATTCACATATTATATTTAGATATGTATGAGAAAAAGACGGTGGTGTCCGCATTGTCAGATCACTTGGCGCTACAGATAATTTTTCCCGTATATGCTGATGAAAAGAAAATCAGTAAAAAAGTAAAAAAACGTATTTTTAACAAAACTGCTTTAGCAAATATTCAACTAGAAATAAATGCTATGAATTGGTCCTTTATAAAAAATATGCATGACACAGAAGAATGTTATGACATTTTTTTGAGCACTATTCAAAATAGCCTCAACAATCATACCAAATTTAAAAAAATTGACATTTCAAAAGGATCTGAGAAGAAATCTTGGCTAACAAACGAGATAAATAATAAAACTGCGATCAAGAGGCAACTATATGAAGGACTATTAAATGGAAAAGTTACAGCAGAACTGTATAAACATTATTGTCAACATCTTAAGAACGATATTGCAATATCTAAACGATTATCATATTCGAATTATATTGAACATTCCAATAACAAGATAAAGGCTACATGGAAAACTGTTAATGCACTCCGGGGACAAAAGCAGATGACACATACTAATGACGTCAATATTCTTAATGCAATTAATAAGCATTTTACTGATATCATAAAAACATCTAATAACACTGTGAATGTAATGAACAAACACATGTCAAAATCATTCGCTTTTTATTTAACCGACAGAGCAGAAGTAGAAAATACAATAAGAAATTTAAATAATACTAAGGCGGTGGGCTTTGATGAAATCCCGGTAACCGTACTAAAAACATGTGCAGATATTCTTGCCGAACCGCTGAGTGATGTCATCAACATGTCATTTACAACGGGTGTGTTTCCACAAGCTCTGAAACAAACAATAATAAAACCATTATATAAGAAAGGTGATCGATCTGACCTAATGAATTACAGACCTATTGCTTTAATTCCAAATATTGCAAAAGTGTTTGAAAAGATTACGTTAAATAGAATGGCTGATTTTATAACTAAAAACAAGATTCTTAATAATACCCAGAATGGCTACATTAAAAGACGTTCAACCACCCGAGCAATATTTCAATTATTGGAAAAAATTACATCTTCTATTAGTAACAATGACATCACTGGCTGTATTTTTATAGATTTGACCAAAGCCTTTGACTGTGTCCATCATGAAACTTTTTTGTGTAAAATGGAATGCATGGGTTTCCGTGGTATAGTCTTAAAATGGTTCAAGTCTTATTTGTCTTGCAGAAGACAACGCGTTGTGTCTTACAACGCTTCCGGTGAAGAAGTGAAATCGGAGTGGAGAGAGGTGGTTCATGGGGTACCCCAGGGATCTATACTTGGACCATTCCTGTTTCTTCTATACATTAATGATCTGCCTGATATATTGGACAGCCTATTGGTGCTATTTGCTGATGATTCCACGTGTGTGGTAACTGGAAGAAACGTAGAAGATGTCTCAAGAAAAGCAAAAGACATCTTAAAAAAACTGAAGCAATGGTTTACAGGGAATAACTTACATCTCAATATTGACAAAACAAGTTTCATGACCTTTGGAAACAATCCACCAGAAATAAAGATTAACTTACAAGAGGAAATACTTAATTTTGACCGAGAAATTAAGTTCCTGGGGCTAATGCTTGATTCCCGTTTGTCATGGAAACAACACATCGAAGGGTTAGCTTTCGGGTTATCAAGATCTTGTTATGCGCTTCGTACTGTGGCAAGAGGTGTAAATGTGAGTGCCGCTTTAAGTGTTTATTGTGCATGCGTCGAGTCACGTTTACGATATGGGGTCATTTTCTGGGGAAATGTTCCAAGTGCTGAACGCGTTTTCATCCTACAGAAACAATGTATGAGAGCAATATTTCACCTGTGTCCGCGTGAATCATGTAAACCTATTTTTAAACAACAAAATTACCAAAATTCCGTTTCCGTCGTTGTTTATCTTGGAATGTGCACTTTTTGTTAAAAATAATTATGTGCACTTTTTCTCACAATATGAATTGTATCACTGTCACCAAACGCGAGGTACTGAGCAGTTATATCTAATGCCACCTAAGACAAGTTACATTAGAATACAAAAGAGTGTTGTGTATTTTTGTATAAAATTATACAATTTTTTACCAATGAATTTAAAAATGTTACCTACAAAGCAATTCAAAAAATGTTTAAAAGCTTATTTAATTGAAGGGACCTTCTATAGAGTAGATGATTTCTTTTCTAAACCTGTTTATATTAAACATTGAGTCTGTATTTTTTGTTACGACATTGTATATTTTTCTTTTTTTTTTTTTTTGTTCTGACTTTTTTCCCTGCAGATAGCATTATGGAAATAAAGATTTATTATTATTATTTATATGATCTTTGCGACCTGGATCATAAAGATATTGGTACCTTTGTACCAATTCTATTAATTTTGGATCAATTTGTGCGCATGCGTCAAGTTGCGACGGAAGGTTTTAACTTTAAGAAGTTAAAAGTTGGGCAACTGTAGGGCTACAACAAAAACCGTTTTAGTCGTATGATATTGCATGAACAGTAGTACTATAACACAATACCTTAACTTTTCACTCTTACGACTATGACTACGATTAAATCTAAAACACGTTGCATGAACCCACCATAACTGTACGAATGGAACAGACAATTTAAAGCATGAGTAATTTTGAGGGTATTTACATTCTAGCTGACTACATTGTACCGAACTGAAACCTTTATTGTTCAAGTAGCTTATTACATCCTTCGATTTAGTTCTAGTTTTTTTTTAGTTTTTTTTTTATTTAGTTCGGGGTCATAAATATGAATATATGTCCATAAGTAGCTCCTAGGAAAGATCCACGTTTATGTCGTTTTTGAACAACCTTCAAGTTACCCTCTTGTATAATCATTATAACGATATATTTATTTATAAATAACAATTTATTCTTTACTATTAATTTAAATATATTTTGTAAATAATTCTAATACATAATATAAAAATATTTTAAAAAACGATAAAAGTGCTTCGTAAAACATTTAAGTTAGATTATTTCTAATTGATCAATCTACGCTGTACAAATTACGCTATTTAATAAATCACAATTATATAAATGAAAATGTATCGCTAACACAACTTATTATTTATATCCACTAAACTGGATATAAATAATATTCCGACTTAGGTTTCACTGTGGGCTTAGTGAAAGGTGAGAACCAGTGTACAGAAAAGCGGCCGAAAACCGCTTGAATACTTTTCCAGCGCGACTTTTTCGCCCATCGCGCTTCTTCCTTTTTTAGTTGTTCGATGCCCGTTTCGTCAGTCCATATTGCTTGAACTTGCGAGCCCAACATAACCGCGGTAAAAACGGCGAAAAGTAGTGCTTCAAAGCAGAGGAAAAGTAACAAGATTACCGTCGCCGGTGGTGAATATGATGTGCACTCTTTCCATTCGTGTCTTATACATGCCATAAACTGATTTACAGCTAGGAACAGGGAGTGTATTGATAGATTTGCTATATAAAACTAGAAAAAAATATTTTTGTAAAAAAAGATAATATCGATATAATTTTCGCCGGCTTCTCGTACGTATTCACATTTCTACAATTCGAGCGAAATTCGTCAATTGGGTTTCTGAAAGGGCCGACATCAAACCGATAACTATATCGCATGCAACGCAAAAAATTACCAAAAATCGAATTCTTAAGATATTTTAAAGATACAATCAAAATTTATAAAGGTAAGTGGTAAATTTGTCATGGTGAGAACCAAATTAGAAAATCTTTATTCCTTTTTGAGATAAAGATTATTTAAGTTAATCTAATTTTTTATGATTTTTTGAAATTAATAATATTGTTTTAAAAAATCCCGAAAAATCGAACTCTTAAGATATCTTAATGAATTATTCATGATTTATAAAAGAAAGTGTCTACTTTCTCGTGATGAAACCGAATCTTGAAAATATTTATTCGTTTTTGAGATATAAGTCATTAAATTCAACGTGAACATTTACGGCCATCTCAAGTTAATTAAAAATCACTAGAAACCGAATTTTTGAGATATTTTAATGATACATTCAAAATTTATAAAGGTAAGTGTCTATTTTGTCATGGTGAGAACCAAATTAAAAAATCTTTATTAGTTTTTGAGATAAAGATTATTTAAGTTAACCTAATTTTTTATGATTTTTTGAAATCAATAATCTTGTTTTAAAAAATCACGAAATATCGAACTCTTAAGATATCTTAATGAATTATTCATGATTTATAAAAGAAAGTGTCTACTTTCTCGTGATGAAACCGAATCTTGAAAATATTTATTCGTTTTTGAGATATAAGTCATTAAATTCAACGTGAACATTTACGGCCATCTCAAGTTAATTAAAAATCACTAGAAACCGAATTTTTGAGATATTTTAATGATACATTCAAAATTTATAAAGGTAAGTGTCTATTTTGTCATGGTGAGAACCAAATTAAAAAATCTTTATTAGTTTTTGAGATAAAGATTATTTAAGTTAACCTAATTTTTTATGATTTTTTGAAATCAATAATCTTGTTTTAAAAAATCACGAAAAATCGAACTCTTAAGATATCTTAATGAATTATTCATGATTTATAGAGGAAAGTGACTTCTTTCTCGTGATGAAACCGAATCTTGAAAATATTTATTCGTTTTTGAGATATAAGTCATTAAATTCAACGTGAACATTTACGGCCATCTCAAGTTAATTAAAAATCACCAAAAACAGAATTTTTGAGATATTTTAATGATACATTCAAAATTTATAAAGGTAAGTGTCTATTTTGTCATGGTGAGAACCAAATTAAAAAATCTTTATTAGTTTTTGAGATAAAGATTATTTAAGTTAACCTAATTTTTTATGATTTTTTGAAATCAATAATCTTGTTTTAAAAAATCACGAAAAATCGAACTCTTAAGATATCTTAATGAATTATTCATGATTTATAGAGGAAAGTGTCTACTTTCTCGTGATGAAACCGAATCTTGAAAATATTTATTCGTTTTTCAGATATAAATCATTAAATTCAATGTGAACATTTACTGTAATCTCAAGTTAATTAAAAATCACCAAAAATCGAATTCTTGAGATATTTTAATGATACATTCAAAATTTTTAGAGGTGAGTGTCTATTTTGTCATGGTGAGAACCAAATTAGAAAATCTTTATTCGTTTTTGAGATAAAGATTAATTAAATTAACTTAATTTTTTATGATTTTTTGGAATCAATAATCTTGTTTCAAAAAATCCCGAAAAATCGAACTCTTAAGACAGTTTAATGAATTATTCGTGATTTATAGAGAAAAGTGTCTACTTTCTCTTGGTGAAACCGAATCTTAAAAATATTTATTCGTTTTTGAGATATAAATCATTAAATTCAATGTGAACATTTACGGTAATCTCAAGTTAATTTAAAAACACCAAAAATCGAATTCTTGAGATATTTTAATGATACATTCAAAATTTATAGAGGTGAGTGTCTATTTTGTCATGGTGAGAACCAAATTAGAAAATCTTTATTCGTTTTTGAGATAAAGAGTATTTAAGTTAACCTAATTTTTATAATTTTTTGAAATTAATAAGCTTGTTTTAAAAAAATCAGGAAAAATCGAACTCTTAAGATATCTTAATGAATTATTCATGATTTATAGAGGAAAGTGTCTACTTTCTCGTGATGAAACCGAATCTTGAAAATATTTATTCGTTTTTCAGATATAAATCATTAAATTCAATGTGAACATTTACGGTAATCTCAAGTTAATTAAAAATCACCAAAAATCGAATTCTTGAGATATTTTAATGATACATTCAAAATTTTTAGAGGTGAGTGTCTATTTTGTCATGGTGAGAACCAAATTAGAAAATCTTTATTCGTTTTTGAGATAAAGATTAATTAAATTAACTTAATTTTTTATGATTTTTTGAAATCAATAATCTTGTTTCAAAAAATCCCGAAAAATCGAACTCTTAAGACAGTTTAATGAATTATTCGTGATTTATAGAGAAAAGTGTCTACTTTCTCTTGGTGAAACCGAATCTTAAAAATATTTATTCGTTTTTGAGATATAAATCATTAAATTCAATGTGAACATTTACGGTAATCTCAAGTTAATTTAAAAACACCAAAAATCGAATTCTTGAGATATTTTAATGATACATTCAAAATTTATAGAGGTGAGTGTCTATTTTGTCATGGTGAGAACCAAATTAGAAAATCTTTATTCGTTTTTGAGATAAAGAGTATTTAAGTTAACCTAATTTTTATAATTTTTTGAAATTAATAAGCTTGTTTTAAAAAAATCAGGAAAAATCGAACTCTTAAGATATCTTAATGAATTATTCATGATTTATAGAGGAAAGTGTCTATTTTCTCGTGATGAAATCGAATCTTGAAAATATTTATTCGTCTTTGAGATATAAATCATTGAATGCAAGATGAACTTTTACGGCTATCTCAAGTTAATTAAAAATCACCAAAAATCGAATTCTTGAGATATTTCAATGACACATTCAAAATTTATAGAGGTAAGTGTCTATTTTGTCATGGTGAGAACCAAATTAGGAAATCTTTATTCGTTTTTGAGATAAAGATTATTTAAGTTAACCTAATTTTTTAAATTTTTTTGAAATTAATAAGCTTGTTTTCAAAAAATCAGGAAAAATCGAACTCTTAAGATATCTTAACGAATTATTCATGATTTATAGAGGAAAGTGTTTACTTTCTCGTGATGCAACAGGATCTTTAAATTCAAAGTAAACATTTATGGCTATCTCAAGTTAATTAAAAATCACCAAAAATCGAATTCTTGAAATATTTTAATGATACATTTAAAATTTATAAAATGGTGAGAACCAAATTAGAAAATCTTTATTCGTTTTTGAAATAAAGATTATTGAAGTTTTTTGAAATTAATAATAAATATAATTTACCTATCATTGTTCTCTGTGTAATTGAGCCTTTAAAATGTTTTCTTATTTGTTAATTATGATCTTTTACTAATAATTTTCATTATTATTTGATTTTCTCTAGTAAATTTCCATTTTTAATAAGTTTTTGTTCAACATTTCTTTTATTTTTGTTAAGAAATTATTTGTTTATGTTACTTATTGTGTTTTATTACTAGATGCTGCGCCGGGCTTGTTCAGTTTTCATCTCAAATATAATAAATAAATAATTTTACGAATTGTTATTCAGAATTTTTACCGTTGGATAACTATTGTGTGCAATATCAGTTCTTACCAGAACACCAATTGGCGATATCGACTCGATAAAAGGTATCGATCCAATAACTGTCGCTCTGATATCTACTCAATAGTGTAACATACGAGAAACCGGCCATAAGTGTGTCGTTATTTACCGTGAACAAAACAAAATATTTTTGATTATTCTCTCCTACACAATTATTAACCCAAGGGCAATGATGATCCATTTTTCTTATGCACCTAAAAGATATATTCATAGTCAAAATTATCTTTAATTAAAATGTAATTTTTTTAAATTTATCTAATTAGTAATTAAATCAGTGATTCAACTTATTATCAAATAGATTACATTGAGTTGAGGAATAAGTAGATTAACAAGTAGATTATGTTAAAAATAACATAATTCTTATCAAATACCTTTGACAAACAGAACAATGATGAGCCCTTTCGGGTTTTATACTACAACATTTAGGACATTTAAATATAACAGTTTCTTTCCGAAAACCCATCTGTTGAATCATTTCTTTTGTTGCATTTCCTTTCGGTACTGCACCCTATAACAAAAATAAGTAAATCATCTCATTGTTTAGGAAAATTGAATAACTTACGGGATCTGCAAACATAGTACGTAAATGTGAGGCAAAAGCCAAAAATGCCAAAATTTGGAAAATGATAATGTTGATGACACTATAAAACGTGTAAGGATTTGGGAGCAATATAACGGTCATAACAACGAATTCTGCATACAGAATCAACATCCAAGTCAATATTGCACAAATAATTCCGCAAATGTCACGGATACACCAAAATCGTCCGCCGCAACACTTATTGTGCATGTCTACGTTATATTCGTATTCGCTCTGCATAATCGATTTTCTTAACACCTTAATTGGATGTTAATAGGATATTTTTCTACTCGTATATTGAATTAATTTCAAACATTGTTGTTGTACGGCTCCTTATAGCGGATATTTCAATGATTTCGTGCTTCATAATGATGATATTACTTAATTTGTATAACTTTAACACCCGTTTCACTCATTATCCCTAAGGATAAACATTTAGATTTTAAATAAACCAAATAAACGGCATACACAACCAACGAGTAACATATCGACTGATATTCTAATGTAAATATGACATTGACATTTTTCAAGTGACAGGTAGACAACTTTATAAACAAACTTATTTTAAAACTCAAACTATTAATATATTTAAAATTAACTCTAATTTTAAATAAAGGTATTTTTTTCTGTTTTATAAATTTTAATACATTATCACGAACCTTGTTTGTAGATATACATAGTTATTCAACCGGTCGAGTTCGGTTGCTCTTAAGTCCCTAGACTCCTAAAGTACCGCGGTTTGCCGCCATTTTGGCTCGAAAAGTCACGCGGCAAATTTAAAATTCCAACAAAAAGTTATTTAGTAAAACATAAAATGATTAATTAACCCTCCAGTACACGCGCATTTTTTTTTTGACTTGAGTGCTCGCACCGGACTGAGAGTCCGGGTTTCTTTGCCAAATAAGAGATTTGTATTAAACTCCCTAGATTACTAAAGTACCGCAGTTCATGATATGTATCTATGTATTCAAACGATTCGAGCCAAAATGGTGATTTGACAGCATGTCAGTGACCAGGTGTACGAATAGGGAGTTTATGTGTGAGAAAAACGTTTTGCTCCGCCCCCGATTCGAGACCAATATTAAACTTCACCTTTCGTTTCTTCGGTGGCTGATACTGCTTAAAACAAACTTGATAAGCTACCAGGAGCCTTGAACTGCTTTCAAAAATGTTGATACTACCTCTGGAAGACTTGATAATGCTTCTAGAAGCCTTAACATAGCTTTCAGAAGGCTTGAACTGCTTCCACAAGATTTTATACTGCAGCTGAAAGACTTGATACTATTTCTAGAAGATTTTAAATGATTCCAAAAGACTTGATACCGTTTGTAAAACTACTGGCAAAAAAATGTTTGAAAATGCAAACTCTTAAAGAAGACATTTTTATTGCAAAAGGCACGAAATTGTTAATACAATTTGATTTTGCTTCCAAAATACCAAATACTGCTAGGATACAAAATGTTCATTTCAAAAGTTCAAAAAATTTCAATTATAGACCAAATATTGCTTGTGAAGGTGTAAGCACTGTTGATATAAGGCATTTCTATTGCAAATTAACCATAGGCGCCAGATACATGGACGTTTTTCATGTCACTTTTGTTTTGAGAACAGTCATTCGTCGTTTGAATCATTACCCAATTCAGTTTTTTCACTATCCAGCACCCATACTTATTTTCAAAAACCGGCGCTTATGAAGCTACGAAGATTGTGTTAGATGTACCACTGACGATCTAAAGATAAATCAGTTAGCTGCAGAATTCTTCGAATCCTCTATTTGGGCATCGTAAATCTTACACAAATTGCTGGTTCTGGTCCTAAAAACGCTTTAGCACTAGCTCATCTGCCGTTTCATTGGCAGCACTTCCAGAGTGACCTCAGTGTAGTTAAAACGACGAACCGTTTGAGCCATCTGTATTTCCACAAAAATTTTGATAATCCTCTACTTGATTTCGAGCTTTGTGGAGATGAGTTACTCAGCTTGTGTTCTCATTTAATCCCAAGATTATTCCTCACTTGCGCAATCAGTAATAAAATGTCCAATATAATTATATTTACAAACTCACTTCTACAGTATTATATATTTAGAAATCTGAAACTAGCAACTAACGCCATTAACAACGACAACATTCTGATCTGAAATAGTACTTTGACGCCCTTCAACATCGGCAAATACAGAAAGAAGGGATTAACTAACTAGAAACTGACGAAATGACCTATTTACCTTTATTAGCTGTTTCCACCAAAACTTATTTTCGAAAGTAAGTCCTTTTTTCGTAGACAAGAACGGATATATTAAAAAAAAATGTTAACTTGAATGGTTGCGGTCCGCTGAACAAGCGGTTGCAAATTGCTAAAAGACTCTGTAAGTCGATAGTTAAACTTGCAGGAAAAGATTTTATTAATCATAAAATCGTGGCTAAGAGAAAATACTGAAAATTATTTGACAGCAGACTTGCAGGAAAAAAACTTTATGGCTAAAGTGGCTAAGAGAAAATACAGGAAATTATTTTCAGGATTCTGAGATGACCGCTAGGAGGTGCAAATACCATCTTTAATGCCTTGAAATCTTAACAATTAAACAATTAGTCATCTTAGGAATGGTATCTCAATTTTAAGATACTTGTACATTTCAGTTTCAGTCCAATCCCAGTATATTCCGGGTTCATGCCGGGATTTCATGAAAGAAGATTTATCGTTTAGAAGTCTGGGAGCATTAAGAAAGATTTGCAATGAAAATACGATTGGCACCAAATAAATTAATTTTCTGGAAGCATTTCAAGCCTTATAGACGCAATGTTAAGTATTCTGACAGCAATATCAAATCTTTTGTTAGCATTCCAAATGTTTTGGAAGCAATTTAGATCTTCTAGAAGCAATATTAAGCCTACCTGAGCCAATATCGAGACTTTTGTAACCATTTTAAATCTTCTAGAAGTAGTATCAAGTCTTCTGGAATCTTCTCGAGTCTTCTGAAAGCATTTCAAATCTTCCAGAAATAGTATAAAGTCTTACAGGGGCTATATCTAATATTTTGAAAGCATTTTAAAATATCTAGAAGCAGTATCGATTCTTAATTATTAAAATTTTCTAGAAGCAGTATCAAGTCTTTTGGAAACTTCTCAAGTCTTCTGAAAGCATTTGAAATCGTCTAGAAGCAGTATAAAGTCTTATAGGGGCAGTATCAAAGCTTTAGGAGGCATTTTAAAACATCTAGAAGCAGTATCAAGTCTTCTGGAAGTAGTATCCAGTCTTTTGGAAGCACTTCAAGTAATTTTGAAGTATTTCAAGTCTTCTAAAAGTAAGTATAAGGTCTTCTGGAAACATTGTAAGTCGTCTGGAAGTATTGTAAGTCATCTGGAAATATTTTAAGTTTTCTAGAAGCAGTATCAGTCTTCTGGAAACATTCCAAGTATTCTAGAAACCATATCAAGTTTCTTAGATACAATATCAAGTCTTCTGGAAGCATCTTCAGTCTTCTAACAGCGACATAAAGTACTTTGGAAGCATTGTAGGTCGTCTGGACACACTTCAAGTCCTCTAGATGCAATATCAAGGCTTCTAAAAGCGTTGTAAGTCATCTGGAAACATTTTAAGTTTTCTAGATGCTATATCAAGTTATCTGAAAGTATTGTAAGTCGTCTGGAAGTATTTTAAATCCTCTAGAAGCAGTAACAGTCTTCTGGAAGCCGCGGTACTTTATAAATCTAGAGACTTTAATTTGTATTCTTTTTAAGACAATAATTTAAAAAAATTTTTATTATCAATAAATTTGCGATAGGCAAATAAATGCCCGCGTTGAATGCGCTGCACATTTTTCGGGGCATTTATGTTCTACAGCTTTCATTATCTTCTTCGTTTCTTCTAATCAGATAAGAAGCCATTTTGAACGAAAAAAAAATCTTACCGTCTGCAAAATTTTTTGAAAAGCTTCAGTCTTCACCTTCAAAGAGTATTTTTCTTCGCTATCGTATTCATATTCGTATTTTACTGTGTTGTACACTAAGAAATTTTTGACACTAAAATGACAATTATGTCGGTAAAAATGTTGTCTTTTCTGTTAAACAATAGAGGGTGCAGAACCCGGAGTGAGAGTCCGGTGCGTGTGCCGAAAGGTTAAGCAAATTCCGTAGATTCCCCAAATTTCAATTACAAGTCAAAGTAGACTTCGACTTACGACGTCTCGGTTTGTGATGACTCGTACTTACTACGATCAACAAAATTCTGTTGTATACATACACTTAGCAGCAGAAGTCTGCGTACAAAAAACTTCTAACACTTTAACTGAAAAAATAAGGGTCATGATCTAATGTGATAAACTTCAATTTTTTTTTTATTTTGTGTATTAACTACAAATAATTCTATTAACAAAATATGCATCAATAAAACAGAAATATTAGTTACAAAAAAAAATTAAAATTAAAAATTCTCCAAATAATGCGTATGCAAAAATCTGCGTACAAATAAAGACGCCTTTTCCAAAATATACTTACAGTAGACTCGGGATAATGTGAACTTACGCTAGTGTGAACAACTCTATAACGTGAACGCCAAAATTTTTGTATATACTACTCTGTAACATGAATTCGTAATCTCGATAACGTGATTCATAATAACGAAGTCAAACACGTTTTGTCTTGTTAGAAAAGTGATGGCTGCTGTGTAGTAGTGGAGACGAAATCGTCGTTTGTGAGTCTTAGTTTTCTAAAAAATGGCGAAAATAAAAAGTAAGTGTTTATCTCTCTGCGAAAAATCTAAAGTAATTGAAGAATATGAGAAAGGAGTAAGTGTTTCCGCGTTAGCTAGAAAGTACGGCATAGCAAAATCAACCGTGTGTTCAATAAAAAATAAAAAATCAAAAATATTAGCAATGCTAGGTCAACCATTAAGATCAAGTCGAAAATGCACATTGAATAAAGCAGAATATCCAAAAATGGAGAAAGCGTTGTACAAATGGTTTCGTTGCCAGCGCGAGAGGCAAGCGCGTATTAATGGGAACTTAATGAAACAAAGAGCCATATATTATTTTAACAAATATTATACAGGAAGATTTAACGCTAGTGATGGTTGGTTTCAAAAGTTTAAAATGCGATATGGAGTAAGGCTGTTAAAGGTCTGTGGAGAAAAACTGTCATCTCAACCTGAACTTGTCCAGCCCTTTAAACGTAAATTGGAGAATAAGATTCATGAACTGAACCTATGTGACCATCAACTTTACAATGCTGATGAAACGGGTTTATACTGGCAACTGTTACCAGACAAAACTTACGTTTCTCTGGACGAGAAATCAGCTCCTGGTATGAAATCGGCAAAACAACGCATAACTTTTCTTGGATGTGCAAATGCGCCTGGATCTCATAAATTACGACCTCTAGTAATTGGCAAAGCAAAAAATCCCAGATGTTTTAAAAATTTTAATAACCCAGTTATTTACACCAATACCAAAAATGCTTGGATGACGGCGGCAGTTTTAAAACTTGGTTTTTTGACAATTTCGTTCTAGAGGTATAATTATTAGATGTTTTAGTGAAAAAAATATTCCTATAGTTGATCGAATTTTAGGTTAAAAGATATTTAAAAAATGAAAATCTTCCACAAAGGGCGTTACTCCTTTTAGATAATGCGCCTTCACATCCTTCCGAAGAAGAACTTAAAACTGAAGATGGAATGATATCTATCATGTTCTTACCACCAAACGTAACTGCTTTGATCCAGCCTATAGATCAAAACGCATTAAAAATCACGAAACTGCATTACAGAAATAGCTTGTTAAGTTTTATTTTGTGTCATAGTAAAGAAGAAGTTGGAAGTGCACTGAAAATAATATCACTTAAGTTTGCTGTGGTAACTTTGGCAGCAGCATGGCAGAAATTAGAACCAACAATTTTACAAAAATGTTGGACAAAAATAAGAAGTAATGAAGAGTATGATGATGAAGATGAACTACCGCTGTCAACTTTGCAAGAAATCTGGAGAAATGAAACGGAACACATCGTTCAAGACACCCTATCACTTCTACAAGAAATTCAACCTGTAAGTAGTGCACAATTTGGTTACACACTTTTCAGTTGAAATTATAATCTGTCCAAATAATTTTTAGGCCAACTACAATTTTAAAGATGTTGAGCTATGGAATAGCGACGTTTGTGAAATTCAAAACATTTCAGAAGAAGAAAATATAACTGAAGAAGAAGCCGATATTTTCGAAGAAGAAAACGATTCCAGGGTGGATACCACCCATACAATAACCCATGCTAACGCAATTAAGTGTTTAGAAACTGCAATACAATGCGCCGAAAACAATAATATCGATTTTAGTGAAATAATTGTTTTAAAACGTATTCATGAAAAAGCTGTCCTAAGATTCATATTTTTCATATTTTTTACATAATATATAAATTTTGTTAAAAACTTATAAATAAAACTTTTAAGATTACGTCAACAAACATTATTATTTGTAAATTTGCAGTAATGTAAATAGAAGAAAAGACATTCTTTAAGGTGAACAAGTTCGGTAGCTTGAACAGGCACGGTTTTATTCTGTTCACGTTATCGCGAGTCCACTGTATTTACTTAAATACGTAGTTGGCGATGTACGCTTTCCGATTTAAATAAAAGATAATCGGTGTCAATTATATTAGCAGAGGCTTAGAAGCTAAAAGTTAGAATGGACACGAAACGAAAGGAAATTGAATTGGGAGAGAGAAAAATTATTGTAAAGTTATGGAAAGAGGGAAAATCTTTTCGAAAAATAGGAGAAACTGTCGGCAGGTCACACTCTTCCATTCAAAGAGTAATTAATAATTATAAAGACACTGAAGATTACCTCTCACGTCCGCGATCTGACCGAGAGAAGCGACCCCTTTTAACAAACCGAGAGAAGCGAAAAATTGTACAGCAGGTTAGAAAAGAACCTAGGCTGACGGCAAAAAAAATAGTAGAAAATGTACAAGAAGAATTTCATAAAACTATCAGCAAAGATACGGTGAGAAGGACGTTAAGAAAAGCTAACTATCACAGTCGCGTTGCACGAAAAAAAGCCATTTGTGTCAGAGGTCAATCGTCAGAAGCGGATCGCCTTTGCAAAAAAACTCTTAGACAAGCCCATTGAATTCTGGGAGAAAGTTCTCTTTACAGATGAGAGCAAATTTTGCATTTTCGGCATTAAGGGTAAACAACTTGTATGGAGAAAACCTAATACTGCCCTTAATCCCGAAAATTTGAAAGCGACTGTAAAACACGGAGGTGGTGGAGTTATGGTTTGGGGGTGTATGTGCACCAAAGGGGTGGGAAGGTTGGTTTTCATAACATCTACAATGGACCATAAAATGTATATAGACATTTTAAAAGAAAATTTGAAGCCTAGCATCGAAAACTTGAGCTTGGGCCCGAATACTTTTTTCAACAAGATAATGACCCCAAACATTGCGCCCACAACACTGAGCTTTGGCTACTATACAATACCCCAAAGGAACTTAAAACACCTCCACAATAGCCGGACTTGAATCCCATCGAACACCTCTGGGATTTACTGGAACGCAGAATTCAGCAACACAACATAACGTCGAAGGAAACGTTAAAAATGTTATGATTGAGGAATGGGCCAAAATCAGTTCGGACGAAACGAAGAAATTAGTGCACTCCATGCCTAAACGTTTAAGGGAGATCATTAAATGTAAAGGTTATCCGACCTCATATTAATATTGAAACAATGATCTCATTTATGAATTTTTTATAAATACTGTCCTGACTTGTACGCAGATTTTTGCATACCCGTTATTTGTAGAATTTTTAGTTTTGATTTTTTTCTGTAACTACTGTTTCTGTTTTGTTGAAGCATATTTTAATAGAATTATATATAGTTAATATACAAAATAAAAAAAATCAAGTTTATCACATTAGATTATGACTCTTATTTTTTCAATTAAAGTATTACAAGTTTTTTGTACGCAGACTTCTGCTGCCGAGTGTATTTATTTTATTTATTTTCGTTTTCCGCTGTCACCATGTTAATGTAAACTCCTTTGTGTCTAGTTTAGGACTGACTTTATTTTAACTCGGCTAACAGGTATATACAAAATGTACAATTGGTTGTCTATCTTAAAAGTAAAATTGAATACAAATATAACACGTCTTATCCTTATAATTAAATATTTTTTTCAACTTCCCTCAGAGCATATATTGCTCAATCTTAAATGGTATGTATTATATATTTAATTTTATTGTTATTAATAAAAATTAAATATAAAATACTGTTACGATAAAACATATTTTTAAAGACTATGTATATCTATAAACAAGGCTTTAATACATTATCACAAAGCAAAAAAGCAGTTTAAACCAAAATTTTGTGGCTCCATCTATAGAAATTTTAAAATAAAATTTAAAGATATCTGTAATTATCGATTCTTTCAATTTGGCATTAACTTGACATTATGGAAGTTTACACGTGGAGGTTAGTTTACATTTCATGTGAGAATAATTATAATCTAAAATTGTTAGATTTAACGTAAATCTAATAAATCCGTAACAAATATGAAGGCAAGTTTATCTTATTCCTTTTTAACTTAATAATAATTAATCGATTTACTAATTTATTTAAAATTTTTAGACTACCGAAAAAAAGGGCAAACAAGGAACGAAAGGTTCCAAACAAATCATCGAAGAAAATGTATCCACGCTGAATTTCTACCGAAATATGGCGATATTTTCCAACGCCACATCTTTAATTATTTTGGTGTTTTATAACTCATCAATAAGCATAGTACAAATAATTTAAATTTAAAAAAATCATTTAATATGATCGAATTATTTCAGGCACTTTATTTATTTTCGTGTTTAATTTATATAGGAGCTTACCAATTTATGGTGTACATGGCTAAAACGAAATACACCGATTCAGGTCAAATTATTGATAGTGGGGTTGATTTGAATATGGAAGGTGGAATTGCGGAGTAATTTTAAATTGTTTTTGTTAACACATCATATTAATAATTCTTTTTAAGGCATGTAAAAGACATTATTATCTTAACAGCCGGTTGTCAACTTTTAGCAAGCATACTTTCGAACTATTTTTGGTTATTATGGCTTTTGGCTCCAATTAGAGGATTCTGGATTTTATGGAAACACGTTTTGGGCCCTTATTTCTTCCAAGCACCAACTGGAGAACCTGAAGTTAATGAAAAGAAGCAAAAGAAACTTGAAAGGAAAATGAAAAGAATGAATCATTGATGGAACAAATTTTTTTGGGTTGCATTAATTGATACTGTAATTTTTTTTTATTGGGATTGTGGACAATTTTTGTTGTTTGTTGATTATTTAAGGATTTAATATAACAGTTTTTTTTAAGAAATTTTATTTACCCAAAAAAAGATTTTAATTTTTAAATGTTGTAATGATAAATAAAATGTAATTTAAAAGGTTTAAGACACATTATGATGTAAGAAGCTTTTCTTAATGCCAAAATTTTTAATGGGATATAATATTAATTTAATATCCAAAACATCTTTTATCTTCCTTTTAAACCCACATTTTTTATAGATACTCAACACTTTCACATTTGTTTATTTAATTAAGTTGATAAATATTTTAAGTCTTCTAGAAGCAGTATCAGTCTTCTGAAAATATTTCAAATATTTTGGAAGCAATATCAGGATTTCTAGAGACAGTATCAAATCATCTAGAGGCAATACCCAGTGTTTTGGCAGCAAATCATGTCTTTTAGATGCAATATATGTCTTCTGGAAACATCTCAAATCTTCTAATAGCAACATCAAGTCTTCTAAATACAATGTCAACTCATCTGTAAACAGTGCAAGTCTTCTCGAAGTATTGTAATTAGTTTGGAATCATTGTAAGTCATCTATAAATATTTTAAGTCTTCTACAAGCTGTATCAGTCTTCTGAAAATATTTCAAATCTTTTGGAAGCAATATCAGGTTTTCTAGAGACAGTATCAAATCACCTAGAGGCAATACCCAGTGTTTTGGCAGCAAATCATGTCGTTTAGATGCAATATATGTCTTCTGGAAACATCTCAAGCCTTCTAATAGCAATATCAAATCTTCCAGAAGCATTTCAAGTCTTCTAAATACAATGTCAACTCATCTATAACCAGTGCAAGTCTTCTCGAAGTATTGTAATTAGTTTGGAATCATTGTAAGTCATCTATAAATATTTTAAGTCTTCTACAAGCTGTATCAGTCTTCTGAAAATATTTCAAATCTTCTGGAAGCAATATCAGGTTTTCTAGAGACAGTATCAAATCATCTAGAGGCAATACCCCGTGTTTTGGCAGCAAATCATGTCTTTTAGATGCAATATATGTCTTCTGGAAACATCTCAAGTCTTCTAATAGCAACATCAAATCTTCCAGAAGCATTTCAACTCTTCTAAATACAATGTCAACTCATCTGTAAACAGTGCAAGTCTTCTCGAAGTATTGTAATTAGTTTGGAATCATTGTAAGTCATCTATAAATATTTTAAGTCTTCTAGAAGCAGTATCAGTCTTCTGAAAATATTTCAAATCTTCTGGAAGCAATATCAGGTTTTCTAGAGACAGTAACAAATCATCTAGAGGCAATACCCCGTGTTTTGGCAGCAAATCATGTCTTTTAGATGCAATATATGTCTTCTGGAAACATCTCAAGTCTTCTAATAGCAACATCAAATCTTCCAGAAGCATTTCAACTCTTCTAAATACAATGTCAACTCATCTGTAAACAGTGCAAGTCTTCTCGAAGTATTGTAATTAGTTTGGAATCATTGTAAGTCATCTATAAATATTTTAAGTCTTCTAGAAGCAGTATCAGTCTTCTGAAAATATTTCAAATCTTCTGGAAGCAATATCAGGTTTTCTAGAGACAGTAACAAATCATCTAGAGGCAATACCCCGTGTTTTGGCAGCAAATCATGTCTTTTAGATGCAATATATGTCTTCTGGAAACATCTCAAGTCTTCTAATAGCAACATCAAATCTTCCAGAAGCATTTCAACTCTTCTAAATACAATGTCAACTCATCTGTAAACAGTGCAAGTCTTCTCGAAGTATTGTAATTAGTTTGGAATCATTGTAAGTCATCTATAAATATTTTAAGTCTTCTAGAAGCAGTATCAGTCTTCTGAAAATATTTCAAATCTTCTGGAAGCAATATCAGGTTTTCTAGAGACAGTAACAAATCATCTAGAGGCAATACCCCGTGTTTTGGCAGCAAATCATGTCTTTTAGATGCAATATATGTCTTCTGGAAACATCTCAAGTCTTCTAATAGCAACATCAAATCTTCCAGAAGCATTTCAACTCTTCTAAATACAATGTCAACTCATCTGTAAACAGTGCAAGTCTTCTCGAAGTATTGTAATTAGTTTGGAATCATTGTAAGTCATCTATAAATATTTTAAGTCTTCTAGAAGCAGTATCAGTCTTCTGAAAATATTTCAAATCTTCTGGAAGCAATATCAGGTTTTCTAGAGACAGTAACAAATCATCTAGAGGCAATACCCCGTGTTTTGGCAGCAAATCATGTCTTTTAGATGCAATATATGTCTTCTGGAAACATCTCAAGTCTTCTAATAGCAACATCAAATCTTCCAGAAGCATTTCAACTCTTCTAAATACAATGTCAACTCATCTGTAAACAGTGCAAGTCTTCTCGAAGTATTGTAATTAGTTTGGAATCATTGTAAGTCATCTATAAATATTTTAAGTCTTCTACAAGCTGTATCAGTCTTCTGAAAATATTTCAAATCTTCTGGAAGCAATATCAGGTTTTCTAGAGACAGTAACAAATCATCTAGAGGCAATACCCCGTGTTTTGGCAGCAAATCATGTCTTTTAGATGCAATATATGTCTTCTGGAAACATCTCAAGTCTTCTAATAGCAACATCAAATCTTCCAGAAGCATTTCAACTCTTCTAAATACAATGTCAACTCATCTGTAAACAGTGCAAGTCTTCTCGAAGTATTGTAATTAGTTTGGAATCATTGTAAGTCATCTATAAATATTTTAAGTCTTCTAGAAGCAGTATCAGTCTTCTGAAAATATTTCAAATCTTCTGGAAGCAATATCAGGTTTTCTAGAGACAGTAACAAATCATCTAGAGGCAATACCCCGTGTTTTGGCAGCAAATCATGTCTTTTAGATGCAATATATGTCTTCTGGAAACATCTCAAGTCTTCTAATAGCAACATCAAATCTTCCAGAAGCATTTCAACTCTTCTAAATACAATGTCAACTCATCTGTAAACAGTGCAAGTCTTCTCGAAGTATTGTAATTAGTTTGGAATCATTGTAAGTCATCTATAAATATTTTAAGTCTTCTAGAAGCAGTATCAGTCTTCTGAAAATATTTCAAATCTTCTGGAAGCAATATCAGGTTTTCTAGAGACAGTAACAAATCATCTAGAGGCAATACCCCGTGTTTTGGCAGCAAATCATGTCTTTTAGATGCAATATATGTCTTCTGGAAACATCTCAAGTCTTCTAATAGCAACATCAAATCTTCCAGAAGCATTTCAACTCTTCTAAATACAATGTCAACTCATCTGTAAACAGTGCAAGTCTTCTCGAAGTATTGTAATTAGTTTGGAATCATTGTAAGTCATCTATAAATATTTTAAGTCTTCTAGAAGCAGTATCAGCTTCTGAAAATATTTCAAATCTTCTGGAAGCAATATCAGGTTTTCTAGAGACAGTAACAAATCATCTAGAGGCAATACCCCGTGTTTTGGCAGCAAATCATGTCTTTTAGATGCAATATATGTCTTCTGGAAACATCTCAAGTCTTCTAATAGCAACATCAAATCTTCCAGAAGCATTTCAACTCTTCTAAATACAATGTCAACTCATCTGTAAACAGTGCAAGTCTTCTCGAAGTATTGTAATTAGTTTGGAATCATTGTAAGTCATCTATAAATATTTTAAGTCTTCTACAAGCTGTATCAGTCTTCTGAAAATATTTCAAATCTTCTGGAAGCAATATCAGGTTTTCTAGAGACAGTAACAAATCATCTAGAGGCAATACCCCGTGTTTTGGCAGCAAATCATGTCTTTTAGATGCAATATATGTCTTCTGGAAACATCTCAAGTCTTCTAATAGCAACATCAAATCTTCCAGAAGCATTTCAACTCTTCTAAATACAATGTCAACTCATCTGTAAACAGTGCAAGTCTTCTCGAAGTATTGTAATTAGTTTGGAATCATTGTAAGTCATCTATAAATATTTTAAGTCTTCTAGAAGCAGTATCAGTCTTCTGAAAATATTTCAAATCTTCTGGAAGCAATATCAGGTTTTCTAGAGACAGTAACAAATCATCTAGAGGCAATACCCCGTGTTTTGGCAGCAAATCATGTCTTTTAGATGCAATATATGTCTTCTGGAAACATCTCAAGTCTTCTAATAGCAACATCAAATCTTCCAGAAGCATTTCAACTCTTCTAAATACAATGTCAACTCATCTGTAAACAGTGCAAGTCTTCTCGAAGTATTGTAATTAGTTTGGAATCATTGTAAGTCATCTATAAATATTTTAAGTCTTCTAGAAGCAGTATCAGTCTTCTGAAAATATTTCAAATCTTCTGGAAGCAATATCAGGTTTTCTAGAGACAGTAACAAATCATCTAGAGGCAATACCCCGTGTTTTGGCAGCAAATCATGTCTTTTAGATGCAATATATGTCTTCTGGAAACATCTCAAGTCTTCTAATAGCAACATCAAATCTTCCAGAAGCATTTCAACTCTTCTAAATACAATGTCAACTCATCTGTAAACAGTGCAAGTCTTCTCGAAGTATTGTAATTAGTTTGGAATCATTGTAAGTCATCTATAAATATTTTAAGTCTTCTAGAAGCAGTATCAGCTTCTGAAAATATTTCAAATCTTCTGGAAGCAATATCAGGTTTTCTAGAGACAGTAACAAATCATCTAGAGGCAATACCCCGTGTTTTGGCAGCAAATCATGTCTTTTAGATGCAATATATGTCTTCTGGAAACATCTCAAGTCTTCTAATAGCAACATCAAATCTTCCAGAAGCATTTCAACTCTTCTAAATACAATGTCAACTCATCTGTAAACAGTGCAAGTCTTCTCGAAGTATTGTAATTAGTTTGGAATCATTGTAAGTCATCTATAAATATTTTAAGTCTTCTAGAAGCAGTATCAGTCTTCTGAAAATATTTCAAATCTTCTGGAAGCAATATCAGGTTTTCTAGAGACAGTAACAAATCATCTAGAGGCAATACCCCGTGTTTTGGCAGCAAATCATGTCTTTTAGATGCAATATATGTCTTCTGGAAACATCTCAAGTCTTCTAATAGCAACATCAAATCTTCCAGAAGCATTTCAACTCTTCTAAATACAATGTCAACTCATCTGTAAACAGTGCAAGTCTTCTCGAAGTATTGTAATTAGTTTGGAATCATTGTAAGTCATCTATAAATATTTTAAGTCTTCTAGAAGCAGTATCAGTCTTCTGAAAATATTTCAAATCTTCTGGAAGCAATATCAGGTTTTCTAGAGACAGTAACAAATCATCTAGAGGCAATACCCCGTGTTTTGGCAGCAAATCATGTCTTTTAGATGCAATATATGTCTTCTGGAAACATCTCAAGTCTTCTAATAGCAACATCAAATCTTCCAGAAGCATTTCAACTCTTCTAAATACAATGTCAACTCATCTGTAAACAGTGCAAGTCTTCTCGAAGTATTGTAATTAGTTTGGAATCATTGTAAGTCATCTATAAATATTTTAAGTCTTCTAGAAGCAGTATCAGCTTCTGAAAATATTTCAAATCTTCTGGAAGCAATATCAGGTTTTCTAGAGACAGTATCAAATCATCTAGAGGCAATATCCAGTGTTTTGGCAGCAAATCATGTCTTTTAGATGCAATATATGTCTTCTGGAAACATCTCAAATCTTCTAATAGCAACATCAAGTCTTCTAAATACAATGTCAACTCATCTGTAAACAGTGCAAGTCTTCTCGAAGTATTGTAATTAGTTTGGAATCATTGTAAGTCGTATTCTGTCTGGTCCCGGAGCCTTTTCATTTTTGAGGTTTATACCGCTTCTAACACCTCTTCCATTGTCAGCTCGAGAAAATTTTCGGTTCTTTCTTCAACAATCTCTTCATTTCACATTCCTTCCCCTCTAGAACAAAACAAATTCTGTAAACTATTACTTGATAGAGAATACATTTCGACAGAAGTTATAGATAGAGTTCCTTGTGTATTATAATGGTACAAGGTCGGAACGCCGCTAAGACAGTTCCCCTACTTACCGATTGTCGATTATCTGACTACCATTCTGTCTTTGGTCCTCGCTAATAAGACCAAGTACAATATCAGCGACTTCTTCGTTTTTGTTGAATGTGACATTACCTCCTGGTTTTGTTCCAATCTTGTTGGATGTTGTGTTCCTTTTTACCAATATCCCCTTGAAATTAGTAATGGAAAGGTTTCAACAAATTGGAATCTGATACATGCTCACACAGATATTCCCAAAGATTTGTTTCTTGAGGCCATCGAGATCTTGTTCAATTCTTGTTTATTATCCTTCCAGAATATATTTTATAAAGAGAGGTTTGCTACCTCCATTGGTAGGCTTTTTAGTCTCATCCTGACCACCATAATCATGGATTATATCTTGCCAGATGTAGTTCTCAGCTCCCCTTTCCGTTACCCTTTATTTATAAGCATGTTGATGACATTATTTCTGCTGTACCATCATCAGAAAAACTGATCAACTAGTTGGTATAGGAAGCCCATCTTTCTAAGTCGTTTTATCAACTTCTTTTCTTGCCATCCCATTCACATCAAGGTTATCACCGTCGAGGGAATAAAAAAGAGGGTCGTTCTTATTTCCGACCATGAGTTTAAAGAAAAGAATCTTAAATTTCTAGCGGATGTATTTTGTAATAATGTGTTTCCCCATACTCAGCCTGATTATGGCTCCAACCGCAACACCTTGTAACTTGAGTGGTCCTTAACACTTCCTCCTGATGATGAGGAGCCTCCAACACCCTCAAAGCTTGTCAAGATTCCTAGGATCACTAGCAATCTGGCAAAGCTTTTTAATAACTATTCTTTAAGGTTTGCAATGTACACCTGTATATTGTTGAAAAGTTTTTTCACTGGATTAAAAGATGCCACTCCCCTTCTCTACCACTTCTGTGATAGTTAGGTACCATTTCTCAGTACCTCAAATGAAAAATTCCATAGCATGCAAGAGACTGTGCCATACAGAATTAGGGGGACTGTTTTGCCTGAACATCAACATGCCACAAATTTGATTTTCATCAAACTAAAATTCTTTGTAATGAGGGAGTGTAAAATAGGACACTTTTTATGGAGATGTTCCATATTTCCTCTATCCCCAACACGGTCAATTATTGAACTGATGAAATTTACTGCCATCTGATTGAAGTAACCAACAAACCCCATGATGATTCACTCATGTCGGATGCCTCCACGGGTTCAACATGTTTCTACTTGTCGCTTAATGTTCTCTTCCATCATAAATTTTTCGTTAACACTGTGGTGCAGTTGTAGGTACAATTAAAAATACCGTTTTTCTAAGTCTCTGTTCCCTGTAGTTTTCCCTTTACTTCTCCTTAATCCTTCTCAGGAATTATTTAGTATACTATTCAAGTACAATATAGGAGGCAGTTTGATAAAAACAGTTTTCGTTGTTATTTTGAGTATATCATTCTAAACTGCGTTGTAATAAATACTTGAACGACTAGAATATAATTTGCTATTTAATTGTTGCTTAATCATTCTGGCAACTAAAATCATTCTCGAACTAAAATAATCAATTCAAATTCAAAATCATTAAATCATTTTTAGTTTTATCAATTTTGTGTATTATAATTTTATTTTTAATTTGTTTTTATTTCGGTTGGCAATCAATTTTGGGTGACGTATCAAGTCAGCCGGTTTTGAGTTTTTTGGTGGACGAGCAGGTATAAAGAAGGATTTTGACAAGAAATTTTCATCTTTAATTTTTGATCTTACTCGCGTAAACATGTGTCACGTACCGAAGACGTTCAACCGTTAGAAATACGTTCAACCCCGATTTAATTTTCATTTCATTTATCATAAAGCGTTCAACATCGAAGGTAATTTAATGTTTTTTTTAAATTTTTACACGAATCACACATTTCCTTTTAATTGATTCAGGTTGATGTGCGTGGAGATGAAATGATTTATTAAACAAGAAGTGGGAAGAGAAGTTTTTACTTTCATCGATTTTGTTTATTACAATTTTATTTTTAATTTGTTTTTATTTCGGTTGGCAACAAATTTTCGCGTGACGTATCAAGTCGTCCGATTTCGAGTTTTTTTGGTGGACGAGCAGGTATAAAGAGGGAGATTGACAAGAAATTTTCCTCTTTGATTTTTGATCTTACTCGAGTAAACATGTGTTACGTTCCGAAGACGTTCAACCGTTAAAAATACGTTCAAACCCGATTTAATTTTCATTTCATTTATCATAAAGCTGTTCAACATCGAAGGTAACTTAATTTTTTTAAATTTTTACACGAATCTCACGTATTTCCTTTCAATTGTTTCAGGTTGACGTAAGTGGAAACGAAATAATTTAATAAAGAAGAAAAGGAGAAGAGGGATCGATGAGCAGCAAAGTCGCTAGCGGGCTAAATAACATGTAAGTGTAGAAAATTTTCCATAATCACGTTTATTATCTAAAGGTGCTCAAGGTCTCTCGTTTCATTGTAGAGATGTGCAAGTAATGTGAGTCACGTCGTGAGTGCGCTTGATCGGGAGTAACTTTGGTTACGACGTGACTCGACTTGATTTTCCCCACAAATAATGCAAAAAATAAAACCTATAGTTCATTTTTTTTCTATAATCCTTTTCGTCGTAAAGTTTTAATGTTGTATAAAGTTTATGTTGTTTTCGCGATTTTTAGTAATTAATTCAGTAAGCAAATAAATCAATCTTCCGTGTTCTTCTAAATTTATGATGAATGCAAAAATATCTTTAAAGCTCTAAAGGGAGTTATTATTTATATTAATTTTATTACTTTTAACTATTTGAGTAATGAGAAATCAAACAACTGAGTGCTACATTTATTTTAATACATAATAAAACTAAATTTGCAGTTAATTTTGTTAACTTTAGAACAATTTGGCAGGCACATATTTTTGATTATAGATAGCAAAATGATACTTTTTCATTCAAGAATGCCAATTTTAACAATTGTGTGTACTCAATTTGGTAATCTTAAACGATGGATGAAAAATCTTTTTAGCACTCACCTTTTAAATTAATTTAGAACATTTTTATCCAAAACATTTTCTTCCATCATTAATACTTTTTGATTTGTAACCCATTTTAATGCTGAAAACTTCAATTTTAACAATTTTGTGTGCTTAGGTTGGTAATATTAAACGATGGACGAAAAATCCTTTCAGTACTCACCTTTTAAATTAATTTAGAACATTTTTATCCAAAACATTTTCTTCCATCATTAATACTTTTTGATTTGTAACCCATTTTAATGCTGAAAACTTCAATTTTAACAATTTTGTGTGCTTAGGTTGGTAATATTAAACGATGGACGAAAAATCCTTTCAGTACTCACCTTTTAAATTAATTTAGAACATTTTTATCGAAAGCATTTTTTTCCATCATTAATACTTTTTGATTTGCAACCTATAACAATGTTAAAAACGCCAATTTTAACAATTATGTGTGCTTAGGTTGGTAATAGTAAACGATGGACGAAAAATCCTTTCAGCACTCACCTTTTAAATTAATTTAAAACATTTTTATCCAAAACATTTTCTTCCATCATTAATATTTTTTGATTTGTAACCCATTATAATCTTAAAAACGCCACCTTTAACAATTTTGTGTACTTAGGTTGGTAATCTTAAACGATGGACGAAAAATCCTTTCAGCACTCTTTTTTTAAATTAATTTAGAACATTTTTTATCCAAAACATTTTCTTCCACCATTAATACTTTTTGATTATATACCATTACAATGTTAAAAATGCCAATTTTGAAAATTTGGTTAACCTTTAATAGGAGCTTTCGATTAAATGTATTAAAATAATAATGAAACGAATAATTCCACAATTTCAGAAATCCAACTAATTCGCTTGTGATTTTTCTAGAATGTCCCAGTTGGAACCTGAGGAAATGTGGACATAATATCCATAGATTCGCGTGGGATAGATTAATTAAGTTCGTAATTTAGCATTAAAATATAATCATTAATATTTACCCAAGCTATTCTTTTATATTAGGGCCTTCCACATATCACCTTTTTATTACACGTGGTAAATAATCATGGCGATAGACGCTCTAGTTAGAGTTTTAACGCTCTCCGAAAGACGTTGTTGTTAGTGAAGATTAACGCCTTCCAGCAGTGGGTATAATCGCATGTTGATTATTTATCCACAAATTTTTTCCTTCCTTCCTTCTTATTTGTGAAATCTAACCTATTTCTGATATGGGGTCCCTCCACTGATAGAATGAGAACCATTCGGCTAGTGCATACAACATATCAATCCATTTATTCCACATATCCTATACTTTGATATGGGGTCCCTCCACTGATAGAATGAGAGTCGTTCGGCTAGTGCATACCACATATCAGCATACCACACATCAACTCCTAATATTCCACATAAGAAATAATCATGGTGATATGTATTCCACGCGGGGTATTATTTTCATGAAGACATTGTCGATAGTGAGGCTTATACTCTCCAGTTAGCCGATAGGCAAGTTGATATTTACCACTAATGTGTAAGTACTTTATCGGTAATGTCCGTTACCGTGTAAAGTATGTTGATCCCTTCCATATCTCAAATTGTTAGGTTTTTATGTTAATAAATATGTATAAATAGGATATTCGTTCTGATCATTCTGTTAGTGCATGCATACCACATATCAACCCTATTATTCCACGTGGGGAATAATCATGATGTTGGTTATGCTTTCATGGAGACACTGCTGTTAGTGAGGCTTACAACCCCTCCGGGGTGTCTGCGAAGTGCGGGAATAGCCGCATGTTGGTTATTTATCCACAAATACCTAAGTATGCTTTATCCGGTAATGCCCGTTATCGTGTAAAGTATATTGACCCCTTCCATACCTCAAATTGTTAGGTTTTCATGTTAATGAATATGTATTAATAATTTATTAAATTTTCAAAAACCACACGCATTTCCCTTTATTTGTTTCAGTTTGAAGTGAGTGGAGATGAAATAATTTATTAAAGAAGAAGGGGGAAGAGGAGTTTTATTTTCATCAATTTTGTTTATTACAATTTTATTTTTAATTTGTTTTTATTTCGGTTGGCAACATATTTTCGCGTGACGTATCAAGTCGCCCGGTTTTGAGTTTTTTGGTGGACGAGCAGGTATAAAGAGGGAGATTGACAAGAAATTTTCCTCTTTGATTTTTGATCTTACTCGAGTAAACATGTGTTACGTTCCGAAGACGTTCAACCGTAAGAAATACGTTCAACCCTGATTTAATTTTCATTTCATTTATCATAAAGCGTTCAACATCGAAGGTAATTTAATGTTTTTTTTTTTTAATTTTTACACGAATCTCACGTATTTCCTTTTAATTGATTCAGGTTGATGTGCGTGGAGATGAAATAATTTATTAAACAAGAAGTGGGAAGAGAAGTTTTTACTTTCATGGATTTTGTTTATTACAATTTTATTTTTAATTTGTTTTTATTTCGGTTGGCAACAAATTTTCGCGTGACGTATCAAGTCGCCCGCTTTCGAGTTTTTTGGTGGACGAGCAGGTATAGACGGGGAGATTGACAAGAAATTTTCCTCTTTGATTTTTGATCTTACTCGAGTAAACATGTGTTACGTTC
The DNA here is from genome assembly GCA_036711965.1 of Onthophagus sagittarius. Lineage (NCBI taxonomy): Eukaryota > Metazoa > Arthropoda > Insecta > Coleoptera > Scarabaeidae > Onthophagus > Onthophagus sagittarius. Next base: position 12,152,182 of record JASERS010000003.1, read on the forward strand.
AACCCCGATTTAATTTTCATTTCATTTATCATAAAGCCATTCAACATCGAAGGTAACTTGATTTTTTTTAAATTTTTACACGAATCTCACGTATTTCCTTTCAATTGGTTCAGGTTGACGTAAGTGGAAACGAAATAATTTAATAAAGAAGAAAAGGAGAAGAGGGATCGAAGAGCAGCAAAATCGCTAGCGGGCTAAATAACATGTAAGTGTAGAAAATTTTCCATAATCACGTTTATGATCTAAAGGTGCTCAAGGTCTCACGTTTCATAGTAAAGATGTGCAAGTAACGTGAGTCACGTCGTGAGTGCTCTTGATCGGGAGTAACTTTGGTTACGACGTGACTCGACTTGATTTTCCCCACAAATAATGCAATAAATAAAACCTATAGTTCATTTTTTTTTCTATAATCCCTTTCGTCGTAAAGTTTTAATGTTGCATGAAGTTTATGTTGTTTTCGCGATTTTTAGTAATTAATTCAGTAAGTAAATAAATCTTCCGTGTTCTTCTAAATTTATGATGAATGCAAAAAGATCTTTAAAGCTCTAAAGAGAGTTATTATTAATTTTAATTTTATTACCTTTAACTATTTGAGTAATGAGAAATCAAACAGCTGAGTGCTACATTTATTTTAATACATAATAAAACTAAATTTGCAGTTAATTTTGCTAACTTTAGAACAATTTGGCAGGCACATATTTTTGATTATAGATAGCAAAATGATACTTTTTCATTCAAGAATGCCAATTTTAACAATTGTGTGTACTCAATTTGGTAATCTTAAACGATGGATGAAAAATCTTTTTAGCACTCACCTTTTAAAATAATTTAGAACATTTTGTATCCGAAACATTATCTTCCATCATTAACACTCTTTGATTTGTAACCCATTATAATGTTAAAAACGCCAATTTTAAAAATTTTGTGTACTTAGGTTTGTAACCTTAAACGATGGACGAAAAATCCTTCCAGCACTCACCTTTTAAATTAATTTAGAACATTTTTATCCAAAACATTTTCTTCCATCATTAATACTTTTTGATTTGTAACCCATTTTAATGCTGAAAACTTCAATTTTAACAATTTTGTGTGCTTAGGTTGGTAATATTAAACGATGGACGAAAAATCCTTTCAGTACTCACCTTTTAAATTAATTTAGAACATTTTTATCGAAAGCATTTTTTCCATCATTAATACTTTTTGATTTGCAACCTATAACAATGTTAAAAACGCCAATTTTAACAATTATGTGTGCTTAGGTTGGTAATAGTAAACGATGGACGAAAAATCCTTTCAGCACTCACCTTTTAAATTAATTTAAAACATTTTTATCCAAAACATTTTCTTCCATCATTAATATTTTTTGATTTGTAACCCATTATAATCTTAAAAACGCCACCTTTAACAATTTTGTGTACTTAGGTTGGTAATCTTAAACGATGGACGAAAAATCCTTTCAGCACTCATTTTTTAAATTAATTTAGAACATTTTTTATCCAAAACATTTTCTTCCACCATTAATACTTTTTGATTATATACCATTATAATGTTAAAAATGCCAATTTTGAAAATTTGGTTAACCTTTAATAGCAGCTTTCGATTAAATGTATTAAAATAATAATGAAACGAATAATTCCACAATTTCAGAAATCCAACTAATTCGCTTGTGATTTTTCTAGAACGTCCCAGTTGGAACCTGAGGAAATGTGGACATAATATCCATAGATTCGCGTGGGATAGATTAATTAAGTTCGTAATTTAGCATTAAAATATTATCATTAATGTTTACCCAAGCTATTCTTTTATATTAGGGCCTTCCACATATCACCTTTCTATTACACGTGGTAAATAATCATGGCGATAGACGCTCTAGTTAGAGTTTTAACGCTCTCCGAAAGACGTTGTTGTTAGTGAAGATTAACGCCTTCCAGCAGTGGGTATAATCGCATGTTGATTATTTATCCACAAATTTTTTCCTTCCTTCCTTCTTATTTGTCAAACCTAACCTATTTCTGATATGGGGTCCCTCTACTGATAGAATGAGAACCATTCGGCTAGTGCATACAACATATCAATCCATTTATTCCACATATCCTATACTTTGATATGGGGTCCCTCCACTGATAGAATGAGAGTCGTTCGGCTAGTGCATACCACATATCAGCATACCACACATCAACTCCTAATATTCCACATAAGAAATAATCATGGTGATATGTATTCCATGCGGGGTATTATTTTCATGAAGACATTGTCGATAGTGAGGCTTATACTCTCCAGTTAGCCGATAGGCAAGTTGATATTTACCACTAATGTGTAAGTACTTCATCGGTAATGTCCGTTACCGTGTAAAGTATGTTGATCCCTTCCATATCTCAAATTGTTAGGTTTTCATGTTAATAAATATGTATAAATAGGATATTCGTTCTGATCATTCTGTTAGTGCATGCATACCACATATCAACCCTATTATTCCACGTGGGGAATAATCATGATGTTGGTTATGCTTTCATGGAGACACTTTGTTAGCGAGGCTTACAACCCCTCCGGGGTGTCTACGAAGTGCGGGAATAGCCGCATATTGGTTATTTATCCACAAATACCTAAGTATGCTTTATCCGGTAATGTTCGTTGCCGTGTAAAGTATATTGATCCCTTCCATACCTCAATTTGCTAGGTTTCCATATTTATTAATATGTATAAATAGGATATTCGTTCGAAATAACTTTATATTACAATAGTATTAATTGTATGTCCAACCTATTTTTGATATGGGGTTGTTCCACTGATAGAATGAGAATCGTTCTGTTAGTGGACACCTCATATCAACTCTATTATTCCATGTGGGAAATAATCATGGTGTTGGTTATGCTTTCATGGAGACACTTTGTTAGCGAGGCTTACAACCCCTCCGGGGTGTCTACAAAGTGCGGGAATAACCGCATGTTGTTATTTATCCACAAATACCTTAGTATGCTTTATCCGGTAATGTCTGTTACCGTGTAAAGTATATTGATCCCTTCCATACCTCAAATTGTTATTAATTCTCCATGTATTATACATAATAATTTAACATTAAAATAGGATTATTTAAATGTATAAATAGTAAATAATTTGTTGTTGTTGTTTAATTTGACGTCAATTAAAATTTTTGAACTGTAGTAATGCAATTTACCGTAACTGTAATGAAATAAATATTTCTTATTAAATTTAAGTAATAATTTATGGTTTTTAAATAAACAAACAATTTCTAAATATCTAAGCTCTTATTTTAATCCTTATCTTAATATTTTAAAATATATAAGATGTTGGACTTTTCGTACTATAAAGAGTTACGTAATTTTACAAATTCTTGTATTCAGAGAGAGAAAAGGGCATATATAGAGTCCCTTTGGAACTCTAATAATAGTCGTGAACTGTGGAAGTCTTTTAATAGGATGGGAATCATTAAATCTAAACAGCGGTCAGTACCAGTAGCTTTATCCGATGTTGAAGCTATTAATATTTCTTTTTTGTCTTCACAAGTTGATTCTTCCGGTGATCCTGATGTCATTTCTCATTTGCTCTCCAATACCCACCCGTCTGTCAGCAATGAATTTGTCTTTTCTCTTTCCACTGAGGAAGAGATTGGTGAAATTTTACTGTCTTTTAAAACTGCTGCTATTGGGTCTGATGGCATTGGTATTAAAATGTTAACTATGTGCTGCCCTTTTATTCTACCCTACTTGTGTCACATTATCAATGTTTGCTTGGAGTATGCTGTGCTTCCTTCCGCTTGGAAGACTGCCCTTGTTATGCCTCTTCCTAAAACCAGCAACCCTGCAAGTTACAGTGACCTTAGACCTATTAGCGTTCTCTCGGTTCTCTCCAAGGTTCTGGAGAAAATCATCAGTTTACGTCTACGCAGTCATTTAGATACGTTCAAGATTCTACCATGCACTCAATCTGGTTTCAGATCCGGTTTCAGTTGTAGCACAGCACTTTTAGAAGTTTGCGATAACATTATCCGGAAAATTGATCGCAAATCTGCTTCTGTTCTTGTTTTACTTGACTTTTCAAAAGCTTTTGACACTGTGCATCATGAGATACTTCTTGCCATTCTTCATTACATTGGATGTTCTCACAATGTGTGTTCTTTCTTTAAGCACTATTTATGTAATCGCAAGCAGATTGTCACACTCAATGGCCTGCAATCAGTGGAAGCATCCGTTACGTCTGGGGTGCCTCAGGGATCGGTTCTTGGTCCTTTACTTTATTTAATTTATACTTTTAATCTAACTGATGTTCTGAGGCACTGCTTTGTGCATATGTACGCCGACGACACGCAACTGTATTTTTCTTTTACTCCAGATCAACTTTGCGTTGCTCAGGAATGTATTAACGACGATTTACAAAGGTTAATCACTCGTGCGTCTCAGCTATGTTTAAATATTAATGCTAAGAAATCCTCCGTTATGCTGTTTGGGTGTCCATCCTTCCGTGATTCTATGCGAAATTCTCTATCTATTAAGATTGGTGATGTTTCACTTAACTTTACTAAAGAGGCTAGGAATCTAGGTATTGTTATAGATTCTTCTTTTAGATTTCGATCTCATGTTTCAAACCTTATTCGTAGTGCTTACTCTACCGTTCGACTCCTTTACAGTAATCGTTGCTTACTTAATTTACGTTTAAAAATACAGTTATGTGAATCTTTGGTTTTGTCTCTCTTTAATTTCGGTGATGTCTTATACGTCTCTTGTATAGATAACTTTACTTCCACTCGTATTCAACGTGTTCAAAACGCTTGCTTGCGTTTCATTTTTGGTTTGAGAAGGAGAGATCATGTCTCGAGTGCTCAAGGTCGGGTCAACTGGCTTAATATGGCGAATCGGAGGTCTCTACACGCTGCTTGTCTCTTTCACCGAGTCATTTTATATAAAACCCCTCCTTATTTATGGAACAAAATTTGCTTTCGCTGTGATGTTCATAATTTGAACATTCGTCATCGTTTCACGCTTACGATACCAGCTCACCGTACTGAACTTTTTAAAAGGTCCTTTTCGTATTCTGTTTGCAAAGTTCTCAACAGCATCCCAGAGCAAATTAAGCAGCGGAGTGAGCAATCCTTTAGATCAGCTTACAGATCTCATTTGCTTCAGCAGCAGCGCCAATAGACTCTTATCTTTTTTTCTGTTCTTTTTTGTTTTCTTTCTTTCTCTTTCCCTCTTTTCTTGTACATATTTCTCTTATGTTGCTTTCCTTCCTTTTTGTTGTTTTTCTCTTTCTTTTCTCTTCTCTTTCGTCTCGTAAGTCTTCTTAGATCATTGTCATTGTTATTATTATTATAAATTAATTCTTAATTTTATTATTTTGGGGTTGATGAAAAACAGTTATTCCTGGTTTGACCTGGTGCGCTGACTCAATCCCCTTTGGAAGGATACAGTATTGGTTGTTTTCTTTGCTAGTAATAGTATTCGAAGTTTTGTATTATAATATTCTGTAATTGTGTCTTTTCAAATAAATATTATTATTATTATTATTATTATTATTATGTTCTTGATATACAAATTCTAATTCCTTTTTATGGTAAAAAGCGAAGGACTGTTAATAAAATTTAATTTTCCTTCCAAAATATTAAATACTGTTGCAAAATACAACAACATCATATCTACTAAAAGTTTTAACTGATAAAAAATTGAAAAAAGTTTAAAAACTGTCATTTAAAGACTAGATACTGTTTGTAAAACTTTGCTCGTTTTAACAGACTTTTTTTGAGAGTGTAAGCCAATCCCTTTTAGGCATTACAACTGCATCTTATTATGTAATTAAAGAAGTACAGCAAAGCGTTGCTAATTCGTACAACCCCAAATCCGAATTCCCTGATAATCTGAACAAAATTGAAAAACGTAAAATTTGCATTATATCCCTTGTTATCCGAATTGGTAAGAGATTCGGTAATCAGAAAAGACTATTCGTTCTATCTGCAGAGAAAGACGATTAAGTCCAAAAGACTGAAGAGCATTTCTATCAAAAATGCCGAGTCCATACTTTCTAAGGATTGCAAATCATTGTAATTTATTAGCAAAATGGTAGAGATGTGTATTTCAAAAATCAGCTGAGGAAGAAGAACCTGATGGTGGCATTCCACTGTCTATTCAATAATTTATGTATCATGCTGCAGCAAATAAGGCAATTTCTCCATGAAGATGTTGGGATAACCGAACTAAAAGTGAGGAAGTTAGTAAAAGTTTTAGTGTATCATGTATTACAAGATAAACAGCAGATAATGTTATTATCTAATACAATTTGACTCTATAATCCGCGTGCTTGCATCATTTAAATTCAACTGATTTTCATTGATTCGGATTAGCGAAGCTTTACTGTAATTAGATACTTAACTACTAATTTTAGTAGCTGTAATTATTCTATGCTTCTATTTTCGTGGAAATAGTTAGTAATTATAGTTAGTAATTATAAATAGGGTTATAATAAACTGCGAAACTAAGTCGCCTATCGTTCATATGGGATGAAACTGTTCTTAATTTTCGATAAAAAAACACTAGTTTAGAAATTTTCAACAACTTTTTCCTGGAAAACTGCGATATTTTTTTATAACGTAAAATCGTGAGCGGATTATGTCATGAGTTTTTCTCCATCACGCCTAGGTTTCGAGATATTCCCAAAAATTTTGCATAGTGTGCTTCTGTAATTATATGGACATGAAAGTAAGGATGCAGACGAACATTTTGAGATATCGATGAGACAAATCGAACTCTTTGTTGTTTTGCTACGGCCTAAAACAACTCAACCGAATCAATTTTTTGGCATTTTTTCCAATTTTTGTTTTCACTTTATTACATTTTTGGGAATATCTCGAAAACTGGACGTGATGGAGATGAACTGAAGACAAAATCAGCTCAAGATTTTACGTTATAAAACAAATATCGTAATCTTTGAGATTTTTTATGTATTTTTCTGGTACCTATTTTTTTATACATAATTTTATGATTTTCATTAATTTTTGAAGCTGCCATGTCTCCCGGTAACAAGCGTCCAGTACGCACCCCAAAAAGAAATCGACGTTCAAATGGACAAAAATGGAGATTTTTATGCGGTTTGCAAAAGTATGTAAAAACTGTTATGATATATAAAAATATTATAAACACAAATGTTTCAGTACTAGCGAAGAAACATATTTCTTCAAAGACTTGCCAAATACAGTAGAAAAACGTGATGACGAGTAATATATTTCGAATTGCAGACTTTATGACTTTAACTTTTTTATTACTTTTTTTTATGCTACTTTTTTTAGCGTGCAACTAAGTAAATCGGATGAATCTCACCTGTCAAATAATGTAATGAAAGTAGAACAAAAAAAGGGATCAAAAAAACGAATTTTCAATTACAGATTATGTCGTGAACAACGAGTAATCGAAAACGTGTTTGGGATAATGTCAGCTGTGTTCAGAGTGTTAAGAAAAGTAATGTTATTATCCCCAGAAAAGGCTACGCAGGAGTTTTGACTTGTGTCTATTTACATAATTACTTTAGAAAAAGCAGACATTCCCAAAACCTTTATACACCGCCCGGAACGTTTGATGATGATAAAGACGGTACCGTTATGCCTGGAAGTTGGCACAAAGTCACAGATATGACGTCACAATCGTTTGTTCCAATGGCAAAAGTTGGAAGAAAAACTTCAGCTAATTGTGAAGCAATAAGAAACGAATTTGCAGATTATTTTATGAACGAAGGGAGAGTTGACTGGCAAAACAATTACGCTTAAATATTCTGTAGTTACTCTATAACATTTAATAAAATGTTGCCTAAACTTCAACAATATGTACGTTACTAGCTATACTTATCTACTGTATTCTTGTGTACTAAAATATAACAATGTCTTCACTTACCTTGGTATTTTTTGTTTTTTTCGGAATAAACTTATCCATTAAAAATAATATAGGTTTGAAAGCAAACCAAGTTGATGTATACACATCACTGGTGCCAGAGCCAGTTTTCATGGTTTGTTCGTGTTTCATTCGTTCTCGCCTGAATGAACTTAAAAGGGACTCCATTTTTTTTTTGCTGCGTCTGCTTCACAATTAAACTGCTTAGCAATTTTATTCCAAGCGTCCATTTTTTTTATTCTATATTTATGATTATCGTCATCCGGATTCCACAGGCATTCATTACTGCGGTACTCATTAATGAGTTCTAGAGCTTTAGAATTACTCCATTCCATTTTAAACTACGAGTATCAGAAAGTGTACTATGAACTGAAATGAATATTCGGCCAATCGCCACAAAATCACGTATATATTAAAACAAATTCGTACGAATTTTATGGCAAATATCCTTTTATGTTTACCAGTTTACCGCCTCGCAAGAGAACCGCAACGAATGCGAACAAACACGTTCAAACGTGTTCGTTGATACGTACACATCAACCGAACGAATTCGTTCGCGACCGTTCGTTCGCCTTCGTTCGCTGTATGTGTACGCGCCTTAACAAAAATACAAACGGTTTCTAGCATTTTATGTTTGATTTTGATAAATTCCTCAATTGCAGGAAAACTATAATAAATAGGTATAGCAATGGTTATAGATAATTTGTAGAGAATTAAATTCCCTTTCTGATGGGGTATTAAAATATGGGGCGTTCCATTTAAAATTTTCGACTTTCACGCAATTGAATACAGAGAAACGGTAACTCAATTTTTGACCAGCCTGTATAAGATATACTGATGCAACAAATGATAACCTATTTAACAGCATATGAAGAGTTATCGTACCAATGCAAAACGTTTTTGAATTAACGTTGGCTGAGATATGGGCTTATAAAGAGCATGGTGATGTTTGACAAAAAACACTTAAAATAAATATAACTCGAAAACAAAAAACGGTAGGTACCAACAACTGTTATCAAAGTCAACATATTTTCTTACGTATAATTCAATGGTGTAATAAAAACTATAGCATTCCGTTTAAAAAAACGAAGTTGAGGTCTACTTCCGGTCTACCGGAAGTGGTGGCCATCTTGAAAATATTTTAGATTAATAGATCGGAATGAACAACCCATGTTACCAAAATTTCAAGCCTCTACGAGTAGTGGAACCTAAAAAAGTTCTAATGAACCAGTTACGTGAGACAGCCTGTACATTTTCTAAGTTATTCTGAAGAGCGAGACAGTCGGCATGATCAATAATTGGACGAAATATTTTGAGGTCATCAGCATACATAAGGCATTTTGAATTATTTAGGGATTTAGAAATATCATTTACGTAGATTATAAATAATAATGGTCCCAGATGACTACCATGTGGCACACCAGACGTTAGTGTAACAGGGTGAGATAGGTATCCATCGAGATTAACAACCTGAGTTCGATTGAAAAGGTAGGAACGAAACCAGCTCAATAAGACACTGGCAACGCCGACACGCTCTAACTTTATAAACAATAAATTATGATCTACTTTATCAAAGGCTTTGCTGAAGTCCATGTAAATAGCATCCACTTGAACGTTCTCATGAATGGTAGAGTGAAGAAAATCTGTATATTCTAATAGGTTGGTACACACAGAACGACCAGGATAAAAACCATGGTGTACCTCATTGATGGTAGATTGGATTTGAAAATTTTCCCCATCATTGGCAAAATAGATATGGGCCGGTAATTAGCCACGTTGCTACGGTCGCCAGATTTAAAAATTGGGGTAATTTGAGCTTGTTTCCATGCTAAAGGAAAGACGCCCCAAAATGTAGGGACATATTAAAAATTTATTGTAAACATCTAGAAAGCGCTCTGGAGCATCCTCGAATGAAAATTGATGGAATATTATTAGGGCCTGGTCCCTTTGAGATGTTAACTTCATGAAGCGTCTGTTCAACTTCTGACAATTCCAATTTTTTAACAAAAGCAACATTTGAATATTAAATCCCCTCAGAATATACCCCAACCACAGGCTCAACGAAAACTGAGCCAAAATATTCAGAGAAAAAAGCACAAATTTCTTTATGATCTTTAGTTGATACGCCATTTAGTTGAACAACCGTCGGTACGCCAGTACCATCCTTCTTTTGCTTTAAGTACGACCAAAGTTTTTTTGGATCAGTAGCAACTGAATTTTGAACGCGATTGATATAATTTTTATGATCGCTGGCAATAAAATATTTTAAGGTAATCAAGGCGAGACCCGAGCGTTTCCATTTCCTATGCACATGCTTCTTATCACGTATTAATTGTATCTCGAGAGAACCATGGGGGATAACCTTTGCAAGACGATCTCATGCGTGGTACAAATTTATCATTGGCAGCATATAGATGACAATACAATAAATCCACAGCTGAGTCCACTGTAACATTTTCAAATAATTCAGACCAATTCACATTATCGATAAAATTGTTAATTTTATTAAAAGAGGCTTTGTAATAATTATAACTAACAGTGGGGAGTGCGAGAGTAACGTTGGCTTCTCGAGGCACATCACAAATAAACTCAAGCGTTGAATGAGCTGCATCCTCAAAAATCAACGGTGCATTGCTCAAATGGAGTTCCGTCACATTCACAAAGCGTCTAAAAATCAGATCGACCGTATGATTATAGGCGGTTAAAAAATGGTTATGCTGATCCTGTTCGCCCAACGCCACGGCATCCAAAAAGTCAGCAGACCGACCGTGAGCGGCAAGAATCCGAGGAACAACAGAGTTCAGAGAATGGCTTGTATGTAATCCAGCATATTTCAGGCAAATTAAAGTCGCCGCAAAAAATTAATCGATCTTCCAGGTTGTGAGAAATAATGTTAATTAGACTCTCCGAGAAGGAAGACAAAGCAGCAGTGTCGTTGGGCGGAATGTAAATGCAACAGACGTGTAATCTACCAACACCAAAATGCAGTGTTACGCAAATTGCCTCCATACCCGGAAACCAGTCAGCGTTCAGAGCCAGAAATAGAGCTCGAGACACCAATAAGTACTCCACCACCGCGAACAAGAGAGTCCATTGTGGCGGAGACACGATCCCGTCGATAGACAACATATGAATTAGGTAGAATTTCAGTTCAAAAAATTCCGGGGTGAAGCCAAGTTTCCGCTAAGCAAATCACGTCAAAGTCTACACTTAATGAGTTCTTTGATACGATAGGTAGCCTACCACGAATATTGCGTCTTAGTAATGGATTAAGTTAGAAAAACCAAATTTGATATACGTTATGAGTGTACTAAAGACATTAATCGGTAGAAAGTAGGTTAGTTAGGGATAATTGTATCCTAAAATTTGAAAGATATTTTTAACCTGTTAGCGAATTTAAAAATTACATTCTATGATCAGTTTAATTTTAAAACTTTTTTTTACTCTTATTATTTTAAAAAGAAACCTAGTCGTTTTCACAGAAAACCCGAAAAATTAAAGATACGTATTTTACCAATCTTAATTAAATGAAAACAGAAGGAAAGAAATTTTACCTAACACACGTAGAGACAGGAATAAATATGAAAAGAAATGATAGCAGCGCGTTGGGATACGAACCCAGGTCTCCAGCTTGCCGGACTGTTGCACTAACCTCTATGCCACGCTACAAGGTGTTGGAGGGTTATTAAACAAGTAATCCCTTCAAACCTCTACATTTCTGGATCGAAAGAAATTTTACCTAACACACGTAGAGACAGGAATAAAAAATTTCTTTTCTTCTGTTTTCATTTATGTGTTACACGTAAATAATTCCAATTAATCTTAATTAAAATCACCGAAAATTCAGTAGTTGACTACGAAATATACGTCAAACTTGACAACCAAGAAATAGAATTATTTGAATTAAGTAATATTAGAAACTTCTTAAATCGGCAATATCCCAATAAATAGATAAATAATTGCCCACAACTTTGGCCTCCACAATCACCAGATTTTAACAAATGCGATTATTTTCTTTGAGGAATGTTAAAAGATTTCGTACATTCTCGGCCAATTGCGACTCGAGCGGAATTGTGGAATCCTATACAAGCGTGCTTCTATAAAAAATAATTCAAATCTGTTAGAAAGTGTAAATTTCAATTTTTCAACCTGTATAAGATATACTGATACAATACATGACAATCTATTTAGCAGCGTATGAAGAGTTATCGTACCAATGCAAAACGTTTTTGAGTTAACGTTGGCTGAGATATGGGCTTGTAAAGAGCATGGTGATATTTGCCAAAAAACACTTAAAATCAAAATAACTCGAAAACAAAAAACGGTAGGCACCAACAACTGTTATCAAAGTCAACATATTTTCTTACGTATAATTGAATGGTGTAATAAAAACTACAGCATTCCATTTAAAATAACGCAGTTGAAGTCTACTTCCGGTAGACCGGAAGTGGTGGCCATCTCGAAAATATTTTAGATTAATAGATCGGAATGAACAACCCATGTTACCAAAATTTCAAGCCTCTACGAGTAGTGGAACCTAAAAAAGTTCTAATGAACCAGTTACGTGAGACACCCTGTATAAACAATAAGCAACAACCAAAATATTTTGAAAAAAAATGTATATATTTAGTACCAACTACTTGACTAATAAGGCGTTATCTTATCATGTTTTTATGTAAAGGTCGCGTGACTCCAAATACTTAACATTACGTAGGAATTATTTTGCAACTCATTGAGAAGTTTCAAAGGTTGCCATTATTCAATGTTATGAAACAAATATTTGAAATTAAGGAATATAAGAATTAAATATTTTATTGCAACAAGTTAATGATAATATACAGTTCCACCTAAATGCTACAACCTACCTATAGGTATTCAATAGTTTTATTATTATTATAAATATAATGAAAATACATTTTTTTTAATTCACTTTCCAGAAATAATTTATAACCAAAAATAAAAATTACATTTTCCTCACACCTCCTCGTCCTCTCCCTCTTCAGTCCTAAGATATCTTTTATAGATGTCGACTTCTTACTTCACCGCTCAGTTTCTACGTTTCCTACGGGAGGACTCCTCCTAAACAAAAATAAAAGGAATTAAATCGATTATAAAGAAATTTATCAATTTTTAACACAAAAATTACCTGATTTGCCCTAGCCTGATTTATCAAGACAGCAACAAATAAAACACCAAATTAATCCATAAATCACATTAATCACGTCACAAAATTAGTAAGATTTTTAATTATTAATAAGGAAATTTGGAAGGAAAGACGATTACTATTACCTATCGTTAGTTACCTTCTGCGATAAAATGATTAAAATCCTCTTGAACATTCCAATGAAGTCGATGAATAAATCCATGGAATGTGCCACAAAATCTTTACTACCCATGCGGCGTTTCTCAATGATTAATTGAGTATCATACAAAACAAATCCGCACATCATCACCAAACCCAAATAGAGATGAGCTTGGAACAAGAGATTTGATCCAAAGAATAAGTTTGCGAATGATAATAATAACACGGTATTTAAAAGTGTCATCAAAGTACCCCCTAAGTATAACCATTTTCCTCTTTCGGCCAACATTGAACAAATTGAAAATGAGATAAATACCAAAGTTGTTCCTTAAAAAAAGAAATAATTTTTTTTTGTTCGGTTTTAAAGTTTTTTTGATTATTATTATTTACCTGCTAACGCTGTACTGATCAAATTTGGATCTAACAAAATAACGTGTTCGAGTAAAGGCCCCATTCCAACTCCGGTGAGTCCAGCGAATCCAAGTAAATAACCAATTCTTAGATGCAATTTTTTGCCGTTATCGTCAGGTGTGGTCATCAATAAGAAGAAACATACGAGTGCCCCCAAAGATGCCAAAAATCCGGCTTGAATGACGTTGGTGAAGAGATGAACGGAAGCGCCAGCTGCCGCTGCCATTGTTGACATTGTGAGGCAGGCGTAAACATTTTTCAAGTGTTGTCTTACGGGTTCCTCTCTACATAAAATCAATTTAATATGTTAATTGGATAGTCATATGTATGTAGTATGGCAGCGAAATCGGAATGTATACTCACAGCTTATTGCTGAACGAATTTATAAACGTTTGTACTGACGGAGCCATGTTAATTTCTCTGTGATCTTCAGATATTTCACCAAAGACAAATGACTGGGTGTTTAAAACAAAGCCTCTTGATAAATTTTTCTATTGATAAGATAAGGAAAATCACGAATTGAAGCAAACACCGTTTTTAGAGACACAATGAATTCTGTAAACTACACGTCAGAACGTCACACTTTTAGGTAGATATTCGCCGAATAATTCTCTCTCATTGGTGCGTTTCGATCACGTGTTCGTTCGCAAATGCGTACTCGGCACTTTTCTAGAATTAATTTTTTATGGGGCTACGTGTATCTTATTAATTATGAAAATTTTTCAGTTTTATTGCCAAATTGTGATTTTTTGGTTACATTTTTAATCTAACTTCGTTATTTTTAAGTTAACAACTTTTTTTTATGTTAATTTTGATTCGAGTAGGGAATTATTTTTCTTTAAGTTTAATAATTTCCTTAATATTAATTGTTTAAAATGTATTTGAAGCTTTAGATTGATAATTAAAGAAATTATTTTAATAAACGAATTAATAATAATAAACAAAGTAAGAATTATAAGCAATAAATGAGAAGGTGAAGATTTTGTTTTTTTATGTTGGTGCCGTGCATGCAATACTAAAAGTTTTATCCTGCCTTCAGCGCCTCTAGAAATGTAAGAGGTGAACTAATATGGAGCGCGGCAAATAGGCGGATTTAAATAAGTTTAAAATATTAAGGTGCATGTCCACTAGCAACAAAATTGCGACATTTATTGCGAGATCGAACACAGACACTTGTGTATACACATCTGAGAGTGAACTTGCAAGCGAAATTTAGTTGAACAATTTACTCTCGAGAGCGTTTGTGTTTATTATTGTAGACGACTGTTTCGTTTCAATTTCCAAACGATCTGGAAAGAAACGAGAGAAAAAAAATGGCTGATAAGAAGTCGTGGTCTAAAGGTGCATGTCCACTAGCAACAAAATTGCGACACTGGTCTTAGAAATAACTTTCAAAAGTGTATCCACTAGACGCAACCTTTTCCGAAAGTTACTCTCCGCAATTAAGTTCTGAAATTGATCTCGGGAGTTATTGCTTGTAAAGTGTAGGATGTGTTTACATTATAAAAAAAATTATCAGAACTATAATAACGTAAAGTAGACTTCTTGATTATTTAGATTTATACTAAAGTTATACTAAAATGGCATATCAAATTAAATGTAGTGCTGCATATATTGTAATTCATTTATTACAACAAAAGAAGAAAAAAAGAAAAATGTGGGTGAGGAACTGGATATTACGGAGATGCGATCTTGGAATTTATGAAACGCTGTTGTCGGAATTAAAGTCGGAAGATCCTTGCCAACTTGATAATTTCTTTCGAATGACAGCTACCGATTTTGAGCATCTTTTGGAAATTGTAGGACCCACCATTACGAAGCAAGATACCAAAATGCGTTGTGCCATCACTGCGCGAGAGCGTCTGTGTGTGACACTGAGGTTCTTAGCAACAGGTAGGTTTTCAATTGAAACAACAGTTATACGTAATTATTTATTAAAAATTACTTAAATAAGAATAACCTTATAATATTTGTAGGAGATTCATATCATTCGTTGATGTATCTGTTTCGGATACCAGTGTGTATGATTGCTCGTATAATACCTGAGTGTTGTGAGGCGCTCGTTGAGGGTCTAAAAAATACACTTAGCAGCAGAAGTCTGCGTACAAAAAACTTCTAACACTTTAACTGAAAAAATAAGGGTCATGATCTAATGTGATAAACTTCAATTTTTTTTTATTTTGTGTATTAACTACATATAATTCTATTAATAAAATATGCATCAATAAAACAGAAATATTAGTTACAAAAAAAATTAAAATTAAAAATTCTCCAAATAATGCGTATGCAAAAATCTGCGTACAAATAAAGACGCCTCCTCCAAAATATACTTATTTACTTAAATACGTAGTTGGCGATGTACGCTTTTCGATTTAAATAAAAGATAATCGGTGTCAATTATATTAGAGGCTTAGAAGCTAAAAGTTAGAATGGACACAAAAGGAAAGGAAATTGAATTGGGAGAGAGAAAAATTGTAAATTGTAAAGTTATGGAAAGAGGGAAAATCTTTTCGAAAAATAGGAGAAACTGTCGGCAGGTCACACTCTTCCATTCAAAGAGTAATTAATAATTATAAAGACACTGAAGATTACCTCTCACGTCCGCGATCTGACCGAGAGAAGCGACCCCTTTTAACAAACCGAGAGAAGCGAAAAATTGTACAGCAGGTTAGAAAAGAACCTAGGCTGACGGCAAAAAAAAAATAGTAGAAAATGTACAAGAAGAATTTCATAAAACTATCAGCAAAGATACGGTGAGAAGGACGTTAAAAAAAGCTAACTATCACAATTGCGTTGCACGAAAAAAAGCCATTTGTGTCAGAGGTCAATCGTCAGAAGCGGATCGCCTTTGCAAAAAAACTCTTAGACAAGCCCATTGAATTCTGGGAGAAAGTTCTCTTTACAGATGAGAGCAAATTTTGCATTTTCGGCATTAAGGGTAAACAACTTGTATGGAGAAAACCTAAGCCCTTAATCCCGAAAATTTGAAAGCGACTGTAAAACACGGAGGTGGTGGAGTTATGGTTTGGGGATGTATGTGCACGAAAGGGGTGGGAAGGTTGGTTTTCATAACATCGACAATGGACCATAAAATGTATATAGACATTTTAAAAGAAAATTTGAAGCCTAGCATCGAAAACTTGGGCTTGGGGCCCGAATACTTTTTTCAACAAGATAATGATCCCAAACATTGCGCCCACAACACTAAGCTTTGGCTACTATACAATACCCCAAAGCAGCATAAAACACCTCCACAATCGCCAGACTTGAATCTCATCGAACACCTCGGGGATTTACTGGAACGCAGGATTCGGCAACACAACATAACGTCGAAGGAAACGTTAAAAAATGTTATGATTGAGGAATGGGCCAAAATCAGTTCGGACGACACGAAGTCATTAAACGTAAAGGTTATCCGACCTCATATTAATATAGAAACAATGATCTCATTTATGAATTTTTTATAAATACTGTCCTGACTTGTACGCAGATTTTTGCATACCCGTTATTTGTAGAATTTTTAGTTTTGATTTTTTTCTGTAACTACTGTTTCTGTTTTGTTGAAGCATATTTTGTTAATAGAATTATATGTAGTTAATATACAAAATAAAAAAAAATCAAGTTTATCACATTAGATTATGACTCTTATTTTTTCAATTAAAGTATTACAAGTTTTTTGTACGCAGACTTCTGCTGCTGAGTGTATATATATGAAGGTAAATAGTATGACATGACATGACATTTTTTTAGATTATTCATACCTTGATCAGTAGGACTAGAGACAAAACTACTTCTGGTATTGCACGTTGAATCATACGTTTTAACCTTTGTTGATTTTCTCGATTCTGTAAATTTCTTAATTCACAAGCCACAAAATCTCCAAATATTTGAAATTCATCGGCTGGTTTATCGATTATTTTCATTGCTTTATTTAAAAGATCATCCTCCTTTAATTGACTGTTATCCGTTCGTTTTACCCTTTTCTTTTTCATGTTGTCAGGATTATTGTTTACATTAACAATCGCCTCAGAATTTTTTGATTTGTCCTCTTCTTCCTAGAAATATACAGCCAGTTCGCATTTAGTTTTATCTCTAAACCAATACTTTATATGTACATATAAATAAGTATAACTTTAAAAATGTTTTTGATTTGCTAACTATATTTCAGACCCCAAAGACACCCCAAGAATGGTTTCAACACGCAGAACTTTTTGAAAAGTTATGGAATTTTCCTCATTGTGTAGGAGCAATAGACGGGAAGCATATAATGATGCAAGCTCCTTCAAATAGTGGC
The DNA here is from genome assembly GCA_036711965.1 of Onthophagus sagittarius. Classification (NCBI taxonomy): domain Eukaryota; kingdom Metazoa; phylum Arthropoda; class Insecta; order Coleoptera; family Scarabaeidae; genus Onthophagus; species Onthophagus sagittarius. The sequence goes on from JASERS010000003.1 coordinate 12,170,078, forward strand.
AGCAATTTCTATAATTACAAAGGATTTCACAGCATAGTATTAATGGCATTAGTTGACGCAACTTATAAATTTTTGTATGTGGATATTGGATGTAACGGAAGGGTATCAGATGGAGGTGTATTTAATAACTGCAATTTGTCACGTGCTTTGAAAAATAACACTTTAAATTTTCCAATTGTCCAAAGTTTACCTGGACGGGAAATGTCGGTACCTTACATCATAGTGGGTGATGATGCCTTTGCGATGAAACCTTATTTATTAAAACCATATCCATTTCGAGGTCAACCGGCGCATAACCGAGTATTTAACTATCGCCTATCCCGGGCAAGACGAGTAGTGGAGAACGCTTTCGGCCTTATTGCTAATAGATTCCGTATATTAAGAAAACCAATTGAACTTTGCCCTGAGAAAAGCACAGTAATTGTCTCAGCAATATGTGTACTACATAATTTTCTGCTGTTGCATGGTAGTAAATTTTATGCACCACCAGGTACTTTTGATACAGATAACAGACCGGGTGAATGGAGAACCGCAGGGATGTCGCAATCTAATCTTTTAGATTTAGAACATGGAAATGCTCATAACTGTGCAGCAAATGCTAAAGAGATACGTGACGAATTTAGAGATTATTTTATTTCCCCACAAGGAGAAATACATTGTCAGTATCAAAACATCTAAATTAAATTAACTTCTTTTAGTTAATGTTAGGAACTAATAAATATATTATTTAACTCATTGTGTTAAGTGTTTTAAACGGTTATTTAGTATAAAAATTCATAAATCATTATACGTATTATTTAAAATGATAGTTAATAAAAGTACTTACAAGATTATCAATAGTCTGTTTATTGGAATGATCAGCTTGAATAAACTTTATAGCTTCAAAAAACTCCCAATTGGTTTCATATTTATCTTCCGTTCCGTCTCCACTATGGTTGGCTTTTATTTTTTTTAATTCGCTATGAAATTGAGTTCGTAAATTATGCAATTTACGACCGATTTCATTCTCATTTGTATTTAGCGCAGCTCCTATGGTTCTCAATGCATTTTGTTTTTTTATTCGATTTCTGTAATTTTTATTTTTCACATCCCATAATACGGGATGTAATTCCCAATGAGAAATTAAAGATAATGTCTCTTCTTTCGACCACGACTTCTTATCAGCCATTTTTTTTCTCTCATTTCTTTCCAGATCGTTTGGAAATTCTTACAAAGTGTCAGCAACAAACGAAACAGTCGTCTACACTACTAAACACAAACGCTCTCGAGAGTAAATTGTTCAACTAAATTTCGCTTGCAAGTTCACTCTCAGATGTGTATACACAAGTGTCTGTGTTCGATCTCGCAATAAATGTAGCAATTTTGTTGCTAGTGGACATGCACCTTAAGGATTTGTATTATTGATTATGAATTGTGTTTCTATATGATTTAGATATATTTCTGATATGATACCTGATAAAGGCATTCCCATAGGTAGTCCTTGAGCAATTATATAGTAATCATCGTCAAATGTACAGTAATTCTGTTCAAAAATATGTTTAGTTATTTTATTAAGACCTTCAATTATGTTGTTATTTTTATTTCTAAATGTATTCTTAAACATTGTTGATATTAAGTTTAGTGTTAAATCTGTTGGAACATTTGAGTATAAATTAGTAATATCAAAAGATACCAGTAAAGAATTGTTGTTTAGTTCAATGTTACTTGTTGCTTTTATGAAATCAATAGAGTTTGAAGTACAAGGGCTACCTATGGGAATGCCTTTATCAGGTATCATATCAGACATATATCTAAATCATATAGAAACATAATTCATAATCAATAATACAAATCCTTATAGAAAATACATAGTAAAATGGATACGATACGTTGATGATGTTTTTTGTATTTGGGAAGGGGGTGTCGAAACTTTAAACAAATTTCTTGAATATATAAATGAAATACATAATAATTTAAAATTTACCTTAGAAACAGAGAAAAACAATAAATTAAAATTTTTGGATCTAACCTTAACAAGACGTAACAAATGCATGGAGTATGATATATATCGAAAACCTACAGTAGTCCCTACTATTATTCCCTATGACTCCGCACATGCATTTTCGCACAAAATGGCACGATTTCACTATCTGATAAATAGAGTTCTTAAGTATCCATTATCGAACATTAAGAAAGATAAAGAATTAAAATATATACTTAAAATCGCAGATCAAAATAAATACCCACACAAATTAATTAATAAACTATATCAAAAATTACAAAAACAACAAGACCCAATATATACAAAAAACCCAAATAACAATTTATATAAACCAATACCCTTTAATACACTAAGTTTCAAATCTAAAAAAATATTTTCTAACAATAACATCACACTGGCTTTTTCAAATCAAAATTCAATTTTGAAACTATTAACAAATTGTCATAATAAAACTAATTATCTTCAAAAGAGTGGGGTTTATTCCATTGAATGTACAAACTGTAATTCTATATATGTAGGACAAACGGGTCGAAAACTAGAGACTAGAATATATGAACATCAAACAAAAGAAAATTCTAATGTATATAGGCATGCCATTGAAACAGGGCATAAAATAAATTATAAAAATGCTAAATTGATACACCATTGCAACAAAGGTTTTAAAATAGATTTATTAGAAATTGTAACGTTTTGTTTAATTATTTTAAATTAAAAGAAAACATTTAAATTTAAACAAATTATTATTTTTAAAATTTTGCATTTTGGGTTTCATAATTTTCGGGGTATATTTTTCTGTTTTGATTTTATGCACGTTTTTGGTAAATCGGGTTCTTTTTTGCGGGCGAGACGAATTTCGGGTCGAAGGACGGTGAGAGAAAAAGGGGACTGGTAAAAGATATAACTAACGTGAACAGAGTTTTCCGTAACGCGAATTGAATTTTCAATTTTACCTTCAAATTAAGGGTTAGTAGTGTAGCACCCTCCTATTTAATTGGGATCAGAGGTAAAAATTGATATTTTCGACGGAAGATTTGGTGAATTGTTACTTTCGCCGTACTCCTTGGTGAGGATAAATTTTAATTCGCGTGGAGCGGTTTAAAAACGTTTATCATCGAGATTTTTATTTGGGAAAAGCGTTTTGTTATTGATTATTGTATCGGACGAAACGGTAAGGTATTTAGTTTTTCTTAGTATAATATTCTTACGTTTTTTTTAAAGCTTTTTTGTTTGGGTCTAAACAATTGCGGTCTCACGTGTCGTCCAACAACTTTTGAAGCCACCGTTATTGTCCTTATTGATTATCAATCGATATAATTTATTGGAACTATCTAAAAGGAAGGAAAAAAAAAACCACTACCATAACCATAAGGTCAGATTTTTATTATTATTTTAATTTGTCGAGGAAAAGCCCGCCATTCGTCAACAAAATATAACATCATTTTAAGCTCCGATATCAATATTTAGATTTAGTTCTTTTCTTATATACGAAATAAACAGTATTTTTATTGCGTTTTTATGTCAAAAGTAACATTTTTTTTTCTTTTGTAAAATCTTCGGTTGCTCGAGTATACCATTGATTAATTTTGATTTTGATTTTTGAATTTATATACATGTTTATTTTTGTCTGTTTTATTTAATCATTCTTCATTTTGTTTTACTTTATACATTATTATTATACATTATTATTACACATTATTATTACTCTTTATTTACGTTTTTTTGTTTTGTCGTCACACTAATTGTCACAGTGTGGATGTTACAGTTGTTCCAACTGCCTGTTACAGTTGGATTTGTGAAGGTATATTTGGCGATCCACTGGCGCCCTATTACATTATTAAATCCACCCCTTCTCCTTTGAGATTGGCCGGGACCTTCTCATATCGTGGCGTTTATTGAGACATTATATTTTTGTTTGGATAGTCGAGATTTCTTTTTTTTGTTGTATAACACTATTCGTTTTTTTTGAAACGCTACAAAATGTACGAAATCGACAAACACAAAAAAGACATAAATTTCAATTTATTAAATGATCAAGTAACACACGTCTACAATCCTTTATTTACGTTTCTCAAAACATTATAAATTTCAAAACTTAATTTGTATCTTCTCTTCTTCTCTAAATCAATCCCTCTTACTTTGCTCAAAGAAGATACACCAACAATTTTTAGCATACAGTAAAACCTGTCCATTTCAAGTTTTCTTCTGTATTTGTGTAGTTCGTGTAAATTGTTCTGTGTAAATGTTTTATATATTTATTACCATTTTGTAGTATTTTAATATTTTGACGTAAGTTTTTAATTTTAATTTTATTATTTATTAAATTTTAAAGAAATATTTTGCAAAAAACATATATAATTGAATAGACAAAATATCGACGATTATATTTGATTTCCAATTTTAATTTGTAGATTCGGCTGATGATGAGATTGTAAAACTCGAAACCGGTACCGAACAAATAAACAATAGCAAGTAAAGAAGTTGTGTTACTTTATATTTTAAATAAAAAATATAGGCTATGCAACCAAAGTTGCATGATAGAAGCAGCAAGAACCGCGCGCAAAGGAATGGGACAGAGTCGAGGTTGAGCGTAAGAAGAGTTATGTTGTTTACAGTGTTAAATAAATCTTTTTTTATATCATTCACAAACTTTGTGTAATTTGGACACTTTGCTCTCTGATTATAAAACCACAACAATTCTTCGAAGCATACTGGTTTGTGAAGTTTCGTTATTTTGAAAAAAAATTTATTGAACTTCTGGGACTTTAAAATCAACCCAGTTTTCGATAAAATATTTTTAAAATGGTTTTTGTTATTATATCAACAATGTTCAAAGTGTTTATTGATTTACTAATAAAAGGAGTATTTACAAAAGTCTTCCGGAAGCAACTCAAGTTTTCTAATAGCAACATCAAGTCTTCTGGAAGCGTTATAAATCGTATGGAAAAAACGTTTCAAATCTTCTAGATGCAATATCAAGTTATCGGGAAGCATTGTAACTCATCTGAAAACAATTTAAATCTTCTAGAAGCAGTACCGGTCTTCTGGAAATATTTCCAGTCTTCTGGAAGCAATATGAATTTTTCTAGAATCTGTATCAGATCATCTAGAGGCTGTGTTCTGTGTTCTGGTAGCAAATCAAGTCTTTTTGTAGTGTCTAACATTTTCGAGATTCGAATATCGAATTTTAATCATCTGTACATACACTCAGCAGCAGAAGTCTGCGTATAAAAAACTTGTAATACTTTAATTGAAAAAATAAGAGTCATAATCTAATGTGATAAACTTGATTTTTTTTTATTTTGTATATTAACTACATATAATTCTATTAACAAAATATGCTTCAACAAAACAGAAACAGTAGTTACAGAAAAAAATCAAAACTAAAAATTCTACAAATATCGGGTATGCAAAAATCTGCGTACAAGTCAGGACAGTATTTATAAAAAATTCATAAATGAGATCATTGTTTCTATATTAATATGAGGTTGGATAACCTTTACGTTTAATGACCTCCCTTAAACGTTTAGGCATAGAGTGCACTAATTTCTTCCTTTCGACCGAACTGATTTTGGCCCATTCCTCAATCATAACATTTTTTAACGTTTCCTTTGACGTTATGTTGTGTTGCCGAATTCTGCGTTCCAGTAAATCCCAGAGGTGTTCGATGGGATTCAAATCCGGCGATTGTGGAGGTGTTTTAAGTTGCTTTGAGGTATTGTATAGTAGCCAAAGCTTAGTGTTGTGGGCGCAATGTTTGGGGTCATTATCTTGTTGAAAAAAGTATTCGGGCCCCAAGCCCAAGTTTTCGATGCTAGGCTTCAAATTTTCTTTTAAAATGTCTATATACATTTTATGGTCCATTGTCGATGTTATGAAAACCAACCTTCCCACCCCTTGTGTTTTACAGTCGCTTTCAAATTTTCGGGATTAAGGGCAGTATTAGGTTTTCTCCATACAAGTTGTTTACCCTTAATGCCGAAAATGCAAAATTTGCTCTCATCTGTAAAGAGAACTTTCTCCCAGAATTCACTGGGCTTGTCTAAGAGTTTTTTTGCAAAGGCGATCCGCTTCTGACGATTGACCTCTGACACAAATGGCTTTTTTCGTGCAACGTGACTGTGATAGTTAGCTTTTTTTAACGTCCTTCTCACCGTATCTTTGCTGATAGTTTTATGAAATTCTTCTTGTACATTTTCTACTATTTTTTTTTGCCGTCAGCCTAGGTTCTTTTCTAACCTGCTGTACAATTTTTCGCTTCTCTCGGTTTGTTAAAAGGGGTGGTCTACCAGATCGCGGACGTGAGAGGTAATCTTCAGGGACTTTATAATTATTAATTACTCTTTGAATGGAAGAGTGTGACCTGCCGACAGTTTCTCCTATTTTTCGAAAAGATTTTCCCTCTTTCCATAACTTTACAATAATTTTTCTCTCTCCCAATTCAATTTCCTTTCCTTTCGTGTCCATTCTAACTTTTAGCTTCTTAAGGTGCATGTCCACTAGCAACAAAATTGCGACATTTATTGTGAGATCGAACACAGACACTTGTGTATACACATCTGAGAGTGAACTTGCAAGCGAAATTTAGTTGAACAATTTACTCTCGAGAGCATTTGTATTTACTAGTGTAGACGACTGTTTCGTTTGTTGCTGACACTTTGTAAGAATTTCCAAACGATCTGGAAAGAAACGAGAGAAAAAAAAATGGCTGATAAGAAGTCGTGGTCTAAAGAAGAGACATTATCTTTAGTTTCTCATTGGGAATTACATCCCGTATTATGGGATGTGAAAAATAAAAATTACAGAAATCGAATAAAAAAACAAAATGCATTGAGAACCATAGGAGCTGCGCTAAATACAAATGAGAATGAAATCGGTCGTAAATTGCATAATTTACGAACTCAATGTCATAGCGAATTAAGAAAAATAAAAGCCAACCATAGTGGAGACGGAACGGAAGATAAATATGGAACCAATTGGGAGTTTTTTGAAGCTATAAAGTTTATTCAAGCTGATCATTTCAATAAACAGACTATTGATAATCTTGTAAGTACTTTTATTAACTATCATTTTAAATAATACGTATAATGATTTATGAATTTTTATACTAAATAACCGTTTAAAACACTTAACACAATGAGTTAAATAATATATTTATTAGTTCCTAACATTAACTAAAAGAAGTTAATTTAATTTAGATGTTTTGATACTGCCAATGTATTTCTCCTTGTGGGGAAATAAAATAATCTCTAAATTCGTCACGTATCTCTTTAGCATTTGCTGCACAGTTATGAGCATTTCCATGTTCTAAATCTAAAAGATTAGATTGCGACATCCCTGCGGTTCTCAATTCACCCGGTCTGTTATCTGTATTAAAAGTACCTGGTGGTGCATAAAATTTACTACCATGCGACAGCAGAAAATTATGTAGTACACATATTGCTGAGACAATTACTGTGGTTTTCTCAGGGCAAAGTTCAATTGGTTTTCTTAATATACGGAATCTATTAGCAATAAGGCCGAAAGCGTTCTCCACTACTCGTCTTGCCCGGGATAGGCGATAGTTAAATACTCGGTTATGCGCCGGTTGACCTCGAAATGGATATGGTTTTAATAAATAAGGTTTCATCGCAAAGGCATCATCACCCACTATGATGTAAGGTACCGACATTTCCCGTCCAGGTAAACTTTGGACAATTGGAAAATTTAAAGCGTTATTTTTCAAAGCACGTGACAAATTGCAGTTATTAAATACACCTCCATCTGATACCCTTCCGTTACATCCAATATCCACATACAAAAATTTATAAGTTGCGTCAACTAATGCCATTAATACGATGCTGTGAAATCCTTTGTAATTATAGAAATTGCTGCCACTATTTGAAGGAGCTTGCATCATTATGTGCTTCCCGTCTATTGCTCCTACACAATGCGGAAAATTCCATAACTTTTCAAAAAGTTCTGCGTGTTGAAGCCATTCTTGGGGTGTCTTTGGGGTCTGAAATATAGTTAGCAAATCAAAAACATTTTTAAAGTTATACTTATTTATATGTACATATAAAGTATTGGTTTAGAGATAAAACTAAATGCGAACTGGCTGTATATTTCTAGGAAGAAGAGGACAAATCAAAAAATGCTGAGGCGATTGTTAATGTAAACGAGAATCCTGACAACATGAAAAAGAAAAGGGTAAAACGAACGGATAACAGTCAATTAAAGGAGGATGATCTTTTAAATAAAGCAATGAAAATAATCGATAAACCAGCCGATGAATTTCAAATATTTGGAGACTTTGTGGCTTGTGAATTGAGAAATTTACAGAATCGAGAAAATCAACAAAGGTTAAAACGTATGATTCAACGTGCAATACTAGAAGTAGCTGAACAAGATACTTCTCGCCCTTCCTCGACTGCATCTTATTATTCAAGTTTTGTCTCTAGTCCTACTGATCAAGGTATGAATAATCTAAAAAAATGTCATGTCATGTCATACTATTTACCTTCATATATGTATTTTTTAGACCCTCAACGAGCGCCTCACAACACTCAGGTATTATACGAGCAATCGTACACACTGGTATCCGAAACAGATACATCAACGAATGATATGAATCTCCTACAAATATTATAATGTTATTCGTATTTAAGTAATCTTTAATAAATAATTACGTATAACTGTTGTTTCAATTGAAAACCTACCTGTTGCTAAGAACCTCAGTGTCACACACAGACGCTCTCGCGCAGTGATGGCACAACGCATTTTGGTATCTTGCTTCGTAATGGTGGGTCCTACAATTTCCAAAAGATGCTCAAAATCAGTAGCTGTCATTCGAAAGAAATTATCAACTTGACAAGGATCTTCCGACTTTAATTCCGACAACAGCGTTTCATAAATTCCAAGATCGCATCTCCGTAATATCCAGTTCCTCACCCACATTTTTCTTTTTTTCTTCTTTTGTTGTAATAAATGAATTACAATATATGCAGCACTACATTTAATTTGATATGCCATTTTAGTATAACTTTAGTATAAATCTAAATAATCAAGAAGTCTACTTTACGTTATTATAGTTCTGATAATTTTTTTTATAATGTAAACACATCCTACACTTTACAAGCAATAACTCCCGAGATCAATTTCAGAACTTAATTGCGGAGAGTAACTTTCGGAAAAGGTTGCGTCTAGTGGATACACTTTTGAAAGTTATTTCTGAGACCAGTGTCGCAATTTTGTTGCTAGTGGACATGCACCTTTAGAACTATTAGCAGAAATAACGTTGAAAAAAATATTGTAAGTTTATTGGAAGATGTAGTGGATAGAGAATTAGCAGAAGAATCAGGATTATCTTCTAAATTTGCAACACATTGAGGCAATTGTTTGTAGGACAGCTCCTGCCAAGCTGGTGTTAGAACTGCGATATCTTGAAATACTAACTTTGTATCTTCGTCCCAGCTATTGACGATGTGTTAAATCAATTCGAGCCTATCCATACATTCCAACCATTGCCTCCGAAGATCGTCTATTAAAAGAATTAATTTAATTTATTTACAATCAAATATTTATTATATCTTTAATATTATTAGTTTTCAACAAATGGCAATTACATCACATAAATTCTACTAATTAGGGAATTAATAATAATAATAATATTTATTTGAAAAGACACAATTACAGAATATTATAATACAAAACTTCGAATACTATTACTAGCAAAGAAAACAACCGATACTGTATCTTTCCAAAGGGGGATTGAGTCAGCGCACCAGGTCAAACCAGGAATAACTGTTTTTCATCAACCCCAAAATAACAAAATTAAGAATTAATTTATAATAATAATAACAATGACATTGATCTAAGAAGACTTACGAGACGAAAGAGAAGAGAAAAGAAAGAGAAAAACAACAAAAAGGAAGGAAAGCAACATAAGAGAAACATGTACAAGAAAAGAAGGAAAGAGAAAGAAAGAAAACAAAAAGAACAAAAAAAAAAGATAAGAGTCTATTGGCGCTGCTGCTGAAGCAAATGAGATCTGTAAGCTGATCTAAAGGATTGCTCACTCCGCTGCTTAATTTGCTCTGGGATGCTGTTGAGAACTTTGCAAACAGAATACGAAAAGGACCTTTTGAAAAGTTCAGTACGCTGAGCTGGTATCGTAAGCGTGAAACGATGACGAATGTTCAAATTATGAACATCACAGCGAAAGCAAATTTTGTTCCATAAATAAGGAGGGGTTTTATATAAAATGACTCGGTGAAAGAGACAAGCAGCGTGTAGAGACCTCCGATTCGCCATATTAAGCCAGTTGACCCGACCTTGAGCACTCGAGACATGATCTCTCCTTCTCAAACCAAAAATGAAACGCAAGCAAGCGTTTTGAACACGTTGATTACGAGTAGAAGTAAAGTTATCTATACAAGAGCCATATAAGACATCACCGAAATTAAAGAGAGACAAAACCAAAGATTCACATAACTGTATTTTTAAACGTAAATTAAGTAAGCAACGATTACTGTAAAGGAGTCGAAGGGTAGAGTAAGCACTACGAATAAGGTTTGAAACATGAGATCGATATCTAAAAGAAGAATCTATAACAATACCTAGATTCCTAGCCTTTTCAGTAAAGTTAAGTGAAACATCACCAATCTTAACAGATAGAGACTTTCGCATAGAATCACGGAAGGATGGACACCCAAACAGCATAACGGAGGATTTCTTAGCATTAATATTTAAACATAGCTGAGACGCACGAGTGATTAACCTTTGCAAATCGTCGTTAATACATTCCTGAGCAACGCAAAGTTGATCCGGAGTAAAAGAAAAATACAGTTGCGTGTCGTCGGCGTACATATGCACAGAGCAGTGCCTCAGAACATCAGTTAGATTAAAAGTATAAATTAAATAAAGTAAAGGACCAAGAACCGATCCCTGAGGCACCCCAGACGTAACGGATGCTTCCACTGATTGCAGGCCATTGAGTGTGACAATCTGCTTGCGATTACATAAATAGTGCTTAAAGAAAGAACACACATTGCGAGAACATCCAATGTAATGAAGAATGGCAAGAAGTATCTCATGATGCACAGTGTCAAAAGCTTTTGAAAAGTCAAGTAAAACAAGAACAGAAGCAGATTTGCGATCAATTTTCCGGATAATGTTATCGCAAACTTCTAAAAGTGCTGTGCTACAACTGAAACCGGATCTGAAACCAGATTGAGTGCTTGGTAGAATCTTGAACGTATCTAAATGACTGCGTAGACGTAAACTGATGATTTTCTCCAGAACCTTGGAGAGAACCGAGAGAATGCTAATAGGTCTAAGGTCACTGTAACTTGCAGGGTTGCTGGTTTTAGGAAGAGGCATAACAAGGGCAGTCTTCCAAGCAGAAGGAAATACAGCATACTCCAAGCAAACATTGATAATGTGACACAAGTAGGGTAGAATAAAAGGGCAGCACATAGTTAACATTTTAATACCAATGCCATCAGACCCAATAGCAGCAGTTTTAAAAGACAGTAAAATTTCACCAATCTCTTCCTCAGTGGAAAGAGAAAAGACAAATTCATTGCTGACAGACGGGTGGGTATTGGAGAGCAAATGAGAAATGACATCAGGATCACCGGAAGAATCAACTTGTGAAGACAAAAAAGAAATATTAATAGCTTCAACATCGGATAAAGCTACTGGTACTGACCGCTGTTTAGATTTAATGATTTAATGATTCCCATCCTATTAAAAGACTTCCACAGTTCACGACTATTATTAGAGTTCAAAACGGACTCTATATATGCCCTTTTCTCTCTCTGAATACAAGAATTTGTAAAATTACGTAACTCTTTATAGTACGAAAAGTCCGCAGGAAGTTTGGATTTTTTAAATTTTAGATAAGCCTCATCCCTATATTTCATCAGGAATTTAAGATTATCAGTCACCCAAGGACGGTATCCTCGCCTGGATGAAATAGTTTTAACAGGTGCATGTAAATCGAAGAGAAGTAACATGTAGTAGTTGAAGAGTGAAACCTTATCATCAATATCATTCAGATATAAGATATCAGCCCACGGAGTAGCAGCCAAGTCTCGCTCAAAATCAGCAAGACAAAAATGATTAAAATCTCTGTAACGAATAGAACGAGGTGGTTGATATTGAGACTTAGAAAAATCAAATTTAACAAATATAAGGGAGTGGTCGGCAATATTGTGGACGGGAACCACACCCTTGTCATCAATGTGAGTATCGACAGGAACAATTATGTGGTCAATTAAGCTAGAAGACGTAGGAGTAATGCGAGTGGGAGAATCTATTATTTGAGTAAGCCCAAAAGATGCAAGGAGAGGCAAATAGTGAGTGTAATATATTCCGAAGTTGTTGTGCGCGTCAATATTGAAGTCACCAACACAGACAATATCATCTGTGAGAGGGAAAACGGTAGACAGAGTGCTATCCAAGCTATTGAAGAAAAGATCCGCTTGCGGACCTGGTCTATATACAGTACCGATTATAACGGTAGAACTACCGAACTGGAGACGAATCCATAACTGCTCAATAAAGCTTAACATTTCTTCAACAATAACCTCAAATTTATACGCGTTACGGACGTAGACACCCACTCCTCCCCCCACACGACCCGTACGACCAACAAAATAGTGAGCATATCTGTTATATGATGTAATATAAATGATACATCAACTTAATTTAACTTTCTTTATTATATCTTCTTATAGATACATTCAGTACAATACATATGATCTGACTCGATCTGACATAAACTAAAAACTCTTCTCTCTTGTTGCCAACTGCTAACATTCAAAAAGTCACCATACTATAACATGCCCTTTTTTTTTTTTTTTTTTTTATATTAGGAAGTCTTAATTGTTTTGGTAATTTAATGTCTCTTTTCGGTCGTGACCTAATGGGGCTTTTCATTACATTCTCCTGGCTTTCTACTTTCTCTGGATTAATGTAGGTTGATTCATTTTCTACCTTCTCTGGATGAATGTTGGTTGATTCATTTTCTTCTGCAACATTTACATGTTCTGATTTCTGTTCTTCCATTCCATATTTTGTCCCTCTTTCATCTCACTTATCTCATGTCCACATTGAGTTGTTTCATCAGGATATTTATAGGAAACAACAGCAGTACCAATCGTGGGTTTAACGTGAACCGCATTACGATGATATTCTTTACCTTCTACATTTATAATGTATGATCTGTCACTTAATTTGTTTTGTACTTTGCCGGGTGTCCATTCTTTGTTTATTTTAGGGTTCAGTTGAGTTACCACTGGCTGACCAATAACCAGCTTTGGAAGATCTTTCTTTCCTTTATCATAATAAAATTTTGCCTTTCTTCTGCTTTCCTCAATTTTTAACGGTACATCTTCAATCATCATTGGTAAATAATTTTTAGTTGCAGATGGTAATAACGTTCTAGTTGACCTACTATATAATCTTTCTACAGGACTTGTACCGATTTTATTTGGTATATTTCGGTGATGGAGTAAATTTAGCCATATATCTTCATTATTCATTTCTGATTTTTTAATTATTTGTTTCGCAATTTTCACAGTAGCCTCAGCTTTCCCATTTGCTTGCGGATAATGAGGTGATGACGTGCAATGGCAAATATTCCACTTCTTCGTAAAAGTTTTAAATTCTTCACTAGCGAAGTTAGTTCCATTGTCTGTTATTATTCTTTGTGGTATTCCATGCCTACTGAAATTCTGCTTGCATATATCAATAAGTACCTGCGAAGACAAATTTTTTAAAATATCCAACTCAAAATAGTCCGAGTAATGATCAACTGTAATCAGAAAATATGTTTTCTTTTCTTTGTATGTTGTGGTTAAAACATCCATAGATATATATTGAAAAGGAAACTCAGGAATTGGGTGTGTTTGCATGGATTGTTTTGTTTGTGAACTAGCCAACTTTGTACATATAGTACATTCCTTAATAGCATTCCTGATTTCTGCAGACATTCCTGGCCAAAACACATTTCTTCTTGCCATATTAATTGTTCCTTCTATACCGTTATGACTTGTATGCAAAATTTTTAAAATTTTTCGTCTAAGTTTGAAAGGAATAACTATTTGTTGATTCTTGTAAATAATTCCATTTTGATAAGTAAGTTCGTATTTATAAGAATTATATCTCTTTACTTCATCTGGTAACTCATATATCGTATTGGGCCATCCCGTTAATATGTAGTCTTTTATTTTGATAAGACATTGATCAACTAATGTTTCTTTTCTGATTTCGTCCAATCGTTCTTCAGACACACTGACTTGTTTCGAAAGATCTATTCCATCTAACGCCTTGCAAATTCTTTTTTCCGATGTTTTATAAATGGTAGATAGAATAATATCATTATTTTGTTTTTTTGAACACGGTAAAGGTGCGCGAGACAGTGCATCTGCTGCTATATTTTCTTTTCCTGCAAAAAATTGTAAATTTAAATTGTATCTCTGCAGCGTCATAAGCGTTTTCTGCAGTCTTTTTGGCACAGTTATTAGAGGTTTCTGAAAAATATTAATCAATGGCCTATGGTCTGTTTTTATTATAGTTTGCGGATTACCAACAATCATTTGATCGAATCTGATACACGCAAACACGATTGCCAACATCTCTTTTTCTATGGGTGCATACTTTCTTTCCGTGCTACTTAGAGTTCTCGAAGCAAATCCAATAATTTTGTCTTGTTGATAAACAGCTGCTCCCAATCCATAGTCACTCGCGTCACATTCTACAACAATGGGTTTATTCTTTTCAAAATATTTCAACGTTATATTGGATGTTAGTAAATTCTTAATATTTTCGAATTCTTGTTTTTCCATTTCTGACCAATTCCATTCCACATTTTCTCGCAACAATCTTCTCAACTGTTGAATTTCGCTACTCAGATTCTTTACATATCTACTAAGATAGGTAATCATGCCAAGAAAACGGTGTAGATCATTTTTGTTCTTCGGTTCTGGAAAATTTTTTATTGCCAATATCTTGTTTTCGTCTGGTTTTAGTCCTTGGTCTGTCAATACATGTCCATAAAACTTTACCTTATCTTTACAAAGGCATAATTTGTCTAAATTCAATTTACAATTATGTGCCTTGAGACGAATTAGTAGATTTTCCAAATTTTTATTATGGTTCTCTAATGCTTCTTTTTTATCGTCTCCATATCCTATTATTAAAATATCGTCTGCTAGCAACTCAATCCCCTCCAAACCATTCAATATTTCACACATTTTATTTTTAAATATTTCTGGTACGGGCGAGATACCAAATGGCATTCGCAACCATCTATACCTTGCGAAAGGCGTCCAGAATGTTGTAAGGTTACTGCTAGTTTCGGATAATTTTATTTGCCAAAATCCCTTTTTAGCGTCAACGGTACTAAAAATTTTTGCTTTTCCTAGTTCGGGAAGTATCTCATCGATAGTAGTAAACTGTGTATTTGGTCGTTTAAGAGCTTTGTTTAAAGGTATTGGGTCGAGACAAATTCTTAATTTATTATTTCTCTGTACTATTAAAATATTACTCACCCATTCGGTATGTTCATCTACTTTTTCTATTATTTTGTTTTTTATGAGACTATCTAATTCCTCTTTTAATTGTTCTCGGAGATGTATCGGTATACGTCTAGGTTTTTGAATACTAGGTGTTATGTTTTCATCAACTTCTAAATTGATTGCATTTTCTAAACAACCATAGCCTTGGAATACATCTTTGTATTTTTCTATAATCCTGTGAGCTTCTTTTTCTAAGTCTTCGATAGAGTCCAAATTATTTATTTTAATTGTATTATAAAATTTTACAAGACCCAGTTTTACACATTAATGGAAAAAATGGAAAAATCATCACGAGGATACAACCATGTCTCGGTACAAGTAAATATATCAAAAGCCTCCTCAACAACTAGATCCCTAACAGCAGCGAAGTGAGCTGGCAACGACCTAACATTCAAATGGCCGATCCTCATTTAACAGCAAGACCACAAGAACAAGAAAAGAAAGAAGAGACAGAGCAAGAAGTAAAAAAGTTAAAGAAGAGAAAAGAATGTGAACTGAAATTTAACTGATATTTAATTTAATTTAACTGATAATAAACTCGCTTTTTATAACAAAAAGAAATACTATGTGAAAATAATAAGTCGTACGTTATTCACTCACTATCTCAATAATTAATAAACACAATGACAGTAATGAATAATCTTATACTTAATGCGATTTCAGACATAATTGCACTAACTGCTGATAGCTTATAATCATTAATATTATTATATGATGAAAGTCGTAAATATAATAGAAATACACCAAACAAAAAGGCGCCACGATTTTTTTTTTATTTTTAAAATGTTATATTAACACAGGATAATTACATATATACTTATGTATCCTATTAATTACCTAATATATTAAATATTTATAAAATAAATATTAAAATTTGAATTATTAAACATTAGGTAGCGCCACCCATGGGTGTAAAAAGAAACTATATACTTAGATAACTGTACCGTGCTTATTCCTACTTAAATATAATATAATTTTATTTTATATTTTTCAAATTCTATATTTGAGATATAAATTTATTTAATAACAATAATTTAAATTAAAAATCATAAATTAAAACAAAGTGGTAAAAAAGAAAATGACATTTGAGAATAAATAGTGACAAGATTGGAAACAAACATAACCTCACTTTTTTAAATGTAATCACACGTGCATAACATTACATTTAGTTTTAAATAAGTGCTTATTAAAAGTAAAAAATGGGGAAGAAAACGAAAATTGGGAAACAACGCCGAGATAGGTACTATCAATTAGCGAAAGAAACCGGTTTTAGGTCTCGTGCGGCGTTTAAATTGATCCAACTCAACAGAAAATTTGAGTTCTTACAAAAAGCTCGAGTTTGTATAGATTTATGTGCAGCCCCAGGAGGATGGATGCAAGTGGCGCAACAAAATATGCCCGTTTCGAGTATAATAGTGGGCATAGATTTATTTCCGATAAAACCTATACCCGGTTGTATTTCTCTTACGGAAGATATCACAACGGAGAAATGCAAAGTGGCTTTAGGGAAAGAGTTACAAACATGGAAAGCTGATGTGGTGCTAAACGATGGTGCTCCAAACGTTGGTAAAAATTGGTTACATGATGCGTATCAACAGGCTTGTTTAACGTTGAGTGCTTTAAAATTGGCCACGCAATTCTTAAGGCAAGGTGGATGGTTTATAACTAAAGTGTTTCGATCAAAAGATTATAACCCATTGATGTGGGTGTTAAAACAGTTATTTAAGAAAGTTCATGCAACGAAGCCGCAAGCATCTCGTACTGAATCAGCCGAGATATTCGTCGTTTGCCAATATTATATCGCCCCTGATAAAATAGATGCGAAATTTATGGACCCTAAATATGTTTTTCAAGAATTAGACATCGAACCGACCAATAAATTAAACGTTTTTCACCCGGAAAAGAAGAAAAAAGCTAAAGCTGAAGGATATAAAGATAACGATTATACTTTATATCATAAATTACCTGTAACTGAGTTTATTAAACACTTTAATGGGATTGATTTGCTTCAAGCTGCCTCAGAGGTTATTTTAATATTTCATTTAATAATTTAAAAATTAATTTCTTTTTTTTGTTTAGATTACATTCGATGATGAAGAAATTTTAAGTCATAAATCGACCACGAAAGAGATAATAGATTGCTGTAAAGACATAAAAGTTTTGGGAAGAAAAGAGCTTCGACTCTTATTAAAATGGTGGAAAATTCTTCATGATGAATATGTTAAAAATAATACAGAAGAAATAAAGACAGAAAAAGATGATGAGATTGCTTCTGATGATGGGGAAGATGAGGATGAGGACACAAAAATAAACAAAGAAATATCTGAACTTCAACAAGAAGAAATAAGAGAGGAAAAACGTAAAAGAAAGAAAGTATTAAAGGAGCGCAAAAAGCTTAATGAAAAATTAAATTTAAAAATGGTTATTAAAGGAGATGGGGGCCCAACGATGGAGGGTGACGACATGTTTAGTTTAAAACTAATTGAAAATAATCAACAGATGAATAAAGTTATGGACCAATCCCCAGAACTCGTAGCGGAATCCGAAAAAGAATCAGAAGACGAAGATGAAAAACCAAAAAAAAAAGTTAGATTCGAAAAAGGATCCGGTCATTTACACAGTTCCGGTACTTATTATAAAGATTCAGATTCCGAATTAGAAATGGAAAGTGACGAAGAAAACGATAAAGATTTAAAAGAAGAATTAGGTTCAAGCGATTCAGAACTTAGCGACACCAAATCACCCCCCATCAATAAAAAGGAAAAACAACATCCTTTAATCACCGATTTAGATTATCGAGATTCCAAACAGAAAAAAATTAGTAAAGCTGATCTATTTTTTGAACGAGACATTTTTAAAAATTTAATTGACGAAAATGATGAGGATTTAGATTTGGATCGAATGGAAACTGAGTATATAAAGAGAAAAGAAGAAGATGGAGTTGAAAAGAAAACAAGAAAAGATGATTTAAAAGATTTTGAAGATAATAATAATGAATTTGATGATACTGATAGTGATGATAGTGATTATGATGTTGAAAATGAATTTAAATCGGCGAAAAGTAATGGGGTGGGGGAGGTTTTGAATAAAAAGAAGAAAATTAAGTTGACTCCTGAAGAAATGGCGATGGGGACTGTTATGATTAATAGTAAAAAAGCTAAACGGGATTTAATTGATGCTGCTTGGAATCGTTATGCTTTTAATGATGAAAATTTACCTGATTGGTTTGTTGCTGATGAAGAGAAACATATGAAGAGGGAAATTCCTGTTCCAAAAGTAAGTAAAGTATTTTATTTAATAATAATATTTTATTTATAATACCAAAGAGTAAAGTTTACTCTTTAATCTTTGATAATACTTTAGTCATTGAAAGTTCAGATATTTTCATGGTTAAAGGAAAGTTTAATTGCATTTATTCTATAAACTGCATTCAGTTTAATGACATATAGGAAATGTTTCATTATTGAAAAAGATTAAATAATACAAAATTCTGAATTAAAGTTCTAACTTGCTTTAATAAACTTACATCTGCATCAGTTTTGAAGATTAAAACTTCATCATCAGCCGAAAGCTAAATGGAAACATCAAGTTATCAAAAAATTAAATATACAAATATATATAAAATAATTCACTGTAAAAAAAAACGAAATATAAGAGATTAAATCAAAGAGTTAAAAATTGACAGTAATACATTTTTAAAATAACCAATTTTTGAATAAATTTTAAAATATAGTTTAAAATTCTTTACAAAATTAAAATGGAGGTGCGGTTACAACGTGGTTTAATACAAAATCATTAAAACAATCTAAAACGAACAAAAAGAACTCAAATATATAATTAACAATCATCTTACAAATTAAATAATAACTTCTATTATCGGATTCAAAAGATTTTACCCCTTACTTCGAAGGTGGATAACAAAGAAGCTACTCCATAGAGAAAATTGGGACCAGCTTTGTTTAACGCGTAATTTAATTCTTTATAATATGTGGTAATTCCAATTTTTTTCACTCACTCGTGTAGTAATTAAAAAATAAAAAAATAATAAAAAATGTACCCGATTTTGGTCAGTCTGCGAAGAAGCGCTCTTTGCAATTTTTTTTTTCAAAAACTGTTTGAGGAAAAAATTTCAAATTTGAACTGGTAGTAACCTGATGTGTTCTTGATGAGGTATATATAACGTGACCATACGTCCCGTTTTGAACGGGACTGTCCCTTTTTAGAGTTACGTGTCCCGGTGTCCCCGAAATGATCCCTGGGACGCAAAATTGTCCCGTTTTCTAAAACCGCGTGAAAATTTTAGTATAGTCTGTACCACGAGAAACGATAGTGACTTGGTATTAGGGTCGTACGTTGACGTTTGTTAGAGTGAAATGGTTGCTTACGAGTTTGTCTGTTGCCTCTACTTTTAGGCGATGAGTCACTATCGTTTCTCGTGGTACAGACTATAGCCGAGTTGGGCGGACGCGATCGGTATGCGAGAGCGAGACGGCGCACAGTGGGGTATTTGACCTAAAAAGCTGGTCAAAATTCAAATTTCCAAAGTTTTATAAAAACAGGTAAAAAGCGGCAAATATTGTAGTACAATAGATAGGGAATACCAGAAAAACATTTCAGGTACTGTACCTATAAAACCCACGGCGTGAAGTCATTTCAAAGTTAATCTTTCGAATCATCACTTCGGTGCGTGATATTTTGTGCTTCTGAGTTTTATTTATCAATTGTGTATTTTTTTCTTCACGTCATGGAATTTTCGGAACAAGGTAAGTTATAATGTGTACTATCTGGTCCATTAAAATCATTTTTTTATTAACGCTATTACCAGTTAAAAAAAATCTTAATTGTAAACCATTTTCTGTGATCAATTTTTATGTTCAAAAT
Source organism: Onthophagus sagittarius (assembly GCA_036711965.1). Classification (NCBI taxonomy): domain Eukaryota; kingdom Metazoa; phylum Arthropoda; class Insecta; order Coleoptera; family Scarabaeidae; genus Onthophagus; species Onthophagus sagittarius. The sequence continues at coordinate 12,190,502 of JASERS010000003.1, forward strand.
GATTTTTGTTGTAGTGTACCCCTATGTACCGCAGTATATATTTTTTTAATCTGTTCAGTAACTTATCTACGACAATTTTAATCAAGAATTTCTCGCGGAAATTCGCAGATCCACTTTTTATGAATTTTTCTTTGAGCACCTACCTTTAAAAAAAAAAAATTTAATATTCTTGCGTTGCATTGTGGGTAGGCTTTTGACATAAAACGATTAAAATTTACTATAAATTAATAAAATATAAAGTCTGTAAAATCTATCTAATAGATAATTTCAATATAATTTTAGGTTCATCTGGGATGAAAGTAGTAACCCGTAGGCATCTTTACGAAATCATGCGAAATTGTCCAGAAAAAAATTTCTCTAAAAAATTAGATTTTATGGAGAAATATTTAGTTGAAGATACAAATTTTACCAAGGAAAAAAGTGAAAATGTTTATCTACAAATAAGAATTCTAAAATCGAAATTTAGAACTAAGTGGCAAGCTGCTCATAAAAAACACGAAGTGTTTTTAAAAAATAATGCCGCTTGGCTAGATGGCACTATCTGCATACCATTTGAAAGACAAACTTCAGGCACTGTTGGTCGACCAACAATACATTTTGATGAATCAAGCGAACGAACAAAGAGGAGAAAAACTAAAGAATTGAGAAGTTCGTCGGTAGCTGAATTAACTTATGCTACACAAATGAAGCTACGGGAATCTGGCAATGTAGCTGCTTCTCGTGTAGTGAAAGATGTTACAGTTTCTCCAACACGAGGACAAAAATATCAAGCTGCATTTTCGCAAACTGCAAAAAGTAACGTTAGAGGATTGTCACCGCTAGAAGCTTTGGCAATATTTGTAGAAGCAGGTTCATCTCGAAGAGAGTACGAAATTTATAGGAGTGCTGACAAGACATTATATCCTTGCTATAGTATATTGCAACGAGAAAAGAAAGCGTGCTATCCATCCAAGGATGCGATAATTGTCAGCGAAACTAGTGCTGAAATAAAATTACAAAATTTACTGGACCACACGTCTTCACGCTTATGCGAATATCTGAAAGACGTATTACTAATGTTAAGCGATGAGGAAATGAAAAGCTTAGAATTAATATATAAATGGGGATGTGACGGCTCTCATCAGTCACAATATCAACAAAAATTTGAAAATACCACGTCTTCTGATGCACATATTTTCCAAAGTTCCATGGTGCCATTAAAATTGTTGGCCAAGAAAAAAACCATTTGGTTGAATCCTAAACCATCTTCTGCCCATTATTGTAGACCTATAAGGATTAGATATCTACAGGAAACTGTGGACGTCACAACAGAAGAGGTAGATTACATTAATGACCAAATTAGAGAATTAAACCCGACTAATGTTGCAATCCAAGGAATCGATGGAAAAATTAAACACACTTTAATTTTTTGTATGGTCGATGGCAAAGTATGTAACTCCGTTACACATACTACATCAACCATGAGGTGTTATATTTGTGGCGCAACATCAAAAGAGTTTAATAACATCGCTCAGAAAAAACCCATAAAGCAGGACACGTTAGAATTCGGGTTATCTATTCTCCATGCGAGAATTCGTCTATTCGAGCATATTTTGCACATTTCATACAAAATTCCCATAGGAAAGTGGCAGGCCAAAGCAAAAGAAGATACTGAAATTGTAGCAAACACAAAACAAAAAATTAAACAATTATTTAAAACGAAAATGGGATTATTAGTGGACATACCTAAACCCGGTTTTGGTAACACTAATGATGGCAATACCAGCAGAAGATTTTTTAACGACCCTGAAGTTGCTGCTAAGATTACTGGTGTAAATCAAGAATTTATATTTCGTATTAAAGTAATCTTAGAAGTAATATCGTCTGGAAAAAAAGTAAATGTAGAAAAGTTTGAGGCTTACACTTTCGAGACGGCTCAACTTTACATTAATTTATACCCATGGTACCCAATGTCTCCAACTCTCCATAAAATTTTGATCCATGGACCAGAAATTTTAAAAAATGCTCTGTTACCTATAGGGCAATTATCAGAAGAGGCAGCGGAATGCAGAAACAAACATTTTCGAAATTATCGAGAAAAATTTGCGCGGAAATATTCGAGAGTAAAATGTAACGAAGATGTATTAAATCGCTTATTATTAACTTCAGATCCGCTGCTCTCTTCGATGAGACAAAAAAGAAAAACTCTTTCAAAGCCATTTCTGAAAGAAACTGTAGAAATGTTGCTTCCCGATGAGAAAGAAGAAGATGATGATGAAGAAGAACATGAAGAAGAAATAGAAGAAGATTTTGATTAGTAAATGTATATTGATTTATATTGCAAAAAAAAAATATTGTTTATGTTGTAAACAATATTTATATTGTAAATAACCAATTTATATTGTAAATAAATAACCTATTTGTAATTTATATTGTAAATAATTTAATATCTTAATTTACCTATATTTTTTAGAGCTACTTCTCATACCTGCTATTTCCGAGTAGATTTTTAAACAAGTATTTATTGTGAAGTGTCTTTTTTAGCTTTTCTCAAAATAAAACGGAGCAGTAAAAGTAATGAGTTATTTTTCTTAGAACTTCTCAAAAGGGTAGGTTCTGTCACAAAATATTTTATAGCATTTTTTTGTTTACATTTCCCATATATACCTGCAGTTCAATTTTAAAATAATTGGTACCACAAAATAATAGCAATCTATTGTATCCGGAACTTCTTTACAAATTAGCTTGGTATTTCCTATCCTTAAAAATTTATAACAGAAAATAATTAAGGACCTATTTGTTTAAAGTAGGTATTCAAGTATATCATCTCTACCTTCAGGTCAGGTTTATACAAGCACAATTAATAGCCAAAGAACAATTAATTAATACAGCGATTTTGTTCGTAAATATATCTTTTTTGTTATTTACTTTCACATTACTTGGCTCCTAGATTTTTTTAAACATTTTTTTCAAGTTTATCATATCAAAACATATAAAATAAAACCATAAAATAATTTTGGCCAACTTTTTGGGTCAAATACCCCACTGTGCGGCGTCGTCAGTTGACGGGATGATAGCCGAGAGAAGCGAAGACGTCATCGCTCGCGCTTTGTTGATTAATTTGGACTAATTGTTTCATAGATTTTTCGTGCGCCCAGTTTTCGATATATTTTTTGTTGTTGTTTGATGCTCGTTTACCAAGCAAATAACTTAAACTTCTTTTGTTTTGGAATCATAACTTAAAATGCCAAAACGCAAGTGTACGTTCAATATTAACTTACAAGCAAAATATCCGTTTATCAAGCAAATAAATACTTCCTCAGATGTCAGATGTGAAAAGTGTCGTACAGAATTTAGTGTTTCCCATGGTGGTGGGAGTGATATTGAACAGCATTTAAAGTCTGAAAAACATAAAAATGCCGATCGTGCCGCTGCTTCGAGTTCTTCGATGTTAACCTTTTTCAAGAAATCGGCCGCACCAACTTTAAAGGATATGGATATCGCCGCGGCAGAAGGCGTCTGGGCTTATCACACGATACAAGAAAACCACAGTTTTCGCTCTAATGATTGTGCGTCAAAATTAATTCAATCATGTTTTGAACCCAAATTTACATGCGCGCGTACGAAATCAGAAGCTATTGTAGTAAATGTTTTGGCGCCTACAGTAATGAAAGAATTAAAAGATGATCTTGATAAGTCCAATTGTATTACAATACTAAACGACGCTTCAAACCACGGTAACAAGAAAATATACCCTATTCTAGTGCGCTTTTTTCAACCTTACGTAGGTGTGCAAGTAAAAATTTTAGATCTCCAAGACCAACCAGGCGAGATTTCTGACATCATTGTCGATTATTTAAACCAAGTGTTGACATATAATAATTTAACAGCAAAAGTCGTGGCATTTTGCGGAGACAATGCCAACGTCAATTTCGGAGGTGCGGCTAGGCGTGGAACTAACAATGTGTTAACGAAATTACAGTCATCACTGAAAAAGCCATTAATAGGTATTGGATGTGGAGCCCATGTAATTCACAATGCAATAAAATCTGCTGCAGACAGGCTACCCTTAGATTACGAAAGCATTATTGTGAAGATATATTCGTTTTTTTATATTTACACGATTCGAGTTGAAGCTCTAAAGGAGTTTTACGCCGAAACTGAAACGGAGTATCAACAAATGCTCGGCTACAGCAAAACTAGATGGCTTGCTCTTATGCCTGCCTTGGAAAGAGTTTTAAAAATGTATCAGCCACTAAAAAACTACTTTTTGAGTATTGAAAAATGTCCCTTGTTACTAAAAAACTTTTTTGAAGATCCCACATCCGAATTGTGGCTTTATTTTTTACACGCTCAGTCAGCAAGTTTTCATCAAGCTGTATTGAAACTGGAAGGTCAGACTGTATCGGCAATTGAAGCTGCAAAAGAAATCAATCAACTAAAAGACAATTTGACTCAGAAGCAGACCAATCAGTTTCTTCCATTTATGGTCCGTCAATTAATAGTGAAATCGAAAGATAATGTTTCTGACATAGATGAAGAGTTTGTGAATAGGGTGGTTACAGAATTTTATCAAACAAGCCGTGAATATCTGGAGCAGTGGACTTGCTTTCTTACCAAAGAAATGGAGATATTTTATTGGGCAGATTTAAAAAAGGTCCCCTTATGGACAGACGTTCAAAAATCTCTGGATGTGTTAATTCAAAAGGAATATATTGACTGTAATAAAGATGCAGAAGTTTTTGACGAATTTTCGTTAATTTGTAACTACATAACATCGCACAAAGTAACCGAATGGAATAAGCTAAATGTTTCCACGGAAACTCGTTGGGTGGAAGTATTCAAACACTTTCAAGCTAACAATCTTCAGCATAAACATTTTTCTCTTTTAATTGAATATGTTTTATGTTTGCCTGCTACAAATGCTCCAGTAGAAAGAGTATTTTCTATGATGAACAAATTGTGGCCCTCTGAGAAGACCCAGTTACAAATTTCAGTTCTAAAGGCGATGTTGACAATTAAGGTGAATATAAAGAAAACGTGCCAAGAGTTTCATTCTTACTTAAAATCATCACCAGCTGTATTAAAGCAAATTTGTTCTTCTGATAAATATAAGTAAACGTTTGGGGTATATATATTTTTTAATTCGTAGCTTTTAACCTAACTGACTTTTTCTGAATAAATAACTTTAAAATAGTGCTTTTTATTTACTACTTGTTAATTAATCTAAATAAACCAATGTCCCGTTTTGAGTTAAAAAATAAATGGTCACGTTAGGTATATATCTTATTTCATGAATATTTCATATAGTTTCGCGGAAAATCGCGGTCAAATAAGTTGCGATTGTTTGACCAGATGACGGAGATGATGAAAGATGACCAGATGGATTTCAACGAGGTTTTAACCAAAATATGTCAAATTATTTCAGTTATCGGATTCCGTTATTAGATTTTCAATATTATGTGTTCCTAATTTGTTATGAACGATCTACTGAAATTATAAATTAAACAGGATCAGAAATAAAGATGAATCGCTCATAACAAATTAGGGACACATAATTATGAACTGTATTAAACCGTAATTTCCCGCGAAACTATATGAAATATTCATAAAATAAAATTTGAAATTATTTCGCCAAACATTTTTTGAGAAAAAAAAATCATAAAGTCGAGCTCTTTCTCAGATAGACCGAAATCGGATATATTTTTCATTATACTTGCAATAATTACTACACGAGTGTGTGATAAAAGCTAAAATTACTACACATTATAAAGAATTAAATTACGCCTCAAACAAAGCTATCTCCAATTTTTTCTATGGTGTAACTTCTTTCTTATATGTATGCCTTCAAAGTAAGGGGTAAAACCTTTTGAATCCGATAATAGGTCTATTGGTTGGTTTATTAAGGATGAACTTGTGCCTCCAAAATGTTGAACCCTCAACAATATCGTTCTGCTGTCTGGAACCGGATCATGTCTACGAAGCCACGAACTTCAAATGAAATAAACTTCAACCGGTACTAATTTAAGTTTATTAATCAACGAACATCCAATTTGCAACATGAAAAACAATCTAAATGTAATAATTATGATAGTGATTTTTTATGCTCACTCACCATCGTGGCCGCACACGTAAATATCACGGGATGATTCACGTACGATTTACGCAGGACTCACGAGACTCACACATGAATACCGCGACTCACGTAAGATTCACGCGACTCACATATGATTCGCGGGACTCACGTGCGACTCACGGGACTCACACACGATTCACGAGACCCACGCACGATTCACGTGACTCTAGTATGATTCATGGGACACACGTATGTTTCATGCGTAATTATGAAATGTATATTACATGTTTACTTAAGCTACCTTTTGTGTGAGAGAGATTTGGGTATTTGGAGATTCGTTTGAATTGGCTATCCGAACGAATCTCTAAATACCCAAATATGCAAATTTTCCTCACACAAAAGACATCGTCAGGGTGATTTCGTTGTGCGCACTGGACTTAACAATCTGGGTTCAGCGCTCTCTGTTATTTATTTCTCACTCTGTATTTCTCTTTTATTTATTTACTTGCTCGTGTGGATCTGAATTATTTAACGTTATTTCAAAACCAACGTCACTGAACCCAAACCAACCCAACCGTTTTTTCCTTATGCAGGAGAAAAACTTTGGACGAAATGTCTTGACACAACGAAGAAAAAGACAATATTTTATTTAAAAGGCGGTGATATCCATCGATATAAAAACTTCTTAATGTACAACTGAGTAAAATACAAAAATCAAACAAGATGAACACGAAGGGTGTAATTTAAGATTAGTAGTATCAATATCCACGATTTTCTGTAATAAATTAGAAATTATCTAAAAAAGACCTTAACAATAAAAAAAGTGGGGAAAAGTGAAGAATTAAAAATTTGGTATTCCAACGTCAGCAACATTTTCATACAATATTAAATCGATCAAAACCTCCTCAAGTCGAGTTTTAAAACTGACAATTATGAAAATATTTTTATTTATTTGCTTGCTCGTGTGGATCCGAGTTATTTAACGTTGTTTCAAAACCAACGTTACTGAACTCAAACCAAACCAACCCATCCATTTTTTCTTTATACAGGAGAAAACCTTCGGACAGGTGACCTGGCTCAGCAGCAGAGTGAGAGGCTCTCAACCTTAACAAAACCACCTCTTGTAAATCACTGGATTGTATTAAATCTAGCATTTTTTCTTGCATCAAATCTTGAAAATACATTTGGATGTTGAAAAAAATGAAATGGGAAAAGATTCAAACTACGGATGACGACTCTCCATAATGAAAAGGTTCCCAGGTATTTCGAGCTAATGGTTCGTTTGCGGTGGAAATATCTTCTGCCATCAGAGTTTACAGTTTTACAAGCAGTATCTAGTGTTTAATTGGAAATTTTTGAATTTCTGACATGAAGATTTTGTCTTTTGCAATAAAAATGTCTTCTGCCACCAGTATTTACTATTTAATTAACATGCTTTGGACTACTTAAGTTAAAATTTTGCATTATGTCCAATACTATTTAATATTTTTGAAGCAAACTCAACCAATTTATCAGTAGTATCTTGTTTTTTACAATGTAAATATTTTCTGCCAGCAATTTTTAAAAGTAACATCAAGTTTGGAAGCATTTCAACTGATAAAGTATATAGATACTACTTATAGATACTTCTACAAGTAGTGTCAAGTTTGAGGAATTACAAACATTCTGGAAATAATGTAAGTCTTTTGAAAATAGTTTAAGTCTTCTAGAACCATTGCAAGACTTCTGGAAACATTTCAAATCTTATAGTAGCAATATCAAATCTTCGAAAAGCTGTCTCAAGTCTTCCAGGGGTAGTATTAAGCCTTCTAGAAGCATTTCCAATTTTCTAGAAGCGACATAAAATCTTCTAAAAGCATTTCAAGTTTTTTGGGAGCAATATTAAGTCTTCTAGATGTGGTATCAAGTCTTCTGGAAGCATTTCAAGTCTTTCAGGGGTAGTATCGAGTCTTTTGGAAGCAGTTCAAGTCTTCCAGAGGCAGTATCAAGTCTTCTAGAAGTGACATTAAATTTCATAAAAGCATTTCAAGTCTTTTGGAAACAATATCAGGTCTTCTAAAAGTAGTACTAAGTCTTCTGGGGACAGTATCAATTTTTTACTTCAAGTCTTCTGGAAACAATTTAAATCTTTTGGAAGCAATATCAAGTCTTCTAAATGCAGTCTCAAGTCTTCCAGGGACAATATTAAGCCTTCTAGAAGCATTTCCAATCTTCTAGAAGTCGCATAAAATCTTCTAAAACCATTTCAAGTTTGCTGGGAGCAAGATTGAGTCTTCTAAATGTAACATCAAGTGTCCTAGAAGCATTTCAAGTTTTTTAGGGTTAGTATCAAGTCTTTTGGAAGCAGTTCAAGTCTTTTGGAACCATTACAAGTGTTCTGGAACCATTACAAGTCTTCTGGGAACATTTCAAATGTTTTGGAAGTAATACCAAGCCTTTTAGAAGCAGTCTCAAGTCTTCCAGGGGCTGTACTATGCCTTCTAGAAACATTTCCAATCTTCATTTGCATTTCAAGTTTTTTGGGAGCAACATTAAGTCTTCTAAATGTAGCATCAAATGTTCTGAAAGCATTTTAAGTCTTTCAGGAGTAGTATCAAGTCTTTTGGAAGCAGTTCAAGTTTTCCAGAGGCAGTATCAAGTCTTTTGGGAGCAGTATCCACTCTTCTAGAAGCGACATTAAATCTTATAAAAATGTTTCAAGTCTTCTGGGAGTAACATTACATTTCTAGATGTACTGTCAAGTTTTCTGAGGCATTACAAGTAGTCTGGAAATATTTCAAGTCTTTTGAAAGCAATATCAGATCTTCTAAAAGGAATATTAAGTCTTTTAGGGGCAGTATCATTTTCTTTGGAAGTATTTCAAGTCTTCTGGAAACATTTTAAATCTTATGGAAGCAATATCAGGTTTTCTAAATGCAGTCTCAAGTCTTCCAGGGGCAGTATTAAGCCTTCTAGAAGCATTTCCAATCTTCTAGAAGCTGCATAAAATCTTCAAAAACTATTTCAAGTTTTCTGGGAGCAACATTAAGTCTTCTAGATGTAGCATCAAGTGTCCTGAAAGTATTTCAAGTATATCAGGGGTAGTATCAAGTCTTTTGGAAGCAGTTCAAGTTTTCCAGAGGCAGTATCAAGTCTTTCGGAAGCAGTATCAAGACTTCTAAAAGCGACATTAAATCTTATAAAAGCATTTCAAGTTTCTGGGAGTAAAATTAAGTCTTCTAGATGTAGTATCAAGTTTTCTGAGGCATTACAAAATTTTGGAAATATTTCAAGTCTTCTGGAAGCAATATCTGGTCTTCTAAAAGGAATATTAAGTCTTCCAAGGGTAGTATCAAGTTTTTTGGAAATGGTTCAAGTCTTGTGGAACCATTACCAGTCTTCTGGGAACATTTCAAATCTTATTGAAGCAATACCAAGTCTTTTAGAAGCAGTCTCAAGTCTTGCAGGAGCAGTATTAAGTCTTCGAGAAGCATTTCCAATCTTCTAGAAGCGTCATAAAATAAAATTCTGATTATATAGCATACTGGATAAGTAATGAAAGGGAGTTAACGCCATTTCTAAACGGTCTTAAATTTTCTACACATCCATTTCCTTAAAATCACAATTAATAAGTTCATCTTAAATGATTTTAATAATTTTAGTAATGATTTTTTAGTTTTATAATGGGATTCCCCGAACAATATCGATTTCTAACATAAACAGGTGTGCGGTTGTCTGGTTATGTTAGAAATATTTAGATCATCTAAACATTTTATGAAAGTTTTAAAAAAACCTATTTTTCTGATTCTCATGATCTTGAAAAAATTTGTAAAACCTTTCCAAATTTCTTTCATTCACATTTTCTACAACATTTTTCTTAGAGAGTTCTTTTCTTTCTTATAGGATTTAGTGAACGATTATAATAAACGTTTAGAAGAGATAAATATTCGGCCAATAAAAAAAGTAATTGAAGCTAAAGCAAGAAAGAAGAAGCGCACTTTAAAGAAATTAGAAAAAGCTAAGAAGAAAGTCGAAGCAATTATGGATAATGTTGACGTGTCTGATCGAGAGAAAGCAAAACAAATTAAACAGTAAGATCACAATTTTTTTTATTGTTTGTTGAATTTGTACTGATTTTCTTTTTATTTTTTTTGTAGGTTATATCAAAAGGCGAAAGCTGATCCTAAAAAAGAAGTCACCTATGTGGTCGCTAAAAAGTCAATGGCTGGAAAGAAAGTCGCTAGACCTCCAGGTGTTAAAGGTCACTACAAAGTCGTTGATCCTCGAATGAAAAAGGATCTTCGCGCCCAAAAAGCCAAAAGCAAGCGAGATTTTAAAAATAAAAAGAATAAAGGTAAAATGAGGAAGTTTAATAATAAGAAAAAAAGTGGAAATGTTAAGTAATCAAGTTTGTAATAAACTATCTTTATGTTAATTAATTATTCCCCCTTAATTTTTTTTCCTTTTAAAAATTTTTGATTATAGCGCTGTTTGAATTGAAAAGTCCTTTTGATGATAAACACAAGTCCCAACGGGCGCTATTAACCAATTTTCTATTATCAGTTTGACCGTGAGTACATGTTTAATGCACAGAAAAAGTGAGAAAGAGATAGAGATAACGAGAAACATTTGCGTAGTGCCCTTGAACTTGCCGACACTTATTTTCGCGCAACATCGGTCCGCAAATAGTTGAACAAAACAACTCGTAATGTGTACCGACAGTCATAAAATAACGACCAACAAGGTTAAGGAGAAAATTGTTAATAATAAATAACGATCGCAATATTTTTTTTTCTTTTTAAAAACAACATAATTAAAAGATAAAGATAAATTTAATACCATATGGTACTAAATGAGTGTCTGATTTTCTCAAACGTTAACGTTTGATAAGATCGACTTAGAATACTTGGATGTATGTATCCGTTTAAGAAGATTGCGCAAGATTGCCCATCTTTACGTGTTCTGTCAATACACAAGTTCGTTTGCGTCTATCAAAATTGTTGACAAAATAGGTCCTTTGGACGACCTCAATCACTATATGAGGTACTATATGGTGAATGCATCAAGATCTTTCTATTTCCAGTTAATTGTAATAAAGTTTTAACCTAATTTAGAAGTATAAAATTAGTTTTAATAGGTAGTAATAGATGGTGTTAACTATTAATAATATATTAAGTCCCTAGATTTCTAAAGCAGGGGTTCTCAAACTTCATCTACTCAAGGACCCCCGTAATTATTTATGTATAGTTAATAATTATGTATATGTTAGGACCAAAATGATCCAATAAAAACAAACCTTACAGTAAATAATAACACACCGGTGAAGGATGTAATAACTTTGTTAAATCTTAATGTTCAGGGTATTACAATTAAGACATTTTGCTTGGGTGTGGGTCTGAATAGTATGAAGTTGATGTACTCTGCGCAACTGAACTGTGGTGCAGAGATAGGCAACGTTTATTTGCAACAATAAAGTTTGATCAGTTATAGTCGTCCACATCGAGTTTGGTTTTTATGACAGTCATAAATAAAACCCGGGGTGAGTTTTACCCGCTCGAGTACCTTTAAAGATTTATGACGGTGTGAGAAGGACAGGGTCGAACTTAAATAAAACACCAAAGATTAAATTAAAAAATTTAATTATTCGTCGTCGCTATCACAACTATCAGAATTTTCAAAGTTGCTTTCATCGGAACTATCATTTCCGATATCTATAATAAACCGTTGATGATTTGGCGATACATAACAATTTTCTACGTCGATTATGTGTTTTACGCAATTTCCCCATAATTCCGTCGGTATGTTGCCTACCTCTTACCGAATTAAATCCACCACTTTGGCGCTTAAGGTTGAAGCTGAATTATTTTTCCTGATATTTCGCTTTAAATTGCTCCAGATTAATTCTATAGGGTTCAAAATGCAATGATACGGTGGTAATCGTAGAACTATATGTCCCGCTTCTTTTGCCATACCATCGATTATGTAATCGGTTGGAATCTTAATTCATTGACTTTCGATAACAGTTTGTCTTTTGTGATCTTACCGTTCGGCATGGCAATATTATGTTCTTCCATGTATGTTAAAATATATTGTTTCTTATGCCTCTTTGCAGGTTTGGGATGTAAAATTCGTGAGTGATAACTTGCGTTGTCAAGAACGATTACCGACCGCTGGTTTAAATTTGGTAATAACTGATTTTTAAACCATGTCTCAAACAACGCAGCATCCATATCTTGGTTTCAAGACACAACCAAGATATCAAGTCTTTCAGGGGTAGTATCAAATCTTTTCGAAGCAGTTCAGGTCTTCCGGAGGCAGTATCAAGTCTTTTGGCAGCAGTATCAAGACTTCTAGAAGTGAGATTAAATCTTATAAAAGCAGTTCGAGTCTTTTAGAAGCAATATCAGGCCTTCTAAAAGCAGTATTAAGTCTTCTAGGGGCAGTATCAATCTTTTAGTTCAAGTCTTCTGGAACTACTGCAAGTCTTCTGGAAACATTTTTTTAATGGAAGCAATATCAAGTCTTTTAAATGCAGTCTCAAGTCTTCCAGGGGAAGTATTAAGCCTTCTAGAAGCATTTCCAATGTTCTAGAAGCAACATGAAACCTTCTAAAACCATTTTAATTTGTTCTGGAGTTTAAAAAGTTTGCTGGGGGCAGCATTAAGTATTCTAGATGTAACATCAAGTGTCCTGGAAGCATTTCAAGCCTTTCAGGGGTAGTAACAAGTCTTGTGGAAGCAGTTCAAGTCTTCCAGAGGCAGTATCAAGTCTTTTGGGAGCAGTATAAAGTTTTCTAAAGCGACATTAAATCTTATAAAAGCATTTCAAGTCTTCTGGGAGTAACATTAAGTCTTCTAGATGTAGTATCAAGTTTTCTGAGGCATAACAAAGTTTTGGAAATATTTCAAGTCTTTTGGAAGCAATATCTGGTCTTCTAAAAGTAGTACTAAGTCTTATATTAAGTCTTCCAGGGGTAGTATCAAGTTTTTTGGAAATAGTTCAAGTCTTTTGGAACCATTGCAAGCCTTCTGGGAATATTTCAAATCTTATGGAAGCAATACCAAGTCTTTTAGAAGCAGTCTCAAGTCTTGCAGGAGCAGTATTAAGCCTTCTAGAAGCATTTCTAACCTTCTAGAAGCGACATAAAATAAAATTTTGATTATGTAGTATACTGGATAAGTAATGAACGGGAGTTAACGCCATTTTTAAACGGTCTTAAACTTTCTATACATCCATTTCCTTAAAATCACCATTAATAAGTTCATCTTAAATGATTTTAATAAATTTAGTAATGATTTTTTAGTAGATTTTAACTTGCGTTGTCAAGAACGATTACCGACCGCTGGTTTAAATTTGGTAATAACTGATTTTTAAACCATGTCTCAAATAACGCAGCATCCATATCTTGGTGATAATCTGCCTTAATATTTTTTGCACTTAAAAGTAATCCATTTTGAACCCAACCATTTTCTCCCCTTGCATGAAGAATAATAATTCGTTTTCCTCTTGAACACGGTATCTTCAATGCACATTTATCACTCCCATTGGAAAGGCCCTTTTTTTCACATTATGAGTATCATACCAAGTTTCGTCTAAATAAACAATATTCCACTTCTTTTCCCAATATTTTCTAATTTGATCAATAAATTCCCACCTCAATTTTTTTAGCCGGGGAGTTTCGGTAATATGAGCTCTTCCGTCCAGGGATTGTACTGAAATCCAATTGTTCGAAGATATCGTCGAAAGTGCTCTTCAGAATAAGGTATTTCTACATGAAGTTCTTGTAATCTTATCTTTAAAGAGGCGACGGTAGGCACGATATTTTTTGAATACATATCGTAAATAACTGTTTTTATTTCCGTTGTGTAACTATCCGGAATTCTGTGGAAAAGATGACAAGCTTTGGTGGGTTGATCACTTGTAGATTCACTGTTCTTACAGGTACCCCTGTCAATTCACTGGTAACTTTACAGGCAGCAGAACAATCTTTTTCTTGCAATTTAACGAAAACGTTAACAATAATTCTTTTACTATCTTCGGAATAATATTGTTTTGGCGAATATGGTGACTCGTTTTTCCACGGACGAAACATTTTCTTTTCTTACGATACCTTTCACGTGGCTTTTAACAAAATACTCATCAAGAATTTCGCCTGTCCTCTCTTATAAGTAGTTTCCATAAGCTATTTCTAGGTGTTTCTTAGAAAAAAAGATATTTTCAGGAATATCTAAATAATAGAATAACGAAATGTTATAGAAACAGCAAAACATTTCTTAGAAAAAATAAGTAGGTATTTAAGTTAATAATGAATATAAAATCACCCTATTATTTGTTTAAAACTTGGAATGAAAAAAAAGGGTGTTCCTTAATGCGGCCCTGAGTGAAGAATCCCAAAATTCTTCAATGGGAAATTACCTGTTGCACCACCATCTTCGACTATACTTCATTCGAAATCAATTTCAACATGGAGGAGTGAGAATTTTTGTAAAAAATAATCTAACTGCAACCAAAATATTTAATCTTGAACAACACTCACAGATGATAGAGCTAAGATCTTGGTCATTAAGTCTATTACGGATCTGAAGAAGCTTCAAGATTTTCTCTTGTTGCTTGTCATATTTCTTGATACTACTATTCAGTCTATGGGTCTTAGTTTTTATTATCAGAATGTTCGCGGCTTGCGATCCAAATTGAGCACTTGTTCCTTAAATTCTCACACCTTATGCTCGGATTTCATCTGTCTTACGGAGACATTTCTTAATAGTACTGTATTCGACGGGGAACTGCTCAACTCTTCATACGCCATACATCGCCGTGATAGAGAATCTACGGCATCAGTTAAGAAGGACGGTGGTGGGGTTCTTGTCGCTGTTCGGCATGGCGTTCACGCTATTCCCATGCCGAGTCTGCATAGTGATGCTGAGGACTTGTGGTTGAGGGTGCAGTGCGGTCGGGTGCATTTTCTGTTGTGCTGCGTTTATCTTCCGCCCTCTGCTTATGGGGCTCTGGATGTATTCTTGTCTAGTGTGTCAACTGTGCGCGATACTTACCCTGACCTTTTGATCATTATTGTCGGTGACTTCAACCTACCAACCATCTCATGGTCTGCCTTCCTGGATGACATCACGCTGAATCCCACAGGAAGTTTTGATCATCGCGCGGTTGAGTTTCTTAACGTTTTTTCATATTGTAATTTTAGTTAATTTAATAATGTTGTAAACAATAACGCCAGAATTTTAGACCTTGTGTTGAGTGCTAACGGACGGGTTCGGGGCGTGCATCCCAGCAATGATCCACTAGTGGATCCTGACGGCCACCATCCACCCTTTGAATTTTCTTTATTATGTGAAACAACTTTTTTAAGAGATGGTCCCAAGCTTAGCCAAATTTTTTCTAAGGCAAATTCTGTTAATATTCGGAATTTCTTATATAACATAGATTGGCAGTCTTTATTTGCTGAGAAGTGCGTCGAGAGCATGGTTGAGGCTTTTTATGATCGCGTTTATTTTGTAATTGATAGAGATGTTCCTAAGCGCACTCTGCCCAAGAAACGATTTCCTGTTTGGTATAAACGGTCTACTATTCGAGTAATCAGCGAAAAGTTACGCTTTCATAAGAAATGGAAATCCACTGGTTCCAACGGTGATTATTTAACGTTTTCTATTTTACGTTCAAGATCTAAAAGGCTAATAGCTGCTGATTATAAAGCTTATCTAAATTCCATTCAGGTGGAGGTTCCGGAAAATCCTAAGAAAATCTGGTCTTTTGTTAAATCGAAAAAAGGTTCCGCGTCTTGCTTACCTGCTACCATGATAACTACCAATGGGTTAAGCGTAAGTTCGGATACCGATATATATTTTTCCTCAGTTTTTGTGGATGGTACCATTGACAGCACTAAAATATCTAGTGGCTCAGGTGTTTCACCTTGGTTTTCTGCGGACGCGGTTTATAAAATTTTGATAAATATTGCTCAGTCTTCTACCCCTGGTCCTGATGGTATTCCATGCACCTTCCTCAAAGAATTTGCTACTGAACTATCTGAGCCTCTGTTTTTAATTTTTTCGAAATCATTACGTGAAGGTATTTTCCCATCCCAGTGGAAAACGGCTTTTGTCGTGCCAATCTTTAAAGCAGGTGACCGACAGCTGTTATCTAATTACCGTCCGATATCCATTCTTTCGTCTATTCCCAAAGTTTTCGAAAAAATTGTATACGAATACCTTGGCCACTACGATGCCCGGGCGATCAGTTGAATCCAACTTGGTGTCTTATGTTGACTTTCTCCAATCTGTCTTGAATGGGGACTGCCAGGTCGACGCCATTTACACTGATTATTCTAAAGCCTTTGACAAAATTGACCATACTATTCTCGTACAAAAACTTTTATACTTAAATATCCGAAATGGTATTATTCACTGGATCATATCATATTTATCGGATAGAAGTCTGGCGGTCAAGATTGGTGGCTTTCTGTCCGGTTATAGACCTATCACATCAGGAGTACCTCAAGGTAGCCACCTTGACACAACATTATTCTTAATTTATATAAATGATATTGCTTCTTGTTTCAAATACTCCAAATTCTTGTTGTATGCTGATGACAATAAAATATTTACAAAAATTGGCTCAAATCTTGACTGCCTACGGCTTCAGGAGGATCTTGACCGGTTGCATGATTACTGTGTAATCAATAAACTTCACCTTAACTATGACAAGTGTCAAAAAATATCGTTTTCGTGTAAGCGTTATCCGATTAATTTTAATTACAACTTTAACGGTCAAGCTATTGTGGCCACTGATAGCGTTAAGGATCTCGGCATTGTGCTTGACTCCAAACTGCGATACCACTTGCACATCGAATTTATGGTGAAAAAAGCTCTGCGCAATCTGGGGTTTGTTATCAGATTGAGCAAAAACTTCACCAACTTGAAGTGTATTAGGTCTCTTTATATGGTATTTGTTAACAGTGTGTTGAGCTATGGTTCTGTAGTGTGGAATCCCTTGTACGCAATTTATCGTGACCGTATCGAATCAGTTCAACGTCGATTTGTCCGTTACTTAGCGCGTAAGTATTATCTTCCGCACTGCGATTACATTATGCGTTGTTCAGCTTTTAACTTACTACCCTTGGGTCAGCGCCGTCTTTTATCTGATCAGATTTTTCTTTTCAAACTTGTTAATGGCATGGTTGACGCTCCTGATCTGCTATTTGTGGTGAATTTTAACGTACCACAGCGATTTACTCGGAACAATTCTACTTTTCGTTTACAAACACCTAACACAAACGCTTATTCTAACTCTCCTATTATACGGATTCTTGACACTTATAACCAGAGGCTCAATCATGTTTCTCTATTTGCCATCCCGTTGCAATCGTTTAAATGTATTTTATTCAGACTCGTTAGTAGCGGAAAACTTGGTATTTAATTAGATTTTTTAATACTTTTTAAGCATTATTATTTTGTATTGATTATACTTGTTCATATTACTTGTTTTTAATACTATACTGTATTAATTGTATTGTATTTTTGTATTTTGTAAGTGGATGCTTTGCTGGGGATGTTCTCCCTGTTTGCGCCCCAAATTGTATAAAATAAAATAAAAACACTCAATAGAGAGAGACATGGAAATATGCGGATGCAGAATAGGAAGAGATACAATAATTATGACTTTGTACAGATCGCCTTTGGGTGACTTGGAAATATTTGTCAACCAATTGAGACTGGTATTGAATCAAATAAATCTCAATATAACCAAAAATATCTTTCTTGTTGGTGTTTTCAACATTAATTTCTTGGAACAAAAGCGAATACAAAAGAATCTTATTGAACTCTTTTGTACATTTGATCTAAGAATGGTAACACAAGAACCATCCAGAATAACCTGTAATTCAAAAACCTGCATCGACAATATATTCACAAACCTAGACGCACAAGCGTAACACAATAAACTTACACGTTGCGGACCATTTGGGTCAGCTTCTGACAAACAAAAAAATCAATTGAGAGGAAGAGAGGCCTGAAATATAAGAAAATAATTAAAGGACACGGAATATTATGAGATTTATTGAAGAAGTGAAGAATTATAATTGGATGGAACTGTTGTTGGGATCTATTACGGATTTTTCGACGTTATTTGAAATCTTAATGATGATCTTCGAAAACAACTTTCTTCGCAAACTTGTCCCTGTTGTTGATAGGAATTTATGCAAGAAGTACGAAAGCAACAAAATTACAGAACTCAAAAAAACGTTTAGACATTTTAGCAATAATAAAGCAAGTAACACAAGATCAAGATGCGGAAGATGAATATAAACGAATATACAGACGCAAAATAACACAGGAAAAGAAAATGCAGATTTCAAGCCAAATGCTGGACTCTAATAATGTACTAAAAACAACATGGGACATAATAAAAAAAATGAAATACTTTCGGCAAATTATTTTAACAAATACTATGAATTTTTAGGCTGTTGCAATTCCAATAAGGTGGTGGTGTCAAGTGATCCGACATTACCATTAGGATCTTTTGTGAGAAGACATAATACAATGTTCTTCATGTGACCAACAACCACAACTGAAATTATCAATGCATCTAACTCACTAATAAATAAACCCACACGGGATATTTACGACTTTTCGTTGCAAATAAAGAGAATTATTCGATACATTGCTAAACCTTTAGAAATAATAATTAACAACTGTATGACGGAAGGTTATTTTCCGATGGAATTAAAGATAGCTAGGGTGGTACCTATATACAAAAGTGGTGATAAAAACGATCCAAAAAATTATAGTCCACTGTCAGTGTTGCCAGCGTTATCTAAGATATGGGAAATTAGTATCCGAGATCGTTTGGTGGACTTTTTTAATCACTGTGAGTTATGGAACAGTAATCAGCATGGATATCGTAAGGGAAAATCGACTATATCCGCGGTAAGTCACATGTTGAACGCGGTGAGAGATGCAGTAGATCGCAACCAGAAAGCAGAGTCAGTTTTTTGCGATCTTTCTAAGCCTTCGACAGTATCGATCACGATATCCTATTGCAGAAGTTAGCTTATTATGGAGTACGCGGAGTGGGACAGCAAATGTTCAAATCCTATTTGACGAACAGAATCCAGTGCGTGGAATGGGAAGACCAACAATCTAGGGAGGTTACAGTGGATATGGGTGTTCCTCAGGGCTCTATATTGGGTCCGATGATGCTATACATCATTCACACAAACGATCTTCTATATCTATATAGAAGATATGCGTAGTTCAGTATGCGGATGGAAGAATACATCTTTCTTCAACTAAGCTGAATGTGGAGATGCACTATTAAGCCAATTGTCAAATAAAGCTCTAATGGAGACGGAAACACGGTTTAAGAACAATAAAGTTAAATTAAACAGTGAAAAAACAAAATTTCTTCGATATTCAATGACACGTGAAGCTGAGGAACGAAACGTGAGATTCCTGGGTATGGAATTAGATAATAGCTTATCGTTTGAGAAGCATGTAAAACAGACCACGAAAAAACTTAGTTCAGCTATTTATAACCTACCAACAGTTACAAAAATGGTTTCTTATGATGCAGCTCGCAGTGCCTATTTTGCCCTGTTTCATTCCGTGGCCACTGACGTGGCCACTTCAACCGCTAAGCGTATCTTCATCAAGCAAAAGGAAGCTATAAGAATTCTGCATAACATGTACACTCAACCAAACACTCCCTGACCAGCTGTGCCACTTCACCGCATAAAGCGTACACAGCAGTCAGCGTGTTTAATGGGGGTAAGTTATACAATAAGTTGCTTATGTCGTTGAAGACTCTGAGAGGCAGAAGATTCAAGAAGGAAATAAAAGATCGTCTCATAGAATTTATATGAATTATAAGTTTATAGAAATATATTGAAATAAGTAGAGCCTAACGTCATGACATGTTTCTTTAGTGCGAACAATGGTATTGTTTTTTGGTTTTAACAATCTCTAAAATGTTGGGATTTATCTTACTAAGTTTTAACCTTAAATCGGTTTCAATATTTTTAAGTCTAATTCTCTTTGTTGGGTTCAGGTTGGTTCACAAAATGTTCTTTCACAATCTTTCACAAATAAGTTGTACAAAAAGGAACTATATATTCCAGAGCTTTTTTGGCAAGTTCTGGTACTTCAACTTGAGCAAGTAGCTAAAATCTTGTCAAGTCATTTTCTTTATAAACAATCTCCCACGTTCTGCTGCACGAGAGTTCAACCAATTGGTCCTGCTCAGTATCAGAAAGACCAACAAGGGCACCAATACTTCTCTTCTTGAAAGGATTGTTGATCCACTCATTGTTAGGGCTGTGTTCAGGAAAATAGCTCCTAAGAGTTTGAGCTAAACCTATTAAATGTTCAGTAGCAAATCTTTTGTTAGCATTTCAAATGTTTTGGAAACAATTTAAATCTTCTGGAAGCAATATTAAGCCCAGTAGAGGCAATGTCGAGACTTTTGTAACCATTTTAAATCGTCTAGGAGTGGTATCAAGTCTTCTGGAAACTTCTCAAATTTTCTGGAAGCATTTCAAATCTTCTAGAAGCAGTATAAAGTCTTACAGAGGTAGTATCCAGTCTTTTGGAAGCATTTCAAGTAATTTTGAAGTATTTCAAGTTTTCTAGACAGGCCTAGAAGACTTTTAGGAGGTCTAGGTCTTTTAGAAACATTGTAAGTCGTCTGGAAGCATTTTAACTCTTTTGGAAATAGTATCAAGTTTTCTAGAGACAGTAACAAATCATCTAGAAGCAGTATTCAGACTTCTAACAACAACGTCAAGTACTCTGGAAGCACTGTAAGTCGTCTGGAAGCATTTCAAGCCTTCTGGAAGCATTGTTAATCATCTGGAAACATATCAAGTCTTCTAGATGAAATGTCAAGTCATCTGGAAGCATTGCAAGTTTTCTGGAAGAATTGTAAGTCATCTGGAAACATTTTAAGTCTTCTAGATGCAGTATTAAGTCATCTGGAATTAATGCAAGTCTTCTGGAAGCAATGTAAGTTGTCTGGAAACATTTCAAGTCTTCTGGAAACAATATCAAGTTTTGTAGAGAGTTTTGGCAGTAAATAAAGTCTTTTAGATGCAGTATCAAGTCTTCTGGAAGCATCTCAAGTCTTCTAACAGCAATATCAAGTCTTCTGGAAACATTTCTAGGCTTCTAAATACTATATCAAATTATTTGGAAGCATTGTATGTCGTCTGGAAACATTTTAAATCTTCTAAAAGCAGTATCAGTCTTCTGGAAGCAATATTAATGTTTCTCGAAACAGTATTAATTTATCTAAAGGCTGTATCCTATCTTCTGGTAGTAAATTCTAGTTTTCTCGGTGCAATATCAAGGCTTCTAGAAGCAGTTGATCAAAATTGATCAAACTCTTCTGGAAACTTCTCAAATTTTCTGGAAGCATTTCAAATCTTCTAATAAACTAAACAGTATAAAGTCTTATAGGGGTAGTATCAAGACTTTTGGAAGCGTTTTAAAACATCTAGAAGCAGCATCAAGTCTTCTTGAAGCAGTATCCAGTCTTTTGGGAGCATTTCAAGTAATTATGAAGTATTTCAAGTCTTCTAAAAGTATTATAAGGTCTTCTAGAAACATTGTAAGTCGTCTGGAAGCATTGTAAGCCGTCTAGAAGCACTATCAGTCTTCTGGAAACATTTCAACTCTTCTGGAAACAATATCAAGTTTTCTAGAAACAGTATCAAATCATCTGAAGTAGTGTAAAGACTTCTCACAGCAAGTCAAGTCTTCTAACGGCAACATCAAGTACTCTGGAAGCATTTCAAGTCTTCTAGATGAAATGCCAAGTTATCTAGAAGCATTGCAAGTTTTCCGGAAGAATTGTAAGTCATCTGGAAACATTTTGATATTCTAGATGCAGTATTAAGTCATCTGGAATTAATGCAAGACTTCTGGAAGCAATGTAAGTTGTCTGGAAACATTTCAAGTCTTCTGGAAACAATATCAAGTTTTGTAGAGAGTTTTGGCAGTAAATAAAGTCTTTTAGATGCAGTATCAAGTCTTCTGGAAGCATCTCAAGTCTTCTAACAGCAACATCAAGTCTTCTGGAAACATTTCTAGGCTTCTAAATACTATATCAAGTTATCTGGAAGCATTGTAAGTCATCTGGAAACATTTTAAATCTTCTAGAAGCAGTATCAGTCTTCTGGAAGCAATATTAATTTTTCTAGAAACAGTATCAATTTATCTAAAGGCTGTATCCTGTCTTCTGGTAGTAAATTCTAGTTTTGTCGGTGCAATATCAAGGCTTCTAGAAGCAATATCAAGTCTTCTGGACACATTTAAAATCTTCTGGAAGCAATATTAAGCCTAGTAGAGGAAATGTCGAGACTTTTATAACCATTTTAAATCTTCTAGAAGCAGTACCAAGTCTTCTGGAAACTTCTCAAATTTTCTGGAAGCATTTCAAATCTTCTAACAAACTAAACAGTATAAAGTCTTATAGGGGTAGTATCAAGACTTTTGGAAGCGTTTTAAAACATCTAGAAGCAGCATCAAGTCTTCTTGAAGCAGTATCCAGTCTTTTGGGAGCATTTCAAGTAATTTTGAAGTATTTCAAGTCTTCTAGAAGTATTATAAGGTCTTCTAGAAACATTGTAAGTCGTCTGGAAGCATTGTAAGCCGTCTAGAAGCAGCATCAGTTTTCTGGAAACATTTCAAATCTTCTGGAAACAATATCAAGTTTTCTAGAGACAGTATCAAATCATCTGAAGCAGTATAAAGACTTCTCACAGCAAATCAAGTCTTCTAACGGCAACATCAAGTACTCTGGAAGCATTTCAAGTCTTCTAGATGAAATGCCAAGTTATCTAGAAGTATTGCAAGTTTTCCGGAAGAATTGTAAGTCATCTGGAAACATTTTGATCTTCTAGATGCAGTATTAAGTCATCTGGAATTAATGCAAGTCTTCTGGAAGCAATGTAAGTTGTCTGGAAACATTTCAAGTGTTCTGGAAACAATATCAAGATTTGTAGAGAGTTTTGGCAGTAAATAAAGTCTTTTAGATGCAGTATCAAGTCTTCTGGAAGCATCTCAAGTCTTCTAACAGCAACATCAAGTCTTCTGGAAACATTTCTAGGCTTCTAAATACTATATCAAGTTATCTGGAAGCATTGTAAGTCATCTGCAAACATTTTAAATCTTCTAGAAGCAGTATCAGTCTTCTGGAAGCAATATTAATTTTTCTAGAAACAGTATTAATTTATCTAAAGGCTGTATCCTGTCTTCTGGTAGTAAATTCTAGTTTTCTCGGTACAATATCAAGGCTTCTAGAAGCAATATCAAGTCTTCTGGACACATTTAAAATCTTCTGGAAGCAATATTAAGCCTAGTAGAGGAAATGTCGAGACTTTTATAACCATTTTAAATCTTCTAGAAGCAGTATCAAGTCTTCTGGAAACTTCTCAAATTTTCTGGAAGCATTTCAAATCTTCTAACAAACTAAACAGTATAAAGTCTTATAGGGGTAGTATCAAGACTTTTGGAAGCGTTTTAAAACATGTAGAAGCAGCATCAAGTCTTCTTGAAGCAGTATCCAGTCTTTTGGGAGCATTTCAAGTAATTTTGAAGTATTTCAAGTCTTCTAAAAGTATTATGAGGTCTTCAAGAAACATTGTAAGTCGTCTGGAAGCATTGTAAGCCGTCTAGAAGCAGTATCAGTCTTCTGGAAACATTTCAACTCTTCTGGAAACAATATCAAGTTTTCTAGAGACAGTATCAAATCATCTGAAGCAGTATAAAGACTTCTCACAGCAAATCAAGTCTTCTAACGGCAACATCAAGTACTCTGGAAGCATTTCAAGTCTTCTAGATGAAATGCCAAGTTATCTAGAAGTATTGTAAGTTTTCCGGAAGAATTGTAAGTCATCTAGAAACATTTTGATCTTCTAGATGCAGTATTAAGTCATCTGGAATTAATGCAAGTCTTCTGGAAGCAATGTAAGTTGTCTGGAAACATTTCAAGTCTTCTGGAAACAATATCAAGTTTTGTAGAGAGTTTTGGCAGTAAATAAAGTCTTTTAGATGCAGTATCAAGTCTTCTGGAAGCATCTCAAGTCTTCTAACAGCAACATCAAGTCTTCTGGAAACATTTCTAGGCTTCTAAATACTGTATCAAATTATCTGGAAGCATTGTATGTCATCTGGAAACATTTTAAATCTTCTAAAAGCAGTATCAGTCTTCTGGAAGCAATATTAATGTTTCTCGAAACAGTATTAATTTATCTAAAGGCTGTATCCTATCTTCTGGTAGTAAATTCTAGTTTTCTCGGTGCAATACCAAGGCTTCTAGAAGCAGTTGATCAAAATTGATCAAACTTTTCTGGAAACTTCTCACATTTTCTGGAAACATTTCAAATCTTCTAACAAACTAAACAGTATAAAGTCTTATAGGGGTAGTATCAAGACTTTTGGAAGCGTTTTAAAACATCTAGAAGCAGCATCAAGTCTTCTTGAAGCAGTATCCAGTCTTTTGGGAGCATTTCAAGTAATTTTGAAGTATTTCAAGTCTTCTAAAAGTATTATAAGGTCTTCTAGAAATATTGTAAGTCGTCTGGAAGCATTGTAAGCCGTCTAGAAGCAGCATCAGTCTTCTGGAAACATTTCAAATCTTCTGGAAACAATATCAAGTTTTCTAGAAACAGTATCAAATCATCTGAAGTAGTGTAAAGACTTCTCACAGCAAATCAAGTCTTCTAACGGCAACATCAACTACTCTGGAAGCATTTCAAGTCTTCTAGATGAAATGCCAAGTTATCTAGAAGCATTGCAAGTTTTCCGGAAGAATTGTAAGTCATCTGGAAACATTTTGATCTTCTAGATGCAGTATTAAGTCATCTGGAATTAATGCAAATCTTCTGGAAGCAATGTAAGCTGTCTGGAAACATTTCAAGTCTTCTGGAAACAATATCAAGTTTTGTAGAGAGTTTTGGCAGTAAATAAAGTCTTTTAGATGTAGTATCAAGTCTTCTGGAAGCATCTCAAGTCTTCTAACCGCAACATCAAGTCTTCTGGAAACATTTCTAGGCTTCTAAATACTATATCAAATTATCTGGAAGCATTGTATGTCATCTGGAAACATTTTAAATCTTCTAAAAGCAGTATCAGTCTTCTGGAAGCAATATTAATGTTTCTCGAAACAGTATTAATTTATCTAAAGGCTGTATCCTATCTTCTGGTAGTAAATTCTAGTTTTCTCGGTGCAATATCAAGGCTTCTAGAAGCAGTTGATCAAAATTGATCAAACTCTTCTGGAAACTTCTCAAATTTTCTGGAAGCATTTCAAATCTTCTAACAAACTAAACAGTATAAAGTCTTATAGGGGTAGTATCAAGACTTTTGGAAGCGTTTTAAAACATCTAGAAGCAGCATCAAGTCTTCTTGAAGCAGTATCCAGTCTTTTGGGAGCATTTCAAGTAATTTTGAAGTATTTCAAGTCTTCTAAAAGTATTATAAGGGCTTCTAGAAACATTGTAAGTCGTCTGGAAGCATTGTAAGCCGTCTAGACGCAGCATCAGTCTTCTGGAAACATTTCAAATCTTCTGGAAACAATATCAAGTTTTCTAGAAACAGTATCAAATCATCTGAAGTAGTGTAAAGACTTCTCACAGCAAATCAAGTCTTCTAACGGCAACATCAAGTACTCTGGAAGCATTTCAAGTCTTCTAGATGAAATGCCAAGTTATCTAGAAGTATTGCAAGTTTTCCGGAAGAATTGTAAGTCATCTGGAAACATTTTGATCTTCTAGATGCAGTATTAAGTCATCTGGAATTAATGCAAGACTTCTGGAAGCAATGTAAGTTGTCTGGAAACATTTCAAGTCTTCTGGAAACAATATCAAGTTTTGTAGACACAGTATCAAATCATCTAGAGGCAATACCCAGTCTTTTGGCAGTAAATCAAGTCTTTTAGATGCAGTATCAAGTCTTCTGGAAGCATCTCAAGTCTTCTAATAGCAACATCAAGTCTTCTGGAAGCATCTTAAGTCTTCTAACAGCAACATCACGTCTACTGGAAGCATCTTAAGTCTTTTTGTAGTTTCTAAGATAGACTACTTGGATATCGAATTTGAACCATCTGTAGATATGCATGCAGCAGGATTTTGTTGATCGTCATAAGTACGAGTCATTGTAAACCGAGACGTCGTACTTTAAAAATTTAGGGACTTTAATAATATCAAATTAATTTTGAATATTTTGCTTAGGTCACAACAATATTATTTATTCTCAAAAAAAATTTGAGAAAGCAAATTTGGAGCTATTGTATGATTAGAGTTAGATTTGATTTCGGAATTGTGATTGTGATTTTTAAAGTATAAGCTTTGTTTGATGTTATTCTTATCGTTTATTACCAAGTTTTATATCGTAAATTATAAAAACAGAAAATAGTTAAATGTGACGTCGGTAACGTGCGATGTAAAATGGTAGGGTTGACCGTGGACTACGTTGTACGCTACTGAAAATAAAACAAGGTCAAGTTTACAAGGTCGCAACGCGGCGTACAACGCGCTGCCGCCGCCACACCGCCGCACGCAACAAACTGAAACTCGGTTATACGTACCTACGTACGTATAGGTGTGTAGGTGGGTGGTTTTTTATATCATTCCCCTCCTATCTTGTATGCCTTGTACCCAGCACCTGTATCATGCTCGACAATGCCAACAATAATGTTTGACGTTTTATGATCGCCCCGTCTTCGCCTATAAACGGGAACTAGGGCTATTACGATAAGTTCACGGTCGTTTCTCTATACGAAGTTTGTAAGCTTTTATATCCACCTTACTTGTGTTGGTTGAAAGTTCGGAGGGAAATATTAAGATTTATGTGTTAAATTTTTATCCTACATATTACTTCTCGTAAAAAAAAGGAATTTTAAACAAATGAAACAGTTTAAATGAGTATTACAGATTAATTTATTAGATATGAGGGGAAAAATTTTGTTGATATTGTTAATCAACGAATAAATACTACACGTAATAATAAATTAAAAAGTAAACACCAAGGTAGTTGACGAATTAAAACTGAATTGTTATTGATAGATTGTTAATTTTATTAAGACTTTACGAAATGACGGTTTCAATGTGTGGATAGAAAATCATTAACTTTGGAATATATCAGCGACCTCGTTTTGACGATTTGATTTGAGCTTTATTAAGACGGAATAATTTAGGTTTATTCCGTATATGAAACGATTTTGTATCAAATTGCCGAGGTCGCTTGCGGACGAGGTATTGGTTTTAATGTATTAATACGAAATTGGGTGTTAGGCATATTTTGTTGGGTTGGGTTGGTTTAGTTTTTGTTGAGATAAATCAACAATAACATTAACAAATGTTAAACTTCATCTTCCATCGAGCTTTTTGCGATTGGGATGAGACAGCAGTAGGTGTCTTTGCTAAGTTTTACCCTAACCGGAAGAGATCTACTCAGTTTCTAGAAAAATTGCAAAGTGACTTGAGACTCACTCATTTCATAATTGGATTAGGTTATGTAAGCACATTTTCTACATGAAGCTGACAAGCACATCCCTCTGTAGAGGGTGTGAAATGGAAGACGAGACTTACCATAAGTCATATTCTTTGTGACTGTCCCAACCTCGCGGATTTTAGAGAATCCGTTTAATTTTTTTATTTTAATGTACCAATGAGCATTTTCTACCCAACTCAGTCCTAGAATCGGCTGCGAATGTTTTTTTGAGAGTACATATTTTGAATTGAGACCTACTTCCAGAAAAATCGAAATGTTTCCAGTAGGTTTGATACTGGTTATAGAAGACATGAAATGCTTCCAGAAGACTTAATACTGCTTCTAGAAGACTTGAAATGGAAGACTTCTATTCTAGCAGACTTGATGTTACTTCCAGAAGACTTAATATTACTCCCAGAAGATTTGGTACAGTTTCTAGATGATTGGACTTGCTTCCAAAAGACTTGATACAGTCTCTGGAAAACTTGATACTGATTCCAAAAAACTTGAAATACTTACTACCAGAAGATTTTATATTACACCTAAAAGATTTAAATGTTTCCAGAAGAGTTTTAAACACTTTAAATGCTGCTAGAAGTCTTAATACTTGGAAGACTTGATACTGGTTGTAGAAAGAAGTTGTTTCAAAAGATTGAAAATGCTTCCAGATGACTTGATACTGCCTCTGGAAGACTTGATATTGTTTCCAGAACACTTAATAATCCGTTTGGAAGACTTAATTCTGCTTCTAGAAGACTTAATAAAATGTTTCCTGAAGACTTAATACTGCTAGTAAAACTGCTGGCAGAAAATATTTTCATAGCAAAAAACAAGATAATACATTTCAGTTTGTTAAAAAAAATATTAAATACTATTGGACAAAATGCAAAATCTTCACGAAAGTAGTCCAAACACTATTAATTAAACAATAAATACTTCTGGAAGAAGATTTTGTTTCTAAAATACCAAAATACTGTTGGCAAAATACAATATCTTCGTTTCAAAAGTTCAACAACTGCCAATTCAAGACTAGAATTTTCGATGCTATTAAAGGCTTGAAAAATGTTAAAGCTGTTGGATGGGATGATGTTACCGTTGAATGCGTCAAATTTGTGAGTGATAGCTTATGCGTGCCTTTGGCCAAGATTTTGAATCGGTCAATTGAGTTAGGGGTTTTTCCTGACTTACTGAAGGTGGGAAGGGTAACGCCTGTTTTCAAAAAGGGTGATGCGCATAGTATTGAGAACTACAGGCCTATTTCTATTTGTAGCGTGTTTTCAAAAATATTCGAAAGCGTTGTTAAGCGGAGATTGTTGAGTTTTTTTGATGCATTTCGAGTAATGTGTCGATCGCAGCACGGATTTCGAAGGGGCTTATCAACTGAGACCGCTACTGTCGATTTCTTTTCATATGTCTATGAACACCTTGACAAAGGTAATTATGTGGTTGGTCTTTTTTTTGATCTTTCCCGAGCTTTCGATTCGTTGCCTCCACACTTCATCAAGGAAAAGTTATACAATGTGGGTATTCGTGGAAGTCTGCTTAAATGGTTAACTTCTTTCGTTACAAGTCGTAGTTTGAGAGTGCTTCTGTCGGGAATAGCCTCGGAGGACTCACCTGTAAATCTTGGCGTACCTCAGGGTTCCATACTGGGTCCCTTACTGTTCTTAATTTTTGTAAATGATTTACCAAGTTTTTTCGAGAATGTTCATGTGGTGATGTATGCGGATGACACCTCTATCGCTATTGCTGCTCGTGATCGGAGTGAGCTTGATAGGTTGGTTGGTAGCACTGTAGAGCGTTTTGTGGATTGGTGCACCCGAAACAGAATAATCTTGAATGTACAGAAAACAGTCTGCGTAAATTTTCATGTTCGGCGACCGCTTTCCATAGAACATCTTGCTGGGATTCCTTTACAGAAGGAAGCCAACTTTTTGGGCTTGAGCATTGATACCGAAATGAGTTTTGGACCACATATAAATAACGTATGTAAAAGATTAAATTCACATATTTCATACAATATTCTTTTGTGGGGCAGAAGTTCTCAGTGGCGGCGTGTATTTGTGACTCAGAAACGAATAATCAGATTAATTTTTCAATTACAATGTGGTGAATCCTGCAAGGAAGTTTTTAAAAATAATAGTATTCTTACCTTCCCTTGTATCTATATTCTCAAAGCTGTGGTGTTTGTCAACGGAAATCGTGAAAGATTTTTGGGCTCTGTTAGCCAGTATGAGACGAGACGTGTTGATTTGCCGTTGTTGCGACACAAAACAGCATTTTTTGAGAAAAGTCCGCAATACGATTTTGTAAAACTATATAATAAGTTACCTGTCTCAATAAAAAGCATCATTGATCGAGAATGTTTTTTATAGTTTACGGGAGTATCTCTGTGGCGTCACGGACTTACCATAGGCATAAAGATGTATTTAGCTTTTTTCTTTTTTTTTTTTTCTTTGTGTATTTTGTTATGTGTAATAATGTATTGTATGACTTATCTCCATCTACAGTTATGTGGCACTGAGACTAATAAATTATTATTATTATTATTATTATTATAGATATTACTTGTAAAACTCTAAACACTGCTGGCAGAAGATATTTCTTTTGCAAACGAAACATAGGCGCTAGACACATAAAGGTGGGGCAGCTTCATAGAGTTTTTACATTTCGTGTTATAGAACTCCTTTGGGTGTTGTCCGTTATTTCGATTCATCAAAAGTTAATAGTTCAACTATCTTTATAATAAAGACATAATAATACTATATTTTGTTAAATTAAAAAAATTAAATGTGTATGAAAGTACCCCATGTAAAAGTTGAACATAAATTGTTAAATAATGTGTTTGTATAGATACGTGCCTCACGAAGTGCTTATATATATTAAATATTTTTATTGTATTTGTGTCTCTTTCACCGTTCATGTTTGTCCTCTGTGATAACTACCATCTCAACTGTGGCCATTACTCTTGGTATAATATACAAAAAGTTTTTTGACGCTTTTGGTTCTTTACCAATCTCAACCTCAATTATGTAAGTTAGGTTATGTTATATATTGTTTTGTATATTTACTATAATATTTAAGGTCTTCCTCTCTTGTTATAGCGTCCTCTGATGAAGAATTAAATAAATTCGAAAGCTAAGGTTACAATAAAAAAAGAGGTTTAATTGCCAACCCGTGGTTGAATTTCCCAATAATTATGAGATTACCTCATCTTCAAAGTATCTTGGCTCCCTAAAGTATTTTAAGACATATTTATATTTAGCTTTCTTGTTTTTTTTTTAGAATTACCCTTTTAAATATACTGTAAAGGCAATTTCCTGTACACATTGATATTTTCGATACTCCGATAATTCGATTTCGATACTTTGCGGGTATCGATACCATCGACAAGTATCGATACTTTGCCTAGCACTAGAGTTAAACATGTTAGGTTGGATTTAATTGGTTTATGTTGAGTTAGGTTAGTGGCGATACTGGTTTCTATTCATGCTGCGTTGCATCATAAAATAATACGCAACAAAGGTATATCTACCTTAAGCGTATGTCCATTAGAGAGACCCATATATTTCGTTTCATAATATTATTTCAAGTTTATAAAAAATATCAAATTATGACGATGATTGACATATTTTCAGATTTCTAGGTCGAAGATTTTTATTCTAATATTGGATTTAGTTCGGTTCTAGATTTGAATTTGATTTGTCATATATGACACACCCGCTGTCGCTTTTTTATTAAATTCTACCACGCTATATACCAAAATATCCCTATTATTCACGTAGACCATCCCATCTTCCTTTCGTTTTTGTTACCATTTTTGCTTATAAAATCAATCCTTTTCTTATTTTTAATATTTCACGCACACGATGGGATCATGCATACTAATTAAATTTAGAGAAACGTTTTCCTAAAACGATGTGTTAACCCTCCAGTACACGCGCATTTTTTTTTTTTTGACGTAAGTGCTCGCATCGGACTGAGAGTCCGGGTTTCTTTGCCAAATAAGATATGGTGCTGATGTGTAATTTGAAGCATATGTCATTGCTTTTTTTTTATAAAAAAATGCGTTTGTAACAATACCGTTTTTTTTATTGTCAATAAATTCTTGATGAAACCACTCTTTTGATCTGCAGACCTATAGAATTTATCAAAAAATTGCACGGACCGGTAAATTATTTTGAAAAATATTGTCTTAATTGTAAATTATGTAAAATGAAATGGCATTAACTTTGAATAATAATAATACGTGATAATACGTGACCAGGTGTACGAATAGGGAGTTTGTGTGAGAAAAACGTTTTGCTCCGTTTCTTCGGAGGCTGATACTGCTTAAAACAAACTTGATAAGCTACCAAGAGCCTTGAACTGCTTTCAAAAATGTTGATACTACCTCTGGAAGACTTGATAATGCTTCTAGAAGCCTTAACATAGCTTTCAGAAGGCTTGAACTGCTTCCACAAGATTTTATACTGCAGCTGAAAGACCTGATACTATTTCTAGAAGATTTTAAATGATTCCAAAAGACTTGATACCGTTTGTAAAATTACTGGCAAAAAAATGTTTGAAAATGCAAACTCTTAAAAAAGACATTTTTATTGCAAAAGGCACGAAATTGTTAATACAATTTGATTTTGCTTCCAAAATACCAAATACTGCTAGGAT
The DNA here is from genome assembly GCA_036711965.1 of Onthophagus sagittarius. Lineage (NCBI taxonomy): Eukaryota > Metazoa > Arthropoda > Insecta > Coleoptera > Scarabaeidae > Onthophagus > Onthophagus sagittarius. The sequence continues at coordinate 12,222,698 of JASERS010000003.1, forward strand.
ACAAAATGTTCATTTCAAAAGTTCAAAAAATTTCAATTATAGACCAAATATTGCTTGTGAAGGTGTAAGCACTGTTGATATAAGGCATTTCCATTGCAAATTAACCATAGGCGCCAGATACATGGACGTTTTTCATGTCACTCTTGTTTTGAGAACAGTCATTCGTCGTTTGAATCTTTTCCCAATTCAGTTTTTTCACTATCCAGCGCCCATACTTATTTTCAAAAACCGGCGCTTATGAAGCTACGAAAATTGTGTTAGATGTACCACTGACGATCTAAAGATAAATCAGTTAGCTGCAGAATTCTTCGAATCCTCTATTTGGGCATCGTAAATCTTACACAAATTGCTGGTTCTGGTCCTAAAAACGCTTTAGCACTAGCTTATCTGCCGTTTCATTGGCAGCACTTCCAGAGTGACCTCAGTGTAGTTAAAACGACGAACCGTTTGAGCCATCTGTATTTCCACACAAATTTTGATAATCCTCTACTTGATTTCTAGCTTTGTGGGGATGAGTTACTCAGCTTGTGTTCTCATTCAATCTCAAGATTATTCCTCACTTGCGCAATCTGTAATAAAAAAGTCCAATATAATTATATTTACAAACTCACTTCTACAGTATTATATATTTAGAAATCTGAAACTAGCAACTAACGCCATTAACAACGACAATATTCTGATCTGAAATAATACTTTGACGTCCTTCAACATCGGCAAATACAGAAAAAAGGGATTAACTAACTAGAAACTGACGAAATGACCTGTTTACCTTTATTTGCTGTTTTCACCAACACTTATTTTAGAAAGTAAGTCCTTTTTTCGTAGACAAGAACGGATATATTAAAAAAAAATGTTAACTTGAATGGTTGCGGTCCGCCGAACCAGCGGTTGCAAATTGCTAAAAGACTCTGTAAGTCGATAGTTAAACTTGCAGGAAAAGATTTTATTAATCATAAAATCGTGGCTACGAGAAAATACTGGAAATTATTTGACATCAGACTTACAGGAAAAAAACTTTATGACTAAAGTGGCTAAGAGAAAATACAGGAAATTATTTTCAGGATTCTGAGATGACCGCTAGGAGGTGCAAATACCATCTTTAATGTCTCGAAATCTTAACAATTAAACAAGTAGTCATCTTAGGAATGGTATCTCAATTTTAAGATACTTGTACATTTCAGTTTCAGTCCAGTCCTAGTATATTCCGGGTTCATGCCGGGATTTCATGAAAGAAGATTTATCGTTTAGAAGTCTGGGAGCTTTAAGAAAGATTTGCAATGAAAATACGATTGGCACCAAATAAATTAATTTTCTGGAAATATTTCAAGCCTATAGACGCAATGTCAAGTATTCTGACAGCAATATCAAATCTTTTGTTGGCATTCCAAATAGAGAATCAAGGAAGGAATCAAGAAAGAGAATCAAGGAAGGTCTTCTGGAAACATTGTAAGTCGTCTGGAAGTATTGTAAGTCATCTGGAAATATTTTAAGTCTTCTAGAAGCAGTATCAGTCTTCTGGAAACATTCCAAGTATTCTGGAAACCATATCAAGTTTCGTAGGTACAATATCAAGTCTTCTGGAAGCATCTTCAGTCTTCTAACAGCGACATAAAGTACTTTGGAAGCATTGTAGGTCGTCTGGACACACTTCAAGTCCTCTAGATGCAATATCAAGGCTTCTAAAAGCGTTGTAAGTCATCTGTAAGCATTGTAAGTCGTCTGGATGCATTGTAAGACATCTGTAAATTCATCATTTTAAGTCTTCTAGAAATATCAGTCTAGAAATTCAAGTCTTCTGAAAGCAATATAAAGTTTTCTTAAAACAGTATCAAATCATCTAAAGGTAACAACATCAAGTCTTCTGGAAACATTTTAAGTTTTCTAGATGCTATATCAAGTTATCTGAAAGCATTGTAAGTCGTCTGGAAGTATTTTAAATCCTCTAGAAGCAGTAACAGTCTTCTGGAAGCCGCGGTACTTTATAAATCTAGGGACTTTAATTTGTATTCTTTTTAAGACAATAATTTTAAAAAATTTTTTATTATCATAAAATTTGCGATAGGCAAATAAATGCCCGCGTTGAATACGCTGCACATTTTTCGGGGCATTTATGTTCTACAGCTTTCATTATCTTCTTCGTTTCTTCTAATCAGATCTGAAGCCATTTTGAACGGAAAAAAACATCTTACCGTCTGCAAAATTTTTTGAAAAGCTACAGTTTTCACCTTCAAAGAGTATTTTTCTTCGCTATCGTATTCATATTCGTATTTTACCGTGTTGTACACTAAGAAAATTTTGACACTAAAATGACATAATTATGTCGGTAAAAAAGTTGCATTTTCTGTTAAACAATAGAGGGTGCAGAACCCGGAGTGAGAGTCCGGTGCGTGTACCGAAAGGTTAAAAATCATGTAAAAAATATATTTTGATAAATTTTATATTTTCCGTAGTTTGAAATGAAAAATAGTAAGTATTCAAACGAAATAATTTCCTTTTGTGTGACGTCGGAAGTGTACGGTTTGAAACAATAAAATCAAAATTTACTGTTTCAAAACAACCCATAATTAACATAACCTATATGATACTAGGAATATAAGTTCTGCGGATAAAGTTATAAAAAGAATAGTTTTGGAGACAATCACGAAATTTTGATAAACATAACTAACTTTTTGAAACTTGATCTGTCCATGAAAAAGGAGGATTTTGTCCAACTACACATATATCCAGCAAAGTACTTTAACCCTTTCGACCCAGAATACTAAAACATGAAATTTATCAAAAAATTTATACACGTTACTGTGCACTAGCTATATAATAGATATTATTTATCATAAACATTAGAAAATCTTTTAGGGGTTGGTAAAAAATCGAGAAAGAGTTGTGTACATATATGTACCACCAGGTTTTTATATAGGGAACATGTATGTATCAACAGAAAGTAAAACACGCAATTTTTTGCAATATTCTATTTATTTATATAATGCAATTTATAAAAATAGAAAAATCTTTACTCGGTATGATATGGGGCGAAAAATAATTTTTTTAGTAGTGAATTTTTTGATTCGTTTGAGGAAACTTTATCTTTGCTCATACCGCAGTGTGATGAGTTGATATGTGCTGGAGATATTAATGTTGACTTGAATCCTAGTCATGGTCAGGCCATTGCTCTTTCAGAGATACTTGAAGGTTATGGCTTGCTACAGCTTGTTAATGAATCAACTCGCATTACACCGGCTACTGAGACGCTCATTGATGCTGTGGTTACATCTTGTGTTAATGTTTCTGTTTTATCACTTAAGTCTCTTCATGACCTTACTGATCATGAACTGATATATTTTTGTCTTAGTGTTCCGGATGAGGGGAGAAGCCCGGTGATCAGAAGTTACAGAGATTTTGCTAAATTTAACCTGAATTTTTTTACGTTGAATCTTCAATCGCAGCCGTTTGACCTGGTGTATGGAATTGAAGATGTTGAAGTGAAATTACAGTACTTTAACCATTTAATTTTAGCATTATTCGATGTTCATGCACCAGTAACGACGGTGAGGCTTAGCAAAAGATCTGCCCCCTGGCTTACTCCCCTGCCTAGAGACATGATTAGACTTAGAGATGGTCTTTACAACAAATACAAAAGGTCTAAAACTGAATTAGCACTAAATGAATATAAATCTTTTAGAAAACATGTTGCACGTGCAATACAGACTGTGCAGAAGGCGTACTATGAATCATCTTTTAAAAATAAAAGTTCCAGGGATCTCTGGAAATCACTAAGGCATCTGAATGTTACCAAATCGAAGGAGCGGGCATTTCCACAACACTTGAACAACGTCGAAGACATTAATGATAATTTTTTACAGGCTGCTGAAAACTCAATGATCGCTGATCCAGACTTAATTCAGGCTTATACCACTACGAAAAAATGTAACTTTGATGAATTGTTTGCTTTTGTGCCTGTTTCGGAGCATATTGTAGCGGGCTATTTGTTAAATATCAAATCTGGCTGTTATGATACATTACTGTTGTCCTTTCATCCTTCCTTACGTTACACATATTTTAATATTTGCTTATTGAGGTCAATCTTTCCAAAATGTTGGAAGACATCTTTAGTTACACCTTTGCCAAAGATTAAAAATCCCATGACATTTTCGGACCTGCGACCAATTAGTATTTTACCTGTTTTGTCTAAAGTATTGGAAAGAATAATGAATGATCAAATTCGATAGTTTGTCGATAAATTTAATATTTTGCCTAGGACACAGTCTGGATTTCGTGCCAACTATAGCTGCGATACAGCATTAACGCATATAGTTGATGACATATTGTTTGCGGCGGATCAGAATAGGCTTACTGGATTGGTTCTGCTGGACTACAGCAAGGCCTTTGATACTGTCAATCATAGGATGTTATTAGCTATCTTATCCTTTATTGGATACTTCTATAAGCATGATTGATAGTTATGTGTCGGAGAGACAACAAACGGTTAAATTGGGTGAACGGAGATCTGGACTGCGATGTGTGAAGTCAGGTGTGCCACAGGGTTCCATCTTGGGGCTTCTACTGTTTTGTATCTACGCGTCCGATCTTTCGACGGTTTTGAAATTTTCAGTCACATTTTTATGCGGACGATTCTCAAATCTATCTATCGTTCTTGCCTGCGGACATGGCCACTGCTCAAGTTAAATTGAGTGAGGACATAAATAATCTGATAGATGTATCCACTAAACACTCGTTACGGGTTAATTCAAATAAATCAGTGGTTATGCTCTTTGGCAGGCGGGGTGCACGAGACTCTCTTGCAGAACATTTTAAAATCAATATTGGTGGCGAATGTATTGCTATTAGGGAGTGAGCTAGAAATTTAGGACTACAACTCGACTCGAGTCTTAGGTTCGAAAAGCATATCCTGGGCAAAACAAAAATTTCATTTGCTGCTTTGAAGCTCATATATAGTATGAGGAATATTTTGAATCGCAGCACAAAGGTTATGCTTTGCGATTCCTTGGTGCTGAGCCATTTTAGCTTTTGTGATACAGTATATCATAGTTGTTTGAACTCAAAAACATCACAAAGGATTTAGCGTGTTCAGAATTCATGTCTCCGAATGATTTTCGGGCTTAGACGAGGATGCTATGTCTCGCACAGGCTGATTGATCTTGGCTGAATATGTTTAACCGTCGCATATACCATATGGTTTCATTTTGTCATAAGTTACTGTTGCTTAAATGTCCATCTTATTTGTATGATAAGATTACATTCCGCACTGATGTCCATAGCTTAAATGTTCGAAGCAAGGGTATTGTTACACCACCGCTACATGTGACTACATTATTTGAAAGATCATTCTCTTACAACTTACCTAAATTGTATAATAGCCTACCCCAATCATTGAAAAAGTTGAGCTTGCCGTCGTTTAAAGTAAAGATCAAAAAAATTTTATATGGAGAACAATGTGATCGGATACAGGGCGGGACACGTGGAATGCGATGAAATAGTTTTGTTTTATATGTAATTGTATTACCAGCTTTAAAAATCTTTTCTTTCGTTTTTTTCTATTGGTGCACTACTATTATTATTATTATTAGTTTTATTTGTACCTCGTTTGGTTTTGTTTTGTTATTCTCTTTTTTTTTCTTTATATATTTTGTTTATTTTTATGGCAGGGTTCAGTGGAAGAGAAGATAATTATCTTAACTTCGCCCTAGCAAACCACTTCAATTTATTTTGTTATTATGTGAAATTCTACACTAATAAAGTCTTATTATTATTATTATTTGCATAGTACAACATTACATATGGTTTTTGTTCATTTCTGGACTTGATTTGTTGTACAACGAATACACCTTCTTCTTGTGTTTCCTTCTATTGGTAAATGCAAAGCACTTGTCTTTCGCTTTTTTGGAGACCCTTTCTTAGGCAACGGCAAATTTGAAAGTTTTACCCCTTCTTCAGCTAGTTCTTCTGCCAGATCTATCAAAAATGTCAAATATGAAACATCTTTATTTTCTCGTTTCAAATCTTTATATAATATCCATGCGTTTACAAAAAAATAAAAAACAAAAAAATAAAAAAAAAGCAATAGCTTCAGGACAGTCGATACGCTCTTGTTCGCCTGTTTTTGTTTTTTTGAGAATCTCAGTTGTTTCTGGCTTGTGGCAATTACTTAGAACTAAGACCTCTTTTGTGTCTTGCCATTTAGCTAACAGGAGTCCCGTTTCATTGCTTCTAAACATTGATTTTCCTCGTTTCAATTTTCCTTGTATATTGGGCAAGTTTCTGCGATTACTCATACACGTACCCAATGCGGCATAACCACATGTTTCTAACAAATTAACACTAGTAAAAAAACGATCAAAACACAAACACACGTCAGGTTCTTGTATTGTACTTGCAAGACGTTTAACAACTCGCTCTCCAAGAGTAAGGGCACCGTCTGTTATGGGTTGAGATTCCTTCCCGGAGTGTACGTTTAGATCGTAGGTGTACCCGGAATCTGAGTCGCAACGGCACCATAACTTTATGCCTCGTTTCACCGGTTTGAGAGGCATATATTGTTTGAGAGAAGAACGCCCTTTGAATTTTGTCGATTGTCGATTGGATTCGTCGATGCTCTGAAAAGGGCTATCCTGGCGATATTTTCTAAATGTGTGTTTCAAACAAGAAAGTAATTCATCAACATAATATGTCTGTTGCGTCTGGTGGCTTTTTGCGAGAAATTATTCTCCCAACCAGTCTGTTTCCCATGGATTCTTTGTTACTCCAATAATTTTTGAGAAATGGCAGATAATTATAGCACATTACCATCATAACTGCTAGAATTTTCTGTAATTCACCCTTGTCAGTAGGCTTGTGTTTTTGTTTTTTTACATTATTCAAAATCTTTATTCGTTCATTTGTACAATTAACAATTTGAAGATATAGTGAATGTGGAAACATTTTATGAAACACTTGAATTGGACGAGATTTTCTGTTAATGTCATAAATTTGACAAGGTCTTGAAGAAGGAATACATTTTGCAGGTACAAATGTATTGCTTGGAACAATCCATTCAGGTAGTCGATTTGTATACTCCTCAACGCAAGTTTCTGATTCTACCTCAATATTTGTATCATCATTGTTCGAATCATCTTCACTACTTGATTCTTTGTCTTGAGTACTTTCATCATTTTTAGGACCTTTAGTAATCTTCTTTCTTTTTATGGTAGCTCTATGCTGGTATATATATGTACTATATAAAAAAATATCCACCCAAAAAATTAATTACAAACTATTTTGATCACTTACTTGTAATTTACTCTCTGGTGATTTACTCTAATAATATAATAATAGTGTATTACAACAACTTTTAAACACGTTTTAACACTAAAATTGCACAAAACCACGTGCAGACAAAGGAAATTAGCGCTGGACTAGCTAGAGTCGTGCAGACAGCGTGCGATTTTTGTACATAACTTCAAAGCCAAACGCATAAACAATGGCCTGGTGCAATTTCCACTGAAAACGAGCGATCATTTTAGGTTCCAGTTGTTTTCACACATTTGTGGTACGCATATGTACCATCCGGGACGAAAGGGTTAACGTATCATACATTAACTCGTCGTTAGCTTCATATTCTTTTTCTTCTTTTGGTAGCTGTTGATTATCAGTCCTAACCGATATAAACAGATTTTGCTTAAAAGAGTAACAGTGCCAATTTCTAATATTATAGTCATACTTTATATTATCTTTCTTTATGAGGTTTCAGTGTTGGCACCTACTTTTGGGTCTCCTCTATAATACTTATCAGTTTAATTTGATAAGACAAACAATGGCCTGTTGATATATTTGAGTATTCCAAATACTGAGATCCCGGACGAATTATTGGCGATAATTAAAATTGGTATTGTCCTAAAAATACCGGTACTTTGATATTAGTATTATTCCTAAACTAATTCCAAAAAACTGCCAAATCATCAGGCGCTGCACGTCTTGATGTGCAAATGAGTCATACAAGTCAGTCGTAGTTAAATTTATAAATGAAACGTTCACTTTGGCTTTCAATTAGAGACACGTTCAATTTTTTCAATCCAAACCAACTCAATACCTGTTTATTTTTACTCATTTCCACAATTGAATCTGACTACCAAGACTAACCTTTCCTCACTTCCTTCCTTCACAAGGTATGTTGGAAGCTGCTCTGTAATTATGTCCGCATACAGTCCTTCATTGTATCATCACTTTCTTATCAGCATTCTTCTCGTCTATTTCTGAACGTCTCATCGGTTTGATCTTCCCTGTTTCTTCGATCTCCACACATCAGCTCTTTTCTGCTCTCGCTCCGTGTGTTGAACACATTATTCTATGTAAGGCATTGACAGTTTTATGTACTATGTTTACACATTGTATTATGTTTTTTTCAATTATTACACTTAAATATTTTAGCGAGCTTTTTGATTCAACTACATGATCTTTGACCCTAACTATAGTTTCTCTTCCACACTTTCTTCTTTTCATTAGGACTGTCTCCATCTTTTTAGGAGCGACTTTTAGATTTACTTCCTCTATATATACTCGCTATATTATTCAATGCCAACGATGCAGTTTGTTCAATATCTTCAATTTCCCAACCATACACTATCATTGCAAGGTCGACAGTATAAACGATAATGTTTACCTCTCTATCATCGCGCTCTTATTCCGGCATTTGATCAAAAAAGACATTCTTCAATTACGGCCTCTATCGGATTTATACATAAAACATCTCTATTCAGCCCAATCCAACTCATCCTGATATTTCGTCAGAGACTTCACAAAACCAGTTTCGTTTTAAAATCATTTCAAAACAGCTTTTGAAGAAAGTTAGAACATAGCGTCTGAAATACCAAACATTTTTTTACAAAACGCACGATAAAATCCAAAAGCTCTAGTTCTAGTGTTAGTTCTAGTTGTAGTTCAATATGAAGTTCACTTTAATTCAAATTTTTTAACCGTCATTCTCTTACAGATGCACACCATACCAACTTAAAGATGCGCAGTAACTTACCTGTAGATTCCTAGTATCATGATAATAATAATAATAAATTTATTGATACAAAATCACCATACTAGTTTAGTAAAAGTTAACAAAAGAATATTCAAAAGGGAATGACATTATACAAGGTACATCACATTATATACCCTGTTTTCGCCTTAAAACCACATTCAAGTTCAACTGCTCCATTTTCATCTTGAAAGTACTCATTTAATGTGGAGTAAGGATTTTCCTGTGAATCATATCTTTAACCAAGGTGTTGAGATGGATTAGTTCATTCGAAAGATGATTATGTATTCTGCTGATTAGTACATGACATTTTTTTGATTTCGCTTAAACTTTGTTACTGGCAGATTTAGTAGATTCTTATTTCTTGTGGAATATTTAAGTTCTTTGCATTTCCTGATAGTGCTGTGGTTACACAGAACGCTTTCCAGAATGCAATATTTGTCAAGTATTCGATATCTCTTAAAATATTCTTTGTAAGAGTCTGTCCTTTTTAATTGATAGATAGATCTGAAGCATCTCTTCTGTAATAGGAATACTCGATTCACTGCGAGGGAAAATCCCCAATAAATCACACTACATCTTAGTAGCGGGTGCTCTTGCTTTGACTTGCTGGATCAAGTGAAGATTTTTGGCCATCTTAGAAGCTAAATTTTCAATGTGTTGCTTCCATTGCAGATTACACCAATTCTTCGCTTAGATATCGTTTGGTTAAAATGTAATCAGAACCGCAGGTCATACCATCGCATCCGCTTATTGTTACGCATTCTTTTCTGTCAACTAGATAAGAATTAATTGTGCTTTTCCTCTTATACCCATATTCTTTGATAAATCTAAATATAAGCCAGCCACTCTTTTGCTTTCCTCATTTAAATACTTTAATATTCTGATGTCATTTGATAGAGGGCCCATTCTGTATTGCGTCCTTTTAGGTAACGATTTGTTTTTCTGTGAGAATATTATTTAGTTCCATAAAGGTAACAATTCTGCAGGAAATGACTTTCTCAAAAACTTTGGAAGCATTTTTTGAAACTTTTTGAAAACAGACATGATTATAGATTTTTCCATTGATCTGGATACTTGGAGCGGCCGATGTCTTCGAAATCGGCCGAGAACACTTCTTATGTCATGAATATAACTTGGGACGACCCACGTCCTCAACGTCGGCCGAGATTATTATTAGTCCTGCAAATATTTAACAATACTCGGTGTCTATCAACAACAATAAAATAACAAAATTGCTCTCATTCACTTGTTTTGTCTTTTTTTATCAAAATCAACAAATGTACCATTATGTATAAATAATATCTTTTTTGTAAATAATAATCTCGTTAGGTGGCGTTTGTGATCGTAAATTATTAATAACAATAACCTCCTCTAAATGAGAATCAACTTAAAGATCATATAAAATAATTACATCATTCTTTGTATTTTAAGAGTAGTCAACGAAGTCTTTGTTAGCTGTTTTTTTTTTCGTTTCCTCTTTGACTCTCGTTCGGGTTTGGGAGGATTCAACGAATTAATAAACCACTCAGCGTGCCTTATTTCTTTGGAAATATCCTTAAGCAACTTAGTCGTGTTTAAATTTATCGGAATTTGTTCTCTACTACTTAAATTATACTAAAAAAATAATTTATAAATCATCTTAATTTTTTAGTTATAAGCAAACATCTTTTTCGGTATTCCATTGCTTTAACGAGGAAAGCAACGATTTTAAACCAGTTAATAAAGTGCTAGGACACCGTTTCTCTTCTGAATTAATTTCAGTGATTTGTGTTAGTAAGTTTTGAGTGTCAAACCAGTTGATCATCTCAAAATGGGGGTATAAAAATTTTTCTATCGTTTTCCAAGTTCCATACTTACTTTATATATATGTATGAGAGATATATCTGCAACTTCTTTTATTACTTTGACAAGAATTTCATTTGAGTCCACTGCGTTGGTATTATTCAATAATATTATTGTGTTAAAAACCAATAAAATGAGATAGAATACTATCTCTTTTCAATACACTTTAAATGACTATCATCTCTTTCTCGCATTTGAGCAGGAGCAGGGGGATGCAATAATGATACTTGTACGTCATCAACTTAGGAATTCTAAAAAGCGTAACTTTTCAAAAGTTTTTTAAAATAGTCGAAAATATTCCAAAAAAAATATTTTTATATAAACTTTCAGAAAATGTAAGTATTTAAACGAAATAATTTCCTTTTGTGTGACATAGGAAGTGTATTGTTTCAAACAATAAAATCAAAATTTACAGTTTCAAAACAACCCATAATTAACATAACCTATATGATACTAGGAATATAAGTTCTGCGGATAAAGTTACAAAGAGTGTAGTTTTGGCCACAATCACGAAATTTTGATAAACATAACTAACTTTTTGAAACTTGATCTGTCCATGAAAAAGGAGGATATTGTCCAACTACACATATATCCAGCAAAGTACTTTCATTCGCATCATACATTAACTCGTCGTTAGCTTCATATTTTTTTTTTCTTTTGGTAGTTTTTGATTATCAGTCCTAACCGAGATAAACAGGTTTTGCTTAAAAGAGTAACAGTGCCAATTTCTAATGCTATAGTCATAATTTATATTATCTTTCTTTATGAGGTTTCAGTGTTGGCACCTACTTTTGGATCTCCTCTATAATACTTATCAGTTTAATTTTATTGCCTTTATGAAAAAGTGACATTAATGTCTTTCCTTTAAATAGATTTGTCTTCATAGTCTCTGATATTTCCAAAAGAATGGCCTGTTGATATATTTCAGTACTCCAAATACTGGGATCCCGGATGGATATGAGCGATAATTAAAACTGGTATTGTCCTAAAAATACCGGTATTTTGATATTAGTATTATTCCTAAACTAATTAAAAAAAACTGTCATATTATCAGGGACAGTACGTCTTGAAGTGATAGTCATACAAGTCAGTCATAGTTAAATTTATAAACGAAACGTTCGTTCTTACTTACAATTAGAGACACGTTCAATTTTCTCAATCCAACTCAACTCAATACCTGTTTATTTTTACTCGTTTCCACAATTGAATCTGGCAACAAACTTCTCCCTTTCCTCATTTCCTTCCTTCACAAGGTATTTTGGAAGCTGGTCTGTAATTATGTCCCTATATCTTTCATTGTATCTTTGCTTTCTTATAGGCATCCTTCGCTGCTTCTGAACGTCTCATCTGTTTGATTTTCCCTGTTTCTTCGCTCCCCACACATCAGCTGTTTTCTGCTCTCGATCCGTGTGTTGAACATATTATTCTATTTAAGGCATTGACAGTTCTATGTACTATGTTTGCACATTGCATTATGTTTTTTTCCAATCATTACATTTAAATATTTTAGCGAGTTTTTTGATTTGACTACATGATCTTTGACTCTATAGCTTCTTTTCCATATTTTTTGCTTTTCGTTAGGATTGTCTTCGTCTTTTTCGAGGCGACTTTTAGATTTACTTCTTCTATATTGCTTTCTATATTATCCAACGTCAACGGTGCAATTTGTTCAATTTTTTCAATTTCCCAACCTTAAACTATGATTGCAAGGTCGACAGTATAAATGATAAATTTTACATCTCTGTCATTGCGCTCTTGTTCCAGCATTTGATCGAAAAAGACATTCTTCAATTACTGCCTCTGTCACATTTATGAATACAACTCATATCTACTCAACCCAATCCAACTCATCCCAATATTTCGTCAGATATATCATCATCAGCAGTTCAAGCACTATGCTACTTCAGAATATCAGTTTCGCTATAAAATCACTTCGAAACCGTTTCTGAAGGATCCAAGGAAAAGATAGATCTGACATAATAGGAATACTTTATTCACTGCTCAGGAAAATCCCTAGAAAATCAAACCATATCCTATCTGGCTGCACCAGTGGATGCTCTTCCTTTGACTTGCTAGATCAAGTGAACATATTTGGCCTTCTTAAAAGCTAAATATTCAATGTGTTGCTCCTATTGAAGATTGCTATCCATTATCACGCCAAGGAATTTGACAGTATGGGTAGACACCAATTCTTCTTGGGTATATTCTATTATCTCGGTTTTGCTCATATTCTGTTTAAGATTATTTGCTCTAAACTATTTCTCGGCACACTCTATAGTATTAACAATCTTGTCCTCAAGATTTGTATTTCCTGAACATATTACCGAGGTGTCATCCGCATACAGTACTACCGATTGATCAATCACTTCAGGTAAATCGTTCATATACATAACAAAAAGTATTGGACCTAAAATTGACTTCTTTGGCGCACCTCGTTTGGTTAAAACGTAATCAGTTTATTTCTGTTAATCAGATAAGGATTAATTAGACATTAAGCTTCTCCTCTTATACCCATATTCCATAATTTATCCATCAATATACCCGCTTCTAGAAAATCAAAAATCTTTGCTAAATCCAAATATAAGCTAGCCACTCCTCATTTAAATACTTTAATATTTCTGATGTAGTTCTGATTTGATAGATGGCCCGTTCTGTAAAGCGTCCTTTTAGGTATACATTTTGTTTTTCTTTTGAGATTATTATTTAGTTCCAAAAAAGTAACATTTCTGCAGGAAATGACTTTCTCAAAAACTTTGAAACATTGGATATGAATATAATAGGTCTGTAGTTCTCAAATTGGGTTTGATTTCCTTTTTTGAAAACAGGCATGACTAGATTTTTTCCATTGATCTTGATATGTGCATAAGAAATATATCTGATAATATCTGCAACTCCTTTTATTACTTTGACAAGTATTTCATCTGGGTCCACTGCTTTTGTATTATTCAATGACATTATTGTGCTAAAAACCTATAGAACTACTCTATCTCTTTTCAATACAATCTAAATAATGATCATCTCTTTCTCGCATATAAGCACGAGCAGAGGGACGCAATCATGATACTCGTACGTCATCAACGCGGGAATTCTAAAAAGCGTAACGTTTCTAAATGTTTTTTAAAATGAGTCGTTCGAAATTATTCCAAAAAATTATGTAGTTATACAAACTTTTAGAAAATATAATAAAAAAAGAACGTGTAAGACCCCATTGCTTTTATTGTTTCATTTCTGCCTTTATGGTTAATACTTCATAACCCGTCTAAATGAAAATGGTCGTTTCTATAAAAGAATAAAAATATCCTTCACCCTTAAAGTGACAATAAAGATCAACCCCTCGAGGTCATCAATAATAAGGTCACCGAAAGGTCATCCCATAAAAAAGTTAGAGGTTACGTTGCGTGTTTCGGTAACCACTTTTTTATTTATACACGACTATAAATAGATGACTACATAAGATAGAGACATTTACCGGCGCCTCCGCCATAATTCATTTATGAGTAATTATGTTTATTGGTTTTTATATTTTCAATTATAAATTACTTATTTTAAAACGAATAAATTTAAGTGATTTTTTTCATCGATACTTATTTTAAGTAGATATGGTACGTAGGTAGTTTGAAATGTATTCATAAAAATTTAGCATAATCTAGAAAAACGCAATAAAAAGGATAAAAGTAAAAACGAGTGTTATTTTAACGAATTTATGGACAATTTCAATTTTTAAAATGACCCCGTATTCATGTTTTAAAAGGCCATTGACCGTGATGGTCGCATCGTTTTGATAATGTGTAGGATGGAATATAGGTACTTTGTGACTCATACTTTTATAAGAATAAACTGGACAATTTATTCGTCCAATTCTCAAAAAAATTTGTCATCCCTACTTGGAATTTAAAACCGTATTAATTATTTTCGTTGTAATTCGTTATTAAAACGGTTTTCGGATCGATATTTAATTATAAACCCTTCAAAGTTTTTTTCAGTTTTAATCTAGTTTAAAACAAAATCTCATCAGGGCGTCCTTGGTGGTGGCGGGGATGTCGTCTGTTCAAGGCCTCACCTCGTAGTTTTGGTATAAATAGTATAAAACGGGGGGCCTCGACCATTCTGAATAGAATGCGATATGTGGGTCGCTTTGGGTGACCCTCTCTTAGCTTAAAATCGATGCAGCTGCACCAGGACGCAAGGTCAAGGTCGACGTCCCGCGTTTACCGTCATATTGCACCATTTACGTTGTCCGTGGAAATACCTTTGGAGACCATGGACTTTTTCGTAAACCGGAAATTATAGCTATTTCTCAATCAACTTTAATAATGCACTAAAATAATTGATTTTGGACATTTTGAAAATTAATATTTCTAACGAACCGTTTTGGTAATATCTCCCTTCTATGTGGGAAGGTCTTTATATTCTAATCGAAAATGTATTTATCTCGCCTTGTTAAGATGGATTTTTTATCCTTCGAAAAAGGGATTAAGCAAATTCTGTCAAAACTCGTTTATTTAAAAGTATCATCAAAACGCAAATCATACGAGATAATACTTGATATTTTTAATCTCAATTTTTTGTACCAAATTTTTTTAATAAGAATCAAAATTGGTTGTTTTTAAGAACCTGGAGTGACCTTTAACAGTGACCTCTCGCGACCTTGGCATTGGCAGTTTGAAGCCGCCGCGCACAGTTTCCCAATCGATAGCCGCTCCACCGACCTTGAACTTTGCATGCGACGGTGGCGGAGGGCGCTCCGGCGCACTCGAAATAGCCCGCGGGGCGGCGTTCCTCGTGAAGTGTCTCGTTCGCGCGCGGACGCCACCGCCCCTCAGGCTCTATTTACGCGCATCAACAGGCCGCCTGCCGCCTTCTCACGTTCGCTTTGCCAAACTGGGGGCCGACGTTGTTTGGTGTGCAGCACGCGGCTCATTTTGCTGTTGGAAGCGGAACATGAATGAGCCTCACCGGCACCCATTCAAGGTAGCAAGGTCGATGATGAGAGTTGCACCAGGTCGTGGATGTTGATGAAAGATACAAGATAATTAATTACTTTCGTTGTATTTTTAAATTCAATTTGTTTCCTTTTGTTTTTTAATCTTTCATATTTAATTTAGTCAAAAAGAATCATCCCCGCACAACCCCATTTACATTTAAACCAATAAAATATGTATATGTAATAAATCTCTTTATTCAATTTCTTCTTCAGAAAAGGAGAAAGAAAAGAGGGCGCTATCATCAATAGTGGAAAACTCCAAATTGAAAATAATAAATTCATAAGGCAATTTATCATTTAGGTAATTAATCATAACTTAAAATTCTGAATAAAGTAGGAATGCAGAAACATCATAATAACAGGCGGTTGAAAAATAAATCAATCACGTAAATTACCAGGTTTCTTTTTGAAACATACTTAAAATTACTTAGATACCTCAGTTAACATATTTACTTAAAAAAAAATAAAACAAGCATTCAAATAAACCAATAACTGAGTAAAATTTTTGAACAATTTATATTATTTTACGATGTGAAACTCATTAAAATAATTGATGAAAGACGTGGTTATAAATAACACATAACAATAAAGAAACATAATTTTGTTCATTTTGTTCACAAATCTTTATTCGTTAATTTTTTGTCTTAGTAGTTTCGGTACTCGACCACCATTAAAAACAATGTCCAATATTATTAAAAATTTTAAATAATTTGATTCAACAATATTAAATCCATTTTTTTCATCGATAAGTGTTTATTAGGTAAATTGAACTAATGAAAGAACTTCTTTCTTTAAATAACTTAATTCGATGATGTTTTTATTTGTTTATCATTCCTTGATGTTTCGGCTTTGTTCAGCCATCATCAGAGGGTTTCTAAAACCAAATCTATAATTATTAAAGCTAATAACATTATTTAAGTGACATATTTATAACATTTAACATTGAAAAGTCTTAAAATAATCAAAAAATTGTGAAACATTAAGGTTATGACTTCTTTTTCTATTCTATATTAAATAAAATAATTTATTTAACTTACATCGTCAAAATTTGGAGATATGTAAAATTAAATTTAAAGTTTTTTTATCATCACAGGAGGAATTTTGTATTTAAATGAAAAATTATTTAAAAAATAATAATAGGTTAAAAACTTTTTTATGAAGTATATATAAAAACTTGTTTTGTACTTTTAACTGGTCTTTTATTATAAAATATCTTACTAGTTTCGGCTAGTTGTCATCTTCAGAGATACTACAAGTTCAACAATACCAAATTAACATTAAAAATTGTTTGAAAAAAAAAAGCATTTATAAAGTGATTAAGTTGAAAGAAAAATAATTAAAATTAAATAATTAAATTTTTTTTTCAACTATTTTTAATGTTAATTTGGTATTGTTGAACTTGTAGTATCTCTGAAGATGGCAACTAGCCGAAACTAGTAAGATAATTTATAATAAAAAGACCAGTTAAAAGTACAAAACAAGTTTTTATATATACTTCATTCACGACACTGGTAAAATGGATTCTCAAACCAATTCTAATCAAATGATCAATATTGGTACTAATGAAATTATCCAAAACTATAAGAAATTAACATTCCAAATTCAACAGAATCTCCAACACACCAAATTTAATAAGATATGTAAATCAGAAGGATTATATCCTAAATACACAAACTATAAAATGCCACAACATTTAACAGATTCACAAATTAAATATTTACGCACAAATCACATAAATAAACAAATAAAGAAATTTCACCGAAAATTGGAATTCATCAACAGAGAAATTAATTATTTATATAACATTCTAACTGAACGTTTACATTACATAGAATTACAAGAGTTGATAACACAGGCAAAATCATTTAATAGATTAGAACTTGATGCGACATGGAAAAGAAAATTTTAAGAAAATTGAAAATTTGAGAAAAATAAAACAGGATAAAGATCAAAATAAACTTCAAACTAATCAACATAATTTTCACCCTCGAATTACTAACTTATCTAACACGCAATTTACTACCAAAGAATGGAATCTGCTCAATAAAGTCCACAAATATTCAATAACACCTATACACAACAATCTACCAAAATTAGCGATTGAACTGGAATCAGCAGCTAACAGAGTCACAGGAGAGGACAACTTAAGGAAAGATCTTATCGAGTTGCTCAAAACAACTGAAAGGAAATACAACAAAACCAACAACACACAAGGAACTAACAGGGAAGAACATAAAACCTTACATAGGATTCAAAATAAAATAAAAGATAATTCTTTGATTGTCACAAAAGCTGATAAAAATGCAGGCTTAGTAAATTGAACTAATGAAAGAACTTCTTTCTTTAAATAACTTAATTCGATGATGTTTTTATTTGTTTATCATTCCTTGATGTTTCGGCTTTGTTCAGCCATCATCAGAGGGTTTCTAAAACCAAATCTATAATTATTAAAGCTAATAACATTATTTAAGTGACATATTTATAACATTTAACATTGAAAAGTCTTAAAATAATCTAAAAATTGTGAAACATTAAGGTTATGAGTTCTTTTTCTATTCTATATTAAATAAAATAATTTATTTAACTTACATCGTCAAAATTTGGAGATATGTAAAATTAAATTTAAAGTTTTTTTATCATCACAGGAGGAATTTTGTATTTAAATGAAAAATTATTTAAAAAATAATAATAGGTTAAAAACTTTTTTATGAAGTATATATAAAAACTTGTTTTGTACTTTTAACTGGTCTTTTATTATAAAATATCTTACTAGTTTCGGCTAGTTGTCATCTTCAGAGATACTACAAGTTCAACAATACCAAATTAACATTAAAAATTGTTTGAAAAAAAAAAGCATTTATAAAGTGATTAAGTTGAAAGAAAAATAATTAAAATTAAATAATTAAATTTTTTTTTCAACTATTTTTAATGTTAATTTGGTATTGTTGAACTTGTAGTATCTCTGAAGATGGCAACTAGCCGAAACTAGTAAGATATTTTATAATAAAAAGACCAGTTAAAAGTACAAAACAAGTTTTTATATATACTTCATTCACGACACTGGTAAAATGGATTCTCAAACCAATTCTAATCAAATGATCAATCTTGGTACTAATGAAATTATCCAAAACTATAAGAAATTAACATTCCAAATTCAACAGAATCTCCAACACACCAAATTTAATAAGATATGTAAATCAGAAGGATTATATCCTAAATACACAAACTATAAAATGCCACAACATTTAACAGATTCACAAATTAAATATTTACGCACAAATCACATAAATAAACAAATAAAGAAATTTCACCGAAAATTGGAATTCATCAACAGAGAAATTAATTATTTATATAACATTCTAACTTAACGTTTACATTACATAGAATTACAAGAGTTGATAACACAGGCAAAATCATTTAATAGATTAGAACTTTATGCGACATGGAAAAGAAAATTTTAAGAAAATTGAAAATTTGAGAAAAATAAAATAGGATAAAGATCAAAATAAACTTCAAACTAATCAACATAATTTTCACCCTCGAATTACTAACTTATCTAACACGCAATTTACTACCAAAGAATGGAATCTGCTCAATAAAGTCCACAAATATTCAATAACACCTATACACCACAATCTACCAAAATTAGCGATTGAACTGGAATCAGCAGCTAACAGAGTCACAGGAGAGGACAACTTAAGGAAAGATCTTATCGAGTTGCTCAAAACAACTGAAAGGAAATACAACAAAACCAACAACACACAAGGAACTTACAAGGAAGAACATAAAACCTTACATAAGATTCAAAATAAAATAAAAGATAATTCTTTGATTGTCACAAAAGCTGATAAAAATGCAGGCTTAGTAAATTGAACTAATGAAAGAACTTCTTTCTTTAAATAACTTAATTCGATGATGTTTTTATTTGCTTATCGTTCCTTGATGTTTCGGCCTTGTTCAGCCATCATCAGAGGGTTTCTAAAACGAAATCTATAATTATTAAAGCTAATAACATTATTTAAGTGCCATATTTATAACATTTAACATTGAAAAGTCTTAAAATAATCTAAAAATTGTGAAACATTAAGGTTATGACTTCTTTTTCTATTCTATATTAAATAAAATAATTTATTCAACTTACATCGTCAAAATTTGGAGATATGTAAAATCAAATTTAAAGTTCAATATCATCACAGGAGGAATTTTGTATTTAAATAAAAAATTATTCTGTTGAATTTGGAATGTTAATTTCTTATAGTTTTGGATAATTTCATTAGTACCAAGATTGATCATTTGATTAGAATTGGTTTGAGAATCCATTTTACCAATGTCGTGAATGAAGTATATATAAAAACTTGTTTTGTACTTTTAACTGGTCTTTTTATTATAAAATATCTTACTAGTTTCGGCTAGTTGCCATCTTCAGAGATACTACAAATTCAACAATACCAAATTAACATTAAAAATAGTTGAAAAAGAAGCATTTATAAAGTGATTAAGTTGAAAGAAAAATAATTAAAATTACTTACAGTCAATAATAAGAAATTAACATATTTCATGTAAATCAGTTTCTTCTCATTCACACAAATTACAAAAACTGTTCCTCTTTCGTTGAAAAAACTAATTAAACATGGATAACAGTTTTTACAGAGTTGACGAACACGTGATAAATACGAAATGTGATGGCGATAATAATTGGTGAAAATATCAAGATTTCCGAAACCTGGTGCGCATGCGAAAGAACTGGTTATTTTATGACGTATTTGAAATTCAAAATAGTAAAATGAAATGGTAAAAAGTGAGAATATTAAGTTATTAAGTTGTTAAAAGAAGTGAGAGGTGAGCCACGGGGACCCCAAAAAGTGCGAATAATATCTGCGGCTTTAGTATATTATTCCTCTGCATTTTGGGGGAAGGGATTATTTAGGAATTTGTATAGAGGAGTTTTATTAATGTAAATCTGATCATTAAGGCCCTGTAGTTGATCATTGTTATGTTTAAATTTTTCTATTTCGTACGTTTCTAATAAATTTAATTTATAACCCTTGTTTTGTTTGTGTAAAAGTGTAACATTTTTATTTACGTCAAATTCATGATTGTATATGATCATGTGTCTTCCAAAGTTGGAATTATCATTACGTTTATGTTCATTATTTCTAGTTTTTAGTGATCTACCGGTTTCACCTATATAGGATGCACCACAAGTACCGCATTCCAGCTTGTAAACACCATTTTGGTCTAATAATTTTATTTGATCTTTAGCATTGAAAAGTTTTTTATGTAAAGTATTAACGTTTTTGAAGGATATATTAATACCAAATTTACGGAAAATAGATTGTATTTTATGTGCTATTGTGCCAGGGTAGTTTATTGATCTGTATATCAGGTTTTGTTTGTTATAAGAATTTTGTAAACTTGTAGAATTTCGTATGTTTTGTTTGTTAATTGTAAGTTTTGGTATTTATCTATGTAACTTCAACTCGAGTTAGTAACAGATTATCTCGAAATGACTTGAAGTAATCTCAACTCGAGGTAACCCGGTTTGATAAATCGTGTTAAACCATCATTTCTAACCTGAAATGCTTACAACAGACTTGATATTGCTTCTAGATGATTTGATACTACTTCTAAAGGACTTGAAATGCTCTCAGAAGAGTTGAACTGCTTCCAGAAAACTTAAAATACTTTCAGAAAACTTGGTATTACCTCTAAAAGCCTTGACATACTTCCAAAATACTTGGCATAATTCTAGAAGACTTGGTACTGCTTCTAAAAGGCTTCATCTATTTCTAGGTGACTTAATTCGGCTTCTAAAGAACTTGAAATTTTTCCAGAAGACATGAAATGCTTCTAGAAGACTTGATACTACTTCTAGAAGACTTGCCATTGTATCTGGAAGACTTGATATTGTATTTGGAAGACATTATACTTCTTTTAGAAGACTTGATGCTGCATTTTGAAGACTTGAAATGCTTCCAGAAGAGTTGATATTGCTTCTAGAAGATTTGAGATACTTCCAGAAGATTTGATATTGCTTCTAGAAGATTTGCGATACTTCCAGAAGACTTGATATTGTCTCTGGAAGGCTTGATACTGCTTCTAAAAGACTTGAAATCTTTCCAAAAGACTTGATACTGTCTCTGGAAGACTTGACACTGATTCCAAAATATTTGAAATCTTTCCAGCAGACTTGATGTTGCTTTCAAAAATTTGATATTGTTTCTAGAAGATTTGAAATGCTTCCAAAGGACTTCATACTGTCTCTGGAAGACTTGATACTGATTCCAAAATATTTGAAATCTTTCCAGAAGACTTGATATTGCTTTCAGAAACTTAATACTGTTTCTAAAAGATTTGAAATGCTTCCAAAGGACTTGATACTGTCTCTAGAAAGCTTGATACTGCTTCCAATAGACTTGAAATTCTTCCAGAAGACTTGACACTGCTTCTAAAAAATTTGGTACTACTTTTAGAAGATTTAAAATGCTTTCAGAAGTCTTGATATTCTCTCTGGAAGAGTAAAAGTGCTCATATAAGACTTGATATTGCTTCAAGAAGACTTGGTAGTTCTTCCAGAAGACTTGATACTGTTTTTATCATCAAATATGATATCCTGGGTTTTCATCCAAATGAAAGTCTCACAATGTGTGATTGTCAAATATTCCAGCCGAAACGTTTGCTTTTCTTTGAAATATTGGTTCTCATGATATCCATGTTACTCCAACACAACACGTTTTAATGGTACAATTTATCATTCAAAAAAATGCGTCGAGTTGGATTTTGATCAAACGAGTTTTTAACCCTTCAGTGCACGCGCACGGTTCTGAGACTGGGTAGATACTAAAACGAGTGCAAAACAATAAACTGACACTTAATTATTACATCATTCGCAGTATCTATAGACAATGTATTGTTATAGGTATATTATTATAATTTGCAATTGGAAGTTCTCTAAAGTGCATCTCATCACTATTAGCTACAATCACGGTGTGCAAGTCCAGGACGTGGAATAATGCTATATACTGGTTTGATACGTATAAGTACAAATACATTCACGGTCGGTGATACTCGAATTAACAACATTGCACTAGTAGTAGAGTTAGTACTAATACTAAAACTAAATGTATTCAAGTTTTGTCGTGCATCTTTTGAGAAGGTATTTGATGTTTTGAACGTCATATTGCAACTTTCTACAAATACTTGTCCAAAGATAGTCTGGTTCAAAATGCTCATACCTCATTATAGGGTGGTGATACATTCCTCGAAAATCGGCTATATAACGAAGCTACATTCATTGTAGTTTATCTTCTAGAAGCAGTATTAAGTCTTCTGGATGCAATATCAAATCTTCTGGAATCGAATCAAATTTTCTAGAAGCATTTTAAGTCTTCTGGAAACAGTATCAAGTCTTCTTGAAGCAATATCAAGACTTTTGAGAGCATTTTAATTCTTCTAAAGAGAATATCAGGACTTCAAATCTTCTAGAAGTGGTATCAAATCTTTTAGAAACAGTATCAAGGTTTCTGGAAGCATTTGAAATCTTTTAAAAGCAGTATCAAGTCTTCTGGAAGAAATACCAAGTCTTCTTGAAGCAATATCAAGTCTTATATGAGCACTTTTACTCTTCCAGAGAGAATATCAAGACTTCTGGAAGCATTTTAAATCTTCTAAAAGTAATACCATTTCTTTTAGAAGCAGTATCAAGTCTTCTTGAAGCAGTATCAAATCTTCTAGATGCAATATCAAATCTTCTAGATGCAATATTAAATCTTCTGTAATCAAATCAAATCTTCTGGAAGCATTTTAAGTCTTCTGGAAACAGTATCAAGTCTCCTTGAAGCAATATCAAGTCTTTTGAGAGCATTTTAATTCTTCTAAAGGGAATATCAAGACTTCAAATCTTCTAGAAGCAGTACCAAATCTTTTAGAAACAGTATCAAGGCTTCTGGAAGCATTTGAAATCTTTTAAAAGTAGTACCATTTCTTTTAGAAGCAGTATCAAGTCTTCTTGAAGCAATATCAAATCCTCTAGAAGCAATATCAAATCTTCTAGATGCAATATCAAATCTTCTAGATGCAATATCAAATCTTCTAGATGCAATATTAAATCTTCTGTAATCAAATCAAATCTTCTGGAAGCATTTTAAGTCTTCCGGAAACAGTATCAAGTCTCCTTGAAGCAATATCAAGTCTCATATGAGCACTTTTACTCTTCCAGAGAGAATATCAAGACTTCTGGAAGCATTTTAAATCTTCTAAAAGTAGTACCAAATTTTTTAGAAGCAGTGTCAAGTCTTCTAGAAGCATTTTAAGTTTTCAAGAGGTAATATCACGTCTTTTGAAAGTATTTTAGTCATTTAGAAGCAGTATCAAGTCTTCTAGAAAAACTTCTAGAAATTTTCTGGATGCAATGTGACATCTTCTGAAAGCTTTTAAGTCTTCTGGAAATAGTATCGAGTTTTCTTAAAGCAATATCAAGTTTTCTGCGAGCACTCTATCTTATCCAGAGGGAATATCAAGACTTTTGGAAACATTTCAAGTCTTCTAGAAACACTATTAAATCTCTTAGAAGCAGTATCAAGTCTTCTGGAAGCATTTTAAGTCTTCTCGAAGCATTTTAAGTCTTTTAGAACTAATGTCAAGTCTTCTGGAGGTATTTCAAGTCTTTCAGAGGCTATATAAAGTTTTCCGGAAGAATTTCAAAATTTCAAGAAGCAGTGTCAAGTCTTCTGAAACCATTTCAAGTTTTCCACAGGCAATATCACGTCTGTTGAAAGAATTTTGGTTTTCTGAAAGCATTTCAAGTTTTTTGGATGCAATATCAAATCTTTTGGAATCAGTCGTCCATAGATAATAAAAAAAAAAGACTTGATAGATAATATCAAGTCTTTTAGATGCAATATTAAGCCTTCTGGAAGCAGGAGATATCTAATAAGCTGGATTCTTATTCATCCAGAAACGCCGCGCATGAATGCTTTTAGCCGGATGCATTGGCTAAATCAGGAGAGTTGTATGTTTAGGCAGATATGTAATTGTTGATTGATTCTTCAGACAGGGAAGATATTATGGTGGGAGTATTATCCAAGAAATTTGTAACTCAAATTGTTTCTTCCGAAGATATTCTTTCGTTTCAAGACAAAAGTGTAAGAGAATATATTTTCAACAAACACAAAAATACCAATCTAAAAATCCTCTACAAATTTAGAAACAGTTCGTATGTGATTAAATATCATCACTGAAGCACTAACGTGGAGTTGCAAGCTTTTGTTGACTTATTTTATTATGTTGGAACATTTAATGTGAATAGTCTCATTATAAAGAGTTTATAGCGAACAAATGGTGGCGGAGTGGACAGTTTTCATAAATAGATTTGATTCCTACTTAGTTTGTATAAGGTTTGACGCTAAAACTACAAATTCAGCAAGATTAAAATTTCTGGTAAGTTAACAATACGTTTCAATGAAGTCACTTCCTCACTCTTTTACGCCTTTTTGTTACATAAATGTCATATTATTTTATACCAAGAAAAATATTTGTAAGTCCATCCTACTTACAAATCACGGTCTTCCAGACGGGGCGTGTAATTGCGTTTGATAACTTGACGCATGCACTGAAGGGTTAAATAACCCGACTTTCTGTATACACCAAACGACCCCTCCTACTTTTTTCTATGTTTTAAGATACGTAGGTGTATTTATTGTGTAGGTGTTTGAGGGTTCTTTCAGTAGACGTGGGCGTAAAGGGTTTTGTTTGGACATGATGGTTTATAAATTACGTAGGAGTGAATAAGGGTGGTTTTTAAAAATGCATTGTTAATGATGAAAGAATCTAATAAATTTCGATTACATACATAAATTTTTTTCATTAAACGCGATAATAATCGATTAACGGCTAATAAAACACGTATAAAGACAAGGTTAAATAAGCAAGTAAATTGTAAATGTGCGGCCGTTAAATCTATTTGTTTTCCGTTCTTCGTGTGACAGACGGGCGCGGAGAGACTCAACTATACAGTTATAGTTCTGTTTATCCACTAGGATGCCCGGCGAGGCGTGTAAAATTTCACATCATCGCGTTTGTCCACGGCCTTGCGATTACGCTAACCATTAATTTCCATATTATGACCGTCCGCACCCTCGCTATTTGTACAAACCACACTTGCACAATTTATTAATGGCACTTACACATGCACCCGGTCTATGCAAAATTTTATTTTATAAGCTCAGATTTCACTGCAAAAAAGATAATTTTAAGTTGTTATTTTATGTATTTATAAAAGTTCCGTATTTAAATTGCGGTGTACATCGGATAAATCAATCGGTATTTAAAGCTGAAACTAAAATAGAGAGTGTCGTTAGTGGAAAGAAAAATGGCCGTGGTTTTCTTAGAAACTATTCCCGTGTAGCAGTTCTATTGTTAACCCTTTCAAGGGCAACGGTGGAGGGCTATTACTAGAAGCAATTACTCACAGAGTAACCAGTAACCGTTAAACTAATTAAAGAATACTCGAATTAGTCTTATTCGGCGATTTCCAATGTTTTTGTTGGCTAAATTAATGTGTGAAGTACTTTCATCAGAAATCCTTCAACATTTTTTAATCCGCTCCAACAAAACAGTGCAATAAAACTTTAACATCTATGCTAATCTCGGTTTATATTCGTTATAGAGGAGAAAAACTTTATTTGCTGTGTTTAAAATTATTGATGAAACTAAGAACCAATATAATCGTTTAAGTATCTCGAAGATTTCGTTATTTTTCTTTTACCAATGTCAACGATACTAACTAACATTACAACATAACGACGTTCGTATTGATTTGCAGAAAATGATTTTCTTTCATGCGCGAGTCCGTTTACCTTGAACGTTGTATGTGCGGTTTTTTCAAAACTATTTTTGCATAAATACGTTGTGGAAATGATCAAGGTAAAAGTAACATTTTTACATAACTGTTTGTAATCGGGAAAAAACTACCAGGTATCACCACAAGTGCTTTTTTATAACGTGCTACAAAAAAATATGATTATAAAGGAGAAAAAATACGACATTGTATTTAAAGCAAACGTCGTATTGAGAAATTTTAATGAAAAAATAAAAAAGGAGCATTGTGTTTCTTCATCGTATACGCTTTCATATTTTACAACGCGATTGGTTTCAATCGATTTCTGTACGACCTCAGCTGTTGTTTGCTAATGGAATCGTGTCGGCTAATTGTACGTATAAGTGGAATGAAATACCTTTATTTACTCATTGATTACTGCGCGGATATCAATTACCTCTCTATAGACGGGAGTCATGAAACAATCTCGGAAGGTAACTAATAAGAGTTGGTAATCTATCAAGGAAGTTTTTTTTAATAAAACTATGCATTAGATTAATTTAAGATGTATACACGTTTAATTATTAATGATTAATGCAGATTTCGTTGTAAAATCTGATTAACCTAAAATTGTTTCAAGTAAATTTAACGTAAAATTGCATCATATGAAAGCACCTGATAATGGAGATGTTAACAAGAAAAGATTAATCGTCTACGGAAGTGGTATGTATATTATCTATTATATATCGATTATAGAAGGGCAGATTAAATTAAGTTAAGTACCAAGTGAACGAAGACATAGATATAGGATATCACAAAAGCCTTGTAACGCGGTGTCTTAATAAAAATAGAAAATAGAAGTGTTATATCTCACCATCTGTATGATATATATACCATCATACGGATATTGGCATAAAGAGGTAGGTAACCATAGATCAAGCATATTAAGGCAATTGCAATACACAAAGGAAATTATTTTGTGAAAACTTATACTTCGAACAAAAATTGTACCAATTATTACACCATACAACCGTAACATTTAATTGATATTAGCTACAGACGCGAAGAGCAGTAATAGTACATTCCACCACCAGGGAAAGAAAAATCAGTGGCTTTTACATCGAGATCATTTACAAAATCCGAGAAAAATTATAGCCAGATTGACAAAGAAACTACCGCAATGATCTGGTTATTGAACAAGTTTTTTCAGTATTGTTATTGAAGAAAAATAACAATTATAACAGACCACAAACCGCTTACAAGAATTTTTCATTCCAAAACGATTTT
Source organism: Onthophagus sagittarius (assembly GCA_036711965.1). Taxonomy (NCBI): domain Eukaryota; kingdom Metazoa; phylum Arthropoda; class Insecta; order Coleoptera; family Scarabaeidae; genus Onthophagus; species Onthophagus sagittarius. Next base: position 12,250,646 of record JASERS010000003.1, read on the forward strand.
AACAGCATTTTCAGCGATAAGATTATTACACTATGCCAGTTACGTGGCATCATCATTGCAATGTAGAGTTTTTATCTAGATTTTCCACAGAATATTACATTGATACATCCAAACTAATAGATGAGAGCACATTCTACTTAAATCATCTCAAACTATTACCAATTAATAGACACGATATAAAAGGAGAAATGAAAAAAGATCGAGACATGATGATAATAAGACATTTAAAAACGGATTTGAAAATGATCAAAATTTATTAAAATTTACATTGGAATATGGATGTTTGTTTAATGGAGTGAGGACAGTTATTCCAAAGATTTTTTAAGGGAAAATTGTGAAGGAATTACATAGCGCACATACCGGTATTATTAAAATCAAAACAATCCCAAGAAGTTATGTATGGTGAAAAAACATCGACGCCGATATAGAAAATTAACAAAAGTATGTAAACAATGTTGTCTTTAGAAAAACAATCCTAAAGCAGTGACGCAATTTCAAGCATAAGATAGTCCAGGATCGTCGTTGCAACGTGTACACATCGATTATGCGGGATCATTCCAAGAACATTACCTTTTGATTATCGTGGATGCTAATACGAAGTATTTAGAGGTCTTTCCAACAAAATCAACGATAACCTCAATAACAATAAGAAAACTAAGAGAAACTTTCAGCTGTTTTGGACCACCAATTATTTTAGTTAACGTTAATGCTACAAATTTTAGAAGTCATGATTTCAAAAGCAGGATAAGGACCACTTTTACCAACCTACAGTGAAACTATCTAGCGGTGGTTACGCGTTCCCATTGGCTATGAGCCGGCTTCTAACTATTAAATAAATTTATCAAGAGATGGTAAAAGTGACCCTAATACACAAATATTCTGCCCCATATCATCTTTCTACCAATGGACAAGCGAAGAGATACGTACAGACGGTAAAAGGGAAACATAGAGCTATGTCATCTGAACCTGGATATATTCAGTTAAAATTATGTAGACTTTTAGTACTAGTATAGGAGTATACCAACCACTACCATAAATCAAAGCCCAGAAGAATTGTTGTTTAGAGAAAATTTGCGTAATAGCATCAATTTTTTGATTAGAAGAGATTGGGAAGAGGAAAAGTAAAACAAAAAAAGCTATAAAAAACAAATGCAAAAATTAGAGTTCTCTAATTTTATTGGAAGTTACAACAGTTTATTTTCCACTTCCCGGATCATCTTTGTTGCTACTGGTCTCCCGGTAACGTAATCGTTCCATGTTTCTTGAAAGATAAGTTTCAGATTGTCGCCATTCTTGTAGAGAATGGTAGAGTCTTACTTTTAAAGACTGGCTTCATGAAAAAATAGAATAGGTTCAAATCGGATTATTATGTAAAGGTGATCTTTGCAGGAAAATTAATCAGGTATCCTTGATAAACAATTTTAACCATTAGAAAATCTACGGCCTTACTTGAAGAAACTGGCATAAAGAAACAGTTCTTTGTTCAGAGTATCATCAAAATAGTTCTGATAATTGACCTTATCCAGAATACTTTTGATCGTGATGGAAGTCAGCAGTTTTTTTCCACTTCTGGTATGATCTTCACTGTTACTAGTTTCTTGATAACAAAAAAATGTGCTTTTCGATTTATGGAGGAAACGAGAAAAGAAATGAGCGATTCCACGACTTTTAAAAACGTAGTGATTGGCGATCCCCGTAATTTTAAACAGTGACAGTGATCACCGTTACCTTTTACATATAGAGGGTGTCCACATTTCCCCAGCCAAATGACAAAAACACCATTACAAGTACCTGATTCAGAAGCAGTGGTAAAAGGATTATTGAACATATTTCCTAAGGTTGGTTTTCCTTCAACAAACAAACAAACAAATCTGGAGCGATGCTTATTAGTAATCTAATTAGAGAGTTTTTGCAACTAAGTGTATATCATCTTCAATCAAATTAGAAGAAATAATTCATGGAGAGTTTAAGAGAATACTCAGATCTTTAAGAGACGAAGATGGAAAAGAGTAGAACAAGTATATTGATCAAGCAATATTTACCATAAACAGTGTATCACATGCAGCACATGGATTCAGTCCTGCGGAGTTATGTGATGGGAGGCAAATTACATCTCCGTTAAGTTTGTTAAAAGATTTATGGAATGCCAAATTGCTAGAACGATTGAAAACCATGCAAGAAATTGTAGAAACCAGTATCAAAGAAACACAGAACACATCAAAGAAATATGATAAAAGAATAATGATAAATAATACATTATAGGCCATCGAGAGCTATCACACGCGAATTGTTGTCAAATTAATTTGTTACTTACTTTGTACAGGCGCACTATGTTTAGCGTATACACATGAATCATGCTCTTTTTTTAGGAATACGTCCATGCATGGTTTTTAAATATGTATGACGACCACTTGTAGAATTTCTATCAGGAAACGATACCAAACAAAAAAGATTTTTTTTTATCCATGGTGTTTACGTAATAAATAATGATCTGACAGATTAGCTCCACTTAAATGATGTCCAATGATGCTTTTGAGTTGGGATGGGTTGGATTGGGATAAGTTGGGGTGTGTTGTGTTGCCACGGCATTTTTGGTAGCTATTTGAAAAGGATAAAAGATGGAAATGGACGACTGCTGGTACTGTGGAGAGTGTGATATGCGATAAACAAGGAGGAATATAGAAGAAGTTAACTTCTTAAACCAGGTTCATAAGTAAAAAATAAAAGTTGGAGAGGGAACAACGTGTCTGTCTCCACACCGAAAAGATTAGGAAAGAAGATGATTTTAAATAGATTTAGATTTTATGCTCAAATCTATGAGGATGTAACACCGTACCGCAATTACATTCAGATGTTTACCTATAAGAGACTATTTTATTTAAAATCCTTCTTAACCGCACCCTAAAATAGTTATCAGATAGCTTCCAGCAATTATGAATTTGCTATTCGTTTGCGTTCTCATACTATTCTTACATTTCCCGTTCATAGCACTGAAATTTATCACAGATCATTTGCAGAACAGTTGATTGCATTGTGGAATAGACTGCTTTCTGAAATTCGTAATATTTCTAACATTGCTAATTTTAGACATGTTTTAAAAGAGTCACTTGCTTACTCTTCAATTATCTGGTTCCTAATTGTTTGTTCTTTGTCTTTCCTTTCTTTTACCTCTCTTCAATTGCTCTCTCTCTCTCTCTCATTTGTTGGCAACTGATATCCTTCAGATTCTTTTGGTTTTTTGTAGCTTCTCTCTCTCTTTTTTCGGCTCTCTTCTTTATGTTTCTCTTTGTTTTTCTCTTTTTTTCTCTCTTGCTTAATCTTATTTACTAGGATTAATTATACTAGGATACATATACATCCTAGTATAATTTAGCCTCAGCAATATTATTTTTCTTTGTTCTGTTGGGTCATTTGGTAGAGAGCGCTTGTGCGTTAAAATGATCCATTTGCTTATATTGCTTAAGAGTTAAGTCTAAGTGTATTTATTTTTGTTGTTTAATTTCGTATTCTTATCTTTGGCAATAAATGGTAAATAAGATGCAGTGGGAGACTCTTCCGTGCACTCCTCCATAACGCGGAGCGCAAGAAGGAAAAGAAGAAATGGCAAGACTCTTTTCATCTCTTCATCTACAAGACCAATGAGATCCTGTGGGTTCCACAAAGAAGAAGCATAATGGGAAGCGATTGCCGTTCCAGGAAGAATGCGCGAAACGATGATATGATGAAGGACATTAGACAGGAAATTGTTCGAATTCTAGACAATCAAATCCAATTCAATGATGCTTTTGCCGTACAAATCATTATTCATGTTACTTGAGGTCGTCGACGTCATCGAAGTCAGCCAAGATTTTTTGTTGGTATAAAAACTTTTTTGAAAAACTCTATTTGAATATTCTTCCGAATACACTTTACATAACCATCTCATATATTTATATCTCGGCAGACTTCCAAGACGTCGGTCGCCCAAAGCATCACTAAATTGGATTGGGTTGTACTTCGAAATTCGAAGTCAACCCAACATTTTGAAGATTTCTTGAAGATACTTGATTTATTCATGATTTCGACGTCTCTGAAGTCGACCGAGATTATTTCATTTGATACAAAAAAGCTTCCACAACTTAAATCTTCTTCTAAATACACTGTTAATGATTGTCTTGTATACATGTCTCGCTAAACTTCCAACACGTCGGCTACCCAAAGCATCACTAAGTTGGATTGGGTTGGGTTAGATATCGAAATAATACCCAACCCAACCCAACACTTTGGTTATCCAACGTATGGCCGAGATTATTACTTTTGATACAAAAATACTTTCTCAACCTCAATATTCTCCCGAATATACTGTTCCTAATCATTTTGAATTCATATCTCGAACGATATCGAAGACGTCGACCGTTCAAAGCATCATTACGTTGAATTGGGTTGGATTGGACTTCGAAATTCTAACTCAACCCAAAATTTTGAAGATTTCGTCCATCCAGTGTTGTGCATGCTACTTGGGATGGCTGACATCTTTGAAGTCGGCCGGGATTATTTCTTTTGATACAAAAATTCTTCCTTAACCTTAATGTTATCCCGATATACTGCTCCTAATAATAACAACAATAATGGTTTGTTGATCATCAATGAAGTATACAAAAAAAAATAACAAATATAGTAACAAAGTACTTAAAGCAAATATTTATGATGATCAAACTTATGATGGGGTTCAAAATAAAAAAAATAGTAAAAGGAAGCTCTACTAATATTACAAGTGAAGTAAAGTAATCTCGTAATTAAATATATCAAAGAAATTTCTTTCCAAGATATGAAAAGGAGCTAAAAAGAAGAAAAAATAATAAAAAATAAATAAACAATAAAAATTGGTTAAGAACACTGCTGCCCAAACATAAAAAGCTGTTCTCTAGTATGTTCATACAGTTGATGGCATGTCTTGGTAAGATCATCTACGATGACCAACGAGGGTTCCTAAGCTTTTTCTTATTATCCTGTCTGAAGCAGGTCTCTGAGCTTAACAACTTTTTCGTTGATGGGGTAGCGGATGTGGCAAACAGTTTTTGCAATGTTGGGTATGATGGGGACGCGTATGATTGTTCTCCTTTTCCAGACAGAAACTATGAATTTTTACCTGTTACCGCTGACGATATAAAAGATATTATCTATAATTCGAAATCATCTTCTGCAGGTTCTGACGGTTTGAGTTCCCAAATGATAAAGCTGTGTTGCCCTACGGTGTTGCCCTATATTACGCATATTATCAACTCATGCTTGATAGAGAGTACGGTCCCAGGTTGTTGGAAATTTGCAATAGTCAAACCAATACCTAAAAATTCAAAACCTCTGTCTTTTAATGACCTCCGGCCTGTTAGCATCCTCCCATTTCTTTGTAAGGTCTTTGAGAGGGTGATTCAGCTTCAACTGTTACAATTTGCCAATCTATATGATATCCTTCCACCTACTCAGTCTGGATTCAGGGAAGGACGCAAGTTGTACCACGGCGATGTTGGCTGTTACGGACGACATTATGGAGGCTACAGACAGGGGCGATATTACAATAATGACGCTGTTGGATTACAGTAAGGCGTTTGATACGGTTAACCACTTAACGTTGTTAAAAATTTTAAAATACTTTGGTCTGAGTGAGTCTGGACGACAACTCCTTAGTAGTTACCTATCTGGTCGTTGCCAGGCTGTTCAAATTGATAATATGTTGTCTGCTCCTAGGCCGGTAGAGCATGGTGTCCCACAGGGTTCTATAGTCGCGCCACTCTTGTATACCTTATACACTTCACTTATTTTTAAAGGCATTAAGTTCAATAAGTTTCATATGTATGCCGATGATACCCAGTTACTTTATTCTTTTAAACCTGAGGAATATATTGCTGCTCAAGAGAGAATCAATCTTGACCTTCACACCCTGTGGGCAACATCAAATATGCATCAGTTGAAGTTAAATCCAGCCAAATCTGCGGTTGTGCTGTTCGGTAATCGGCGTGTCTGTGCGGAGTTGAAAAATCTAATAAATATTAACATAGATGGATGTACCCTCCCCTTTGTCGACGAGGCTAAGAGTTTTGGTCTTTCTTTGTCAAATGACTTTAGATATGTCACTCAAATTAGCCGGTATATAAAAAATGCATACATGGGCTTGCGGATGATATATCCTCACCGATCGTGTCTTCCTACTCGCTTGAGGACGAGACTTTGTGAAGCACTTGTGTTATCACATTTTAATTACTTAGTTCCAGTCTATCATCCTGCGATTAGTGCTCTCGACGCTAAACGCATTCAAATGGTTCAAAATAACTGTTTAAGATTTATTTATAATATTCGTAAATACGATTCCATAACTTATAAACTAACTGAGGCGGTGTGGTTGTCAATGGGTAATAGAAGACAGCTTCACACTCTTATTTTATAAAAAATTAATTAACTCTGAAATTCCTGAGTATTTATTTAATAAAATTCGTTTCAATACTTTGGTAAGGAGTCGTGATACTAGAGGAAGATACGATATTTACCCCCCGTATCACAGAACTTCAATGTTTAAACGTTCATTCTCCTACCATATATACAAATCATACAATGAGTTGCCTGTTGACCTTAGGATCGCGGATGCGGCACGGTTTCGAAGGAGACTTTATACAGGGTTGCTCGAGAGTCAAAGTTTGATTATTATTCAGGGGCGATATTTGAATGTGTTGGGCGATGCTCTTAGGTGGTAGCACTAGTTGGTTATTTGGCGGTCTGCCATTTTTCATTTTTGATTTTTGGTTTTACATTTCTTTTTATTTTTGGCTTCATTTAGTTCTTATATCATTATATTATTAAGTTTTTATAAATTAGATATGCGCATTTTTCATTTTTTTTTTTAATTTGTATTTCATAGTCGATTAATATTATAAATATTAATATTATTTGATTGTGAATTAATGTGAATTAGAATTAGTTTTATTATTTAGTATTATTAAATCTTTTTGTTTGTATACTTTTTTTTCTCTTTCATTTGTGTCAGGGTGACAATGGAAGATCAGGTCTTTGTTCCTGAATTGTTGCCCGGTGATTGTGCGAGGCGTATAAGTAATAGTTTTCTTTATTTTTGTTTAATAACTTGTATTTAGTTTATGTATTGTTGCTAAATTGTTAAAGATTTTTTTCCGCTTTGCATAATAAATGATTATTTATTTATTTATTTATTTATTAAAAACCATAGTCTTATATTCGATTCTAGAAAACTTTTTATAACAGCTCTGGGACTGTTTCCAGTCTTTCCTATCTGGTGAGCTACCTTAACGGCATCCAAAGCAAAATTCAGTTCAAGATTTTTGTTAACAATATTCATTACAACTGGGGCATCTACGTTTTCGCCCTCCATCGTCTTGCATTCATATCTTGAACGATTTCAAAGACGTCCGTCTGCCACGCAAAGCATCACTAAGTTGGATTGCGTTGGGTTAGATTTCAAAATTGGGGCAACCGATATTTCGATGAAATTGAATTTTTGATACAAAAATCCTTCATCAACTTTAATGTTCTCGCGAATATACGGTTCCTAATCGTCTTGCAATCATATCTTAAATGATTTCATAGACGTTGGCCGCCCAAAGCATCACTAAGTTGGATTCGGTTGGGTTAGATTTCGAAATTACATCCCAACCCAATACATCGATCATCCAGCATGTTGTTCGCGATTTTTGAGGCGGCCGCCGTCTTCGAAGTCGGCCGAGATTATTTCTTTTGATACAAAACTTCTTCTCAACCTTAATAATCTCAACACTTGGATCATCTAAAGTGTTGTTCATGTATTCATGATACTTGAGGTTGTCGAAGTGTTTGAAGCTTTGGGTTGGATTAGCATTTCAAAGTGCAATCATGATAATGAATGGAAATAATGGAAAATTATCGGAACGTATGGCTACTATACAAAAAATCACGGTCACCGTTCTTTCTTATTTTATGTCTTTACGTCACCGTTAAAAATCGTGATATTTTAGTAACGGTGAATAATCACTGTTACTGAAATATCGTTTATCTCAATGTAAAATACCTCATTGGTAATTACGGGTTTATCATCATATAATAAATTGTAAATATATCATCAGCTTGATTAAAATTAAATTTTTGTGCTTTATTTTTTAAAATAATTTTATTGTTTACAAAATTCTTATCGTATCAAATGTTATTTAAATCTCATGTCACAAAGATGTTTAAATAAACCGGATTAAACCGCTTACCGGTGAAAACTCCTGGTCCACAATCCAAATGAGCAAAAAAAAAATCGAGGTCGATCCCGAGATAACTTAATGATTGACGACATGTAAGATTATCGGCAATGTCAAGTTCACAGCCGAACAATGTGCCAAACATACATACATAATCGAATGAAAGTTGGCACGAATTCAACTCGGTATTTCGATTCGATTCGGGTATTACGTTTTTGTATATTTTCGGTATCACAACTAAATCGAGAACATTAAATGTATTACGATTCAAATCTCCTATCACATCATCAAATGTGTTGTTATTTTTATTTTATCGTTTAAAACGATTTTTTTTCAATAAAAATTATTAACAATTACCATCCGATTTGAATAAAAGTTTTTCGTTACGTAAGTGGTGCGTTGTGAACACGTGGGTGGGATCTGTAAAATGTCAAGAACGGTTTTTTTTAATTATTGTTTCTCACCGCGGAGACTTGGACATTTCCTGGTCTTGGAAAGTGAGCTCACCTTGCGCACAGTATAACCTTAGAGTAAACTTCGACCTCCGTTATATGCTTTTACTTTTCATTCTCGTTTGACGACGATGTGGTTGTGGCGGAACCTACATGAGCATTGTACCGGTTTTGATTCGTCATTGAATTCTATACGCCACCGTAAATATAGTCATTAATGAACCCATAATGATCGTCTTGAAAGATGAGATGAAATTGGATACGTGTCTCGAAAGAACGTTATTATTGTCAATGCCTTATGAATCAGACCGAGTTAATCTATTGTTGAGTAATTTAATCTTGGCAGCAAAACGAAGCTGTGACTAACACAAAGAAGTTGTCAAGCTGAAAATTTTAAAACAAATTCGTACCCTCTTATATTAAGGAAATTATAACAGCTTAAGTGAACACACACGTGAACATGCCGAGCTGGCACAGTGGCATTGAAAAATACGCCTATTCGCGTTTTATTTTTACACAAAAGCATATGTAATAAAGGTCAACTCTGGCGAGGTCATAACGAATTCCTACTGTTACAATACGCGTTACAGTACGAAATTAATGTCCTTCAAAAGGAAGAAGTGCTAATTGAGAAATATTTATTTTTATTTTTTTTTTATTAGAAAATATTCTCATTCTCCCTTCATAAAATAATCGGATTCCTGCAATTCAAACTTCTAAGTTAAATTGGGGAATGAAACCCTTTATCTAATCAATATAAAGTTGTTTAATGATTTTATGTTGATGTAGCAATGAAATGAATTAATATTCTATGGTAATGCACGAATATTTTTATTGTAGGAAATAAATATTTTTTAATATTTCGATAAACCGAACCCAAAAATAAAATAAATTGATTTTAATTTTTACTTCATTTTGATGAATTGATGTTGTAAGCTGTAATGTTAGGTTTAAGAGAATAGTATAAAGACTTCTACTGTTTGAGAATGTAATTTTCATATACGAAGTAGGGATCCTGTAGCGCAGAAAAGGGTTGCGGCAGCAGATCAAAAGAAGATTTCCAGTTATTTTCACCCTGTTAACTAAAGCTGTGTAGGTATGTATGTACACACATATTTTTGTATTTATACTTTATTACTGATTTTCAAACTTATCTCAGCATGAATAATGCGTTGGATATTAATAATTAATTTAATAATTTTTCTTATTTTTATGTAAAAATTGGACTCTTTTCTAAATTAAAAATTTATTAAATTTCAATTTATAATATGTAACCATAAAACTGTAAAATTAAGTTTTTCTATATATTAACCCTGATTACAACTGCTGAACACTCCTGGGCTATGCAGTCCGTACGGACGGCGCGCGGTGAGTACTAACGATCGCTGTGGACTGAATACTTTTTCGGTAGACTGAACTCTGTTGATAAACTACTCAAAGCATAAATCGTACTTTCGTACGAGATTAAATTATTCAAGCGCGTTATTTTTTAGAATTAATTATTTATTAGTATTATTTTTTAGGATTCCTTATTATTAACACTCAAATCAGAGTTATGTTTGCGCTAGGCCTCCCTCAAGTTGCTTTGACGCTTTTATAGACATTTTAGCTTCAATGCTGGAGTTTTTGTATTGTAATAATGATTTTGTCGTGCTTTGCGGGGATTTGAATGTTGATATAAACAATGATACTATGGAATCTAAAATCCTCGACGATTTGTTTCATTCTTATGAACTGCGCGGAGATACGACGAAATATACTAGAATTTGTTGTAACTTAAATGAAGCAGTAAGTAGGTCAACACTTGACTATATTGTAACAAATTTATCGCCGTCTTTATATTCTTTTGATGTTTTTGACGGAAATATAGCAGACCATTTTGTCTGCTCCTTGGTCTATACTGCTCAAAGTTTGCAAATTGAGGATTCCAACCGAACGGTTTCCATTTCTAAGCGGAGATTTTCCTATAATAATTTATCTTTCTTAAATCATAAACTAATTTTGTTCGATTGGGATTCTCTCCTTGCTGTGAATTTGAATGATGTAAATTGCTTGTACGCCAGTTTTTTTGAGACATTTCAGTATTATTATATCTTATATTGTCCGACTGTTAGAAGGGATACTCCCGTAAAAAGTGGTTCACATAAAAGATGAGTAACATCTGCGATCGTATAAGCCGGGCAGGAACTAAAAAATTTCCATTGGTTACTAACAAATGGTTTTTCGGAACTTCGAGCGGAATATAACAATAAAAAAAGAACATATAGAGATTTAATTAACCAGGCAAAGAGAGATTTTTTAGTAAATAAAATTAATAATTCTTCAAACAAATGTAGAATGCTGTGGTGTTGCATCAACAAGCAGTTGGGGCGTCATCCGCAGAGTAGTCCTGTAGTGTTGTCTATTGATGACAGGTTGATAGATGATGTGTCGGAGTGTTGCAATCATTTTGGCGAGTATTTTTCATCTGTAGTTCAGGACAGATTGGTGGCTACTTACGGGTCATCTTTGTCACTATCTTGTACGCTGGGTGACTGTGTGGGCTCTTCTTTGTATTTTGCTCCCGTTACGGATACAGAGGTCTTCGATGCTATTAAAGGCTTGAAAAATGTTAAAGCTGTTGGATGGTTACTATTGAATGCGTCAAATTTGTGAGTGATAGCTTATGCGTGTCTTTGGCCAAGATTTTGAATCGGTCAATTGAGTTAGGGGTTTTTCCTGACTTACTGAAGGTGGGAAGGGTAACGCCTGTTTTCAAAAAGGGTGATGCGCATAGTATTGAGAACTACAGGCCTATTTCTGTTTGTAGCGTGTTTTCAAAAATATTCGAAAGCGTTGTTAAGCGGAGATTGTTGAGTTTTTTTGATGCATTTCGAGTAATGTGTCGATCGCAGCACGGATTTCGAAGGGGCTTATTAACTGAGACCGCTACTGTCGATTTCTTTTCATATGTCTATGAACACCTTGACAAAGGTAATTATGTGGTTGGTCTTTTTTTTGACCTTTCCCGAGCTTTCGATTCGTTGCCTCCACACTTCATCAAGGAAAAGTTATACAATGTGGGTATTCGTGGAAGTCTGCTTAAATGGTTAACTTCTTTCGTTACAAGTCGTAGTTTGAGAGTGGTTCTGTCGGGAATAGCCTCGGAGGACTCACCTGTAAATATTGGCGTACCTCAGGGTTCCATACTGGGTTCCTTACTGTTCTTAATTTTTGTAAATGATTTACCAAGTTTTTTCGAGAATGTTCATGTGGTGATGTATGCGGATGACACCTCTATCGCTATTGCTGCTCGTGATCGGAGTGAGCTTGATAGGTTGGTTGGTAGCACTGTAGAGCGTTTTGTGGATTGGTGCACCCGAAACAGAATAATCTTGAATGTACAGAAAACAGTCTGCGTAAATTTTCATGTTCGGCGACCGCTTTCCATAGAACATCTTGCTGGGATTCCTTTACAGAAGGAAGCCAACTTTTTGGGCTTGAGCATTGATACCGAAATGAGTTTTGGACCACATATAAACAACGTATGTAAAAGATTAAATTCGTCGTATTTTGCGTTGCTCAAGCTCAAATATTCGTTGGACAGGACGTCACTCCTGGACGCATATTACGCGCTTTGCTACTCACATATTTCATACAATATTCTTTTGTAGGGCAGAAGTTCTCAGTGGCGGCGTGTATTTGTGACTCAGAAACGAATAATCAGATTAATTTTTCAATTACAATGTGGTGAATCCTGCAAGGAAGTTTTTAAAAATAATAGTATTCTTACCTTCCCTTGTATCTATATTCTCAAAGCTGTGGTGTTTGTCAATGGAAATCGTGAAAGATTTTTGGGCTCTGTTAGCCAGTATGAGACGAGACGTGTTGATTTGCCGTTGTTGCGACACAAAACAGCATTTTTTGAGAAAAGTCCGCAATACGATTTTGTAAAACTATATAATAAGTTACCTGTCTCAATAAAAAGCATCACCGCTCCTCGTGCATTCAAAAATAAAGTTAAGGCGTACTTGATCGAGAATGTTTTTTATAGTTTACGGGAGTATTTAGCTTTTTTCTTTTTTTTTTCTTTGTGTATTTTGTTATGTGTAATAATGTATTGTATGACTTATCTCCATCTACAGTTATGTGGCACTGAGACTAATAAATTATTATTATTATATTATTATTTTTATTATTGACGTTGAAACTTAAAATAAACTAAAATTTGTGTAACAAAATAGAAAACAATAAATTGGAAAACTAAATTTAATAAATATAACGGAAGTCAATAATTCAATTGTGTGTGGAAAATCTCAAAACAATTATCAATACATAGTCCGACATCGCAATTTTTACATTCGTAACGCGTGTCGCTCCTTCTCTTATGTTTTACACAAACAACACATTTTCTTCGCGATAGTTGTGTTGTGTCGGCACGATTAGGACATTTTGATGGAAAATGTCTATCAATCAATCGAAATGGTAAATCCTCAGATTTTCTCTTTCCTCCTCCTACATTGCTTCTCCGTTGGAAATATTTTCTTAAAATTTCTCTTATCAAAGTTAAATGAAATTTACTAAATTTTTGTTTGGAAGGAGTCGATTTTTTGTATAAAATATATGTATTATATACAGTTAAATCTAACAAGTGGAAAAATAATTTTTTGTACCACTTTATGGTTTTCCTTAGCGAATTAAGTGTACTCAAAATCATATCCACTCTATCTACAGCACCCATGTTGGAATTATAGTCTATAATACATGATGATTTCTTCTTATATAATCCTGAACGATAATCCCTCTTCCCAGTTTCAATCAATGCAGCTGCATGTGCGGAAGACAACATCCAAACCTCCTTTTTATCATGCCATTTCATTGCCAATAAAATGTCAGTCGATCGGTAGCACATTTCTCCTCTTTTCAACTTTTCTTCCATGTGGGGCATTTCTTTTCTATTTCTACGAACGGTTCCAAACGCGTTGGTTTTGTTTTCGTGTAATAATGTATATAAACGTGGGCTCGTGTACCAATTATCCGTAATTAGTGCATGGCCCTTTCCAAGATATGGCTGAAGCAGCGTCATCACAACATCTCCAGAGATTCCAATGGCTGTGTTACTTTTAGTAATGTTTGTTTTTTGCCCAGTATAAATTATGAAGTCCAACACATAATTAGTTTTACAGTCGCAAAGGAGAAATAGTTTAATTCCGAATCTACTTTTCTTGGATGGTATATACTGTTTAAAATAACATCTGCCCTTGTACAGCAAAAGACTTTCGTCGATGCATAGATATTTGTAAGGTGCAAATGACTGCGGAAAGGAAACCTTTAATTTATCTATTACTGGCTGTATTTTTACTAAAGGATCGTCACTTGCTGTATTATTATCGTTGAAGTGCAACATTTGTAATAATACCATGTATCGATCTCGTGCCATTAGTTTCCGGAAAATATCGCTTTTCAACAGTTCGTCCATAGACCAATATTCATTCAAAGTCAGTTTCTTCGAACGTGGAATTAGCATTGAAATACATAAAAATACGTACATTTCAGGGACTGAAGCAACCTTCCAATTTACCAAACGGGAATTCTTTTTATATGCTGTACACTGTTGTACGTATTTGAAATAATTGTTTGTCTGCTCGGTAATTTGAGCGACTAATTCTTCAGAAAATGTCATTTGAAAGGCGTCTAAAGGTGTTGATTCTGGGTTAAGATTTCCTTTTACTCCTGCGTTTTGTTCGTCAAAGATATGTAGTTTAGGTTCTAAATTCGTTTTTGACCACAATAATTTTCCCGTTTGGTGAGCAATCTCGATATCTGCAGGTACTTCTGAAGTTCCCTCTTCTGAAGATGTACTTAGTTTTCTGGGCCGTTTCCTATTTATTCTTCTTTGATTGATCAATTCTTCACTGTCTGATGATGGTGGATCGAACTAGTACACATCATTCATCGAAACGTCTGAATCGTAATCTTCTATTTCGCTGTTATCTCTTGTAAAATATTCTTCAATATTACTTGCCATTTTTAAGGGTGTCACGAGCAAAAGATAATCAAATAGATTATATAAGACACTATCGTAATATATTGTACTGCTACTATGATCACAACTTTTACAAGTAATAAGATTTGCCTCGGTTCGCGAAACAGGTGGACAACTGTTACAACAAAGCATTTTTGGCATTTGTTTATTGCCGTTGCTAAGGAATGCATTTATACGTATCTCACAGACGCATAATGGTATTAATTCTGTGTAGGTGCTCGAAAAATTGACAAACGCATATATGCGTCCTTAGTCCATGCCGAACACTTACAGAAAGCGCATATATGCGTCCTTAGTCCATACCGATAGCTTCCGCCAGACGCATATATGCGTCTGTAGCAGTCAAAGGGTTAATAATAATAAGTGGTTTATTGAGTTATAGTTAAAAAAAGATATAAATCAAACCTACTTTTCTAAACAGAAAAAAGTATATATATATATATATATATGTTTTGGTTGATTCGAGGTATGCCGAGGCATATTTGGCTAATGACTGACTAGTCTGATGACTGACTAGTCTGTCAACAGGAGACTACGACAAAGCACTGAAGATGCCAAGTGAGATCTTGGCGAAACGTCTGCCCCTGTCCACAGGGAACAACCAAGAAGATGAACGAATGATACCTCGGATCAACCAAAACACATACTTGTCCATCCGCGAAGCATTACAAATTATATCTATAATTATAACTCAATTGCCACTGATTTTACTTGCACCATAAAAGAAGAAAATAAGAGCAAAATATTAAACTGAGTAGCAGAAATATAAATGTTTTAAATTCGAATAATTTTGCAAGTGATAACAATAATTATCACACAATTAACTACGACACCATTATCTTAATGGGAGATTTTAACACCTGTCTACCTAGGAACGACTTGCGCCGTGAGAGACTTCACTTCATCACCTCGTCTCTTAATCTATCTATTCTTCCTTCCCAACCTACTCATCTTTCGACCTCCGATTCCATCTTGGACCTTATTATTACGTCTTGCCCGAATCAAATTCTTTCTCATGGTCAATTATCAGCTCCTCAATTCTCTAATCATGACCTGATTTATTGTGCTCTACGTGCTTGTCGTGTAACAATTCCAACTCGTTATGTTTTTGCTCGTAACTATGGCAAAATCAACTATGATACGTTGAAATCTGATGCAATGGCGATTGACTGGTTTACTATGTACCACTTGTCAGATGTCAATGCAAAAGTTAATTATTTCAACACTGAAATAACTAACTTGTACGATCGTCATGCACCGTTAAAACAACGAAAAACGAAGCGCTTGTCAGCTCCTTGGCTGAATGATGAGATCAGGGATTTTATGCGAAAACGTAAAGTTGCTAAGATTACTTTTCGAAGAATTACTTCTATTGCAAATGGGGAAAACTATCGCATTTTGCGTAACCGCTGTAACCACCGGTGCAGAAATGCAAAAAAGAAGATCAAGAGATCATTTTGGAAAACCATGCGTTCCCTTGGCATAGTTGAGTCGCCTTGTCAACATAACAACATTGATTGCAATTCTTTAGTGGGCTATTTTGCAGAACCTCCTGTTATTCTTGATGACTCGCGATCGGCTCTTGTACTAATATCACTTCAACCTTTTCTTTTGCCATGTTGGATTCGGTCCAGGTTACTGATGCTCTTATGGATTCGCGCTGCACTTGTGTCGGTGTTGATGGTATCAATATTAAACAATTGGTTCCCATCATGGACATTATTACTCCTCCACTACTACATATTTTTAACTTTTCAATTGAATCTTCGACCTTTCCTTCTATTTGGAAGGAAGCCTATGTTGTACCAATTCCTAAGATCGAACGTCCTACTCAACCCAGTGACGTCCGACCAATTTCTATTCTTTCCGTAATATCTAAAGCACTTGAGCGTTTGATATATATTCTAGTGCAGGGGTACCTTGATGACCATAACATAATTACTGAATTTCAATCTGGTTTTCGTCCGGGGCACAGTACGTCGTCGGCACTCATCAAAATTACTGACGATATTAGAAGCAACTGTGATGACCGATGCCTGACCTTATTGGTATTGTTCGACTTCAGTAAGGCATTTGATTCCGTTGACCATGCCCTTTTGCTGACGTCTATATCTGCTATTGGTTTTTGAGTGTGTTGCTTGGTTTCGATCATATCTTTTGCACCGTTCTCTGTGTGTGCGTGATACGTCATCGTCCTCCTCAGTATTTGCAACTCATTGTGGGGTGCCTTAGGGCAGTGTATTGGGTCCATTACTGTTCTCAATCTTTGTAAACAGTGTTACTAAGCTAATCTCATGTAACTATCATTTATACGCAGAAGACTTGCAAATTTATACGTCAACAACTGTGGACGAGATTCTAGCAGCTGTGGTGCGACTTAACGATGATCTGGGTAAGGTTTTGGGCTGGTCTAAGCGATATGGTTTGAGCTTACATATTGCCAAAATCCAGGCTATTGCTTTCGGTTCAAGACCTTTGGTTGCTAGATTTTACTCTTTCGGTGCTGGACAATTGATGCTTGATAACAATGCTATACCATTTTCTCATACAGTTAGAAACTTGGGAGTGGTGATGGACCTGCACTGTCTTGGCGGTACCAGATTCAGTCCGTTTGTAAAAAAGTATATTTCTGTTTTCATTCTATACGTAAACTTCGTTGTTTTCTTCCGCCTGATGTTCGTCGCAACCTCTGCTACTCCTTAATACTTCCTCATATAGATTATGCTGATACCGTGTACCCCGATCTATCTGTTATTCTCCGTAACGAATTGGAAAGGTTACAAAACAATTGCATACGTTTTATTTTTAGATTAGGAAGGTATGACCATATTACACCTTATCGTAATCATCTCCGTTTATTAACCGTTGCAAGGCGCAGATTTTTTCGCATACTGTTAACTATATATAAAATTCTCTTCTCTCAAACTCCAACATATTTGTACACAAAATTTCAATTCATTATTACATTATTCATGTTTCCAGTTCATCGCACTGAAATGCATCATGGGTCCTTCACGGTTCAGGCCATATCACTTTGGAATGGTATACCCTTCGAGTTTTCTTGCGTTTAAGTCCTCTTTAAGATGCTATTTCTTGTATCGTCAGGTGTCCGAGTCTGCTTGTTAGAGTCATCCGCTTATTTTCACGCAAAGAAAAAGTTAAAACTTTTCTTTTGTGTTTCTCCTTAGGGGCTGGGCTGATGTTTTCTAGTTATTTTGTTTCTTTGCTTGCTTTGCCTCTCCTTTTCTCCTTTCTTTTTGTTTTCTTTTTCTATCTTTTTGATATTTAGATCTTCTTTTTTATATACATGCCATATTATTTACTTACATTCATTTCATACATATATAACCAGTTGCGTCTTTTGGAAGACATCGCCTATGGCGATAAAATGACCTCTTGTCAGCCTTGTTTTGTCTATTATTTGTATATAATTACATATGTATTCTGAGTGTGGCAATAAATATATACTTTACTTTACTTATAATTATAACAAAAAAATCCAAATTAAAAATAAAGATTTGTTTGCACACACAGTCATTGTAAATTTATGTCTTAAATTCAAGTTGTAAACGTCTGTTCTAAACCTTATTTTATTTGCAAGATAAGGAGATTTCCCAGAATGAACAATCCTGTAAATTAAATACAAATATTGTGTAAGAAACCTTCGCCTCATATTCAACCATCCTCTAGACTGCAACACAGGTGAAATATGGTCCCTACGCCTAACGTCATAAATAAAACGCAAGGAAGAATTCTGAACAACCTGCACCCTTCGCCTCTATTCATTCGATAAACATGAACTATAGACTATATTGCAATAATTGAAATTTGATAAGACTAGAGTGTCACATAGTAAACGCCCGAGTCTAACAGACAAAACTTGTCGGAATGAGTACAGACGTTTTAAAGCTCCATAAGCACGACCACATAGAACACCCAAATGATAACCAAAGTTCAATTGATCATCTATAGTAATCCAAAGACAGCATCTATAGCAGAAACATTGACTCGAGCTTTATCGACAAAGCAACCACCCCTCTTTGTAAATACAGTCCATGTCAGGATTAATTTTCAGACCATCATTTGTAATTTCGGTGCACAAAATATCCAATTCATCAGTAATTATACCGCATAGCGATTGGAGATCATCTGATTTAAAACTATAATATAATTGCGTATCGTCCGCATAGAGATGGTAAGACCAATGCATTAATTTAGAAAATAAATTGTAAGTGTAAATAGTAAAGAGACCGGGTCCAAGAATAGACTCTTGGGGAACACCTGATGAACAGAGTGTAGGACTGGACATCACTGAATTTAATTTAACGGACTGCACTCTATTAGAAAGATAGTTATCAAACAGTTTAATCGCATATGCATCCAATCCGATAAACTTTAATATATTTAGTAGCAAGTTGTGATTAATTATATTACAGGCCTTACTGAAGTCAAGCAGTATCAATAATGTTGACTTGTTCTGACCCAAAGTCCGAAACACATCATCAGTCAAATCAAGAAGCGCAGTAGTACAACTAAACTGTTTTCTAAAACCAGACTGCTTAAGTATACACTTCGCCACCAAACAAGAATGAAGCTGCTCAGCCATAAGTGTCTCCAATAACTTTCATAAAACCGGCAATAAGGTTATATTCCTCAGATGCATATATGTCTTAACTGGAACCAATTTGGAAATGGGTGTAACATAACCGTGCTTTCAGGAGTCTGGGAATACTGATTGAGTCAAACAGAAGTTCCAGATATGCACAAGTACATCAAGAATATGGGGACAACAGAAACGTATCATATCTAAGTTGATCCCTTCTGAACCTCCATTAGTGGACTTCATATTCAGACGTATTTTCAAAATATAATCTGAAGAAACCTCACGAAATGTCATTATTGGGGTGTTCGGGTGCATTCTATTATTGTAATAATAAGATTGTAAATTAATATCAGGTTCAAGCAGAGTGCTTTTTACAGAATTGCTAAAAAAGGTGTTAATGTTATTAGAATCAGCCAAATGAGATGGAATAGCAGTAGCGGATGGTTTTATTATTATTAAATTTTTTTAGACTAATTCACATATTTTTAGAGTCATTGACAATCAAATTTTGTTCAAAAAATGTTTTTTTCCCGACGAATCGCACCTATGACATAATTACGCAAGGTTTTGCTGAGTTCTGGATTCTTTATACTTATTAAAAGCGTTGTTCCTCAACTTGATCATCTGTCTAATATTCTACGTGATCCAAGGTAATGGATTTTCTTTAAGGTTTTTGCTACAACCGGAGCATGGACATCGAACAAAGACAACAAAATATCATTAAAACAGCCAACTTTATCGTCGATGTTTTCACAATCAAAAACAGCTTCCCAATTCATTAGATCAAGATATTGAATGCCTATTAAAGGCATTCAAATCAATATTAGACTTCCATTCTTTTTCGTTTCATTCTTCTTGGAACTAGAAATATTTGGGTTTAACCATCCTAAGAGACGTGCAGCTAAACCCGAATGTTTCTAGTTTTAGGACTAGTGTTGCTATTAGATTGCTATTAGAACTAACTCTAGACCTAGACCAGAAAATTATGGTTTCGCTACAGATACGGATACTACAAATATTGTAATTTTTGGAAGGCGATTTAGAATACTTCCCTCTCCAAAACATATAAAGGCACCTCAAATTTAGTAGTCAAAAAGAATATGTATTCAACTGTAGTTTAAGTTTAAACACAGAAACGATCTCGTAAATCTTTACTTTTAGTAATTTGTGATGAATTAATGACATTAATTGAAGAGTTAGAACTGTTAGTCAAAAATGCCGGTACTAGGCGATTTATATTGACTACAAATTCTTTGTTATTTTTATTAAAAACATAATTTTTCTTAAAATATTTCAACACTTAGAATTGCGGGACCTTATCCCGCAATTCTTGGAGGTAAAGATTTGAAGCTTTGTAATTAAAAAAAAAAAAATTTAGATGTAAGCAAATATTTGTGAATGGGAAGCTTTGATTCCGAATGAAATTTTGTTTGAATAGGCTTCAATTAAGAAAAGTTTCTCTTAAACTTATCTCAGTAAGTGCATTGTCTCTATGTTATGTTGTGAGGTGTAAAGAATTCATCTGGTAGGTGCAAAGGCTCTCCATAAACTAGCTCTGCGGGAGAACAATCGAGATCTTAAACCCAGTAAAATTATTCATTCTTTGGTGGTAATGGAATTTTTCTAAAATACTGGGAATGATGGAAAGAGGTGTGAATCTGTTGAGATGACAACAACTTATTGAATTACCAAAAGAGGTAAGACTCGGATTGTTGACCTCTATCATGTGAGATGGTATGAGGAATTCCCAATGTCGAAAAATATTGATTCAATAGGTTTGAAGTTATGGTTTCAGATGTCGTGTCTGAAATCGGATAGGCATCTGACCATCTAGTAAATCTGTCTATTACTGTAAATATATAGGAACAACCTATTGAAGTAGGTAAACGACTTATTATATCAATATGTATGTGTTTGAAACATCCTTTTGGTATAGGTATAGGATCCATTTTCTGTATAAAGATGCGTCTTGGGTCTTCATTAAATGTGGCCAAAAAATCTCTGATTAATTAAGTTTAAGGTGGCTTTAAAAACTGAATGTGAAATTTATTGAAACAAGCAGGAATGAATTATTTAAGCGAAGAAGAATGTTCAAATCAAAGTTCTGAATTATAATTTATTTTTCTTCTAGAAAGATGATATCGTTTGTTATGTTTTGATAATTGTTTATTAATAAGATGTTTCAACTCTATATCTGAATCTTGTGCCTTTTTGATTGATAACTCTGATAGGTATTCAGAAAGAATTGAAATGGGTTATACTAATTCCAGAAAGGGTATCTGAAACTACGTTATACCTTGTCTGTCTAGGTGATTTTTCTGACCTTGAAAAGAATGCTGTTACTAGCGGTTTGTGGTTGAATGAGCCAGAAGGGCAGAATTGATTAGAATTTCTTTTGTAGCTACAAATGCATCTTTATCTTATATTGTACACTAAGACATTATTGGAAACTATCATCGTTTCCTACTACAAAAATTAACTATGCCCAAAAATCTCTGTAATTCTTTAATCGTATTCGGAAGAGGAAATTTTGATATAGCTTCAATTCTGGATTTTGAGGGTTTGATACCAGCTTGTGATACATGGTGACTTATTGTTAGACAATCTAAAGATTAACACCAAAAATACATTTTGTAGGTTGAATATGGATCTCATAATCACTAACTCTTTTGTCTCACCAATATGTCATCTAAATAAAAAAAGAGAAAATTTAAGCCAAACAGATTTTCATTAATAAATCTTTGAAAGGTTTGTGCTGCATTCCGTAAGCCATCCTTTCAATCTTACAGACATCCTCTGGATTTACCGCAAATCCATGATATGATCTTATCAGGCCGATTTTTGAAAACATTGATTAAAGGATAAAGGTCTGGAACAGTTATCAAATTCAATCGTCTATAATGGCCACATGACCGCCATTCATCAGTACCTTTTTTGGGTACCATTTGCAATGGTGAAGAAGCAGAGGAAGAAGATAAGCGGCAAATGCCCACTTCTACCATGAATTCAAATTCTATTTTGATGAATAAAAGTTTTTTTGTATCGAGACGACGTGGTCTACTAAAAGACAGATGCGAATTGGTTATAATTTTATGGATATAAAAACGTTTGTTGGTTTTATACTTTATTAAAGTTTGGTAAAAATATTCTTGTTCTACCGGTTTCGATCTCGATCAGACCATCTTCATTAACCTTTGAGAGCACGTCAAGTGTTGATATCAGAGTATTTCATAAAGATTCCTTATATTCTATCAGAGAACTATTTATTGTTGTTACTTATTTAATTATCTTAATTTTTCTTACGGTTTAACATGTGTTTAAGTATAAATCATTTATATACAATACAATTTACAATTTCATTGCCACCAAGATATACAATAAAAGAAAAAAAAATGTACACATCATTCCTTAACATTGGTACAAGGTTAACAAAAGGTCGATTTATCGCCAGAGGCGATGTTTTCAAAACGACCCAATCAGCAATGTATGTTAAAAAAAAATAAATTGATATGGCGAATATAAGTAAAAAAATAATAAATTTATGTATAAAGTATTAGAAAAAGAGTACGCAAGAACAAGAAGGAAAGAGACTCGAATTAAACAAAGAAAAAATGATTGGAGAAGAAGAAATAAAGCTGTCAGCTGAGAACGGAAAGAGAAGAGGCAGATTAAATCAGAAAACAGTCTGAGACAACTGTTGTGACAACAAGCGATCTTTAAGCGATGCTCTGAATACAGAAAAACTACGGGCTTCCCGCAACTCAGTGGGTAAGTTATTCCAGAGAGTTATAGCTTGCACTGTGTATGACCCGTGATATATTTCGGTACGATGAATCGGAAACATGAGTGAGACACCAGATTGTGCTCTAGTAGGAAGACCGCGAGAGGCCATAAACTCAAATGTAGTGAACAGATAGATTGGAGACTGAGAGGAAAGAATCTTGTATAAGGTAGTTAGTATACGGAAAGATCTACGGTTCTCAACGGTAAGCATTTCGAGGTGATTACGATAAGGTGTAACATGCTCACATTTTCTCAGATCGAAGATAAAGCGCACACAATTATTTTGTAACCTCTCTAATTTGTTACGAAGACCAATCGAAAGGTCCGGGTATACGGTATCGGCATAGTCCAAATGGGGAAGAATTAAAGAGTAACAAAGGTTACGACGAACAGTAGGTGGAAGGAAACAACCAAGCTTGCGTAGGGAGTAGAAACAGAAATAGACCTTCCTACAGATAGACTGAATCTGGGGCTGTCAGGACAATGCAGAATCCATCATCACACCCAAGATTTTAACAGTTCGAGAGAATTGTATAATATTACCGTCAAGTGACAAATAGGTATTGTTAAGGGAGTAAAATTTTGTTACCAGAGGCCTTGATCCAAAAGCAATAGCCTGAGTCTTTGCCACATTTAAACCCAAGCCATGGCATCTAGACCAGTCCAGAACGCTAACAAGATCCCTATTAAGCCGCATCACCGCTGCTGGAAGTGCATCCACAGCTGCAGTTGTATAAATTTGGAGGTCATCTGCATATAGGTGAAAGTTGCACTTAATTATTTTAGAAATGGAGTTTATAAATACTGAAAATAGGAGTGGACCCAAGACACTGCCCTGGGGCACACCACAGTGGCTTGCAACTATAGACGAAGATGATGAGGAGTCACGTACACACAACGAACGATTAGAAAGGTACGATTGAAACCACGCGACACAGCTCGACGAAAAACCCACAGAAGAAAGATTTGCCACCAACAAACCATGATCAACAGAATCAAATGCCTTGCTGAAATCGAGCAAGACCAATAAGGTCAAACGCCGATCATCACAACCACGTCTAATATCATCAGTAATCTTGATGAGCGCCGATGTCGTGCTATGGCCTGGCCGAAAACCTGATTGAAAATCAGTGATAATTTTATGCTCATCAAAATACTGCTGCATCTGCATATATACCAAGCGCTCTAGTGCTTTAGAAATTACAGAAATAATGGATATAGGACGAAAATCACTCAGACAAGTGGGACATTTAAGTTTAGGTATGGGTACAACGTAAGCTAGTTTCCAAATAGAGGGGAAGGTCGATGTCTCAATGGAGAAGTTAAATATGTGGAGTAGTGGAGGAATGATTACATCCAAAATAGGAAAGAGCTGCTTAATGCTGACACCATCAGCACCAACACTAGTGGACTTAGAATGACTGAGAGCCTGGCGGTCTTGAAGCTCGTCAAACAGCTCCAAGGAAAATTTAGAATTGAC
The DNA here is from genome assembly GCA_036711965.1 of Onthophagus sagittarius. Lineage (NCBI taxonomy): Eukaryota > Metazoa > Arthropoda > Insecta > Coleoptera > Scarabaeidae > Onthophagus > Onthophagus sagittarius. The sequence continues at coordinate 12,275,211 of JASERS010000003.1, forward strand.
ATTAGCAGAGGCAATAATAGCGGTAATAGTTGATGCCTTAACTGAGTCATCGAGAGTAATGGGAGGTTCGGCAAAATAATTGACGAGAGAATCACAATCAAAACCACCATGATAAGAAGGTGATTCAACCACACCAAGCGAACGCATAGTTTTCCAGAAAGTGTTAGGGGTAGCATAAGACAATTTCCGATAAATATACAATTTTTTTAAGTTCTTACAACGGTGGTTGCAGCGGTTACGCAAGGTACGGTAGGTTTCCCAGTTAGCATTGGATGGATGTCTTCGAAGAAGAGTTTTTGCAGCATTGCGTCTGCGCATAAGATCTTTAACCTCACCATTGAGCCAGGGCGCAGGTAAGTGCTTTGTTTTGCGTGGAAGCAAAGGGGCATGACAATCATACAATTCCCTGAGTTGCGTATTGAAGTAGTTAACCTTTTCGTTGATATCCGACATGCGGTATAATTTAAACCAATCGATCGTCGAAGCATCAGACATCAATGACTCGCTGTTGATTCCACTGTAGTTTCGAGTCGGAATAAAACGTCTAGGTATCACACAACGTCCAATCTCATTTATATTCTCATTTATATTTATATTAAGATAAGTTTATATTAAGATAATTAAATAAGTAACAAAAAATAGTTTTCTGATAGAATAGAAGAGATATTTATGAAATACTCTGAAATCAACATTTGACGTGTTCTCAAAGGTTTCTGAAGATGGTTTGATCGAGATCAAAACCGTTAGAACAAGAATATTTTTACCAATCTTTAATAAAGTACAAAACCAACAAACGTTTTTATATTTAATTAAAAAGATGGCAAAGAGAAACAAACTCAGCATTATAATTTTATGTGTTGTGTTTCTAATTGTGTTAAATTAAATTAGGAAGTTGTTTAACTAACTTTGTGAATTTAGTTTCAACAGAGATCTGTTAATTAATTAAATTAATTTTGGAAGGGTTAAAATTATAAATTGAACAAATTGAAGAAAATTGAAATTGATATCGACTAACACATGATACTTTCCCAAACTCAATATTGGTTTTGTCACATCTGTCAAAGCGAAAACGAATGGAAAAGTACGTCCAAGATACAGAAAGTAATTTTTTTCCATACGTTTTAATTTTGCTTCCATTAGCAGTAGACAATACCAATGATGATTTTCTTTTATGAGAAGGATGTAAAGAGACAGGAAATACTCCGAAATGTCTGCTCTGGGGTCAATCAGAACGTTAAGGATTGTCGAAAGTAAGATTGAAAGGAAGATTGTCGAAAATAAATAACCACGAACTTAAAGGTATATTTAAACCCTTACTTTTAGTCTTTATTGAAGCTTTTGTTACTTTTTTTTTGATTTGAATCTTTGGATTTTCCAGTTAATGATGAGTTGCATTTACACCACAACTTGGCCATACCTTACTTTACCATCAAACCGAATCTTAGCTTATCGGCCATAATCAATAAGTCGGTAATCTCTTCCTCTTCCGATGCCAGGAAAACTACTGATTCTATATCATTCTATTGCGCCACAGTCTGAATAGAAGATCTGTGGTCACCAGTTGAGAGTCTCCAATGGTGGTCCAACAGCTCTCGATAAAAGTCTGAGGGATTCTGGTCCCCCAAGTGTGTTTTAGAGAGTAGATCATTAAGTCCTTTTCTTCACTTAAGAAAAAACGACTAATGATTAGAGAGCGAATGGTTCAAGGTCCGTGGAAATTGTGGAAATCAATAATTGAATTAATTATCTCAGGTGGAAGATGCGTGGCCACCAAGGGCAAATTTTAACTCAATTTTCCAGAACCACATTTCTAGACGTACAGTCCAAAAGGAAGGCAGTCTCATATAGACTGCTCCAACGTGGTTTGACGTTTCTGGTGTTTCATCACTTCCCAACATAACGAATCAAAAAATAAGAAAGATTTAGTTTTAAATAAAATTTTAAGATGATTAACAATTTTTTATTTTTTCTTTGAATTTTAATATTGAGAGATCTTTTAGATCTTATTGTTAGACACCTCCCAAAATAATGATTTTAAATATTGTTTTCTTAGTTGCCGAACTACTGACAAAGAGTAAAATGTAACGTCGGGTCTTGATGGTTTCAGGCTATGTATCTTAAAGCCGTTTAAACAGAATTTTCTAGTCCAGATGATTAATTTTCTTGGAAATTTGTCGTTTTAAGAAATCGCAATTAAATGTTGTTCCAAGAAAAGTTCAAAACAAGGTTAAAGTCGGTGTTAAAGTTATTAATAACATTGACTCCAAATTATTTTGCTGTATCCTTTAAATTTATAAATATTTATTGGCAGTCATCTTTAATGGGTCTGCCTTAATGGAGTGCAAAAAATTAAATTGTGTATGATAATAATTAATAATTATAATAATTTAATAATAATTTAAAACCGAATAACAGCTAAATTAGAGTTAATACTAACACTGAAGCTAACACTAAGACTTTAAATCGAAATTTTCTAGTTCTATGTCTAGTGTTAGTTCTAGTTTTAATCTTTGTTTAGCTCTAGACTTTTTAAAATTCTTCTGTAACTAAAAGTGTAGTTAATACTAAACCCACCGGCTAATCCCTAATATTATGTACATATGTAAGCATCTTTAATTAAGAATTATAGTTTTGTGTTTACAGAAATATATTGCTTTTAAGTTCTAGTGCGAAGGTGTTATTATTTGTATTGTCAACTATTTAGCAGCTCTATGTCATAATTCAAACCACTTTAGGCTCAAATTATTTCGGATTATCGAGGTTCTACTATAATAAGTAATATAAATCCAAATTGATTTGAAATAATTTCATTTCATTGTATTTTATAAATATTTTTCTCGGTTTAGTTTTCGTGACCTCGATATGGATCTACAATTACCTTGTCGGTGCATTTATTTCTCAACAAGTTAAAATAATACGAAACAAATCGGATTATAGAATCATATTAAAAATCCTTGTAGTATTTGCAAAAAAAAACAAATACTTTAGAACGGGAAGTTATAATTAGAAAATCATCGGACGACAATAAAGTTGTGGGTACCTTTAATAACGGGATGGAATAAATTATAAAATAATAAACCACGGTTTCTAATATTCGCAAAGATTTGTAATGCAACGCCGACAAATAACGACGGAGGTAATAACGTAAAAAGACATGCTCAAGGTTTGCCCATAAGGGGATAACATAAAAAGATTGACTGAAATTCCGTCGGATTCATTTAAGATTCATTGCGCCGTTGTTAGATTTTTGCGTTTTTGCGACTTTATAGCCGCACTTAAGCTCGGACGGCAAAAGAATGCGGCAATTCCCAAGACTTATGCAACAACGTTCCGCATTTTTCTTGTCGCTCTCCCCTGCAGGTGTAGTTATATTATCGTATTCAAAAACAATCTTACCGAGTAAATTTGACAATAAACGACTTTAATTGTCTATTGTTTCAATTCTTTCAATTTTACGTTTTATCATTACAAACACCCTTGAATTTTTTCATTTAATTTTCCTCATTACAGTTCGTGTTAAATAACGATTTTAAAATTACTATTAAAAATTATATTTGTACCCTCAAAATGATCTTGCGTGGGTATAAATCTCTTTCTCGAACCATTTTTAAACGTCTCGGGAATTAGGTGTGAATTGAACGTTCGATTTTTTTTATTATTATTGAAGGCACGTACCAACCGGTTACGTTTAATGGATTTAATCGGAGTTTCGACACGATCGAACACCATTCGTTTTTGTCTATAAGGAAACGCTATTGAAAAATCTCAAATGGCGAGGTTTTGTTAACCTTGTCCCTCACACTATAAATGAAAAGGTTTTATGAAATAATGAATAATATTGTATACTTAAACCAATACATCTTCAATTACTCATCAATGCAATTCTTAAAAATCACTTCAAAAATTGCCCTATAGACTTAAAAAATCGTCCTATAAATTTCTGCAGCTTTTTGAACCATGAAAAGTTCAATTGCTACACTCTAAAGGAAATTCGAATCCACACCTATGAATGGTGTACTGAGAAAATTTACCAGAAGTATTGAAGTTATTGTATGATGGATTTTACACCTAGAGGTCATAAAGAAATTGAGCCTATTGGAGTCCTATTGAGCCTCTGTTGTATCTCAACCCAAGTGTAGAATACAGAAAAGTCATTTAATTGAAAGATTCATTTAAATGAAGGTTTGCACTAAAAAGAATTTCCTGAACACAAACAAGCAAAGAGTATGATACCTCTGTCGCAAAGGAAAGTTAAAAAGGTTTTATGCTTCAGCAGAAATGACCTAAGATCACTCTTGAATTTGCTGAGTGGCTTCTAAAATACTGTTTCTTCAACATTGGGCAAGCTAAGGAACAAGTTTGTCTATTTAGCAACGACAAATCAGATCACTAAACTTATCTTATGTGGATAAAAGTAAAAATTTTCGGAAATGTTTGCCTAACACCTACTGATATAAAGTAAGGATCTTTAAAAGGAGGCTTACGCAGGAAAAGATTTCCAGCACACAAACAAGCAAAGAGTTGCAACACAGTTATCATCTGTGTTGCAAAAAGCTGAAAGGATTGATTGATAAAAATACTATATCTTCAACGTTGGACAAGCAATCTGTCTTTTCGCTGTATATTTTTCTTTCAAAATACGAACAGCAAACCGTTTCATTGTTTTCTGCCAACATAAAATATAAAATAGTTATCAACCTTAAATACATAAAGTTACCTACATGCGACTGGCGTCTGAACGTTGTTCCCATTTATATAAAAACAAGAAGTACTTCGTATTTTACAAATGTTAAGTTTAATCACATTAACTTTTCAGTTTCAATAGGTAATGGACTTCTTTTTATAAAATCACGTCTTCTCATAAGTGTAGGTATGAATCACCCCATCTTGTGGAATTCCATCTTTTCCAGGAAAAAGCTGAGATATACAAGTTTCCATAACAATGATGATAAGTTATCTTCTTTCAATATTACCAAATCTCAAGTGATTCGCTCCAAAACAACTTTTCTTACCATAATCTCTATAAAATCGTAATTGAAATAATAAGACTCAGGACTCATCAATCCTTATGGATCAAAGGTCTGGGCAATATCTGATAAAATCGCTCTCTGTGATTATTTGCTGTTGTAATTCTTTAATTTTAGAAAATAAGTAATTTGATTTGCATGACTAACTACTGGACTTCCCTCAGGAAAACTGATATTTCTTTCCAGTAATCCTCACTTTCCATAAGCCTATATTGTCCTTAGTGATTGGACGTCAGCACTTATTGTGGCATAACGCTCGCGCCACTCACATCTGAAGATTGTGTGCTCCCTATTATCTTCATTTGTGCAGAACCAACAGTCCCTTGTGTCTGCTTTTCGAATTTTGTGAAGATACTTTCCATAGATTCTGAATCCAGTAATGGCTTGTGTCATAAAATGGTCCACTTCGCCCCACTTTCTTTTGTTGCCCATTGTTCAACACTTGAGATAAGGGCTTCCGTTGACATTGTTTTATACGCGCTTGTCACCCTTATTAAGATTCTTCTCTGTGTCCTGTACAATTTATCTCTGAGAAATTTGGTTTTAAAGGCATCAGTCCAAGTTCCGCACGCATACAGCATTTGGGAATATATGACCGAGGCTATGAGTTTCCTTTTTTCGCTTTTTGGGCCGTATATAGAACCCATCACTCTATTCCGTGCGTTAACTATTCTTTTCGTCTTTCCAAGTATGTATTCAACATGCTCTCTCCAATTTACGTCCTTCCCAATCATTACTCTCAGGTATTTCAGCGCTTTCCCTGATTTTATGTCGTATCCCCTCACTGTTATCCTGGCTTCTCCTTTGGATCGTCTGCTTTTCAATAAGATCGCTTCTGTTTTTTCCGGGGCAAGCTCCAATTCCATATCTTCTAGTTTACTAATAATTTTTTGTATTGCATACTCCGCACTATGTTCAACTTCTTCCAAGGTCCAGCCAGTTACGAATAGAGCCAGATCATCAGCATACGCAATCAGTTTTATGTCTTCGCACTGTTCCATGTCTCGTAGCAAACCCTACCTAACCTAACCCAACCCAACCTTTTTTTTTTTAACGAGGTCGGGGAAAATCTGCTAACAGACATCTGGCCTGGGATCAAAACAATCTTTTGATTTATCAGTTGTTAGAATTTCGGCTTTTTTCTTATTCGGCTCTTGTCCGACAATTATCGTTACTGCTCTTCGTCTGGCTATTTCTTCTATTATTTCTTGAACATCCGATCTTCTATTACAATTTATTTGTGTTATTTTAGTTATGTTGTCCAGTTTTGTTTTTAAGGTACTTATTTTTTTTGGGAGTACCCTCATCACTTGTACTTGTTGTATTTTTTTGCTTCATCTTATTATTTTGTTTATTTCTTCTTCCTTCCTGAATAATGAATGGTCCGCCTCTACCAATTTTGTTCTCCGTGTCTTTATTCTCGGTTTCGCTCTCTTCTTTATCTTTGTCATTTGTTGGTTGTTCCATTTTTTTTTTCTTCTTCGTTCGATTTTTTTACTCTCTTCATATCATTTTGTTCTTTTTCACTGCTTCCATCTGCTTGCATATTTCTTTTGTTTTCCTCCGTTTTACCTTCTTTTCCTTTATTTTTTTAATTCCACCTTTACTTTCTTTAGTTCTTTGCTATATATTGGGCATCCCGTTGCACCACCTCTATGTCCTGTTTCTTTGCAATCCGGGCAACTGGGGTTGTTTTTACACTCCTTAGTTATATGCCCGTCTTCTCCACAATTATAACACTTGTTGCTCTTATCTAAACCATTACATTCTTTTGCTAAGTGTAGGGGAGACCAACATTTCAAACACCTCAATATGCGGATCTTCTCTTCTATCCAACATCTAGCCAAACCTATTCTTACTTTTCCTTTTCCTATCAATTTCCTTGCTTGGTTCTTCTGCATTTTCAGCGTCACTGCCAGCATGCTCTGCGCATACGGTCTCATTTCGGTTACCTCGTATATCATCACGGGTTCTCCAAGTTGTTCTTCAATTCCTTTTTTTATTTTCTTTTTTTCGGTAGTAATTTCCATCCATTTGATTAACACGGTTGCTATTTGTTCTTTTTCTTTTAGGCCTAAACTTCTCACCTTTTGATTTATATCTTCTCTAAGTATTTTCTTTATTTCTTCTGTTATTTGTTTATTTCTTTTTGTTGTAATAAGCACCGTACCGTCTCTCGCTTTTCTTATGCCTTCTATTTGTTCTACTTCTGGTCTCCCTTTTAGTTTCTCTTTAATTGATTTTACCACATCTTCGTATGTTTTTTCCTTATTTTCTACCACTAGAGCATAAGCTTTTTTTTCTCCTCTTTCCAGTTTTCCCTCCTCGTTTTTCTTATCTTCATCTATTTTTGCCGATGTCGTAAATATATTTACTATTGTCTGAGTTTTTCTGTATTTTGTTTCTATCATTTTTCTTAAAGTTGTTAATTTTAGACTTCTTAGATGATGAATGGCTATCTGTTATTCTTTGCTTGTCTCATCTCTTAATCTTATGATATCTTCCCATATCTCTTTTTCTTTACTTCGTACCTTTAATTTTGTTATTTTTTCATTTTTTCAATTATACTTTCTCTTATCTTCGCCTTTGTTGTCATTTCCAGTACTTCAATGTTTTCCTGCAGTTGTTCCAAAAACGGAAATGTTTTTCTATAATGGTTTTGAATATTTTTATTCATTTCTATATTGTCTTCCTCTACCATCACAACCTTTGTAGTTATTTCATTTTGTAATAAAGGATTACCTTCCGTTACTAAAGTCCTATTATAACACTCCTCTGCCCACGCTTCATCTTTTATGCCTTCCCAGCCCTCATAGTTTTCTACTTTATCTATATTGACTTTTAATTCTTCCACTCCACTTGGAATTCCACTCAACCATGGAATGTTTTTGAAGCTTGCAATGGCATATTTTTTCTGTTTCAATTCTAATGTTCTCAAACTCCTTACATAAAAAGATGGTATGTTCAGGCGTATCTTGCAGCCCGCAGTACCAGCATAAGTCTGTATCGCTTTTTTTAATTGTTTTGAGGTATGTTCCGAACACGCCATTACCTGTAAAGGCCTGTGTCAAATAATAATCCATATTTCCCCATTTTCTCTCAATCCATAATCTCACAGAAGGTATAAGCTGACCTGCCCAACCGGTGTATGCGTCCCATCTTTCTTGCCACTCTGTCAATAACTTCTCTCTTGCCTCTGTTTTGAACTCTTTACCCCGTTTTGTAATTTCATCTCTTTCCTCCGCCAGTAGGTCCAGAGGAAGCAATCCTGCCAACACCTCCGCGCTCGCTCCGGAGATTGTTCTATAAGCTGCAATACACCCTATTGCCAACTTCCTGTTAAGGGTGTTTAATTTATTTCTATATAGTTGGTATTTTAGTGCTTCCTTCCACAAGGGTGTCGCGTATAACATTACAGAGACCACCACCTGACAGATGAGTATTCTTTTGCAATGCGACGGACCTTTTGTTTTCGGCATTATCTTATTTAATGCAGTCCTAACAGTGTCCGCTTTGCTTACTACCTCTCTGACTTGTCCCGTAAATCTCATATCTCTGCCCAAAGTCACACCCAGGTACTTTATTGTCTGGCTAGAGTTAATTATGACGCCGCCCAAATTCAGTTCTAGTTTTGGCACCCTTCTTCTCCCCTTTAAGACAATGGCCTCGGTCTTATTTGGAGCCAATTTTAATCCCTGGCCTTCCATCCATCTTGCAATGCGTATATATGCGTTCATAATATTATTTTTTAGCTGCTCCTCATTTTTTCCGGTTGCTATTATGGCTAAGTCGTCTGCATAAGCAATTAGCGTAACGTTATTAGTCCCCAATTGCAAAACCTCATCATAAACGATATTCCATAATGTTGGACCTAATACCGAACCCTGTGGAACTCCCCTTCAGTTCAACCTAACCTAACCCAACCCTTTTTTTTTAACGAGGTCGGGGAAAATCTGCTAACAGACATCTGGCCTGGGATGATGGGCGGCCAGATAGTGTGGGGTTGAGGTCAAAGAAAACCCCGACCCACTAAAAACCCCTTTCCTCGTCTTCGTGTCTTCGCTCCTTTTGGCAGTCCGGACCCGCTTACCGCATTACTGCAGACTACCTAAGACGGAAAAAATTGCTGGTTGTTCTAGCTGGTTCTTTTTCTTCCGATGACGCCTATGAAATTTCGGCTCCCAGATGATGCTGATCGAAAACTTATGTCGGCAAATGCTCCAGTTGAAGTTTTATTTGAAATAAAACAAAATTCTTATTAATTTTTTACAATAATACATATATAATGTCATACCCGAAAGGGGGGCATAAGTGCCTCCCTCCTTTCTCCTTCTTGGAGTACTTATCTTTCTTCCTGTCTTCTCTTTTCTTCCCTTTCCTTTATCATCATTATCTTTCTCAAAAACTTCATTATTTCTTCACGTTGCCTTTCATCTCCTATGAGAAGGTCAGCTATATTTTTTTCCTCCACTTTCTGTTTTACTTCTAGTTCCATTTGTTTTCTTTCTTCCTTGAACCGATCGCACTTAAAAATTGTGTGCTGTGGAGTATCTATTTCCTCACACCCAAACCAGCAATAATCGGAGTCTATTTTCTTTATTTCTCTAAGGTACGCTGCAAAAATTCCGTGTCCGCTGATAGCCTGCGTGGTGTAATAATCTACCTTAGGTCCTTTTTCCTTCCATTCTTGAACATTCTTTATAAAAACTTTTGCCCATCCATCGTACAAATTCCACCTCTCCTGCCACCTCCGATATAGAGAATCCCTATTTTCTTCCGCTCTTACGCCCTTTTCCTCCCAGTTTCTGCTTCGCTCCCACACCAATAAGTCCATAGGTGGGTTTTCCGCCATCACTCCAACTGCATCTGTGGATACCGTTCTATAAGCTGCTGTAATATTTATTGATACTCTTCGCTCGATGGATCTTAATAACTGTCTGTATCTTTTGTATCTCAGAGCATCCTCCCAACACGAAGACGCATACAGCACCACCGATCTCACCACAGTTCCCAATAATTGTCTCTTTACTTGGCTTGGACCTCCAATTCGTGGCATAATGCGTTTTTATGTGAGTAGTCATTCGTAGATCTTTGTCAATGTGTACACCGAGATATTTCACAGAATCAATGCTTGTTATTGTCCTCCCATCTTTTGTAACTCCACATCTAACATAGTTCTTCTCCCTTCCAACAAGACAATCTCCGTCTTTTCAGTCGCTAATTCAAGGCCCATTTGATGAAGAGTCTCCGCAATTTGGCTTAAACAATATTCAGCTTTATCCACAATTCGCTGTTTTGTAGATTCTTGGACTACAACCGCAATGTCGTCTGCATATGCGATGAAGGTAACGCTCTTTTCGGTTTTCATAGACACTATCTCTTCATAAAATATGTTCCAGAGCGTACCTCCAAGTACGGATCCTTGTGGCACACCACATGTTATTCTCCTTTCCTCACCTCCAGGTAAAATAATCGACCTCTTTGACAGATATGTCTTTATTAGCCTTGTAATACTAGCGGATATCTTTGCTTTTCTTATCGCAGACATTATTTTGCTCCAGGGAACCGAATTAAAAGCATTTTTTATGTCCAGGAGTATCATTACCGCGTATCCTCTATTTCCACATGAAATTCTTTTTCTTTCTTTTACTTTCTGTACAACTGACATAATTGCGTCCACTGTCCCCATTCCTTTTCTATAACCATACTGGGTCTTGCTTATTATGTTTTTTTCTTCCAATTCCTGGACCAGTCTGTTATTGATTAAACGTTCCAAAATCTTACCTACAACACTCAACAAACATATCGGTCTATATGATCTTTTTTCACCTAAATTCTTTTTTGGTTTATCGATGAGCACCAAAAGCGCTCTTCGCCATATTCCTGGGATAATTCCAACTTCTAAGCATCTATTATATACTAACAAAAAGATATTACAGTTCGCCTCAATACAAGTTTTAATAATTTCATTTGTTACACCGTCTTCCCCGGGTGCTTTCTTTGTTTTTAGCTGCTTCATACATATTATTTCTTGTTCTGTAAAAGGGTTTATCGAATGCTCAAGTTCTTCCTCCTCTTCTTCCCTGTCTTCCTGTACTGGAAACAGTAATTTAAATTGTTCTTCTATTGTTTCTTGGTCGATCTCCTATCTTGTTCTTCCCCCTAATCTTTTTGTCACTATCTGGAATGCGGTACCCCAGACATCTTGTTCCTAACCCAACCCAACCTAACTCAACACAACCCAACCCAACCGAACCCAACCATGTATATTTGAACAGAAGTGTGCCTAGTATTAGTTATAATTTTAGTCCCAGAAGAATTAAAAATAAACTAGAGTAATACAAAAATTAAAACTAGAACTAACACTAGAGCTAGAACTAGAAAATTTCGGTTTAGCCTGTAACCTAAACCTTTCTATCTCAAGGTCGATACACTTAGTTCGATACACGTATACAATTAGCTAATATTGTTATTAATAACACTAAAGCTAATACTAGATCACAGATACTAGATTTGGGTTTAGCCGTACGTTTGTTAAGACGGCTAAACCTCAATGTTTCTAGTTTTGGGTCAAATTGCTTGTGACTGTCGCAACCTCGAGTATTTAAGGGAATCTATTTTTGGAATACCATGGCCCCAAACTTCGAAATAAGGTACATGCTTTTGTATTCTATATTAACATTCATGAAAGCATTGAACTGATTTTTTGTCCTTGAATGAACTGTTAATTATGGGGATGTACAAAGGGCCCGTTGAGGTCAAAGTGCTATGAAAGAATTCACCCTCACGTGAAACTACATATATACATAGTCCTAGTATTAGTTTTTAAGCTACGTTTTAGTATTTTAATTGAAAAAGTCTTTAATATTATTCAAGTCTTTTCCAAATATGTATTCGTTTTTCAGTTTAAAAGCACGTCCTAGATAAAAAGATTACCAAAAAGGAATGTTGTTGGAAACACAAAAAAGTTTATCAAATTTGACATAGTAAAACACATTAAAAATCATCGATTAACCAAGACACCAATAACCCAGAGTGTTTATTTTCTCTCGGATCGAGTTGATTTGCATATCAGCTTGGTTCGGTCTACACACCACTTTCTTCCGTTCTTTCTTCGAAGCGGTCCGAGTTCAGGTCAACCCTACCTACGCTAGACGTCTTCGCCGAGTCGCGCGTCGTGTCGTCGGCGGTCTCCGAACCAAGACTCTCAAACTGAAAGAGAGAGTTTTGTCGGATAAGAATGTGACCTGAAAACCCACTTGGATGGCGCGGCGCGGCAGGAAAAAGTGAAAGCCATTGTTTTGCTTTCTCGCGCCGCTCTGTACATTATATGGTAAAATAGGGGCAAGCAAAAATGCCCGCGATTCGCTCCTCCTTCACTATCTTATTTAGAAAACGACGCGTGGGAGCAAACCGTTTTTTAACGACCTACTATTTCAGTACGTCACAATTTCACCGTTTACATTTCTTTTTCTTTGTTCTTTTCAATCTCTAAAATCAATCTTCCCAAACATTTCAAGTAAGCAATTAATTTATTTTAAATATATTTGTTATAAAAGAGAATGGTACAATGAGAATAAGTGTGGTGTAGGTCTACATAATCTACCCGGAAGTAAGCAGTTACGACTACACATATCCATAAAGAACGAAACTTTCAATGAGCACTATCCGATCTGTAACCGTGTACTTTGAAGGCCTCTCAATTTTTTTGTTTTCGCACTGTATAATAAGCACTGACCTCCCTCAATGCAATCTGCATAAAATGTGTGAGTGTATTTCAAATCATACGTAATGTATCAATCAAACTGGTGTCTATTCTATTAACGACGCTCACTCATTACTAAACTATAATTACCGTTTTGTTTCTTAAACGAATATATTTTTTTCTATTTTTTTTGTTAGTTAAAAACTTGTTTTGTTTGGAATTAGTGCGGAAGTTGGGTCAAGTGCAAGGTTTGAAAGATAATTCGTTTTTCGAGTTGCATCGTCGACTCTGTTGGCACATCCACGATGCGAGTCAAACTCGTTCACTGGGTCAAGTTCAAAATGTACGTGTGCTAGATTCGAGAACGACCCATTTTTTATGTCGCCAAACGATTTTAATAAATGCTCAACAATAGAAAACATTGCATTCTTCGATTAAATTTTTAAGTATATCAACTAATACAATTTTCCACATTCCAATCAACGTTATCATCTCATCCTCGTAAGAAACAAACACGATCAGCATATTGATACAATCAAAGTTTATATTTTATTTATAACTACGGTGTAGTCGTGACTGGAATAATTCCTTAGCATTTAAATCAAGATTCTCTTAAACATATCTTAAGAGAATTTGAAGGACTTAAAAAGCGACGATAATATCGATGATTTCGTCGTTGACTTTCACTAAAACGGTCGTTCTGACCTTTCTTCGGTCGAGGTAGAAATCGAAAATTTCTACCGGCTCGCGACGCCCCGCGTCTTTCTTCTTTATACATTTTGACAAGAGGAAAGTAATACACTAACCCACTTCCGGCCGAATACGACAACGCGCAGCTGCACTCTCCTGATATGGAACGATGACGGCCCTTTTTCTTGTCTCTCAACCGAGATCAGCGTGACCTACCGTATAAGTGAAAACCATATGGGAAAATGTGTCTTATTGTTTTCAAGTATTAACCTACTTGACCTAAGTTGGCCTAAATGCCGTCAACAATATAAAACGATTTGGACGGGCTATATTGTGAGCTTTACTTTCTATTGGACATGCTTCGTGCATAGCGATTAAGTACTACTTTTTTTACTTTCATCTTTATTTATATTTACATTAATAAAATTAACTTTTATTACTTATGAATAAGGTCCAGATTAATATCTGGACCTTATTCTGGATTAATATCTCGGAAATATGGACAATATTATGGGCTAAAACCAAACAAATTGTACTTGCATCGGCAAGAATTACAAAAATACTCCTTTTAATAGTGTTTCAAGTTTTTCTTTAACAGGTTCAAATATACAGGGTTGGGTTAGGTTGGGTTGGGTTTTATCTGTGCCTCTAAAGACATTTTTTTTAATAAAGGCCTATTGAAATTTCGAATAAGGTATCAGATAAAGAGAAACTGTCAACTTATTGGCAGCATGAGCTATTACTGTCCCAAACCCTTTATATTATCTTAACGACTTCCAAATGCTTGACAGTATAAAGTATTATGTCTCCAAAGTCCTGCTCATCAATTTAAAGTCTGCCAACTTATGGACAGCATAAGCTATTACTATTCCAAACACCGTATATTATCTTAAAGTCTGCCAACTTGTGGGCAGCATGAGCTGTTATGTCTCCATAGTCTTACTCGTCAATTTTAAGTCTGCCAACTTGTTGGCAGCATGAGCAATTACTGTTCCAAACACTACATTATCTTAAAGATTGGCAGCATACGCTGTTTGGTCTCCAGTTTTTCTCATTAATTTAAAGTCTACGAGCTTGTTGGCATCATAAGCTACTACTGTTATACATACTGTTTATTATTTTAATAATTGCCTAGAGAAGAATAACTTGTTGGCAGCATAAGCTATTACAGTTCGAAATACTGTAAAACTTCCTTTACTGTCACCTTCTCAAGAAACAGAAAATTAATTAAGCGATTAAGCGACAATAGATGTCGCTAACTCCTTGTACATCTGTGCGAAAGTTGACAGAATTAGATTCTTTAAAGATGTAGAACATTTCCAAGAAACGACGTCTCTACTAGGAAGGTTCACAACAAATGATGGAAGAGTTCTTGAAGTCAAAAATAAGGCCCATAGTGATGTGATGTTCCACAAGGTTTATAACATTAGACTGTTTTAATCTACAATCTCTCATGTGCTGATTGAGTCGGTTTTTCAGGTACTGATTAGTCATACCCACATAAGTTGCTGAACAACCCTGGAAATTAATCTTGTATATCAAGTTCTATTTTATCTCATCAGGTGGAAGATTTTTTAACCTCAAGAAAATTCTTTTAAGGGGATTGATGGTATATTTCGCCCACATGATTGGTTTTCCATTGAAGACCTTAATGAGGTTGTCGGTGAGTCCCAGCTTAACATATCGCGTGACAGGTGTTTCATCAAGATTTGGTGTATGAGTGAGATATACATTTGTGTCGGGAGGTCGTGCATATTGAGAACCTTGTGGAAATAAAAATGGTGCACTCAAGAAAAATAATAATAATATATATAATAATCCTTATATATAATAATAAATATATAATAATCCTTATATATAATAATAAATATATAATAATCCTTATATATAATAATAAATATATAATAATCCTTATATATAATAATCCTTATTGACCAACGAACCAGGGTATCCATTATTGCAAAACATGTCATTCAGTAACCTAAGATTTTTTAATCCCAAAGCCTCATCACAAGTCCGAAATATACGATTCTTGATGCCCTTCAGAGTGTTGATCTTTATGTTCAGTGGGTTACAAGAGAAAAAATTTATAAAACTTTCTGAATCTGTTGATTTCCGGTACCACTCTAGAGAGATTGACTGGTCTCAATTGCGAATGACCAAAAAATCGAGGAAAGGTGCCAAGCTATTTTATTCCTTTTCCAACGTAAATTGGATATGGTGGTTAAAACCATTGAAGGTGGTCAAGATGTCATGTAACCGGTCCAATGGTATTGCACAGATGACGTCGTCAACATATTTATAAATAAATGGAACCTTAAAGAGAAAAGCCGACAAGTAGTTATCCAAGTCATGGTCCGTTACAATGGTAGCTAAAATACCAAACTTCTTATGGACTACACCATTAAACGACAACACAGAAGAATCAAATAGGAAGGAGATCATCTGGAGGAACTGGTCTCTATCAATCGATGTGTGTGACTATACATTTTATAATGTCTCGAAAGTCTTGCTCATCATTAATTTGAAAATTTTTCATTCCAAATTCATCGCAAGTGTTAATAATAACAACTCCAAAAGAACGATGAAGAATAATTTATCTCTCTTTATCAAGCACGACTGAAAATGTACCAAATATAAATTATAATAGAAAAAACAGAACAAAATTAAGTTACTCTCAATAATTAAAAGTTGTACCAAAAAAATTAAAATAAGTCGTAACGGACAAAAAACTGAAAAAGAAGTTGTTGATATCGGATGACGATGAGTTCTTAATATTATTGCTATATAACTAAATATCTAAAAACGAAAACGAAAGGATAAGGAAATCAAAATTCAAAAAGTCAGTGATCATAAAGGGTAAAACTTACATGTATGTAAATATAATATAACTTTAGAAATCTATTAATTATATTAACATCATTAAGGTAAATACACATTATAACAAAAAATATGCACAAAAAGTTGTATTGAGTCCGTAAGTTACAAAAACAACTTTTATTGAACCGAACTTAAGTACATCTGACGTTTATAACACATCAGGAAGGAAGTGGGTATTTTTTAAAAATTATTTGATAAAATACATAAAATATGAAATTAAAAAATATATATATCTTTAATAAAGAATAGATCTAGATAGATTTAAAAAAATGTTTCTGGTTACTAAAATCTGTTAAGTCGTTCAATAATATGTCTTCATTACTATGAATGTTAATAAAATACCCCTCGTAGAGATAAAGTTCTTTATATTTATGTATATTGCGTAATAATTCAATGTTATTTATTGGGATGTCATGATTGCAGTCCTTTATATGCTTGTAAACTACGGATGTGGATTTAGTTTTGTTTAAAGCGTGTAACTAAATTGCGACCAGTTTAACTCGATTCTGCTTATCAGTTTGAAATCTGCCAACTTGTTGGCAGTGTGAGCTATTACTGCCCCATAGATTATATATATATATATCTTTAATGATTCTCAACTTGTTGGCAATGTATGGTATTATGGCTCATCAATTTGAAGTCAGCACGAGCTATTATAGTTTCAAATACTACATTATCTTAAAGACTGCCACTTATTGGCAGCATGAGCTATTATGTCTCCAAAGTCGTGCCCACTACTTTGAAGTCTGCCAACTTATTGGCAGCATGAGCTATATATGATAATGGACTGGAAGTTAAGGTTTAGTGTTAGAGTATAACGGTAGTAGGCATCATTTTGCATCGGTATTTGCACTATTCTGAAGGCATTATATTAGACATTTATAGGATATCAGTGTCATACAAGTGTCTTGTGTCGACTTGTTGACAGAAAATGTGTGAAATAAGAAACTTGACGATCCGATGTTATTCACGAAGCGTACTCCAATGAGTATTAGACAGTTTAGTTGTATACTCGGCAATTTCGATTAGTTTTTACGTACTCATTCAGTGCTCTACTTTGTACTACGAACACATTTTATCATCAACTGTAATGTCATTTAGTAAAGAATGACGTTACAGTAGATGGTTGCTTCAATATACGATTTGTAACTAATATTAACAAGTTTGTTTAACTTAAAGTTACAAAATATTATTTTTTTAATATTTTCAAATTGTACCTACTGATAATTAACACTGGCGTACAATAAACCGACTTGTTATTTTTTTTATGAAAATCTGGTGACATGATGAATAATGATATGACCTACCGTTGTCTTCCATCTCACACCCTATTCGGAGGGATGAGGGATAAGAAACCTCAAATGACTTTTAGACTTTTCTAAAAACTGAGTAGATTTGTTCTGATTAAGATAGAGTAGAGTTAATTTATTAAATACCGCGGCCACAACAGTGGATGTGCATTCTCAAATACAAAATAAAATAATAATAACATAAAATGAATATAGACCACACCACATTCACACTTTGGCTGTACTATGCATCCTTAACCAAAAATGATTTAATTTACTTTTAAAACTGTTTAGTTTATTAATTTGTTTTGTACCATTCGAAAGCTAATTATACAATTTAACTGTGGATTTTTTTAGAAGATGTTCTATGCGCAAGCACTTGCTATTTCGCATGTTGTAACAGTTATTATGGTTATTAACATTTTTAATATTTTTCTTAACAAACATTACGGCTTACAGGATATAGATACACGAAAGGTCAGCAAATCATATTCCCTAAAGGCAGCCCTGTATGATTCAACAACTCCGAACCCAAAAATCATTCTCAACACTCTTTTCTGTAACACAAAAGCACTTTGCCAATCAGTAACCAGACCTCATATTAAGTTTAGTAGTAATAAAAGTAGTAACCAAAATAGGGCTCAATGGGCTACCTTAAAGAAGAACATAAAAGAATCAAATAGGCAAGAGATCAGAGGAATTGGTCTCTATCAATGGATGTGTATGACTATACATTATGTTAAATACTGCCAACTTGTTGGCAACATGAGCTATTATGTCTCCAAAATCCTGCTCATCATTAACTTGGAAATTATTGAATCCAAATTCATCGCATGTATCAACAATAAAAACTCCAAAAGAACGATGAGGAATAATTTTATTAAATCAGCGAAACTAGTTTCGAAGTTAACTTATATCTTCATCAGGCACGACTGAAAATGTACCAAATATAAAATACAATAGAAAACACAGAACAAAAAAAAATTAGGTTGCCGTCAATAGTTGAACAAAAAACTGAAAAGAAGTAACTGATATCGGATAACGATGAGTTCTTTCCTAATATTATTGCTATATAACTAACAATCTAAACACAAAAAGTTAAAAAATTAAAATAAGACATTCAAAAAGTCACTGATAATAAAGGGTAAAACTTACATGCTTGTAAATATAATTTAACTTAAGAAATCTATATTAACATCGTTTAAATACACATTAAAACATTTATTGATTGTCTAACTCTCTTGTTTGTGGACGATACAATATCAATGATTTCGGGCCAAAGGAAAGAACATCTGGATAATGAGGATTTTAGGACTTGTACATCTATATCTGACTGGTTTACTACCAATAAATTTGTTACAAATCATGAAAAGCCTAACAACATCTACTTGACAACTAGTCGTATTCATCACGTGTTCCGGGGGGACAGTCCAATATTTGGGTGTTATACTGGACAATCTTCTTACTTCGTACGACCACGTTACTTTGTAGTAGACTCAGTCGTCAAATATATGTGATTATAAGGTGCGTCAATTAATTGGCACCGATGAAGCCAGAGCAGTTTACTTTGCCTTATTTCATGCCGCTATGCTGTATGGAATTGTGGTACGATAAAACTCTTTCCAAGCTCAGAGAGTTTTCCGTCTGCAAAAAAAAAGTTGTTGTTGGACAATTATTGGAGCTACATGTAAGCCCCTATTTGTCATATACGATATAATGACTTTACTAACTATATATACATGAGAGCTTACTGGAAATTAAAAGGAAAGCAGCCTCACTAGACAAGATCGATGACATACATGTGTATAACACCAAACATTGCAAGCTACTGCGTATTTCGAAAAGCAGACTAAACTGGAACCCACTAATACCATTCTTGCTTCTTCTTGGCATAAATCTGATAACTTGTTTCCTAGTATTTGATGAATTTTATGTCCCTCATGTGGTGACACTGATATGGCCTACCGTCTTGTCTTCCATTTCACACCCTATACGGAGGGATGTGTTTGCCAGAATCACGTTTAGATTTTTCTAAAAACTGAGTAGACCTCTTCTGGTTAAGGTAGAGCAGAGTCTTCTAAAATAATAATAATAATAATTTATTAAACATCTAGCTATAATATGCGCCCTGAACAAGGAATGTTTAACATTACTTTTAAAACTCTTTAGTTTATTAATTTATTTTATAGTATCCGAAAGCTTACTATGCAATTTAACAAAATTATATTGTGGATTTTTTCGTACAAAGATGCAGTTACTATTTCGCGTATTGTAGTAGTTATTAAGGTTATTCAAATATTCAATATTTTTCTCAGCAAAAATTACGGCTTTCAGTATATAGATACACGGAAACGATTCAGCAACTTCGAACTCAAAAATCATTCTCAACACTCTCTTCTGTGACACAAAAGCACTTTTCCAATCAGTAACCAGACCTCATATTAAGGTATTATATGCAAAGTAAGAAAAACACAACGAATAATAGGCTTGTAATATCGATCCTTCAGGCAAACACGACTTTAGCCTTAACATTGTATAATAACCGGAATTCAATCTGGAGCATACCTGATCTATATGTGATTTATAGGTCAAGTTGCAGTTAACGTGTAATCCCAGGAACCTTACTAATTCCGACAAAGGAGTGGCCAAAATTGTAGGATCGGGAAAAACACGGCGTTTATGAAAATGTATACAGATCGTCTTACTCGAATTGAGAATTATCCTATTTCTTCTACACCAACTTTCGAATTATTCAATTACTGCTTTGACCTTGTAAAATACGGTTTCGGAATGAACCGTTTGCATTCATTGTCAAAGGAACTTCTGTGTCGATGTGCTTAGATAGGTCATTAATAAATAATAAAAATATTAATGGTCCAAGAATGGAGCCCTGGAGGACTCCCAGATTAATTGGAGTATATTTTGATGCCCACTAAAGTTACCCGACTAGTCACGAATGAGATGATCCAGTCGAGTATCGGACCATAAATTCCCAATCTAAACAGTTTCTGTCCAAGATACTCTGTAGATAAGGAGTCAAAGGCACGACTCAAATCGAAAAACAGATCAAAGATGAAGTGGCTATCTCGGTGTTCGTAAACATATCTGAAATAATCGATCGTGGCAGTCACCCATCCTGAAAGCCATGCTGAGTATCTAACACAATATTGAAATTGTTGAGGAAGCTCGCCAATCGTTCCTTGATCATAGCATCAAAGATTTTGCAAAAACACCATTTAAAGAAATAGGACGGAAGTTAGAGATATCTGGCGTGATTTTCCTTTTATAAACTGATATCGTATTGAAAATCAATACGTATGAAAATCGTGCTTATAGGGAAATGTACCCGTAGAAATTGATCGATTTAAAATCATTGCTAAAGGTAGGGGTTAGTATAGTTTTTTCACACAGTTATTAGTCATCTCCTCCAGTATCTTGTATTTTGGGGATAGCAGGTAATATTTGGAACTCCTCTTTCTAACTAGTAATTAGACTTTTTCTACTTTTTCTAATTAGAGCAGTATCTAGTGTTTTCAAGCAAGAACTTGCCATTTCCGACAGTATCTATCATATTGAAAGCAGTAGGCAATATTTAGAAACAAGATCTCCTCTTTTAAGTAGTCATCAGCCTTATCTTAGAAGTGTCTAGTCTTCTCAAGTAATTACTAGTCATTTCTTGCAGTATCTAGCATTTTGGATGCAATATCTCCACTTTTAATATTTTTGCTACCAGTATCTATCACTTTAGGAACACTAAACAATATTTGGAAACAATCGGTTCTTTCTAACTAATAATTAGTATTTTCAAGAAATTATTAGTCATATTCTCCAGTATCTTGCAGTTTGGGGATAGTAGGCAATATTTGGAAACAATACCTCCTCTTTCTTACTAGTAATTAGACATTTTCTAGCAGTATCTAGTATTTTCAAGCAAGCACTTGTGATTGCCGACAGTATTTATCATATTGAAAGCAGTAAGCAATATTTAGAAATAATATCTTCTCTTTTTAAATAGCCATTAACCTTATCTCAGAAGTGTCCAGTTTTCTCAAGTCGTTACTAGTCATTTCCTGCATTTCTAGCATTTTGGAAGCAGTAGGTAATTTCCTATCTCTTATTTCTAAGTAGTTATTGGTCTTTTTCCAGCAGTATCTAGTTTTCTCAAGCAGACATTAAGCAATTCTTGCAGTATCTAGCACATTGGCTGTAGTAAGTAACTTTTGGAAGCAATATTTCGTCTTTCCAAGTAACTTTTAATTTTTTACCACCAGTTACTATCATTTTGGAAGTAGTAGACAATATTTGGAAGCAACATCTTCTCTTTCTAAGTACGTATGAGTCTACCAATAGTATCAAATCTTCTCAAACAGTTAATAATTTCTTCTCCAGTATTTATTATTTTGAGAGCAATAAGCAATATTTGGGCACAATATCTCCTCTTTCCTAGAGGTCGATGGTCAGATTAACTGCTATGAATCGTAAATGTGGCGTTTAAGACTGCGTTATCAGTATTTAAGTTTATAGTAAGGAATTTATTGTGTCCAAATGATTACAATATTACGACTAAACATATAATATTGTTCTACCCCGTTTCCCCGCCAATTCCTAGCACCCTTCGCTTCCTCGCTGTTACCATCTCCTTCTGTCCGCTATCTTCCCCAACACCATCACCTCCATCACCGCCGCTCTGAACGCATCACAATCCACCAGCAAATCTACTCTGTCTACACCATCCCCCTCTCCTTATCTTACATCCAATATCTATTATCTCTTTCTTCGTTGCCACACCTAAACCTGACTACCATCCTCTTTCCATCATCGTCTGCCTCCATCATTAGGTACTTTGGTATCTCCTCCATCAAAACTTTCCCACCTAGAAACTTGACGCATCCGACATGGACACCATCAAGATCAACACTGGAGGTGTTCTTCAGATTTTTGATTACTCTCGTTTCAGACACAGTCACATTATTTTATAATATATCATACTCGTATTTAGTCTATCCACCGACTAAATGCGGATTAATCTATCCACCGTACATAAGCCCTTTGATGCTGAACCAAAGGCTATGCTTAAAGATTCGGGAACAATGTTTACAAAAAAATTAAAGCAGCATTCAGCTGGATCCGCCATTAATTTACCATTTCTTATTACATTTGAAGCAGTACTCTTTACTGAATTCATTCTTTACATACTATCAGAGCGTTTTTGTACGATTATCGAAATTCACTATTTTATATGACAAATATTTCAATCACACATTTTATATGACAAATATTGTCTATCAGAGACTTGTACTTAGATTTTAATTTTGAGTAATTTGGTTTATGTTCGAGGAAACCAATGGAGATGAGCCAATGTGTATTTTTCAGGTGATTACCAGCATCTCTGATTTCCTGGGTGACCCATTTTGAGGGCCCACAACTAGCAGAAATACGCCTCAATTTTAACGTGCAATATAAATCGTAAAATACATGAACATTTACAAAAACTCACGATACAGATCGTTAATATCACTGGATGATAATGTTGAGTTTCAGTCTAGCACATCATTGGTTACAAAATATGGTACTTGATGACGTATCTCCGAAATGGTTAAAAATTATGCAAGATAATCAGCATACCATATTGGCATTGAAAAAATAATAGGGACACAACTATATATAGGGGGTATATTTGTTAGCATGTTTTCCAGTCTGGATTTTGTAATAATACCACTCTAATTGCATGCAATTCCAGTTAATTTAGAGGTATCACCATGCAACCCAAAAGAATGAAATATCTAGGACAATTCGAGAATCAATATAATCAATATTAATATCAACGTTAAAGTCTTTACATAAAGGAACAAACTTATATTTGAAGCACAAAGAATCAAGCAGCGTTGGCAATGTAACTCAAAAAACTTCATTTGAACCGTTTAGTGTGCGATAAATGTATAAATAACCGCACTTCTTAGACTCAATCATAAAACTAACCACACAGCACTCAAAGAACATTTCAACTTCAAACTTCCTTAAATCTAGTTTATCGATGCTGAAATCAGATCTCGGAAAGATTTGATCACCATGATCTCTTGGGCTGCGATGAAAACAAGTAGCCAATCGATAGCCAGGAAGGGCCATCGATGGATTAGCCTCAAGTTTACCCAAGTGCTTGGTAATACATAGTAACTTGGGCTTTTGATCAATACAATTAATCTCTAGTTGTTTGAATCTATTAAATGTTAACTGAACGCTCACATGGAAAAATATAAGACTTGCTACTTTATCTTTGAGGCTTCAAGGTCTATATGAAAAGATGAATCACACACAATTACCTAAGTGATCTCAGCTAACGACTTAATAACATCTTCTTTTTGCTAGAATTTTCATTTTTGCAGCTTTTTTTAACATGATCCAAACTCAAATTGGAAGTAACATTATTACAACGCATTACATGAATAGATTCAGTCGAAATAATGTCATGAGCAAGATGGTTATAGAATTTTTTCTTCCCTCCTGCTTTAGTATGAACGCTATGTTTGATCATATCATACCATGACAGAATATTATTAAAAGAAATAAACCTTACGTTTCGAAATTTATGGACTATATTGAGCAAGTAAATATTAAATTTATAAATATGAAGAGCCAAGTTAGCATGAATGTATGGTACAGAGACAATATAAATTGTATCAATGACTATATTTTTATGAAGTTGATAATTTCAGCATCATCGCGATAGTAAGTGTAGATTTCATGTGATTAATAGGCTGGCAAGTCGTTGCAATTTATGTAGCAATTTAGCTTTATAGTGCAGGGCACCAAACTGAGCTACCATGGGTCTTATCTCAGAAGTGTAAATATTCCCAATTGCTCTTCGACACTGGGCTAGTGCAATGGTTTCTTCTTTGATTTTGCCTGATGTGTGATTTCTAATCCAATAATTTGTCCAAGATAACACCTAGATGTTTAAGCTCTTGAATAAAGGTTAATGGATTATTGGAGAATTTGGGAGACCTTACGTGTCCTAGCTTCTTCAATTTATTGGAGAGAACAATCTCAGTCTTTTTAGATTACTAAGACTAATAGTAAAACTAAAAGTTATTGGGTTTTGCCGTAAGTCTTTTGATAAAAGTTTCTCTTCGAATCAGATTTATTCGAAACGTTAAAATTTTTTTCAAAAGACTTACGGCAAAACCTAGTATTAGTTCTAGTATTAGTCCTAGTAATAGTGTTAGTTGTAATTTTAGTTCAATCAACCCCTTCTGTGAAACTTCTCGTACTTATAAAGAAACTTTTTGATTAAAAAACGCAAAATAATTCGTTTACACCGGATCGCACCGGATGTAAATACCTTCCACAATAATTTGTTAGGTTTCTCTTTCCTCCCTGAATGTTGGCGTTGGTTGTTGGGCGGTGTCGTATATCGGGACGACCGCCGTCTCCGGTCTTGAGAAAATAGGCCGACGCGAATTGTGAAGATGAATTTGCCTTGACCTGACCCACTTTTTTCCGCGGCTTTACCTACATGTTTTATAGACTGTAAAAGTGCCAGTTCGGCAGAAGAGACTCCGCCTCCCAAAGGATACGAAAAATAGATTCACTGTCGAAGTCGCGAGCCAGAAAGGATTTTAACAGATACCGTGGAAGAGAGAAAATCCTTTGGCGAAATAATACGAACGTTTTACGATCCTGTTTTCCTTCCATTCTCGACCCAAGTTATACGATTCGGAATTTATATCAAATTTAATTCATTTTTATTACCAAATTTTATAAAAATAAACTAACAATACAAGATAAAAGAAAATTCACCAAGATTTTTTAAACGTTGTTGTGGTAAACGTAAAGCGTGAAATCGCCCCACGCAAAATTGTTAAATTGCACCAACACTCGAATACATCACATCGCATTACTTCTGCGGTTTAACTAACTAGGTTTTCGTGTCACAATTAAAAAGGTCCTTCATCCGGGTAAAACTTTTAAATCGTAAAATCTAAATTACAACCGTTGCGTCGCCTCTACCTATATCATTAGTAATCCCTTTCTAAAAATTGCCAATTTTTACTGCTTCAAACCATAAAATAAAGGAATAAAAGAAAGTTGTTATTTTTAACATCACCTTACGCAACCAATACTTAATTTCGGCTAATAAATATGTTTTCCCGGACGGTTTGGTCGTTAGAGAGTTTAAAGCGTTTAAAATCTATTTATAATAATAAATCGGCCGGGCTCCGAGTTCAATTTATCGAACAATTTCTGTTTCGTAATCTCATTTGTAACTAAGGCACAAAGGTCAGTATTATCGTAGATCGTTTCCTGATCAACTCTTTTTTCCCGTTTACTACGAGGTTGTTGAGTTAGAAACATACAATATGTATAAAGGACTCTCGATTTGCGTATTCACTTTGCAGAAGGTTACTTATAATAATGAAATTTTTTAAGATAGTTTTGTATTGGATTAAATTACACGTAATATGATTTATAAATGTTTGAACAATCGTCATGAAGGATTTTTGTGAAGAATTAATTCAGTAAAACTTCGATTAACCCACTTAGAATTGGAAACATTGAATTTTTAGATTTGGTGTTTTCACTCGAAAAATCCCTCTACTTAAGAAGTTACCAAACAAAGTTGCCGTAACTTTGTTGGTGATGACAATCTTATGGCATTCTTATCATTATTTATTATTATTTATATATTTATTTATTGCAGACTATCGTCTCATCTTCATAATATCTAAAGCATTGCAGCAAATAATCTATGAAGGAATTTATTCTCAAGTTCAACCTTTTGTATTGCCGCACCAGCACAGGTTTATTGAATGACGTTCGAGGGTTCCTAATCTTGCGATAAACACTTAAGTAATCCTTGGATGGGGTTCAAAGTTGATGTAGTGTACTTATCTTATCCCTCAAAGGCTAAGTATATTTAGCTTTACTCATCAGATTATAAGTCCTTTTTCATCGTATTCATCGAGTTTATTGCACAATCGTCCCACCGGGCTCTAACTTGGGTCCCTTACTGTTTGTAATATTTATTAATGACTTATTAGACAAATTCAAGTCTAACGTATTATCCTAGGTCGATGGTCTTGAAAAATTTCGCCCTGTCACCTCGGATGATGGCGTACTTCGATGCAGCCGGATTTGGATTGGTGCGATCATAATCAGCTCAAGTTTAATATACAGAACTCCCTACAAGGTTTCAGATTGAGAGAGCTAGGGATTGAATGGTTTACTACGGATGGCGTCTGTTAGCTGTGTTCTAGTCCTCGGTAATTCCCTAGACTGGTTGATATAGCCGAAATGAATGTTGGGAGAATGTATAATTTCGGCCTAAGTGCTGCGTGTATACATGTGCAGAAGTCTAATACTACTCCTATCCCTTAATTCTACTGTATAAATGGAATGTCGTTGCTTAAAATAACTTCCGTCAGAGATCTTTTATTTTTACTGCACATATAGGATGTTGTTTCCTGTGTCGTAAGGATTCTGCAGTACGTATTGCTTTTCCGGGCACTTTTAAGTTTCCGGAACTTAAGATCTGTAATATTTTCACGACAATGTATTTCATATCGTCTATTGCAGTGTTCTTCAACCTTTGGCATCGCACGGAACATATGTCCATGTACATGTACATCATTCAATCCTTTTGATGAAATTGGAGATATTTGGTTTTAAATATGTTAGCTTATCACGGATGAAATCCTATATCAGGGAAAATAAAATCTGTAGTTGCCCACAATGAACAGAGAACAGAAAGATCACATTGGATAGAAGTCAAGCTAGGAGTACCTGAGACTTAAATATTGGCATCTGTGTTGTTGGTCCTGTATGTGAATGATTCGCAACATTACTATAATGTTTGTGAATGCCATAACGATATTTACTGTGAATCTGAATAAACTTATGAATTGATTTGAAGTACACAACATAAAGTTAAGTATAAAAAAAGAAAATTGTTAATTATGTTCTGACCAAAGCACGGCTAGGCATCGGGATACTGAAATTGTCAGCGGTGAAGAAATTTCGGTTCTGGGTTCGAAAGATTAGATCCTGAGTAGGTTTGCTCCAATCATATTGATTTTCTTGCTGGCAAAATTTGGATTATTTTCAGATTAGCTGGCATGAGACAGTATTAAATGCCTAGTATGCGTCTGTTCATTCCATGCAAAGACATGAAGTTGTCTATATATGTATATATGTTGGTATAGACAGAATTTTCATATTACAGAAGCGACCTTGCAATTTTTAGCAATTTGTAGTCTAAAAAATATTAATAGCTGTAGAAGTTACTTTAATAATTATCTTGTATGGAACTTATATTCTGGAATGTGTCATATTGGTTACTCCCTTTAAAATTTTAAAAAAATATGAAACATCACATCTTCGAGATACACGCGGAGAGGTGAATTACTATTTGGTGCCACCAAAAACGCACCTTTAAAGCATATCTCTCACAGAGATAGGCTATTACGCAATGCATTAATTTTATGCAAAATAGACCAATGTTATCATGTGCAAATATAGATTTTAATGTAGTGCTTACATGTCTTTAATTCCCGGTAAAATCGTCTTTTGAATTGTAACATTGACTCGAGGAATCCCTAAAGCGTTTGAATGGATTTTGGATTCGCAGGAAGGCAGGCTGCTTCGCCTGCGGATCTTGACCTCAGCAGATCCTTTGTACTTACCTCCCTCTTTTGATCAGCTTTAGGTTACGGCTACACTGGCACCGGTTCAGACCATATCAGACCAGATCGGACCAGATAAGTGGCTACAATTGTCAACTGTAGCAGAATTTTACTGTACAGATATTTACCGTAGAACAATTTCAGACTGCATCAGACAAGTTTTTGATAGACAAGTACGTGCTTGTGCCGACGGTCAAATAGCATTGATCGTCGGTATTGAGGTAGTTTGTCAGACTACGGTCGTTAAATTGACTTGTCAGACAATGTGAGTGTTAATCGACTTCTTTCCCAAAATCCACCTCTTTGGGATCAAGGGAATAACAGATACCACAATATAGTTGTAAAAAGTCTGTTATGGAAAGATATTGAAGAAAAAGCTTTAAAGGGAAGGGGTCCGATTGGTTCATTCAGGTATCGATTCAAGTTTTCTGGTATTTATTTTGTGTCATTTGCATTATTATTAAATGACCTCCCTCTTCAGTATTGATAACATTATTTTGAATTCTGTGAATTTTAAGTGCTTTTTTCTTTACTGCATCTACATTGTTTATTAAGCAAACTGTATAACAATTTCAATGACGTTATCTACATCTGTTTCACTGCCTTTATTTAAGAAATACCACTTACTACATAAGATACCATGTGCCATACTATGTACCATACTGTGCATACAATAATACATTTAATTGCACGGAACAGCATGTTGATAAATATAGGTTCCTGATTTCCAAAAAATCGTATAAGTTAGAAATGGCAAAAGATGCTCTGTTACAGTGTCTTGCATTAGATCAATGCATCCGAAAATCTGCATTCGCTACTGTTTGTAAAACAATCGAAAAAAATGTTTATAATTATAATTCATCCTGATTTTGACGGGCATTTTATTTCTATGTTTTCCATCGTTCCAACCTACACAGTTCGGAAATTTTCATCTAGCACTGGATTGGATGAGATTTTTGGAAATTCGTCTTAATTAGGAACTGCCAAATGTATAATACATAATTTTATCCAAAGCGCATTGCAAAGCTGTTCAACAAGTTTTCTAATTATATTTTCAATTGATGCTAACGAACGAAATCATAATTTCAACTAATATAAACTCTTTTTTAGTCGAACAAGCAAAAAACAGTGGGTACGGTTCCTTCGGTGCAGACATTCCTTTATAAATCACAATAAATTTCATGAAGATATCTTCAGAATTCTACAATTTTTTAAAAGTAATCAATGAAATTATAAATTGGATGAAAAACTACAAATTTAGGTTGAGTTCAACAACTGATATCTCGAAAACGAATTGAGATATTCATATATGATATATGATATGATATGATATGATAGATGATATATGATTTTGATTCTGAAAAAGTGCATACTTTCCTTTATAAGTCGCAATAAATTTTATCAAAATAATAAGAATTCGATTTTCTACAATTTTTCAAAAATTAATCGAAAAAATTTTAAATTATATGAAATGTTACAAATTTAGGTTGAGTTCAATAACTAATATCTCGAAAACGAATTGAGATATTAATATATGGTTTTGATTTCTGAAAAGTGCATATATTCTTTAATAAATGACAACAAATTTCATCAAAATATTTAAAGAATTCTACAATTTTTTACAATTTTTTCTACAATTTTTTAAAAGTAATCAAAGAAATTGCAAATTGGAAGAAATACTACAAATTCGAAAACGAATTGAGATATTCATGTATGATGTTAATTTCGGAAAAGTGCATATTTCCTTTTGTAAATGACAATAAATTTCAATTCAAGGAAATATCTTAAGAATTCTATAATTTTTTAAAGGTAATCAAAGGAGTTGTAAATTAGATGAAATGCTACAAATTTAGGTTGAGTTCACCAACTGATATCTCGAAAACGAATTGAGATATTTATATATGGTTTTGATTTCTGAAAAGTGTATACTTTCCTTTATAAATCATAATAAATTTCATCAAAATATCTTAAGAATTTAATTTTCTATGATTTTTTAAAGGCAATCAAAGAAATTGTATATTGGATGAAAAGCTACAAATTTAGGTTGAGTTCAACAACTGATATCTCGAAAACGACTTGAGATATTCATATATGGTTTTGATTCTGAAAAAGTGCATACTTTCCTTTATAAGTCCCAATAAATTGTATCAAAATATCTTAAGAATTCGATTTTCTACAATTTTTCAAAAATTAATCAAAAAAATTGTAAATTGGATGAAATGCTACAAATTTAGGTTGAGTTCAACAACTAATATCTCGAAAATGAATTGAGATATTTCTCTATGGTTTTGATTTCTAAAAAGTGCATGTATTCTTTAATAAATGACAACCAATTTCATTAAAATATTTAAAGAATTTTTTAAAAGTAATCAAAGAAATTGTAAATTGGAAGAAATACTACAAATTTGAAAACGAATTGAGATATTCATATATGATTTTAATTTCGGAAAAATGCATATGTCCTTTTGTAAATGACCATAAACTTCAATTCAACGAAATATCTTGAGAATTCTATAATTTTTTAAAGGTAATCAAAGGGTTGTAAATTGGATGAAATGCTGCAAATTTAGGTTGAGTTCACCAACTGACATCTCGAAAACTAATTGAGATATTCATGTATGGTTTTGATTCTGAAAAAGTGCATACTTTCCTTTATAAGTCCCAATAAATTGTATCAAAATATCTTAAGAATTCGATTTTCTACAATTTTTCAAAAATTAATCAAAAAAATTGTAAATTGGATGAAATGCTACAAATTTAGGTTGAGTTCAACAACTAATATCTCGAAAACGAATTGAGGTATTTATGTGTGGTTTTGATTTCTGAAAAGTGCATATATTCTTTAATAAATGACAACAAATTTCATCAAAATATTTAAAGAATTCTACAATTTTTTAAAAGTAATCAAAGAAATTGTAAATTGGAAGAAATATTACAAATTTGAAAACGAATTGAGATATTCATATATGATCTTAATTTCGGAAAAATGCATATGTCCCTTTGTAAATGACAATACACTTCAATTCAACGAAATATCTTAAGAATTCTATAATTTTTTAAAGGTAATCAAAGGAGTTGTAAATTGGATGAAATGCTACAAATTTAGGTTGAGTTCAACAACTAATATCTCGAAAATGAATTGAGATATTTCTATATGGTTTTGATTTTTGAAAAGTGCATGTATTCTTTAATAAATGACAACAAATTTCATCAAAATATTTAGAGAATTCTACAATTGTTTAAAAGTAATCAAAGAAATTGTAAATTGGAAGAAATACTACAAATTTGAAAACGAATTGAGATATTCATATATGATTTTAATTTCGGAAAAATGCATATGTCCTTTTGAAAATGACAATAAACTTCAATTCAACGAAATATCTTGAGAATTCTATAATTTTTTAAAGGTAATCAAAGGAGTTGTAAATTGGATGAAATGCTGCAAATTTAGGTTGAGTTCACCAACTGACATCTCGAAAACGAACTGAGATATTCATGTATGGTTTTGATTCCGAAAAAGTGTATACTTTCCTTTGTAAATCATAATAAATCTCATCAAAATATCTTAAGAATTCGATTTTCTACAATTTTTCAAAAATTAATCAAAAAAATTGTAAATTGGTTGAAATGCTACAAATTTAGGTTGAGTTCAACAACTAATATCTCGAAAACGAATTGAGGTATTCATGTATGGTTTTGATTCCGAAAAAATGTATACTTTCCTTTATAAATCATAATAAGTCCCATCAAAATATCTTAAGAATTCAATTTTCTACAATTTTTCAAAAATTAATCAAAAAAATTGTAAATTGGATGAAATGCTACAAATTTAGGTTGAGTTCAACAACTAATATCTCGAAAACGAATTGAGGTATTTATGTGTGGTTTTGATTTCTGAAAAGTGCATATATTCTTTAATAAATTACAACAAATTTCATCAAAATATTTAAAGAATTCTACAATTTTTTAAAAGTTATCAAAGAAATTGTAAATTGGAAGAAATACTACAAATTCGAAAACGAATTGAGATATTCATATATGATGTTAATTTCGGAAAAGTGCATATTTCCTTTTGTAAATGACAATAAATTTCATTTCAACGAAATATCTTAAGAATTCTATAATTTTTTAAAGGTAATCAAAGGAGTTGTAAATTGGATGAAATGCTACAAATTTAGGTTGAGTTCACCAACTGATATCTCGAAAACGAATTGAGATATTCATGTATGGTATTGATTCCGAAAAAGTGTATACTTTACTTTATAAATCACAATAAATCTCATCAATATATCTTAAGAATTTGATTTTCTATGATTTTTTTAACAGTAATCAAAGAAATTGTAAATTGGATGAAATGCTACTAATATAGGTTGAGCTCAACAACTGATATCTCGAAAACGAATTGACATATTCATGTATGGTTTTGATTTCGGAAAAATGCATACTTTTATTTTTTGAATACTGATTCAAAGCGCTCTAAGTAAGCAATTAGAATGAAATTTGGTAGACACGTACATCACATGTGCGCATCAATTGAACTAGAATTATTGAAAAATATTGAAAAATTTATTTATAAATGACAACTAGTAAAAAGAACTGAAAAGACTTCCGTAATCCAAACATAGCTTCGCATACGTGCCACCATTCATCGACTCACTCTCCCTTATCCTTTGTATGTGGCTTGTTGAAAGAAAATATGAATGTTAAACAAAGACAATTCAATTGCTACACAAAATATTAAGAGTTTATATTCAATATTTTTCCCGAAAAACACTTTTTGAAAATCCATAGCTTTTAGGCCCAACAAGGAAGAAACTCCGTTAAGTTACCATTAGTATCATTGCAGTGTATATCCATGGGGATATTTTGGACGATTTATGTGCGATCTATAAGTCAGCGATTGTATCAAGAATTAACCCTAGATACTTCACTTCAGTGGCAAAGCGTAAGAGGAGAGCACCACCTCTATTTTATTCGGGTTTACCGACAAAGAATTGTTTTCGTACCAGCGTTCGATTATTCTCAAACCAACCTACATTTGGTCATATAGGACGTTTTCGAACTTCCCGAGAACCAAAACGGCTAAATCGTCAGTATAAGCGGAGACATTGAATTTTTCAGCTAATAGCTATCTTAGAAGGTCAGGGTGGTGTTACAGCACCTCACCCTGACAACCGTCGTTCAAAGATTGCTCTTATTTTATTGTCATCATTATTATTGTTATTAACATTAATTACACGTTTGAGTAAAACCATCGTATTCAGTTGAAGAACAATGGTCTATTGGAAAGATTTTTAAAATTCCTTTCTTTTCACATTGCTAGAACTTACCCTGTACATCGTGTTAACTACCAAGCTTAGTTACAACGTCACCATTTTTCTTCGTTTAGCACTCGAAGAAGACATTAAATTTATTATAAAGCTGGTGTGTGGTGCGACAGATTGCACCTGGTTATTCTTCTGCATCAACTTCCGAGTACCAAGCGGAAGATATATGTTATTATTTGTAACTTTTATTTGAATCTAAAACTTTTTTCCAAAACAGATTTTGACACCATGTTAAATATTGATTTAATTTCCAATTTACCTTTTATAACGGTAAATATGATTATAAATGCACGAGCAAAATTCGCTTCGAATTATGCACGCGGATTTCGATCGAAAATAATTTATGGCGTCTGCAAAGTGCCGGATAATTATAGAAAAGTCAAGGATACCGAGCCTTTTTACGACACTCGAGCGCCCATTGTGATTTGAGCTCGCGCTGAAATAGTTTATTTCGCAGTCGGTTAATTAACATGGAGATTATTACAACTTGTATAACAGTAAGAAAAAAATTCTATTTTTATTTCGCGCGGTATACCCACGCCTGTTGTCTTCCACTCTACACATTCAGTTCGACATATACGCACAACACGTTCTTGTATGATTTATAGTCCTCGATCAACGCATATTAATTAACTCAATTGTTATTCATCTATCACTTCTTATAAAGGAGATATGGTTTTATTGAGACATCTTTATGATGCCTTTTCTTTTTGAAATTCAACACAATTTTTATTATAATATGAATTAATGTTAATTGAATATTTTTTGATTTTTTAATGTATGGGTGGAAAAACGGGAATAACTTTTCCGGACGTCATCAAGATTATCTGGGAACCTCAAAGGCCTTTGCTTACGCAACGATGTTTATTCCGTGTGACCTTATCCGCCGCTTTTTCAGGAACTTTACAATTCGCGAATATTTTCCCGGCGTCACCTTGAGTCGCTTATTTATAATCTCAAGGTAACGCGCACGTTCCCGCTGAAACTAATATCAATACGGTGACCGTTTTAGCCTCTCTTCTAGCTCTTAAAAAACGTCTTTGGCGATGACGAACCAAAAGCTGTAAAAGAAAACAAAAAATTATTATTTCCCCAATACCCGAAAGTAGAGGTATAAAAATGTTATTAAACCACACTTTTAGGGTTTAATGTCAAGGTTGGTATTTTTTTATTGCATAAAAATTAACCGTTATTTAACGAGACTAAAATAAAAATACACGAACGCATTTACATAAAGTGATGAAATCAGATTATTAGAAGTGCAAAATGCGTATGGGTGTCCTTCTACGAAGTAGGAAATAATTGTTTTTTTAAATAGAAAAGGAACTGCTGCTACGTTTTAATGCCGCATGACAGTTTGTGAGTCGCAAGGTCGTAGTTGAACGGTGACAGCAATCTGTGGTCTTCCTCCTGGATACCACAGCATTGTTCGAGCGTTCCATTAACCGACGACCTTTTAGAACTTGTTTGACCGTATGATTGACGGAGTGTTAGAGAGAGAGAAATTGTTATTGTGTTACGTTACTTGTAAGTACATAGAGTGTGAATTAAGTACAAATTATAACATTCAGGGTCGTTTTTGCCACCTCTTGTTTAATTTACCCAATACATTAATCTAGTTTTCATGCAATTAAACCACCCAATTAAGGTAATAATGTTATTCGAGCTCATCCGGATGCTTTACCCATGTTATTTCCTCAGGACATAAAGGAATCTCATTAGCTTACACAGGATTACATGTAGGTGAACGGATGACGATGATTAGTAATACGTTGGATTGTATTGATTTAGGGATTTCGTGAAATGCAAGATATTGAATGGGATGAGTTATTTGGCCCAAGAATGCACTGATCTCCAGATTATATCCAAAGTGGATGTATTAGTGTTCTTCTTCAAATTTTGTCCTCTTTCTTGAAGTAATTTTTTATAGAAACTTCATTCAATAACATACTTCGAATGGGGATGGTGCGTCTCTACCTTCGTTGTAAAAGCTCTATGCAAAACTCTATCTGGATCAATATCTGAAAGCATCTAGATTTCTCATAGAGATATGTTATTGCGAAAGGCATCAATTCTTTTACGGCATGTTTAGATATTTCCGGATATTCATCCATTGCTATCATGTGCAAATGCAGAAGCTTCGCTGAAATTTGACATGTTGTTAATTTGTCGTGAGATCGACGTTCCGTTTTAATCGTGTAAGTAACGACACCTATTAATGTCTCGTCAATGGGCGCCGGATACTGGGTAAATTTTTTTTAATAGATGCAGACACTTATACGGATAGACATCAAATACGTGGGTTCTCTGTTCTCTTCACTTAACAATTCTTTCAAACAGAATTGTTAATGGTTTTATTTAAATTGAAGGTGCCAATTTTAAACA
The DNA here is from genome assembly GCA_036711965.1 of Onthophagus sagittarius. NCBI lineage: Eukaryota > Metazoa > Arthropoda > Insecta > Coleoptera > Scarabaeidae > Onthophagus > Onthophagus sagittarius. The sequence continues at coordinate 12,311,193 of JASERS010000003.1, forward strand.
ATTATAGAAATTTAATGAACTATTGAGCTTTTCTTTCCAATTCAGTCCCAGCTTCTGCTGCAAACAATTTTTTTGAGAGTTTAGTTTGAATTGAGACTTGTTGTTTCTAAGCGACTTGATGCTGCTTTTAGACGACTTGATACTGCTTCTAGAAGACTTGATGCTGCATCCAGAAGACTATACTGCTCCTAGAAGACTTGATCTGGTTCCAGAAGACTTGATACTGCCCAGAAGGCTTAATACTGCTCCTAGAACATTTTACCTGCTTCCAGAAGTTTGGAACTGTTTACAGAAAACTTGTTACTATTTCTAGAAGACTTGATATTATCTCTTGAAGATTTGATATTGCCTCTAGAAAATTTTGCCTGGTTCCAGAAGACTTGATACCGCTTCTTGATAACTGGATACTGCTTCCAAAATATTTGTAATGCTTCAAGAAGACTTGGTTAGTTTTTGACTTATACTTATGACTATTACAATTAAAAGCGTCAACTTTTGATATTTTCCGATTTAATGACTAGACACTACCTAAACTGATTAGGTCAGTTTATTAGCATCATTACCATATAATTTTCTTAATATCATTTGACTACATGGTTTTTGGTTTTTGACTTACTCTCTATAATTGCCATCAGAATCGTTAATTTTTCGAAATTTTCTGATTTAACGGCTTGACACTTCCTAACTGACAAGGTGGATTGGTTCTGGTTATGGATTTTCTTTTATAACTTCAGTACCATCAATTTTATTTAACAGTACGTAACTGACAAGATGGGTTGGTTCTAGTTATTCTACTGGTTTATGATTCTCCTTTATAGCTTCATTATAATAAATTTTTCTTAATATCATTTTAATACCATTTTTTGATTTTTGACTTACACTTCATTATTGCAATCAAAAATTTTCCGAAATTTTTCGATTTAATGACTTAACACTACGTAACTGATAAGGTGAGTTGATTCTGGTTATGGATTCTCATTTATAGTTTTATTACTGTCAATTTTTCTTTATATCATTTGACCACATAGCTTTTGGTTTTTCAAATATACTCCATTATTACAATCAAAATCATAAATTTTTCGATTTATTAATTTGACACTACTTAACTTGTAAGATGGGTTGGTTCTGGTTATGGATTCTCTTTTAGATTCATTGCAAACAATTTTCTAATATCATTTAATTACATCGCTTGTAGTTTTTGACTTACACTCGTTTTATTGCAATCAAAATGTTAGTTTTTTGAAATTTTGGATTGAATGGGTTTACACTAAGTAATTCACAAAGTCAATTGATTCTGGCTATGAATTTTATTGTATAGGTTCACTACAAACAATTTTTATTGATATCATTTGATTTCATCGCTTTTATTTTTTACCAAACTTGATACTTAATGCTTCCAAAATATTTATAATGCTTCAAAAAGACTTGAAACCTTTCCAAAAGAATTGATGCTGCTTCCAAAAGAGATGAAATGCTTTCATAATACTTGAAATACTCCCAGAAAACTTAAACTGGTTTTATCGAGATTGAAATTTCTAATTGTAATGTAGTATTGACCTTTTTCTTCCCAATTCAGTCTCAGTAAGCTGCGGCGAGTTTCTTTTTTTTTTGGAGAGCATATATTTAGAATTTTTTCAAACCTTCCCAGATCCAATTCGTGTCAATTTCCATTCAGTTCAGATCGCTTATGTGTGGAACCTCTAAAGCATTTGAGTGGAACCATAGGGTTCTGCGGAACACAGGTTGAAGAATGCTGGTGTAGATGAACGAGATTGTGCTAGAAATAAGAGGAATTGTATAAAAAGTGTAGAGTTAACTATCCTTATGAAAGTTATAGGAGTAACATTCATGTTTCATATAATGAAAAGCATACTTATCTCTCTTAATAGATGCATACATTAGCTCATACAGGATCGCAATGTAGGAGAAGGAATAACGATGATTAAATTGGTGGGTTAGGTTGATTTAGGGATTTATGGAATGGAAATCAATATTGATTTAGAGTTAATATGGTGGGGTATCCCAGAAAAAATTACAAATTATGGCGATATCATTAGATATTTTCATCGGGGTGGTAAGAATATTTCAAGAACTGAAAGGAATGTGACAAACCATAATAATGTGTTCTGAATTTTGTAGCAACCATTGAGTTCTTGTACAGTACCGCTCACAGGTATATGATAATTTGATTTATCACACGTAATTTTTCTTCATAAACCCAGACCATTTTTTCATCATACAGTTTTTTTTAATAAACTTCACATAACATACCTTTGTATGAAAGAATCCATTTTAACTTTGAGTGATTCAAAAATAATTTTTATTAAAATACAGACATACGTTAAAAATAGTTCAAATAAATAATTTAGTCAACAAAAATAAATCATAATACAAGGAATATCATCATAACAATCGTATAAATTACTTGGTTTTTGTTTGAATAACCCTTGATGTTGATGAGCCTGAAGAATAAGTAAATCATCGAATTTCTTGTTATCTACGAAAATGGACCCGAATACCCATTACCTTCAAATCCTAGAGTATTCCATGATGCTGTGCAAACAATCAATGCTGCCAGTTAGCCAGTTAGCTACGTCCCTGGAAGTGTGCTTGTGGTCATTGTTTTGCTGGTTCAGTCAACCCTAAACTATGTTTGCTATTTTACACCACTATTTTTGCACTACCAGGGAATGCATGCCATCCTGTAGAATGATTATGCGGGTCCCATGGCATCAGAATAAGCATCTCGAATTTATCTATGACTATCTATTAATTTTGAATGGTAAGAAAAATTTTGTAGCAACCATTGAGTTCTTGTACAGTAGCGCTCACACGTATATGATAATTTGATTTATAACACGTAATTTTTTTAAACTTCATAAACCCAGACATTTTTTTCATCATACAGTTTTTTTAATAAACTTCACATTACATAGCTTTGTGTGAAAGAATCCGTTTTAACTTTGAGTGATTCAAAAATAATTTTTATTAAAATACAGGCGTTAAAAAAAATATGATACATACGTTAAAAATAGTTCAAATAAATGGTTTAGTCAAACAAATATAAATCATAATACAAGGAATATCATCATAACAATCCTATAAATTACTTGGTGTTTCGTTGAATAACCCTTGATGTTGATGAAGAATAAGTCAAGCCATCGAAATTCTTCTTATCTACGAAAATGGGCCCGAATAGCCATTACCTTCACATCCTAGAGTATTCCATGATGCTGAGCAAACAATTAATGCTGCCAGTTAGCTACGTCCCTGTAAATGTGCTTGTGATAATTGTTTTGCTGGTTCAGTCAACCCTGAACTATGTTTTTGCACTACCAGGGGATGCATGTCATCCTGTAGAATGATTATGCGGACACCATGGCATCAGAATAAGCATCTCGAATCTATCTATGCTATCTATTAATTTTGAATAGTAAGAACGTTTGGTATAGAGTGATGTCTGCAGCTTAATGTAATTCTCTTCTCTCGTAATACATTGTTTGTGATAATTGTGAAGATTCGTTCAGTATAAAAAAAATATGAAAGAAAAGTCAAATTATCATATAAATGTGGATGCAATGTCGACGAGGATTTTGAATGAAATGAGATCCATTCACAATCCTCGTCCAGATCATCCCGATAAAGATTGTATAGAGTATATATGAACGTAGATGAACCAGAAAATTATAGAAAATCATAGGAGTAACATCCATATTTTATATGGTTCATTTGCTGGAATAAACTTATGACTCAAAATCTGCCAATTTTGAGACTTTTGACTGTACCCTCTTTCTCCATTTTCACACTGTCCTCTACCCAATCGCACCTTCATCTATCTTCCGCCATCAACTAAAAGAATCTCCAAGAATCCGCTTCTCGTCTAACCCTTCCACCATCCACACCAAAACCCTATTCTTTCGAGACTCCAACAGCCTTTTATTTCCTCACCCCTACAATCCTTCTCATCTATTGTTTCCCCTCTCCTCCCTACCCTAAGATCCGCTGTCGATCTATCTCCTCCTCCCCCAACACACTGTACCCATATGCTCCAATGTTTCCCATTTTTTCCTACATAGCCTGCACCACCTCTCCGCATCGGCCATCCAGTATCTATTAGTTCTCTCCTTGTTCTCACATCAGAACCTTGCTATAAATTCTATCCTGTCCTCATCTCCTTCCAATACCACGTGTCTAAGCAGTCCTTCCGTAATTATGTCCTGGTAGCATCCGAAACTCCTTCGTCTTGCTGCTCTTTTCTTCCAACCCCCTCACAATTCCAGTTTTAATTTCCCCGCTAGCTTGTCTTCTTACTTCTTCTTTCCGCGAACACACAATTTCACTTGTAACCTTCCGGCATATTCCCTTCTTACTTCATCTTACTCCAAATTCGTTGGTCTATCCAAGGCTCCACCAAGCCAATTACCTCAAATCCCATGACGTATTCCCAGAATTACAGCAATTCTCCTGCCACATTCCAAAATAACATTTTCACCCAATTTCCTTCGTTCGCTACCTCCTCCGTACTATTTGCTACCAATCTTCTAGCTCCTTCATTCTTTGCGGGAGATAGAAGAAGAATTTCCCTGCAGCTAGAGTAAGCCGGGTTTTGCTGGCTTTTTTTCTGATTACACTCCCTGTACTCATACCTATTCTGTGCGCACTATCCACGTCGTTTGTTATTTTTACATTTACTCTAAATATGGCCATATCTCTGATATCTATAGCACCTTGAGATGCCTATGAAATCCTCCATCCCAAAAGAACTCAAGTCTATATATGCTCCACCTGTCTTTAACAGCCCTACCCTCACTCTTGTCTTCACGTCCAATACATAATTAACTGTATCTCTTTCCTATTTTAAATTTAATCATTGCCCTATCCTTCTATTCCTAATAACCCATTTCAAGTAATAACCCATCCCGTCCCTTAAAGGTTTTTCTCCCAGATCTGTACCATTACCTGCTCCTCTTGCATCCCTCTTGGTATTCCGGTATTCACTGATCCTATTTAAGATCTTCCCCTAATATCTATATTAAAGCCAAAAGAAAATATAAAGGCCCATATGCCATAACGCATAAACTGTTTTTAAACTCGATTATTTCTAATTGACATTTTTTCATATTCAATTTAGACTTCTAAGTACACATTGCATACACCGGCCCCAATGTAGGGTATTATCTCTTCTAGATTATCTCAATCTGATGACGGAATAACGTTGAATGAGATATTGGGTTGAGTTCATATAAGATTGGGTGTAATGCAAGGAAAGGAAATCAATATACAATTGATATGGTGGGGTGTGCCAAAATATGATAGATATTATCACGTATAGGCTAAGAATATTGAAAGAATTGAAACGTATGAGATTAAACATAATAATGTGTTCATCGGTTTTGAATGTGATCTATAATTTAGCTCAAGCATGCAATAAACATCCCCATAGCGAATGCATCATAGAGACGAGAACGTACCAATAATGAGAAGGATTGTTAAGAAAGTTATGAAAGAAACATTCATATTTCATAAAGTTAAAAAAAAATCATATTAGGGTTACTAGTGTCTCAAATAAAGCCATTCAATCTGAATAACTTGTCAATTTTTGTCTAATTAAAAACAAATTAAATTTAATGATGTTAATTTGTCACACACTACATTCAGTAAGCGTAAAATATTCATAACCGCATTAGTTTATGTGACAATCGGGCTATAATTAATTAGCACCAAGTGGTAATGGCACGTTAATTGCAACATAATTTCTTAAACTAATTTTATCCAGATCCCGAACGAACGACGGCTCAACTAATTATAATAAAATAATACTATATTATTGTAAACCTCAGCAAGTCTTGGCCGTTCAAAGAGAACCTTGCACTTTCGAATCGGTAAACAAAGCCGGGTACAGGTGGTAAAACTCAACGATAAATTACGATTTTTCCGCCTTCTTCTCCATTGAGTACGGTTTACTATTTCGGATCGACCTTCACTTTACAGGAAGTGTAAGAGCGATCAAGTCAAGGTCGTTAACTTTTTAAATTTAAACCGTCTTGAATTTAATATGCGATTAAAATGTGATCCACTGTTATATAAAGAAATTTATTGATAAATTTGCCCATTTGTTTTTACAATAAGTTTACATTTGTTATTCAAGTTGTTACATAATATTCTGAACGATACATATACATACGCATTACTTGTTCTTATCTGTTTAATATGTAAAAGAATTTAATGTGTTAACGATTGACTGTTAAGTTGAGTTTATCTGGGGTACATTACATTACATGACCGTCGTTAATAAATGCCGTTCTTGGCATTTCCGTACGCGCGGCAACGGCGGGTGTGCTAGAAAATGGATTTATTCTTGAACCGAGTTATTAATGACCCCTGCTCGCCTTCTGACTTTACTAATCCTGTTAGGCGCGCGCCTCAACACTTCTAGAGGTCGCTAATTGTCGCCCTTATCTAGTTATTATTCTTGACGTAGCTGTTGTTGTCGACGGACGGAATGACTTCCTATTGAGGAATCTATTTTTCATGGTGAAATTAATTTAAAAGTACTAAACGAATGATAAAACTGACCTCCGCATTCAATTTAAAATCCTTGGAATTATAACAAAAATTACACAGTGTGTGTTTAACGAATTTTTTCTTGGCTACTATCAAATTGGTAAATACTTCAAATTGTTACCATATCCAAATAGATCATTCATCACTATTTAACTTGTTATCATTGGCTTTATTACTGACGAATAAGGATTTATATGCGACAAAAATAAGCAACGTAAATTTTTTATATGCGTTTAAAATAAGTCGAAATATGCAGTAATATTCTGAAAATATGGATTATATTATGCGGTCAAAACAAAAAGAATACTTGCATATGCAAGTATAAATAATATACCTACATAGTGTAAAATGTCTTCATATGCACGGCTAAACCCAACCAAACCCAACCCCGTATATTTGAACTGAAGTAAAACTGAAACTAACACTAGACTTAGAATTAGAGTTATTCTGGTTTAGCCATCTTGAGAGATTTACGCCTAAACCCGAATGTTTCTAGTTCTAGATCTAGAGTTAGATCTAATGATGTAATGATTTAATATAAAGAAATGGTTTAAAAGATCAATTTTACTTTCATTCAAATGTACATTACTTAGCCGTACATCTCTCAAGACGGCTAAACCCAGATGATTTTAATTCTAGGTCTACTGCTAGTTCTAGTTTTACTTTAGCAGAAATATACAGGGTTGGCTTGGGTTGGGTTGGTTTTGAAGGGCAGTAAACGAGATAGTAGTACCATGGAGGAGATGGGTTTGCAGATCGCTCCGGGGAAGATAGAGATGGTGATGTTGAGAAACAGGAGGGAAAACAGACAGGCGAAGTTATGCATGATGGGATAGGAGATGAAATCAACCGACTCATTGAAATACTTGGGAGTCATGCTAGGAAAAGACGGTAATTGGAGGAAGCACATTCAGACTGCGACTATTAAGGTGGAAAAAACTGTATATGCCCTGCAAAGAATTATGGATTCCACATACGGTTCTGGCCAGCTAAGAGAAGACTCGTAGGTGCGATTATATTTTCACAGCTCCTATATGCTTGTCGAGCATGGAAAGAGGCATGCGCCATAAAAAGAAATATTGAAGGCTTGTATAAAGTACAAAGGGGTGTTTTAATCCGAATGTGCAGTGCTTACCGGACTTGCTCATCGGAAGCACTCCAAGTCATTGCAGATTCCATGCCCATGGATTTAAAAATCATGGAAACTGTGGCAAAGTGGGAAGAAGGTCAGGGAACTGGTGCAGAAAGGGAGGAGGTTGTAGCGAAGTCGGAAAGCAGATGGCATGGATCCACTGGAAAGGCTGAGTGGACCAAGAGGTTAATAAGAGACTTGAAACGCTGTGTGGAGAGAAAGTGGGGTGAGCTGGATTACCATCTGTGCCAGTTTTTCTCTGGCCACGGATGTTTTAAAGCTTACCTATATAAATATAAGAGAAGTTCTACCGAGACGTGTGTATATTGTGAGGGATGAGATGATGTAGAGCACACCATTTACCACTGTACAAGATGGGCAGATAAAAGACGACAAATAACGACACAAATAGGAGACATAACACCGGAAAATAGGTGTCAACTATGTGCTAGAGGCAGAGGAAAAGTGGAAACTCGTAGCTGAGTACATTAGAAGTATATTGGCGGAAAAGGAGACGGAAGAGAGGCAAATGTAGAGGGCAGCTCGTCAGGAAGAAGTATAGCAGAGGAAGGGTGAAACAACTAAATCGGAGCTGAGTTATTTTGGATTGACAATGCGGAGGGCTGATGGACAAAACGCGACAGCGTACTTCCGGTATTCCGAGCAGGATGCTAGAAGAAGGGGTTTCTTAGACGGTCGGTATTAACGCCAACCCGTCACTACCAGGCTGCTCAAGAACTCAAACCTGGTATCTGCTAGCAGATTTTTCCCCGACCCTCCGAAAAATAAATAAAAGAAAGGGTTGGTTTTGAAGACGCACGGTTAAACCCAAATGTTTCCTCTTCTAGGTCTAATGTTAGGTCTTGTTTTACTTCAATTCAAATGTACAGTATTACCAAATCACAAAAAAAAAGTTTTAACCGGAAGTACTACTTGAGGTAGTACTAATCAAAAATGTAATATTATTAATGAAATTCTTCCAAAAGAAAATAATTCCATGTTGTATTTTAATTTTGAATGAAAATACTGTAAACGATATTGTCAAGTGTATTTTTCTTGAATGTTTATTAATTAAGAAATGTTAAAAACAAATTGTAACCCTAAAAATAACTTGTTTAAAGAAATCAATTTTCAAGTTCTTTATACATTAAATTTCAGCCGCTCCCATCAATAGATGTTGAGTAGTAATGATTATTTATGGACAAATTATCCGAGTAACATTTTAACATTAAGATTTCCGCTTTAGAACCGAAAGAAGAATGTCGCTAGGGGTAGATTATCCGCAAATTTCAGAACACTCTGTATACACACATTTTTGTCCGAATTAATCGAGCCGTTAAACAGTTTTCTTTCATAGTTATACTTTACACGTCCGCTATATATCTCGCAGAAGATATGGTATATTGGGTTTTAACAAGAACAACAATAACAGCATAGGAACTTACAGTTTCAGGCATATAAAAGAAATTCAAATAAAGTTTTAAGAAAATGAAGACTGTACACTTATAAAGTCGGCCGTAAACCGCAATGTCGTATAACGAAACTATATGACATATGGATTTATTTTAAGAGAGAAGTAAAACTCAAATTGTTTTTTCGAAGGTATTTTTTCACATCAAGACAAAAGTGGTTATTAAACCAATCTTGAAAAAGGCTTTTTGTCATCCAAGCTTTTTTGTTGGATCTCCAAACAACGGGTAATCTAGTCTTAGCCACTCCTGTTAGAGCTCTTGGATTTTCGGACGTGTATATTAAAAATGGCTTGAGTTTAAAATATGCAGCCGCAGTTACCCCAAGCAGCAACGTTAATTAAAATAGACATTTTAAATCCCGGCGCTGCTCTTTCGTTCTTGGAAATAAATATTCTACCAGACATTCTTTTTCAGTATAGGCCCGTTTCGTCTACATTAAAAGTTTGTTGTGGAACGTATCCATCTCTTTCAACAACAGATTTCAGTATGTTTGGATACTCTAGGGCTACATCGGTATCTACGCTCGCTGTTTCACCTTTCATTGTAATGTTATGCAGTTATGTCGCCGTTTGAATTTTTCAAACCAGAAATTTTTGCTTGTCGGACTTTTTTTTTTAATTGTCAGACTGTCAATTGTCTCTTCATTATTCAAACGTTCAAAAATATATATTGCACGTTAAGGAAATGTATGTGTATCGTCTTTGTCTTCCTACAAACGACGCATCTACTCGTGATTGTCGATAGTATAAACGGACGAAATGAGAGGATTTACCGAGTTAGGTCATAAATCGAAACATCGCAGGCCGTAAAGTAAAATATTCATATATTTTAAGAAGGCCGTTATAGCGTACCGTATGAGTGTACATTGTGTTGAAAGAAGTTAGTAACTTCAATTTTTTTAAATATATTTTCCTTCGTTTCTTATAAAGTGAATTTTCATGCACTTATTGTAATCTAATAAGTCTACAAAATCGTATAGATGATGGTGAGAAATTCTCTTCTTCCAATTATTAAAATGATAAATAAAAAACTATTATATAAATATTACAAGGTAAAGCAGCTAATCCAACTCAACACATTCTGTGAATGATAGTATAAAATCATTTGACCAGTGTTTGTTATTATATGCAATCTTAAAATGCTTTTTGAGCTCTTCAAGCTCTTTCCAAAAGCAGTTGTTTTCAACAAAGAAAATAGATATTTCAAGTTTTGTATCTAATAACCACTCATTGTATATAATAATTACTTCCGGTTGTTAGATATATCTGAACCTTTAAGCCTGGTGTTCTATTATTGTTGCGCAAGTTTACGTCAAGTATACGAAATTTATCTTTCAAGAAAAGCGACATAAGCTATAACATAACTTTTCACGTATGTGATACACTCATAGAGTTTGGTGCGATCCTCCCGACTCAACCTCTATAATATATATAACATAATATTGGTACGGATCAAGTTAAAGCTAGATCTGATTATCTTGTTATATAGAGCACATTTCAAAGAATAAGAATATTCTGGCGATAAAAGTTCTGCTTGCGTCTTCTACGAAATATATGTAAATAGGTGTTAATTATCTTTAAAAAAAGGTGATTATTACAATATATTTGCAAAAATCAAATATATTTTAAAAATTATAAAAGTGCCAAATGAAGACCCTTCTATGCTGTTCAAGATAGTAACAACGCAGTGTCTCGAAAAAGTTTATCATAATATATTTACTTCATCTAAATTTATAGTATTTTAGGATACTTAAGTTACATATAATATATAGCTAAAAATTCTGTTTTTGTTCACAATTTACCGCTTTTGGACCACTGTGCACCACAACGAGTTGGCGCCCCAAGGCTGCTGCAGTAACAGCTTTCGTAAGTCAAAAGATGGATACAGAATATGAACTTATATAATACTAATAAGCATAATACATAACACCATACGATTCATCAAACAACATAAAAAATAAGTAGAAAGGATGGATAAATTTTACATGTTGTAAATACATCGCAGCAAAACATACAATCGCTATCGGTGCGATAGATACCCAAACGAAAACCATACATTAAGGCTCGTTACTACCATCTTCTGGTTAAACTATCTAAGGGATTATTACCACAGTTACGGCTATTTTACACGCATTCTGATTGTTTATAGGTAAGTGGATGGGTTTATCTATAAGATCAATTTAACTAAAAGATGTTAGTGGACCTAAGAGAAGCGTTCTTTAATAAACTAGACTTTATTTTGCCCTTGAATAATTTATCCTCAAGGATCTTTATACAATTAGGCGATATATTGAAAAATTTTAATCCAAAGTGATTTACCCCGTCTCTTGCCCTAGCTGTCCTCTTATATCTCAAAGCCAGGTTATCTTTATGGCGTGTATTATAGATATGTACATCACTATTTTCCTAGTAGTTATTGAAAGTACTTTTTACATACGTCAAGGATTGCAGCATGTAAACGTAGGGAACAGTAAGAATTTTTAGTTTAACAAACTACTTACTATTACAACAGTCTCCATTATTTAGGTTTGCAATCAACCTTAGGCATCTCCTCTGAGCAGCAAAAACTGCACCGGCATGTAAGAAATGACCCTAACAAAGTACACCATAATGAAAATATCCATAATAAACGTTCAACAGCGTATCCAAAGAGACAATGCGTTGTAAGTTTCTAATACCAAATATAAAGGAGTTTAATTTCTTGATACTGTTAACAGTATGCTCCTCCCATGTTAACTTCGAGTCAATATAAAATCCCAAATATTTAATTGGATCAACATCTGTATCAAGATGCCTAAGAGAGAAGTTAGGTTTTTGTGTTTTAGATCCATTAACGTAGAGTTTATTCTTAGTGAACCATGCAACTATACTATCTTGCGATAACTCAGAACATTTTTCTAAACTAAGCAAGGTGTCAGCACTATTGACAGCAACTGTATCATCTGCAAAAAAGATCACATGAGAACCACTGTACTGATTATTGAGGCACACCGTGTTTTATTAGAGACAAAAGCTTGTCATAAGACACTTTCTGTAATCTATTCATTAAGTGGGGTTTAATTAAGTTACTTGAATTGTTACTAAAATACAAAGCAGAGAGTTATAAAATATAATAAACAAATAAGCATAAAATATAATAAGCATGTCACGAGATACACAATCAAAGACCTTAGTCAGATCAAAAAAGGAGGATTGAGCGAAGGATTTATTCTCAAAACAGTCTGAAGATATGACACCAATCTTTCCACCACTAAAGTTGTCAATTTACCTGATCTGAAGCCGTATTGTTGGTAGTTTAATAGATTGTGTTCCTCAAATTGTTTCAGAATTTGTTGTTTTAAAACAATTTCAAAAATTCTCCCAAGTAGAATTATATGGGAATTATAGATATAGGTCTATAACTTGACAAATCATTAAGGTCACCTTTTTTATGTACAAGGACAACTCTGTTGATTTTTAAGCTGGCAAGAAAAGTACTAGATCTAATACAAAGGTTTATCAGTTTGCATAGAGCGGAAATAACAAGATTTTTTATAGATTTAATCACTATATTCAAAGCAGCTTTTTGTGAGTTGTTGGGGGTTAATATATAACGATTATTGACCAATTTCTTGTTTTTCTTTTCAATGGTGTTCCGGTAAAGATCCCTAAAATGTTTAACACAATTATATAAGATCAAATGAAAAAATTTGTTACGAAAATCAGCGTTTGTATGTAATTTCTCTCTAGCATTCCTCACTTCATTATTAAACCACCCTTACACGCCGCTTATACGCGTTTATTACTTTGGTTCTCTCTTTGAAACTAAAGTTGAAGGAGTTCATTATTAATCTAATGAATTTAGAAAATTAAAAATTGGTAGTTGTATTATGGTTATCAAGAAACGAGATATTAAACTTTTCAACGGATTTATAGAACAAATTAAGACCCTGTACAGTAATAGGTCTAAAAGTTATTTTTTTTTGATTTCTTTAGGTACTATAATACAGTACTCAAACGAGATTTCCATATGGTCAGAAAGTGGTGGATCGATAATACAAACATCGTAATTATTCTCATTTATATTTGTCAATGCATTATCGATACCACTCTGGTAAATTTATTTGTACACTGTTCTAGACCAAAAGATCTGCATAGATCCATGAATAATAAATGAGCATAAAATAATAAATGAGCATTAAAATCACCTGTGATTACAATACCCTTACCATACCTGAGATTATTCAAAATTGTTTTGATTACTTTGGATAAGCTAGCAATATCAAAAGGGACTACAGCAGTACATCGACGATCACTTCAACAAAGACAGCAACCCCGCCACGTATTTTATTTTTTCTACAAAACCTAGAAACAAATATAAATTAATTGGAGTTGCATCGATTTCGTGTTCGTATAACCAAAGATTTATCTTTGAGAAAGATTCCAAACAATTTTTTGTATTTAGGTCCAGAATGTTATGGTGTAAGACTTTTAATAAAAGCTCCTCAGAGAAACTCATTAGAGCTGCTTATATTTGATTTGATATAATTTGAGGTGCACAAAAATTTTCACGAGTCAAATCAATCCTTGCTAAGTTAATTCTTTTCAAGATAGCTTACATAAGAAAATAGTTTTCGATTTCCACCATAGTTAAAATGAAGGCCTTAATCATTGGTATCGTTTACTTCAACATAAGATGCTTGTTTACCTGCCCTACTTAACAAAAAGTATATTAACAACAGTACATAGTATATAACAAAAGTATCATTGTTGGCACCTGTGATTAATGCAACAAAATCGTCTTTAGAAAAATCGGAAGATAGCGCCGACATATCTTCTACAACATTGTCTAAACGCGCATTTAGTTTGACGAACGATAAATTATCATATTTGTTATTTAGCTTTGAAGAAACGATTTGACCTGAATTGCTGTCCCCAAGCATCAGAATCTTTTAGATTTCGGTTGATCCTTCATGATCCAAATTGCTCAGATTTTCGAATTTTGTGCTAACATACAAAAAATAACTTTGTAAAGTTTAACTGTCCAGTGATAATATGTTATCAATGCTATTTATAAATGAGGTGATATTTCCTACATGTTCGATATATTTATATTTATTTAACTATTTTAAAAATGATATAGTTTATTTAAAAAATTTGTCCACTAATAAATAGAAAATAATTTTCAAATTCTATTCCAGAAATAAAATCATTTTTATTTTTCACATACTTCCAATTTTTGTGTTTTATTTGTATAAAACGTTTCATATCTAAACCACTTGCAATAAATGTCAAAGTTATTAGTTATAGCTACTTATGTTAACGCCCTTTATCTGTTACTTGACTTTTTATTAAATATTAATAATAACTTTAAGTGTTGACGCCAGACTCGTGCCAGAGAGATATACACGGATTTTTAAGCCGCTGTTCCTGGAAGATAACACATTTCATGGTCAAGTGCGATAAAAATCAAGGTAAAGAGATAATGTTGGCGTCGACCAAACAGACTCGATACGTTTTGCAACGGATTTAATGGCGATCCCCGCGCTTAGTACGCAGTAATTTTTTTGATTTTGTTTAGAGAGCCTAAAGTAAGGCGTAAATATATTAAGGGGACCTTGTAAATCCCTTCTACTGCTTTACAACCGCGCCGCTTCCACGTCAAAAATAAACGAGCACATAATCCGATTCCAAAGGACCATTGCCAAGGACACAATCGACTATTTTCGGTGTTGGAGCGTCGAATTTCATTTTACGTTGATTTAATTTATATTATTTATTAACATTACGAAAAAATTTTAAAATTTCTTAAGCCAAATCAAATTTGTTATGCATCTAGGAATGTTGAAGCAATGTTTACTTTATGCGAGCAAACAAAAATGTATGTTTTATCTTTACTTTAGTAATGTTTGCGTGTTGCGCAAAACCATGTTGAAAATTTGGTAATATTATCAATTCAAATTGCTTTTTAATGTGTTATTCGAAAATTTTGTTCATCAAAAAAATCTGATTGGTTTAATAAAAAGAAGCGGGAAAAAAATGAAATGGAAAGAGCTCTGCGTAGTGGTCGGGTGTTGATTAAGAGCGACCTTCGTGGCTGATTAGAATAACAGTTCCGTTAGTTGCGCCGTGCGCAAGGTCATGACTGCTACCGGTACTGAGACGCAGGCAGCCAGCAGGAGAAGCAGGAATAGCAACACTAACGTAACTACGCGAACTGAAACTCGGTTTGACAGCGTCGTTGTCGTCGGTGGTTTCTGGGCCGAGAATTATCAAAGCCGATTGGCGATCGAACATCACAGCGACCTTGCTACGACGATAAACTCTGGGAAATTGAATTTGCATCGATCGACCAAAAGCGCATTTGAACTACGATAAAGCCGTTCCTACCGGAAATTGCAAATGTGACTTATGGATTCGACCAATAAAAGTCAACCTATATTTTATAAAATTACCTATTTATTGAAAATCTGCAAAGTAAATATATTGTAAATTATATTTAACAATTCGTTTGTCACATACCGAAAAAAATTAAATTGTTAAAAAATTCTGAACACCTCAATTTGAAGCAAATTATGAAATACTTTCTTGCCATAGTAACTTCAATACCATTCTCTTGACCTAGCATTTTTGTATTTGTTTATTTTTATTAATTGTATAATCAATTGTTTAATCATTTTCTACAAAATTAAATTCGCTTTTCTTATTAAAATAAATTGCACTATTTTTAATTTCAATAACACAGACTGCAATGCTAACTCATACAAACAGATGTCCGGAAATACCTCGTTCCGAGATGTGGAATGGTAAACTTTTTTAGCTCATTTTTTTAGTACGAATAAAAAACTAGATGTTAGTATTTTTGATCTTCCGCTTTTATTTCAACAATCTGACCTTATTTTAAGGCGGAGTATATTTATCAAGGAAATACGTAAGTCAATAAAACAGACACATAGGTAACATGAGTGACCAATTTCAAAAAAGTTTTAAAAAAGGATGCATACATTTCCCAACTAACATCTTTGCTTTTACAACATGTGTAAAGCTGAATGATCATAAGAACCTTTTCTTTTTTCTGACCTAGGATGTTGAGCGGCCAGAGAGTGTGGGATTGGAATAAAAATCCCAGAGTTCTCCACGTATCTCTTGCATACTCCTCTCCATGATGTCTCAAAAACAGAAAAGCCGTATTAAATTTTTAAACTATATCTTTATTTAAACGTACAGTGATACCCCGATGATTTTAATTTGATTCCCCACTTCACCCACTATAATATATTGTGGTTGGTTTAACGACTGGTTCCTAATGTTTGTTGCTCGAAGAAATGTTAATTATAGTTTCAGTGTCTTCCTGAACCGACTATGAAAGACTTTATAACTATGTCATCTAAGTGAAGTAGAACTGATACTGATTAATATGCATCAAATAAGAAAAGAAGTCCCAAGAGTTCGATGTAAAAATAAAATTTTGTCAATTAGCAAAAAAGTTTTACGAAGTTGAATAAACAGTCAGGACAATTATAAATCATAAGAAAGAATAATAATCAACTAAAAGTGAAAAATTGTCTTGAAGAACACAGCGTGCTCTCAAGTTATGTAAATTTTTGAAAGATAGAAGCAGGGAAGGAAGTACAGCTGAAATGTTAAGGCAATGTATTGCTAACGCTAGTACTGGTTTAGCCGTTATAACTGGCATAGTATTGTAGAACTTAGAGAGGCGGCAAGAAATTGAGTCTCTTTATCCACGATACTCCAGGTAATGATAGAACAAGACAGATATACCAAAGCATATTCAAAATATGAAACTGATCTGTTCTGGAAAAAAAATATCTAAAAGAACGCCAAAACCGTCATTTGGAAGTCGAATGCTAAACCTCGGATGGCAGTTTCACTCTTTAAGAACTTGTTTCGACGTCACTATCATATCATATCTGTGATAACTAGGCTATCCTGTTCCATCTTTACTTAATTTCCACCAACGTGTGAAGGTTGTACTTTCTACCATCAAATGCAACCAATGTGCTTCAATCAATGTCCTCGGGTATCATTAAACCATTTATAGCCTACTATATGAGACGATTTTGAGCACATCTACATAAAGCTAGGAGATAAAACTATTTGCTTTCTGTAAGGTATTAGCGTCTTGCTTCTGGTCCCTATTGAACATAATTTATTTGCAAAAGTAGACTCCGACTTACGTGAATTCTATTATTCTATTTTCTAATTATATCACAGGAGCACCCTCCCTGATGTAACTTTCTACCACATTCCACTTGACCTCGGTCACTAGTTTAATACAGTTTAAGTTGGCAATATTGTCTCTACCTTTGCGTTAATTTTGGTTCTGATTCTATGCCACCTGTAGCTCGTTGCTGCTGTTCTATTTACTAGAAACGCTTTAAAGCATTCGTGTCCACTACATAAGTTACTAAATACTAAAAACAATTTATTCCTCCCCGCTCTCTACTGATACACGGTGTTATCGCTGACAACATTCTTTTGCTCCATCTAGTTTTGCATTCTCGCATCAACTGCTTGGTTTCCTTATTTTTATCTATGTCTTGTTTCGTTGCAAGAATTCTCTATTTGAAGAAGAAGTCCGTTGTATGTGGGCTTCCCATAATCAATTAAGCCTCCGTGGATATTGTCCTAGGTACTTGCTACTCTAATCTCGTCTTTGAACCTTGGTTAGTTTTGCAAACTGTTTGTGAATATATAACTGATCAAATCAGCTTTCTTTATTCTATTATGTAGCCCTTTACCATTTTTTACATTTGCTTCTTTCAGTATTGTTACAGTTTACAGCAGGTTACAGCATGTTATATCTTCTAAAGTTCTCTGCGCTGTCGGCTCTATCCCCTCGATGTCCCATCCATTCATCATTATCGTGATCATAATTACCTTACCCGACCTAAACCAACCTTTTTTTACGAAATTGGGGAAAATCTGGTAAACAGACATCCGGCCTGGTGGTCGTTAGTGGTTAGATTTGGATGGTTGGAGCTGGATGCTACTAAAGATCCTTTTATCGTCTTCTACTTGTCTTTTACAAGTGCTTCTCCCTCCTTACCCTAAAAATATCTTATCGTTTTTTCTCGCCCCAACAGTCTCTCTCAACATAAATTATTCCATCACTTCTAGTCTAATATTTATATCAAACGCGCTTACATACCGGGCTACGGGGTTAAACCCTCTTTTCTTCTTCCTCCCTTTTTCCTATTGCCTCCTTCCTCTGTTCTCTTTACTCACTCTTCATTCTCCTATTGCTCTCATCTTACCCTTCCGGTTCATCGTCACTCCTGATCGAGGGTTATATCCCCACGTTTTCTCTTCTCTTTTTCTCCTTAATTTCGTTTTCTGTTTGAATCTTATTCTTTATTATCGAAAAAAACCGTTGATCAAGGATAGGATAAAGGAGCTCCTCAATCCTATCCTTGATCAATGGTATTTTCGAGTTGCTAACGGCATTGAAGAAACAGATCTCCTGGTTAAATTTTTCATTATATGCCTCTGGAATTCCATCAACGTAGACTCTTCTACGCCAGTCATCAGGATATCTGCCAGCGTGCTCCTTGTTATCTCAACTCCAATCTCTGCCTCCGTCTTCTTTCTTTCGTTATCAAATCTTACATATATCGTATGCTCCGGTGTGTCTATTTTTTCTTCTCTACTTTCTTAAATTGCGTCGTATAGTAATCTATGGGCGGACCTCTTTCTTTCCACGCAGCTACATCCTTTATAAACACGCTGCTTCATCTTTGTAGTTTTTCAATCTTGCTTGCCATTTTTCCATCATTTCCAAATGCAGTTCTCTTCTTGTACCACCTTTATTCCTCCAATTCTTCGCTCCTTCCTCTATCATTCAGTCCAAAGGATGCTGATGTTTTTATCACGTAATTTTGTTCTACATTGCGGATCATACTTCTATATTTTTGTATTTTATAGCAAATTCAACTGAAGGAGCTGCGTAGAGAATTACCGAGCTTATTCTTGATGGTAATATTTTCCTTTTCCAATGGAACCGTCCTCCGACTCTCGGCATCAGTTGTGCCAACACATTTTGCATATGGACCACCTTCTCAGATATTTTTTTGATATATGTCGCCATCATTACTGGAAATATCTCGTCGATTTTGTACTTGAAATCTCCGTTTCGCCTGTCTTAATTGTTACCTTGTTGAATCTTGTTGTTACCTTGTTCAACTTCCTTCGTCCCCATTTCTTGTGGACCTTCTGATACTCTTGTAGTTGCGGATTCAGGTTTCCTTGTTGTTGACTCTGGTGTGCTACCATCCACCACCAATGTAAGATCATTTGAATATCCCAGAACCTTCACTCTCCCCTTTTGTGTTTGTTCAAGAATCTTATTATAGTACGGATTCCACAGTATACCTTCCAGAATAATGCCTTGTGGGACATCACTGCTTTTGTCCCCGATCGCCATTAGGGAGTAGTATTGTCCTCTGTGTTTAATACGTGCTGATCAGGCTAGAATCCAGAACTGTGTAGAACTGTTTATTTACAGTCTCTTCATCAAGCTGTCCAATCCCTCCTGTGCCCAGCCTCTTTGTTAAAACTGGATATGCAGTATTTGATACTGCATATCCAGTTCAAATTCATACGTCCTGTTCAAATTCATCGCAGGTCTTTCTTTGCTCTCTTGTACCATACTTTTTTCTTTCTATTTTCCTCTTCGTCATCTGTTACTCTATATCCTTCCAATGGCACCTCGTTCAACCGTATCTCATCGATTTCTTTAATAAAGGCTACAACAGCAACTATCCCATGTCGACCACTAAGAATCTGTGGAAGTAGACAGTATTAAGTAGATGTTAAAGTTGGGTGCTCAGAATGAATTGAGAAATACCTATACCTTCACACAATCTCTTGTGATATTCTCATAACCAGGTACTACTACATTTTCACAGCTGAATGATAAAACAGCAACTCTCTTAAGTGAACAGAATAAATTGAGATATTAATACACCTACGCAAAAATTCTTGTAATATTATCATAACAATAATAATCCATAATAATTATCAAATATTTATTTGTTCTTTTATTTTTCATCACTATATTCATTAACATTATAAATAATAAGGCCTAAAGGCTATCGCTTTGTATTGAGTATCATTGAAAAAGTAAAAATCATCTTACAATTAATATCATTTCAATCAGCTTGTAGATAGCATAAACAAAATGGTTTTAAATAGAGTTATAAATAATTCATTGGATTGAATCAGGAAGCGAATCGACAAAAATAAATGGTGGAACGTCAAGCACAACCTATAGACCGAGACCTTCAGAAGCCAAAAGTAGTTGGCAATGAATCCGCGATTTTCAATGTTGTTTGTACAAAAATTGTCGTTGAATATTAGCGAATCGTTACGAAAAAATCACGATAGATAACATTTTTTATTATAGGAAGAGTTGGGTAAGGCCACATTCAATGCCGATTTCGTTCAATGTTATTTCTTTCGATTCCAACAGATGATGGTAAAATTCGTTTAAGTTCACGGCTACTTTTTTTTGCTTGTATCGTTTTAAAGTGAAGGTCGTGGTGATTTACTGAACCTAAAAAACCAGTTTCGTTACTAATATATTTAAATTTGTAATGGGTTGTAGTACGACCAACGACAGTTATACCATTATGAAATTGCTCATGAGTCATGACGTAACACAACAAAACTTTAAAATTTGCTCATTGTTGATATTTTGAAATGCGTCATTCAAAATGGGGAGTGTATCAATTGTTTTGGTTTACCTATAAATAATTATGTGTATGTGTATGATGAAATACAGCCCGGTGGCTTACGTGACAAATTGCTCTGCAGTTGCTTCAAGGTTACCCTCGTCAAATTCTAATCCACTTTTCGCGGAATGAAATATAAAACATGCGTGCATTTGTTGTCGCATTTAATAATGAAATAAATTTATAAATAACCTGTTATCTTTAGGAGGCGCGTCACACAGCGGTTCCTCATTCGTGGAAATTCCAATATGATATGGAGCTTTAAAATATAGTAATTAAAAATAATTTTCCCAGAATTATTTTTACCAAATAATCCTATACGTATATAAATATAAAGAAATTAGCACAAAAAATTTAAGCATAATCATTTGATGTGACCTTTACTAAAATTAAAATTTAAAAATACTTAAAATTATGTTTATTAAAAAAAAATGTTAGTCATGTTTTTCCCAATTACGTTTCATCTTTGACAGTATTTCTTGTAACGTTTTGGCAACAAACGTCGTACTGTAAAGAATAATTTTGGGAACTTTGGTGTATAAATAAATATGAGGATATTAATGAAAATGAGTTTAAAATAATCACAGTTGAAAAGTAATAATAACGTAATAGCTTTTGTCAGTTATGTTATGTCTTTAATAATTCAATGAGTACGATTTGCGATGACGTGTATCCATGCTTGGGGAATAACTGCGATGACTCACTTAAACGAATCGGTTCGTACCCATCCCTGTTGAAAATCTACATTTCCATTTTGATTTTCGAAACCACAGAGTGAGTAAAAGTGCAAATACGACAGAAGAGGAAACAAGTAAAAAGACAATCAGATCAGAAGAGATTGCGCAAAATGAAAAACTGGAAGATAGTGAAACTTTTCAACTACAGAACTTCCAAGTAAGAATATAAGTACGAAGGCTTTCACGACCGGTGTTAACTGAACTAAAATTAGAACTAACACTAGCACTAACACTAGAACTACCACTAGAACTATCACGAGAACTATCACTAGGACTAACACTAGATCTAAAACTAAAAACTTTCGGGTCTTGCCGTGCGTTTTTTGAAAAAATGTTTGACGTTTCGATGCCATGTTGCAACCTTCTTCAGAAACTGCTTCGAAGTGAACCCGAAAGTTTCTAGTTTTAGATCTAGTGTTAATCCTAATGATAGTTCTAGTGATAGTTCTAGTGTTAGTACTAGTGTTAGTTATAATTTTATTCCAGGTAAGAATTTTTTATTTTATCACATGACCTCGACAAAATTGTAGATAGCATAATAGGCTTTGAAAAATGAACTAAAGAGGGAGAATCAAATGAATGGAAAAGAAAAGATGCAAGAGCATAGAGTATAGTAACAACCAGTATTGAGAAGAAAATTCTAATGCTTATGATAAGCTGTAATACAGCATCGGAAACGTACAAGAGTTTTACAAAATTTTTTTATATTAATAATGAAAAAGAAAGCGACATGATGATAAACATTAGAAAATGGGAAAAATTTGCTGTTCGTTTGAACGCATTCAACCAAAAAATCCTATTAATGTCAAAAATTGTAACGGCCCTACCGCATAATTACAGATTTTTCAGAACTGCACAGTAGTCTATAATCTATAAATAAAAGAACTTTAACAAACGATAAAAAGATGAATAAAATGAAAAAAGATGAATTATTAAAAGACAAACTAAATAATGAACCAGTTTCATTCACATCAGTAGAAAGAGCTTGCTTCAAATGCAAAAAAGTACGATACATTGGACGATTTTGTAAAATTAAAAAAGATAAAAGAAGGAAATAAATAAAGGTATAGTTTTTATGTCCGCTCACGCCCGCTCACGATCTAGACCCACGCACGCTACTCACGTGAATATCATAGATGACTCACGCGTGGGTCACGTCAATTCACGTGATTCACGCTCGATCAGGTGATCAAATGTATGAATCATGTTTGAATACTTGTTAATTTGATTATTAATTAATCGTGCTTGGCAGAATGGTAGAATTAACACAGCGTTTAGTTTTACTTAACATGTTCTGAAATAAATAAGACTGTTATAAAATTAAAATAAATAATAAATACTAGAATATTCTGATCCATTCATCATAAATTTAAATTAAAATTTGCACTTCGCTAAAATCGTATTTACTTAAAAATTGATTAGAATTTTGACCTCAACATTTAGTTACTATACTAATAATCTGGAAATTATCAGATTTCCGTTGAATTAAGTAATATTATGGAAAAAAATTACTTATAGTGAAGAAGAAGTAAACCTTTAAAAACTACGGTATAGATCAGCGTTTCTCAACCTTTTTTGATCTGCGGATCTATAGAATTTGTCCAAAAATTGCGCAGATCGGTTTTTAATTTTGATGACTCAACCTAACCCGACTAATATGTAGTGCTAAATAATTAATTAGAATCTACTAATATTTAGTGCCAAAAAACTTGTTAACTAGTTGAGTTGGGTTGGACTGAAATGAATGGCTTAACCCAGCCCATCTAATAATGAACACTAACTAGCTATTTGGGTTGGGTTGGGTTCAGATCAGATTGATAGTTAATATTAATGCTAACTAGCTAGGGTTAGGCTAAATTTGATGGCTCATCCTAACTCAATTAATATCTAGCACTAATTAGTTAGGTGGGTTGGGTTGGGATCAGATAAGGTTGATGGTTACGGCTATTCAGGTATTGCAGGAGTTCCACCGATGGATCTTTTGGTCCAGAAGAGCATTGACATCCCCATCAGGGGGAAAGAAAATAAATCAGAGGCTAGCGAAAATTTGATAGGGAAGTGGAAGGAGGCATGGTCAGCGTATTCCGGTTGGGAAAAACAGATGATCCCAGATCTGGAAATGAAATCTGGAGACGACGATTTCTATGGGACCCAGGGCTTTATCGAGACACAGACTTTTTGGCACGTATCTGAAGAAAATAGGCAAAGCAGATACTCTGACGAACACGCTTTTCCTCCGTGCGCATTTCAGCAACGGGAAAGGGGAATATAGTCACGTAAAAACGAGATAACTGGAAACGTCACGGTTTCCCAGGTACGTGTTAATATAAAGCTAATTCAAAAAGTGGGGAAAGATTTTTCGTTGCATTCTATCGATCCGCCGAGACAAACCCGGACGATTTAGACAGACCAGGAGACAGGCCTTGGGGGTCCTTCTGGGTCCCCCATAAGCGGGTATGTATCAATTTAAGATCAATTCAAAAAGTTAATAAAAGGTTTTGTTTTTCTCTTGCGCCTTCCGCCGAAACAAATCCGAACAACGTATGTATGATAACGTAATATCTATTAAAGTAAAAGCTGACATTAAAAGTACAGCATATATTGCATGGACACTGTATGTCTTATAATTGTTAAAAAAAATTATACTTATTAGTATACATTTTTTAGTAAGGATGTTGTAAATTAACCGGTTCTTATTTAATTGTGTTGATTCGTCTAATTTCTACTCCATTTTGAGATTTATCATCCGATTCGCAACAGATTTCCTATTTTCTTAATTTGACGTAAGATTTAGAAAAAAAATTAAACACATATATCTGTTTTTAAGTAAGGAAAATTGAGTTTTTATTAATTCCATATTTAGTCAAATCAGTTTGATCAGTAAAATATATATTTTAGCAGCGAATTTGGCTGTTCAACAGCTATATCTATTATCTAGCACTATTTGGTTAGGTGGGTTGGGTTGGGATCAAGTAAGGTTGATGGCTCAATTCAACTAATAGTTAGTGCTAACTAGCTAGATGGGTTGAGTTGGGTCAAGATTAATGGCTCAACCCAACCCACTTAATGTCTAGCACTAGCAAGCTTGTTGGATTAGGTTGGGTTCAGACAAGGTTGATGGTTGAACCCAACCCAATTAATATTTAAAGCTAACTAGCTAGTTGGATGTATTAAACTTAATGGCTCCACTCAACCCAATTAATATCTAACCTTAAATAACTAGTTGGGTTGGGTTCAAATAAAGTTGATGGCTCAACCCAATCCAACTAACATTTTATGCTAATATGGTCCTGAACAGATCACCAGTTCAAATTTAAAATTTTTTCGCCAAACAGTTTTTGAGAAAAAAAAATCATAAAGTCGAGCATCTTCTCAGATCGACCGAAATGGTTTACATTTTTCATTATACCTGCAATAATTACTATACAAGTATGTGACAAAAATGAAATTATTACACATTATAAAGAATTAAATTATGCGTTAAACAAAGCGTTAAACAAAAATTTTTTTCTATGGAGTGGTTTTTTTGTTAATCGCTTTCAAAGTGAGGGGTAAAATCTTTTAAATCCGATAATAGTCTAAATCCGAGAAATGATAAAAATTTAGTCCAAATAGCTAATAATTTGTTACCTTACATAACTGAACTATGATCAAGAATTCCCACTCAAGATTAAGAACATCTATTAAAGTAAAATCTGACAGTAAAAGTCCAATAGTGAAACTCACGAGCAATATTGTGGAAGACTCGATCTGCGCACACAGTTACCTCCTTTCACATCATACTTTGAATACTTTGAAATTATCAATAATGCACTATGACTTTATGGACACTGTATGATTTATTATCCGATTCGCGATAGATTTCCTATTTACTTAATTTGACGTAAAATTTAGAAAAGAAATTTAAACGCAAATATTTGTTTTAGCAGCGAATTTGGCTGTTCAAAAGGCGCTCAATTTGATGCTTTAAGTAGACCAATGTTATATTATTTATAGCATTCTGCACGAATACCATAATCTTGGTCAAATGACATTATTTTTCAGTAAAGGTTTGGTCTTTTCCTAATTTTTTTACATGACGGACAACTGCGTAATGGAAAATATTTTTTGATATTCTTTTGGATGTAAAATAATCTCCTTAATTTCGTTGTCGGTTAAATCGAAGATCCGATCTAATGGATGTAACTAACGGAAAACTATACCTATTGCTATAGCTATTATTTATTGTTTTTAGAAAACATTGACCAACCACTTACGCTGCAGTTGATGAACCCAACGCAACTAATATTTAATGCTAACTAACTAGTTAGGTTGGATTGGATTAAAATTAATAGGTCAGCCAAACCCAATTAATATCTAGCGCTAAGTAGCTCATGTTCAATTTTGAAACAAGATACACGGGCAAAAATCATTAATAAATTTTTAAAGGATAAAAGAGAAGATATTTCAAGTGCTTGAATTATATTTCTGAACAATTGGCATACCTTCATCGATCGCTCCGAAATAAATTCCACCATATTCAAATGGAAGAAATCATCATTGAATTCAAAAATCAAGGTACGGTTATTAAAAGAGACGACAAATATAAGAAGCCAAATAAGTTAAATAGCTTACGGAATAAGCATAAAAATAAGGTCAAAAACATCTATGTACGTTCATACATCAATGATAATATTTCACCAATTCCTATCATCAACCTTACTGACATTGTTTTTTCTAATGAAGAACAAGCTCTAAATAAAGGTCACAAATTTGCCTTAACTCCTAAATTAGGTATAACAAATTTAACCATTGACTTTGATGTAGCTATTCATAAAAATCCTTCATACTATAGCAATGGATTTCCTAAAGAATTAATAACTAAAGTAATACAAAATTCACAAAAAAGATTAGATCCTTTATATCTCGAAACCAGAAACAAAAACCCCTTCATATCTATTCCCTATCACCCTACTCTAATGCCTTTTAAACAGATTTTATCAAATTTTAATCTAAATCTATCATCCATAATAAAAATTCCATTTTAAACGTCTGATATGGATTTGAGGATTGCCTAATCACAATCCTAAGACTGACCCTTTAAATCAAAGTGATATATATTCTGTTGATTGCCTTAATTGTAATGTGAGATATATAGGACATACTGGTCGGAAACTACAAATTAGAGTTAAAGAACACCAACAGAAAGTGAATCTAACATATTCCAACATCAAGTTAAAACCGGTCATAAAATTAATTT
Source organism: Onthophagus sagittarius (assembly GCA_036711965.1). Classification (NCBI taxonomy): domain Eukaryota; kingdom Metazoa; phylum Arthropoda; class Insecta; order Coleoptera; family Scarabaeidae; genus Onthophagus; species Onthophagus sagittarius. Next base: position 12,338,068 of record JASERS010000003.1, read on the forward strand.
TAAAGGAGTTAAGCTTTTACACCGATGCAACAAGGGCCATAAAATGGATCTACTATATAATATCATGAAATTAATAAAAACAATAAAGACCCTAAAATAAATATTATAAATAATCAGATAGAACTCCCGCGCAAACCACTTTTCACCTATCTTCGTTGATCTCGTTCCATCTCTTTTTAATCATGTCTTGTCATATAATTTATTTTATTTTTATATTGTTTCTTGTGTTATGATATCATTTTTAAACATTTATTAATTTTATTTGAAGCTATTTTTATCAATTATTCAAGATTTCTTGTTATCATTTAATATCATTGTAGATTCAGCTGACGATGGCTTATTAGCCGAAACTGGTACTGAATAAATTAATTTTAAGCGTGATAGAAGTTATTTATTTATTTCCGAAATTTATGTTTATAACACGCAATATGGATTTCCAAAGAATTTACCGAATTTATTTTATCCATCGTGAAAATACTGTATATTCAAAAACATGTTAACTGGGATGGATAAAAATTGTCAAGGAATCGGTTAAATTATTCTGCTGACCGATGATGATCTGCCGAACCAACGGTAGAGAATTGCTGATTTAGATAACAACGTACACGTTTTTCATATCAATATCGGTTTTTATAACTCAAAACCGGTTCAATCGGGTCACGCCGGATCCCGTCGAAACCAAAGTCGTTCACGATCACTCACGTTCACGTAAGTAATATAAAAATTGATGCCCGCTCACGGTGGGTTACGCATCACCCATCGTGACCCGACGGGACTCACATAATTTGCACATATCTAGTCTAGTGTTAGTTCTAGTTTTTTTCAGTTCAATTATACAGTCTGAAGACGCATGGCTAAAACTAAAACTTTCCACTTCTAGATTTAGTGTTAGTTCTAGTTTTGTATCATTAGATCTATCTCTAGATCTAGAAACGAAATAAACCAACACCTGTCTCATCCGCTTAAGACGGTTTGGCAAAGCTACAGACGGAGTTCCGGGAGTTTACTAATCAGTTTAAGCAGGCTATAAATGCAATTAAGATCTCGCTGACCGACATGGATATACGGTTGGATGGCTTGGAGGCATATTCGCGGCGTAACTGCCTGTTGTTTCACGGCATTCCGAAATCTGAAGGGGAGGATATTATCACCCTCGTGAAGGAGACAGTGGAACGTCTGAGTATTGGTGGCTTTGAGTACAATTCGTCGATGATCGAGCGATGTCATAAAGTAGGGAAGCCAGGGGTGAAGCGAGACAAGTCGAGGGGGTCACAAATTCGCCCTATTATTGTCAAATTCACATCTTATGCATATCGGGCCGTACTATGGGGGAACAAAAGAAAGTATAAGGGTACTGAAATTGTACTAACAGAATCCCTCACGAAGGCGAGGCTTGATGTCTACAAAAGGGCAAAGGATCATTTTAGAGTGGGAAATTATTGGACTGAGGATGGACGAATCATGATACTCGTACCGGGTGGATATAAGAAGACCATTGTGCAACAGGAGGAACTGTTGGAACTTATGAAGACGCACCAGCCAGCGGCGAAGGAGGTACCTCGCAGCAAGAAACGAGTACGGCGTATATAAACCTGAATCTCTCGTAGGGGAGATGATCTGCGGTTTACTTTTATTTTTATTTTTTATTTTTATTTTTGATTTGTTTTTGTGCTTTGATTTGTTTTTTCTATATTTGTGTTTTGATTTAGTTTTGTATATACATATAAACTTTACATAGTTTCTGTAAGTAGGTCAAATGCTTAGTTTTGCGCATCTGAATGTTAGGTCCTTGTTGGCATCTTTCGATGAATTTAAAACATTACTAAGTGATGGCAATTATTGTATATTTGCGTTGAGCGAGACGTGGCTGTCTGGTGGGGTTGATGATGGCACTGTAATGGTAGACGGGTACAACTTATTTCGAAAAGATAGAGAAACTAGAGCGGGTGGGGTTGCGCTATATGTAAAAAGGGAGGTGAGGGCTATTGTGCTTGATATGAACGATGAAGTGGAGCAGTTGTGGATTAAGGTACGGCTGTATGGGCTATGGTTGGCCGTAGCGGTGCTATATAGACCGCCTAGTTGCAATTATGGCTTGTTTATTGATGAGTTGGAAAACTCCCTCTCCGTTGTATTGCCTGTGGTAGACAGAGTGATAATTCTTGATGACTTGAACATTGATATGATGGACATAACTGTTTGAAAGACTAGGGTATTGCAGGATCTGTTGATTGATTTAATACTGGTGTCCGACGTCGACATGGTGGAGGAAGTTGGTGTTCAGGAGGAGGCTGAGATCTCTGATCACTTTTTAATTTATGGTAAATTGAAGTTAAAGTCTCCGTCAAGGGCGCCCATAGTCAGGACCATTCGCTGTTTCGGTAATTTTCAATATGATGGATTCATGGAGGATCTGTACAAGATTCCATTCTTTTGTATTTTTGACATGCCAGATGTCGACACTAAGGTAGATTTCCTAAGTAACGCCATACTTAGTGTTCTGGAGGTGCATTGTCCGCTAAGGACCTGTAAATTTGTAAAACCCCAGTCACCATGGATTACTGACACAATCAGATCCATGCAAAAGCTTAGAGATAAAGCATATCGTGATTTTAGAGCATATAAATTACCACATAAATGGGCTTTTTACAAAGCTATGGGAAAAACAGTCACGGAAGCTATCCGTACAGAACGTAGAATCTATCTTGAACTACAAATAGGAAGTGTGGACAATAAGTGGACAGCGCTAAGAAAGGCCGGACTTTATAATAAAAAATATATAGCAATACCCGTACACCTCAGAAACGTGAATGAATTAAATAAACATTTTGCAGGGAGAAATACCTTGGAGTATGATGTAGACCTCTATAATCATTATTTAAATGGAACAATACGTGGTGCTGTTTTTGAATTTAATGAGATTGAAGATGTTGGGGTGGAGGAAACGATACGACGGATAAAGAGTAACGCCGCAGGTTATGATAAATTAAACATGCAAACTATTAAACTATGTTGCCTACATATTATATCATATATTAGGCATATTATAAATTGTGCAATTGGGACTAGTCTTTTTCTAGCAGCATGGAAAATATCTTTAATAAATCCTCTTCCCAAGATTAATAATCCACAGAAGATGACGGATCTAAGACCGATTAGTATTCTTCCGATTCTGTCCAAGGTGATGGAGAGGGTTTTGTTTGAACAACTAAACGATTATATTATGAATAATAACATTCTACCCGATCGGCAATCTGGCTTTCGTCAGGGTTTCAGCTGCGTTACTGCTTTGCTAGATATCGTGGACGATGTGGTGAGAGCGATGGATGATGGTAAAGCCACTGTCCTCTGCCTTCTTGGCTACTCCAAGGCCTTCGATACCTTAAGTCACAAAATTTTATTGGCAAAGTTGCATTATATTGGTTTGAAGGATAAGGCGATTAACATGCTAAACAGCTTCCTGGGCGGTAGGATACACCGCCCAGGGTACACCAGTATGGCACACCAGTAGGGCACACCAATATGCAGATAACACAGTTATATGGATCTTTTGGGGAGAACGAGGTGGAGGAGGCCTGTGCGGGTGTCAGTGCCGATCTGGACACTCTTATGGAGGTGTCTCGTCGTCATAATCTGTTACTTAACCAATCAAAAACAGACGTTATTGTTTTTGGTCCAAAGAAACTTAGAGAGAGGATTAAAGATAGAATCGACATAAGAATGGGGGACAAACAACTGACGTGCAAAAACTCAGTGAAGAGTCTTGGTGTGATCATTGATGAAAACCTAACTTTCAATGAATACATCAATAAAAAGATTCGTTCTGCTTACAATCAATTGAAAATTATTTATAATGCTCGTCATTTTCTGTCTGGCAGCAGTAGACGTTTGCTATGTGAAAATTGGTGCTGTCAGTTTTCAATTATGGAGATGCCTTGTATTCCCCTTTTCTTTCAAAGCGAATAGCAAACAAAATACAAAAAATTCAAAATACATGCCTTCGACTTATTTTCGGGATAAGACGGCGAGAACACATCAGTCACAAATTGGTTCAAGTAAATTGGTTGAACACGGTAAATCGTAGAAAATTGCATTGTGCGACAACTTACTTCAACATTATAGTGTCAGCGCGGCCTCCCTACCTTTATCAAAAGATACACTTTAGAACGAACGTGCACTCCCTTAATATAAGATATAAAGGAACACTTACACCGCCTATACATAAGCGGCAGTTTTTCAAAAAATGTTATTCTTACAAAATTACTCAATTAATGAATGAAATCTTTAAGGTTATGGGACTGTGCGCGTCCGTTGGGGTTTTTAGGCGTCGATACCGGACAGTTTTGTTCTCGGCTCAATGTGCTTTACAGAATATCAGACATTAGTACTTATTACAGGAATTATTGTTATGGTTACTGTTTTGCAATTGTATATATATTTTTTTTTTGTATTAATAGGTTACTTTCTTTCTGTATAATTTCTTTTCTTTTGTTAATATTTTTGTTGCTGTTGGTGTTTGTGGAAGAACGACAAGGAATGTCGAATAACACCATTTGTTCATACTTTAGTTTTTTTTTTAATTGTAAAGAATGTTATAGAAGTTTTTGCTATTAAGTTATGAACAATAAATGATTTATTATTATTATTATTATTATTATTATTATTATTAAAAAATACGAACGCCGTATCATCATGATAAAAAAGGAAACAAATGATAGAAAACGCATCATCATATGAGTACTTGGACAGTACAATATCATAAGATGGAAGGATAGATTTAGACAAAAAGGCAAGAATAAGGAAAACCATCAACGTATATCATACTATCAAACAATTTTTAGGAAGAAGGAGATTGATGAACATATGCCAGTGAGTCATGATGACGGCAATGGAAATGAAATTTTTATTGAATAAGAAATAAGACAGGGAGTGTATCAAGAGAAGACAAACAGCAAAATAGAAAAAAACAATTAACTGGTACACCCACATAATTAGAATGGATATGACACACTAGTAAAGAAAGTATTCGACGCAATGAGTAAGAATACATAAAAGGTTCCCCCCTCTTTCTAGACCTAGAAAATATTGGAGGAAAGAAAAAAGATATAAAGGAATTAAGCAGGACTCTGAGGAAAAAAAGAATGAGCCTCGTTTAGAGATCGTACACCTATCTAACAATTTGAGGTTTAATCTGTTGTACTAAGGCCCGTTCCTACCAAATCGTTGATATCTATTAGATAAGCTGACTATAAGATAACGCTAAACTAATAGTTTACGGACTCGGCCGTACTACCACTTCAAGTTATCTCATAGATACGATATCCTTAAGATATCTAAAGAATTTAGTGATTTTATTTGGGGTGATTATTTAAGTTGGTGACCATACGGTCAAAATGCCTAATATTCTAACCTCGAATATCATCGTAAATCGAGCGTTTATTATTTTTGTCATTCTTCTTATTTTGTGTACCGTTCGAACACAGAAAACGGAAAACGATAAGTAAAAAGAACTGCGAATTATTCCAAACAGGAAATGGAAATATTGATCGATTTAATAATAAAAAAAAATAAATAAATAGTATATATAATAAATATGTTATAGAAAATAAAAGAAGTGACGCGTCATGGATGGCGGTTTAATAGCTTCCTCTATTTCATGGAGAAGAAAATGAAAAGTCTCATTGGAAATACGAAATATTTTCATGAATTCCCCATCTCAATGTTTATTTAGATGATTTAATCGTCTTCGTATTATTGCTTCACTTCGTATAGGAAATAATATTTTAATAATTGTTTTTGTATCGATATACTTTGTATTAAGGTACTAATGTGATGATATATCGATATTACAGTGATATGTGATCGGCCATTCGACATGCACTGTTGTCTCGATACATATTATTTGGATATTTCAGGCGCCTTTGACGATGCATGGTGGCATTTAATTTTGAGCCAGTTAATTAGAAAACGTTGTCCGAAAAATTTATTTGATTTAGCTAAATCCTACTTTTCAGATAGAGTTGATGAACCAGGAATCAATATAAACTATAATATTGAGAGAGGTTGTCCGCAAGGTTCTAGGTCAGGCCCTGGTTATTGGAATATTATGATTGACACAATTTTTGATATTAATTTACCTATATGTTGTGAAATTGTAGCTTTCGCGGATGACACAACTCTTTTAGTTAGGAGTAACCTTTATAAAAACATTTCTATTTTAGCTAATGAGGCTTTAGAAAAAATTAATCTTTGGAGTAGGAATTGTAAATTAAAATTTAATGCTTCAAAATCAGAACCAATTTTCTTTGGAAAATTAAATCAAAGGTTACCAATTTTGTCTTTAGATGGTAATAGGATTATTTGTAAAAATGTTGTTAGATATTTAGGCGTCTATTTAGACGATAAACTTAATTTTAATTTTCATTTAGATTATGTCACTAGAAAAGCTAGGGAAATATCTAACAAAATAGGAGCTGCTGCTAAGGTTAGCTGGGGCTTGAATGGTAATGTATCAAGCACCATATACAAGGGTGTCATCGAAGCTTGTATGTTTTATGCAGCTTCAGTATGGGAAAGTAAAATTAAAAGTATAAAAGCTAGGAACAAATTTATTAGTGTACAAAGGGTTGAGATTGAAGGCTGCTAAAGCCTATAGTACTGTTTCGAGTGATACGCTTAGTGTTATAGCAGGTATTTTACCAGCTGATCTAAGATTTAGAGAATTAGCAATACTACAAAATTTAAATAGTTTAGATAATAATGACTTAAAATTAATTACTGGTTTAGATTTAAATAAAAACCTTATTGAAAAAGAAAGTGAGTTTTTGTCAGTTGTTCATCCAGCTAAACGAGCTGTTCTGGACTTTAAAATTTGCGGGAGTGTTAATAAAGTTAGTGGTGTTCAAATATATACGGATGGTGCAAAAAGTGATGTTGATGTTGGTGCTGCATTTGTTGTTTATAGTGAAGGTGTTGAGACATATAATGAAAAAATAAAACTCGGTAGTTTGTGTAATAATTTTCATGCGGAATTAATTGCGGTTAATAGTGCTTTAAAATATGTAATTAAAAACGATATTGTTAAGTGTGATATATTTAGTGATAGTGCTTCTGTTTTAGAAGGCTTGAGAAATATGAACAGACCAAGTCATTTACAAAAGGAGACATGGGATATGATCAGAGATCTAAAGAACAGGATCAATTTCTATTGGATTAAAGGACACTCTGGTATTAAAGGAAATGAAAGACCGGACCAATTGGCAAAGGAAGCATCTTTGCTGGAGAATTCCCATATTAGATTTAATTTTATTTCTAGACGAAGTCTTAAGAATAAGATTAGAAAATATTTTATGGGAGTTTGGCAGGAAAGATGGGATAAGTCAACGAAGGGTAACTTGACATACCAGTTTATGCCGAAAGTTGGCATTGCTTACAATTTTCTGTATCCAGAAACAGTAAAATTGATTACTGGTCATGGTAACTTTGAAGAATATCTTAATAGAATCGGTAAACGTGACTCCTTACAATGCGGTTGTGACGAAGTTGGAAGTTCTGTTCATGTGTTGTTCAAGTGTGTGAATAAATTCGAAAACAGAAGTAGATTAGAGATTAAATTGTTAAATAAAGGCCTATGTTGGCCTATAAATACAGATGAAATAAATAAAATAAATAAAACAATTGAGTGGTGGACTATATTTAATGATTTCTCAAAGAAATTTCGTTGATAAAAAACAATTATAAAGTTTGATTTCCGGGACTGTGTTACGACTTTGCTTTCTTTTGATACTTGTATTCTTTTATAAAAGCTTTTGTCAGCTTGCATGCAAAATGACGCTTATGGGAGGGTTAGGGGAGATTTGAAAGGTGTTGGTAAAGTTTATTTTATTAAACTTATTATTTAATTATTTAATTTAATCGTATTAATTTTTTGATTTGTAATATCATTTTTGGTGTAGTACCATTTGGTGGAGCACCATAAGATAATTCATATTTATCTTTAAATAATATATACATGTCTTGATACATATCGATACATCGATACATTAACCCAGCCCTAGAAATAGTTCATTTATGTCCTTGAAAATATTTTCTTCATCGTCAACATCCATAAAATTATCCATTTTTGTAATTTTGTAATTTTTCACCGAAAAACCACTTGTATCGTGACACCACCAGGCGATTTGTGAGGTTAGGTTTCTTCTTTTATCTATGAGATACCGACTTAACCCGAACCGAATTCACTGGTTATGGTTAACACAAAAGTTATCTTTCAGGTAACGTTAACTGTGAGATAAATGCAGTGGTAGTAATCGATTTTTACGTTATCTTTTAGATAGCGCTAACTACAACTTTAACTATGAGTGGTATAATGAGTGAGATAATAAATATTTTTAACCCTTCCAATAAAATAATCAACAATTTAATAATAATAAAACTAAGTGTGTCTTCTTTGTAACCGCCAACCTACCGGAATTAATTTATTACCAGGAAGTGGATCATAATTTAATTTATATGTTGAATGTAACATTAAGTTTTAAATCTAAATAAAAAACAAAACGTGTTAATCGTGAGCGTATCAATAATTAAAGAAATAATTTATTAAAGAATGCTGTACACTCAAGTATAGAGAGATTTAAAAAAAATTTTATAGTTTTGTTTGTTCCTGTTGCCATAAAAGTTGTGTAAGGTTATACACAGGTTAATAGGAGGAAAGGTGCTTTTTATGTCAATTTTTTTTATTTTGACAAAGTCTACAGTTTTAATTTGCATTTATACACTAACCATTAAAAAAACAATATTGATTCTAACTTATTTAAAATCAATTAAACCTAATATTAATTCAATTATAAATAATATATTCGATTTCAACTTTCTTGTCCATTATTCAATTAATTAATTATCAACAGGATATTATGGAATAAATTGTTCAAAATCTCCGCAAATAATATTAAACTGCGTGACATAACGAACACAACCTTGATTTATTTTTAATGTCTGATTTATCATAACTCTTCTAACAATTTGTTTGTACGGTCGCCAAGGTTAAGGTCAGGCAGATCGGGTTCTGAGTAATGAGGATGTTTTTCAAAGCCACACATATTGTAACTGAGTAAGCCACAGAATAAACAATCCGGAACGACGCAAGTTTGAACGCGTTGAAAAAAAAATTTTCTATTTATTTTTCATTTACTTCTTTTATTTCGATCTCGAAGACTAACAAATATCGAAGGAAAAGAAGAAAATTCTCGGTTGCGATGTTTAAACGACTTCCACGTGTAAACCTATCGACCTGTTTTATCGCACTATATGACAACAAGTTGAAGGTTAATTGTTTTGTATGGTATTAATTTGCTTTATTACGTAATTTAACAGTACCAATGAGCGTTAACCATTAATTACAAAAAATACCTTGTTTTAATTCGTTATACCACATTTTTAATAAAACTTTCATTACAAACATTTTAATTAAAAACGACCTGTTTAAGCTTGTAAAAGCAGTTAGTTTTAAAAATTTCTCATTTTCTGCGTGGAATCCAAACCGAGTTTCCACGTGGCGGGGGTCTTTTATTAAAAGAAAATGGAGGAAAACAACTGGGTTGATCTGAAAGAACGTTGCCGGGAGCGACCTTGACCGGGCACGAGTTCTCTCCAGGTTTTCCGGGAAGCGAAACGGCTCTCATCCTGTTATCGCAAGGGAACGGAGGAGGGAGGCGGATCCACTGAAAACGCGTTGGAGAAAAGCGGTGGGAGCTGAAAAGGGCAACGAATCGTTAGGGGTTAAAGCACTCCTACGCATAAATTTCCGCTTAGATCAAAATTATATCAGAAAAATAATTTTTATGTAATTTTTCCCAGTAGAAATCTTCATTGGTTATAAAAACTAGAATTAACACTACAATTCATAATAACAACAATTGGTATGATGAAAAGTATATTTTATTGGGATTCGGTGTAATGAATTCGAAATTAACAGAGTTATCAGTAAAAATTATATAACTAAATTACTGACGTAGAATTTAAGGGTAGAGTTGCGAAGGAAATACATCATTTGGTTATTTGTTAAGATATCTTAGCAGTAGTTGTGTTAGTTACTTCTGAAATTGTGAACGTTTGAAAAAGAAAAAAATATTTAAATCAAAAATTCATTTTTAAGATCAATGAAAAGTTAATTAAGATTTCTCTTCAATTTTGATGTAAAATATAAGTTAGAATTGAAGAAACGTTCAGACGAGTTTCAGGAGTTGTACTGAGATGTTCGGCGTCGCATGTACATAGCTGCAGAAAAGAATGAAGTTGGATACAATATGAGACGTCGAGAAGTACAGTTTAGCATGGGTAAAAAGGTTTGCTGAAGAAATTAAGCGATATCAAAAGCAGATTTTTACGGCTAAATTTGTACTTAAATTCTTGGGATCATCCATCGTTAAAAACAGTTTCACCTTGGACATATGAATTGGAAGATGATAATGGTTACAAGAGAGAAGTCTGCCACGCCAAAGATCTAAAAGCCCATCCTCCAGATTATTAATACCCCGGTTGTTTCGTTTGGTTAATTTGATGTTCCTGCTTGATTGGGGTTTGTGATTTCGTTTTAGTATGTTCATCTCAGTACTTTGCACACCTGGCAGGGGCTTAAAATACTTTGTTTCCATTTGTGTGTCTATCTGTTCTTAGGGACTTGTGTTGAATTCTTGGGACTCTTCATCGTTAAAAACAGTTTCGCTTTGGACATATGAATTTTAAGATGATAATGGTTGCAAGAGAGGAGTCTGCCACGTCAATGATCTAAAAGCCCATCCTCCAGATTATTAATATCCCTCTTGTTCATTTTGGTTATTTTGATATTTCAGCTTGATTGGGGTTTATGATTTCGTTTTAGTATATTCATCTTAGTACTTTACCCACCTGGCAGTGGCTTAGAATACTTCAGAAGACCGGTTGTTTCCATTTGTGTGTCTATCTCTTCTTAGGGACTTGTGTTAACGATGAAGGGCCCCAAGAACACCCTTCATCGTTAACAGCAAAGTTTCGTCTTGGACATATGAACTGGAAGATGATAATGGTTGCAAGAGAGGAGTCTGCCACGCCAAACATCTAAAAGCCCATCCTCCAGATTAGTAATGTCCCGGTTGTTCATTTTGGTTATTTTGATATTTCAGCTTGATTGGGGTTTGTGATTTTGCTTTAGTATGTTCATCTTAGTACTTTACCCACCTTTCAGGGGCTTAGAATACTCCAGAAGACAGGTTGTTTCCATTTGTGTGTCTATCTGTTCTTAGCGACTTGTGTTGAATTCTTGAAACCCTTCATCGTTAAAAACAAAGTTTCGCTTTGGACATATGAATCGGAAGATGATAATGGTTGCAAGAGAGGAGTCTGCCACGCCAAAGACCAAAAAGCCCATTCTCCAGATTATTAATATCCCGGTTGTTCCTCTTGGTTATTTTGTATGTCCGCTTGATTGGGGTTTGTGATTTCGTTTTAGTATGTTCATCTTAGTACCTTGCCTACCTGGCAGAGGCTTAGAACACTCCAGAAAACCGGCTGCTTCCATTCGTGTGTCTATCTGTTCTTAGGGACTGGTGTTGAATTCTCGGAACCCTTCATTGTTAAAAACAAAGTTTCGCCTTGGACATTGAATTGGAAGATGATAATGGTTGCAAGAGAGCAATCTGCCACGCCAAAGATCTAAAACCCCATCCTCCAGACTATTAATATTCCGGTTATTCATTTTAGTTATTTTGATATTTCAGCTTGATTGAGGTTTGTGATTTCGTTTTAGAATGTTCATCTTAGTACTTTGCCCACCTGGAAGAGGCTTAGAATACTCCAGAAGAGCGGTTGTTTCAATTTGTATGTTTATCTGTTCTTAGGGACTTGTGTTGAATTCTTGGGACCCTTCATCGTTAAAAACAAAGTTTCGCTTTGGACATATGAATTGGAAGATGATAATGGTTGCAAGAAAGGAGTATGCGCTGCCAAAGATCTAAAAGCCCATCCTCCAGATTATTAATATGTCGGTTGTTCCTTTTGGTTATTTTGATATTTCAGCTTGATTGGGGTTTGTGATTTCGTTTTAGTATATTCATCTTAGTACTTTGCCCACCCGGCAGGGGCTTAGAATTCTTCAGAAGACCGGTTGTTTCCATTTGTGTGTCTATCTGTTCTTAGGAACTTGTGTCGAATTCTCGGAACTCTTCATTGTTAAAAACAAAGTTTCGCCTTGGACATTGAATTGGAAGATGATAATGGTTGCAAGAGAGCAATCTGCCACGCCAAAGATCTAAAAGCCCATCCTCCAGATTATTAATATCCCGGTTGTTCATTTTGGTTATTTTGATATTTCAGCTTGATTGAGGTTTGTGATTTCATTTTAGAATGTTCATCTTAGTACTTTGCCCACCTGGCAGGGGCTTAGAATACTCCAGAAGACCGGTTGTTTCAATTTGTATGTCTATTTGTCCTTAGGGACTTGTGTTGAATTCTTGGGACCCTTCATCGCTAAAAACAAAGTTTCGCTTTGGACATATGAATTGGAAGATGATAATGGTTGCAAGAGAGGAGTCTGCCACGCCGAAGATCTAAAAGCCCATCCTCCAGATTATTAATATCCCGGTTGTTCCTTTTGGTTATTTTGATATTTCAGCTTGATTGGGGTTTGTGATTTCGTTTCAGTATGTTCATCTTAGTACTTTGCCCACCTGGCAGGGGCTTAGAATACTACAGAAGACCGGTTGTTTCCATTTGTGTGTCTATCTGTTCTTAGGGACTTGTGTTGAATTCCTGGGACCCTTCATCGTTAAAAACAAACTTTCGCCTTGGACATATGAATTGGAAGATGATAACGGTTGCAAGAGAGGAGTCTACCACGCCAAAGATCTGAAAGCTAATCCACCAGATTATTAATATCCCGGTTGTTCATTTTAGTTATTTTGATATTTCAGCTTGATTGGGGTTTGTGATTTCGTTTTAGTATGTACATTTTAGTACTTTGCCCACCTGGCAGGGGCTTAGAATACTTCAGAAGACCGGTTATATCCATTTGTGTTTCTATCTGTTCTTAGGGACTTGTGTTGAATTCCTGGGACCCTTCATCGTTAAAAACAAAGTTTCGCCTTGAACATATGAATTGGAAGATGATAATGGTTTTTGAGAGAGAATAGTCTGCCATGCCAAAGATCTAAACGCCTCCAGTTTATTAACATCCCTGTTGTTCATTTTGGTTATTTTGATATATCAGCTTGATTGGGGTTTGTAATTTTGTTATGTTCATCTTAGTACTGTGCCCACCTGACAGAGGCTGAGAATACTTCAGAAGACCGGTTGTTTCCATTTGTGTGTCTATCTGTTCTTAGGGACTTGTGTTGAATACTTGGGACCCTTCATCGTTAAAAACAAAGTTTCGCCTTGGACATATGAATTGCTCTTCGTATCGTTTTCTTCTTTGATATCCTTTTTCTATTAGTAACAAACCTTTTCTGTTTTATCCTGATAGAGTCGTTTTATTTGTTTGTTTCTGGGGTTTCTTCGCTTCACGAAGGACTCTGTTTTAATAAATTTTTGGTTGAGATGTGTACTCGCAGCGTCGTGTTGCTTTGGTCTCTCTTTCCGTATTTTTTATGATTTTCCTTTTTATTTCTACCTTAATTAAGTACCTCTTAGCCTTTACTGGTCTTAAAGACTGCGGTCGTATTTTATTAATTCCATTATTTTAGTTTACGGAGCGAAAGACTGAAATGACGGTAACGTGTACTTAATCGTGCGCATGTTGATTCCTTCTATCCTTTGTTGTTTTTATTTTATTATTATTTTTCATTATTTATCCTTTCGGCTGATTTGCCGAAGACCTGGTGGCTTAGGGCGCGTGGTGAACCGGGTATAGGTTTCGTTGGGGTTCATTTTTAGTATTTAGTTTTAAAAATCCGGAACAAAATTCGATAAAACCAATACCAATTGATAAAAATAGTGGTGTGAACTAAATCTAAAATGATCGATACGAAGATTTCCAAAAAAATTCTAAAGTGAGAATCCTCAACAATTTTTGATACCACGCAGTTAACTTTATTACTTCTTAATAAAAAGACTTTAATCACGCCAATGCTCGACAATAAAAGAGGAAGAGACACCATGATACGGAAGAATGTATCAGCATCTCCACCCCAATTTAATATATCTCATGCAAATATCGATAAATCCACCAATAAACATCATCAATGATCTTGAATAACTGAAAAGGTCATTTCTCATCCTTTTCTAACGGAATTAAATTTAAATACTGAAAATGAAAGTTACAAATTGTAAACTTGTTGAAGCAAACGTAGCAAAAAAAGCGTTGAATAATTTATGATTTAACAAAAATTAAAAATGAATTCTACAAGCGCATGTTTTCTTTAAAAAAAATTAAGGAAAACAAAAATTAAAATTCAAAAACATTAAAATTTAAAAAAATAATTCTCTCTACAATATAATCTCAGAAAATGAAACTGAAATAAAGACAGAAATTAATCTAAAAAAGAAAAGATCGAAAAAATATATGAAATTACTAAAAAGCGTGTGTTTACATCTGCGAACTTCAGATGTAAAATTTTTGTACTGACAAAATCACCAAATGTGAGGAAATTTTAAAAATAACAACATTTATAATTTTAAACTTTGTTCATCTTCCTTCTCTATCTAACACATGCGCCTACGAAGATCTATATTATTGGTTTTCTCGTTTTTCAACACAAAAAAGACTTTCTTCTTGCATTTCATCCATTTTATACTCTTTACTTAACTTTGTAATGTAACGTCCTTAAAAGTTTTAAATCGTGATTTTAATGTGTTAAAATTATATTAACTTTGTTTTCAGTTCATGTTAAATACTGTGATTGACGTAAAAAACCATTACATTGTGATTAAACTATAACATAAATTGTGATGGAAATTTTGAACAACTTTCTTAATTGAACGACGATTAACTTTGTTTTTATCATTAATTATAACAATACTATTACATTGTAATTATCTTATAGCGCCTCTGAAGACGACTAATAATCGAAACATGTGAGGCAGATTTTTGTAAAATAAACAAAAATGTTTGTAAAAATTTGTAAGAAAGTACAGATTATCAACAATTTTTAATTTAAATTTCAATATATGTTACTATACTTGTAAAATGGATACTCTAATCAATACTTATCAAAACTTTCTAGTTTTACTTCAATT
This sequence comes from Onthophagus sagittarius, assembly GCA_036711965.1. NCBI lineage: Eukaryota > Metazoa > Arthropoda > Insecta > Coleoptera > Scarabaeidae > Onthophagus > Onthophagus sagittarius. Next base: position 12,353,275 of record JASERS010000003.1, read on the forward strand.
GAAATAAACAGGATCTGAAACAGGACCTATTTCAGAAACCATTCATTGTGCAGGCTTTCCTTAAAAGAATACCTTCAGATGCACGTCTAAATCCAACCGAACCCAACCCTAGAGTTAGATCTATTTACATAAAACTAGAACTGACACTGAAAACTAGAATCATTCGTTCGAATCTTACAGGGTTACCAAATCAGTTTGTAACATAATCTAATTCAGAAATTATTCATTGTAGAGACAAAAAAAATCCTTCAGGTGCAACTTTAAACACAACCCAACCCTTTTTTCTTGGCTAGTGGATTGAAAAATGCGTTGCGCACCCCGGCTTACTGTTAGCGCCTAAGATCTTCATTGTAGGTTGAAAAACTTCTGTACTTCTGTCGTCAGTGTAGGACTATTCTACTACCGAAGTACCCACCAAAAACCCCTCTCTACTTCCTGCTCAGGAATCGCCCGAAAGCCATTACATCAGAGAGCTAAAAACCAAAACTTCAACTTTCTTTTCCTTCTATAATCTTCAACATCATTCCATCTTCTCCTCTGCTGATACCTCTGCAGTTATACAGTTGCTCACAAACATACATAAAAGAATACCCTTTACTTTTTAATATGCATTTATTTCTACATCATATGTACCAACGAGAGGGACAAGAATAGTACTCCTCTCTCTTTTTCCGTTCCTTTTCTTCTTCCTCCATACCAAAGACCCATAAGCTTCGATACCATTCGGTATTTCTCCTTGCCCATCTTCTGCCACAAATGGGTGCGGTCGTTGAATGCAGGCATTTACAAAAGAAAACCATTACTTTTTAAATGGTGTTATACTTTATACGTACCGGGGGGAAGGGGAAGAATTTTACTTCCCCTTTCTTCATCTCGTGGAAAGACTCGCAGAAAGGGGTTTGGATTTGCCTCAACACACGCTCTCAATATCTCATCGTACTATTATCGTTACCTGGAGTTTCCTTGGCTTTAACTGTCTAAGGGTTGCTATAATTTCGTCTCTTATAAAAGATTCACAATGTTCTTGTATCAACAGTAGCAACTCTTCTCTGGTAAGATCGTTAGAGACCGTTGGAAAAAGCTTACAAAACTGGTTGTTGTCTGTGTCTTCGTCCAGCTTTCGAGTACCCCGGGTACCTAGTCTTTGTGCAAGTACTTGATATGCCGTAACCCAGACATCTTGTTCAAGTTCCTGACAAAGGTCTTTTTCCGTTCCTCTTCTTCTTCCTCCATTTCAAAGATCCACAAACTTCTATACCATTCGGTCTCTCTCTCTCTCCCCACCCTCTTCCACAAAAGTGTGCAGTCGTTTTATACAATCATTTACAAATCAAAACCACTACTTTTCTCAAAGGGAAGAATCTTGCTTCCCCCTTCTCCATCTCGTAGAAAGGGTTTTTTTTTGCCTCAAAATCTCATCGTACTATTATCGTTACCTGAAGCATTCCTAGGCTTTAACTGTCTAAGCGTTCCTATCATTTCGTCTGTTGTAAAATGTTCTTGTATCAACAGCGGCAACTCCTCTCTGGTAGAATCAGAGACCGTTAGAAAAAGCTTACAGAACTAATTGTTGACTGTGTCTTCGTCCAGCTCTCCAGCATCCCGAGGACTTAGTCTTTTTGTAAGTACTTGATATGCCGTACCCCAGTTCAAGTTCCTGACAAAGGTCTTTGGATTTTTTAATCATGGTCAATAGATCTTTCTTCGCTTTGTTGTATTTTTCCTTTGCCGTATTATATCTGTTGTCATCTGTTTCTTTTTTATGTCCTCTCTGCAATTCCTTTCGCTTTCCCACACATTCCCTTCTCGCTTCCGCTACTTCCCCAGTCCTCCAAAATTTTGGTTGTCTGCGGTTATCTTTGTTGGTCGTTCTTTTAAGCGTTTTATCACATGCGCTGTAACTAAACATGGCAGGTGTCAGATCAATGACAGAAGATCGTCTAAGGCCCCTACATATAGCTATACCAGGTGTATAACTTTCTTCTTCTTGGGTTAATCATCATGTCGCCCACTATCTTCGTTTTGGCGTTAAAATCACCACGCCAGATGCAAGCGCTGGTTTTTTGCTTATTCTTATTTCGTTTTCTTCTAATAGTTTTTCGAAGTCTAGGTCTGACCTATTCGGGGAGAAGTACACTGACCACACCGTAAAAACCTCCACCCTAACGATTTTTTTTTTGGTTTTATACATTTTTCGAATACATGATGAATGCAGGCTGAATGAATCTCGTCTGTTACCCGTTCTCAAATGCTGTTTTTTTCTTCTTGTTCAGCTCTTTACCGAGCACTATGTCAGTTTACGATGATCCGTCAGGAGAGCTCTCTGGGGTATTTTCTGTAACACTTTCTCTTTTTTCTTCCCCTTTTTTTTAACAACAACTGTCTTGAAATCCCTTTTACTTTCATCGGATTCCTTATGGTATTCTTGTTTTGCTTTTGCTGCTGTTTTTCTACGACAGGTTCTGCCTTCAACGATAACCCTTCTGAATAGCCTCTTCTGAAGCTATTCTTTGTTCTGAATTGATTTTTCTGTTTCCTCAGTGTCTCTGGTTTCCCTTACTTGTCTTCCATAATTTCTTATTTGCTGCAGAAGCTTCTTGTATAAAGGGGAACTTTCTGACTCGATGTCCTGTTACCTTACAATCGGGACATTTTTCCTTATTTTTACAATCCTTAGTTAGATGTCCTTCTCCGCAGTTGCACCACCATCCTCTCCTATTTTTGTATTATTTTGTAATACTGGCAACTCTTCTAAAAAGGAAGGAGAGAGAATATATTGGGTTCATCCAGTGAATAGAAAGAGAGAGGCTCTTTAAGCTTGACAACGATGTTGAAAGATTTCATCAATCAGAAACCAGGTAGAGGTCTTCGTTCAAAAAATGTCTTTAGATGCACGGTTAAATCCAACCCAGCCTAACCCTGTATATATAAATTGAAGTGATACTAAAACTAACATTAGACCTAGAATTAGAACCGTTCGGGTTTAGCTGTCTTGAGAGATGTAGGGCTAAACCGGAATGTTTCTAGTTCTAGATCTTGTGTTAGATCTGATGATATAAAACTAGAAGTAACAATAGACCTAGAAGTGAAAAGTTTTGGGTTTAGCCGTGCGTCTAAACCCAAATCTTTCAACTTCTAGGTCTAGTGTTACTTCTGGTTTTGTTCCTATTTAAATATATAAGGTTGCCAAATCAATTAGTAAAATACTCTATCTCAGAAACTATTCATTCTGGAGACCTTCGTTTTTAAAAAATGTTTTCAGATGTACGGCTAACCCAATCCTGTATATTTGAACTAGAACCGTCCTACGATATTCAGTGTCCCAGGTTGGACGAACCAAATGAGTGGTACTTACTTTATTAGCTATGACTCTAAAATTAAAAAAAAAAAAAATGTTGTTTGCTGTTCAATATGTATAATAGTTGTAAATATGTCAAGAACCAACTTTCGATAGTTTATGGCGTCCGTTGCGCGTTCACAAGTGCCAGAGGCGAAAATAATGTCATAACCGCGTCGTGTGTAATCTATAATTGCAGCAGGATCTACGCGTTTTGCTGTAACATGCAAAACGAGAAAAAAAATTAAGAACAATTTATAAATCACACGCATCAATGGTTCATTAAAAGCAGAAAAAAAAACAACGGAAAATGAGCTTTCCGAAAGTGTTTATCTTCTAAGAATACACGACCTAATCGATATTTCTCCTAAAATTAGAAACGGCAGCCTTGACTATTATTTTCGGAACGAAACCTAGAAATCGATTCCTTACCCTTCAATATTTTCATTAAAACCGAAAAAAAGAGAATTGAATTAAAAAGAAATTTATTATCCGCATAAATATCTGTATACATTTCGTTGAAATTCAGAAGGTTACAGTGTAGATGGCATAGAAAAGCGAGGAGGTGGAAGGGTAGGTTACTGCGGCCTTAGTGACCTTCATCCAACCTCGGTTGGTGGCGCTGTCAGCGCAAACCTTGACCTGCCCTACTCACCCCCAATTCACAATGAACGCTGCCAAGGTTGACCATGAATGGGGCGATGTCAGGGTCCGGACTAAGAGCGCCCTCTGTGCCCTCCGCATATAAAGTTTTAATGGCCATCCAATTTCTCCATCTCTCTCTCCCTCTCGCACACCGGAAAATAGAACTATAGGGAACTGATCTCACCAACTTAATTAGCGAATTATTTCACAGAGAATTATGAACCCCATCTGTATGTGTTAATTGTATTATAGTCATTTAAACTTTGAAATTGAATATAATGAATAGACTATTCACTAGAAAATGCGTGGTTGTCACTATAAATTATGTATTGTGTGGAATATTAAGTGAAGAAGATTATAATACTCGTTTCATACGTAATAATTTAATATGTTTTCTTGTTTGTTTTTGTAATAAGGATCTTAATCTCAATTAGAACTTATGAGTCGATTTGAGTTTCATCCATTACTAAAAGTTTTTCAAAAGCATCAGAGTTTTTCACATTTCATAGATATACTAAGATATATTAAAAGCAGATTGTACGCTTAATACCCTGGTCGAAATTATATAAATGACATAGTAATTAACAATTACAAGATAGATAATTAAGTTAAAACCCTATCGGTGTTATGGTCCCACCCAATATTCAATAAATATTCTGCAACCGAATTGAAGCAGTTGAAAGTAAATAAAACCTTTAATTTGTATTTAAAACGGTTTAAATTAAGTTGTTTGATTTCCATGGATAGGTGATTAAATAAACGAATCATCATGCACCGAGAGCCACTCTGCGTGAGACTCAGCCGGCATTTTGGCAAATACAGGTTGCCAAAATGCCAAAAAAGACAGGCCTTGTAGAATATCGAATGTTATCTTCAGTTTTGGTGAAATTTCTCAAGTTTTTCTTTACATATAAAATAACTGCAGAATATAAATGCAAGCTAATGTCAGCAAATACTCCGAAAAGTCTGTCTACATGATTCAGAGAATGACGAACCAAACATTGATCTGACAATCTTCTTCCGCGCAACAAAAACCTGCTGCGAGGACGAAGAGTTTCCACAACAGACTATACTATATTTAAGATGAGAATAAACCAAAATAAATCGTTTTAGTAATCTAATATAAATAATAGTTTGCTTGATAAAACCCAAGTGTGTTCATCTCAGCAAGCGGATTCATCAAGATTAAGACCAAGAAACTTAACACTCTCAGCCGGTGTGCCCTGCTACCCAGCAAGCTAAGTCTGGTTTATTATATTTGGTGGAAAAATGTTCCGCCTTTACTGCGATGGAGCGATCATCAGCGAACAATACTTGTGAGCAATTCATGCAAGTTAGAGGGACATCGTTAATGTACAAAATCAATAATAACGGCCCCAATATATTACCTTGGGGAACATCAAATCGAATTGGAAGGAGTGATGACTTACCAGTGCTGCCATTCCATGTCCACCTTACCAGCTGTTGTCTACCATTCAGATAGCTCCGAATCCAAGCCAAAGCAGCCCCCCTAATGCCATAGTGACTTAAGTTTTGTAGGAGGAGTTCATGATGAAGGGTATCAAAGGCCCTAGACAAGTCAAAAAAGTAACCCCAAAAACACCTCATACCAAAACGTCCGATTGGTGCTGGTCTTCTGTACATGCACGACAACGCCTGATCGTACATTGGGCGTGTTGTGCAAACCTTTGTAGAAGAGCTTATTCTCCGGATCTGAGTCGGTTTGAATATTTTTAGGACATGATGGGTCGGAGACTTGGCATTATCCAGCTCTCCTAGTTAACGTTGACGAGCTATGGAGGCGAGTTGAAATGGTATGATTGGTCACCCCTTCCACTGCAATTTTGCCACATATCAACTCCATACCACGTCGTGTAGCGATATTACAGGGTGCTCACAGTAGATATCTTAGCCATTCCTACATCCCCCTCCAGCAGGATTGTACCTTAGTACTACTTTCTTACCAAAATTCATTACGCTAGCCACACGCGTTCACATTCTGCAGGATGTGTTCGTAAATTATTACCAATAGTATATTCAAGAAAATGTTAACATGGACGAATGAAAACAGTTCCGAAATCGGTCAAATTTCTTTTATGTATTTTGCACAAAATTCTGTTATACTTCTTTGAAATTTCAATTTTGTCAGGATCCTGTTAACACTTTGCCTAACATTATTTATATGGGATAGTGTTCTGATGAATTTCAACTGGCATCTGTATCTATATTGATGAAGAATTGTTTCTACGGTTAAATTATAAATACTAACATTGCTAGCTGTTTTCTTATGTCAATGCTTCTTTCGGTTTTACTTGTTGGTATCAGTATAATGGCAGTTTTGCAAAATCCTCTGTGTCAATATTGTTATTTTTTGTAAACATTTTTGTCATACTTCTTTGAGATTGCAACTTTCCTGGTTTCCTGACAACACTTCACACAGTATAATTTATTTGTAGTAGTGGTCTGATAATTTATATCTGCCAACTTTCATGGGTAAACTATAAATACCAATTATGCTAGTTTTTTCTTTCTGCCAACGATTCTTTCAATATTACTTATTGGTATCACTACAATTAATAATGATATTAAGTTTTGACCAATAATAAAACTGCACTGTTGTATATAATTCATGGGCACACCCTATGCGCAATGAAAATTAGTATGAAAGTAGTAGTACTAAAGTAGTATAACTTACAATCACATAGCGAGAGATGAAACCCTGCTGGAATAATGCCCTGGTGCAATAATGCGAAATATGACTTCCGTGAACATTTGTATCTGCATCTATATTAATGATGAACATTTCCTGTGGATAAACTGTAAATGGCAACTCTGCTAGTTTTCTCTTCCTGTCAATGCTTATATCAGTATTATTTACTGGTATCACTGTTATGGCAGTTTAGCAAAACCTTCTGTATCCATATTGACATTTTTCTCGTTTTGCAAATATTTCTGTTATAGTTCTTTGAAATTTCAATTTTACTAGGATCCTGTCAATACTTCTTTAATTATGATTTATTTGTGGTAGTGTTCTGGTAATTTTACACTTGTACCTACATCTATTGGTGATGAACTCTGCTAGTTTCCTATTTTTGCCAATACTTCTTTCAGTGTTAGTTATTGCTATAGTTGTTATGGCAGTTTAGCAAAACCTTCTGTATCAATATTGACATTTTTCTTGTTTTGCAAATATTTCTGTTAGAGTTCTTTGAAATTTCAATTTTGCTGGGATCCTGTCAATACTTCTTTAATTATGATTTATTTGTGGTAGTGTTCTGGTAATTTTACACTTGTACCTACATCCATTGGTGATGAACTCTGCTAGTTTCCTCTTTTTGCCAATACTTCTTTCAGTGTTAGTTATTGCTATAATTGTTATGGCAGTTTAGCAAAACCTTCTGTATCAATATTGACATTTTTCTTGTTTTGCAAATATTTCTGTTATAGTTCTTTGAAATTTCAATTTTACTAGGATCCTGTCAATACTTCTTTAATTATGATTTATTTGTGGTAGTGTTCTGGTAATTTTACACTTGTACCTACATCTATTGGTGATGAACTCTGCTAGTTTCCTATTTTTGCCAATACTTCTTTCAGTGTTAGTTATTGCTATAGTTGTTATGGCAGTTTAGCAAAACCTTCTGTATCAATATTGACATTTTTCTTGTTTTGCAAATATTTCTGTTAGAGTTCTTTGAAATTTCAATTTTGCTGGGATCCTGTCAATACTTCTTTAATTATGATTTATTTGTGGTAGTGTTCTGGTAATTTTACACTTGTACCTACATCCATTGGTGATGAACTCTGCTAGTTTCCTCTTTTTGCCAATACTTCTTTCAGTGTTAGTTATTGCTATAGCTGTTATGACAGTTTTGCAAAATCTTCTGTTTGAATATTCGCATTTTTCTCGTTTTGCAAATATTTCTGTTACAATTTTTTGAAATTGCAATTTTCCTGGGATCCTGTGAACACATCCATCAATATTATTTATTTGTGGTAGTGTTCTGGTAATTTTACACTTGCATAGTTCGTTTTTTTTTTGTATAATACTTGCCAAATTGTTGCAAAGTTTGCAGAAAACAAGGAATTTTGTTTTATGTTATTTTGAAATAAATGTGATACTGACGTTTGCTTCAGCTGTCACTATTCAAAAGGTCAAAACTTCAAAAGGTCACTGACAGTGTTACTAAAAATCAGGATAACATCATAAATTTTATAGAGGCTCTAGCTAATACCAACAGAAACTCAAATAAATTTACCTGAACAGATATTAGAGAAAAAAAACTATATCTGCAGCTACATTGGTGATGAACATTTTCTGTGAATAAACTGTAAATGCCAACTCTGATAGTTTCCTCTTTCTGCCAATGCAATTTCAGTATTACTTACTGGTATCAGTATAATGGCGGTTTTGCAAAATCCTCTGTGTCAATATTGTTATTTTTTATAAACATTTCTGTCATAGTTCTTTGAAATTGTAAATTTCCTGGTTTCCTGGCAATACTTCATTTAGTATTATTTACTTGTGGTAGTGTTCTGGTTATTTTACACATGCATCTGCAACTATATTAGTGATGAACTTTTTCTGTGGATAAACTATAAATGCCAACTCTCCTATTTTCTTTTTCTGTCAATACCTCTTTCAATTTTGCAAAATCTTCTGTATCAATATTGAAATTTTTCTCGTTTTGCAAATGTTTCCGTTATAGTTCTTTGAAATCTCAATTTTCCTGGAATCCTGTCAACACTTCATTAAATTATTTATTTATTTGTGGTGGTGTTCTAGTAATTTTACACTGGTATCTGTATCTTTATTGGTGATGAACGTTTCCTGTGGATGAACTGTAAATGCCAACTCTGCTAATTTCCTCTTTCTGCCAATGCTTCTTTCAGTATTGCTTAATGGTATCACTCTTATGGCAGTTTTACAAAATCTTCTATACCATTATTGGAATTTTTCTCGTTTGGCAAATATTTTTGTTACAGTTCTTTGAAATTCCAATTTTCCTGGAATCCTGTCAACACGTTGTGTAGTATTATTTAGTTGTGGTAGTGTTCTGGTAATTTTACATTTGTATCTGCATCTACATTGATAATGCACGATTCCTGTGAATAAACTGTTAATGCCAACTTCGCAACTTTTTTTTTTCTACCAATGCTTCTTTCAGTATTACTTACTGGCATCACTGTTATGGCAGTTTTGCATAATCTTCTATATCACTATTGGAATTTTTTTCATCTTGCAAATATTTCTGTTATAGTTCTTTTAAATTCCAATTTTCCTGGGATCCTGTCGACACCTTATTAAATAATGTATTTATTTGTGGTTATTTGTTCTAGTAATTTTACACTTGTATCTGCATCTTTATTGGTGATGAACGTTTCTTGTGGACGAACTGTAAATAGCAGCTCAGCAAGTTTCCTCTTTCTACGAATGCTTCTTTCAATATTATTTACTGATATCCATGTTATAGCAGTTTTGCAAAATCTTCTTTGAAATTCTAATTATCCTGGTATCCATTCAACATTTCGTTTAGTATTATTTATTTGCGGTAGTGTTCCGATAATTTTACAATAGTATCTGCATCTACATTAGTGATAAACATATCTTGTGGAACAACTTTGCTAGTTTTATCTTTCTGCCAATGTTTTTTTCAATACAGCTTACTGGTATCACTGTAGTGGCAGTTTTCTGTATCATGTATATGTTCCTTGTATTAATATTGTTATTTTTTACATTTTGCAAAAATTTCTGTTATAGTTCTTTGAAATTTCAACTTCCTTGTCAACACTTCGTTTAGAGTTATTTATTTAGTTTAGTTATTATTAGTATTATTTAGTATTTAGTTATTTTTTATATTATGGTCTGGTATTTCTTCACTTGTATCTGCGTCTGCATTGGTGATAAACGTTTGCTGTTTACATTTTGTTAATTTTTCAACATAATACATTTTATTGTGAAGTCTAGGTAAACAAGTGTATTTTTAGATATTAATTTGATTTAATGCAAATTTTTATCTTTGTTACAGTTTATAACCCAAAAAGAATTTGAACACGTGCTCTTCAAACCTTTTAACTTTGTTACAATTTGTAACCCAAACAGAATTTGAAGATGTGCTCTTCAAGCTTTTAATTTTGTTAAATATAGCACACCTGAATCTAATGATCTCTGAACCCGCATGGTGTGTTAATCTTTCTAAAATATGGTTTTCTTCTACTTGACGATAATTATACCACATAATTGCCTATATTTGCAAATTTACATATATTTTGTAAAATATTTTCAGTCGTGCCTGAAGAAACTGCATCATACACCAAAATAGCTATAGCACCGCCATCCTCTAGGCATTTTTATTCTGTAAATGCCAAAGCTACTAGTTTCCTGTTTTGATAATGCTTTTTCCAGTATTACTTGCTGGTACTATGTTTTTGGAAGTTTTGCAATATCTTTTGTACCTATATTGGTATTTTTCTTGTATTGCAAATATTTCTGTTATAGGTCTTAGAAATTCCAATTTTCCTGGGATCCTGTCAACACTGTGTTCAGTATTATTTTGATTTTACACTTGTATCTGCATTGGTGATAAACATTTCTTGTGGACAAACTCAAATGCAAAGTCTGCTATGTTTCTCTTTCTGCTAATGCTTCTTTCAGTATTAGTTATTGGTATCCACGTTATAACAATTTTGCAAAATCTTCTGTATCATCTTCTGTATAATGCCTGTAATATTGGCATTTTTCGTTTTGCAAATACTTCTGTTATAGTTCTTTAAAATTCCAATCTTCCTGGAATTCTGCCAACACTTCCTTCAGTATTATTTATTTATGGCAGTGAAGAACTATTTTCTTTTCAGAAGAACTGATTCTATAGATTTGCTTTGAAGCAATGTCTCTTTCAGTATTACTTACTGATGTCATTCTTATAGCAGTTTTATAAAATCCTCCGTGTCCATATTATTCGCATTTTGCAAAAAATTTTGTCAGCTTATTATGAGATGTTATTTTGTTCTGTATACAAAGTACTTAAACCGTTTAATATCACAGGATTGGCTTTAAATTTTATGTCCAATAAGAAAAGTTGCACAATTCACAATTTTGTGGTTTTCAAAGAGTTGTCAAAATTAATTTGCAGCAATTTTTATTTTTTAGATAATTATGTTGATTAAAATTACAAAGAAAAATGTTTTTATCAACATCATCCAAGACTTTTAAAAATAACAGCATCATATTTTTAGTTTCTTTAAGTTCTTAAGTTTCTCTCTATTTCCTCTTTGTCTTAACGTTACAATTCAAGTTGATTTGGTCAACTTATGGCATGTGTTTCCTGCCGAAAATCCATTACCTCCAAATGCAATGACGTAATGCGGAAAACAATATATCTCACTTTATGGCTCAAGACAGGGTCATTTATCATGGCGACACGATTCTAATAAACTGATTAATAGGACGAATCCTTAACCTAAATATGACTACTATAGAGTTTTACGATGGGATTTATGTATTTTTATGAACATCTTGATGTAACAAATTATTTTAATTTAAAGACAGAAAAATTCTTCAGTAAATTTGAAGATTAATTTGTAACCATAAGAGTTGTTAAAAGTTTTTCAATGTCACAACATTGTGATTATTCAAATTATGTTTAACAGCGACCTATTTTTGGAATAGTCGCATCTTATAGTCGTTTAAAATCTCTGCCAAAAACGTTGTGTAACACACAAAGGCCACGTAATGGTGATAAATGTTCAGTGTGAAAGACTAACAAAAAACTAATGTCACAAGTATGCCAAGTAAAAAGGCTTTGAGCCATTATTTCTTTTTTAATATAAATACAAATTTCTCCATAAATAATAGAAACTGGCAGGGTAATTTTTTAAATAAATGGATTCGTCTTTTAATCCTTGATACATAAATACTTATTTATATTTCAGTATTTTTGAAGAACTTTTTTATACTCATGAACGTTGAGCGAATTTTTTTGGGCGTTTGGAATGCGAACCTTGGAAGCCATCTCGAGAAAGGCCACACAAAAATAATTTACTAATAAATTCTGATAACGGTCCGAGGCCATCGGACATTATTAGCCTATTGTATGGAAACGTCGCACTCTGTTAATTCAACGATAACGCACAATTTGCTAAATTACTTCACGCGCGTACGTGACCCCGACTATAAAATTATTCCACATAAACGGGAGACATATTTCTGCTCTTAATCAACCACTTTATCTCGTAATTCTTATACATATATGCCGTAACGACAATTTTTTCGATTAGATACCCAACGAATTAATACTTCAAGTATTTTTTATCATCTCCAAAATCATATATGCCAAAATTATGCGACAAGGTCACGTTCGATAAGCGGCTCATCCGTTTGTTTAAGTACAAAGTACGAGGATTAACTGATTTCGGACGATATTAATAGATCAGAACGCGCAGTCCATCGATTTACTTGTCAAAAAAAAATCTGTTATCTTGTAGCTTTTCCTCGTACATTGAATACCGCCGATTGCTAGCGAGCTGCGATGTTTACTTTTAAACTCGACTTGGAAATTAAAAATGACGTTACAAGGTTAAGGTGTTTTCCAAACCGTTGCTTTACGAGCTCTCCATTACGTAAACTCAACTCGACGGATCAAGTCAACACACTAAAGATTGTAAAGAATTTTCTTTACTTACAACATCACTACTTTAATGTACCAAAACAATTTATTTTTAAAGTTATTGAGTATGGAGAATTCTCGATTTAACGGATTTTGCTATTTAATAAATAATCAGTGTATTTAAATAAAATGTTTGCACTTATAGATAGAATCGAAGTCGGGTTATTCCCCTGGGTACTCTATTCAATGATAACACTCGAACTAATAGTAAATTTAGAAACAGATATGTTCTTGTTTCTGATTCTAGTTCTAGTGTTAGTTTCAGTTTTGGTTGTATTCAGTATTAGTTTTTTAGAAAATTTCGGGTTTAGCTGTGTGCATGTAGATTTTTATGATGGAGAAATACAGATTTCCCTATTAGAGTGGTTCAAGAATTTTATACATACAATAGAATCTCGATAATCCGAACTAATTGGGATCAAAAGATAGTAAACGGGTAAATAGTTGACAATGCAAATATTGGATACAAGAACTAAAATACCTGCATACTAGAACTTAAAAGCAATATATTTGTATAAACACAAAACTATAATTCTTAATTAAAGATACTTACATATCTGTATATTATTGGTTATACTGTCAGTTCCAGAAGAATTTAAAACAATCTAGAGTTAAACAAAACTTGTCTTCAGACGCACGGCTAAACCGAAACTTTCTAGTTCTAGGTCTAGTGTTAGTTCTAGTTTTAGTTTGAGACAAGTATATAATAATTTAAAACCGAATAACAGATACATTATAACAAATATCAACACTAAAGCTAACACTAGGCCTAGAACTAGAAACATTTTGGTTCAGCCATACGTCTCTTAAGACGGAACCAAACTCAATTCAACCTCAACATCAGACATCTTAAGAGTCGTACGGCTAAACCCTAAAGATCCATTTACACACATTAGTGACGTATCAGTTCCGTACCGTATCCGTACTTCCGTATCAGTGATAAATAATATCGTCGCCTATGATTTGTATGAACATATTCACATACATTCGGCGCGTATTGCATCAGTGTCAGTGCAAAGATTCATTTACACACATCAGTGACGTATCAGTTCTGTACTAGAACAGTGTGAGTGATATTCGTGATTTCTCAGTGACGCATATCTACACACATCCATCGGTATTACATACATTCCGTTTGTTTTTTGATGCATTGGTCAAGATGTTTACAGACACAATTAGCATTGGAGGCTATAATTCTAGATGAGCAACAGCAAGAGTTACACCAGGCAAAGAAGCGAAAGTGATGCACCAAAGTTTTTGAATAAGATGGCAATTTAACAAGAGATACTGTTTGAAGTTACATTTTTTTATAAAAGTACCCTATATATCTTAAACCAATTTACTAGATCAGTCAAAATGACTGGTCTTCCTACTGTATATAACATTTTCTTTCTACTTCCTTATACCAGTACCAGTCAAAATGACTGAAATTTCTATGTGATAGAATAACATTGAGGCAGCTACAACAATTGGCAAGTACTGTAAGTCAGTTGTAGTCAGGCCCTAAAAATGTCAAAACGAACGAAATCTTCTATATGTTTGGAAAATCTAACCAGAATACCCATACAATGTTCATATGTTGGAAATGATGAACTGTATGCAGGCAAAAGTGATTGGCAAAAACGATTGGCTTCCTGTTTTGAAAATGAAGGTGAAATTGCCTCAGACGGAACTATTTGGAAAAAAGGAAGAAAAGAGTCTTGCTGGAAGATCATCAGATCAGATTGAGAACTTGTATTGTATAAAGTTAGAAGCCTCTCGAATTTTAAAGAAAAATGGATACTTACGCAAACAAAATTGAAGGCGATTATTGCAATATTATATGCATGTAGGGCTAAACGAAGGATAAAATTTGAGACTTGAAAATTTATGGAATAACAAGTGTTGACCAACATTTTTTTCAATTCCTTCCAGCGAAGGCCAGATGCAGATTCCCACAATATATGTCAAACAAACCTTTGAAATTTGGCATAAAATGTTGGCTGACCTCTGATGTTAAAACGAAATATGTGGTAAGTGGCTTCATCAACCGCACTAAGTGAATTGGTTGTAATGAAACTTGTAGAATCCTATACTATGAAAGGTGGGACCATAACAATGGATAATTTCTTTATTACTATTAAATCTAGTATTAAAATGACTGTCTAAAAAAACTTCTTTAGTTACAACAATATATACAAATAAGAGGGAATTCCAGAAAAATTGTAAACGAAAAAATGATATAGCGTAAATTGTGGCGTAATCTCAGATCGTTTGGAGCATGTAAGAAAAAGACAAGATCGGTTCCGGCCACTGTGGGAGACGCTGATGATATCAACAGTTTTTTTTCTTTCATCTCAGAATCAATTAGCATGTGATTCTGATTTGTTATATTTCTATAATTCCAATACCTTCTTTAGTTACAACAATATGTACAAATAAGAGGGAATTCCAGAAAAATTGTAAACGAAAAAATGATATAGCGTAAATTGTGGCGTAATCTCAGATCGTTTGGAGCATGTAAGAAAAAGACAAGATCGGTTCCGGCCACTGTGGGAGACGCTGATGATATCAACAGTTTTTTTCTTTCATGTCAGAATCAATTAGCATGTGATTCTGATTTGTTATATTTCTATAATTCCAATACCTTCTTTAGTTACAACAATATGTACAAATAAGAGGGAATTCCAGAAAAATTGTAAACGAAAAAATGATATAGCGTAAATTGTGGCGTAATCTCAGATCGTTTGGAGCATGTGAGAAAAAGACAAGATCGGTTCCGGCCACTGTGGGAGACGCTGATGATATCAACAGTTTTTTTTCTTTCATCTCAGAATCAATTAGCATGTGATTCTGATTTGTTATATTTCTATAATTCCAATACCTTCTTTAGTTACAACAATATGTACAAATAATAGGGAATTCCAGAAAAATTGTAAACGAAAAAATGATATAGCGTAAATTGTGGCGTAATCTCAGATCATTTGGAGCATGTAAGAAAAAGACAAGATCGGTTCCGGCCACTGTGGGAGACGCTGATGATATCAACAGTTTTTTTTCTTTCATCTCAGAATCAATTAGCATGTGATTATGATTTGTTATATTTCTATAATTCCAATACCTTCTTTAGTTACAACAATATGTACAAATAATAGGGAATTCCAGAAAAATTGTAAACGAAAAAATGATATAGCGTAAATTGTGGCGTAATCTCAGATCATTTGGAGCATGTAAGAAAAAGACAAGATCGGTTCCGGCCACTGTGGGAGACGCTGATGATATCAACAGTTTTTTTCTTTCATCTCAGAATCAATTAGCATGTGATTCTGATTTGTTATATTTCTATAATTCCAATACCTTCTTTAGTTACAACAATATGTACAAATAATAGGGAATTCCAGAAAAATTGTAAACGAAAAAATGATATAGCGTAAATTGTGGCGTAATCTCAGATCGTTTGGAGCATGTGAGAAAAAGACAAGATCGGTTTCGGCCACTGTGGGAGACGCTGATGATATCAACAGTTATTTTCTTTCATCTCAGAATCAATTAGCATGTGATTCTGATTTGTTATATTTCTATAATTCCAATACCTTCTTTAGTTACAACAATATGTACAAATAATAGGGAATTCCAGAAAAATTGTAAACGAAAAAATGATATAGCGTAAATTGTGGCGTAATCTCAGATCGTTTGGAGCATGTAAGAAAAAGACAAGATCGGTTCCGGCCACTGTGGGAGACGCTAATGATAACAGTTTTTTTCTTTCATCTCAGAATCAATTAGCATGTGATTCTGATTTGTTATATTTCTATAATTCCAATACCTTCTTTAGTTACAACAATATGTACAAATAAGAGGGAATTCCAGAAAAATTGTAAACGAAAAAATGATATAGCGTAAATTGTGGCGTAATCTCAGATCATTTGGAGCATGTAAGAAAAAGACAAGATCGGTTCCGGCCACTGTGGGAGACGCTGATGATATCAACAGTTTTTTTTCTTTCATCTCAGAATCAATTAGCATGTGATTATGATTTGTTATATTTCTATAATTCCAATACCTTCTTTAGTTACAACAATATGTACAAATAATAGGGAATTCCAGAAAAATTGTAAACGAAAAAATGATATAGCGTAAATTGTGGCGTAATCTCAGATCATTTGGAGCATGTAAGAAAAAGACAAGATCGGTTCCGGCCACTGTGGGAGACGCTGATGATATCAACAGTTTTTTTCTTTCATCTCAGAATCAATTAGCATGTGATTCTGATTTGTTATATTTCTATAATTCCAATACCTTCTTTAGTTACAACAATATGTACAAATAATAGGGAATTCCAGAAAAATTGTAAACGAAAAAATGATATAGCGTAAATTGTGGCGTAATCTCAGATCGTTTGGAGCATGTGAGAAAAAGACAAGATCGGTTTCGGCCACTGTGGGAGACGCTGATGATATCAACAGTTATTTTCTTTCATCTCAGAATCAATTAGCATGTGATTCTGATTTGTTATATTTCTATAATTCCAATACCTTCTTTAGTTACAACAATATGTACAAATAATAGGGAATTCCAGAAAAATTGTAAACGAAAAAATGATATAGCGTAAATTGTGGCGTAATCTCAGATCATTTGGAGCATGTAAGAAAAAGACAAGATCGGTTCCGGCCACTGTGGGAGACGCTGATGATATCAACAGTTTTTTTCTTTCATCTCAGAATCAATTAGCATGTGATTCTGATTTGTTATATTTCTATAATTCCAATACCTTCTTTAGTTACAACAATATGTACAAATAATAGGGAATTCCAGAAAAATTGTAAACGAAAAAATGATATAGCGTAAATTGTGGCGTAATCTCAGATCGTTTGGAGCATGTGAGAAAAAGACAAGATCGGTTTCGGCCACTGTGGGAGACGCTGATGATATCAACAGTTATTTTCTTTCATCTCAGAATCAATTAGCATGTGATTCTGATTTGTTATATTTCTATAATTCCAATACCTTCTTTAGTTACAACAATATGTACAAATAATAGGGAATTCCAGAAAAATTGTAAACGAAAAAATGATATAGCGTAAATTGTGGCGTAATCTCAGATCGTTTGGAGCATGTAAGAAAAAGACAAGATCGGTTCCGGCCACTGTGGGAGACGCTAATGATAACAGTTTTTTTCTTTCATCTCAGAATCAATTAGCATGTGATTCTGATTTGTTATATTTCTATAATTCCAATACCTTCTTTAGTTACAACAATATGTACAAATAAGAGGGAATTCCAGAAAAATTGTAAACGAAAAAATGATATAGCGTAAATTGTGGCGTAATCTCAGATCATTTGGAGCATGTAAGAAAAAGACAAGATCGGTTCCGGCCACTGTGGGAGACGCTGATGATATCAACAGTTTTTTTCTTTCATCTCAGAATCAATTAGCATGTGATTCTGATTTGTTATATTTCTATAATTCCAATACCTTCTTTAGTTACAACAATATGTACAAATAATAGGGAATTCCAGAAAAATTGTAAACGAAAAAATGATATAGCGTAAATTGTGGCGTAATCTCAGATCGTTTGGAGCATGTGAGAAAAAGACAAGATCGGTTTCGGCCACTGTGGGAGACGCTGATGATATCAACAGTTATTTTCTTTCATCTCAGAATCAATTAGCATGTGATTCTGATTTGTTATATTTCTATAATTCCAATACCTTCTTTAGTTACAACAATATGTACAAATAATAGGGAATTCCAGAAAAATTGTAAACGAAAAAATGATATAGCGTAAATTGTGGCGTAATCTCAGATCATTTGGAGCATGTAAGAAAAAGACAAGATTGGTTCCGGCCACTGTGGGAGACGCTGATGATATCAACAGTTTTTTTCTTTCATCTCAGAATCAATTAGCATGTGATTCTGATTTGTTATATTTCTATAATTCCAATACCTTCTTTAGTTACAACAATATGTACAAATAAGAGGGAATTCCAGAAAAATTGTAAACGAAAAAATGATATAGCGTAAATTGTGGCGTAATCTCAGATCATTTGGAGCATGTAAGAAAAAGACAAGATCGGTTCCGGCCACTGTGGGAGACGCTGATGATATCAACAGTTTTTTTCTTTCATCTCAGAATCAATTAGCATGTGATTCTGATTTGTTATATTTCTATAATTCCAATACCTTCTTTAGTTACAACAATATGTACAAATAAGAGGGAATTCCAGAAAAATTGTAAACGAAAAAATGATATAGCGTAAATTGTGGCGTAATCTCAGATCATTTGGAGCATGTAAGAAAAAGACAAGATCGGTTCCGGCCACTGTGGGAGACGCTGATGATATCAACAGTTTTTTTCTTTCATCTCAGAATCAATTAGCATGTGATTCTGATTTGTTATATTTCTATAATTCCAATACCTTCTTTAGTTACAACAATATGTACAAATAAGAGGGAATTCCAGAAAAATTGTAAACGAAAAAATGATATAGCATAAATTGTGGCGTAATCTCAGATCGTTTGGAGCATGTAAGAAAAAGACAAGATCGGTTCCAGCCACTGTGGGAGACGCTGATGATATCAACAGTTTTTTTCTTTCATCTCAGAATCAATTAGCATGTGATTCTGATTTGTTATATTTCTATAATTCCAATACCTTACCTTTTGCTACAAACGAACTTTCTTTCTCTTTGACTTCCGAGGTGGAAGTATTTCAAGTGCTTAATCGAATCAAGACAAATGCTGTTGGTGTCGATGGAGTTACTAAGCAGATGCTTTTATTAAGTTCTCCTGTTACATTACCTTATATGTGCCACATTATTAACTTTTGTATTGAGAATTTGGTATATCCACTCATCTGGAAGACTTCTCTAATTACACCAGTCCCTAAAACAGGTAAAGTGACTCAATTGCAGGATCTTCGGCCGATAAGTATTTTATCAGTATGTTCAAAGACATTTGAGAGAATATTATCCACTAGGTTATGGGTACACTTTGATGAGTATTCTATACTTCCTACTTTTCAGTCTGGTTTCCGTTTTAGTTACAGCTGCAAAACGGCACTCTTGCATCATATTACGGATGATATATTGCGTGGAACTGATGACTGATTAGCGACAGCTTTGGTCTTACTTGATTTTTCTAAGACTTTTGATACGTTGCATTCATTGCTTGTCGGAATGCTTGGATTTATTGGATTGTCTCAATCTGCGCTTGAACTTGTCCAAAGCTAGTTATATAACCGTTCAAAGCAAGTTGTTTGTAATGGTGAGTTATCTTTACCAGCTAATGTCATATCGGGTGTCCCACAGGGTTCTATACTTGGACCAATCCTATTTTCAATATATACGTCCCAGTTGTGCTTGGTATTGAAGCACTGTACTCCGCATATGTATGCTGATGACATCCAACTCTACTACACATTTCCTACTACTAATGTTGTTGTGGTTGAAAATAATACAAATGTTGATTTGCAGGCTTTAGTTGATGTTGCTGACAAACACTGTTTGACAATCAATCCCTCTAAATGTTTGGTAGTAGTTTTTGGAGGTCGGACTGTGCTGCGCAGGGTTGGAACTGCATTAAGACTGCGAATTAATTCAGACATTTTGCAAACTACTGATTGTGCAAGGAATCTAGGTTTCAGTATAGATAGTAGGTTAAGATTTGATTCGCATGTAACTGGTCTTCTGCGTCGGGCCTACTCAGCTCTAAAACTGCTTTATAATAGTAGATGAATTGTATCAGCGACTCCGAATAGAAGAGTTCAAAATGCTTGCTTACGCTTCATTTATGATATTCGTAAACATGAAAGTATATCATACACGTTGAAATGAGTGGGCTGGTTGAATATGTCATATCTGAGGGTCCTTCACTCTGCCAGCCTTTACCATAAGATTTTAATTACCGAATGTCCATCGTAGTTATTTAACAAAATTCGGTTTCGAACAGACGTCCACAACATTAATATTAGGCATAAGCACATATTAACAATACCTCAGCATAGACTAGAAGGCTTCAAAGCAGCATTTTCTTATTGTATGCCTATATTATTAAACGAATTTACTCTTTCGGAGCTGTTGGAGAGTGGGCGGATTTTTAGAGCGAAATTAGGTAGAGACCGAGTATAAACTAGTATGTTTTATTTGTTATTACCACTAAGCTTTTGTTTTCTTGTTCTTTCTTTTCTATTCTTTCTGTCTTTCACTATTTTTCTTTTCTAATTTTCTTGCTAGCATGTGTACATGTATTTTTGTTATAATTAAATAAGTAATACTACAATAGTGTAACAGAGAGGACCAATGAAAAACAGCAGACCGTTGAGAATACTGACTTGGCCCCCTTTAACCCATAACATTTTAATTAAGTTTCTTTTATGTTACTCTGTATGTTTGGTTGGGTTAATAAACATTATTATTATTATTATTATTATAGCTCGTTTCTCGTGGCTGTCCGAATCAAATAGATGTACATTTAGAGTTTACAAGAGCAAACCAAATAAAAAAGTATTTGTAGCAAGTACAAATTATAAGTACGTAAACATACATAATACTAATAAGGGCCCAACCCAGCCCGAAACTGTTTCCTTTTAAAACAACATCAAATCTCGAGTCGATAACACTGATCAAATGGCACGAAAGTATAATGTCAAGCCAAAAACAATCTTTTTTCAATATCTTGGGCTCAGCTGGAATAAACTCCTGGATATTGTATAAAAGGATAGGGAGTGAAACTATGTCAAGAACCGAACTTACTTTTGAATATCAAGCTGCAAGGGAGAAACCACAAAAAACTAATATACCAAATCCAAGTGACACCCTTCCTCCACATAAATTAACGTAAATGGTGTCAAATAGGACATTTTAATAATAATAAGACCAGAACTATTTACAACATGTGCAAAAAATACGCGGAAAGTGTATACAGAGAAAGGTCTGTTTGTGTAAAAATTATGAAACTAAATCTATGTATTACAATGAATATTATTAAACTTATTTTGCTATTTTTTTGAAGTAAATAAAGACTGGAAATTTCATTAAGTACTTTTCTTAAAGATCAGTCATTTTGACTGGTTTTGGTAGAAATAGGTAAATTTAAATAGCTGCTAAGTCTAGTGTTTAATTTTTACTTGGAAATTCAGGTGAAATTCTTGTGTATAATTTTTTACTTAGAATTTGAATATTTCCTCTAGTTCTTCTTATATTTATATGGCTTACCTCTTTTGCACTAGCTTAAATAACTACGGTTACATCACATAAGATGCGTATAAAAATACGTCAGTGAACTTTGTAAAATATCGTTGCCGGCGTAATTTTATTTTTGCGTATTTCACTGACATTGACAAAATACGGAACTGACACGTTAGTGATGTGTGTAAAGAGACCTTAAGGTTTCTAAGTCCAGTGTTAGTTCTAAAGCTAGGTTGTAGGCCTAACATTAAGTATTTAAACAACCTAGAATAAAAAAATTAATAATAATAATAATTAATTTAATGTGGTTTGAAGAATGTGATAATTATATAAGTGATATTGATTTGGATAATCATCAAAGTGAAAGTGAACATAATACTGTTTGCATAATACTTGCAACTGGTTCCTGTTCTGAAAACGAAGGTGAAAATGAAATAGAAGATCGGCAAACTGAAATTGCTTCAGACGGAACTATTTGGAAAAAATTGAAGAAAGGAGTGTTACTGGAGGATCATCAGTTCAGAGTGAGAACTTGTATTGTACAGAGTTAGAAGCCTCTCTAGTTTTTATGAAAAATGGATACTTACGCAAACAAAAGTGAAGGCGATTATTGCAATATTGTATGCATGTAACGCTAAACGAAGGAAAAAATAGTACCACCAAACATAACAAAAGAGAGATTCCGCCTGATTGGATTTTCTTCCAAAACGATCTAGAGAATTCGGCAACATATGGTTTACCGAGAAAATTACTATAATTTCGTATATACCGAAAAATTCGAAAGCATCCATTTTAGTTGGTTCAAAACATCACACAGCCTCTGTAGGTGAAGCCTCTGGAAAACCGGAGATGATTGATTACTATAACAATACGGAAGCAGGAGTAGATAAATAAATGCGTATATTCTATAACTGTTTTACAGAAAATCCTGAACTAATTCGAATGCAATTTGTAAATATGTTTGAAAGATTTTGCGCTTTAAATGTAACGAAGGTAAGAAATGAAACGAAGGTAAGAAAATACTTCTTTAAATCGTGAACTTCGTGTAAGTATACGACGTATTTTGTTAATTCGGGCATATTTTATAGATTTAGGAGCTTTATCAAAAAAAGAGAAAGACAAAGTATACCTATACATCATGCAAGAGTCCAATTTGCCTTCAATGTTCTCAAAATATACACTACCTAAATTATGCATTAAGTTTATAGGTATTTTTTTGTGAATCAACGGATGGATTTTGGTGATTTTTTCTTCACGGTAGGTTGGTTTTTAAGGAAGAAATATGTTGATGGTTTCTGACAATTGTCAACGTTTTACCCATATACAGGGTGTAAAAAGAAGTTTATGTTTTTTTTCTAATTTTGCAACACCCCATTCCATTTACATTACATTAAAATAGCAACCCTTCTCTACATTTTCGTTCAAGAATCATCTCGATATCTCTTTTATCAAGGAAGATACACAAGTTTAAATGTAACGAATTTTTATTAACATTTTAAACAAGTAGGTGAAAACCAAAAAAATACTACATAATCCTTAATTAATTCTCTCAAAATCATCTAATAACGTGTATTTCCGCCTCTCTTACGAATCACTTCTTCACAGCAACGAGGCATACTTAATATCAAGCGTCGAATTTGATCTTGATCAATTGCATCCCAAACCTCTCTTACCATCCTCTCAACGTCTCAAGAAACAAGGCCTGTTCGTGCTGTAAGCGAAATTCCACCCCAAACCATTACAGATCCTCCATTAAATAAAGTTGTCGGTCGTATGTTGCACTGTGCATAGCGTTCATTGGGCCGGCGCATTACTCTTAAACGTTTATCTGAGCTGTATAAACAAAACCTTGATTCATCTATGAACAGTACTTGTTCCCAGTCATCCGCATTCCAATCAAAATGTTCTCAGGCAAATTGCAATCTCCTTTTTCGATGATTTGCGTTTAAATTTGGTGCTCTGGCAGGAATCCATGTATGCAAATCACGATCATTTCAACAAAATTAAGTCAAATTTAAAGAATGTGTATCTTTCTTGATAAAAGAGATATCGAGATGATTCTTGAACGAAAATATAGAGAAGGGTTGCTACTCTAATATAATGTAAAGGAAATGTAGTGGTTAAAAAATGTAGATGAAAAAACATAAATTTTTCTTTATATATATGGGTAAAGCGTTGACAATTGTCAGAAACCATCAACACATTTCTTCTTTAAAAACCAACCTATACCGTGAAGAAAGAATCATCAAAATCCATCCGTTGATTTACAAAAAAAATATCTTTAAGCTTAATGCATAATTTAGGTGGTGCGATAATATTGGAGAGTAGTGTATATAAGAACTGTTGTTAATTTTTCAAAATTTTCCTACTTATAGTTATACATTTATTAATTAATCTCTAGTTTTATGAAGTTTCGTTTAATTAGTAAACTCATTTTTATGAATAAAACTGTATCTATTGTCTATATATGCTGTATGCACTTGTATCAAGCAAGAGTGTATGTACCTTAATCTGGACTAAATGCAAAGAAATTTGCTCAAAAATGCCTAAATGTTTCTAGTTCCAATTTTAATGAAAGGCTAATATATGCAAAAACTTAATTTTACAGTTTTTATGGTTACATATCATAAATTGAACTTGAATAAATCTTCAATTTAGAAAAGAGTCGAATTTTATTATTTTTCTTTATGCTGAGGTAAGTTTGAGAGAAGTTTTTTCCCTCTTTCTAACTCAATCCGGAGATGTACTCTATAAATACATAAATATATGTCTACCTACATACACCCCTTCAGTTAACAAGATGAAAATAATGGGAATTCTTCTTTTGAACTGCTCTCATAACCCTCTTTTACGTTGCAAGATCACGAATTCGTGGATAAACATTTCATTCTCAAGGAGTAAGAAGTCTTTATGCTTACCTAACAATTACGAATTGCAATATTAATTTTTATAAAATAATTTAACTTTTGGTTTTTGGATGTTCTAATTACTGGGGTTCGGATTATCGAAATTCTACTGCATTCTTAATTTAAACGAAATGTTTTATCTCAGTATTAAATAGTAGTGATGCGACGAATAGTAGTTTGGCCGAATAACCGAATACCGAATATTCGGTGTAACGCTTAATCGGTATTTTATTCGTACCTTGGAAATAATACGGTAATTCCCCGATAATACTTGATACCTCTTGTCGTTCACTTCGCGTTGTTCAGTCTTCGAGAAACGATTATTGAGAGGGTGGTTTATTGAGATATAGTTGGAGTGAAATAAGAAGAGAAATAATGAATTCATCAAGAAAATCAAAAGTTTGGTTATTTTTTAAAGATGATGAGGAGAATGAAAACAAAGCTCAATGTATATTGTGTAATGCGTTAATTTCAAGAGGAGGCAAAGGAAAATTGGCAACAACAAGTTCACTTATGAACCACATTAAAGGTGGATCTTTATAAATAAAATAAAATGTATTTTATATATACAGATATATTCGATATCTTCGATATATTTGATATATTCGAGGACTTATCCTACTCCCGTCATTTATTTCAGGAAAGCATCCCGAATTATATAAACAATTGAGTGGTCCAATTAAGAATCTACAACATGAAGTATCGTCTGAAGCAGAATGTTCAAAAAAAAAATACAATCGAATATTAAAGATTGTTTTGCAAGCTCTTCTCAATGGGATCATGATGATGTAAGAGCAAAAGAACTGCATTATTACTAATCAAAAAGTTAAAACCAAAATACACTATTCCGAGCCAAAAACATATTACTGATGTAGTAATTCCTGACATCTATAACCGAACCAAAAATGTTCTTAAAGTGCAAATTACAGAAGCTGTGGTTATTTCGTGTACTACAGATATGCGGACAAATAACAACAACATGCAAAATTTTATAAGTTTAACTGTTCATTGGATAACAAACGATTTTCTACAGAAACATAGTGTTTTGCAAATGAAACATTTTTCTGGACAGCATACAGGTGATAATATTCGAAAGGCGATATCAGGGATACTGACCTATTGGGATATACCAATAGAAAAAATTCATGTTATTTTACGTGATAATGGTGCAAATATAGTTGAAGGTCTTAACGAATCTACTTACACGCCCATCCCTTGCTTTATTCACACATTACAACTAGTGATAAACGCCGCAATAAATATTCAGGAAAATATAGTTCAAATGATAACTGCGTCAAGACGCATTGTGACACACTTTCACCACTCCGAAAACGCCCAAGAAAAGCTGAAGAAACATCAACACGAACTAGGTTTGCCTGTTCATGAACTGACACAAGATGTTCGGACAAGGTGGAATAGTACATACTATATGCTTGTCCGATTAGTTGAACAAAAGAGGGGAGTTACATTACATATTTCGGAAAATGAGGTAAAATTTGAAAACTTGTCGGTGATCCAATGGCAACTGTTAGAAGATTGTTTAATGCTTTTAAAGCCATTCGAAGAAGTTACAAAAATGGCAAGTTCTTTCATCGCAATAATATCTGAAGTGATTCCTAATATTAAAGCATTAATCAAATGTTGAACAAAGCAGGAAGCCCGTTCAGGAAATGTAATTCAAATGCAAATTTGTTTAATGCAGGGATTACGAACAAGGTTCGCTGAAATAGAAAAGAATGCGTACTATTTTGTTAGATCCTCGATATCGGTTGCAATTTTTTTCACCTGAAAATATTTCTGAAATAAGACAAACTTTTTTTTTGAAACTCTTCGAAGGGATTTAAGCGATAGCACCGATGATGAAACTAATGACAACATCTGTACGAAAAATATACAGCAACTATGTTCAAATGCAGTAGATGAAGCTCATTGTACATTCTGGGACTGTTTCAGAGAAATAGCGTCTTCTAATAAATATAAAAATAATTTTTCTTATCCTTTTTTTTCACCAATTATTAAATTAGGGTCTATATAAAAATTTACTTCTGGTGATAATTAAAATTTATTTTTCTAAACTAGTTTCGAGCCTTGCTCTTCTTCCTCCGTTACCAACTTCCTGATTTAATTGACAAAATACAGCTACCAGAAGGTTTCAAAATGATCTCATTTGATGTCAATAACCTATATACAAACATACCCATAACCGACACGATAACGATATTAGAAGAAATATTAAAGACTGACCTCAAAAACAAAGACAAAACTCGCTCCATCTTAACGCTATTAAAACTATGCTCAGAACAAAATTTTTGTATCTTTAACGATAAATACTATCAATATCTAGATGGATTACTAATGGGATCACCATTGAGTAGTGTGATGGCAGATATTTTCATGGACAACCTAGAGAAAAATCAAATTATGTGTGTCAAAAACCCTTATCGAGACGATATTATCCTATGGACAAGATACGTGGACGACATTTTAGTACTGATTAAAGACGACCAACATATTAATAATCTTCATAAATATATTAACAGTTTACACCCCAATATTAACTTCACTATCGAGACTGAAAACAATCAAAAATTAAATTTCTTAGACTATACACTACGACATTCAAACAACAAAATTAAATATAACATCTACAGAAAACCTACACAAACTAGTATTACCATCCCATTCGATTCTCATCATGATGAAACTCATAAAATGGCAGCATACCGGGCTAATATACACAGAGCTTTCCATTCAAAATTGGAACAACAAGACCTAGAAAAAGAGATCGAAATTATCCACCAAATTGCAAGCGAAAACAGTTTCCCACCGACATTTATCCAACGAATATTTTCGAAAATACAAAACAAATATAATCTTCAAGAAACAACTTCCCTATCCGACCGAAAACCTAATAAACCAACAACGTACAGATCCATAACTTACCCAGGAGAAATATCCCATAAAATCAAGAAAATATTCCATCAGTTCAACATAACAATGACATTTAAAAACAAAAACAATCTGAAGGCATTATTAGTTAATAACAAAAACAAGACTACAACTCTCGCTAAAAGTGGCATATACCAATTGCAATGTGGGACCTGTTCAGCCACATACATAGGTGAAACGGGAAGAAGTATCCAAACAAGGCTTAAAGAACATAAAAAGAGTTCAAAATCGGCATTCGGAAAACATCTAATTTTCAACAACCACGAATTTGACGAAAATAAAAATATTAAATTACTACACCAACTTAATAAAAGCAACCTTATGGAAATAATGGAAATGTACGAAATCAACAAGTTTATTGAAATTAACAGTAATATTATAAGCCTTAATGAACAAATTATCCCGACCCAAAAACCAATCTATAGTTGCCTGCGAGATCCGTACCTAAAACACAAAAATAAAAACAAAAACAAAAAAACCTAACGTCACACAATAACTTTTGACGTAAATTTTGAAAAATTTTAATTAATTTTTCCAATTTGTTAATAATTACGTAAGATTTTACTATTTTATTTTTATATTAATATGTTCATTTTCGTATATTGTAAACTTGTAGGTATCTACTGAAGAAGAGCAAGGCTCGAAACTAGTTTAGAAAAATAAATTTTAATTATCACCAGAAGTAAATTTTTATATAGACCCTAATTCTAATAAATATACTAAATATAGCGACAGAACAAGAAAAAATGATATTGCTCTTGAGCTGGATTCTTATTTATGCGGAGAAGTTTTGGGCAAAGAAGAGAATCCATTAGTTTGGTGGAAAAAGTGTAGCTTAAAATATCCGAAAATGAGCCAACTTGTTAAAATATATCTATCAGCACCTTCAAGTACAGTGTGCAGTGAACGACTATTCTTTCAAGCAAGTAGAATCTACGAGGAAAGAAGAAATCGCTTACTGCCTGATAAAGTTGAACAATTAGTATTTTTACATAATAATCTACCTCTAATTAATTATGAATATTAAAGAGCAGAATACACTTTATCTCTTAGCAGAATACATTTTTTTAATAGCTTACTGTAGAGTCGCATTAGGAAATGTTGCATGTTGTCTTATACATTATGTATTCTGTTACCAGTAAATCAGTGATTAGATCAAATCATCATGCAATATGAATGTTGATTTTTATTTAAGACGATTGTGTTAGAGTTTATTTCTTTTAATAAAATAAAAAAAGTAAACAAATTGATATTTATTTAAGGCATCTAAATGTAAAACCGAATATTCGGTAATAGAACCTAATATTCGGCCGAATACCGAATAGCAAAAATAGGGCCGAATAGGCCGAATACCGAATAATTATTCGGCTTCGGTCGCATCACTATTAAATAGTGTTAAAGAATGTTCAAAACGTTTTGAATCATTAAATTCTTCAATTTTAAATAACTAGAATAGAATTTAAATTTTTTCTAAGTAACGTTCTAAATGATTCTTAATCACTTTAGCGGGAATTTCGGCCAATTTTAAACAATGATGAATCACTTAATTAAAATACTTTGCATAAGCTTTTTGTTATGATATTCTTTGATCTATTATGATTAAATAAATGTGTTAGATGTAATATCGGGCAAAGTTCATTCGCACGTCGAGACGTCGAGGCGTCGTCGAATGCGTCGGGTTGAAGTTCAAGTTTACGATCGCGGGCGTTCGTCGACGGTTGGTCGGTGTCGCGGAAGAAAGCGTGTGCGAACAGCGAGCGTTGCCTAGGCGGCCCAGGCACAGGCAGGAGAGGCACACGTCAGCGGCCGTTGTCTCGGTAACGGTCTCCACCCTGTGACGTTGGCGTGACGCACGGCACCGCGACGCAACGCTGATGACCTTGCCACGGGCGCCCGTGGTCCCGAGCTCTCCGGCCGCTCCGGCTCTCAACCGCTCCGGCCCCACGCCGCCACAATACACATACACAATCTCAATACCACCGTGACATTGGCAATCAATTTCTTAATAAATCTCTTCTTTCAAGGACGAAATAAAAACAGTTAGAAAGAAAACATCGAAAATAAAGTTTATTTGAAAATTTGAGAATAAAGTCTCTACGTTATTATGTTTCATGGATAGTTGCTCATGTATGCTCAATTAGCTGTGTAGGTTATCTCTATTAGTAAGTATTATAATGTTTTTCTTTTAAGTTGTTGAAGTGACAAGCGATGTTGTCAAATTTATCATAATATGAGATCAAACAGGCTACAAGTAGGTTCTTACACTAGTTAATAATTAAAATCGTTAATCGTTATTGTTATGATTCAAGTAATTACTGTTTAAACGTTAACAGTAGTGATGTTACGAAAAGCGGGACATCTTTAATTATTAGGTAAATTAAACTAATGAAAGAACTTCTTTCTCTAAATAACTTAATTCGATGATGTTTTTTTTATTAGTTTATCGCTCCTTACATGTTTCGGCCTTGTTCACCCATCATCAGAGGGTTTCTAAAACCAAATCTATAATTATTAAAGCTAATAACATTATTTAAGTGACATATTTATAACATTTAACATTGAAAAGTCTTAAAATAATCTAAAAATTGTGAACATTAAGGTTATGACTTCTTTTTCTATTCTATATTAAATAAAATAATTTATTACCACATTACCACATTTATTACCACATCTCGCCATTGAAATCGAGGCTGCAGCCAACAACACTGAACATGAAGAAGATATTAAAAAAGATATTATAGATCTACTAAGAAAAGAAGAAAAGAAAAGAAATTCAACAATAACCACAAAAAAGAAAAATATAGTTAAAGGAAAGTGTCTATTTTTTCGTGATAAAACCGGATCTTCAAAATATTTATTCGTTTTTGAGATATAAACCATTAAATTCAACGTGAACATTTACGGCTATCTCAAGTTAATTAAAAATCACCAAAAATCGAATTTTTGAGATATTTTAATGATACATTCAAAATTTATAAAGACAAGTGTCTATTTTGTCATGGTGAGAACCAAATTGGAAAATCTTTCTTCGCTTTTGAGATAAAAATTATTAAAGTTGACCTAATTTTTTATGATTTTTTGAAATTAATAATAAATATAATTTACCTACAACTGTTCTCTGTGTAATTGAGCCTTTACACAGAGAACAGAATGCCCATATTACTGGATGCTTCGCTGGGATTATCCAGTTTTCATCTCAAATATAATAAATAACTAATTTTACGAATTCAAAATTTTTACCGCCACCTATCGACGGGAATAAACAAGTAATCGATTTTTTGACAAAACTGTCAAAAATCGTTTGATAATTATTGTGTGCAATAAAAACACTAATAGGCGATATCGACTCGATAAAAGATATAAGTCTTTGATATAAGTATTAAATATTTTCTATGGTTTATATTAGAAGCATGACAACGTCAAAAAACGCCGTCATTTCACGGAATTAAAATTGCCCAGAAATTAACGAATTTTAAAATCTAATTTTCATTAGCAGGATTGAACAAAACGCTATACAGCACGCGTGGGAAACCAATATTTTCCATTCACTTGCATGTCTTTCCACACTCGCCTACGGCTCGTGTGGAAATCTAACATACGCGTTAGTGAAAAACCTTAGTTTCCTCACTTGTACTGTAATATACTATTGTTCAATCCTACCTTTGAAATTGCCAGTTTCTAGCGTAGTTACGAGTGTTGAAAGTTGTTATTTTCACTCACTCTGCTAACATTCATAGCAACGGGTGAGTGAAAATATTTTTCACTCATTCTAATTTTCTTCATCCACTATTAGCGAAATTTAAACCTTTAACCTTTCGGTACACGCACCGGAATCTCACTCCGGGTTCTGCACCCTCTATTATTTAACAGAAAAGGCAACTTTTTTACCGACATAATTATGTCATTTTAGTGTCAAAAATTTCTTAGTGTACAACACAGTAAAATACGAATATGAATACGATAACGAAGAAAAATACTGTTTGAAGGTGAAGACTGAAGCTTTTCAAAAAATTTTGCAGACGGTAAGATGTTTTTTTCCGTTCAAAATGGCTTCTTATCTGATTAGAAGAAACGAAGAAGATAATGAAAGCTGTAGAACATAAATGCCCCGAAAAATGTGCAGCGTATTCAACGCGGGCATTTATTTGCCTATCGCAAATTTTATGATAATAAAAAAATTTTTTAAATTATTGTCTTAAAAAGAATACAAATTAAAGTCCCTAGATTTATAAAGTACCGCGGCTTCCAGAAGACTGTTACTGCTTCTAGAGGATATACAATGCTTTCAGATGACTTGATATAGCATCTAGAAAACTTAAAACGTTTCCAGAAGACTTGATGTTGTTACCTCTAAATGATTTGATACTGTTTTCAGAAAACTTTAGATTGCTTTCAGAAGACTTGAATTTCTAGACTGATATTTCTAGAAGACTTAAAATGATGAATTTACAGATGTCTTACAATGCATCCAGACGACTGACAATGCTTACAGATGACTTACAACGCTTTTAGAAGCCTTGATATTGCATCTGGAGGACTTGAAGTGTGTCCAGACGACCTACAATGCTTCCAAAGTACTTTATCTCGCTGTTAGAAGACTGAAGATGCTTCCAGAAGACTTGATATTGTATCTAAGAAACTTGATATGGTTTCCAGAATACTTGGAATGTTTCCAGAAGACTGATACTGCTTCTAGAAGACTTAAAATATTTCCAGATGACTTACAATACTTCCAGACGACTTACAATGTTCCCAGAAGACCTTATACTTACTTTTAGAAGACTTGAAATACTTCAAAATTACTTGAAGTGCTTCCAAAAGACTGGATACTACTTCCAGAAGACTTGATACTGCTTCTAGATGTTTTAAAATGCTTCCAAAAGATTAGATATAGCCCCTGTAAGACTTTATACTATTTCTGGAAGATTTGAAATGCTTCCAGAAGACTCGAGAAGATTCCAGAAGACTTGATACTACTTCTAGAAGATTTAAAATGGTTACAAAAGTCTCGATATTGGTTCAGGTAGGCTTAATATTGCTTCTAGAAGATCTAAATTGCTTCCAAAGCATTTGGAATGCTAACAAAAGATTTGATATTGCTGTCAAAAGACTTAACATTGCGTCTATAAGGCTTGAAATGCTTCCAGAAAATTAATTTATTTGGTGCCAATCGTATTTTCATTGCAAATCTTTCTTAATGCTCCCAGACTTCTAAACGATAAATCTTCTTTCATGAAATCCCGGCATGAACCCGGAATATACTGGGACTGGACTGAAACTGAAATGTACAAGTATCTTAAAACTGAGATACCATTCCTAAGATGACTAATTGTTTAATTGTTAAGATTTCAAGGCATTAAAGATGGTATTTGCACCTCCTAGCGGTCATCTCAGAATCCTGAAAATAATTTCCTGTATTTTCTCTTAGCCACTTTAGTCATAAAGTTTTTACCTGCAAATCTGCTGTCAAATAATTTCCAGTATTTTCTCTTAGCCACGATTTTATGATTAATAAAATCTTTTCCTGCAAGTTTAACCATCGACTTACAGAGTCTTTTAGCAATTTGCAACCGCTGGTTCGGCGGACCGCAACCATTCAAGTTAACATTTTTTTTTTAATATATCCGTTCTTGTCTACGAAAAAAGGACTTACTTTCGAAAATAAGTTTTGGTGGAAACAGCTAATAAAGGTAAATAGGTCATTCGTCAGTTTCTAGTTAGTTAATCCCTTTTTTCTGTATTTGCCGATGTTGAAGGACGTCAAAGTATTATTTCAGATCAGAATGTTGTCGTTGTTAATGGCGTTAGTTGCTAGTTTCAGATTTCTAAATATATAATACTGTAGAAGTGAGTTTGTAAATATAATTATATTGGACATTTTATTACTGATTGCGCAAGTGAACTCATCTCCACAAAGCTCGAAATCAAGTAGAGGATTATCAAAATTTATGTGGAAATACAGATAGCTCTAACGGTTCGTCGTATTAACTACACTGACGTCACTTTGGAAGTGCTGCCAATGAAACGGCAGATGAGCTAGTGCTAAAGCGTTTTTAGGACCAGAACCAGCAATTTGTGTAAGATTTACGATGCCCAAATAGAGGATTCGAATAATTCTGCAGCTAACTGATTTATCTTTAGATCGTCAGTGGTACATCTAACACAATCTTCGTAGCTTCATAAGCGCCGGTTTTTGAAAATAAGTATGGGTGCTGGATAGTGAAAAAACTGAATTGGGAAAAGATTCAAACGACGAATGACTGTTCTCAAAACAAAAGTGACATGAAAAACGTCCATGTATCTGGCGCCTATGGTTAATTTGCAATAGAAATGCCTTATATCAACAGTGCTTACACCTTCGCGAGCAATATTTGGTCTATAATTGAAATTTTTTGAACTTTTGAAATGAACATTTTGTATCCTAGCAGTATTTGGTATTTTGGAAGCAAAATCAAATTGTATTAACAATTTCGTGCCTTTTGCAATAAAAATGTCTTCTTTAAGACTTTGCATTTTCAAACATTTTTTGCGAGTAGTTTTACAAACGGTATCAAGTCTTTTGGAATCATTTAAAATCTTCTAAAAATAGTATCAAGTGTTCAGCTACAGTATAAAATCTTGTGGAAGCAGTTCAAGCCTTCTGAAAGCTATGTCAAGGCTTCTAGAAGCATTATCAAGTCTTCCAGAGGTAGTATCAACATTTTTGAAAGCAGTTCAAGGCTTTATTTTGTTACCCCTTGTTTAGAAGTAGTTTGTTAGCTTAATATTGAACTGGTAGCGCCGCGAATTTTTCCTTTACAGTACATGATACAAAATATTTATTGCTAGTACAAATTAGTACAAATTCAGCTCTACTCAAATACTGTTAATGAAAAATTTGTAATATGTGTATTACAAATTTTTTGTTGATGACACAAATTAATACTAAATAATCCAATAAGTCTCAATCGATTCTGCCATTATGGTCCTGCCAGCTTAAGAGAGGTAACCATGACGGCAGTTTGAGATACGGTATGATGAGAGTGTTTTTTAAATGGAACAGCTCTATATTATAAGGTTTTTGGATTCCTTTTCATAAGAGCTTACAAAATGCTCTAAGGTCTTAATGCTTTAAGGTGCATAATTTCGAAGATATTGAAACTATTATTTAAAAAGATTTAACACAGTGATAACCAAATTATGGCGTCATTATGGGATTATTATGTATCCAAATATGTAAAAACATATTTAAATCGACAACCAATTAATTAATCATTTGTTGGCAAAACTCTAAAATCTTATAAGAACACGGGTCATGTAAAGATATAAAGAGTGCATTACAAGAAATAACAGATAATCCACACACCCCGATCCGTCAAGTAACTTTAAATTTGAATGTCAGTAAAAAATCTATTCATAATATTTTGAAAAAGAAAAGCAACATCTCTATAAACCGATTTTAATGCAACAGTGATCAGAAAATTAATTTAATATAAATGTAAGTTTTTATTTTTGAAGAAATTATGATTTCTTAACGAAAACAATCTCTGGTTCCAACAAGAGGATTCTTTCATTTAAGAAATACAACCCAATGGACAACGTTTTTGACATTTAATCTAATACTGTCGCCGGTTTTATATTATTTCCCGTTATTCTCTGTGTAAAATTTTATTATTTGTTAAAATTAAATGTAGTAACCACCTTTATTCATCATATCATATATTTATTATCTATAATTAAGACATTTCCAAATTTGAGCACTTAAAATTGAAGCGGCAGTAATCTCCGTCACTAACATACATAAATATCCCATAAGGTTAAAGTACTGTTGGCATTTTACAACACCTTGTCAAAAGGAATCGAAAAATCTTTAAATATATAGGATGTTCCATTTAAAAAACAGACTCGTGATGTAACTTTGACTGCTGCCATCATTTTTATTTTATATCTACACCAACATATGCGGAAAATATTTTTAAGTAAGTATTTAAAACTTTTTTCATATAAGCTGAAGTTAAGGCTGCAGAAGTATTATTCCTTATTTTTTGTACATCCTGTATAAAATATTATACGTTACATTTACATAAAAATAAGTACACAGTCATAATAATTCGTGTGGCAGGAAGAGAAGTTAATCTGGTTATATACTAAAAACATTTAAAGGCCTGTAAATTATTCGAGAATTCTTTAATAGGGTAATATGCTCTATGCAGTAAAACATCCTTATTTTTAGTTACAACAACTTTAAAAGTTAAATTCCTATAGCTACCAGGCAGATTATTAAAAAAATTTACCACATACTAATTATAGGCGTTTCTAGATTAAGTCAGCCTCAATGCATTATGCCGGATATCCCCCTGTATCCTAGTTTTGTAATTGTGAAAATCACTATTTTTGTAGTTGACAATGAACTAACATTGTAAATTTCAAACGTTCATACATGCTGCTCGGCAGTCTTCAATATAGTTTCATTTGGCCATATTTCTAATGGCTCTTCTTTATATACTAAAAATCCTTTTACTAATCGGGGCATGTCCCTAGACAAGTGCTTAACAGAGATGTAGCAGAAAATTCAGAAAAACGTTGCAAAACAAAAAGGCTGTGGAAAATGGTACTTCAATCCAGATAAAACCATTAACATTTTTGTATGGATGCACTTTTACAATAAGTGTCAAGTCTTGAATTAACAATTTTTGAATTTTTAACATGAAGATTTTGTATTTTGCCGGCAGTATTTGGAAGCAAAATTAAATTTAACAGTTTTATTAACAGTTTCTTGCCTTTTGCAATAAAAATATCTTTATCCAGCAGTATTTAGTCTTTAATTAACAGTTTTTAGAAATTTATATCAAAATTTTACATTTTGTCTAATAGTATTTAATATTTTCGAAGCAAACTGAAATAGTTTATCAACAATATCTTGTTTTTTGCAATGAAAATGTTTTCTGTCAGCAGTTTTAAAAACAGTGTCAAGTCTTCAGGAAGCATTTTAAGCCTTCTAAAGTAGTATCTAGTCTTTTGGAAGCATTTCAAGTCTTCTAGAAGCAGTATCATGTTAGAAGCAGTACCAAGTCATCTGGACGCATTTCAAGACTTTTAGAGACAATATTAAGTATGCTGGAAACAAATTAAGTACAAGACTTAGTAATCGGTATCAAAGCTTCTGGAAGAATTGCAAATTTAAAGGAAATATTTGATTCTTCTGGACACAATTCAAGATATCTGAGAATGTTTCAAGTCTGTGAGAAGCCATTTCAAGTCTTCTAGAGGCAATATCGATTCTTCTGGAAGCAATATCAAGTCATTCAGAGGTATTACCAAAACTTATAAAAGCAATTCAAGTCTTGTAGAACCGGTATCAACTCCTCTGGAAGTATTAAAAGTTTAAAGCAAGTATATCAAGTCTTCTGGAAATAATTCAAACTTTCTGGCAGTATTTTAAGACTTCCAGAGGCAGTATCAAGTCTTCTTGGCCGCGAAAAATGTTTTGGTGGAGGTGCTGGCACGGATATAGGATTTTTCTTGCTGGTAAAACAGATGGTAGGCACGGTCCCTCCTCATGAACGAAACGACAATGGTCAGAAGCATCGCCTTAACGTGGTCAGCATGTGATCATCCACCTCCAAAGTTCCTCCTACTGAGTTAACTTCTGTTTAGATTTCCTTTCACCATTTCATCAGAAACACTAAAATTAGTGTCTCGGTTTTACAACTCATACTATATCAAATTGGAGAAGATAAGTTGATGGTAGAGTAATAATATAACCAAAAATGTAAATAATTAAGAAGAAAATAAAAGGTTTGTGATTACGAGTAATCCTGGTTATAGTATTTAAGGTAAAAAAAGAATTATTAACTTAAATAAAATAAAATAAATCTAAAGAAATTAATAACATTTAACTCACTTTGTTGGTTTTAAGGTGATAAAGTCCACGGAACGGATTCTGGGATTGTTACGAACTGTAATCAAAATTTCTTCTCCATTGTTACGTAAGGATTCTTTTATGGGATAGTAAGAATATCTTTTCCTTTCACTTCTTATAATGTACATTTTTAATAAAAAAGAATTGTGCCCAAGAAAATATTTCAAATTATATTTTGAGATTAATAAAAATCTCATTTTTTAAGGTTCGATCAGACAAAATTTGTGTGCGTACTTACAAATTCAAAAGTATACTAAGAATTTTAACATCCTTTTTTTGTTTTATTGATATTAAAATCGTTTTTAAAATTTTCCAATAGTTTCAATTTTAACACAAAAATTTCACTAATTTAATATGATTAATTTTTAATAATTTTATGATAATTCATAAAATTAACAATAATTCATTTATGTATAAACGTTGTATTTTTAATGCTTCTTTAAATTTATTTTCAGATTTTTGGTAATTTCTTTCAAATTCATCGACGAAAATTCCATTTCATTCAAATCTTGATATGGTTTTTCATCTAAAAGTGTGTTATCTCCCAAAAAGAGCGGTGGTTTTGCATACTTACTAATCAAAGGTTATCGTTCTCTATAGATTCCAAAGGATAAATGAGGATTTGCATAAAATATTATCAAAAAAATCAAAAGTGAGGAGTTTAAAATTACTCCGTGTTATCTTTACATAGAACAAGGGTACGATTTAATTTATTTATTAAGATATACAAATTACGCAACTCAGTGACTAAGTACTTAATGAACAGATACTTGTGGCAAATATACAAATCACAATCGATTTTTAATAAAATTATAATATAATAATAATAATAATAATAATAATTTATTAGTCTCAGTGCCACATAACTGTAGATGGAGATAAGTCATACAATACATTATTACACATAACAAAATACACAAAGAAAAAAAAAAAAAGAAAAAAGCTAAATACATCTTTATGCCTATGGTAAGTCCGTGACCCCACAGAGATACTCCCGTAAACTATAAAAAATATTCTCGATCAAGTACACCTTAACTTTATTTTTGAAGGCACGAGGAGCGGTGATGCTTTTTATTGAGACAGGTAACTTATTATATAGTTTTACAAAATCGTATTGCGGACTTTTCTCAAAAAATGCTGTTTTGTGTCGCAACAACGGCAAATCAACACGTCTCGTCTCATACTGGCTAACAGAGCCCAAAAATCTTTCACGATTTCCATTGACAAACACCACAGCTTTGAGAATATAGATACAAGGGAAGGTAAGAATACTATTATTTTTAAAAACTTCCTTGCAGGATTCACCACATTGTAATTGAAAAATTAATCTGATTATTCGTTTCTGAGTCACAAATACACGCCGCCACTGAGAACTTCTGCCCCACAAAAGAATATTGTATGAAATATGTGAGTAGCAAAGCGCGTAATATGCGTCCAGGAGTGACGTCCTGTCCAACGAATATTTGAGCTTGAGCAACGCAAAATACGACGAATTTAATCTTTTACATACGTTATTTATATGTGGTCCAAAACTCATTTCGGTATCAATGCTCAAGCCCAAAAAGTTGGCTTCCTTCTGTAAAGGAATCCCAGCAAGATGTTCTATGGAAAGCGGTCGCCGAACATGAAAATTTACGCAGACTGTTTTCTGTACATTCAAGATTATTCTGTTTCGGGTGCACCAATCCACAAAACGCTCTACAGTGCTACCAACCAACCTATCAAGCTCACTCCGATCACGAGCAGCAATAGCGATAGAGGTGTCATCCGCATACATCACCACATGAACATTCTCGAAAAAACTTGGTAAATCATTTACAAAAATTAAGAACAGTAAGGGACCCAGTATGGAACCCTGAGGTACGCCAAGATTTACAGGTGAGTCCTCCGAGGCTATTCCCGACAGAACCACTCTCAAACTACGACTTGTAACGAAAGAAGTTAACCATTTAAGCAGACTTCCACGAATACCCACATTGTATAACTTTTCCTTGATGAAGTGTGGAGGCAACGAATCGAAAGCTCGGGAAAGGTCAAAAAAAGACCAACCACATAATTACCTTTGTCAAGGTGTTCATAGACATATGAAAAGAAATCGACAGTAGCGGTCTCAGTTGATAAGCCCCTTCGAAATCCGTGCTGCGATCGACACATTACTCGAAATGCATCAAAAAAACTCAACAATCTCCGCTTAACAACGCTTTCGAATATTTTTGAAAACACGCTACAAATAGAAATAGGCCTGTAGTTCTCAATACTATGCGCATCACCCTTTTTGAAAACAGGCGTTACCCTTCCCACCTTCAGCAAGTCAGGAAAAACCCCTAACTCAATTGACCGATTCAAAATCTTGGCCAAAGGCACGCATAAGCTATCACTCACAAATTTGACGCATTCAATAGTAACATCATCCCATCCAACAGCTTTAATATTTTTCAAGCCTTTAATAGCATCGAAGACCTCTGTATCCGAAACGGGAGCAAAATACAAAGAAGAGCCCACACAGTCACCCAGCGTACAAGATAGTGACAAAGATGACCCGTAAGTAGCCACCAATCTATCCTGAACTACAGATGAAAAATACTCGCCAAAATGATTGCAACACTCCGACACATCATCTATCAACCTGTCATCAATAGACAACACCACAGGACTACTCTGCGGATGACGCCCCAACTGCTCGTTGATGCAACACCACAGCATTCTACATTTGTTTGAAGAATTATTAATTTTATTTACTAAAAAATCTCTCTTTGCCTGGTTAATTAAATCTCTATATGTTCTTTTTTTATTGTTATATTCCGCTCGAAGTTCCGAAAAACCATTTGTTAGTAACCAATGGAAACTTTTTAGTTCCTGCCCGGCTTGTACGATCGCAGATGTTACCCATCTTTTATGTGAACCACTTTTTACGGGAGTATCCCTTCTAACAGTCGGACAATATAAGTTATAATAATACTGAAATGTCTCAAAAAAACTGGCGTACAAGGAATTTACATCATTCAAATTCACAGCAAGGAGAGAATCCCAATCGAACAAAATTAGTTTATGATTTAAGAAAGATAAATTATTATAGGAAAATTTCCACTTAGAAATGGAAACCGTTCGGTTATATATGAAATATATAACCGATAATATGATCTAATTTACTGATTATTTAAGTAAAATATAAAGCCATGATGTTCTAGTTTACATCATGTTCTGCTCTGTAATCTTTAGATTTAGCATTTTTTTCGTTGAGTTGCACTAACAAAACAACAACACAGGATTTCGAATGTTTCTGAAATCGTTTGGCTCACCTCGAAATATATTTGTGGAACGCTGCGAAAGATCAAATCAGATCATACAAGTATCGTAAGAATCAATAATATTTTATTTCAGATCTATTTAGTCGTATACTTACTGGAAAATTTCTTAGAATATTCGATTCAAAGAATAAGCTAGGTAATGTGCCAACTCAAGACATATTATCTTGAACTGGCCTTCTACAAAAGTTTCAAAAATATTTTTTGGTTTGTCCCTGAAACGACATTCTGAAAGCGTTAAACGACGATGTAACACCGATAAGCTTCGGCAGTGAAAACGTCAAAAAATGCTTAGAATTTGATTACTCATACTGACTTGGTATGAGGCAAACTAAAACCAAATATTTATATGTTGGTAATACGCTTGTTGCCTAAAGATTAAATTTAGAGACAGTTTTGTAAACCGTGAGTAAATTGCGTAATATTAGCTTGAATGATATTTGTAATAAGTTTCAGAAAAAAGTATTATTGAAGATTGACTTGAAAAAAATAAAAAGGAATTATTTATAAAAAAAATCTGTTTGTACACGAAATTGTGTTGAAGGTCTCCAACAAAACACATGGAGCAATGATTAACTTGGCCAACTACGGTGCGATAACAAAAATATTTCAAGGTTAGACAGCTGGCGATAAAGCGCGCATTTGGCTCCGCTAGTAGATTTCCTATAAGTCGTTTAAAATAGCTTGGTGGTACGAGAAGATAACCTGTACCGGGATTTATTACAATGTTCCTGATAACGGGAAAATATAAAAAGAAATGCCATTTGGAATTTAAATGATAATAGCTTTTTTTTCTATTTATGGTTTTTATCAATGAATGTTTTTCTTCTGATATTTAACACACCCACAATCAACTTGAACTAATTTTAACATTTATCAAAAGAAACGTGATTCAGACTTGTTTAAAAATTTAATTGTAACACAAAGTTAAGTTCCATC
Source organism: Onthophagus sagittarius (assembly GCA_036711965.1). Taxonomy (NCBI): domain Eukaryota; kingdom Metazoa; phylum Arthropoda; class Insecta; order Coleoptera; family Scarabaeidae; genus Onthophagus; species Onthophagus sagittarius. The sequence continues at coordinate 12,395,091 of JASERS010000003.1, forward strand.
ACATCTACAATAGTACTTGAATTGACCTCTTCCGTGTAATGTAGTAAAATGTTTCACTAGTACCCCATTTTACGATGGTTTAAATGTAAACTTGTCGTAAAACGTTGGGTTACGTAAGCGCCGCTAAAATTGTTTTTAACTGTCGACCCTGAAACCGTTTCTGTGCAAATCTCGGTAATAATTGATTTTTATTGCGTATTGTTCGCGTCCGGGACATCTCGACCCGACCCCGCTTTATTACTGCTCCCCTTTTCACCTTGTCCACTGGCCTTCTGCCGTTGAACCTATTAGGGCGGTCGTCAATCAATAACAGCGCACCTTCCGGGGTCACTCTATTCATCGTACAATATTACTATCAAGGATATTCTTAATATGGATGAATAAATACATAAAAGAAATTAATCCAAGATGAGTTACAAGATGAATAAAATGAAAGTTGCGAGTTAAGAAATATCTCTTCCTGATCCTTCTCGCTTAATGGGACGTGGGTTTGTTTAATAAGATGAAGGACGTCTTTGTGAACTACACGTTGCTCGTGCACGGCCTAGTTTACATCTGGGTCGAAAAAATAATGACCTAATTTAAGCGCTAAGCTCTTCACCAAAAATGTCCTTCGCCCAATTCCGTATATCGTATAATTGACTACGATTCTATGCTTTTGAGCGTGAACTAAATTTGACAACACTGTGTTTCACTTCTTGCGTGATCAGTGTAATAATCGTTGCAATAAGAAAACTGCAGTTTGCATCAGTTGGAAATTAATAACATCTTGGTATTTCGTTAAAATCATGTACACACTCCTTAATGGCTGCTTAACTGATTACTTAAATGGGAGTATATTTATTAAGAATTATTAAACAATTTAAATTAAATTTAAAATTACGTTCGTGCATTTCATTATTTTTGAAAACGGGTTTGCCCAAGATGGGTATTTTATGGTATTTATAACATTTTAAAAAAGCAGAACGAAGACAAAGACAACTAAGTAACCATGTTTAACACGATGAGTGCCATATGAGATCGCGTTGGTCTCATGTTGTATTGGAACGCAGAGACTGCGCGAGTCCACCCTGGTCTCATATTAAACAATTTTACATTTGGCCGTGTGTGACCACGGTGGTATCACGTAATGCATTGAAATACATGTGGTAGCAGAGTAGACGGCCAGAAGAAACGATTTATGTCATTGGCCTGTTATTGTGAGACCAATATGTCACCACGTGGCACAGGGAACTGTAATATGTAAATAATGCAATAAAGTTAGAAAAAAACAAATAGAAATAGAAAAATAAATAGATCAACTAGACTATCTATCTAGTCTATCTATTTATTTTACCTTCTATAATAATACAAAAAAATATATAATTCTAAATACATTAATACAACATAGATATAATCCATAAGAAAACATAAATATCATTCGAAAACATGGATATAAATCTTTAAAAAAACAGAAAATATGGTGTGTGTATACTAAATTTTAGAAGCTGTATGTGCTTCAAAAAAGCAGTTCAAACAAAAATATTGATCGCAAGCACTACATTTCAACGTGGTTTGGGGAGTTTTCCTCGATGCTTGCTCTTTTCCAGATTCGTTTGAAATTTTCTTGTAGCATATTACACACCGACGTCTTTTAGAACGACCAACATCTTCTAATTTATGCTTTATTTCGGTCATGTTTTCAGATATTTCTTCCTGTCTCGCTGTTTTCAACAGACCACTTATGACTTCTTGTTTGAACGCAGTTATTGATATTTTATTATTGGTTATTTCTTTATACGCAATGTAGGCATTTACTATTGCACTTCCAGTTAATAACTCGAACGCCAATTTCCTATACCATTTCATACTACGGCGAAGGCAGGTATTATAAGATTTTAACTGATCAGATATATCAATATATGATTTATATTTATTGTATTCAATCACATTTTTGGGCTTTTGTATTTCTTTACCTCTTTTGATTAAAGTAACCATTTCATTTCCATATCTAGTGCTCAATACTAATACGTCCCTTTTATCTCTCCATTTTTCAACTACTATTCCTTGCTTACATTCTTCAGCTATTACTTCTCCAACTTTCAACTTTTTATCTACAATCCTTTTGGGGTTATATTTTCTATTAGATCGTAATGTTCCAATAAGATGTGTTTTTCTATGTAATAGTGCATTAGCTAAACTCACTGATGTGTAATAGTTGTCAGTGCATAAAGTACGTCCGCTGTCTAAAAGATTTGTCATCAAATCCATTACAACTTTTGTAGGCACTGACACATGACCATCCTTCGATTTGCCGCAGTATACTTGGAAATCATATGTGTACCCATCTTTTAGGCACAGCTTAAATAATTTGATTCCGAACTTATGTCGCTTATTGGATATATATTCACGAAATTTCAGTCTTCCTCTAAAAGGTACAAGAGTCTCATCTATACAAACGTACTCGGAGGGTGTCATTTGGCACTGAAATGATGTCCGAAGCTTGTTCACAAGTGGTGTTATCTTGTGTAATTTATCATCACTAATTTCCTCATTATTACTAAAATGTATCATTTTCAGAGGTAACTGAAAACGATTTCTGGACATTACACTTGGGATTGCATTTTTGTACAATCGTTTCGTTGACCAGTATGAAGAAAGTTCTGGGAAAGAACACAACCCCATCCACAAACCAATACCAATGAAATGTTCTATTTCTGTAGGGTCTGTGGGAGTCCATTTCAGAATACGTGCGTTTGGTAGAATATTACTTCGTTTACACTGTTCAGCGTATCTGTTTGTTTCTTCTACCTAAAATATATATTATTATTATGTTATTTTAATAGAAAATTTTTTGACTCACGATTAAGCTTATGATGTCGTCATTCACAAAAACTTTGAAAAAATCATATGGCAGTTTGTCGTATTGTTCATACAGAGTAATACTAAAACCAGAGTTTGGGACACTAAACTGTAAGTTTTTTAGATTTTTCCCAGTTGCATGAGCCCACTCAAACTCATTACTCTGGTTATTTACTTCTTTTTCAATATCATTATTATTTTCTTCATTACCCAATTCGTCAAAACGCATGTTTCTTATAACTTCTTCTATTATTTCATCCATGTAATTGGGGCTTTCTATAATTTTTTGTGAGGTAGACGATTCTGGTTTTTGGGAAGATGGTGTACAATTATTTTTTTTGAACCGTTTAGATTTAGACCGATAATCGTCCTCGGATTCAGAACTTTCTGTAACCGGTTCGTATATTTCGTCGCCGTCAAAAATATTTGCCTCACTTTCTTCATCAGAAAGCAACTCTTTCCATAACTTCTTCAAACGTGCTTGTTCTTTTTCGTATGACATATTCACATTCACAATTACACTCACAACATCCAAACAAAGACTGCGAAAAGTAATACTCGATCGCCGTAAACACGTGTATGAGAGATTTTACAAGTTCAGACAGGAATTACGTGATGACACATTGGACTCACATGGCTACTCGTGTCACCATAACGTGTCACCATAAAATAAAAGTTTAAAATAAATATCAAAAAAAAAATTATAATAATAATTTATGTTAATTCCTGAATTTGTAGAGCAATAATTACAAGATTCTAAAATAAAAAACTATTGGCTAGTGGGACCCCATTTGTCGAATATATGGTGGCATTCAACGTGTTAATCCAAAAATACCAGTTCGTTTTTAATAAAAAGCAATAAAAATAGTTATTTACACAGAAACTCAAAAATAATATCTAAATCAGAGGTTCCCAATCTTTCTGGACGCCTCCCAAGTAAAGATGTACTAATTACGTGAGTCCCACCGGGTCACGCATGACCCATCATGACCCATCATTTCTTTAATAATAATATTGAATTTGTTGAGGCAAATTGACAAAATGACGACTGGTAAATACCACACAAATGAAATTTTATTAACAGTTTCTTGCGTTTTTCCAATAAAAATATCTTTTTCTATCAGTAATTAGTCTCTAATTGGTGTTTGAACTACTTACGTCAAAAGTTTGCATTTTGTCAAATAGTATTTAATATTTACGAAATAAACTCAAATTATTTATCAACAGTGTCTTGTTTTCTGCGTTGAAAATGTTTTATGTCAGCAGTTTTACAAGCCTGTCAAGTCTTCAGGAAGCATTTCAAGCCTTCTAGAAGCAGTCTCCAGTCCTTTGGAAATATTTCAAGGCTTCTAGAAGCAGAATCAAGTTAGAAGCAACATCAAATAATCTATATGCACTTCAAATCTTCTAGAGGTAATATCAAGTGTTTTGGAAGCAATTCAAGTCTTTTAGAACCAGTATCAAATCTTCTGAATCTATTGCAAGTCTAAAGGAAACTTTTCAAGATTTTAGAAAGCAATTCAATACTTCTGGGGGTATTTCAAGTCTGTTGGAAGCCATTTTAAGATTTCTAGAGGCAGTCTGGACGCCAAAATACTTGAAGTATTTTGGCGGTAGAATCAGGTCTTGCAGAGGCAATATCAAGTCTGCTGGAAGCGGTATTACATCTTCTGAAAATATTGGAAATTTAAAGGAAATATATCAAGTCTTCTGGAAGTAGTGGAAACCTTCTGGCACTATTTTAATCCATTTCAAGTCTTCCAGAGGCAGTATTTTGTGGTATTTATAAAATTTTAAAAAAGCAGAACGAAGACAAAGACAACTAAGTAACCATGTTTAATCCACAAATACCAGTTCGTGTTTAATAAAAAGCAATAAAAATAGTTAATTACACATAAACTCAAAAGTAATATCTAAATCAGAAGTTCCCAATCTTTCTGTATACCTCCCAAGTAAAAATGTGCTAATTACGTGAGTCCCGCCGGGTCACGCATGACCCATCATGACCCATCATTTCTTTAGTAATAATATTGAATTTGTTGAGGCAAATTGACAAAATGACGACTGATAAATACCCGGTGGGTAGGTTTTTGCAAATTGGGTATTTATATTTATATGCCGGAGTAAATACCCAAAACAGTGGAAACATCATTAATTTCAAAAATTTATAGTAATAAATGAATCTATTTTTTAATCCGAATAAATTAACGTATTCACAAAGAAATAAAAATATCAATTTGTGTAGTAAGTAAAAAAGTATAGAAATGCCAAAAGTTCCTAAGTCTAGTATTAGTTATACTTTCTTTCCAGAAGAATTTGCAGCAATCAAGCATCAAACGGCAATTAAAACTAAAATTAACACTAGACCTAATACTAGAAAGATTCAGGTTTAGCCGTGCGTTTTCAGACTAAAAAACTAGAGATTTTGTTCTTTTTCAACTTCCATTCTCGAAAATAAAAGATTTCATTATCTAGAATCAAAAATAGTCTCACATTTTTGAAAAATTTTTCAGATTTTCTTTACGCGTGGGTCACGTTAACTCAAGTGACACACGCCATCTCTACTCCTAAGACCGCTAAACCTTAATGTTTCTAGTTCTAAGTCTAGTGCTTGTTCTGAAGCTAGGATGGGTTGGTTCGGTTCCGTCTTAAGAGAAGTACGACTAAACCTATATGCTTTTCGTTCAATATCTAGTATTATTTTATCCTAAAAGAGAAATGAAATTATAATCTAATATACATACCGACCAACATTTACCAACAATAATAAAAGATAAAATAAACCAGCATAGAAATTATATGTGTTCTTGCGCAATATACGAAAACAGACGAGGCATATAGAATTTATAATAAAAATAAAAATGAAGATGAGATCTATAATGCATCAAACAAACCAAAGCAGGTATGGCAAGTAATAAATAATAAATTGAAGATAAACAAGAAAATGAAGAGCAAAATTGATGTTACACCTGAAGAGTTTAAAAAAAACTATTGGAAATCATGTAAGCTCGGATTTAGCAAACAATTCTATGTGGACTCTTTCAATACAAAACAATGCGTCATATTTTCTACGACGCACTGATACTATAGAGATTATGTAAATAATTCCTGTTTATGAGAAGGAGGACATAAGCAAACCAGAAAATTTAATTCCTATCTCAACATTGCTTAAAATTTCAAAACAACTAGAATATTTGATTGCAGATAGAATCTCGAATTTCTTAGAAAAAAAAATAAAGGTACCGTAAAGGTACTTGATCAAAGGTAATTTGTGGAACTAGTGAGTGTGAATCTAAACAAGTTGGCTTTTTACGGTGTGCGCAAAATTGCATATAATATCCTTAAGACCTATCTGCAGTATAAAAAATAAGTAGTGATAATCAAAGATAGATCAATTATAGGCCCACTGCTACATATGCTGGCTTTGTTTATATACCGATGTATACGAACTTGGTCTTGAAGAATAATACAGATGAATTGGTACGTAACGTTACGTAACTTTTCTTAAAGTTTCTGGGGATTCATCTTGAGGAAGAACTAAAGTGGTAACACATATTGAACATCTCTTGTAGAAACTTAATGACGTGATCTTCTGCATTCGTAGAATTCGTAGTACTAGTACCTTAGAAGCTACAAAACTCACCTATTATATCAATTTCCATAGCTTGATCACAACCGTATCCTCTTTTAAGGAGTTTCTTCGGTAGCAGGAAGAGCATTTATACTTTAGAAACGAGCGATAAGGGCATATCACGTTATTTTGTTCAGCAGTGTATAAAGAATAATCACCAGAAATTATACATTCTCCCAAAAAAATGTGATATATCCCATAACTAGCACACTAGAAAATAATAGGAACTGCACATTGTTTGTTTAAAACCTAAAATAATGCCAACTATTGGGGTATTAAATTCTTCAACTACCCACCTACGTCGGTACGAGATCTACATTCTGCAAAAATGAAGAATGCTGTAAATAACTACTTTTGCCAAAACGCATTCTCTACAGCATGTGCACATATTTAGCCAATAGACCCAATTTAGGGTAAGTGAAACACGTTCACATCTCTTTACTTCATATATAAAACGCAAGTACGAACTTTACACCCGTTGAATTTTAGCAATAAATACGGAGTCAATACACGAGTCGTAAACATCATCACCGTCATTAAATATAGATAGCACCAAAGCATCCACGCAAACATATCTTCAACTGATGGTCTAAAAAATGACGACCCAAATATAAACGATTCAATATTGCGTACGCTCGTCGAAGCAAGTTACGTATATGTTTAGTAGTCTCAGCTCAGAGTCGACATCCAACCCTAAGATTCATTTAAGTTTGACACATATGCTACGGGGCACAGCGAAATAATCACGAATACCACCACATCCAAAAACAACAATCAATGACCTTGATGGATTGATCACAAGGCAGTATCCCGTGCAACGAAAACATTCGATTTAGAAAAACTAATAGAGCTGCGTATCATAAGCAAACATATAAACATTACAAAACGAGAGTACGAGGTCCAAAATGAAATCTCCGATGTAACCTGGCCAAGGTAATTTATCGTTAAAATCTGTCGCAGAAGTAGCTTCTAAATAAGCAAATAGCTGCATATGATCGACCAATGAAATAAAGAATTGAAAAGATAGTTTTATGATGCAGTACATCAAAAGCCTTAGTGAAATCAAGAAGTATAAGCGCGGTGCTGAGACTGATATTCATAGCCCGAAATATATCGTCGATTACATCCAGTAGAGCAGATGAGCAACTAAAACTAGGCCTAAATCCACACTATTTGCTAGGAAGAATACTAAATGTCTCCAAGTGATCTCCCAGTCTGGTAGTAATTATCCTTTCAAAAACTTTCAACAGAACAGGCAAAATACTTATAATAATGAAATAAAAACAGTAGTAGGTTTGTACTTTTTTACTGGTTTTTGTATATTAAAATTCAGCTTGACATGTTTCAACACGTGGTCATCTTCAGAAGCGTCATTAACAAAAGACAAAGATTGTCGTAGTATTCATTATGCACTTTTGATATTTCGAAATGGATGAAACTCACTCAGTTTCACCCATTTCATTTTTAACTGTTAACGTAATTTGTACAACATTTTTAACTTGTAATTTTGAACCTCAAAAATTTTTAAATTTGTAACGTTTATAAAAAAGATAAGTTTTTAAATGTACTGTGATGATTTCGAAATATCAAACTGGTAAATGGATTCATCAATTTTAAAAATACTTATAGGCCTAAGATCTTTCAATTGATATGCATCCAATCATCAGGAAAATCAAAAGTTAAAAATATGATAAAAAATGGTATGATAATTGGAGAGCAAAGTAACAATATTAGTATTATCTGTATTTGGTCGATATCTACGGTATTAGTTTTAATGCAAGTTTCCTAAAATTTCCTCTTCAAAGGTAAGGAAAAAAGATAAGGTTTCAGTAACCCGGGCCAAAACGTTGGAGCTATAAGAAGTAATCCGGTCTGCTGCTCCAGCAACAAGGTTTTTAATCTTTGAGTGAGTCCCCATTACCATTTTTGTCAAGTATTTCATGATTTTTGCTACGGCAAACCTCAAGTGATTTGTAAGCATGATAAGTATTACAATCGCAAAGGACAGGAGAGGTATCCTTTTTTCTCGCGTTGAATCGAAGAGTTTGTGATATTACGCAATTGTTTATAATAACGAAAATATGCCACGTCACCAGAGGTCCTGAACCTAGAATACGCCGGATTTCAAAATTTCAAGAATAGCTTAATGTTATCGATAACTAATTAATAATAACGTGCAAATCAAACAAACTAACATCGTTTAAATAGACAATATCGCACCAAGAAACAGCCCTCAAGTCAATAGAGAAAACATCAGCATCAGAGTCCATAAAATTTTTGTGAGTATACTTTTAGGCACAACAACTTTACAAATAAAGTTAAAAGAAACATAAATCAATGAAAGATCAGACAGGCCATAAGTATCTACCACTCCTGAATTCTCAATGGGTACATCAACATCAGTGAGAATATAATCAATGAGGGACGATGAAGTAGTTACAACACGGGTTGGCGAATCTATAATTTGATGCAAGTGAAACTGAGCCAAGTTCATTCACCTCCAAGTCATCAACGTTAAAATCCCCCATATATATGTTCAATCCACAGACATTCACAACATTTAGTAATCTTTTGATGCAAAATTTTAGAATCTAAAGTCTTAATGTCTAGCCCTACGCCGCTATCTCCCAAGGTACTTCTAACATAAATAACGCAACGATAATTAGGTATATTGAATGTTGTGAAATAAGTATCTGCGTAATCCCATGTCTCAGACATAGCAAAATCTTCAAAGTTATCATCAGTATTAAGGTCTTTTACAGCAGGAAACTGGACAGGAAGCGATCTCACATTTAAATGACCCTCCTTCATTGTAGAAATAGAACAGAGAAATCTCCTTCTTCCCTTCTTCCTTTTTTTATTTTTATTTATTTTTTTTTTTTTTCATTTTATACAGTAACAAAAATTACTAAAAACAGTAGATGCACTGAACTCAGACCGTCCAAACAAAAAAACATGTATGAGGGGCATCTAAGGGAACATCAGGAAGAACCCTGGAGAGAAGCCAATTAAGCTCGTCAAAGAATTGGATGGAATGCATGGTATCATCAGAAAGTCTTACACACACCCTGGAGTCTCTATGGAGCCCATACCATCTCTCTCCCAAAAATTTGCCCTCTTCTTTAAACAGTTTCAAACACATCCTGTAGAACGATTCAGTTAGTTTTTGACCGTATCTCTTTATGTCGAAAATTTGCAAATTCATATCCAATTTAAAACAATTCTTAATAATATGATTTGTCATTTTATTAGCATTGTCGTGTTTATACCTTTGTGACTAAATTAATACATTCGAATTAAAAAATATGTTCATACCACCAATTTATAAATACCCGTCACCGAAGAAGATAAATAATCTACTGAGTTTAAATTGTTAATACTGTTATTGATACGTGCAATTTAAGTTTTAAGGACAAACTCAAAGCCTCAGCTGTTAAGTTCCCTAAAGTCTTAATGTCTAGCCCTACGCCGCTACCTGCACCAAGGTTACTCCTAACATAAATAACGCAACGATAATTAGATTTATTGGATGTTGTGAAATCAGTATCTAAATAATCCCATGTCTCAGACATAGCAAAAACTTCAAACTTACCATCAATAATAAGGTCCTTTACAGCAGGAAAGTGGACAGGAAGCGATCTAACGTTTAAATGACCCGCCTTCATTATAGAAATGAAAACAGATCAATCTTCTTCTTCCCCTTCTTTCTTTTTTTATTTTTTCTTTTTTTCGTTTTTTACAGTCACAAAAATTATTAAAAACATATTAGATGCACTGAACTCAGGCCGTCCAAAAAGAAAACATGTGTGAGGGGCATCTAACGGAACATCAGGAAGAACCCTGGGGAAAAGCCGATTCAGCTCGTCAAAGAATTGGATGGAATGTATGGTATCATCAGTAAGTCTTACACACACCCTGGAGTCTCTAGCCCATACCATCTCTCTCCTAAAAATTTGCCCGCTTCTTTAAACAGTTTCAAACGCATTCTGTAGAACGATTCAGTTAGTTTTTGACCGTATCTCTTTATGTCGAAAATTTGCTAATTCATATCCAATTTAAAACAATTCTTAATAATATGATTTGTCATTTTATTAGCATTGTCGTGTTTATACCTTTGTAACTAAATTAATACATTCGAATTAAAAAATATGTTCATACCACCAATTTATAAATACCCGTCACCGAAGAAGATAAATAATCTACTGAGTTTAAATTGTTAATACTGTTATTGATACGTGCAATTTAAGTTTTGAGGACAAACTCAAAGCCTCAGCTGTTAAGTTCCCTAAAGTCTTAATGTCTAGCCCTACGCCGCTACCTGCACCAAGGTTACTCCTAACATAAATAACGCAACGATAATTAGGTATATTGAATATTGTGAAATCAGTATCTAAATAATCCCATGTCTCAGACATAGCAAAAACTTCAAAGTTATCATCAGTATTAAGGTCTTTTACAGCAGGAAAGTGGACAGGAAGCGATCTAACGTTTAAGTGACCCGCCTTCATTGTAGAAGTAAAACAGAGAAATCTCCTTCTTCCCTTCTTCCTTTTTTTTATTTTAACTTTTTTTCGTTTCCTACAGTAACAAAAATTACTAAAAACATAATAGATGCACTGAACTCAGACCGTCCAAACAAAAAACATGTATGAGGGGCATCTAAGGGAATATCAGGAAGAACCCTGGCAAAAGCCGATTAAGCTCGTCAAAGAATTGGATGGAATGCATGGTATCATCAGAAAGTCTTACACACACCCTGGAGTCTCTATGGAGCCCATACCATCTCTCCCCCAAAAATTTGCCCGCTTCTTTAAACAGTTTCAAACACATCCTGTAGAACGATTCAGTTAGGGTGTTAGTTCTAAAGCTAGGTTGGGTTGGGTTGTGTTCCGTCTGAAGAGACGTTAAACCGGAATGATTCCAGATCTAGCATTAGTTCTAGTTTTAGTATTAGCTCTACATCTCGCTATTATTTAGTCTTACAATTAGATTGTTAGAATCGACTAGATTAGATCTAGACTTAGAATCGGAAAGTTTTGGTTTAACCGTACATTTGAAAAGCAAATTGCCAATTCGGACCTCTCCAAACATAAAAGTGATAGTATGGAATCGTGTTCATGCCATAAAATGGTTTTTGACCATATCTCTTTATGTCGAAAATTTGCTAATTCATATCTAATTTAAAACAATTTTTAATAATATGATTTGTCATTTTAATAACATTGTCGTGTTTATAACTTTGTGACTAAATTAATACATTCGAATTAAAAAGTATGTTTATACCACCAATTTATAAATACCCGTCACTGAAGAAGATAAATAAACTACTGAATTTAAATTGTTAATACTGTTATTGATACGTGCAATTTAAGTTCTGAGGACAAACTCAAAGCCTCAGCTGTTAAGTTCCCTAAAGTCTTAATGTCTAGCCCTACGCCGCTACCTGCACCAAGGTTACTCCTAACATAAATAACGCAACGATAATTAGATTTATTGAATGTTGTGAAATCAGTATCTAAATAATCCCATGTCTCAGACATAGCAAAAACTTCAAAGTTATTATCAGTATTAAGGTCTTTTACAGCAGGAAAGTGGACAGGAAGCGATCTAACGTTTAAGTGACCCGCCTTCATTGTAGAAGTAAAACAGAGAAATCTCCTTCTTACCTTCTTCCTTTTTTTTATTTTAACTTTTTTCGTTTCCTACAGTAACAAAAATTATTAAAAACATATTAGATGCACTGAACTCAGGCCGTTCAAAAAGAAAACATGTATGAGGGGCATCTAAGGGAACATCAGGAAGAACCCTGGGGAAAAGCCGATTCAGCTCGTCAAAGAATTGGATGGAATATATGGTATCATCAGTAAGTCTTACACACACCCTGGAGTCTCTAGCCCATACCATCTCTCTCCTAAAAATTTGCCCGCTTCTTTAAACAGTTTCAAACGCATTCTGTAGAACGATTCAGTTAGGGTGTTAGTTCTAAAGCTAGGTTGGGTTGGGTTGTGTTCCGTCTGAAGAGACGTACGGCTAAACCGGAATGATTCCAGATCTAGCATTAGTTCTAGTTTTAGCATTAGCTCTACATCTCGGTGTTATTTAGTCTTAGATTGTTAAATACTTGTATCAACCTAAAACTAATACTAGACTTAGAATCGGAAAGTTTTAGTTTAACCGTACATTTGAAAACTGAACTGCCAATTCGGACCTCTCCAAACATAAAAGTGGTAGTATGGAATCGAGTTTATGCCATAAAATGGTTTTTGACCATATCTTTTTATGTAAAAAATTTGCTAATTCATATCCAATTTAAAACAATTTTTAATAATATGATTTGTTATTTTATTAACATTGTCGAGTTTATACCTTTGTGACTAAATTAATACATTCGAATTAAAAAATATGTTCATACCACCAATTAATAAATACCTTAAATAAATAAATAATTTTATAAATAAATAATTTATAATAATTTATAAATAAAATATGGAAAATGTGGTATTTGAGAGGTTGGTCGGCCAACAAGCCAGAGAACGTCTTTAGGGCTCCTTCACACTTGTCGGATGTCGTGGTGGCAATACATTTTATAATACATTATATATGAAGTTGTTCACATTGCGTTGTATACCGACCATCTGACATCATCCACACAAACGCATTGCATTCGATATTTTGTCAGATTCGACAAGTGTGAAAGTGCTCTTAGATCTTCTTTGCTGAAGCATAAACAGTTTAGTTTCTGTTTACAATGGAATGATCTTACTTTCTTGTCTGTGACCTAGAAGTTGGGTTGGTTTATCCGCCTTGGCACCCATCATTGAATTCTTTTAGGTTCCTGGTACATTCTTTGATCAGTGCCGAGTTACACGTAAACGGAGTAGACATATTTCAGAGCGACCAGACTGTCAATGAGAATGTTTATAGATGCACCTTTCTGTTCCTCTGTTGTAGGTTCAAAGCTGTGCAGAACTTTTTGTAGCAAGAACTTCCGCCTGATAAGTGGTTATATTCGAGCTGAGTGGCAAATTAAAGTACACTAATACTCATGCCTACTCCGTATCCAGCTGTCTTTGAAGCATCGGTGTACCAGCTAAGGGCTCCTCTTTTTAGTTATGGTTGGCCCACTTTTGCTATGGTTTTATCGAGTGAATATCTGTCGACGTCGCCAAAAGCACACGTTATTAACAACCCTACATAGAACCAGTAGACTTTCTCAGTACAAGTCTTTGGTCAAGTGGTAGTATGGAATCGTGTTCATGCCATAAAATGGTTTTTGACCATATCTCTTTATGTCGAAAATTTGCTAATTCATATCCAATTTAAAACAATTATTAATAATAATATGATTTGTCATTTTATTAACATTGTCGTGTTTATACCTTTGTGACTAAATTAATACATTCGAATTAAAAAATATGTTCGTACCACCAATTTATAAATACCCGTCAATGAAGAAGATAAATAAACTACTGAATTTAAATTGTTAATACTGTTATTGATACGTGCAATTTAAGTTCTGAGGACAAACTCAAAGCCTCAGCTGTTAAGTTCCCTAAAGTCTTAATGTCTAGCTCTACGCCGCTACCTGCACCAAGGTTACTCCTAACATAAATAACGCAACGATAATTAGGTTTATTGAATGTTGTGAAATCAGTATCTAAATAATCCCATGTCTCAGACATAGCAAAAACTTCAAACTTACCATCAATAATAAGGTCCTTTACAGCAGGAAAGTGGACAGGAAGCGATCTAACGTTTAAATGACCCGCCTTCATTATAGAAATGAAAACAGATCAATCATCTTCTTCCCCTTCTTTCTTTTTATTTTTTCTTTTTTTCGTTTTTTACAGTCACAAAAATTACTAAAAACATATTAGATGCACTGAACTCAGGCCGTCCAAAAAGAAAACATGTATGAGGGGTATCTAAGGGAACATCAGGAAGAACCCTGGGGAAAAGCCGATTCAGCTCGTCAAAGAATTGGATGGAATGTATGGTATCATCAGTAAGTCTTACACACACCCTGGAGTCTCTAGCCCATACCATCTCTCTCCTAAAAATTTGCCCGCTTCTTTAAACAGTTTCAAACGCATTCTGTAGAACGATTCAGTTAGGGTGTTAGTTCTAAAGCTAGGTTGGGTTGGGTTGTGTTCCGTCTGAAGAGACGTACGGCTAAACCGGAATGATTCCAGATCTAGCATTAGTTCTAGTTTTAGCATTAGCTCTACATCTCGGTGTTATTTAGTCTTAGATTGTTGTATACTTGTATCAACCTAAAACTAATACTAGACTTAGAATCGGAAAGTTTTAGTTTAACCGTACATTTGAAAACTGAACTGACAATTCGGACCTCTCCAAACATAAAAGTGGTAGTATGGAATCGAGTTTATGCCATAAAATGGTTTTTGAGCATATCTTTTTATGTAAAAAATTTGCTAATTCATATCCAATTTAAAACAATTTTTAATAATATGATTTGTTATTTTATTAACATTGTCGAGTTTATACCTTTGTGACTAAATTAATACATTCGAATTAAAAAATATGTTCATACCACCAATTAATAAATACCTTAAATAAATAAATAATTTTATAAATAAATAATTTATAATAATTTATAAATAAAATATGGTAAATGTGGTATTTGAGAGGCTCCTTCACACTTGTCGGATGTCGTGGTGGCAATACATTTTATAATACATTATATATGGAGTTGTTCACATTGCGTTGCATACCGACCATCTGACATCATCCAAACAAACGCATTGCATTCGATATTTTGTCAGATCCGACAAGTGTGAAAGTGCACTTAGATCTTCTTTGCTGAAGCATAAACAGTTTAGTTTCTGTTTACAATGGAATGATCTTACTTTCTTGTCTGTGACCTAGAAGTTGGGTTGGTTTATCCGCCTTGGCACCCATCATTGAATTCTTTTAGGTTCCTGGTACATTCTTTGATCAGTGCCGAGTTACACGTAAACGGAGTAGACATATTTCAGAGCGACCAGACTGTCAATGAGAATGTTTATAGATGCACCTTTCTGTTCCTCTGTTGTAGGTTCAAAGCTGTGCAGAACTTTTTGTAGCAAGAACTTCCGCCTGATAAGTGGTTATATTCGAGCTGAGTGGCAAATTAAAGTACACTAATACTCATGCCTACTCCGTATCCAGCTGTCTTTGAAGCATCGGTGTACCAGCTAAGGGCTCCTCTTTTTAGTTATGGTTGGCCCACTTTTGCTATGGTTTTATCGAGTGAATATCTGTCAACGTCGCCAAAAGCACACGTTATTAACAACCCTACATAGAACCAGTAAATAGACTTTCTCAGTACAAGTCTTTGGTCAAGTGGTAGTATGGAATCGTGTTCATGCCATAAAATGGTTTTTGACCATATCTCTTTATGTCGAAAATTTGCTAATTCATATCCAATTTAAAACAATTATTAATAATAATATGATTTGTCATTTTATTAACATTGTCGTGTTTATACCTTTGTGACTAAATTAATACATTCGAATTAAAAAATATGTTCGTACCACCAATTTATAAATACCCGTCACTGAAGAAGATAAATAAACTACTGAATTTAAATTGTTAATACTGTTATTGATACGTGCAATTTAAGTTCTGAGGACAAACTCAAAGCCTTAGCTGTTAAGTTCCCTAAAGTCTTAATGTCTAGCTCTACGCCGCTACCTGCACCAAGGTTACTCCTAACATAAATAACGCAACGATAATTAGGTATATTAAATGTTGTGAAATCAGTATCTAAATAATCCCATGTCTCAGACATAGCAAAAACTGCAAACTTACCATCAATAAGAAGGTCCTTTACAGCAGGAATGTGGACAGGAAGCGATCTAACGTTTAAATGACCCGCCTTCATTATAGAAATGAAAACAGATAAATCTTCTTCTTCCCTTTCTTTCTTTTTTTATTTTTTCTTTTTTTTTTTGGTTTTTTACAGTCACAAAAATTACTAAAAATATATTAAATGCACTGAACTCAGGCCGTCCAAAAAAAAAACATGTTTGAGGGGCATCTAAGGGAACATCAGGAAGAACCCATTAGTTCTAGTTTTAATATTAGCTCTACATCTCGTTGTTATTTAGTGTTAGATTGTTGTATACTTGTATCAACCTAAAACTAATACTAGATTTAGAATCGGAAAGTTTTAGTTTAACCGTACATTTAAAAACCGAACTGCCAATTCGGACATGGCATGAATTTGGAAATTCATGCCATAAAATGGTTTTTGACCATATCTCTTTATGTCGAAAATTTGCTAATTCATATCCAATTTAAAACAATTTTTAATAATATGATTTGTCATTTTATTAACATTGTCGAGTTTATACCTTTGTGACTAAATTAATACATTCGAATTAAAAAACCACCAATTTATAAATACCCGTCACTGAAGAAAATAAATAAAGTACTGAATTCAAATTGTTAATACTGTTATTGATGCGTGCAATTTAAGTTCTGAGGACAAATTCAAAGCCTCAGCTGTTAAGTTCCCATAATTTCCATTCCTTTGATCCCTTTGAAGAAATCTATCTAAATGAAAAATAGCTTTCAGTTACATTTTAAATCAGATATTCAAAACTAGTCCACATAAATACTACGCGCAATTGCTTCAAGAAATTTTAAATCTCCTACAATGTTTCACGTTTAAATAAGTGTAATTGAAATTAGGGGTTAAATAGCCACTTTAATTTACAAAAATATTTGATTTACTTATAAAATGATATAAAAACTTTCGAAGCTCAATTTTTAAGATTAAAATGTACATATTTCATAGAATCTATAGATGTAAATTTTTTCTTCCTCGTAACCTCACCAATCAATAATTTATAAACACCAAGTTATCGGTAGGTAAACCACGTAGGTGGATTTCTGTTTGTTGTAATTATTTACCTTATCACGTCAGTTGGTGATAGGAAAAAGCGTTGTTGTACACCTTTGTTCTGTTGGTCTAAACAATAAATCATAAACGCGAACGACGCGATCGTATTGTGTCCGTTCGTATAGCGATCTCAATAACGACGATCAAGGTTAATGAAAACATCTCCAACGCGAGGTCGTATCCTTTTAGAAAAGAAAGAAAGAGAGGGAAAAAGATAAAGAGCAGACAACAGCTACGACGGACGCGACGGTGACCGTTGAAAAAGCTGCGGTGTTGGCTTACCGCTGAAGAGATCGGACTCTTTACATCTCTTAAAGTCTTTTTCCCTTGAGAATATGACAAGATGTACTGAGCTTTTATTAGAACTTTGCAAACACCTTGAGACCGAAACATTTATATAATAAAATCGAAAAAGATTATCTTCAGCCGAGTAAATTTAAAGAATAAAAATAAACATTTTGCCTTTGAAAGCTTTTTGAAACTTGAGCTATTGCGATAGTTTGCGTGTGCCAATAAACAGTAAGGGGATCTGGAGGGCAACGTGAAGTCCATGACTCGAACGAATGGCGCGGCGGCGCTTGGTACTGAAATATTTTCACTTATCAAGCACTGCCACTTATCGTCCAGACAATGAAAACACAAGCCAGCCACGGTCTATGAACTCGAACCGACTCAGTCTCAAAAAATACCGACAATAGCCAGCCACTTTATAAATAAACTGATTTTTATTTCTCTACGATGACGATGATGTTAATGCTGACCACGCAATCTTTAAAACTAACAACAAGATAAGATGTTTTTAAATAATGGTAACCTAAGTTAGATTGTTTGTAAAAAGGATTATGCTGATAAAAAAAATTTCAGTTTAATAATATTATTTAAATTATTGGATTCGTCAAAAAAGTATTTTACATTTACGTCATATATAAAGATTTAGTAGCAAATTTTGTGGGCATCTGGGACTGATTATTTGTTAATACACGGATTCAAAGTTTTATTGAACCTTCCAACATTGATACAAATCATGCAACGAAATAGCAAAGAAAATGTTATGTAAGGAATGTAGAAAAAATAGAAACAATATTATAGGATGAGTAGAGATTTTTAATAACTCCCAATGGCTTTGGTTGCACTTAGGGAGAAATGATCAAGACGTAGAAGTATTGGTTTTATCTTAAGTAGGATAATACCGCAAACCTATTTCATGCTGGCGATTAATTTGGAACTGTCCTTTACAATATAGAATATGGATGGTACTAAACTTAACTACAAAACGACCAAGAATCGCATCTTAACTCTTGATCGGTTAAACGATAGCAGCAACTTTTACCTTTAATGTCCTATCTATTTCAGAAGTTGATATCTTCTTTGTTTTTTGAAATAGAGGAATATTCAATATACCGCTAGAATGCCTGATCCGAATATACCTCAAAATTATTAAACTTCATATTCGTGTGTAGCTGTTGTAATAAAATTTTTGAAAATATAGATTTGTTGATCTATCTAATTGTTCTAAGGTTTTGTTCTTTTATGTCGATAGGTGTTAAAAGGGCTTTACCGAAAATGTTGTCTTAGGCGGCTTAGACAGTAATCGTTCTATTGTTTATGGTCTGTACCACAAGAAGTGATAATGATTCATCGGCTGTTTCGAACACTTTTATGCGATAAATCACTAACACTTCTCGTGATACAAACTATACAACAAAAAATCTATAATTTTAGCTGATTAAACCGAGGCTGTTGAACATTGGGTTGATACATTGAAGTACACGATTAACCATTTATTATATTATAACCTAAAATTTATAACAAAAAGTTAACAATTTCTTTAAACTGTCGTATTTTAATTTTTTGATTAGTCTGTTCCCAACATATTACCTATTTACATGAATAAAGTATTAAAGTCTTTGAAATAAATAAGTCAATTAAAATTACACACAGCCAAGCCACAAAAGATTGGTATTAAGCAAAATACTGACTCGGCGGCAAGCGAGTCAGTATTTTGGCTTAATAGAAGGACCTTCTGTAGATGTATGTCAGTGTGCTAAATTAAGATAGTTTGTGGCCAAACTATCATATATGTAAAATAAAATACTGCTTCGGCCACAAGCGAGCTAGGCTTAATACGCCTACATCGTGTACTTCAATGTACTACATTGAGGTTGTTATAATCAATACTAGTAAATAGTACTGACTCAACTCCAACCGACCTCGGGCTAAACAGCAAAATGTAGGATGTTTCTGCATTAATCACCAGTGCACCAATGCACTCAAAACGCTATGAGTGTTGCCACGAAGTGCTGCCTCAACCGCAAACGACCTTGGTTTAAAATAGTCAAATCGTACATTTCAGTGTGTTTAGACGAAGTAGTGTTAAGCGAAGTCGTATAGGTGTCCAATAAACTGGGAATGTTATACAGAATAGCATATCAACAGAAAACGAATATTAAACGAAGTAATGCTTCAACCGCAACAGGCCTCGGGTTAAACAGCGAAATGTGAGATATTTCTGCATTAATCCCTGTGAACTCAAAATGCTATAAGTGTCAAACAAAGCACTGCCTCAACTGCGAGAGACCTTGATTTAAAACAAATCAAACAGTTCAGTGTGTTAAGACGAAGTAGCTTGAAGCCAAGTTAAGGTATAAGTGGCAGTACAAATAAACTACTGCCTCAGCCGCTAGCGATCTCAGGTAATACCAATACTAGGCTGGTATCGGAGATAATACAGCGACATCGTGTATTTCAATGTCAACCAGACGGAGGTTGTTATAATCAATAGCATATCTGATCTACAGAAAATGAGTGTCAAATGAAGTACTGCATCAACCGCAACCGGCCCGCTTGTCCAATGTGGAAAAGGCGGTATTTGAAGGTTTATCCGGTCAAGATACCAGCGAACGTCCACAGCGCTTATTCCAGCCATTTCCACGGTCAGCCGAGCAGGTTAGATCAACCTTATTGGTCAATTAAAAACCGCGCAGCTTCAGTGGACGCTCAGGTTTAGATCTCCATTGCTAAACCACTTTGCCATCGGTTTCTTTTTCCAAAGTTGGGTTGGGCAGCTTATCCGCCTTGGCACCCATTATGAAATTCTTTTATGTTCCTGGTACATTCTTTAATCAGTGCCGACTTACGCGTAAACGGACTGGACAGCTTTAAGAGCGACCAGACTGTCTGTGAAAATGTTTATAGATGCATCTTTCTGTTCCTCTGCTGTAGAGTCAAAGCGGTGCAGAAGTTTGGAGCAAGAATTTTTGCCCAATAAGTGGTTGTGTTCGAGCTGAGTGGAAAATTAAAGTATACTGATTCTTATGCCTACTCTGGATCCAGCTGTATTTCAAGCATCGGTGTACCAGTCAAGGGCTCCTCTTTTTAGGTATGACTGACTGAACATCTGATGAACTAATCATGATGAGCTGATCTGAACACCCAAAGCGGCCTATGTAAATACAAGTTTTGTCCAGTCAATATCTATCGACGTCAACCAAAAACACTCCTTATTAAAAGCGCTACATAGAATCTTGAAGTAGACTTTCTCAGTACAAGTCTTTAACTTACAATTAGTAGAAACAAAGAAACTAAACCTAAATCAGATATATAAGAAAATGTCTGCCCTTTCTACTGATGTATGAAAAAATAGAATATGATATTTTGAAACTATTTTTTTGTAAAAATACCCTTAACGGTTCAATTTTGGAACACATAAAATCTCTTTCCGTTTAATAACTTTCTTATATGATATGGACAAAATTGTAAGACTCCATAAAATCGTGAAGAAATTTTCCACTCTGTACATGGTGGGCAAATTTTGTTGATATTATCACGGGCCATCTCAGAAATTATAAGAAATACGAACAAAAAGGTGCCATGTCATGGTCTTTTTTTCCGAGAAAAATTCAATCCTGCAAAAACAAAAACCTCTATCTTCTTTTGTTTTTAAGTTATAGCCAAAAAGTAAAATTTTTCACTATTTCAAAAAATGCTCGTATTTCGTGTATTTTTTAAATTGAAGAAAAGCGATTAATGCATTCTTAAGAAATCTTTTGAGTAGAATATATTACCGTTGAAAAATTTTTTTCGTGATTGAAAATGTCCCGATTTCGGAAATGTCGATTATGAAATAAATGTATTTCCTGCCTTAAAAAACACATTCTTAGGTTTCCCATGATGTATTGCATGTAAGGTGTATTTGTGGAAAATAAGCGTTATTTTTCAATTCTATGATATTAAAGGAAAATAATGAAAATCTTTATTGTATTTGGCAAGTGAATGAGTTTTTGTTCTTTTTAGTTATACATAATCAACTGTGGTTTGTTTTAATCAACTTCTTTTGTATCTCTTATTGTTTCTGAGATACCCTACAACACCAAAATTTGCCCACCCTGTACAGGGTAGACCAAATTGAATACTTTCAATGAAAAACTCCAATATATTTAATGTATTTTTACACCCACCCCTATCTTAAATGATTCACTTACTTTCTCAATCCCATTCTTGACAGTTCTGATGTTATGAGTTGTCTGCATACGCAAATAACTCCACCTCCTTCTCCAAGTCTAGTCTCACATTTCTGTCATAGAACAAATTCCATAATAATGGGCGTAACAGAGAGCCTTGTGCTACTCCGCAGGACACTTTGTATTTAATGCTATTTGGTGCCAATATAGATCGTTCAGATAGATATCCTTTAACAATTTCCACTATATAGAGTTGCCTCCCATGGTCTCGAGTTGAACGCATTCTCTGTATCTAGGAGGATTAGAACACAGGCTTCCCTATTTTTTAGAGCTTCCTTTTTAATGTCATCTACTACTTTATGGACTCTTTCCATAGCCTATACCAGCGATTTCCCTTTTCTGTAGTCAAACTGATTTTGGTGTAGTAGACTATTAGTTACTCCTTCTATAACAGATAAAAGAAAAGTGATGTTGATTTGATTTTATAAGAAACTTAATGGTGAAAACCACATATCGATATCTCTTACCGTTTCAGAGATAACGTTTCAGGATTTCAAAAAAAGTCGTTATATTTTCTTTCTTGTTGTTTCACATAAAAGAAGATTCTTCCTTTATGTGAAAACATTTCCAAAGCAGCTTTTTATGTAATATTCGATGGAAAAAGTTAGCTTTTTCTCAAAGTAATATTTACAACAACTTATTATGCAACAACTTAGTTTTCCACAAAGTAGGTTGTTGTTGACATAAAAATGATTATCATTTGATCATTATTTTAATGATATCATTTTTTCTTTCTCTTATAAAAACAGAAGTTGTCCTTTAAAGGTTCTAATTGGGTCAAATTAGAAAAGGTAGGACCAGTCCTGTACCGTGGTATACAGGTGTTCCAGCATATTCGTTGATCGAAAATAGATAAATAAGCCAAATAAACATAGTTTCAAATGGACCAAATTTAACATCATTTATTTTAGTTTTTTATAGTGTAAATCCATGTACATACTAGAGAATTCGAGCAATGAACATACAAAGGAAAATTTTTAGATTAAAAGACACGGAAAGCGCAACCCATAGCCATTCGACGGAAAGCCGGTGAAATTAAAAGAAGCTGTTTTGAGAAAAATTGCTGAAAATGCTTCAACCAAAATTAGGAAGATTTCTGCACAGGAATATTTCAAGAAATCAACCGTTCACCGCATTTTGAAAGACCATATCATAATTATCATATCACTACAACACTGTTCAAGCTTTAACAGAGAATGATGTCAAAAAACGAGAAATGTTTGTATTTAGGCTATACAGGTTGTTTTTGTTAATCATCGTAACCATGAACTGATGTTATTAACAATAAATCTATCAAACTAAAACTTCGAATATCTCAAAAGCGAACCATTTTTGGACTTTTTTATTAGGCTTTTTTATTTGCCAAAAGCCATATGAGGTTTTTTTGTCTACTTTTGATCAGAGAATTAGCTGGTGAGGTATTATATATTAATTATGTAGATTAAGGCAAAATCAGCCTTAATATTCCCCTATCCCTAAAAGCAACGAAGTTATAGGCTTGTCAAGTAGGTACTAACATACTCACTTTTATTATGACTGCAATGTTCGGCTTATCAATTTAAAGTCTGCCAACTTGTTGGCAGCATAAGGTATTATGTCTCCAAAGTTCTACTTATCAATTTAAAGTCTGACACTTATTGGTAGCTAAGTAATTACAGTTCCAAACATTCTCCATTATCGTTAAGATAGCCAACTTGTTGGCAACATGAGCTGTTATGTTTCCAAAGTCCTGCTCAACAAGTTCAAGTTTGCCAACTTGTTGGCGGTATGAGCTGTTACTGTTCCAAACTTTGTACAGTATCTTAACAACTGCCAACTTACTACCAGCATGAGCCTCCAAAGTCCTGCTCATCAGTTTGAAGTGTTCCAATTGATAACATATTACTTTATAGGCTGCCACCTTTTTGGCAGATGACAGTTCCAAACACTGTACATTATTCAAGAATTCTTTTCCTAGGAGTTCAACCAACAAGAGAAATGAATAAAAAACCTCATTCAATTGGACCAAGCTTTCGATAATTTATTCTTATCTTCGTCAGGGTACGCTACAAACGAGAGACCGTTAACAATTCTTTTTCCTCAATAAACCGTGACTTAATTTAAATTTAGAGGTCAGGATGTATAAAAATACAGGTTGTTATCTTTTTTTACTAATACGGTGGTGAAGTATTATACAATCGTTGCGGGACCCTGTATAACTTAATTCCTATCATATGAAACATACATATATCTCAATCATCAACATATATCTTGTACTTATTATGGTTCTAGATTAAGAGAAAATCAGCCAAATAGGGGAATATTAATCCCCTATCTCTAAAAACAACAAAGATATAGGCTTGTCAAGTAGGTATGTTATTACAAGTTTATTTTGCTAGAAGGTATGTTGCTATCATTGCACGGCTGGTTGACCCATTGTTTCGAATGCTTTTAAAAGCTTCTCATCCATTATTATTAATCCTTTCCTTTTTAAATTAGTCATTATTATTGTCAAGTTATTTTCACAATTTCAGTTAATCAATCAATATCGCGAACTTTGACTGACTTGATATAAGTAATATTAATTCATCATTTAATACTATAGAAGTTAGAAACCTACAACAAAATAAAAAAACTTTATAATAATCAATGAAATTTTAGTCCCATTATTATGTCCCATACACAAATAATTTCCGTTTATTAGATATATGAGTAAAATTGCACGATATAATTAAAGATATTAATCATAAAAGCGGTTATTATTGGTGATGTAGATAATTTCGAAGGTCAACGATTAATATGCGGATGATAAAATTTTGGCTAATCTGCGTTCGCCGACGTCGCGTCACCTATTTTTTACGCTTTCGGGCACGTTCCGTGCAAGTGATTCGCGACACTTAGCCTTGGATTAATTACAAGGTCGAAAGGCTATTTACGGTCCAATTAGACGTAGCTCGTACGTTCCACGTATTCCCCGCCAATTTGACGGACCCTTCGCTAATACAATTCTCACGAAAAAATTCGCTCAATTAAACCTGGTATAAATTTTAACGTGAAATACTAAGTAAAAGTTTCTAGACAAAAAGAAATAAAACTTGGAAAGTAGGTGTAGAAATACATAGAAATAGAAAAGTGAAATAAGCTTGGACGATGACTATGAGAAAAAAGTTATTGAGATCATAACTTTCGGTTGAATGGTGATGAAAAACTAAGTGGACGATCAATTTATTACTCCTCCTCCTCCTCCAATAATAATTATTTCGCGTAAACGTCTCGACAATAACGTCCCATTTTCGGCTGGCTGTCACATTGTTCGGGGAAACGAAAAACTTTCTCCAAACAGCCCAACTTGGTGGTAAAAATAAAAACGCGTGGCAACAACAATGGCTTTGATTGACGACGGAAGTAGAGCGGCGCTTTTTTCCGCTCCCTTTCGCCAAACGATCGCTTTGAGATTTTCACTTTCATCAACAGTATGTGTAACATTTTTTGGGTTTTCAACAATATTTAACACTTTTATAGACAAAATTGCATATATTGTTAAAGAAATGTTTTTTCGTCTTGAACAGATTGAACAAACAGTGCTCGAAAGTTCCTGAAGATGGCCTAAACAGGGCCGAAACCGGTAGAACTATAACAAATAAAATTCGTCTTAATAAAAAGTAGAAAATTAAATAAAAATATCTTTAAAACTGCATATGCAATCAAAAAAATAGTGTCCGCAAAACTTTACGAAAAGTTAACTCTCTTGATCAAGTCCTTTTTAATCTTATTTGATAAATTGCTTATTGTCCTTGATCGAACGCTAGACACAACAATATATAAAATAAAATTTAGGACGAGACAGGAATTAAATCCAATTTAATGTTATCCTTTATTGACCTTCATCTGAATACGTGTATTCAAAAGTTTAAATCCTTAAATTGTGATATAATTATGTTTAAACGAAATAATTATTGTACAGTTTTTATAGATAAAGACCATGTTTTTAGAATCTAATTTTCTAATTGAATGATTTTATTATCAGTAGTTTTTGACCAAAACAAACATTGAAAAATTTAATAAAAAATGTTGCCTTATCAAAAAAGTATTAAATCAAATAACCATTATGTGTACATTCTTAGATTAGAGTGTCGTAAATTTTCCAACGGTTTATAATTAGTCACATAAGATTTATGTTGGTATTAATTTCAAAATGATTGAGAATTAATTTGTCATATTTATGAAATGTGATTGAAAATTGGAATGTAAATGAAACGAATTAAGTTACTTTAAGTGGATTTATAGTTATATTGTGTTGAACAACAAGGAGTACGTTGTCCGTTCGCTATCATTGACTCATCTTCATTTGTTTGTCACCGAAGGCATTTGTTTGTCCTCTATCGGTCGCGGGGTCCCCGTTTTAAAAATAAGTCGCTCCTTTGTCTGACCGGGGTGGGTAGCCTCCAAGCGTGTGATGTGAGGAGAGCAGGACGAACTGCAGGAACGAATGAGGAGAAGGAGGCATAGGGTGCCTCCTTCTCCTGCGAGCGCGTGAAGCGACGAGAAAGATGGTGGAGGAGGAAGACGAAGAAGAGGAGGCTCGCTTTGATCGTGCTGTACCACGGCGGAGGTCAGCTAATATCCACTTGCAAACAACGATATCGGGGTCCTATAACAAAGAGGCAGCAGTAGCCGGGCCGGCGGAATCTGAGGCAGGGTCACGTCCGTACCCTTGAAGTCGGTCCACAAGGCCACGGGTGCATCCTTTGGGGCAACAACCGCACGCATCGCCGCCGCCCAAGACAGCAGCAGCAGCAGCAGGAGCAGCCCGCCAGAACGGCCACCACCGCCGCCCTCCCCGTGTTGTCACCGCGAATCCCTTCTTTTAAACTCTTCTGAACGTTGAACCTGACGTTGCCTGCCCGGGCTTGCTCGCTCATCGTCGGCCCTCGACGGTCATCGTCAAGAAAACCAACCTAACTTCTTAACCTGCTACCACTTTACCCCCATCGCCCTTGTAAAATATCAAGTCCACAGTACACGATCTAGTTCATTCACAAGGCACATAATTCTTCAAGGCCGATTTTATACCTCATTAATTACTTTACTTAAATTGAGCATGAACATTTTTCAAGTTTGCGGTTTAGAAATTATTTATGAATTTTTTGTAATATACACATCCGTTTACGTCAAATATACTTTTGTTTATTCATTATCAGTCGATCGTCAAGGTTTTAATAGTTGTCACGTCCGCCGTTTCCTGCATTTGCGGGCAGTAAATCAACTTATCATAATGGAAACAATTTATCATCAAGGACTAATCGCCCGAAATTAAAGCAGATTTACCACGGTAATACTTTTATTAGTAACGACGGAAAAACGATCACGAGACAATACAGCTTTATTTATGTCGCATCAGACAGGGAATTAGTTACAATTGATGGGCTATTTGAACTTTAATCTCACGTCTACGTTATTTTATCATAAATGATCTAAAATAATAATGTTATTGTTATGTTTAAGCATAAGTATAATAAGCATAATTATAAACAATTTATAATTTAGTTTCTTAATTTCCCAACCTTGTTATAATAGTGATGGATATGATAGCGGGTATCCAGTTATAATACCTAAACATATATTTTAAAAAATGTTGAATTTTAAGAACAAAAACGAAATTAAAGAAACTTAACGTTCAAAAACGTTGCAATCAACAGCCATATATATACTTGCTCTCCTCCTTACTAACTGCTATGCTCGACGAATTCGTAATTTTATATTTTCCCTTGTTGTAGGCGGTTCCATGTAGACTATTTCTTCAATTCAACACAGAATAAAAGTCCAGTAGAGTTAAATCTGGTGATCGAGGGGACCATGCCACTAAACCCCCAACATTAATCCAACCCATAGGATAATGCTGGTCAATTAGCCTACGTGGAACAATTTAAAATGTAAAAGACACCCATGATTGTCATTGCAAGGAAGGAGACATCACCCAAATAATAGATCAGCACATTGTACAAATCGGCCACATGTTTCTCCATTTAGAATACGATTCTAAAGAAATGTGGACCAATTGTTTGTTGTCCTATAATGTCACACCACGTGTTGAGGGTCCATAAGTATTGATTGTCAAATATCTCACCCAGTGCGGATTTTCCCTTGCCCAGTTGTCTGGGTTGAAGATTTACCTCTCCATTACTTTTAGAAAACGATTCATCGGTCCAAAGAATATGTCTAGGAAAATCGTCGTCTTGATGCAAAATCCTATTACAAAAAGCCAACCTTCTTTCAAAATCTCGCCCACCAAGAGCCTGATGGACACTAAGATGATATGAATGCAAACGATTTTCCTTTAATATTCTCTAAATTCTTGTTTGGGTTAATAATAAGTCTACCGAAATCCGGCGGGTAGACTGAACTGTGTGGATTCAAGTCTGTTCTCCAAGCGTTTAAAAATATGTTACCACTGTTGCGGACGATTGGGAAATTTTGCCTATTTTGTTTTATCTTCGTGCTCCTTTTCAGAAGTTTTCTTTACATTCTTCCAACACCATTAACATGTCAAATGCTGCTTCGTTGATAAACATTTTTTAATAATAAAATAATATATGTCAAATGTGGGAGTCATAGCTTAATCATAAATTAATCTGCCATGAACTTGCCATGAAAATGATGCATCTGCTATGAAATTGGAAACAAATCTTTGCGCAGTAAACATGTTTGATTAATAAATTATAAGTATTAATTTATTTTAAGTGATCTAAGTGTGTAAAAATATGAAAAAAATTAACATTCTCTGCTTTTATGTTTACAAATCTCCATCTCTTCATATATATCCAGTTTCTTAGTTTTTTTCAGATTATGTAGCAATTGTACTGAGTCTCCATGTATAGTATGTTTGTGGTTTTTGATGTGTAAATTGCCGAGTTGTTGTTATTTTTGTGTTCCTTCAACCTAGTTCTTATACTTCGTCCTTTCTGGCCCATTTATATATGGTCGCAATTTATTTCATAAATGATGCTGTTTTGTTCTGCTTGTTTTGTTAAGAATCGTTATGTTCAGTCCCAATATTTGGTCCCGAGTCCGCCCCGGGATTTTATGAAAGAAATGATAGATCTACTAAGAAGTATTAATTTTCGAAATTATGAAAAAATTAAAATATCCAGAATGATTTACTTTTATTATGAGTCTGTTGGAAGCAATTTAAGAAGATCCAATATCAAGTCTTTTCGAATCATTTCAAACTTTGTAGAAGGTCAGTATCTAGACGACTAGTATCAAGTCTTATGAGTCTTAGAGTCTGATATGAGTATTATAAGTCTTATGAAATATTTTAATTTTTTCGGAAGCAACATCAAGTCCTCTAGTAGCAATATCAACTCTTCTGGAACCATTACAAATCTTCTTCTGACAGTTGTAAATCCTCCGAAAGCAGTTCAAGTTTTTTGGAAGTAGTATAAAGTCTTCTAGAGACAATATCGAGTCCTTTGGAAGCATTCTAAAACTTCTAGAAGCAGTATCAAGTCTTCTGGAAGTGTTGCAAATGTTCTACAAGCAGTATTAAGTCAGTAAGTAAGGCAGTATCTTTTAGAAGCAATCCGTCAGAGATCTTAAACTCATCCAGGACGAACAGTTTGGTTTCCGACCCAAACATTCGACCGTACACCAGGTACTGCGACTTGTCGAACATATAACCGAAGGCTTCAATCGAAAGCAAAGCACTTGTGCTGTGTTTTTCGATGTTGCCAAAGCGTTCGACAAAGTATGGCATGAAGGACTTTTGTTCAAAATGCTAGAAGCGGGCGTGCCCCTGGGATTAGTCCAATTGATCGCCTCCTACCTTGACGGCAGGAAAGCG
Source organism: Onthophagus sagittarius (assembly GCA_036711965.1). Classification (NCBI taxonomy): domain Eukaryota; kingdom Metazoa; phylum Arthropoda; class Insecta; order Coleoptera; family Scarabaeidae; genus Onthophagus; species Onthophagus sagittarius. The sequence continues at coordinate 12,424,814 of JASERS010000003.1, forward strand.
CGCATCAAACTGGAAGGTACGCGTTCGAGAGAGCGAATCCTTACTGCTGGCGTCCCTCAGGGGTCGTTGCTTTCACCGATACTTTTTTGTATCTTTGTAAGCGACTTACCCCGTTACGAGGGCACGCAGTTAGCGATGTACGCCGACGATGTGTGCATCTACAGCAGATCTTGGTCTCCCGAGGTCGCCGCTCGTAGACTGCAGGCAGCATCGAACGAGTTGCTCGACTACTTCGCAAAGTGGCGGGTCAAAATCAACGCTGATAAAAGTACCGCAGTACTTTTTACCCGGCGTAGACAGAGCCCCCCCGATGCGTTGGTACTGCAAGGGGATGAGGTCCCCTGGCGTTCCGAAGCCAGGTATTTGGGTGTCATTCTGGACTCTAAACTTACTTGGAAGAGTCACATCGACGCGATGGCGAACCGGGCGAAGGCAGCTCTGGTCAATCTGTACGCTCTGATTAATCGTCGAAGTAAGTTGGATCCTCTTCGGAAGATTCGACTCTACAAAGCGGTTATTTGATGGCTTATTTACAGATGGCATTTGATGCACCTTGGTTTGTCAGTAATGCGACACTGCACAATAATTCCCAGATGGCGACCATCGAGGAATTCATTCGGGACAAGGCTAGTACCGAGTTGACGCGACTCGAAAATCACCCCAATCCCCTCATAGCGGGATTAATGGATTATGACACAGAACACCTTCACTACAAACGGCCAAGGTTGCTTCTAGTCTAACAATCCAGGACCCGACAATCCTTTCGATACCTACTTCCGATATCACTAAATCAGTGAACATTAATTAATATATTTTCCGTCTGTTTTAGATCCGATGAAGAGGGTTAAAGAAGAAATTCTAGGAACCTCAAGAGGCCCGTCAAGTTCACCGAGTCTTAGAGTCTGATATGAGTATTGTAAGTCTTATGAAATATTTTAATTTTTTCGGAAGCAACATCAAGTCCTCTAGTCGCAATATCAACTCTTCTGGAACCATTACAAATCTTCTTCTGACAGTTGTAAATCCTCCGAAAGCAATTCAAGTTTTTTGGAAGTAGTATAAAGTCTTCTAGAGACAATATCGAGTCCTTTGGAAGCATTCTAAAACTTCTAGAAGCAATATCAAGTCTTCTGGTAGTGTTGCAAATGTTCTACAAGCAGTATTAAGTCAGTAAGTAAGGCAGTATCTTTTAGAAGCAATTTAAAACTTAAAACTAGCAGTAGCATTGAGTCTTCTGGAAACAGTGTCAAGTCTTCTGAAAGATTCCACGTCTTTTGGAAGCATTTCAAGGCTTTTAAAAGCAGCATCCAGTCTTCTAGAAGCAGTATCGAGTCTTTTGGAAGCATTTTTAAACATCTACAAGTAGAATCGAGTCTTCTGGAAACAGTATCAAGTCTCCTCGAAGCATTTTAAGTCTTTTGAAAGCAGTATCAAGTCTCAGCAGATATCTGGGATTGAATTCGGAAAAAACTCAAAAAATCATCAGCAATTTTAAAATGGATGATTGAACGAATAAAGAATCCATGTATTTGGCGCCAGTCCTTTAATAAAAAGATAGCAAATTTAATAAGCTAAAAATCAACTATTGTTTCTTTTAAAAAAAATTTATTGGTCACAATATCTAAAACCCCCCTAATGGCTGAGTCATGATATTACACCTATAATACTCATCACGGTAATTGCATTTGTTAGTTTTAAGAACACTTTTAGGTTTTCGACAGCATAATTTATTAAAAAAAAAAAGAATTCATGGACATCGAATTTGAAACACCTGTACATATGTAACAACAATTTTGTTGATCGTCGTAAATGCGAGTCGTCATAAGCCGAATCGACATAACTCAACGTCAACGTCTACAATCTCTACCACAGGTTGAAATTCATAATTGCTTTAAAGAATGTAGAACCCAAGAAGCTGAAATTTCTCGCGAACATTTGGAAATTAATGACTCATTGTATCAAGCGGTTGGATTAAGAACATCACTTACTATTCAAAACAAAAAGCTCAGGGCAGGTGGAGAAGCGATGATAAAGTTTTGTTGTGAGCTTGAAAAGATAATTAAGAAGCATAATCTGCCATAACACAAATTTAGAACACTGACGATACGGTGACATGCCTTCTTAAAAATTGGTAGCAAGTTGCAGGTAATGAGGCAAGTGCACCGGGATATAAAAAAAAAATTAAAATTGTGTAACAATAATGTGTTGTGTCAACACGTTCTGCGACCAGTAACTGAAACTGACTGTGATAGAATAGTCAAAAAATTTACGTGCTTTAAAAATGTTCCCAGTTCACTTTTTCGATCAACAAAATGCATGAATAACTTGTGATATTTTCCAAGATTGGTTTTTACTTTATTACTTGCTTCCTAATAAAGCTATCTACAGTCCATCAGTGAAAATTTCATTGTCACCTAATTTACATCAATTCCATAACTAAAGGATTAGATGTCATTGAGACAATGAAACGCATTTACCGGAAAAAATTAATGATGAATTTGTTGGACGAAATTGATCTGATGAAGTTTTGGAAATCGTTTACGATCAAAGATGCAATTTTCACAGTAGCAAAATCTTGGAGAGAATTGAATGATATTACTACCAAAAAAGGTTTTTACAATATAATGACACTGCAGGAAAATGAAAGCGTTGTCTGAGCATCTGATGAGCAAGAAGCAACCAAACCTGAATTAATAGTATTAGAACAGAATGCTGATGAGTTCAAGGAAAGCGATAATAATATAAATCGAAAAATTGATCCAATATGATAAAAATGAAGAAAATTTGGGCCAACCTAGTATAACCCTTAATTATCCGAAAATGAGAGTGTCGAAGAAAAAAAATGATAACAGGGTATTCATCAAACAAATAATAAACTGAGAAACTTTAGAAGTTGCGAGTATTCTATTAGACTAATTTAAACAGCAAGAATCTTTGGATCTTCTTGTGGACCACATAGTCCCACATAATGTGTAGAAACGAAGTTCCAAACAATTATTATTATTATTATCTATGCGCTTGTTGTATACGACATGTTAATGTAAAATTCAAGCATTAGAAAGATTTAACGTAATAAAAGTGACTACTGAACAAATAAAGGAGCTTAAGAAGTTGTGCCCTGTAGTTTACAACAGATCCTGCATGTCAGATAATAACTATGGAAGGCACGTCAAAAAACAAGACAAAGTAACATTCGAGTCATTTTCTATGCTATTACTGAGCCAAATAAATTAAAAGCTGAGCAAAGCAAACTCTGTTACCTTAGGTTGGGTTGTTTATGATTTGAATTTTTAAGTTGTTTTCATTTCTCCAGTCAAGGGGTGAGGGGCGAGATCATCTTTATCACCATTAAATATCTTCATTTAAACCGAACAAATTTCATTCGAATGTATTTTTAGAGCGATGCGTAGTTTTTCAGATATTCAATCTGCATAGATTGGTTCACAACCATAGAAAAACTTACAGACAACGAATCACAAGACGACTTAAATAAAACAGAATATGTTATCTCATTTTTGAAGTGAGTTTTTGTTATTTTCCATTTTTTTCAAATTATTATGTATTACTATCAACTTGTTTGCCAGTGAGGAGTGTAAACAAATGGAAATATGTAAAAACAGAATATGTGATTTTTTTTTAAATTTTGTAGGTCCTAAAACAGTCTAAACACAATAAATTATTATTAGTTTATGTTGGTTGAGTATCTCCCCTTCATAAATATTTTAACGGATTAAATCAAGTATAACACATTCAGCTAAGTTCTTTTTGCCCCTATAAAGTTTGATTTTTGCTACATAACTCTTTTTAAAAATGTCGATTCGATTTAAACCTGTGCAAAATACGGCAAATAATAAAAAAAAATAGAAAATATGCAACTTAAACCAAAATGACAGATTTTTTCTAAAAGAATATCTATTAGCTTAATTAGCTTATTCAAGTTCTCTTTTCATTCGTATCTTATTATGTAAAAAATAAAAACGTTTGGAATATCCATGCTTTTCAATTATCCGCACCATTTCCGTTCCATTTTCGATATATTCCAACTAGAATAAATTCCATAAGCACTATCGTCTATTATTTTTTTTTTATATTATACCGAATTGGCATTTAAATTGAGATGATCTTATAACTCAAAAACTATCAATTTTCTTGATGAAAAACATTTCAGACAAAAATTTTATCATATGAAGGGGAAAAATATTCTGTATGGTTAATATTAAATTCCAAAGACGTCATCTATTTCTTTCGAACTTTTCATTTAACATTTTTTCGGTTTAGATCTAGTTCTAGTTTTACTTCAATTGCCAAATTACGTGTATAAAGCAATCTATTTCTGCAATTATTCATAGTAGAAGCCTTCATTAAAACAAATGTTTTTTGATTTACGACTAAATCCAATCTAGCTCTGTACATTTGTACTAAAGTAAAACTAGAACTAACACTAGACCTAGAATTAAAGACGCACGGCTAAACACGTTGAAGACGCACGGAAATATACAGAGTAGCCAAATCAGTTTATAAAGTACTCTATTTCAGAAACTATTTGTAGTGGCCTTCAAAAAATTTCATGCGTTCATATCGAAGTATATGGATAACTAAATTTGTATGGGATATAAATGCGTAATATGAAGTTATATGCAAAACATGCAAAAGCATATAAATCCGGTCTCTAACTATAATTACTATAGATAGTTTAGATAGTGTACTTATTTCATGAGATCCTAAACAAATTACACCAATTAAGCTACATTCTTTTCGGATATACTTTTATTGTGCAAAGGTAATGGAGTAAAACATAGTTACTCAGTTTTTATTACGAAATACAATCAACTTTTTACATCATAATTTTTTTCTCTCATATTTCATAGCAATATTAGCATTTACACAAAACAAAAACATTTTTTTCTAATTTATTAATATGTATAAGCTATATACATTTCATATCAAACATTGAAAGAGAAAACAACTCTGTACTTGGAGCAAACTTTGAACAAAGAAAAATTCTGGTTTAATTAGAAAAAGAAACCCAATTAAAATTGTCTTTTTTTTCAATTTTATACCGCTTATTGCAGTAATACCAAAAATATTATGACTGTTTCGTCACCAATGAGAAATTAATCCACCCAATTACCGTTTTTCGTCACTCGTCCTTGCTCTGGCGGTCTTACAAATTGCATCCACCGCACTGAAATCGACCAATTAAAATGCAAGGTGCGAACCGTTTTTCTCTTCCTGTCTAAATGGAACGCCGCGGACTTTAAGCATTGTTCGGCAATGCAAAACTGGCCGCCCGCCCGCCCTTGAGGCACATTGGATATTGCCGAGAAAAGATCGTCCAAAAGTGCACCTGGAACAGGTGCACAAGAAAACGGACCATACGTGAACTTTCTAATAATCAGGACGCGTGCCAGTTTTTTTTTATTTTTCGTTTTATTACTTCAACGGAGAAGTATTACGGCGAGTTTCAGTTCCAAAATTTATGCGCACTCAGTAATCCAACAGTTTAAAATGTAATACTTTTTAGAAAGTCCCAGATAAAACCGTCTTGTAATGTCAAATTGATCGATTACCTTTTTTGTTTATGGCTCAGTTTTCACTTCATGCTAAAGTGAAATAAAGAATTTTAAAAAATTTTTCAAGGAATCAAATTTGATAAAACTTTTACATTAATAACTTGAATTCATATTCTTTGTATTGTGAGATTATAAATCTTATCATTCAAGTCTTGTATTCGGTTAGAGAAGTATGAACTAAGTTATGAACGTAACAGTTCACATCACGACATCATTCAGGAGATGCAAATCTGTTTGGAATTTAACCGCTTAAAATACAATGTCACTCTTATGACAAATTAGAGTTTCTCCACATACTGTTAGAAGAGGTGTATTACAATGTACAATTGTACCCCATTTTCGGTTTAGCTTGAATATGAAATCCACCACCCACTAAAATTCAAAATATAATTTTGAAACTTCGGTAAAATAATGCTTTATTATGAAATAAGAAACGGTGACAATTTCCGCCGAGAAAACTCAACTGTTATGTTTCCTAACTTTCAATGTTTTCTCCCTTGCATAATAATTAATGAATTTCTGTCTACAAAATGTCAGTTTAGTTAATGGTCAAATTGTTAAGTAGACTTGTTTTACTTTATATTAATTTTGTCCATTATCAATGACTTTGAGAGAGAAAGAAAGAGGCGAGTCTCTTATTCCGAGAGATTAAGAGAAGACTGAATCGAGACCAGTGTTGTTGTTTTATACTGAATTAAGTATAATCATATTCTTCAAATTCAGTACGTCAGTACTACATTCTTATAAAAGTATCAAATTCAGTACAAAATTTAAAAATTTGTTAATTTGAATCATTTACATCTTTGTGCTTCTAAAGCTTCTGCTGCTTTGCTAAATGGAGTGGAGAATTTTGCAAGAAATATTTTAAATTATTTTTCTCATAGTACAAAACGATAACATAAACAATCCCTCCCGTCATTGCGACCTATAAGTTATAACGTAACTTTAGCCCTTCAATGGTATAAGGCAACTGTATGTCCTTAATGAACAGAGTCAAAATAGCTTTATTGAAAAGACGGTTTCTAGAAATACGGTTACACAATATATGTTCAGCTGTTCCTGACTCGTCGTTGTAAAGTCGAAAAGTTTGATCCTCGGCATATTTTATATGGAAAAGGTGATATTTGAGAGGTGCATGACTGACAAAGAATCCTGAGAGCGTCATTAGATTCCCTTTGCTGATGCATAAAATCTCTTGGGTTTAGTTTGGCAAAGGCCTTATCATACTTTTCAACAATCTGGAAGTTCTTTCCAACGTGAGGCTACCTTTAAAATCTCTCAACTAATAATTTGAGTGCTGGAGTCCAATAAACGACGTTTTCGTTACCTCTTTGGCTAGTTTGTTTGCCTTCTCATTATCCTCAATGTCGTAAGTTTTATCATTTTTGATGTTTCAAGGTGCAGAAATTTATAGCAAAAACTTCTGCTTGAAAATGGTGGTGTCCGAGCTGAGTTGCAGTTTAATGCATCTGTTAATAATAATAATTTATTTTACCACTAACATAAGCCACTTACAGAGGATGTGTATAATCAATAGAAATAATACGTTTACATACAATAAATAAAATTAATAAACTAAAATTAAGGTAAAAATAAAGACAATGTTACTTATTTATTCAAAAACTTACACTAGCCTTAGTTTTAAAATGATTGAAATCATGAATGTCTCTAATATATTGAGGAAACTTAATATAATATTTTAGGAAACTGAACTGCGAGCTTTTTCAATTAAAGAAGTTTTGTGCATTGGTAGTGACAAACCACTGTGATGCTTATTTTATGCCCTTTCATTACCATCAAAAAGGTGAATTCTTTTCACGTGAATCACAGCTTTTAATATATAAATACATAAGAAAGTTAGAAGTTCACGTTCCTTGAAATTTGCCCCATAGGATTCAACAACGCCCAGCCAAAACATCACTCTGACAACTTTTCCAGTCGTTAGCGAAACGCCAAATTAAAATATTATAAATTAAATGGAAAAAGCACTGGGCATAATATCTTTGTAATAAGCAATCTATTTCCAAACTAGACCATAGTTTCAAAAGAACGAAAAACCTCGAATTCAACATGATCACATACATGACCAATATGAAGTCCAAAAGACCAAAGCTAATCAACATTTAATCCCAAGAATCTCACAATATCGGATAATGGCACATCCCAACCTACAGGATCAAGAAGAACACAACGCTTGTGAAAATCAACACATACAGCTTTTTCGGAGTTTAGAATTACTTTATTTTTTCTACACAAATCCCTAAACTGGTACACCACAAGATTGACCTTATTAGAAAGTGTATTATGGTCTCGGGTGGCAATGGTCAAAGAAGTACCATCGGCATACATGGTGATGTGAACCTCATCGTCCAAATGTTCATGTCCATTGTTCATGAACAGCAAGAATATTAAAGGCTCAATAATAGAACCTTGCGGTCCTCTCTTCTCAATTGGCACATATTCAAACGCTGCCCTTGATAAAGATACCCGCATCGTACGATTAATGAGAAAAAATATCCAATTAAGAGTTGAGCCTCTAGAATCTTTAAGAATACGCTATTTAATGAAATGGGGCAAAAATTATTGATGTCCATTGGACAGTCTTTCTTAAACAACAGAACCGTGCTGTATATCTTCAGTTTTTCTGGAAAAATCCTCAAAGATACTAACTTGTTCAGAATAATTGCTCACGGAGCAGCTATCTCATCACATAAATACTTGACACATATGACATGCACAACATCAGGACTGATACTGTTTGTTTTATTCAACCTCTTTATGACACTCTTAATTTCGGAAATTCTAACCTGATAGGAAAAAGTGCACTGCAATATCACTTGTATAAGATTCAGATCTCACATTCCTAAACTTGCTCCTTACCAAGATACTAGCAGTCGTAGATGGATTAGTTGCTTTACCTTATACTATTTATTTAACAGTCTTTTATGTATCATTCGAATAACTGGAAGATAATAATAGGTACATGAAAATGCCGCCCTTATAAGAACTGAAGGGAAGTTGCCAAATAAGCCATTTTCTCTTTATTTGTGGGTCTGTAATTCTTTAATGAAATCATTTGGTATGGAGTGTCATCATTGTAGAGCAAGGCTTTTACAGATTATTCTATAATAGAGTACTCTATAATTGTTATACGAGTTTACACCAAATATACGAGATATATTTTTTAAGAAAAAGTATATAAGCATTTTATATGAAAACAGTTAAAAAAAGAACACTCGGTGACTGATCATCTTTGACTGCTAATATCTTAGTAAGGAGCAAGTTAAAACATGATATGGTTATCATGTTGTATAAAGCACATCTTAAAAAATAAGAATATCCTAGCAACAAAAGTTTTTTGCGAAATATTCAGTGCGCGGTTAAAGAATCGAACCATGAACAAATCTTTTTAATAGCTTGATAAATTTTACAAAAAATTATGCATTCGCAAATGCCTCTTTTACGAAATTTTAGGGTCAAAGTTATTTTTTAAATTAAACATTATCTGCAATAAAGCATCTTTTTTAAATATATTGTCTACGCCACTGCTAATTTTGTCAAAAAGCCAGTATTTTTGCGTAAAGTGCCGTCAATTAACTTTTAATTCTCTTACAAATGTTTGATTTAAGCGACAGTTTTTAAGTAATTTAGTTTTCTAAGCAGCCATATGACCACTCTATTCTTGATGGATAGCTTAGGGAAATAAATGTTAGACATCTTGAAAATGAGGCAATTATTGTTCTTAAAGTATTGTCCATACTAGATGAACTGTGATGTTTAAATTTACAGAAATGTAATTAACAAACTTTCTTCAAGCTTGTTTTTCTTAAAAACTGATGCTTTAATCAAATTGAACTAAAATTAGAACTAACACTAGCACTAACACTAGAACTATCACTAGAATTATCACTAGATCTAAAACAAGAAACTTTCGGGTTTCGCCGTGCGTTTTTTGAAAAAATGATTGACGTTTCGGATGCCATGTTGCAACCTTCTTTAGAAACTGGTTCTAACTGAGTTAACGCACGGTGAAACCCGAAAGTTTCTAGTTTTAGATCTAGTGTTAGTCCTAGTGATAGTTCTAGTGATAGTTCTAGTGTTAGTGCTGGTGTTAGTTCTAATTTTAGTTCAATTAACACCGGTCGTGAAAGCCTTCGTACTTATGCTTTAATCAAAGTTTTATAAGTCCTAATTTGATAAATATTTTTATTTTTATTTATGTCATCAAATCAAATTGATCAAAATCAAAGTGAATCAAGGTGTTATGTTAAATATATATATATATATATATATATATATATATATATATATATTTCTTCACGGATGGAGAAGTATGTATTCTGGTTGATCCGGGGTATCATACGTATATCTTCTTAGTTGTTTCCTGTGGACAGGGGCAGACGTTTCGCCAAGATCTCTTCTTCAGTGCTTCATCGTAATCTCCTGTTGTCAGTCTGTCAACAGGAACTGTGTGAGGATGTGAGATGGTTAAAGTAAAGGATGATTAAAGGATGGTTAAATTTAATGTGAGGATTCTATGAATCCTCACATTAAATTTAACCATCTAAACAGCGTTTAACGTAATAAATATGAAATAATTTTGATCTGCTTTAAGATAAAATACCGCTTCGGGTTATTCAATTTTATCAAAATTTAGTATTTAACTATCATTCACAATTTGATAGCATTGTATAAAATTTTGCATTCATCCAATTCTGAGGACCTAAATTAAATGAAAAAAATTAAATGTGACCTCAAAGTTGAAACATTTGTTCCAAAAATTCACAAAGTCTTTAGCGTATTGTCCAATAGTCACATACCAAGTTTCAAAATGTTTAGGCTTATGGCAACCTGTAAAGATCGCCTCCTTAGGCTTATGGTTACCAGGGATCGATTTCAAACAACAAGGTCATTTGTTGTAGATTGGACGAAAGCTTTGATGATGGCGCTTGTTGATGGCAACTATTTACAGAAGAATTTCTTCCTATAGGCTTAATTCATACCATCTTTACCTTCGTCTTCCATTAACATCACTCTATAATGCAACCAAATTTATATGATATCAAGAACGACGAAGGTTTCATTAATGGAATGACATCATCTTCAGTGCTAAATCAAGGTTTTTGTTTATAGGTGAATGATGGTCGTGGAAGGGCGCAGCGACATTGGTGGGAAAGATAGAATTTGAAGTTCGTTCAAAGACGACATACAGCCCTAACACTTAATTCTGGAAACGATGTTAGTACTTTTCATGTAGACGTCGCAGAATGCCACTTTCCATCGGGATATTGCAAGATCTCATATTGCTGTTACAAGTTACAAGAAGACTTGAACATGTCTGGGGTATGAAGAGTCGGCGACCAAGACAAGTACTCAAGTAGGCGTCTTGAGAACCTGGATGAACTTCGACACCATCTAGAGGTTGCATGGAACGAGAGGAAGTAGTCCAAGAGCATATCGTCCACTTAATAAAGGGCGTGGGTGGAAGAGTTAAAACATACATAGTTCCGCAAGCTTTTTCTTGAAAAATATTAATTTTTGTTTTGTTTTTTAACTAAACTTTCATCGTTTCTTAGCTTATAATAAAGCTAATAACTATTTAATATTCTTTCAAAATTGTAGTCTAATTCTTAATGGGTGGAGTATTTCATGTAAAAGTGAGTGTATTTTAAGAAAATTAATAAGTTCATTCAACCTTTTTGTCTTTTCAAAAACAGTGTGCGTAACCTTTAGTTATTCCTGGATAAATATCGTTGAAAATCCCACACGTCTAGCAAACAATATCATATACCAAGTGAAGAGCGTTTTCTGGGGACAAACAGCGAGGTCTGGCCGAACAAAAGTGTGGATCCGACACTAAATCCCGGGCCGAAATCGCTTTTTGGGCGTTAATTGAATCGTCGAAATTGTTTTGGGGGCGCACGCCAATGAAAACAATCCCGGACCACGAATTGGTTAACTGTTGACAAGCAGATGTGGGATGTACTCAACCATCACGGATTTAAAAATACCGCAAATACTTAGTTTCTTTTTATTTCTATTTTTTCAATCATCAAAATTATTTTAAAATTCGCCTTTTGTTTTTGATCTTAATTAATTTTTTTGTTATTACAACTGTTTTAGTCAGTTTAGTATAAAAAGTTTAATTTTGAGTTATTTATAGAGTAGAGATTTTAAAAATTCTTGGTGTGTACATTAAAAGAGTTCAGCGGCTTCTCCATCTGATGATATTTCAAGATGATTTTTTCGTGAACTGTCAGAAGTGCGAAAGCCGGTGGATTTACGTCTCGTATTTTTAGCGCTCTTTAGCACTTTTTCGGACATCACTGAGGAACATTTGTACAGCTTTATGGAAGACATATTTTTATTACTAATTGATATACTAAGCCGGGGCTTCTTAAAAGGATCTGTCTAATCGTTAAGTGCCGTTTTTATTACCATCAAGGAACAATGAAACTGAATAAGCTGTTTTGATCATTTTCACCATTACGTTTCATTTTATTTTCGAAAATGATTGAATATTAATTAATTAATGAAAATGATTAAATCAATATTATTCAGTTAACATGGCAATAATACCTGGAAACGACAACAAGTTGACGTCACCATAATCATGAGAGCAAATTCCGTCTACGTTGATAACTCCTTGATTTGCCTTTGCCAAGGTCGCGATATAAACAATTTTCGGTCTGGCACGTACGAAAATAGCGATGCCAGATATTAGTGTTTGTTAAATTGGCACTCGTTCCGTAAACTTGCGAAGAAAGGGGGTATTATTAAATTAAAAATTAATTTAATTTCATTATGACTAAGGAAATTCGTTCAATTCAAAATGAAACATTAATTGACGTCCGTACACAAACATTAAACAAAACAGCGTTACTCATCTTACGTACGAGTTCAATTGCGTAATAACACGCGCTTACGCCCACTTCTGGTTCTTTAACAAATCAATTAAATGCCCATACAATTGCCGATGCATAATTCATAAAGTACACATAAGGTGTAATTGTTATTGTACTGTAGATAACCTTGCCTTGTAATAACGGTTATATGTTGATTGTTGATGATTGGTTGTCAGTTTATAACTACTTAAGTGATAATAGCTGAAAAATTAAGCTAAATTTAAAGTACGTAACCCATTAAAACTAAAATAAGAAAATATAGTTGTATCCCGGTATTTTTTTTGGATGAGATTCAGAATTGTCTTAAAACGTCCTTCAGAATAAATTATGGGTTGGCCCGAAGATTCGGAAAACGGTGTCGTTTACCGCGAACGGATCGCGACTTTCGGCGGAGTCTATTTTTTCACACTTTTTCTCGTAAAAAAGGCTTTTGTCGGGGGCCCCTCCGACGAGACCTTGGGCAAAGGTCAAAGTCGGACGTGGCGCAAAAATATTTACTTCGGGAGGGCGCGATATCGCGAACGATTTCGCGCGAGCGTTCAAGGTTTTGATAAGGAAACTGTCGTAATCGGACGTCATTTTTTTAAAAATTTGTTTGCTGTACGTGGCGTAAGTTACTATTTGCGCGAGATTATAAATTTTGAACGAACAAGATTGCTAAATAAATATAGAGAAAATTTCGAGACCTTTATAATTATTTGTATTTACTTAAGATTTTGGGAGTTTTTTCAATTTTAAATGTAAGTCGCACGAAGTTAATACGGAACAAATAGTTTGTACCCTCACTTTCACATGAAATACACTACCTGTGGTGGTGATTAATTCAATCACTACACAATGTAAATAAATTTTAATTAAAAACCAATTTTAATAATTAGATGTTAACGATACAAGATTCGAATTATAGAAAAAAAATAAATAAAAACGTCATCTTGGCGATCGATGTCGCATGATTTTAACAATTAAATTTCTATGGAAAGGTTGATCCAAACCGCTACAGATCCCCTCTTACAAAGAACAAACGGATCAACAGTAACATTAAATAGAATATTTGTCCACTCTAAAATTAAAACGAACTGTTTTCATCCTATGTCGTAAATTATTATCATCTATTACTTCACAAAAATTGTTTTTGAACAAAAACGCGGATTTTACGATCAATGTTTACAGTTGTCTCTTTTAGCCCTACGTCTGTTGGGTGTGGTCTACGAGTCCACGACAAAATGATTATTTGAAATATTTTTTAAATTATTTTGCTCAAAACTTCTACGGTCACAGTAGCTTTCAAGTATCTGAATATCAACTGTTTTCGCTATAAAAAACTGTTTTTCAAAATTCCAAATAGTCGCTACATAATATTTTGTCCTGACAGACCCTTCCCGATCAAATGTGTAACAATATTCGCAGATGTAATCTGTAAGAATCGTATTCCAGTTGGAACTCTATGCGTTCTTTTTGTGTTTGTAGGGGTATTACCGAGTTATAAAACTATACCTCGGAGTGATCGCAATATAGTTCGGTAGTTCCCTTAATAATTACTATATATACGGTTACCGTGTCGTTGACACGCCAGTTTACTATTGAACCCCATTTTGAGGCGTTGTGTTATGTGTTATTTATTTTATAAATATAGAGAATAGAAAAGTGCATAAAAAAAATTATTTATAACTAATTTCAAATATCTAGTTAGCAATCTACAAATAGCATACTTACAAATAGGTAAGTAGTATCACACAATTATCTGATATGATTTGATAAAATAATAAATGATTTATTATTTGATAGCATTGTGATCTGGATCCTTACGAAAAGGAGAGAGAAAGATTACAGAAACTTATGAAGAAGTTAGCACGGGCAGTGAAATAGAAGAGTCTGACGATAGTTCGATATCAGATCCAGATTTTGTAAGTATCAGTGATCATAATACAGAAACCAAGCAGGAAAACGTAAATGAAGACGCAGATATTATGCATCAGGATGACGGCGAGGATGATGAAGATGAACAACCCGTGATTCGTGATAGATGCTCGTATTTTTTTGGTAAAGATGGAACTAAATGGAAAAAGACTGCCCCACCTAGAAATATTAGAACTCGCAACGAAAACATAGTGTCTCACCTGCCGGGGGTCATCGGTGAAGCATGTAACGCATTATCTCCCATTGAATGCTGGATGTACATGTTTGGAAACTGCATTGATATTGTAGTTGAAAACACTAATTTATTTATTGATAAAATTTCTGTTAAATACCACGATAAGACTGAATGTAGACCTACCAACTCTGTAGAAATCCAAGCGCTGATGGGTTTGCTTTGTTTAGCTGGGCTCCATCATGGATCAAGGACACATCTAGCAGAGTATTGGTCATCAGACAGTATGGGATATGAGATATTTCCTGTTACAATGGCAAAACGGAGGTTCGTCTTCTTATTGAAATGCATTCGCTTAGACGATACCACAACTAGAGGTCAAAGAAAAGAAATGGACAAACTAGCAGCAGTTCGTACTATTGTTGACGAGTTCAACGACAATTGTAAGAAAACTTATTCTGTGGGCGAGTATGTAACATTAGATGAAATGCTGCTTGCCTTTAGGGGTAGGTGCAGTTTCCGAATGTACATTCCAAGTAAACCAAACAAATACGGATTGAAAATCTTCGCCGTTGTTGATGCCAAAACATTTTTCACTTCACACATAGAAATTTACGCTGGTGTTCAACCCAATCGTCCATATAAAACTGACAACTCTACCGCTGCAGTAACTGAAAGAATGTGTTCACATTTATTAGGATCAGGAAGAAATGTTACAATAGATCGTTGGTTCACAGGATATTCAATTATAAGGAAACTGCAAAGAGATTACCGCCTTACTGTGGTTGGCACAATTAGAGTCAATAGAAGAGAACTACCTCTTGAAATAACACAAGTTAAAAACAGGAAAGTATATTCTTCGTTATTCACATTTAGAAATGATATGACTGCAGTTTCATATATACCCCAAAAAGGAAAGAATGTGCTTGTAGTTTCAACAATGCACCGAGACGATCATATCGATGAAGCTACCGATGATCGGAAAAGCCCGAAATAATTACTTTCTATAATAGCACAAAAAGTGGAGTAGATGTTGTTGATCGAATGATCACATCATACAATGTTACAAGAAACACAAAGCGTTGGCCAATGGTAATTTTCTATAACCTCCCCAATATAGTAGCAATTAACGCTTTTGTTATCTACAAAGGCAACATACCGGATGGTGAATTTGCTAAAACTCGCAGACTGTTTCAAAAAAATCTTGGTATGGAGTTAGTGAAAAATAACATGCAAAGAAGAGCCGTTGATAAGCACTTGACCAAAAGTGTGCGTACTTCTGCCTTGAGGCTCTTAGGTATTGAAGAGGAGATTATTCCAGAGCCACAACCAGGGAAAAGAGGAAACTGTAAATATTGCAAAAGACGAAGAACTCGTTATTTTTGCAAAATTTGTAAATGTTGGCTGTGCATGGAGCACATAACAGCGTGCTGCAACGATTGTTTGGGAAATATGGAGACCACACTTTGAAGCCCTCCAGTTTGTGCATAGAATATTATTCTTTAGTTAAGACATTTTTTTATAACACTTTATACATTTTTAAATAAATATTATTATAGATCGGTTTTCTTTTCCTTTATTTAGGCGTTGTTTCCAAATTTTGAAAAATATGTAATTAAATTGTAAGCATTTTCTTTAAATCAAATTAACATAAAACGTGAGTTTGGAATTGGCCTTGTATTGGGCTATTATATAGTACAAGCATCATATAAAACATATTTATGAAAAATTAGCACTGGAGGACACGTTGGTGTCCTTTAGAGTTTTTTCTATTTTGGACTCCACAGACCACACCCGATCGAAAGTGTTAAGAAGACGCGCCCGATAGACGGAGGGTTAGAGATGTACGCGTGAACGATTTTTTAAGTCCGCTCACGATCTATTCCACTCGGTTCACGCACACCACTCACGTGAATATCATGCATGAATCACTATGTGATTCACATAAATTCACTCACTAAATTCAGTTAATTTGATTAGTAATTAATCGTGTTTGATAGAATGTTAGAATTTACAGGGAGTTTAGTTTTATCATGTTCTGAATAAATGAGATTGTGCGTCGGTTTTCAGAATCAATTTGAGCAGAAACACTACATTCATGTCTTCAAGTGCTAGGTGATCTACTTTTGGAATGGTACTTTAATACTGATTTGCATTTAAAACATCGAGCAAAATCTAGAGCTTTATTTAGCATTCTATAAATAAATGTGATTTTACGTAAATAAATACATATTATGAACTTAGACAAAAGATTTAATTGGAGGAGCATATAGCTTAGCAGACAAAAATTCTAAAAGGTATCGCTTTATTTAATAGAAAACATAGGTATTTTGGACAAAACGTTAAAGAGAATACTAGTTTGATATACAGATCTGTCCCGCAAAGAATTTCGTAACTTTTGGTAAAAAAGGTGTTCTGATTCCTAGCATCAATTTAACCAAATTCATCAACCGTTGTTGTGCTAACTAGTGCTTTAAAGAGAAATACATGAATTAAATATTGTATAAGACATTGTAGGAAAAACTGGGGTAGATTCATACAACTATCCTGCACTAAATATATCTTAAGATAAGTGCATGTAAACAGTATAAGGTTTGCGTGTGTGTATCAGTATCTTATGTATGTAGTTGCTGACGGAGTTTAACAACAGTCAGTGTGAAATGCGTGTCTATGTGATACCAAACGTGATTTAGCCACGCGTCAGTAAATTTCCAGCTTCACTGTGAACGTCTTTCCTTACTACATGTTGCATTCTAGAGAAATCAGTATTATTGTACTTAAGAGATAGAGAGGTCAAGTTTGTGAATTGATCTCTAAATAATACTACATATTACTGATAGCTTTCTAGCAAACTTTAATTTAAATTTTCTTGTAAAGGTTATTTTCTTGTTTAATGTAATAAATTTAGTTTTCTTGTAATAAAATTTTGTAAATGGATATGTTCATACACAAGTGTATATGAGTCCATATAATAAATGGGGCACATACATATTGGATGAATGTGCCATTTCGCCAGTTATCCATTTTGGTTTCTGATATTGAAGCGATGCAATATATAGATGATATAATATATAAATATAAATATATAGATGTTTAAAAGAAGATAAAAAAGTTTAGATATTTGTTATTGTCGTAGACAAAAAGACGATGACTAATAAGATTAATAGTTGGTTGACGAGAAACACGATTAGTTGAACAAATCTGTAGTTGAGATGCCCAGAAAGTTCGTAATTTGATATGAGTTAAATTTTCCAATGATTGATTGTTATTCGCGGTTTCTCCGTTCATTTTAATTTTATATTAAATGAATGACCATAAAATATGACAATTTTGACTAATTTAATATATGATGTACTTAAATAATTGGCGTGTGTCTGAATAAATAGGAAATTATCTCCAGACTACGAAATAGAACGAAATGTTTCAAAATGTCAAGAAGTCAATCAATAAGGGGTGTTCAATTCTTACAAATGGTTTACTTCGATTCTCCCCCATGATTTCTGTGCTTCAGTGCATTCTTTTTCAAATGTATTCCAAATGTAGTCACTTCTTTCCAAATAAAGTAAGGATTTTCTATTTTTCTTTTTAATATACAGTCCGTGTCAGCAATTATATGTGGTGGTGTTATTAAGTCACTTACATATACAATGTATGTAAATTTTAATTAAAAATAAATTTTAATGATTAGGTGTTAACGATACAAGGATGTGTGGATGTTCAACCGTTAGACTGTGCAGGCTAGGATAAGATCTGCAATCCAACCTGCTTCAGGGGCTTCTTGTAACCACAGTATCTATCAACAAATGTAGGTTCAAAGCTGTCTACCAATCCTCAGCAATCGACCTTGTTCTTTGAAATCGGTCCCTGGTAGCCATCTTTCCAGCAGGGCCGTGTCTCTGAATACCTTCTTTGGGCCATAAAGATCATACTTGGGCAACAGTAGTGTGATCCCAATCCAGCCATCTCTCTAAAACTAGAAGCTTTCGGGTTTTACCGCGTGTCTTTTGAAAAAATATTAGACATTTCGTATGCCATGTTGCACCTTCCTCAGAAACTAGATCAAATGAACCAATGCTTCACCCAACTAGTCCAAACAGCTATTGAAGCAAATTATATGATGCAACGAGACTAAGTTTGATATTTTGACATGATGACATGTTATGAATACGTCGTCATTCAGCCACAGCGATATAACCATTATAGTGTAGGATGGTTCAACATCATCAAGATTGATCAACGTGCTTTCAAATACTTCAAACATTCAAATATTAAATTTTAATCAAATCGCACAACAGGAAATGTTAGCTTACCTGAACACATAACCAGCCATTCGCATATAAACTGCTGTCTAAAATAATGTAGTAAATGAATGAATAATATGTTATACAACTTCTTTCAGTGATGAACAACATTATGATATTGAAGGTCAATCTAATTGCATAATCTGAAGTAGTACTTTATCCGAAAAGATACCCAACCTTTTTATAAATCTGACTCATTAACTTGGTATAAATGAGTAAAATGTTATATGACTTTGTCTGATACCAAAGGGATAAATTTGAAAATCAAATGATTTTTGATAACTTGCGAACATGTTCTTAATTAATTGTTTAATAAGTAAATGTTTTAGTTTCGTATTTGTTGATTGAGCATCTTGAAATGTTTTCATGTCTCGATAACAAAAATCAAAATTGTCAATATCAATTCTGGAAAAAGTATCGGCCACAATGTTAGCATCACCATTTATAAATCTAATGTCAGCAGAAAATTGGGTAATGCGGATATCATGCCTGCCGAGGTGTGCTTACAGATTTTGCAGTAAATGAATACACCAAAAGTTTGTGTAATCGGTAAAAACAGTATACTGATTACTCATAAGAAAAAGTTGAAAAAATTTTATTGCAGAATACATTGCGAGTAATTCACGATTCAAAGTTGAACCAAATAGGTTTGGCTAGGTGATAGTTTTTTGGAAAAGAAAGCAATAGGTTTGATTTTATAATCAATAGTTTGCGAGAGTCTTACTCCCATACCAGAATTTGATGCATCAGTACTAAATGATAGAGTTACCTCTCAAGAAGGATGAGCGAAGATAATGTTTTTGCCGTTGAAAAAGCTAAATCATGTTGATCAGACCAACAATCTATGTTCTTTTGATTTTTCGAATGTTATAAGACATTGTAGGAAAAAGTGGGGTAGATTCATACAACTATCATGCACTAAATATATCCTAAGATAAGTATCTTATGTATGTAGCGACTGACGGTGTTTAACAGCAGTCTGTGTGAAATGCGTGCCTATGTGATACTAAACGTGATTTAGCCACGCGTCAGTAAATTTCCAGCTTCACTTTGAACGTCTTTTCTTACTAAATGTTGCAATCTAGAAAAATCAGTATTATTGTACTTAAGAGATAGAGAGATCAAGTTTGTAAATTGATCTGTAAATAATACCTCATATTACTGACAGATTTCTAGCAAACTTTAATTTTTACTTTCTTGTAAAGTTCATTTTCTTGTTTAATGTAATAAATATAGTTTTCTTGTAATAAAATTTTCTTGTAAATGGATGGGTTCATACACAAGTATATATCAGTCCATATGATAAATGGGGCATATTCATACTGAGTAAATGTGCCATTTTGCCATTTATCCATTTTGATTTCTGATATATTTTTTATTTTTTCTGGTTGTTGAAGCGATGCAATAATTATGTTTTGCTGAATGATTATGGTCAGAAATTACAAAAAAATATGTTAGCAGACCTTCAGCTTTAACAAAACGGCAGTGTAATGCTAGAACTATTACTAGGACTAAAACAAGAAGCTTTCGGGTTTCACCGCGTGCCTTTTGAAAAAATATTAGACATTGCGTATATCATGTTGCGACCTTCCTCAGAAACTGGATCAAATGAAGCAATGCTGCCCAACTGGTCCCAACAGCTATTGAAGCGTGGGATGGTTCAACATCATATAGATTGATCAACATGCTTTCAAATACTTCAAACATTCAAATATTAAATTTTAATCAAATCGCACAACCGGAAATGTTAGCTTACCTGAACACATAACCAGCCATTCGCATATAAACTGCTGTCTAGAATTGTAAATGAATGAATAATATGTTGTAAAACTTCTTTCAGTGATGAGCAACATTATGATATTAAAGGTCAATCTAATTGCATAATCTGAAGTAGTATTTTATCCGAAAAGATACCCAACCTTTTTATAAATCTGACTCATTAACTTGGTATAAATGAGTAAAATGTTATATGACTTTGTGTTCGCAAAAGATACTGATATATTAGGGTGGTACTTGAAGTTATTATGATAAATACCGAACAAATCGCAAAACTGGATGTGATATAAACTGACACTTTCAATTGGAAAAAATTACTTTAATATTGTACATAATCAAAAATTATGCACGATTTTTCAAATAACGTCTAGGTTTTGTAACGATAATTAAACAAAAATTAATCATATCATAATGTTCTTATTCAATGTCTTTATATCATAAATATATCTTTAATTAGTTAAGTAATGAAACAAGTTTATTTCTCAAAACAACTTAGGGATCGGAGATTCATGTGTATGATGTGCATGATGTCTTCGATTGTAGTTATTCTGCTACATTTTATTTATGCATTCTTTATTGCTTTTTTTATTTTTATTTATTCATTATTTATGCTTTTTCCGAGAGCGAGCCCATAGGAAATATAGTTTTCAATTATTTATGATCCATGGTCTAGGAGCTTGTGCACAGTGGAAAGCAGGAATAGGATGTTGTGCAGTTTCTCAAGTAGCATCGAATATCTTAGCATCTACCACTTTATGTCAGGTTATTGTTTTAAAATGACAGAAAGCCCTCGAATCAAGCCCTTATTTATTTCTGGATTGGTAACAAATCTTCTTGAGTGTTATCATCTTTATTTGTTCCTGTTCCTTGCTTTACCATATCGACACTAATCCCTCGAATCTCTTATTGCAGCAATTTTTTTTCTTGTATCGCTCTTGATTCACTGTTTGTTCTCGAGGCTGAAAATTTTAAATTTTATGACAGATGGTTGAGACCAACGTAGTTTGCACATGTTTAGTCTTTTTATTGCGAAAAATAACAATTTTTTTCAAATTTCTTTATAACTTTATATTTAAAAATACAAAATCAGAATGACGGAAATCTTTATGAATAAAATTTGTTTGATGACTGATATGTGATGTAATTGGTTTAATGTTGGAAAATGTTTCCCGTAGACTCATTAATCCATAGTGGTTCAGTTTCAAGAAAAGCATGCGTATCAGCAAAAAATTCTCCAGGTAAATGAAGAGGCTGACCATAAATCAGTTCAGCGGAATAACAATCGAATCCTCCTTGAGAGAAGATCTGAGTTCCAACAATAATCGGGAGATAGTTGTTCCAGCTGTTGTAGCTTCCACTGGCAGCAATGGATGTTTTAAAAAATCTATGGGATATTTCTAACATCCATTTGTTTTGAGGATGATAGGAAGATGAACAAATTTGAGAAAACCCAATTACCTTGTTGAACTGTGAAAAAAGATAGGATTCACATACTTTCTCACGATCATGAGTATTGGTAGCATTTGCAATGAAAGGCGAAGTTACATCTTTAAAAGGGTATACTTCCGACCAACGCGTAAAAATATCAATAATTTTTAAAACGTAAGAACATCCTAAAGACGGAGTAAGTGGACCAACAGGGTCAATATGAATATGCTCAAATCTGCT
Source organism: Onthophagus sagittarius (assembly GCA_036711965.1). Classification (NCBI taxonomy): domain Eukaryota; kingdom Metazoa; phylum Arthropoda; class Insecta; order Coleoptera; family Scarabaeidae; genus Onthophagus; species Onthophagus sagittarius. The sequence goes on from JASERS010000003.1 coordinate 12,447,126, forward strand.
GTTTGGAATATGAGAATTAGTATAAATAGTATTCTTTGGCAAGAAATGCAAGTGTTGCTCCATAAGTTAATATTTTTCGTCGTATGAAGCCATAAAAAATGTGTCTTCTAATCATGAATAGTTGGGCGAATCCAGAATGACAGAGATTATGTAATTTTTTGAAAATAATATAAGTTTTTCTGGAATAATGAGTCTTAAATGAGTAAGTAGATGAAGTCTCATACCAAAGGGATAAATTTGAAAATCAAATGATTTTTGATAACTTGCGAACATGTTCTTAATTAATTGTTTAATAAGTAAATGTTTTAGTTTCGTATTTGTTGATTGAGCATCTTGAATTGTTTTCATGTCTCGATAAAAAAAATCAAAATTGTCAATATCGATTCTGGAAAAAGTATCGGCCACAATGTTAGCATCACCTTTTATAAATCTAATGTCAGAAGTAAATTGGGTGATGTAATGCATGTAAATGAATTGACCAAAAGTTTTTAATTGGTAAAAACAGTATACTGATTACCCAGAAGAAAAAGTTGAAAACATTTTATTGCAGAATATATTGCGAGTAATTCACCATTCAAGGTTGAATATTTGGTTTGGCTAGGTGATAGTTTTTTGGAAAAGAAAGCAATAGGTTGCTTCTATATATCATGCTTTCTTGTTAAATTGATTTTATAATCAATAGTTTGCGAGAATCTTGCTCCCATACTAGAATTTGATGCATCAGTACTAAATGAGAGAGTTGCATCACAAAAATTATGAGCGAAAATAATGTTTTTGCGGTTGAAAAAGCTAAATCATGTTGATCAGATCAACAATCGATGTGCTTTTGATTTTTCGAATTAAGAGTTGTTGATAAAGTATACAAAGGAATTAGTCTATGTAAACTTTTTAAACTTTTTGAATTGGATCTAATCGTTAGTTATTTTAATTCTTGAATTTGCCGATCGAATACCTTCAAATGAAACGTGGTGACTAAGGAGGCTTAACGAAAATACACCAAAAAAAAAAACACCTTTTAGATTGGATATTTATACCAAAGGTAATTAATCTTTCAAATAGTATAAATAAATATTGAAAATGTTCAATTTCGTTTTTACTAGCAACAAGTAAATCGTTTAAATACACTAATAAAAGATCGAGACCTATTAGAACTTTATTTATGAATCGCTAAAAAGGTTGAGTAGCATTTTTCAGACCAAATGGCATTCTAGTAAATTCAAATAATCCAAAAGGAGTTTTTGAGGAGCGTTTTGTAAATATTATCATCATGAACTGGAATTTGGTGATATGCATGTATTAAATCAATTTTTTTGAAAACATTTTACAACCATGCAAGTGCAGATTAAAATCTCAAGTATGTGGATATCGGTCAGGGACTGTAATTAAATTTAATTTAGTTGAATTCAATTTAGAGTCTTTCTTTGGCACTATGTGTAGTGGTGAAGCTGCTAAAAACGATGAAAGTTTGCAAATACCAAATCCTTTTTTGGCAATCGCAAACTTTGAGGAGTCTAACGTCGAAATCGGGAAAGTGGTAAATGAGAATTTGTTATAATATGATGTTTAAGTAACTTTAAAAGTTTTGTTAACGGAGTTTCAATAGAAAGAAGTTTAGGGCTAGATATATTAGAATGATGAATTAAAATAAAGAAATAAATGTTTATTTTTGACGTCAACAAGAATATTAAATTTATGTACAAAATTTTGCGTAAATTTAAAGAAACAGTCAAGTTTTACCGTAGGTATTGATTGTAGATCCATTAGTTGCTGAAAAAAATGAAGCTGAATCTCTTTTTAAGGATCTGTAAAGTTTATAATAAAATAAATAAGTTATAGATATTTAAAAGAAGTTAAAAATGTTTAGATATTTGTTATCGTCGTAGACAAAAAGACGATGACTAATAAGATTAATGGATGGTTGAACCAAATCTGTAGTTGAGATGCTCAGAAAGTTCGTAATTTGATGTGAGTTAAATTTTCCAATGATTGATTGTTATTCACGTTTACTCTGTTCATTTTAACTTTATATTAAATGAATGACCATAAAATATGACAATTTTGACTAATTTATGATGTACCTAAATAATTCGCGTGTATTTAAATAAATAGGAAATCATCTGCAGACTATGAGACAGAACAATCTCCATAAACCAAAAATTTAGAAATTTAATCTAATTAATTTATAGATTCTTTTAATTTTCTTCAACAAATCTTTTCTTCTTCTAATTTCTCAAAAAAATATTTCAAAATGTCAAGAACTAATTGATTAAATGGTGTTCAATTTTCGCAAAAGATTAACTTCGATTCTCCGCCATGATTTCTGTGTTTCAGTGCATTCTTTTTCCAAATGTAGTTACTTTTTCCAAATAAAGTTAGAATTTTCTATTTTTCTTTTTAAAATACAATCCGAGTCACCAATTATATGTGGTGGTATTATTAAATTACTCACATATACAATGAACGTAAATTTTAATTAAAAATATATTTTAATGATGGATGTTAGCGATGTTAACGATACAAGGATCGAATTAATTATGAATTATATAAAAAATAAATAAGAACGTGCTCTATTAAGTATCCTTTGAACTTAGGTGTTGAAGTTCAACTTTTAGACCATGCAGGCCAATATAAGATCTGCAATGCAACCTGCTTCAGGAACTTCTTGTAATCATAGCAGTATGGGGTCTTGCATTATCCTGTTGGAAAGAAGCATACTGCAAAGTCTGCATGAAAAGTATTAACACCGCTTCCAGAATGTCGGGGTATCCTTCGTCCAGTATATATAGCCATCCAAACATAATTCCAGGTGTTAAGGCTGTGTGTCGTCTTTGAACGAACTTCAAATTTCGTACTTCCCTTTGATGTTGAGGGGAAATGCGAAATATACTTACAAAATAAAAAGTTAAAATACAAATCCTTGATTTATCACTAAAGACAATGTCAGTTCATTGATGAACCCACCCTTATAGTTCTTGACACCATGCAAGTCCGGTTGTTGTATGGATAAGTATCAGACTTGTATGCCATCAACAAATGTAGGTTCAAATCTCTCTATAAATCCTTTGCAATCGACACTTTTCTTTGAAATCGGTCCCTAGTAGCCATCCTCCTAAGGATGCAGGAGTCCTGCCTCCTAAGGAAGGCAGGACGATGTCTCTGAATACCTTCTTTGGGCCATAAAGACCATATTTGGACAACTGTAGTGTGATCCCAATTCAGCCTTCTGTCAATCTCTCGGAATGAGAGAAGGCTGAAACAATAAAATATGTTTGATAAGATTAATCAGAACTGTACTGCATTGAAGAGGAATACTCTTCATTATATCTGGTACTGTGTATAACAAAATGGTTTCTACTATGATCCATAAAAAATTGATATCTTTAAGGTCATGTGCAATTAACCAAGTTATACCTTATGTTGCAAACACGAGGTTGCAACTTTCTGCAAAAAAATATAGTGTACTGGTCTCTCTGGAAATATGTTGATGGCACTCTCTAGATTATGCCAAATCACTTGATATGATGTGGTAATTATTTCTCGTCATAAATAATTATCTTGGTTTGCCAAAATATTGAATACCCTTTACTTACTAGTTACATCAGAATAATCCTTTTGAGAAAGAATTAATTAGTAAACTCTTGAATAGGTTGTGAACTTTAACGCGATAATTTTTATTTAAAACTTGTTTAATTTAGGAAGAGATTGTATCGTAGACGGAAAAAAAGGAAAAGGAGATTGTACAAAACACCTTTACTTTCACTAGCCTACCCAGTAGACCGTCCATTCCGTGACTATAACATCTACTACCGTACAGTTGCTATCGTACATGTATGTAAATGAGGACCGTTTTAATCCTATTTATTCCTCGAATAAAACTCTCCTGACCAACTTTCGCGGGTTCGTTTCTTCTCATCTATCCGACTAATGCGTGTGTGTAACACAATTGCTTTGACGCCGCTTATGTTGGTCAAAGAAAGGAGAACCACGAATTTGGCGTTCCTAAGCGATTGGTTATCTTCGCCGCGAAAAATTGTCGACGGCTCATTTTTAGAAAGCGCGCACCGAGAACCGAGATTTGAAGAAAGAACGTTTCGGGGCGAAAGAGGTCACGGGCGAAATTGTGTACCGTGTCGACCTCGAAAGGTATACCTAATTTACATTTCTATTTAAAAACCAATTAACTGCTTTATTTACTCGAAGATAAACACAACTTTACTATAATAATAATATTTAACAATCCTTGATAGTATGCGTGTGTAATCTCCATTATAAAGGAGGATGTGTGTTGATCGCGCACATGTTTTATATTGGCCAAATCAGATCAAGGTAAAGGGAAGCGATAACGAGAGGCAAAATGTATCATCGTGTTTTAATATCCCAGCGGCACTCGGTTATCGCTGGATTTGTTTGAGGTCGACGTTCCGCTTCATCGCTCTTTCACTAGTTTCCACGTTCAGAACGTAATAAAACTGTAATTATTTCGTTTTATAAATTGTTTACCGATCACCTTGAGTGCTAAACACGCGTTTAGATTGAATATAGGACGAAAAATGCATTGTGATGTAAACCGTATTGTATTTAATAAACAGTGCAACAACTTTTCTCTCATTACTTTTTCAATCATTTTCTATCATTCCTAAATATTTATAATCAGTTCCTCATTACTTATTAGGTTAAAAATATAACAAAAAGGAATTTTATGATATCTCATTTGGAATTTGAATAGGTAGTCATCATAGCTTAAAGTAAACGTAAATTTGCTCCGAGTTAAATACGACGCGTTGGGAATTTTGCCAGGTTTAACGATCGTGACCTTAAACTTCATTGCTGAAACTACTGGATCATATTTTCGTACCGTTATATTATAAACGTTTCGACCTTCGGATAAAACTTCCAAGATTTCTGGCGTTACAAATGCCGCGGTTGGCATTTGCTTATGCTACGTATCTAATAAGATGTACTACAGGAAAGGATGTGCCTTTATTTTAAAGTGCTTCGTTTGTCGGCGTCCCGACGTTTTATTTAAAAAGTTGATTCATAATTTTAAGTACATAATTCGAAATATATAAAGAACGAAACTATGTGACTATGTGATAACGGGGATGTTATTCTCGATGAATCGTACTCACTTCAAAACTTTCATGAGTAATCGATTTTTATAACTCATCCTAGCGTTTGTAATAAGAGAGGCGATGTATGAGAATTTTTTTTTTGTTTTAATTATTTATTTACCAGACCAGCTCTAGAGCTATACATGGCATTTCTATTATTTAACAATATAAGTATACAATATAATATATAACATGAGGAGTCGCCTTCGCTCTCCTAAGCACGTTATAGGTTAGACGAAAAATAATCTACAAGTGGAGATCCTGGGATAATCTCCGTTGCAATCGCCTGTGAATATTTCTTCTGCCCAAACTGTACAGTTCTGCTGATTCACACATATGTAGTCTTTCGTGGAACTTTTTTGTTTTCGTTGCAATATACTCTTGAATCGTTTTAATGCCCAATTCGTTGTGTAGTTGTTTGTTTGTGATAAACCATTCGGCGTCTACAGCTATTAAAAGTAAGTATCTTATTTTGTAGTGCACACAACTTTTTCCGATTTGATTCTGTCGCATTTCCCCATATCTCACAAGCGTACATTACCATTGGGCGAATTAACGAGGTGTAAATAAGAATAGTGCATTCAGGTTTAAGGGAGGATTTCCTGTTTGTGATACTATATAATTCAGCTAGTCTCCCATAAACTTTATTTAGCTGCAAGTTGATATGATATCTCCAAGTGAGTCTTGTATCCAAATGAATCCCCAAATATTTTACTGCTTCTTCGTTGTTTTTCCACTCTATCTGTTTGTCGTTGATAACTAATTGTTGAGGGTTTCTTATACGTCTTAATGTGAAAATTTTTGCTGCACATTTTTGTTCGTTAATGTCTAAATTCCATAGGTTGAGCCATTTGTTTATCTTGATCGTATTAGTTTGTAATTTACTTATTGCTCTGGATAGATCTTCATCTTTTGTAAATAAGACTGTATCATCCGCAAACATAGCTATGTCATCCTGAATAATTTGGGTAATATTGTGCATATAAATATTAAAAAGAATGTGGGTATTGGTGATTTGGAGGACAGGCAGTCGTGGATTTTGGTGGAAAAGGTTCGGTTTGTTAGGAAAGATGGAAGGATTGATTTGAGGTATTGTGGTATATCAAGTTTAAGAATCTTGAATTTCAATCCATCCAACCAAATTCGATCGAAAGCTTCTGTAATGTCCAGAAAGAGCGCTGTTGTGTACATTTTGTTTTCGAAACAATCTTCTATTACTTCAACTATTCGTTGGAGTTGGTGACTTGTTTAATGTCCTTGTTTGAACCCGAATTGAAACGGTGGTAATATCTATTGTCTATTTAATTCATCCAGCAATCTCTTTTTTATAATCTTCTCAAGGAGTTTCGATAACGTGCATAATAAACTAATTGGTCTGTAGCTTTCTAGTTTAGATTTGTATTTGCCTGGTTTATGGAATAAAAGTATATTAGCGTGCTTCCAAAATTCAGGAATGTATCCAATTGCTAAACATGCATTGAATAAACTGGCCAGGTAAGCATAATATTTTCTTGGGATGTTCATTAAGATAATATTTGTTATGAGGTCATGGCCAGGAGCTTTCTTCTTTGGTAATGAATTGGTTATTTCTTGAATTTCTTTAGGTGATGTGGGATTTGAAGCAATTTTACTTGTTATTACATTTTGCTCTATGTATTGTCGAACATACTGGGTGTGATGTGCCGGACACTTGTTTAAGGGAGTAAATACACGGCTAAGATGTTCTGCGAAGATCGTTGTTTTCTCTTCATCAGTAAAATAAGATTTCTTCTTTTCCTTAATTATCGAAATCTCATTCGGTTTCCGTAAAATTCTACGTGTGATTTTCCACATCTCTTGTTCACCTGGATTAGTATTGGATATGTATTGTTGGTATGACTCAAGGCGGTATATTTCTAATTCTCATTTTACTCGATGAGACAATCGGTTAAATAATGTTCTGGCTTCTGCATTTCTGTAGCGTTGCCATTCTCGACGAGCATTGTGCTTTTGTTTAATTAATGCCAGAATTTCATTTGAGGTTGTGTATATTCGCCGTTTTTGTATAGGTAGTTTACTGGTTGCTTGTACTACACTCTTAGTGATAGCTATTGTAATTTTGGATACTCGTGCATTAACTTGTTCTTCTGTGGTCAGGAGGGCATTATTATTTAAATTTATTGTACATCTGCCTTGAAATAGCTTTCAGTCTATTTTACCATTAATAAGTGAATTTTGTCTTGGCATTATTGTGGGTGTTGTATCATACTTAATTATTACCGGGAGATGGTCTGAGTCTAATTCTGGTATAACGCATTGTTGAGTCGTTTTATAAAAGTGTTTACTTAGTTGAATATCTAATATATCTGGTTGATGATCTGACCTATACGGATAATACGTGTAATCAGTTGGAGCTGATATTTGAAAATTATATATATTAGACAAGTTCCATAGTTTTTCTCCAGCAGGGTTTGAAGCTCTGCATCCCCACGTTTGGTGCTTGCTATTTAAGTATATACAATGCATACTTTCATTGGTATTGAACATCTTTTCAATATCACTTTCCAGAATTACTTTATTTGGTTGTCTATATGCTGCTGTCATTTTAATTGTTGTTTTATTTTGTGTTTCAATTTTTATCGATATTGTTTCAAGATTTTTATAATTACAAGGTGTCGTTTCCCAGTGTTTTAGGTGTTTTTTAACAAATATTGCTACTCCCCCTGAAGCGATTTTGTGTTGCCTGTGATTGCGATAGGTTTTGAAACCTGGTATATTGAATTTCTCTGATTGACTTAAATGTGTTTTGGTTACGTATGCTATATCTGTGTTATGCCTTGCTAAGAAGGCGATAAGGATGGCTCGCTGTTTGTTGATACCGTTTGCATTCCAATTAAGAAGTGTTAGATTACGTATAGTTGGTTGATTAGACATTGAATATTTTGGGAATTATGTGTGTTGTGATAAAATTTTTAATGTATACTAAATAAGGAGATATTAAATTCATTAGGGATTTTAGTATGTTTGTTATAACTGATTTAGTGCTGATATCGTTAGAGGAGTGATTTGGGTTTGTTGCTTGCGCGTAGGATTGGGAAGGATGTGTGGAATTGGAAGTTTTGGTAGATGTTCTTGAACTACTTGTTGATTGATTGGGAGTATGTGTTACATTGGGTTTATTTTTGGCATTTAAGTTTTTGTAATATGTGCAAACCTTGTAATTAGCTGGGTGATCACCTTGACAGTTTACACATTTTGGTGATGCTTTTCTTGATTTAGTGCAATCTTTAGTTAGATGGTTTTCTTGACATTTAACGCATCTTGGAGACAATGTACAATAATTTTTGGTGTGTCCGTATCTTTGGCATCTATGACATTGTGGTAAACCTGGCTGTTTTCTTCTGTATTCTACCTCTATAATTGCATGTTGTATTTCTTTGATGTCAAATATCTCACGACCTTTGTCATTTGCAGTGAGGTCTATGGCACAAATGGGTATGGGAAGTTTATTTTTGTTTAACAATCTTACCACTTTTTTTATGGATAGCTTTAGTCGAGTAAGTTCATCTTCTACTTCCTGTACAGTGATTGAGACAGTTAAATTTTTAATCACCAGAAAAATAATTATTAATTTGTAATAATTTTTTTCATTTGGGTCTTTATATGTAAAATATTCAACTGCGGTTTCATTATAAAATTTGGCAAGTTTTCTGTAGTCGTCTATGTTTGTCAAGTTAATTTTGAGTGAGTTTTAAGTTGTATTAGTAGTAAACGTTGTAATATTTAATTTCGATAAATCTCCTACTATTTCTTTGTAATTTTTTATACCTGGAAGTTGAATCGGTGGTATTTTAATTGATTCATTTTGGGGTAAATGTTGTGATGTTTCCCCGGTTTCTTCCAGGTTTTGTAGAGGGAGAAATCTATTAGAAGTTGTTAGTTGGTTAGGATTCCAGTTGTATTTCTTTTGGTTCTTATTTATATCTCTTATTATATGTATAAATTTGTGTTTTCATTCGAATAAATAATTTATTTTATATTCGCACGTGGTTTCACGCATAAAAAGTGAGCCCGTTTGTCACAGCTGCAAGAACACGTCCGCACTCACTTACGCTTTAACCCAAACTCGAGAACTTTTTGATTAATACAGAGTTAGGGGATTTCCCTAATTTTGTGTTATGTGGGTTTTAATTGGAATAAATACGATTTTGTTTTTGTGTTTACTATAGCTTTAAAATAATAATAATTTATAAAATTTATTCATACATATATTATCTCGAAATTAGTTATTTAAAGCCTATGAGTGTCTTATAAATTTTTATTCTTTATCAAAATCCTTTTCCATACTTCGCAAGATGAATATCTTGAAACAGCCTTTATATTTGGTACTCTTTCAAATTTCCCAATTGTGGAATTGAGGTTTCTTTAACCTTCCTGGTACGGAGTGTCTAACATTTCACGAAGTCCGATATGGGATACAATTGTATCCCAAGAAATTTATTTCATTTATTACACAATTAATTAGAAAAAAGCATTTTAAGTGAAACTAGAAAATTAAAATGAATTAATGACCGTTTTCCGTTTCTTGACAAATAGTACAAATTATTCTTTTTGACACCAGACAATATGTGGAACAAACATATTTGTTGCATTTGTTACAAGCATTTCTTGTCCTTTTGGAACTACAATTGTTGATCATGGAACTACAATTTGTTGATTTTGAGCTTCTTCCACGGGAATTAAGATACGGATCGCATCCACAATTCTTTTAGATAAGCGTTTGTCCAGTAGTCTTTTAGAGGCATGAGGCTTTATGAGTTCTTGTCCAAGTTCTAATAAAAACGTTCTTCTGTAATCATTCCTTTTTAGCTCTGGACTTTTAGCTGTCTAAATTATATAGGCATTTAAAGCTGCAACGTCCAAGATATTTTGGAATAACACAAAGGGCCATCTTTTCGTTCCTCTTTTCACTGAATACTCATTTACCATCTTATCCATTGTATCTACTGCACCTTTACAGTTGTTATAATGCTCTATAATGTCCGGTTTAAAATTATTATCTTCATTTTCTATTTTATTGTCATGATGTCATAACTGAGTACTCTCACTGATATACCTTTCTTCGGTGAGTAAGACGTCAATGTAATATTATTCGTAAAAGCAAAAACGGAGGATTTTTCTGGTTTATTTTTATTGGGCAACAATGCTGGTGGAGTTTCCCTTTTGTTTTGCCGATGTGTGTCACACAATGTAAGATTACGATTAGAGAGTTCATTAGCCAATAGTATACTCGTTAAGGAATTATCGGTAGTAATACCATAACTTCGACCAAGGCATGAAACCAAGTCAAGCACAACACGCTTTCCTTGTTGTTTTTCATGTTTATCATTTATTTCTCCTATGTATACCTGCAAATTCATTGCATACGTACTTTCCACATCAACAAGGGCCCATATTCTTATACCGTACTTAGTTGGTTTAAATTTCATATAGACTCAAAACGGACACCTACCCCTAAATCCAACAAGTGGTTCGTTCACCGTAAGATGAGTATTTGGATTGCAGCTATATTTACAACAAGTCACAAATAATTAAAAAACTTCTCTAATTGCCGCAAATTCATCTGTATTTCGTCGTTCTAATCTAGTTGAAAAATCATCAAACCTCATAAAATAAGATGCTGAATTTTTTCACGAGACATGGCGGCGGTAAATATTCCTGGAGAATACAATGGATTCTTGCTCCATAAGGATCTCACTGATTCTCTTTTTGCTTTTGGAGCCCCCATTGTAATTAGAATGCCTATTACAGCATAAACTTCAACTGCATCTGTTGGAATCCAGGTCCTTTTCTTTTCGGGATTCTTAGTGGTATATTCCCGATGAAATTGGTCAACTTTTTGGTTGGTCCATTAACTATAATATCGATCATCTCATTACCTGTAAACAGCTTCAAACAATCTACAATGGTTTTGACGGTTTCAGATTTCGCATTCAGGCTTGGCTTGATATTCACTATGTCTCGAGTTGAACGACGACGTGGTATTGGTGGAATAGAACTCCATTTAGATCCATCCTTAGCCGTGAACTGAACACTTTCTTCTTCGTTTTCGTTATTATCATCATCACTGCTTTCGTCACAGCTTGATTTATCCTAAGAGAAACAAAAGTTATGATGTACATCATAAATTTACAAAAATTGCACCTGTCTTCTGAAGAATTTACCGTATCGCTTTGATCTTCTAGATTATCTACTTTAGAGATATCCGAAAAAACTTCATTTTCTTCATCCGATTCCTGCTCTGCCTCCATATTACATTCTCTCGAAAAATCTAATTTTATTCTTTTCGACATACTGTAGTACCGAATTGCACGAACATGTACAAACCTGATTACACTGATGTGATGAGCCAGTGATCATATACTGAGCAAAGTGGTATGCGCGGTGTATTATGGTAGGGTTGGTTGAACAAATTTTTACACAAATCAGATCATGACACGTCATAATATCCAGTATTACGTGCGTCGGTTGTAAGAGTTTGATTTTGTAAGGTTTTGGGTGTAATAATAAACTTTGTAGAAAAAGTAATTGCTGGTGCTATACAAATAACATAAGAAACAATTTAAAAAAGTGGCGCACAGAAAATAAAATCTTTGAACTAAATAGAAGAAATAACAATTCTTTGGAATACAGTTGTATCCTACGGAGACCAGAAAGGTTAAGATCATCATGGATAGTTTCAATATACAGATAATCCAAACCCCAGTAATCTGAACGTCTAAAAACCAAAAAATTTACTAACTGCAGAAGTACTTAACCAATTTTATCCGTTTTTATATAAAAATTGGACTTTTTTCTAAATTGAAAATTTACTCAAGTTCAATTTATTATATGTAACCATAAAAACTATAAAATTAAGTTTTTCCATATATTAGGCTTCCATTAATCTTGGAACTAGACACATTTGGGTTTAATCATTCTAAGAGACGTGCAGCTAAACCCAATTGTTTTGAGTTCTAGGTCTAGTGTTGGTACTAACTCTACTTTTAGCTGTTATCCGGTTTTAGATTATTGTATACTTGTACCGAACTAAAACTAGAACTAACACTAGACCTAAAATTTGAAAATTTTTACTTCTTGCACTTGAATGGTTATAATTTTGTTTTCTTTTCTATCGGTTTCGATCACTCAGATCGTCTTCAGGAACCATCTATTTATAAAAGTATAACATATAGACAAATTAAAGAAAAAACACAAAATTGTCCTTTGTATTCATTTGAAATCTGTTGCGAATCGGATGATAAATCTTAAAATGAAGTAGAAATTAGACGAATTAACACAATCAAATAAGACTCGGCTGATTTATAACATCCTAATCAAAAAGTTTATACTAAGACATCCAATGTCCGTAAAGTCACGGCGCGTTTTTGATAATTTGAAAGTATTCAAAGTGTGATGTGAATTGATCCTCCACAATATTGTTCGTGAGTTTCACCATTAGTCATTTTATGTCAGATTTTACTTTAATAGATGTTTTTAATCCTGTGTGGAATTCTTTATCATAATTCTCATAATTCAGATGTGTAATGTTACAAATTATTAGCTATTTGGACCGAATTTTTATTCATTTTATCATTTTTAGCTGCGCTTACGTTAAAAGGCACTAATTCGGTAAATTTGTGGTAATTCCTCTTTGGCAGAATTAATGCAGCTGACGAATTAAAACTCATCATTGCACCATAGGACCATATTAGCATAAAATATTAGATGAGTTGGGTTGAGCCATCAACTTTATCTTAACCCAACCCAACTAGTTAATTAGGATTAGATCGCCTAACCCAACCCTAATAGCTTACTAGTACTATACATTAATTGGATTGGGTTGAGCCATTAATCTTAACCGAACCCAAACCAACTAGCTAGTTAGCACTAAATATTAGTTGCATTGAGCCATCAACTTTATTTGATCCCAACCCAACCCACCTAACCAATTAGTGCTAAATATTAATTGGGTTGGAATGAGCCATTAATTTTAGCCTAACCTAACTAACTACTTAGCATTAAATATTAATTGCATTAGTTTGAACCATCAACCTAATCGGAACTCAACCCAACTTAATTAGCTAGTTAGTGCTGCTTATTAAATGGGCTGGATTAAGCCACTAATCTTAATCCAACCCAACGCAATTAACTTGTTGGCACTAAATATTAGTTCGGTTGAACCATCAACTTGATCCTAATTAAGTATTTAGCACTAGATATTAGTCGGGTTGAGTTGAGACATCAAAATTAAAAATTGACCAGACGAGTATTCAAAATTTTATAGAATTTATTCGTTTCATCATGTATTATTATTGTTCAAAAATTAATATCGTTTCATTTTAAATAATTTGCAATTTACAGAATATTGTTCAAAATAATTAACCGGTTATCGGGGATTTAGCATTATACGTGATTTTTTTCTATTTTTTCAGATTTCACTATCTGATAAATAGAGTTCTTAAATATCCATTATCGAACATTAACAAAGATAAAGAATTAAAATATATACTTAAAATCGCAGATCAAAATAAATACCCACACAAATTAATTAATAGACTATATCAAAAATTACAAAAACAACAAGACCCAATATATACAAAAAACCCAAATAACAATTTATATAAACCAATACCCTTTAATACACTAAGTTTCAAATCTAAAAAAATATTTTCTAACAATAACATCACACTGGCTTTTTCAAATCAAAATTCAATTTTGAAACTATTAACGAATTGTCATAATAAAACTAATTATCTTCAAAAGAGTGGGGTTTATTCCATTGAATGTACAAACTGTAATTCTATATATGTAGGACAAACGGGTCGAAAACTAGAGACTAGAATATATGAACATCAAACAAAAGAAAATTCTAATGTATATAGGCATGCTATTGAAACAGGGCATAAAATAAATTATAAAAATGCTAAATTGATACACCATTGCAACAAAGGTTTTAAAATGGATTTATTAGAAATGTACGAAATCGACAAACACAAAAAAGACATAAATTTCAATTTATTAAATGATCAAGTAACACACGTCTACAATCCTTTATTTACGTTTCTCAAAACATTATAAATTTCAAAACTTAATTTGTATCTTCTCTTCTTCTCTAAATCAATCCCTCTTACTTTGCTCAAAGAAGATACACCTACAATTTTTAGCATACAATAAAACCTGTCCATTTCAAGTTTTCTTTTGTATTTGTGTAGTTCGTGTAAATTGTTCTGTGTAAATGTTTTATATATTTATTACCATTTTGTAGTATTTTAATATTTTGACGTAAGTTTTTAATTTTAATTTTATTATTTATTAAATTTTAAACAAATATTTTGCAAAAAACACATATAATTGAATAAACAAAATATCGACGATTATATTTGATTTCCAATTTTAATTTGTAGATTCGGCTGATGATGAGATTGTAAAACTCGAAACCGGTACCGAACAAATAAACAATAGCAAGTAAAGAAGTTGTGTTACTTTATATTTGAAATATTTAATAAACTTGCAACATGGATTCAAACAAATAATACTGTTGATTCAAACAAAATCATCTCAAATGTTTTCCAAATTATTAGTACCATTTTCAGTAACTAAACGTTGAGGTCAAAATTCTAATTAATTTTTAAGTTTTAAGTAGTTTTTAAGTAGTTTTTTTTTAAGTTTAAATTTTTAAGATTCATGCTTGAGTCACGTGGTTCAGTTATGATACTCACGTGAGTGGTGTGCGTGATCCGCGTGGGTCTAGATCGTTAGCGGGCGTGAGCGGACATAAAAGGTCACTCACGCGCACATCTCTAGTTGAGATTGGGTTAGGTTTTTTTGAAATGAGATCATTTTTAATACCAATCCAATCCAACCTATGGGAAAGATATCAGAAATTATTCGATTCTTTAATATTATCTTATTCTACAATAGGTTCTATAAGGAACTCAAAGAGAGAACGAAAGTTTTAAAAAAGATATAAGATAAATGAAAATCTCTTGAATATCCAAGGTAACTTGGCCTAACGATCTCTTATAGTTTATGATATAGTAATAATTCCCAAATATACTCACCCTGTACAGACAAACTTATAAATCAATCTTTATATGCAAGTTTATACATAACACAACATACAATTATTACCATATCTTATACGAGATGGTCTTGTAATTTTATCTTCAAAAGCATCACAAAGGAAGATTATTAACGTAAAAATATTTGTTTTTTTGATTTAATTAATTGGTTTTAAACCTATGCTATTCATTGCTCACAGCTTAAATAGGAGAAAGATAGTAAAAAATCGTTCTAGTACTACTTGGCAAGTATCATGCCAATTAAATATTTCAAATTAAATTGTCTGATGAACGTTGCGCGAGAATTAATTGTGTCCTTTTCACGTATAAAAAGAATTGGCTTTAAAAATTGAAGATCATTTGTTACGTTTCCAATTTTACTAATGATTTCTACAAAAACACGCAGACAAATTTCAAACTTTTCTTCACTTGCATTGGCGACTAATGAAGTAACATTAACACGTAACGGCATAAATAGCCGTTGTAATACTAATATATGGGCTGTCGAAAATTCACATTTTCAGCACAGAATTTGTCGCAATTCTGTGTTGAAAATGTGATATTTTTACGTTTTAACCACTCCGATCAATGGACCAATAAGTTGGTGCCTTTGCGTTGTCAAATTGTCAAAAAATTATCAATTATCTTTTTTTGAATAAGAGCATTATTGAACTATTGGAAGAAGTTTCTTTCAATATGCGCCGACAAATGTGGTTTCTTCACATGTCGTATTTTAATCGTTTAGTTTGCAAAGTGTTTGAAAATAAATGGCTTGAATCTCATTGATTTCTATTTATGGAGCGTTAAAATAAATTAAAGAAGTAATTGATTTAATTGATTTTCTTAACCGGGTTGAGACCGCTGATTAAGACAATACGAAGGGAAAACCGAGGTCTATTAAATTATGTAAACTAATGGATTAATATACAACAATATGATACATGGAGATAACTTTGAATAATTAATAAAAAGTGTATTCCATCAAAAAAATAAAAAACCGTTTCAGTTAATATGCATAAAAATAAAAAAAATAAAGACCACAAACATTTTTATAACAGTAATATCTCTGTTATTGTACCTTCTTTTGTGATATTTAAGCACTCTTCGAAAATAAAATCACAAGACCGTAAATACCCTCCTCAACAACTCGCCTCATAAGGATTGTTATATTCGTAGCAAATCGCTTTTTGTCCATAATTGTAGTTTCATTTTATAAATTATAATTCCTGTCAAGAATAATTCATTATAAAAAAAATTGATTAATTTTTTGATTAGTGATGGAACGGATAGTGATTTTTTGCTCCGTGTATGAGGCTTATATATCAGGCCAGTATGTGTAATTGTTAGTTTCAATTTCAATTTTTCATCACTTTCAGATCTGGTATATTTTGGATCAGAGGTATATATGAATGTAAAATATATTTTGATGAAATATTTCGTAGATTATAAAGGAGAGTATGTACTTTTCTCAGAACAAAACGATACATAAATATTTGAATTCGTTTTTGAGATTAATCTATTGAGGTAAATTTGTAGCATTTCATAAAATAAAACAAAAATCCTTAATGATTTTTGAAAAGTCGTAAAAGTTCGAATTCTTAAGATATCTTGATAAAATGTTTCGCGATTTATAAAGGTAAGTATGCACTTTCATCGGAATAAAACGATATTTGAGTATTTCGCTTTATTTTTGCGATATCCAGTTTTGAACTCAATCTAAATTTGTAACATATCCTTAAATATTTTCTTTATAATTTTGAAGAAATCGTATTGCTAGGATATCTTGATGAATATTCTTATAATTTATAAAAAAAAGTATATACCTTTATACGCACAAAACCATACTTGTATATCTCACTTCGTTATTTAAATAAGTCATCGTTTTATCGTTTTATAATAATAATATTCTCCAGAGACTTTCAAAAATCAAATCATAAGATATGTTAATGAAATAATGACTATTTATAGAGAAAAGCATGTATTTTTTCATAAGGAAAACCGCATTTGAAAAACTCTTTTCGTTTTCGAGACATTAATTTTTTCAATCGGAATTCTTATTAGTTTACGAAGATAATAATTTTCTATAACGATTTTCAAAAAATCATAAAACATCGAATTGTTAAGATATGTTAATGAAATAATGGATATTTGTAGAAAAAAGTATACTTTTTCGTGAGTAAAACAGCATTTAAATTTGAACTGGACTTAAATGTATAACATTTCATAAAAATAACAATTTTCTTAATCATTAAAAAAAAAGCAAAAAAAATAAAATTCTAACAATATTTTGATGCACTCTTCTGTGATTTATAAAAAATGTACACTTATACGCATAAAACCATAATTGAATATCTTAATTCCTTTTTGAGACATCAATTCTTGAACTCAATCGGAACTTTTATTGGTTTATGAAAATGATAACTCCCTCCAATGATTTTCAAAGAATCGTATAAAATCTACTTCTTAAAATATGTCAATGACATGATGGATATTTATAGAGAAAAGCATGTACTTTGCCGTAAACAAAACCGCATTTAAAAAATTCTATTCATTTTTGGGATATGAATTGTTGAAATCAATCAACTTTTATTAATTTACGAGGATAACAACTTTATCCAATGATTTTCAAAAAAGCATAAAAAATCAAATTCTTAACATATGTTAATGAAATGATGGTTATTTGTAAAGAAAAGCACATAATTTTTTTGAGATATGCATTTTTGAAATGAATCTGAAAATTTATCGATTTACGAAGATAACAACTTTCTCCAATTATCTTCAAAAAATCATAAGAAATCGAATTCTTAAGATATGTTAATGAAATGATGGCTATTAGTAGAGAAAAACTTTTTCGCTCGTTTTCGAAATATGAAATTTTGAACACAATCGGAATTTTTATTAGTTTAAACAATTTTCTCTAATAATTTTCAAAACACACATGACTCACATCCGGTTTTGCTCACCAATTTGCAATGATCAAAACCGCATCTAAAAAACTATTAGTTTTTGAGATATTTGTTTCAAACTCGACCTAAATATGTACCTAGCATTTCATAAAAATAACAATTTTCTTAATTACTTCTAAAAGGAAAGTGTTTAAAGACATGTCTTAATTTCAGTGTTGTTAAATACCTACGTATTTATTTTCAAGGGAATATACCTGGGGGTATTTAGCCAAGATGAGAATTTTGAAAGACAAAAATTACTAAAGAAATAGCCATGTTTAATCCAAAAATACGAGTTCTTTTTTAATAAGAAGCAATATCAATACTTATTTACAAATAAACTAAAAAAAACGAATAAAAAAAATAATATAATAACCTATAAATCAGAGGTTCTCAATTTTTTTCTCAGTTTGCGGCTCCCTAAAAACATCCGATATTTTTAAATTGTTACCTTTCTTGAAAAATTGGAAAAATAAGACCGCTAAACCCAAATGCTTTTAGCTCTAAATCTAGCCTCAGTTCTGAACCCAACGTTGGGTTGGATTAGGTTGATTTAAATGTTTTTCGTTGTAGGTCTAGTATTAGCTCTAGCGTTAGTGTTGGCTCTTTTTCCGATGTTGTTCAGTCTAAAATTGTTGTATACTTGTATCAAAGTAAAACTAGAACAAACACTAGACCTAGTCTTCAGACGCACGGCTAAACCTGAATGTTTCTAGAAGTAGATTTAGTGTTAGTTTTAGTTTTAATAGCCATTCAGTGTTTGTTTGCTTTAAATTCTATGTTTCTAGTTCTAAGGCTAGTGTTTCTACTAAAGCTAGGTTGGGTTGGGTTGATTTCCGTCCTAAGAGACGTACGACTAAACCCGAATGATTCTAGTTTTAGATCTAGCGTTAGTTCTAGTTTTAGTTTTAACTCTACTTCTCATTGTTATTCAGACTGATGTCTGTTGTATACTTGTATTGACCTAAAACTCTTCTTAAACTCTTCTGGAACTAAAAGTATATACTAAACCAGCGTTTCTCAAACTTTTCTTACTGCGGAACATTTTTTAATATCTAAAATTTCTACGGAACACTAAAGTCAATACGGGTGTAAATAATAATGATAATACAAAAGGAACATATATTTGTAACTAAAGTGTATTTTAACAAGTCAGATAATTAAAAAAAACAAGGAATACATTATATACAACATACATTCGATGGCTGCTATGAATTTGATTTATTTTGGTTTCTACGTTTTGCTTTTATAGTAGGGTAGTGCTTTAGTTTTGTAGCAGAAGCAGTATACGCGTCGCTTGATTTGATAAGGTCGAATATTCTCTGGATATACTTCCAAAATTTCGTTAAGGAAAGCATTCTAAATTCTTGTTGTAACTCCGAATCACTTATCAAATCAAGTAATTTTTCATAAACTTTTTTAGTCTGGATGACGTAAACGGATTTCGAATCTAAGAATTATCGTCGTCATCCGTTGAAAAGTATTCCTGAAGATTTGCTGACATTGCAGTTCCCTCAAATGTTGTAATACGACATTGCAATCGTTGTTGTCCATTTTTAACTTTTGCTCATTTAAAAATTCATTTAAGGTAGGAAAGCAATCAAATTTATTTTCTTCTACTGAAGAAATCCAAAATAATAATTTTCGTTTAAAACCCATTATTTTCTTTTAGCTTCTTTTGTAATGACGAATTTATTTCATTACATTTAAAAAAGAATGTCCGGTAAATAAGCAACACCCATCAACCATGTAGAATTTATTAACAATTCTATATAATTTTCTCCCGAATTGGAACACCAACAACTCGCTACGTAATTCAAACAACCTTTACAATACTTTTCCTCTGGATAGCCACCGTACTTCAGTATGTAATAAAAGTGATGTATGTTGGCTACCCATTTCATTACATAAAATTTTAAATAATCTGGATTGTAACGGCCTTGATTTCACTTGATTTATTATTTTCACAAATATGTCCAAAATATTTCCTAAATACTTTAGCACTTTTTTGTTACCAAGGCTTGTCTGTGCAAAATATAGTGTGTTTTTGTTGCATTTGTTGCTAGTTCCAATATTCAATTCACGACCCCCTTCATCTTTCCCCCATTGATTATGCACCATCTGTGCAAATATCTGTACATTTTTTCCAATCAAGTTGATTTTTAATAATATATTTATTAACACAGTTAAATATACATTCTCCAGTTGTTTATTCATGGAGATATTCGCAAAAAAGTAAATCGTCTTCAATGCTGTTATTATACGCATACCGCACAAACCCCAGCAAAACAGACAGACCTGCGACATCTGTTAATTCATCCATTTGTATCGCAAATTCGTTGCAAAGTTTAAGGCGATTAATTACCTTAGATTCTATATCTGTTGAAAGATCGGTAATACAACGCGAAACTGTACTATTGAATAATTGCAACGAATCATTCCTTTTGTAGACTCTTCATTAACCATACAGGATACAATGTCTTTTACACAAGGCTTAATAAGTGTCTCTCCAATCGTATCAGCTTCACTACTACGGGCAATGCGATAACTCACACGATAAGATACTTCTGTTGCCTGTTCGTTGTCAGTTTTAGCAAATTTTACTAGTTGTTGTTGCGATTTTTCCAGAAAGATTAGTTGTCTCTTAAGGAACTCTGCCATTCTCTCTTTGTAATCAGAAAACACACATTGCATCTGGGGCTTTTTTATTGCCAATACAGGTAAATCCCCAGTTTATGTATCTGCCATCATATTGTCGGTTTGGTGCGCGTTTTGGTAGTACCTGCTGCTGCTTTAATGAAACTACAATTTCATCCGTACTTGTTTCTCCAATCGCAGAAGTAGCTGATAAAGTGTTTGCTACATCTTGTTTCAAAATTCCTCTTTCCTGTTAACCAAAAATTCAGAAATTCCCTTTTTAGTAACAGAACAAAATCGCTCAATCCAGATGTCTTAAAAAATTTTTACTCCGAATTCAGTGTTCTTTGTTCGCTTTTAAATATTTAATTTCTCTATTAACATTTACCGACTCTCGCCGGAACCACAGAATAATTATTCTGTGCCGGAACACCGGTGTTTCGCGGAACACAGTTTGAGAAACGCTGTACTAAACTACAGTTACTTCCTAAACCTGCATCTTTCTAATTCTAGATCAAGTGTTAGTTCTAGTTAGAGATATGCACATTACGTGAGTCCGGCCGGGTCAGGATGGGTCATGCGTGACCCACCGTGAGCGGGCATCAATTTTTGTACAACTGAACGTGCGTGATTAAATAACATCCGAATTAAATTTCTTATGTTTTCCGGATTATTAGTAACTAAATTTTGGTGTCCATATTCTAATAAATTTTTAAGTAAATACGATTTTATTGAAGCGCATGTTTATTGTAAAAACTTTCCACAAACTAATGAAATAAAACAAAATTTAATTCAAACTTATGATGAATGGATCCATAAGAATTAGTGATATAATGAATATCCGCATCCGCAACAGCGAATATCCGCATTGTTTTGAGGATCCACATTTGCATCCGCATATATTTTAATGGAACTCCGGTCTGGTTAGCGTTCGCGTTAATAAATTTTTTTTAATCGTTTGAGAACCACTCTACTATTAGTTCTAGTGATAAATACTAAACATAGAACTAGTAACATCCGGGTTTAGCTGTAAATCTAATCAAGAATTTTTGTATTTTTTACAAAGTGTCCCATTCAGTATTTATAATAATTTTGACATTAAACGAAGACGTATTTAACCAATTAATACTATTTTGACACACCCTAACAATCTTTTTCTAGCTCTTAATATTTTTGATACTCTCAAGAACACCACCACCTATTATTTTCAATTTTTCGATTTTGATTAAGTATCTCACAGACATTTTTACTGCTTTAAAACCAGTTTGTTTACTACCAATCAGTATATCCTATAATCATTTTATTTACAGTTCATTCACTAGCAATCACTATAAGACGCCTTCAAGTTAATACTAATCAGTATATTCAGAACTAAACAATTTTGTTTTTTCTAGAAAATAGCTCTTTAGTACATTGATTTCATTGATGTACATTGATTAAGTACCCTAAAGATGTACGGAATCAATTGCTATTATTTTATATTAGTAGATATAAGACATAGACAGGATGAGAACTATAACTTTCCGGTTATAGCGAACACTTTCCTGTTTTCGAGTGAATCCCTGAGCAATATACGTTGGTGCTGTTTAATCTATCAATTCTCGGTTAACATTGAAGCAGAAATGTTTAATAAAGAAATCGACATGACTCTTGCAGAGTATATTTCCAAAAATTGTATTGGTCCACGATTTTGAATAATGTTATGGATTGGGTTGGGTTAGGTTGAGTTCCAACTAACGATTCTAAGTTTTTTTGTAAATATTACGGTACTCTTTCTTCTATAGTTGGATTGGGTTGAGTTCTAACTTCATAATCTTCATAATAGGGTTTTCAGTCAGTGGAGAGCAACCTACTTGAATACACTAATTATATTTTAAAATCGTTTGACGAATATTGTCAAAGGATAATTTGGATTCTAAGTACATCGTTAAAATGTATGTTGAATAAGACCTTAGTATTTGGTTAAACGATGTATATTATGTTTATATAGGTGCTACACGTGTCAAACTGTGTCTACGTCATAGTTTGTCTACGTCTCTCTTTAGCGAACCATCCAGTTTTCGTGATCTGTAACTTGTAATTTTTAAATAATACGTTTCAATTGTTAATACAATTGTGTTTGTCAAGCACTTCGTTTTGAAGATTTTGTATTTCCATAATTGACGTCGTGCCTGATGACGGTTAATATGTAACCGAAACACGTGTAGCACCTATATAAACATAATATACAACGTATAACCAAATACTATGTCTTCTATAGTCTTATTCAATATAGGATATTGTCAAGTTGATTCAATTTAGACTGATTTTAGCAAGGCTTTTGACCGTGTAGATCATAGCCTCCTTTTATCTAAACTTTATTGTTTTGGTGTTCATGGTGGGTTGCTCCGCTGGTTTGATTCATATACTCTGATGATTCATACATACTCTCACCCTATCACACTTTCCTCTGGCATCCCTCAAGGCAGCCATCTCCGTCCTTTGCTGTTTAACATTTATATTAATGATATATTCAAAGTTGTGAAACATTGTGAATGTCTAATGTACGCTGATGATCTTAAGCTTTATCTGCGTATTTCCTTTCCAGACTGACCATCTCAGGATTTCTGACTTTTACATTGAGAATTATTTGACTTTAAATTTATCTAAACGTAATGTTATTTCTTTTTCGAGAAGAAAGAGTACTCCTCATTACGATTACAGCATAGCTGGCAAAAACTTAACACGCGTTTCCTTCATTAGAGATCTTGGTGTAAGTCTTGATTACAAGCTTCTCAACACTCAGCACATTGGCAACATTGTTAATAAGGTTTGGCGTATGCTTGGCTTTATTATGAAATCCACTTCATCCTTTACGAGCTATCAAAAATTTGTACTTTGCCTATGTTTGCAGTGTTCTCAACTTTTGCACTGTAGTTTGGAATCCCCAATACCATATTTATATTGATCGAATTAAGAAAATTCAGTCTAGATTTGTGAAATATTTAAACTTTAAATCTTTCACACCTTACATTAATTACGATTCGTCTTGCAGATCTTTTTGTTTAATGCCTCTTCGCCAGCTTCGTCTGTGTAATGACGCACTATTCTTCTACAAGGTTTTACACAATTTGTGTGATTCCTCAGTTCTTTTGGATTCGGTAACTCTCCTATGTTGCGAATGGCTCGCCTGACTGACAAACTTAATATCGATTTATTTCAGCACTCTTTTTTTACTTTCAGGCGGTTAGTTCTTGATACCGTCAGCGATTTTGATAGCTGGCGATTCTTATTAATTGAAGTATTTTAATTTAGCCGTTATTTATTTATTAGTAGGCATTGTTTATTTTCTCTTAAAGCTTCGCTTAAAGCACTGTTAAGTTTAATTTGATTTTTAATTGTTTAATTAAGGCAATTTTTGATTTCTTTTGTTACACGTTTTCTTTTTCTTTGTTATTATAATTCTTTTGTGGTACAGAACCTTTGGGTTTGTCCTGTCTCTAAACCCACAAAATGTACATAAATAAATAAATAAAATAAATAAATACCATTTAATATGAGGGATGCTATGAAGGTTTTCTTGTATGGTTGAGTTGAGTCGAGCCAACTTCAAAATATTATGTTTGAAGTTGAAGCTCAATTCAATCCAAATATAGAAAAAAGAATTATGGAATATTTTCATATTTCCTTCTATAATTGGGGGGTGTTAATTTTCAACTATATGCCATCCCTCATACAACAAAATAACAAATCCATATATATCAAGTAGGATTGGGTTGAACTCCAATTTCATACAGTTTAATATGAGGGATGGTATGGAGTTGAAGCTCTACCCAACCCAACTTGATACATTACCTACTTGACATTCGATATTTTATAGAATATATATTACCTAAACGTTTTAGAAATTCTGTATATTTCGTAGGTATTGTATATAATACCGGAGGTAACATATAGATTTAAAATAGGAAAATTGCAATAGAAATGTTACTTTCATTAAAATGCTAGTATGTAACTTTTTTATAATTCCGCATCCGCTAAATTCGCATCCAAAAATGCGCATCTGCTTACTCTCTCGTGAGCAGATCATGAGCAGGCGTGAGTGAGCATAAAAAGTCGCTCACGCGCATCTCTAGTTCTAGTTTTAATTCTTATTTAGCTCAAGATTGTTATAAATTCTTCTGGAAATAAGAGTATAATACAAAAGTATAATAAAAGTTCCCGGATAAATAGCCGATTTATAAATTTGGTTATCTTAATATCCGTTAAAAGCCGAACATTCAACAATTATCCGATATCTGACCGGATTTAAAAAAAAATGACGGGATAGGTTGGATCCACACTTAGAAGTAAATCGTGTTTGCTATTAAATTAGTTTGCTATCTAGTAAACGATCGCTTTTCCAACGATAAAGGCGTTAATTATGTGTTAACCATGTTTGTATATGACCTCGTGTCCTGTTTCTCTTCAATTTTGGGAAATTAGAACAGCAGCTGTTGTTGGCTTGATTCCCTTTATATTTGGCAACACTTGTATACAAAAATAAATGCATACAATGTTGAGTTACTGAGTTGTATATAAATTTATTATAATGTGATATCATCTAATCCAATAAGTAGTGGTACAAATTTTTTATAAAATTACAATTTTTTACTTCATTTAACAATTTTTCATTCAACTTATGACATATCTAACAATTAACGACACTACAATGCAATAAAAAGTTAAACCCAACGGGAAAACGATCATGCACCTTTATTTTTTTTATTTCATCCTTTTCACTCTGCGAATTAATCCGTTACGGTTTGCGGTCGCAATTCGTTAACGTTCCGTTCGATTGCGATCTCTTGTTGTTGAAGAATACGCCTCAAGCTATGGATTGTGAATAATTTATCACCGTTCGAGTAGCGGCCGACGTAAATGATTGGGAAGCAGCTGAGAATGAAAAGAGTTAAACTCTTCGATTATGTAAATTATAATAGAAAATTTTCTCCTTTGTAGTGTACCTTTTAAATAAATATTTAAATTGAGTGATTAATTAATTGTTGTGATTTTATAGAGTTGGTGATGATTCAATTCAATTCAATTCAATTCAATTTAAACGTATGTGTTAAAATCCACGTGGTATCTGAAAATAAATCCACGTGTCACGGTTTGAATAAGCCGATTTTATAAAGAACTTTCACCGAGAAATAAACCGGGTACCAAGTCAAAGTCAGGGACGAATATTTGTACGTTCGTTGCCAAAATCGGGCGTCTTAATTAATTTGTTTATAAAGGCGTGAGCCGCGTCGTAAATCGGGACGTCGGCGTCGCGGCGCATCGCTGACAAACGAGCGCTGGGCGTCGGACCTTACAAATTTTTACGTCCGCGCCATTTACTGCCGGCCATAAATAAAAGTCCCGCGGGGACACCACCAGTCGCGTACATCTCGGCCCTAATTTGCCTCTTAATCGCTTAACAGGTCCATTCGTCTTGTTCTCGAAAAAGTACCTTTTGTCCCGTTCTGTTTAAAAATCGAAATAATCCACCCTCGAGTTATCGTTGTTTTGCGTCGAGTTGAAAAACCTGATTAATCGACACTGCGAGCACTTTTTTCTTAAGAATGAATGTGTATTTTTATCTTTTGGATTAAGTCGTCGTATAAACCGATCTCGACAAACAGGACTTAAAAATAAACAAATCTTAAGAATATTTAAACCAAGTTTTTTATCTTCTTTTGTATTGCAAAATGTTATTTTCAATCATACAGAACATCCTAAACCTAAATAATGGAAAAATCTTTATAGGTTGTTTCTGAATGACTCCGAAGTCGC
This sequence comes from Onthophagus sagittarius, assembly GCA_036711965.1. Classification (NCBI taxonomy): domain Eukaryota; kingdom Metazoa; phylum Arthropoda; class Insecta; order Coleoptera; family Scarabaeidae; genus Onthophagus; species Onthophagus sagittarius. The sequence goes on from JASERS010000003.1 coordinate 12,473,697, forward strand.
CCATCGTTTATAAAAAAAAGCAAAAAATATTGAAACGTAACAAAACATTACACGTTTGATGATTAAAGCAACACTTTGAAAATAACCCTGTGATAAATTTCAAAGTGTAAAAGAAAAAATGAAATAATATAGGGTTCCTTCGGCATTCATTATCTTAACTAAAAACTCTAATATTATTTGCTGAATATAACAGTTTATAAAACGAAGGTATTATTAAAACAAATGAAGCGTTACGAAGATAAACTAAAATCATACCACAAAAATTTTAAATTTGTAGGTTGCAATTAAATTGTTAAATATTAATTAAAATGCAACATTGTATTCTTTAAACATGAGACTAAACACAGTGTATTATTATGAAATTTAATGGGGCTTACACGATCAGCGTACCATCAAAGAAGGTGAATTGTTAATTCACAAGAAAGCTCTTAAAAAGCGAAACTCAACACGGTTGAAACACAATGTGATAAAAATAAATTTGTAAAAGGAAACAAAACATTAATACCGAGCACCCCATTAGCTGTGAGTACTCTGGTTTTAAATGGGTTTTAAAATGTCGAGGGTATGATTCGCTTCATAATTCATCCGAATAAAAAATATTGGTCCTAATGTATTAAAAAACAGAAAAACCTTGAAGAAACATTCTATGCTATATTCCATAATCATAAAAGAACTCGGACACAATGTTTTTAATTCTAGGTCATTATTACTTCGTTGGTTTGATTGTGATGAGTGCATGATAAGCAGGTTCTTAAATTGGAAATAGTCGGAATGAGGCTGTCCATCATCAGAAGGCATGTACTTTTCGTATTCTGAAGTTACGCCCATTGAACTTCGTGATCTGGTTTGTTGCTTCAAATTTAGTAATTCTAAAGACATTTATGGGATATCAGATAATTTTGTGAGAAACAACATAGGTTTATATGTGGCTCTCTTTACCGCGTTGATTAAGCTTTCCTTTTTATCTGGTGTATTTTCTGACTTATCACAGATGAATGAGAAGAAGCCAATGTAGTTCTAATATTTGAAGGTTCACCACCTTCAAAAAAGTACAATGCCAATTTTCGTGCCCACCTTTATTATTTTAGTTAATTTTTAATGATTTATAGTACCATCATCAGCTTGGATTTCGTATGATAGGTGCACCTGTTCGGTGTTGTTAAATACCTGGGTTGGATTGTGGTTTGTTGAATATATACCCAGGAGTGTTTACACATGATGCGTACTTTTAAATAAGAGAGGACCACTAAAAAGTAACCATGTTTAATCAAAAAATACGAGTTATTTTTTCATAAAAAGTAATAACAATAGTTATTTACACATAAACTCAGAAATAGTATAACAATCTTAAAAATCAGATTTGCGACCTTATTAAAAAATTGGATTCGTTCTGGGTCTAGTATTAGCTCTAGCGTTAGTGTCAGCTCTATTTTTAGTGGTTCAAAGCCGTGCGTGTTCAAACCGAAACTTTCCTGTACTAGGGCTAGTGTTAGTTCTAGTTTTAATTCTTATATCATTTCTCTATCAGAACCTGTAAAAAAACATATGCATCCCGTTTAAAATAACAATATTCGCTGCCATAACAACGAAACTAAGAACAATGCAAATAAAAAAACTATCGCCTAAAAATGCGCCACAATTAATAAAGAAAATTATATTTCGTATTCGTATATTGGTTATATTTCAGACATTTGAAATATCTGTATATGTATAGAGCTTGGAAAAAATGACGGCAGTTAACATAATGTTCAATGTTTGGGTCAGCAATAGGTAATATTGACAACATGTTGGTAGACTTCAAACTGATGAATAAAATTTTTGGGATATAAAAATTCATACCAGCAACATGTTAACAGTCTTTACAATAATGTACAGTGTTTAGAACAGTAATAGTTGATATGAGCAGTAATGATGCTGCCAACAAATTGGCAGACTTTAAATTGATGAGCAGGACTTTGGAGACATAATAGCTCATGTTGCCCAGAAGTTGGCAGTGTTCAAGATAATGTGTAGTGTTTGATACAGTAATAGCTCTTGCTACCAACAAGTTGACAGACGTCAAACTGATGAATAGGACTTTGAAGACATTTACCAACAAGTTGTCACACTTAAAATTGATGAGCATGACTTTAGAGACGTAATAGCTCATTCTGCCAACTTGGCAGGCTTCAAACTGATGAGCAAGACTTTGGAAGTATAACAACCTATGCTGTTGGCAGCTTATAAAATAATATAGAAAGTTTGAAGCAGTAATAGCTCACGCTGTCAATAAGTTGACAGGCTTCAAATTGAAGAGCAGAACTTTTGAGAGATAACAGCTTATGCAACCAACAAGTCAGCAGACTTCAAAATGATGAGAATGACTCTGAAGACATAGTAGCTCATGCTGATAACAAGTTGGCAGTTTTAAAATAATGTAAAGTTTAGCACCAGTAATAGCTTATGCAGACTTTAAATTGATGAGCAAGACTTTAAAAACATAATAGTATGTAATAACTTCACGCACTGCTTCATAAATAACTATTATCTACTCGCGTTTGTAAAATCGCTGTTTTGAAGACATTTTCAGTTCGTAAGCTACGTCATTAAGGAAAACAGTGCATAAAGTAACGAAAGAGTGCGTGAAATAGCAATGTATCTTAAAAGGGATTTACTTTAACGCACGTTTACAGCACCGTTTAGCGCGTTTTCATAGTTACGAGGTACAAACTCTTCTCAAATCATTTCTTGACAGTTCAAAAATTGTTAATATTTATTACTATTAATTTTTAATTCGTAGATAAAATATTGTATGAAACAGTGCATGAAGTTAGCTTTTTCAGCACGAATGCGAATCTTTAGAGCACGAGCGAAGTTTAATAAATAACTATTTTGTGAGTTGATGTATGTTTTCTTTATAGGTAAGATTCATTTTGTATTTTCCATTTAATTATTGACTAATTCATTTTATTTATTTCTTCCTCTGGAACAACACTGATTTTGACGCCATTTTACCTTAAACAAATTAAGGTAAAATTAATAATTAATTAAGGTAAATTAAGGTAAATAATAATATTATTCATAAAATTGTTCATACAGCTTCTTGATAGTAAGTTCCTTTTCGTTTCCTTTTTCTCTTTTCTTCTCTCCTTTTCTCTTTCATGAGATTAAGGCTATAACATTAAAATGTTTTTAAACATTTATAAATCAATTTTCTTTTTTATTTTTTATAATGTTTATCGTTTGATATTCGTTGTAAAAAGTTTGATTTATTTTATAGAATATTGTAATATTTTTTAATTGTTGTGATTTTATTATTTTTAACAGCTTGCCGCTGAAGATGGGATTTCATCCCAATACAATTATACGACTGTGTATTTAAATAAACCAAATAGAAGTTATTTCAATGTTTGTTTTATTAATATACACCATGGATTCTAATATATTACAATCTCAACTAGATTACTACCCAATCTACATCAATTTTTTTTTAAATACAATATTTCATTGGACTTTTCCAATAATAATAATATACCTAATATCTTTTCCAATTACCATTTTAAACATAACAGTAGAATGAAAGATAGTGGTGTGTATTCGATAAGTTGCTCTAATTGTGACCATAAATATATTGGACAAACTGGTAGAAAACTTGAATCAAGGATTCAGGAATATAAAACTAAAAATACCTCAAATGTTTATAAACATGCAATTGAGAGCGGTGATAATATTAATTATAATGATGTATCTTTGTTACACAGATGTGATGAAAGTTATAAGCTTGATCTGCTTGAAATTTTCGAAATTCTAAAACGTAAGTCAAAAAATGTTAATTTGCTTAACGACCTACCAAATTCAACTACAATACAAAATAAAATACTCCTTGTTTTCTTTCATTTTTCTAGTTTTTAATTTATGCATTTCACATCCCTCTCCAACATTTTTCATATTGTTATCCGTTCTTTTCTGGTTTTGTAACCTGTCCTCTGATAATATGAACAGTCTTCTCTTCTCTTCTAACGCTATCGTCTCGTATCTTTTTGTAATTGTGTTTTAAAAATTCTTCGTCCTGTGCAAGTTTTCTCACATTAAATTTTTCTTTAAATATTTATACGATTATGTCTCTTAACTCTCTTTTATAGTTATATCTTCTCATTGACATGTTTTGTAAAATTCCATGTGTTTTCCCGTAGCCTACACTGACGTAAGTTTTTCGTTTTATATATCTATTAAGTTATTAATTAAAACGTACGATAGGTTCAGCTGAAGATGGACTTATAAAGCCCGAAACATGTTCTGAGAAATTGAAAATTAAATAAATAAAGCAAATTGAAAATACAATTTTATTAATCAAATTAATGAGCACGACTTTGGAGACATAATAGCATATGCTGGTAACAAGTTATGAGTCTTTGAGATAATGTACAATGTTTGGAATAGTAATAGCTCAAGCTGCCAACAAATTGGCAGGCGTTAAATTAATGGCTAGGACTTTGGAGACATGTTAGCTCATACTGTCCAAAAATTGGCAGTCTTCAAGATGATCATGATAATCATCTTGATTTGATTTTAATTCTGATGATCAATTGATGAATTGATTTTAATGATCAAGATAATGTATGGTGTTTGAAACAGTAATAGTTCTTGCTTCCAACAAGTTGGCAGACTTCAAATTGATGATCGACACTTTGGAGATAAAGCAGCTCATGCTGCCAACAACTGGCAGTCTATAAGATAATGTTGGAATTGGAATAGTTCATGCAGCCAGCAAGCTGGCAGACTTAAAAATTGATAATTTTTATTCTAAATTTCAATTACAAAATGAAAAATTGAAAATCACCAGAAATGTGAAAATTCTTTGAAGTTTTCACCAGATCTGGCAAAAATGATTCCCATTCTAAGAGCCTGCTTTTCATTTTCTGATCTCAATCAAAGCAACGCCATTAACTAGTATACATAACAATGATCATCGAATCCTTCTTATTTAAAAAGCAACGCCATTATGGTCACCTCCCTTATAAAATTATTTAGGTGCAGCACATTTAGCACGGTTTCAATCGCGATCATAGGTGTGGATTCTCATGGTGACCGTACTTCTCAGGCGCATATTCAGACATTGTATCTTCCCTATTTTATCGGCGTCCTTCTCTTCCTTCTCTGTCTTTGGACGTCCCTATCCCCGTCGGGTTAACTTCCCCCCAATTATTAATAATATAACCCAACATAACCTTTTTTACGAAGGCGTTTTTATAATTCAATTGAACAATTGGGATCAGATGCTATTCTCCATTCCAGTATCGTCGGGTTCTACCATAACCACTTTTGTTGCTGCGATTTTTGTTGAATAGGATTTCCTTCTACTGTTACAGTGTTCTTAAAGCCGGCATCTTGTCACTTTAAGCAAGCGGTTTCTACCCAGTCTTCGTACCACTTTGAATTTTCTATTTTCTGTCTTTCATTTCGTTCTTTATGTCGCTTTCTAATATCTTCCGATTCTGTGTAGGTCTTTATATCCTTGATATTTTCGTCTCTCTCCACGGGGTCAATTTTGTTCTACTAGGGTTGAATTCACTCTAGAACCAGTCTTTTATTTATTATTAACACTCAGAATTTGATCTTTAGTTGCTATTTAGTCTCAAATTGGTGTATACTTATATCGAATTATAACTAACACGGTTATGGTCTACTGCTATGGCACTAGTTCTATGTCTAGTATTAGTTCTACTTTTAATTCTTGTTTATCTCTTGTTTGTTTTAATTCCTTTGAGTGCAATATTAGCAGATTACCTTAAATTTTTGACGTTTTTATACTTTTCTTTATTAACTACACAAACTTATATTTTTAACACTTTGTGAATATCTCATCCAACTCTTATTAGATTAATCTCCGCAATGTTTATAATTTTGCGACAAACCTACCCTAATCGAATATTATTTGCCAAATAGATCGCAACAGGTGACTCCTGGTTAAATGACATCGGAAAGAGTCCCTTTGACTCGGGGTGTTTCACAAGGTTCTCTCGTTGGTCCTCTTTTATTTTTGATATTTCACTGACTTTTCGTACTATTTTGGAAACATTAACTGTTTATTATATACTGACGTTGCTACTTTGATTATCCGACGCAATGAAGCTGAAGAAGTCATTCAAAGATCTGAGTTGGTTCAGAGCACACAATTTGTGCATTGCGAATGAGTTGTGTTTGAATAATAAGAAACAGTCAGTCATTTTACTAATTTTGTAAATCCGTCATTTGGTCAATTCTTGGGAGTTCACATAACCGCTCCAGTATTGAAGTTCGATCATCATGTTAATGCTATAAGTACGAACATTTTGAAGAACATCTTTTTGTTAGGAGACCTTGTTGTCAAGGTGGAACTAGAAATAGTAAAAATTCCTTATTTCGTGGTTAGATGAAGCCATATAGTGTATGCTATTTTAGTACAGAAAAACACTCTCAAAGTTGTGGGAGGCCTGCTATACAGAGAGGACTATTTATTTATAGACTAAATTGTATATTGTATGCTCTGAAGTCATGTATATGATTAGGTATAAATTGTGTGCAATACAATAGCATCTTAAGCAAGCCACACTTTAGAATTGAAAGAATATCCCAGAGCAATGTAAGCGCGGGTAAAACGCTGACCATCTCCAGCTACACCTGGATCGATTCTAGAAATATCAGTAGGAACGTTGTAATCTGCACTGATAACAGAGAGGTTATATTGACGGTTGATAGACAGAAGACAGAACCACATCATCGTTGGTGATAAATTCTGTCAGCAATTACTCGAGGAAGATAACAAGTCACCTATCTCTACGAACCATTTGTGTCACTAGCCGTTATGCTAGGTACAACACCAAAGCTGATAAACTCCATGACCTATCGAGCTTTTTGCTAGAGATTGCATAAGACAGCAGCAGGTGTCTTTACAAAAAAGAGCTCTGCTTTACCCTAACCGGAAGAGATCTTCTCAGTTTCTAGGAATATCGAAAAGCAATTTAAGGCCCAACCCTTTAAGAATCCAGCAAATACTCGGTAGACGGTGTGAAATGGAATACGAGACAATAAGGCATATTATTTGTGACTGTCCCATCTTCGCGTACTTAAGAGAATCAATTTTTGAAATACCATGGCTCCAAATTTCGAATGTAAGTAACATATCTGTTTGTTCTGTATTAACGTCATAAAAGCATTGTGCTGGATTTCTGACCCTTGCATGACATGTTAATTATGGGTATGTACAAAGGACCCGCTGAGGCTAAAGTGGTGTGATACATTGTTGTAGATTTTTATTCACAAATTGATACCTTAACACTTTGTTTTAGTAAATTACTAAATTGATTTCAATTCCATAATTGTTAGGTATGTCAATAACAGAGCTTATTCTTCACATACACGTTATAATAGCAACATTTTGGATGGGCTTTTGAGAATAATTGCAATCGATATCAACGTGGCGCCGCGGTTAATTAACTATTATTGTGGGCGAGAGAGATGAATTACTTACAGTCAAGATTCCGGGGTCGCAGCCGCTGACCTAATTCGCCTATAAAAATAAACGACATTGGTGCCCCCCTGTAAACATACGTGGGGTTCTTGCGCAAATCGCGACCCTGATCGATCACAACTCGACCGCCATTTTTTTTGTAACTTTTTCATCTATATTAAAAAAAAAGTTCTTATTGGTTATAACCTCAACGTCGATTATAAATGAACAATAACGTCGTCAACATTGAAGCCGAACAAAAATCGCGTCGAGTTTAATTACGAGAGTAATTAATTTCTAAGCTATTAATAATTTCGTATAGAAAATATTTACTTGGTAGTAACAAAGGATGCAATTTTGCGAAATACTGATACAAGAGGAGACAGTATTGTGGGCCCAAGGATTCGTTGTTAGTATATGCGAATATTTTTCTATTAATAGATAATAGTATGCTGACAGAAACGCCTCCTAAATAGAACAATACCGACGCAAAACGACCGCTACGACGTAGCTGAAAATGTGCTACTTGGAGTTCGTTTACATCGTGGTCTATATTACACTTTAAAGTGCGAGATGTGCACTTTTTGTCAGGCTAGAGAACAAAGTATCCGTAAAAGGAGTAGTGTAAATTAAAACCTATAATAACATCTTATTACTTTGTTTCGTTGTATGGTTCACCTCCCACAAAGTTTAATAATATAAGAAATTAATTCTGTTATAAATATACTTAAAATAAAAAAATATTTATGACTAGTTGCCAATTAAGGAAATTGCTTCTATAACGTCATCATCGTATTTATTACAGAAAATATTACGTTTCAAAGTACTACTTATTTAAAGTTGTTTTGTTCCAATATACAAAGTAATTACAATGCACAATTTTGATAGCTCCAGATTTTTCATTAATGAAGTCAGCAATACGAAACGTTTTCAAACAAAAATCAAATAAACATCGAAGAGTAACGAACCGCGCCGCCGTAAACATGTACTACAAAACACGTTTAAGTAGTAAGAAGCAAGAAGCGAATAACAACTGTTTGCACTTTTATGGAGCGCGTGTTGATGTTAAAGCGAATGACCCCACAACGTCTTTGCGAAACATTACTTTTTGTCTTTGCCAATCGATTTATTACCAAATAGTTAATTGTTATTGGACATTATAAAACAAAAAGTTCTAAAGGAATTTATTTATTTTCCTTTTTTTTACATTCCAAGTTATTTATACGACTTTAGTAGTCACTTCTCAGTGCAATCCTAGTTTTACATGTTGTTATAAACATGTTATATGTTTAATGAAGTAAAAGTCATGCTAGATTTAGAACTAGAAACATTCGGGTTTAGCCCTCTTAAGAGACGTACGGCTAAATCCGAATGTTTCTAGTTATAGGTCTAGAGTCAGCTTTAATGCTAGTGTTAGTTTAATAGTAGTTATTAGTCAATGTTAGATTGCAGATATTCCATTGAACTAACATTAAATCCAGGACTAGAAACATTTCGGTTTGGCCACTCAATAAAGTCTCTTGATACAAACGCACCTATGCATCGCGACAATTTGATTTGGACTTCTCATAATTTTTCAGTGACGTTTAGTATAAGGCCCAACTCCGTGAAACGAGGAAAACGACAAATACTGCAAGGTACATTTTAATTCGTCATCGCCCCCCTATATTATAACTAATCCATTTATTCCATCTCTCCCACACCCGTCAAATCTTATTGTACAATTTAAACATTATCATTTTTCTTTTTTTTTCAATCACACCACATACCATTATCAATTTCTTCTTAAAGATTTCCTTTCAGGTTTCTCTGTTGAAGATGCGAGTTTTGCTCTTACTCATACTCATAAAAAAATGTTATATAACAAAACGTCATTTTAAAGTTTTCATCTTTTTCATTCTTCTCGTGAAGTGTATCAACCTTAAGCGGCGGTTAGACGATCAATATATCATGTGTCCTGCTCTATGAAAAAAATCTTACGTTCGAAAATAAACCCGAAAAAACAGCCAATACAGATAAACAAATCATTTCGTCAAATTCTAGTTAGTTTTTCTCTTTTTCTCTGTACTGGCTAACGCTAAAGAACATTAAAATATTGTTTCAAATCAGAATTTTCGTCCATAGTTTTTGGCAATTAAGCAGCAGATGAGCTAGTACGAGAAGGCAGCGCTAATGCAATTGTGGGGCCAGAATCTGCAGTTTGTACAACATTTGTGATAGCCAAATAGAGGATTGGACCTCTATAAGATAAGAACCTAAGGATCTAAAAAAAATTTCACCGATCAATCTATTAATATTCGTTAAGAACAATAGGCTGATCGGTGAGATTGGATAACCTTATCTATCGGGGTACAATAAATTGTTAGGGTCATTATAATTCATGTAATTATACGACTGGCTCGAGGACTTAATAATACTATTTAATTTCTCTTTACTGGTCACACAAAGTTCACGTAGGAAAAATACTGTGGTGTGTGGTACAATTGTGACCACGTGGTTATAATAATGCTGTACCATAATTATATCAAGTTGAAAAATAGCTGAAATCTATTTTACAAACAATATCATCATAAATTCTCACATACCATCAAAAATTTTAAGGAACTGATCCAGAGACTTACACACTTCAAATTAAATAAACACTTTAAATTGTCATATCATTTGACATCAAAAACCTGTATACCAATGTTAACATAATCCAAACTCTCAATATAATTAAAAACTATTTAATTGATACCCAAGATTATAATAATCTTAATATATTAGAGATATCAAGCTTCATATATCTCCTCGAACTCATATGTACAAAAATAATTTCAAAATATTTTCACGTTCAATGGTAAGATTTTATAGAATGAAAGATGGTTTACCAATGGGTTCACCTATTTCGGGTATTTTCGCTGATATATTCGTTAACAACTTCAAAATTGAATTATTTTCACCTAAATATAATTTAATCGTAAAAGACATTAAATTTTACGCGAGATATATGGACGAGATCTTCATAATATATGAGAGTAATGCAGCTAAACTATCTGCCTTGAACAACATCTTTAACAATATCAGTAGCCTGAAATTTACATTAGAACTAGAAAATGATCGCATTTTGAGCGTCCTTGATATTGAAATATCCAGAAATACTCTTAATAACAAATACACTACATCTCTAGAAAGCCCACAACAACTGATAATATTATACCTAAAAGTTCCTTTACACATGAACATTATAAATTCACTTGCTTTAGATATTTTTTCAATAGACTCTATGACATTCCATTGAGTGATACTAATATGATAACAGAAGTCAAGAAAATAATAAAAATGGGCCTCAATAATGGTTTTTCCCCAATAGAACTGCAAAATATATACTTCAAAGTCCACAATTTACAACTTATAAAAATCATTTACTCACATGTAAAATTTAAAGCCAGATTTAACTCGATTCCATATCTACTCTATTAAAAACATTTTAATAAATAATGGCCTCAACTCAGCCTTTGTCTAAAATAACAAAATTAAAAATCATATTCTAAATAACACCCACAAATTTAAGACTAAAGAACTAAGTGGAGTTTACGAAATTGAATGCGACGATTAGTATATGTTATATATAGGACAAACAGGTCGTAACCACATAAACGAAATCAACCATAATATCAAGAATTAATAATCAATCAGAATGATATATATGCAAAAATAACAACAATGATAACCTGCTTTTAAACGAATTAATAGATATTGACAAATCTAGATTATTTTATAAATATATTTAATATTTTATATTCCAAAAAATGTTACTGGTTTCATGAAGTAAGACCAAACACGTTTTTTCCACCTCACCACGTGCTATTCGTTCGATAATATGGTTCTGTGAATGTAAATTTGATTTAGGTGATATTAATATCACCAAAAGTAAATTTTTATATAGACCCTAATTTAATAATTGGTGAAAAAAAAGGATAAATAAATTATTTTTATATTAAATTTGATTTGTCAAACATTTTGTGTTGTGTTTAATTCCGCTTAATTTATTCAGTAAGTCCTTATTATATAAATATAAAAAAATTTCTTTATTTATATAACATAATACTCATTTTAGATAATTCAAATTGTTCGGCAAATATGTTTTCATTATAATTGATTTTTTAATACGTGACAAATAATATATTTTAACTGAAAACTTTCCTCAAACTTTTTAACACTGTAACCTATTGACGGTAAATTAGATCTTATTATTGTACTATCTTGTTTTTCTAATGTATTAAATACTTTTTAGTCGTGCCATGAAGAAGGAAAGCTGACTTTCCGAAACGTATATGTAGCACTGAAATAAAAAAATATATACATTTTCATCGTGATTAAAGTTTTTTCGTTTTGAATTTTTCATAAACTTCAGCTATTGTTCAAACCAACGATCATCGTATGCTGAAAATTCTGTAGCCAACCAGTTTATTTTTAAAGTGTATCTTCAATAAGCTACGCAGCTACATAGACGTCGATTTGAAAGTACGTATGAGTGCTGGGCACTGAAAAACCTGAATTAGGAAAAAAACTGAAACGACGAATGTGTTTTCCAAAAAAAAGTAACAAAATACCCATGAATCGGGCACTTATTGTTCATTTACAATGGAAAGGTCTTCTGCTAGCAGGGTTTACAGTTTTACAAGCAGTATCCAATCTTTAATTGACATTTTTTGATCTTCTGACATGAACATTTTATATGTCAACATTATTTGGTGTTTTGGAAAAAAAATCAAATCTTATTGACAATTTCTTACCTTTTCATTAACAGTTGGTGGTTTACATACATCAAGATTTTCCATAGGTATTATCTATGCCTATGGAAGACTTCTGGAACTTCTATTAGTCCTGCAAGTAGTTCTGCAAGCAATATCAAGATTTTCAGAAGCAGTATCAAGTCTTCCAGGGACAGTATCATTTGAAGCAATTTCAGCCTTTTGGAAGTATGTCAAGTTTTTTGAAAACATTTAAGGTCTCTTAAAAGCTGTATCGCGTCTTCTCGGCACAGTTCGAATCTTTTAGAAACAATATCAAGTCATCTAAAAACATTTTAAGGGTTCTGGACGCAGTTTCAAGTCTTGTGGAAGTATTTCAAGTCTTATGAAAGCAGTATCAAATGTTCTGGAAGTATTTGTATGTATGGTTGCTCTGTATCCATTAAAAAATTAGTATAAGCAGAGCACATACGTATCCACTATATCAAGGAAGCAGATATCGTAGCAATTACCAAAGAAATATTTGACTTCAAAAAAACGAAAGGTAAAGTTTGGTAATGTTCTCGAACCAGGAAGGGGCAAGATCCATGTTCTCAAGAATCTACACGTAAGAAGGTTTTAAAAAAGATAACAATAACAAAATACAAAAACCGCTTGATATTGTCAAAATATGTTGTTTGAGTTTAGAATACATTTTCTTAAAGTGGTTATTTTATCTCATCATGTATTTTCCTAGTAAAAAATCTGTATTTTTCGTGTTTATACATAATCATCTTCTCTTAACTTTTTAGAAAACTTTTAAATAAGTTTTTATATAAATAAATGAGTTTTTGGTTTTCACCATGTGAAAGAGCGTCTCAATTTCACACTGAATCGGTAAAAAAGTGCACATATTTCTTTTCATACATAAGCTCTTTATTCGTAGACCAATATGACCAATAAACATTGACAAACTGTAATTATCTCAGACCATCAATATTTATTAACAATCTAATTAGCTTTACGTTGACAGTCAAATATGTCTTATCATCAAAAAGCTTGTATATCTAGTGTTTAGCTTTAACAATAAAAAGCCGGAAGAAAACAAGAATTATCAATTTTTTTTTTAATAGTTTCTATTTGAACTCATTAAGGTACATAAAATAGCGTATTTTATGTTTCAATGGTCACTGAAGTAGGATTGTCAATCTCTCCTTCATACGGATAATATCATAGTTGAACAGCCATTTTGGGAGGTGAGAAATTCCAAGTCAGGCTAAACATTTTTAGTAAGACCATTTATATTTTTTCCTTACCTTGATGTTTGTTTGGTTTTTCAGTTATAACTCAACAACCATTGATGATTTCTCATTTCATTCTTCAACAGTTACCGAAGGCTTAAAGGTTAGAAAAAAATTAGTTTGGACAATTCTAACTTTTTTGCATGTGTAAGGTAAATTAATTTGGTCTTAGCTTTAATTAATTTTGTTATTGATTTTGTCAAGGAATCTACAATCACATTAAAATTATTAATCTTCATTAATTCTTGTTTAATCACATTGAACATCATTGTATCTTTATTTTCCTTCTTTCTTTTATCTTCATGGATCCTTGCGTCATCCATATTTAACCTTCATATTCAAGATAAGAAAATTAGTTTGGACTGTTTTATGGGTTAAAATCTTCAGAAAACAGTATCAATTAGTGTCGACTAAATTAGCAGCATGTAAAAAGCTTTTCCTAAATTGATGTACTCATCGCATAATAGCTTACAATTAGTATTAAATATCACGCCCAAGTTCCTTATAGAAGTAATATGTATGGTGATGCCATAATGTTGTCAAAGGTGATGGAGTTTGTCCAACAATCTTGAACAATTTCACGTAGATCTCGCCGAACATTAAACTAACCGATTGATGAAGATTTAGTGGAAGTTGTGCATCGAATTTTCCTTGGGCCATCTTATTCCCCTGATCGTCAGAGACTGTAGACTGGCGCATCTTATTCCGTTCTCCGTCGATAAAGCCAGAAATTTGCAACAGCTGAAAGAAGCTATCATACAACAAATGAGGGAAACTAACATCGACCTGTGTGAGAAGGTGATGTGGAACTTCGAGGATCGACTAAAGCAGAAAACAGATGTTATTTTCTTCAAGAAATGCTTCCATTTTTGTTCCAATCTGTGCCATCCTAATGTTTCAAATTTAAGAATTAATCTTATACAATCTTACAAAATTAGTTGTCTGCTGAAGAGGTTCAGATGGTAATGTAAATAATGATTTTTTAAGAAAGCAGTAGAATAGTAGTCATATTTGATGATGAAGAGTTTTCGGAAGCTGTAGTAATGCCAAGTGGCTTAGAAACGCACTCGGCGTTTTTTCCCTCTGCATCTGTAATTTCTGTTATTAAAATGAGTTTGAAACAAAAATAGCTGGTAGTATTACCTTATTTTTTTTTTCTCTTTTTATTTATTTATTGAAACAAATAGTTTGTAATCCTAATTACATGTTTCAACTAATAGTAAAAAAACAAATCATTTTTCAAAAAATAATACTAAAATCAGGTAAATATCAAAAACAGTAGTAAATACAACCAATACTCAATCAAGCGCTACAAAGCATTTAGCTCTAAACTCCTTGTATAAAACTGAAAATATTGGTAGTGAGTTTTCTTCTGATGGTTCATTATATAATGATACCATTCTATTTAATGGTGAATTCCTTTCAAGTTCCGTAGAGAAACGCATTACACTAAACAAAGCCCTAGGGCGACCAGAATATGCAGAGACGTACAAACCAACACCTCTCAAAATTGATGGAGCATCCACCTTATTGTTTATTATCTTGTACAAATAACCAAGACTTATCACCCTCCGTCTGACCGATAATTTTGTCATATCAAAATCTCTACGAGCGAATTCATAGGATTGAAAACCAATAAATCTATTGTACTTTTTGTAGTATTAAATATATTTTAATAAATTTATTTTGTACTGTTTCAATTATATGCGAATGGTAGGCTGTTCCAGGGTCCCATACCACAACAGCATATTCCAATTTTGATCTGATTAGTGAGTTATACAGATACTTCATGGTGTCAATATTGGAAAAGGAGTGACAATTTCTTATAATAAATCCTAACAACCTTAGTGCTGATGCAGTTGTAGCTCATCACATGCTCATCAAAGTTAAAGCTCTGTGTATATATTACCCCTAAATCCTTCTTCCGTGCAACGTTTTTCAGTTTATGGTTATTGATATAATACTCAAAAACAATCGGTACTTCCTTTAATGTAAAATTAATTTTTTCACATTTTTCTTCATTAAGGTGGAGTCTGTTCTCATCGCACCAAGTCATTAGTCTTCTAAGATCTTCGAAAAAGTTTTAGGTCGTCAGCAAACAGTAGGCATTCAGACTCCTTTATAATGGACGACAAGTCATTAATAAATAACAAGAAAAGTAAAGGTCCCAGCTTACTTCCTTGTGGAACGCCACAGTTTATTTTAAATTTCTGCGACTCACTATTTTTGTAACTGACGTAGAAATGTCTATTCGTCAGATAAGATACAAAAAATTTAATGTTTCTCTAAAAAAACCATACAAAGCTAACTTATCCAAAAGTACATCGTGATTCACTTTATCGAACGCTTTGGAAAAGTCGGTATATATAACGTCAACCTGACCTTTTCTATCCAATTCAGAAGTAACATATTCATTCAAACTAATTAAGTTTGTTTCTACAGATCTATTGGGCACAAATCCATGCTGGTTAACATGTAACGTCTCCTTAACGTGATTAAATATTCTAATATATATAATGCTTTCGAAAACTTTTGCAAAACATGATATTATTGAAATTGGTCTGTAATTGGCAATGTCACTTACAAAACCAGACTTATGTATAGGTACAACCTTTGCCCACTCCCATTGTAAAGGAAACGTACAAGTGGAAATGGCTAGGTTAAAGATAATAGAGAGAGGCAATACAAAAAACTATTTGCAAACTTTTATGATGTAAGGGGGTATATTATCTGATCCTTATGCCTTTTTTGGCTTTAATCTTCCTATTGCTTCCAATATTTCATTATTCGAAATGGCATTAATTGTAAACATGTTCAACGAACTTTTCTGAAGGTATTCATCATGTTTATTTAGCATATAAGCAGAAACATTATCAAAAACAGAACTGAAATATTCACCAAATGTCATACTTATATTTTCTGGCAGAAGAAAGTGTTACACCATGTTGTTGAAAACATGTTCCTTCGTTTAAATTTCTTTTTTTATTAGAAATGAAATTCCAGAAAGTATGTGGCTCATTCTTAATATTTTGCTCCACAATGGCCGCGTAACTATTATATGCTCTGCCAGTGTCATGCTTTATGGTAACTCCTTAAATTTACCCATATGGTATGCAGAAACGTTTCTAAATTTGTGGTGAAAGTTTTTAAGTTTAATGGGTTTTATTATATCATGGTTAAACCAAACAGGATATTTCCTAGAACAAACCCTTCTCGTATACTTTCCAATTATTTCATTAAGTATGTTATAGAATGCATCTACAGCGTCATTCACGTTTGAAATGAACTTAAGAAGGAAAAGATGTGTTATTTTGGTTTTTATACATCGTTGTTATTTTAATTTCATTTTTTTTTAATTCAATTTTTCATAAGATCAACCGCGCAAAGTTATAAAATTGGCAAATAAAAATAAAGTTGTAATTTAGTTGGTGGTGCAGATTAACTATTAGTTTTTTTTATAGAGAACGGAATGAAACTTTGTTTTTTAGACGCAAATTCAAGCTTTTGACGTATTTTCCTGAAGATGGGGACGAAGTTCCCCGAAACTAGTTGAAAATAAATAATAAAATATACATCGTAATTAGTACAACCACAAGTCTTTTTGTTTCTTCATTTGAACTTAAGAAGGAAAAGTCAGTAATACTTAAGTCTCGATAAATACCAAAAAAATTAGCTTTCCGGAAATCACGCATATATTTAGGAGTTAATACTATTTTATTTAGATAACAGTTTATCTGAATTTCTAACGGGGGATGATTTTAAATAACATAACAATTTAATGATATCGTTCGCCTTGCTTATTAGATTAGGTTGGCAATTATCTGCTGAAATTGTCCAGATGATGACGTAAATAGTGAATTTTCAAGGATGTGGTAGAGTGGCAAGCACGTTTTCAAAAGCACGGATGTTTCTGATGATGAAACATTTTCAGAAGGTGCAAAAAGGAGTCACATATTGACCTTACGCGATGACATACTTTACGAAGAAAAAATGTCTTCAAAATAACGACTTACAAAACTAGAGTAGATAAAATTTATTTTTAAAACTTTAATTTTTTAATAGGTTATTAATTCTTTAAATAAAACAAATATAATTGAAAAATAATGGCGGAAATTGCATAAACACACGCTAACGTACATAAGAAGTAATGAAACGGTGCACTTCCTATTCAGTAATAATTGTAGGAAATGGTCGTGCGGTATGCGTTCTAATCTATTAAGCCGGGAGTATGTGAGAAATTTATGGTCGCAATTATTACAATGTACGTACGCCCCCGTGCGTTAATAGAGATTGTCTTCGATATACGGTTACAAATGGCACTATATTGGGTAACGTATCTCCACGTTTCGATCAAAAAGTAAACTTCAATCGATCAAAACTATACACTATTACACCATAACCCTGCAATTATTAGGATTAAAATCAAGAAAACCAACGATTTCTAAGTTCACCGACAGGCTTTCAACATTTCTCTTTCGTGCCGAGTCAGCTTAAAACGACACGGTTGAGCTTAAAAGGGAAAGTGAGAAAGTGGACTTCTTTTCATTTAGAGTTTACGAACGTTTTACACTCGGCGTCCTCCTTTTATTTTTATTTATTAGAATTTTTTCTATTAAATTATTTATCGTCTTGTTATGTCGAAAATACGCCAGGTGTATTTTGAGCTTATCATTGAGTGCATTTTTAAACCGAAACGGCGACGGCGGTGTTGATTGTTTGTGTTCGTGGAAAGCTTTATTTTATCGATTTTTCGGTTCTGATAAACGAGTATCATCGCGTGCAAACTTGGTGGCTTGTCTGTCTAAAAATAAAACCTTATCTTTGGGTATACGAATTTTTGTGCCACGTTTGTAATTTCATTCATAGTCACATCAAAAATAAATGAGGTGTTTTCTAAGAAAATTTTTAACCACAATTATATTAAATTTTCGAATTATATTTCTTTTTATCATCAAGATATGTTTCTGTTATTAAATAATTTTAGATTGATATCTTGCAAGAAAAACATCTACGTTGTATAAACGTTTTAAAAGATAGATATAATATTATGCAGCCATATAAATATGTTTAGCTAATAAATAAGGTTCATAGCTTAGTAATTACAGGCTATGTAATATACTCGAGTTGTCGCAGAACGTAAACACCAAGAAATCGATGTACGACCGTCCCATTTTATAGTAATAAACGACGCAACTCTCGCAATAGTAAATACGTGCAGTAAAATTACGCGTTGCAACACGAAATGTGTATTGTTCGGCTCATTATAAATACCGTACGTAGACGGAGTTGCCCAAGAGGTATATCTATCTACGTATAACCTCCAAAATGAAATATCATCGTAATAACACGTTTATAAGTGGTATATCTTGGGCGGTCTACTTCTTTTTGTGTAATAATCAACGAATTACGAGGGTTATAATTTATTAAATCTGTGTTGCGATTACAAAATTCAGTTTTGTAACGCGATTTACAATTTTTTACTCAACTCTAACTTATAGTTTAGTACAATTGAAAGTACCTATCATAAGCTGAGGCTGCGCCAATATTAGTTTTCCGGTAATACGAGGTCATACTTAAAAGAGTAAACGTTTTCAAATTTGTGTAATCTACAAACTTTACTTTAAGTTTGAGTTTAAAAACTCCGCTTTTACTTAAATATTTAATTTCAAAAGACAACTATTTTTAAAAGAATTAAAAGTGAAGATTAAATAAAATTTCATTTTTAACGGACAATAACAAACTATTTATCAGTATATTTTCGTGATACGTAAACAAGGTCGGGACGATAAAGGTCTAAAATGTAATCACATGACATTGAGAACTGAGACGATATATTTTTTTTCTCGAATTGATTAAATGAAATTGTCCCAGGTTTCCTTTCAACGGCGTAAAAGAAAGGTAAAGCATCAAAGAAAAACGCAATCTAATTTCGATTCAAAATTATCGATTCGTCTTGCGCATATCGCAATTTACCAACTACGCACTACGTTGCCCTGGTTTCTGATGACTTTATTACTCGGATAGCATAAAGGAACGTTCGATAATGAGGTAAATATCTGCGACCTTGGCCTTGGAAGCTTCGAAACCAATGGCGTTTTATATCTTATCGGCGCAAACACTGATTAATTTTGAACCAAACAAAATCTTTATTTTATATTTCAAATAAATAATTATACAGGGTGATTAAAAACGGTTACTCAAAAATTTAATAGGATTTATGAGTATCTTACTTTATTCAAACTTAGAGATTTGACTATTATCTCAACAAAACCCCCCTAAATTAGTGTTGAAGGGGTTTTTGCTTAATATATTGAACAATTTTTGAAAGCAAAGATTGTTGATTGATCACAGGAAAAAGCTTCCTGCTTTTTGTTGAGAGGGCACCAAGGATTGGAATTTTGAATTATCAGTAGATTTATTACAACATTAAGACAGATATCCAACATTTAACAAAATGTTTATAATACTTAATATTTATAAGATATCACCAGAAAAAAATTCGCAAATTTAATTCAAATGGGAGATGGTGTTCATATCCTCATCATCCTTTATCCCTAGCAATCTAAAATTCCTTCCAATGACACTAAGAAAGTTAGCATTCTAGCATTCACCCCTGAGTAGTTAGATTGTCAAGAAACTCCAGCTGAGATTATCAACGACAGCAATGATGGTAATAAATAAATATGTATTGCTATCCTTCATCGTGAGGATACCATGAGGATTTTGAGTTGCAGATCTAATTCAAAAATATTGAACTCAACCTCAAATTAACCTATCATCTAGCCATATAAATCCTACGTTATGCTTAAAATTTGTAAGACATCACTGGATAAAGTTTGGCTAAATCTTGTTCAGATGTTAGATGGCGACCAAACTCCAATCATTTTTTATCTCTAGCAATCTGAAATTCCTTCCAATGGCACCAAGAAGGTTAGGGTTCGCCCCTGAGAACGCCTCTGAATTCATCCCTTAACAGCACTGTTAAATACCCGAGTATATATCCGGGAGTATTTACCAAAGATGAATATTTCGAGGTATTTGTAAAATCTAAAAACAGTGCAAATCCATAAAAATAAAAGAAAAAAACCCTAATATATTTTGTTAAATTTCAATCATAACAAGTTATTATTATTCTAATCCAAATTATGTTAGAGTGGTTTGTCAAAAATTGTTGTTTTTTGGCAACATTAATCAAATTTCACTTAATTATTTCGCCTTTTTTCGATTTTTTTGTTATGACTCCACTCTCATTATCACATCTTGGAATTTTGGTTAAGTTCAAAACATGATATCTCAAAATGATGTTTTGTTGACGAAAACTACATATTATCTTCATAAATGACAAAATATTTCATAAAAGTATCTAGAAAATTCGATTTTTTATGAATAAATGATTAAAAAAAATCGTTAATTTTATAAAATGCTACAAATTTAGGTTGAGTTCAAAACATGGTATCTCAAAAACAGATTGATATGTTCAAATATGCTTTCTTTTATAAATAACCGAAAATTTTATGAAGTTATCTTAAGAATTCGATTTCTTACGATTTTTTCAAAATGTTTAAAAAAATCCTTAATTTTGTGAAATGCTACAAATTTTGACCAAGTTCAAAACATACCTCAAAACAGTTTGAGATAACGAAATATCGTTTTGCTCATGAAAAAATACGTAAAAATAAATAGCAAAAAAATTTATCAAGATATCTCAAAAATTCGATTTTTAACGATTTTTTCAAAATGCTTAATAACATTCTTAACTTGATGAAATGCTCTAAATTTTCTTTCAGTTCAAAACATGATATCTCAAGAACCGATTGAGATATTCAAATACAGTTTTATTCATGAAAAAGTACATATTTTCCTCTATAAATGACAGAATATTTCATTAAAATATCTTAAGAATTCGATTTTTTACGATTTTTAAATGATTAAGGATATCCTTAATTATGTGAAATGCTACAAATTTAGATTGAGTTTAAAATTTTATATCACAAAACCGGATTGAGATAGTTAAATATGGTTTTATTGACGAAAAAGTACATACTTTCCTCTATAAATAACAGCATATTTTATAAAGATATCTTAAGATTTCGATTTTTTCAAAATGATTAAAGGTATATTTAATGTTACAAAATGCTACAAATTGAGATTAAGTTTAAAGCTTGATACCTCAAAAACGGATTGAGACAGTTAAATATGGTTTTGTTCATGAAAATGTACATACTTTTCTTTATAAATGGTACAATATTTCATTAAGATATCTTAAGAATTCGATTTTTTACGATTTTTTACAAAATGATTGAAAAACCGTTAATTTTATGAAGTGCTCCAAATTTAGGTTGTTTTTAAAACTTGATATTTCAGAAACGGATTGAGATATTCAAATATGGTTATGTTGACGAAAAACCACATACTTTCCTCTATAGATAACAGAATATTTCATCACGATATCTTAAGAATTTGATTTTTACGATTTTTTCAAAGTAATTAAAGAAATCGTTAATTTGCTATAAGTGCTATAAGAAGTGCTATAACTTTAGGTTTAGTTCAAACAATTATACCATAAAACCGGATTGAGATATTTAAATATAGTTTTGTTCCTGAAAAAGTACATACTTTCCTCTATAAATGTCGGAATATTTCCTAAAAGTATCTTAAGAATTCGATTTTTTCAAAATTATTAAATAAATCCTTAATTTTATAAAATGCTATACATTTAGATTGCGTTTAAAACTTGATATCTCAAAAACGGATTAAGATAGTGAAATATGGTTTGTTCCTGAAAAAGTACATACTTTCCCCCATAAACGACAGAATATTTCATCAAGATATCTTAAAAATTAAATTTTTTACGATTTTTGTAAGTGATTAAGAATATCGTTAATTTTATGAACCACTGCAATTTTACATTGAGTTCAAAACATGATATCTTAAAAACGCATTGATATATTAAAATATAGTTTTTCTTGAAAAAGCACGAATTTTTCTCTGTAAATAACAGAATACTTCTTCATTAAAATATCTTTTTCAAATTCAATTTTTTACGATTCTTTAAAATGATTAAGGATATCATTAATTTTGTGAAATGCTACAAATTTAAGTTGAGTTCAAAACATGATATCTCAAAAACGGACTGAGATATTGAAATATGGTTTTAATCTTGAAAACGTACGCACTTTGTTTATATATGACAAAAAAAATCATCAAGATATCTTAAGAATTTAATTTTTTACGATTTTTTTAAATGGTTAAGGATATCGCATGATATCTCAAAAATGGATTGAGATATTGAAGTATGGTTTCGTGCCTAAAAAAGTACATATTAGGCTCTAGAAATGACAGGATACTTTGTTAAAATATCTTAAGAATTCGATTTTTTACGATTCTTTCAAAATAATTAAGTTAATTTTATGAAGCGCTCTAAATTTAGGTTGAGTTCAACACTCGGTATCTCAAAAAGGGATTGAGGTATGCCAATATGAGTTTGTTCATAAAAAAGTACATATCGCATGATCTGTACTTTTCAAAAATCTCAAAAATGGATTGAGATATTGAAATATGGTTTCGTTATTGAAAAAGTACGTAATTTCCTTTATAAATGATAAAAAATCATCTAGACATCTTAAGAATTCGATTTATTACGATTATATTAAATGATTAAAAGCACTTTCCTTTATAACTGACAAAAAAATCTAGAAAATATCTTAAGAATTCAATTTTTTCAAATAAATTGATGAAACCATTAATTTTATGAAGTGTTCTAAATCATCGTTGATTTTGTAAAATACTACAAATTTTGATTGAGTTCAAAGTATGATATCTCAAAAACGGATTGAGATATTGAAATATGGTTTCGTGCCTAAAAAAGTACATATTGGGCTCTAGAAATAACAGGATACTTTGTTAAAATATTTTAAGAATTCGATTTGTTACGATTCTTTCAAAATAATTAAGTTAATTTTATGAAGTGCTCTAAATTTAGGTTGAGTTCAACACTCGGTATCTCAAAAAGGGATTGAGGTATGCCAATATGAGTTTGTTCATAAAAAAGTACATATCGCATAATCTGTACTTTTCAAAAATCTCAAAAATGGATTGAGATATTGAAATATGGTTTTGTTATTGAAAAAGTACGTAATTTCCTTTATAAATGATAAAAAATCATCTAGACATCTTAAGAATTCGATTTATTACGATTATATTAAATGATTAAAAGCACTTTCCTTTATAACTGACAAAAAAATCTAGAAAATATCTTAAGAATTCGATTTTTTCAAATAGATTGATGAAACCATTAATTTTATGAAGTGTTCTAAATCATCGTTGATTTTGTAAAATACTACAAATTTTGATTGAGTTCAAAGTATGATATCTCAAAAACGGATTGAGATATTGAAATATGGTTTCGTGCCTAAAAAAGTACATATTGGGCTCTAGAAATAACAGGATACTTTGTTAAAATATCTTAAGAATTCGATTTTTTACGATTCTTTCAAAATAATTAAGTTAATTTTATGAAGTGCTCTAAATTTAGGTTGAGTTCAACACTCGGTATCTCAAAAAGGGATTGAGGTATGCCAATATGAGTTTGTTCATAAAAAAGTACATATCGCATGATCTGTACTTTTCAAAAATCTCAAAAATGGATTGAGATATTGAAATATGGTTTTGTTATTGAAAAAGTACGTAATTTCCTTTATAAATGATAAAAAATCATCTAGACATCTTAAGAATTCGATTTATTACGATTATATTAAATGATTAAAAGCACTTTCCTTTATAACTGACAAAAAAATCTAGAAAATATCTTAAGAATTCGATTTTTTCAAATAGATTGATGAAACCATTAATTTTATGAAGTGTTCTAAATCATCGTTGATTTTGTAAAATACTACAAATTTTGATTGAGTTCAAAGTATGATATCTCAAAAACGGATTGAGATATTGAAATATGGTTTCGTGCCTAAAAAAGTACATATTGGGCTCTAGAAATAACAGGATACTTTGTTAAAATATCTTAAGAATTCGATTTTTTACGATTCTTTCAAAATAATTAAGTTAATTTTATGAAGTGCTCTAAATTTAGGTTGAGTTCAAAACTCGGTATCTCAAAAAGGGATTGAAGTATGCCAATATAAGTTTGTTCATAAAAAAGTACATATCGCATGATCTGTACTTTTCAAAAATCTCAAAAATGGATTGAGATATTGAAGTATGGTTTTGTTATTGAAAAAGTACGTAATTTCCTTTATAAATGATAAAAAATCATCTAGATATCTTAAGAATTCGATTTATTACGATTTTATTAAATGATTAAGGATATTAATTTTGTAGAATGCTACAAATATAGATTGAGTTCAAAACATGATATCTCTAAAACGGATTGAGATATTGAAATATAGTTCTGTGCTTGAAAAAGTACGCACTTTCCTTTATAACTGACAAAAAAATCTAGAAAATATCTTAAGAATTCGATTTTTTCAAATAGATTGATGAAACCATTAATTTTATGAAGTGCTCTAAATCATCGTTGATTTTGTAAAATACTACAAATTTTGATTGAGTTCAAAGCATGATATCTCAAAAACGGATTGATATATTGAAACATGGTTTTGTTGCTGAAAAAGTACATAATTTTTTTTATAAATGACAAAAGATCATCTAGACATCTTAAGAATTCGATTCTTTACGATTTTTTTTAAACGATTAAGGATATAAATTTTATGAAATGCTGCAAATATAGATTGAGTTCAAAACATGATATCTCAAAACCGGATTGAGATGCTGAAATATAATTCTGTTCTTGAAAAAGTACGCACTTTCCTTCATAAATGACGAAAAAATCTACAAAATACCTTAAGAATTCGATTTTTCACGATTTTTTCAAACTGATTGATGACACCATTAATTTTATGAAGTGTTCTAAATTTAGGTTGGGTTCAAAAGTCGGTAAAAGTACACACTTTTCTTTATAAATGACAAAAAAAATCTACAAAATATCTTCAGAATTCGATTTTTCATGATTTTTTCAAATAGATTGATGAAACCATTAATTTTATGAAGTGCTCTAAATTTAGGTTGAGTTGGATAATCGGTACCTTAAAAAAGGATTGAGATATTCAAATATGATTTTATTCATAAGAAAGTACATATTTCCCTCCATAAATAACAGAATATTTCATCAAAATATCTTAAGAATTCGATTTTTTACAATTTTTTCAAAATGTTTAAGAATATCGTTAATTTTGTGAAATGCTACAAATTTAGATTAAGTTCAAAACATGATATCTCAAAAACGGATTGATATATTGAAATACAGTGCTGTTCTGGAGAAAGTACGCACTTTCCTTCATAAATGGCAAAAAAATCTACAAAATATCTTAAAAATTCGATTTTTTCAAAATGATTAAGGTTACCGTTGATTTTGTAAAATGCTACAAATTTTGATTGAGTTCAAAACATGATACCTCAAAACCGGATTGATATATTGAAATACGGTTTTTTCCTTGAAAAAGTACGTAATTTCCTTTATAAATAACAAAAAAAATCATCTAGACATCTTAAGAATTCGATTTTTTACGATTTCTTTAAATGATTAAGGATATTAATTTTGTGAAATGCTACAAAAATAGACTGAGTTAAACTCTCAAAAACGAGTTAAGATGATAATAAAAGAAGATGATAAAAATATGATAAAAATATGATAAAAGATGATAAAAATATGATTTCGTTCTTGAAAATTGCGGACTTTCCTTTATCATTCCTTTATTAAGAAGGAATTTATCATTCCTTTAAAATACAAATTCGATTTATCACGATT